>OX122886.1:12906088-15306088 GCA_944738645.1 Eristalinus sepulchralis
CGGGGTGGTGAAGGGGGGGGGGGGGGGGGGTGAAGGGGGGAGGGGTTGTAAGGGGGGGGTGAAGGGGGGCTTGTACATATGAGGCAAACTTCACTGATCGCGTTCAACATGACCAGCTGCCAACACTATCCTCGCAACCAGATAGTGCCGAGTGGCCGGGCAAAAAGGAGAACGAAGAACTGCAACATCTACTACGGCAATGGCTACAAATAGAGGGAAAGCAGCGCTTTTTCGGATGGGAATTCGTTGCTCGAGGTACCATAAGCGAACGCCTCATAATCCGCATCAATTCGGTTAGATCAGGCTAATTTGCACTCACTGCCGGACAGAGAAGAGGGATGACAATACCAAGGATGACTTGTGTGATCTCCTAGAAAGAACTTGCGATCGGTGGCCCAGCTACGGCACCAAGATTGTCCTACGAGATTTAAAAGCCCCGCTCTGAAAAGAAAACATCTTTGATGGAGTCATCGTGAAAGATCCAGCACGACATCACATCCTGCTGCACAATGGTGGTGTTTTAATGTGTAAACATGCCTTACCTGCCCAAGAGACTTCATGAAGGATGCAGTGCTTCAATCTGCTCTGTAGAAAGATATTAGGTGGAATGGTACGTCTGACAGTACCTAGAGGTTAATAAGTCAAGCTAAATGCATGATTGTCAGTCGGTTTCCTTAGTTTAGTAAAGACAAGGTCGAAGTGGTTGGCTTCAGGTAGGTACGTAGGTAGGAGAACTGATACTATAGAATCTTTACTTAGATTACCTTTTTGATGACGCTCTGATCGAGGATTTTCATCCCTTAAGCCCAACAAACCAGTGAGAGACTTTAACAAAACTCGCAAGTTTGTTAATATTTGTTCCACGCGCTTCATTTAGAGCGCCAAAGAAATGTGCCCCCAAAATGGGTCTTTTCTTCGTCTCGTCATCGAGAGGGCTTTGGTTAAACTCAAGAAAAAACTTGCTTCTCCCTCCTTATCTTTGCAACTTAGACAGCAGTCATTGTTAGCCAATGTTCAGTGAGTATATAAGTAGGCCTTTGTGTCGTAGTTCTTTTTAACGTTAAAAAGCATAGCGAATGCTGACGGTTGTACATTTGATCTAGTCACAAATCATACCATTTTGTAGCCCTGATAATCATCAGACCTTTAGAAGAGGTGGAAAGAAGAACTTCCGAAGGGATAGTTAGCAAACCGAAATTGCTTCTGGCGATATCTTTGGACTTGCAATTTTCCGGAGTGTCGCAATGTCTCTGCACCCACCATGAGTGAAGATTGCAGTACTAAGCCACAAGGATGAGAGATAGGTTGCATACTGACTCAACCAACATGCCTTGACTACCTCGAAATTTCCGCTGCCTAGTGTGACGCTCTGTCCGTGAAGTCGGTAATTTGTGTCCTGGCTTGATAACAGCATAAAATTCGTCTTGCCCTCGCCAGCGGCGATCAAACGCCTCATTGACGGCTCGCTGTGTTCGTCCAATCACGCCAATGTCTTTGGGGTAAGCTAGCAATTGAACTGACTTTTGGAAGATCGTGCCTCTGGTGTTGACTTGTAAATTACGCACGATCTTCTCAAGAATGATGTTAAAGAAGTCACATGACAGTGCCTCGTCTTTTTTGACATTTAATGTCTCGGTGAGTTCGTTCCCGAGCTTGACGGAGCAGCGAGAGTTCTCCATCGTCATCCTACACAATGTGACGAGTTTGGTAGGAATGCCCAAACGAGACATGCCACATGCTCGTCCCTATGCGCACTGTCATAGGCGGCCTTGAAATCGACGAATAGGTGATGTTTGTCGATTTGCACGTCTTAGGTCTTTTCCAGGATTTGCCGTATTATGAAAATTTGGTCAATGGTCGACTTCTTTGGCCTGAAACCACACTGATAATGACCCATTAGGTTGGTTGTGATCGATTTCAGACGTTCACATAATACGGCAGAGAGGATCTTGTGACCGATGTTAAGGAGACTGATCCCTCGGTAGTTGGCGCAGTCGAAGGGGTCTCCTTTCTTGTGGACCGGACATACGATGCTGAGATTCCACTCATCGCGCATGCTTTCCTCCGACCATATCTTTCAGATGAGCTGGTGCATGCGCCCAACCAGATCATCTCCAGCGGACAGCCCATCCGCTCCAACAGCTTGCCTTCAGTCTGGGTGACAGAATTCTTGCCTATTATCGTCCGAATTGAGAGGAACATTCTGCCTAACAATGGGATTTGGGCCGTCATCGCCGTTTAAAAGTCTGCAGAAATGATCCTTCAAGATTCTCAGCACCGGTTCTCCTCCCTTCTTTTCTGGTCGTAGAGCTCACGAACAGTGCTCGTTGTTCGATGCAGCGTTGCCTTGTAGGTCTCCTGTTTAGCTGAATGTGTCTGCCTGCATTCGTCATCAAACCATGGGTCCCTTCTGGGTGGTGGCGTGAAATCCAGCCCATCAGTGTCAGCTTCTTTGATGGCTTCTTGAAAACGTTTCCATTCTTCTTCTTTTGTAAGTGCAGGCAGCGTCGAACTTTGGGAGAGTCTTAGGGAGACTCGGTCGGCAAAGTTCCCAGCGACCTGTTGCGATTGTAGCTTTTCGACGTCAAACCGTATTGGCCTGACTCGACTCCGTTACTCTCTCGATATCCGGGTCCTTACCTTGGATACAACAAGGAAATGGTCCGAGTCGATGTTGGCACCTCGGAATGTTCGAACATGGAGAATGTTGGAGGAGTGCCTGACTTTGATCGCAACGTCATCAATCTGGTGGACGGTTAATTGATCAGGGGATGGCCAGGTTCCTTTATGGATGTTGACATGTGGGAACCGCGTACTACTCACGGAGAGGTTCTGCCCCGCTACAAATTCCAACAGCCTGAGTCCGTTTCTGGAGGTGGTATCGTGCAGGCTGTGTTTCCCGATCATGACAGCCAGCGTTGCACAGGTTTCTTAACGGCGAAGTTTTTGGCTAAGTCATGGGGTATTCACTTATCCCTTTTTCAGTTTTTCCTTCTCCAAATTAGAACTTACCTACCAATTCGTGCACCGCCAAATTTGCAAATGCATCAATTCCGTTTTTGACTGCCAGCACCGCATTTTGCTGGTACTAGTAAACCGTTGACCTAATGGATACTACTTGCAACGGATTCCAAGGACGCACACTTCGACGCCACGTTCTACAAACGTATGCTCACCAGAAAGCGTCTAATTGGCGACTGAGTGCAACATAAGAGGTTTTGTAGGTACAACCTAAGACATTATTCTTAGCCGCAGGGATCGCATACAGGAGATGTAATATTTCCTATCTCCAAATATAATACTAAACGGGAGTTAGTCAGATATGGAAAGTTCATTACATTCCGTAGTCCGTTTGTGATGCACTTCGTTAGAGCCCGTTTCGCTCTGTTCTGAACGCCATTTCTTCTTGAAATGACAACCCTTCCGACATCGGAATGATTGTTTCTCCTCGTGCCAGCACCAGCAATTTCGTCATATTCTTAAGCCTTAAGTCTCATTTAAGCCTTATGAAAGGATAATGTAATTTCTTGCACCTGATGAGATCATGTCCTCGGCTTTCATGTAGTCGTTCAATTGGTTTGGCAAATTGTGTGCAAGGTTATTGTCGAGCAATGTTTCATATCCCTCATGAATGTTGATTGGAGCTGCTTCCTCATTCCATAAACTCTGACCCAGTTTTCATTTACAATCCTCAGTGGGGGTGATAAATTCCTGAATGCTCTCACTCTTGCGTCATGACTTTCCTGTAAGTTAACTTTATGCACGAGTTAATTTGTTTATTGCGTCGTTGCTTTAGTTTTGCTGTTAGTGCTTCATTGAAGTTATTAGGGTTGATTTTTCGTTTTCATTTTGACTTTTGATTTATCGCCATTTTTTGTGAGCTTTAATTTTCTTTTTTTGTTATCGACTGCTTATCTTAGAGTTCATTTGGGTTTATTGTGGTTGGCAGGAGGATTTGTTTCATGAAAGCCATAAAGCAGGCATTTTGTTAATTAGGCCACAACAAATCGTTCTGATAATTATTCTCTAGATTTATTCCACGGTCATTCGTTTTTCGGTTTCAAGTTGGTAGAGTAGGCAATTGGCAGAGTCCAAAGGCAGCTCTCATTCAAAGGGCCAGATTATTGGCTAAAAGTTTGCAATTTACCACAAAGGACCGCTTACAAACTAAGCACTGTGACAAAACTGTTAAAATTACCTACAAAAGTGTTGATTCAGACATCGACAAAATTGTGAAGATATTCGAAGAAAATGAAATTGTTTGCGCCCGCTCAAGCGTCTTCAGAAACTAGCAAATGGACACCACTGCTTCGACCCGAAAAGTATTTGAATCCGAGCTATTGGGATAACACAGCAGAGGAGAGACGACGCACACAAGTGGAGAAGGACCTCAACCAACTTGGAGTGCGCAAGTCGAGGCAGCTGGCGAGAGATCGTGATGGATGGGGGAGACATGTTGGTTAAGGCCCCGACTGTGGTGTAGAAGTAGAAGAAGGAATCAGTTCTGATATCGTAGTGCACGGTCAGCCAAAAATATTGTTCCTGTAAGGCATGTGTTCTCGATGATCCGAATTTATGTTCTTAGCGAGAATATGTCGTCCAGTACACTATGGCATATTTTGCCTTTGTGTTTGCATCTTCATCCCTTAAAAGTTCAAATCACGCAGAAACTGAAGCCTGTTGACCATTCACCACGTCGTGGATACGCATCTCGGGTGTGGGACTATTGACACCAATTTTTCTATCAAATTTTCTTCAGTTATAAGGCACGATTCTCACGTGCATATGAGGCTTAGGAAATCCACACGTAATCGAGGACGAACCGCTGAGTCCAGACAAAGCGACTGTTTGTGAGAAAGGTTTCATTGCTTCGTACCTTTAATACCAATGGGCGGACGGTTACAATCAATTTTAAACGATACCCAGTCTTTTGTCCGATAGGCGATTGGAAATTATTACTTGGACGACATGTGCTTCCAACAAGGTGCCGCAACAAAACGACCAATTATGGCTTTATTGCCCGCGAAGTTTCCTGGTCGAATAATTTCAGAGCTCGGCGGCGTCAATTTGTCGACAAGGTCGTGCAACTAAACATCGTTAGATTTTTCTCTACGGCTACCTGAAAGGGTAGAATAATTCTTAAACTCTAAACGCATTCAAAACTAACATTACTCAAGCGGCCAAGAGTACCCAAAAGTTTGAAAAAGTGACTTCAAATCACCTCATAAGAACCACAAGCTGGAAGTCTTCCTTGGGCAGTTATTTCAGTGATATTGCTTTGACGCCTAATAACAGAGTCCAAACTTTATAAAGAATTAAAATTTTCACCAAAAATGTACCGCTGTGTGATTTTAATGCAGATTTACATCCGAGACACCATAAATAACCCAACGCAAGCTTCTTAGCGATTTGCTTGCTTGCAAAGGAATGGAAACAATACGATTTGGCGTACTTTTCTAGGGATTGTGCAAATGCAGGTTATACTTATGACCGTGAAGGGAAGAAAGTGTCACACGTCTACTGCGTAATTGCCGTAATCTTTTGCATACCTCTCACGCAATGCTCTTTACAATTGGCCCAAACTTCCTGAAAAGCCTTTAGCAGTCTAATCTGAAGTCTTATCAGCGTCGGGAAATGAACCAAAGCCCCTTCTACCCACATAGCTGGCTGCTAAAAAGCTGGTCATCCATTACCTACGATTTATTCACCCACCTGTAGAAGAAAGAGACTTTTCAGACCAACTGCGAACCCACCCACAGACAAGAGAATTCTCCCTCCCTAGTAAACCGTGTTCTTTCCTCGGCCGACATACAAATGCGATATTTTCTTCATTACAACCGGAAACGGTCAGTAGGACGAGTCCAATCATGACGTGCACAGTTTCTCAAATCGCGTCTGTTGCAAAAATTCGACCACCTCAATGCAGTGCAACGTCCCACTTTCGCGCTCAGTCACGGAGACAAAATAAGCCGACATCCGCATAAGACATTCGTTGGCCAAAAAAAGAAAAAATTTCCTCCAGTTCATCACAACAAACATTAGTTCTCTTCCTTCACTCCATTCACAGTTTCACGGCAAACTTTTCTTCTTCTCCTTCAAAGGACGAACTCTGCAGCACAACGGTGTCCCCAACGGCAACGTGGGGGGCATGTGGAGGCTACGTGTACGAAAAGTCATTCAATCATGGCAGAGCACTTAACTGTCAAAAGATGAAATGTGAAAATGGGAAACGGCAAGAGCCCTGTCATTGTTTTCCCTCAAAACCCATATTTTTGTGCCCGAAATTGCGGCGCACGCATAATTATTTTTTGCCGTCACCTCTTACCTATGTTCTGCCGCTGCATAAGGTATGAGACCGCCCAGCCCCGTCTCTTCTTGTCAACTTCAGGCCCGAAACGACGCAAATGACAAAAAGGACGACTGAAGCAAAAAACCAACCAAACACACTAAACAACCGACGACGGTTTTAATATCACTAAAAACGCCGAGATAAACATTTCTCGGAGTCGGCCGGCACACACATTCCTGCTCACCTTTTAAAGATTTATACGCGATGTGACTGATAAGGCACAACCCGAACATTACGGCCGGGAAGCTTTATGGTGATGGCTCGAGAAACGCTTGCTTCTGCACGTGCCGCCATCCCCCGAAACGCTGCAAAGACAAACAACATAATTCCCGTTACCGTTCTCGTTTTCGTTTTCGGTTTCATTCTTGTTGGCCGCTGCCCCCCATTCCCCCTCGTTCCTGTTCCCGTTTTCATTTGTCTGGGCACCGTCGACGGCTGAGGGAGTGGGAGACGGTGGGGTGGTTTTTATGAAGCCAACCCGGTTCGTCCTTCCTGCCTGGCAGACACCACGCCAGCCCGGCCCGGTATTGTTTGCTCCTAATGTGCTGCCTCATGACCGTTAAGTTCATTATTTGATCCACTGTGCCTGTGTTTCGCCCCCCCCCGTCCACAGGGGAGGACCGGGGCCGGGGATAAGAACTCATTACAGGCATATCTAAATTATGAATAGTAGATGGTTTTGAAGGATATCGTGGGTGGGTGGGCCGACCGAGCTAATAGGACTGTGGGTCATTTGTTCATTAAAGCAAGTTAATGTGGACGACACACACAGGAACGGGGAAGCGTGTGTGTGTGGGCTTTGTGCTTGATGTCCTGCGATATAAAATGCTCTGTGGTACTTATGCTCGTTTAATGTCGCCGCTGCATGAAAGGTTCTTGCCGGGGGGTACGGGGACAGAAGCATATTTTCGTGAGCAACAGACGGTCGGGACCGGGGCGGAAATTACCCCAAAACTCCTTAATTGCGTTAAGACAGAGCGGCTTAACGGGCTACGACGCACTAGCCCAACCTGCACGCACGCACACACATGCGGTGTGCGCGTCTTGTGTGTGTCCTCCTGTTTAATGGCCAAGGAGCGTACGTCAGTTGGGAGACGCATAAAAGCGTCTAGGCAGTGTCTGGTCGGGGGGCAGGGGATGGATAACTGGTAACACATGACTGCGTCGTATTCTGGGGGCTGTCCTTTGGCAGTAGAGGTGGTAAGTGCATTCCTGTGCAGGACACTCGTAATTTGATGATCAATAATCTGCAAGGGACGAACTTCTGTGAACAGTGAAAGCGGATTATGACAGATTATCGCCTCCTCGCCTGAGGACTAGAGCACTCTGGTGAGCTGAAGTTTCCTCCTACCCACATGGGTTGTTTATTAAACCGGACTTAAGGAACAAGAGAAACAATTATTTGCTCACTGGAGCAGTCTTTCTGGGTTGTCGTTAGCAAATTGGCAAAAATTCGTTACGGTGCGTGCGCGCAGGATTAGAGTGAAAACAGATCTTAAGCCGGTGGCTGATGGAAACGAAAATTTCGCTAATTTCGTTGGTTCGTCAGGTAGGTCTCATAACCTGGTGATTTTAATTGCATTTTGCAGCTTTTTTCAAATGCGGCATCTTAAACTTCGTTTTGGCCAAGTTTGGCGTGAAATTGAATTTTTTCGTGAAAAGCTGTGAACTTCCAGAATAAGTGAAAATGTTCCATTGTAGAAAAGGTAAGAGACACATCGTAGGCTCGCTTTCGATTTTGAGGCTCGATAAAATCACAGAAAATAACAAGATCACAAGATCCAGTGCAATAGCAGTGAGAATAATGGCTAATAACATGGTAACGGGTAGGAGTTTTGTTGTCAAAATTGGCAACAAAGTTTCCAAAAACGTTTTCCAAATAAAAAATGGGCTCCAACAGGGTGCAGTGAACTCACCAATCCTTTTCGCTATTTTCACGAGCGAACTAATTGGCTCCATGCACAACTTGATTGCGTTCGCCGACGATTGGGTCGCATACCGGACGGCACCAAAGATAGAGGTCATTAACATGCTTCTGCAACGTGACTTCGAAAAAGTCCAGCAATTTTGCGACGACTTGAAGTTGAAAATCAACCTCCAGAAGTGTGAAACAATCCTCTTCCGGACTCCGTTAAACAGGGCCTCAAGAGATACGTAAAAGAATTGGCGCAAGTTCGGCATATTGGACCTACGTAGTCAGCCACTAGCCCTGAAGAGTGTAGTGCGATATCTTGGCATTATGTTGGATCAGTATCTGTATGGAGGTATCCATATAGATGCAGCTCTGATGAAAGCTAAGAAAGGCTTCGCTATGGCAAGGGGGTTGTTTTACAGCAGCCAACTCAACGCCAAAGTGAAGCGAATCTGCTACACGGCCCTCATCCGGCAAATCATGGTGTATGGCTGCCCAGTGTGGTTCAATGTGAGTCCTTCCCAAATGGAAAAGATGAGGGTATTCGAGAGACAATGTCTTCGCGCATATCTGAAGAAGTACAGAACTCCGGAATCTGACTACAAGAAGTTCTATCCTAGTGAAGTCTTGTATAACGAAGCAAACGTGAACAGGGTTGATAATTGTATCATTAAGCTGATTCGGAGGCATGTTGCACGAGCCATGACTTCTGAGAATGATCTCATATTTGGGGCCTACTACCCAAATGACGAGTACCACGAGAACGCTCGCCGAAAGGGTTTTCTTCCACCGGAAGCGTTCTTGTATCTTGACCGCATTGGACTGATCCAGGATGCGGAGGCATGTCCACTTATCTACCACGTGGTGAGAAGGACAGTGGACAGGCGAATGTTGTACGACGCCGACGTCGCAGGAATAAGTCGGGATGCTCTCCGGTTCAGGACATCCATCTCCATTCGTGATAGGATGGACACGGATAAGGACCGGGGGTTCTACTGGTGGAACCCCAGCTGTCGTCAGCCTAGTAGGTTAGGGTTGGTCCCCCAAGGCCAAAATGCACAAGTTTGTCGTAAGTATTTTTAAGTTAGAATAAGATATATTAAGGTAGATTAAGATATTTTTGTAGAAAATTCCATAGATAGCTAAGTTTTAAAAAAAAAAAGTTTTCTTAGTTTTAAAAAATAAATAATAGCTTTTAAAAATAAATTAATTTGAACAAAAAAAACTAGCAATGACGCCGAAAGGCAAAAACAAAACAAATATATCAATAGTTTAGCTTAAAGCGCCCACATAGAGCCAGTAAGTAGTTATAAGATTTCATTTCTGTCGTACCTAGGTTAAGCGTTTTATACCTAGTTTTAAAATACCATTACATAAATAATAAAAAAAATGCCTTTTAAACTAAAAAAAAAGGGTACACAAAGTAGCTCGATGTGTTATCGCACAATTACCAATGATAAATTAAATGTTGTAAGTCCGTCGACCGCCACGCAGAAAGTCCAGGTTCGATTTCCGGACGGGACACCTCGCATTTTTTCGCGGCACCACCTCTTTCGAGTTGCTGACAACACACTTAGAAAAGGTTCCCAAATCTCACCGTTCGGAGTCGGCAATCTGTAGCAACACGAGTAGCTGTTGTAGAGTCAAGGCTCTGGTCCCTTGTGGACTGTTGTGCCAATCAATTATTATTATTATTAAATGCAACGAATTTCCATTTAGCATTCATAGCTTAAAGTAAAGTGAACCGAACACTTTCCAAAAGCGGATGCTTACGGACAATGAGAAGTGCATAGCTAAAGTTCACAATTTTTCCAGCAGCTAACAGTTTTCTAGAATATTTGTTAAATCAAAGCATGACGACAATATTCTGAGTTTTTACTCAATTTCAGATGGGAATAGTTTTTTAACGAAAAATTAAATTTTTAAAAAATTCTCTGGCAAATCGAAGCTGGAAATGTCGCCTTGAGTACAAGCTTTTATGCCCATCTGACGACAATTTCTTACCGAAATATTTGGAACACAAAATATGCCTTAACCAATCAGTCCAATCACGTCAATGTCGTCGGCGTAAGCTAGCAATTGAACGGACTTTTGGAAGATCTGGTGTTGACTTGTGCGTTACGCACGATCTTCTCAAGAATGATGTTAAAGAAGTCGTGCGTCGCCTTGCCTAAAACCTTTCTTGACATTTAAGGTCTCGGTCAGTTCGTTGCTAACCTTGACGGAGCAGCGAGAGTTCTCCATCGTCATCCTACACAATCTGACGAGTTTGGTAGGAATGCGAAAACTAGACATGGCACTGTATAGCTCGTCTCTATACACACTGGCATATGCGGCCTTGAAATCGAAAATTAACAAAAAACAAACATCTATAGATTTTTAATAGAAATTCTAATTTTTTTTTGAAAGCTTGGACTATGCCATTAGGTGTCAAAGGACTGCCCCGTGAAGATTCCCTAAAAATTTCTTTTGAGGTAATTTTAAGCCACTTTTTCAAACGTCTAGCTAATCACGGCTACTTCAATACTGTTGGTCTTCAATGCGTCTAGAGTTCGATGTTTATTCCTTTGGGGTAGCCCCGGGGAAAAAAATCTAAAGGTGTTTAATTTTACGACCTTGTCCACAAATTGACGTCGCCAAACTGTGAAACTATCCGACCAGAAAACATCTCGAGCAATTTAGCCGCAATTAGTGGTCTTGTGTGGCTTGTTGCTCCGTCATTTTGGAAGCACATATCATCCAAGTCATAATTTCCAAACGCCTATCAAACAAGAAATCTGTTGTCGATCCGAATTGAATTAAACCGTCCGCCCATTGGTATCTTAAAAGATATACATACGAACCCAAAAAGACGCAACAGCACCTTCTCGATCACTTGTTGGTTTTCTTGAGAAAACCGTGGCTTGTAGTGCAACTGAAGAAAATTTGTTTGAAAAATCTGTGTTTTTTGTCCACCGCCCAAGATGCGTATTCACGACGTTGTGAATGGTCAGCAGGGTTTAGTTTCTGCGTGATTTGGACTTTTAAAGGATGAAGATGCAAATCTAAATCATAGTGCACTGTACGACATATTGAATTGCTAAGAACATAAATTCGGATCATCGAGAACAGATGCCTTACAGCAACAATATTTTTGGCTGATCATGCACTACGATAATGCACAGGTCTTACGACATCCGTACTGATTTCTTCTGCTTCTTCTGGCTCTAGAGTCCGTTTGGACCTCGACCTCAACAAGTATGGCTCTCCAGCTAGCACGATCTGTCGTCAGCTGTCTCCAGTTGCGCACTACAAGTTGGTTGAGATCCTTCTTCATTTGTGTGCGACATCTCAACCTATACCTTGGTCTCTTACGATGTCCCGAAGACTTTTCGGGCCACAGTCGTGGTGTCCAAAACGCAGCCATATTTCGCTTTGTTTCCGAATACGCCTGACCAGGCTCAAGTGATTCCATTCTCTTTGAATATCCTCACAATTTTTCCGATGTCTTGCGTAGTCCTGTTATGTTTGAATGACTTTTCAATGAATTCCTTAAACAAATCACACTGCAATAATCTGTATGGATTATTTTTGGCTTTGAAGTCATGGTCGACAGGCGTTCAGTGCCTTTGGTTTGGTTTTCATTATGAGAACAATAGCCAAGTTGTATCATTGAAAGGTTTCACGACAAAATCTGGGATTTCAAAAACCCGACGTGTTGGATTTTTTCCGAAGGTAAAAATCTCAAAAAACGCTATTCCGAAGACCTTCCGAAATCCTTCTGAAATCCTTAAGGCCTGCTTTTGCAGGCGCTGTTGAAACCAAACGTCCCCCGTTATCATTCTGCACAGAATTTGCAGAATCTTGTGCATTTTGGAAAGTTGATTTTTCGAAATTTTTGGCGGGTTAGGTCCAGTGGTTTTTAGGATTCTGGATTTAGTTGACAATGGATGACTTACAACTACCATTGTTTTCATCAATACACATCAGTTGGGAAAGTGTTGGCAGATTTTCAAAACATTCGCTAGCACTTGGAAAATGCAAGGCAGTACGTTACAAAAGAAGCTCTTAAGAGTTTTCAAATAATAGGTAGGTTGTAGTTGTTGACAGCGTTAAAAAGTTTCCACAAGTTTCACCTGAAGTAGTGAGATGTCATTTCGCTCCTCAACATTGGTTCTAAGAGACAACAGGAAAAAAATATTTTTCTCTGAATGCCTGTAGCAGGTTAAGTTAGGTTACTTTAGACTAGCTGGATGTCAATGGGTCCCAAATTTACATAAGTGACACTTGGGCAAGTTCTAAAACTGGGAGGATAATCTCCCTTACGTAACCTTAAGACTATTGAGAGGCATGTAGCTCTCCCATATTAATGTCGCTGAGTTCGCCCAGGATACCAAAGAAGAACTTCCTTAGGTACTTCTTTTTACTTTTTTCCAAGCTCTTGGTGGTCGCAGAGGAAGTGAGAAATGTGTTGAACCTCTTTTTCCTCTTTGTAGCTTCTGCTGAAGTTATTGTGAGGGATGCTGTGCTTGAAGGCATGTGCACCAACAGGCCTTGTTTTGTCACCTATTATGGTCCGTAGACAGGGTTAGTCTAATCTGATGAGTCATAGGGAGCACTTAGAATTGAGCTATGGCTAAAATGCTTTGATTTATGAAGACTCTCACACTACCTTTTGTTTTATTCGCTCAATGCGTGTGTGTTTTAAGTAGGTGCTTGCTCATGGGCCTCGTAGTTCCCCTGGACTTAACTATGGCAGCCATACCAAGTGAATGTTGAAGTACTTGGCCATCTGGTTAAGAGATAGACAACGCGTTAGTGAGGTGTTTAAATGAAAACTGTAGGCCACACTAAAGGATTGCAATCTGGCCTTCGGAACAGATGATTATATTCCTTTTGGATTAAACATTGTCCCTTAGCCATGACTGTGCCTTTTTGAACGCCACAATGATCACCTGATAGACCTCACAGTATGAAGGTCCATTGATGAGGGACGAAAACTTAGGTTTCTAGAACTAGAGCTCCAACCCTATTGTTCGTCTTTGATACATCCGTAAATAAAAAAAAGCGAGTCCTTCAGGACGTGTACAATTCCAACTTTATTCTGAATTAGCTAACGTTATTGCACGAACACAGCGAGCCGTCAATGAGGCTTTTGCTGCCATTGAAGCAGAAGCGGCTAAAATGGGTCTGGTGATTATTGAGGGCAAAACGATGTACATGCTGTCATCAAGGAAGAAACCACAACATCGACGTCTCGGACAGATCATCAGACTAGGCAGCAGAAACTTCGAGGTAGTCAAGATCTTCGTCTTGATTTGATCATCCCAGTTCTACTCTATTGCGCGGAAACTTGGACGCTGCTAAAAGCGGATGTGGAAGCCCTTAGTCTTATCGAGAGAATAGTTCTGCGTGCGACTTTTGGTCCTGTTCGCGTTGAGGGCATCTGGAGGAGACAATTTAACGACGAACTCTATGAGCTGTACAGCGACATGGGACTAGTGAAGCGTCTTCGGATACCATGCTTAAGATGGCTAGGCCATGTAGAGCGTACGGACACCACTGCTCCGGCCCGAAAAGTCTTCGAATCTGAGCCATTAGAACAAAGCAACAGAGGACGGCCTAGGCTAAGCTGGCGCACACAAATGGAGAAGGATCCAACCAACCAGCGGCAGCTCGCGATAGATCGTGCTGGCTGGAGAGGCATGTTGGTTGAGGCCCAGGTCCACCCCGGACTGTAGCTCCACAAAAAGAAGAAGAAGGCATTCCTACAGCAACACTGTGAACGTTTTTTGTTGTTCTTTTTGACTGTTTATATTAATTTTAGCAGGGAACTGGTAATTTAATGCTACAGCAACTAAATGTGGATCCCCATCCTTTTTAATAAATATTTTCGCCTTTATAGTGCTGTGAGCTCTACTTTCAACAAAATCTTAACTCTTGTTATACGCAGACGGCAACTTTTATCCCCAGCCAAGGCTAAGCTCGCCTCCACTACACTTGGACGGCACTATTTAATGGGAATTGTAAGTAAACCCGTTTTCAAGACATTTGATGTTCCAAACTCTTCAACTTCCCTCATTCACCTCCTCCAGTTGAGTTCAGTAATTTATGACGTCTAATGATTTTTCCCACTTAAAAATCTCATTTTTCACCCTTCCAAAGGGGCGAGTACCCTCAGCGTCCTTCAACTTCAGCGCCCATCAGTTATGATGTCCAACTGTTATGCACTCTCCCGGACACTGCCGGGTACCTTCCGTTACAGGTGAAAACTTCACGGTTCACCGAATCTAAGAAATTAACTTAAAATCCGAAACTTACCCGTTAAACTTGATGCAATCGAAATCAAGTGCTCCAAACCAAGTCGTTGGGCACTTTGGCCCGCCCGATCGCCCCTCGCCCACACCACCACCCGTCGACGACGTCGAGCACGGATAAGCGAGACCTCGATTCCAATTCAAGCAGAAAAGTTCTGTTTCAAATTAGCACCGAGCACTGTAGGTGGCACCCGAGCGGCCTCCGTTGCGCGCGATAAAAGTAAGTTTCACAGTTAAAGGCACTCGAGTATGATGTTAAAGCGAGATTTTGTAAATTTTGCACCTCACTTCACTTTAATTAAATTTCATTCTGCCAGGACCACCCAAAAAAAAAAGGACGACGAGCGAAGCGAAGAAACAAAAAAAACAAGTGAACGACAACATCTGAGGGCCACTCGAAAAGTCGGACGTGTAAAGCTGCTCCTGACTCAAGTGCAATTGCACCGCACCGGAAATCGTTACAATTAAATGCTTCTTGTGGATATGTGTGTGTGTGTTTGGTGGAGGTGGGGGCGGCAGGAGAGGCGAAGAGGGATGTGTGTGCAAAGGACTTTTAATTTTGCATTCATATTTAATTTTTATATTAATTGCGGTTGAAGTGTGTTGACGGTGGGTGGCCGTTGCTGGCGGGTGATGGGTATTGCCTGCCACTTGGCTTTATTAAAATTTTAATTTTTTTCTCTCTACCCCTGTCTCTGCTGTAGGGTCGGGTCGTGCTGGATGTTCGGCGAATTGTTGCTTTTTCCACTGAATAAATGTTGAAGTTGGGGCGAGATATGGCCCGAATCTGGGTTAGGACAGCTGGGTGTGCTCTCGATTCGATGGCGTTTTCCCACGGAATGTAAGTGCCACCCGCTGAGGAGTCCATTAACCCTGGTGGAGTTTACTAGTTGCTGCAGTCACTTGGCCGTAGTCCGGAGGATAGAATTTAAATCAACTGTTAACTGGGATATTGCAGAGTCGCCCTTAAGTGTTTGTCGCATATTTTGAGAAGTAGCCGGAAGGAGGGGAAGCGAAACTAAAAATGAGTTTGTGTTGAGAATGGTTACGAGGAAAATGCTGTTTCGTAGAGAGGGTGCACTTGATTTGGAAGCGGAATCATCTCTTGAATAAGAAAGGGCTATCACGGCAGACTGCAAACAAACGAGCTGCTTGAGGAATCTGATTCAGGCAGCATTTTGATTCAGGGCATTTTGATTCTATCTATTATTGCTCTTCATATCGGGGAAGAAATGCTTGCGTAGGTATGCGACATTTGCAGCAGACGTTGGTCAGTAGTGGTTTTCTTCGATCTGAAATCAACTAGAAGAACTTGGAGGGTTTGAGGAAGCCCCTTTCATGCTGTCTCAATAAACTGGAACATCCGTGGCATTGCTGTTGTCCAAACGTTCCACAGGTCAAAGAAAATTCATTGCTGCAGTGATCAGGAGAATGCGAGTTCCGCTTTAAGGCCCAAATTTTTCACAAACTGTGGATGACGATGAAGGAAAAAAAGTAGCCCTGCCGAATAAGGTGGTGTCCAGATAGCTTTATCAAGACTTAAGCCGTTCAAAGCAACACTCTTACTAAACGCAAGTGCCAGCCTGTGTGTGAAAAATGATCGGAGTCCACAAGAAGGTGGCCCCTCCTTTGCATCGCCACCGTCACCAGCGTCAATTATCGAATGACCAGCCTCATTAATATCGCCCTATTTTCTTTTTGCTTGAACAGCGAACTACTCCTACAAGACGGTTTTTTTGTCGGATCAAGGAGTGACTGAATAAAAGCCCAAGTTGGATATATACGAGCATCCTTGTGATGCTTTTTGGCACAGAAATTTGAACGTCGTAAGAAGCGCTTTACTCTCAAAGTTGTCTAGAGGCGTGCGTGTAATCTTTGTCTCTTCTTGGGTTGTTAGCACAGTAAGCAGATGTATTGACGATTAATTCTACAGGCTGTATGGCGGCTAGTCTAGCGTTTATGGATACAACACTTAAGATGGGTGGGGTAAGTAGTGCGTATGAACCACGCAGCTCGCCAAAAGTCTTCAAATCGGAACCATTTGAGCAATACAACAGATCACTTCCTCGTTAGAGTGCACAGACGTGGAGAAGGACCCCGTTGGTATGCAAGTTAGCCGGCGACAGGTGAGAGGGTATATTTGGTGAAGCCCAGGTTCCCTAAGGAGTGTAGCGCCAACATAAGAAGTCATGTTGTCTTTGTTGACATGTCATTTTTGTTGTCTGTGCTTTGATATTCCTACCAACTTCATGAGAACATATGTATTGTAAAGTATATTTATTTTTTTGTAGGGGGCATAAAAGTTAGTCGTACTTTGCGTGTTCGGTGAATACCTGCTGTCATGAAAATGGGACAAGAAATTTGAATTCAATTTTGGCATACGGGGAGTGAACTCTGAGACAAAATAAATGTTTACAAATGATGCAAACTTTTCAAAGAAGGTCGAGAAGATATGAATGACGATACTCGCTCTGGACGCCCCAGCACATCAACAACCAATGAAAATTTTGAGAAAGTGAATAAAATTGTTATGGAGCATCGTCGAATCACTATAAGACTAGAGAAGTTTAAAAGCTGGTGGTTGTCTCATGCTATGCAATTTTTTTGGAAATTTTGGGCATGAAGCGTGTGGCAGCGAAGTTCGTTCCAAAATTACTGAACTTTAATATAATTTTTTGGCCAGAAAAAACACCATAATCATGCTACCGTATTCACCAGATTTGGCTAGCTACGACTTTTTTCTATTCCCAAGATTAAAGAGAGCCACGATAGGACGATTGCTGAGATACAAACCGAATCGCTGAAAGAGCTCGAGGGCATACCAAAAGGTGCAGAATAGAACTGAACTGTTTCAAGGAATGCAAAAGTGTATTATAATTAAGAGAGGCTACCCTGAGTGGGAAAAATAGAAATTCATGAATACATAATTTTTTTTTAGAAAAATGAAAATTCACCTTATTTTTGGACAGACCTCGTATCTAGTGAATTGTACTCGGATTGCAATCCCTGTTGAGCACAAAGAAGTGCGTGGACGTACGGTGTACAATTTTGAGGATTGTATTAAAAAACAAACGCTTGGGAATACTGTTGCTGCACTGTGGTTCTTTCCGATTCCGTTCTCGGAATTTCCATAAACGAAACTGAAATAAGAAACTTCGAACGAAACCATGAAAACCGACTAATAGGGCATTTAAATGCGACAATTCCAGAAATTTTTAATCAGAACTGGGTTCAAGGAAATCTGGCAAGGTTGGAAAACGCGTCAAAATCGGGGATATATACGTGGACTTTCGCTTAAAAGAAACTTGCAAAACGCTTTTATATGTTTCTAAGCCTTCGTTTCAGATTTTGACTTGTCGTGTCGTGGAGGGATTGTTGTTTTGTAGTCAGACACTACTACTCCCAATTCTCAGAGTTTCTCTTTAAAAATTTTATCATCAACCCCAGTGGCCTTCAAAGAGTTTTCGACAAAACAACGCCCTGTCATGTGAATACTTCAAAATCAAATACTGCCACGTACACTGTACACATCATTGATTTGAAAGTCAGACATATAATTTACTCGGACCACCTTCTAATCGTTATCACCGACAGACACACGACATCTGAAAATTATGCTATTAGACAAATTACGGCTTGGAGGTTGGAGTTTGCAGGAAAAAACACTCCTCTTTATATTGGATGGAGAATAGGTAAAGAAACTACAAAAACATCATGTTGACAGTGTCGGGAAAATCGAACAAATTATAAAAGAGCTCTGTTCCCTAGCGATGAACGATAAAATGCCATGTAGACGCAAAAAGAAACGGTGGTTTGATATGAGGTTTCAAGGAACTATAGATTCATCGTTTGTGTGGATGTAATTATTCCGTGATTTTAATTCAGAAGCTCAAGCGCAACATATTGACTCCTAAACTCACTCAGTTGCAGGTCTCGTCGCGAAAGGTTTCTAACGCGGTTCTTATCAACATTCTTATCCTTTTGGAGCTTCCTGTTTGGTGGGACACAATGTGCGATCAAAGGTAAATGAAGCCAGACAGCAACAGGAACATCCATACACGCATGTACCAAAGGAAAAAAACCTCAACCCACGGAATCAAACTACAGTATAGGGGCATCTAAAAGGAAACAAAACTCAGGACACTTCACCCGTTTGGTGGTTTGGTCTTAGGGATAAGGACTTAATTACTTTGCACCCTGTGGTTATAATTTTCATTTATTTGTTTTTGTAACCTAACTTGCACAATTGAAACTCTCTCTGCCCCCAGATACTCTCCTGAAACATTTAAGGAACGTATTAAGCCCAATGAGATAGAGTCTCATGAAATTTTGGCTATTCCTGTAAGCTGCCAGGAAATAAATGTGCTCTACTTGTACCGAAAAACAGAAAGACTGCAGGATCGGATGGTACATCTATCAAATTTTCGAAATAAAGTAAAGATGGGCTAAAAGACAACCTAGTCGTTGTATGTTACAAGATTTTGAGTCGTTGGATAAGACCTCAACGATTCAAGGAAGCTACAATATTTCCTGAATACAAATAAGGTGGCAAATTAAACCCCGCCAATTATAGAGGAATATCGTTTTGAAATGCCTTTTGAGAAATCAAAACAATATTGCAGAGGCAGTTGGTGACACGAATAAAGAGCAATAAATGATTAGAAGCATTTCAGTTAAGCTTTAGGCGTATTTCCTCAACCTTTGACCACATATTTGTCCCGGAAAGGATAGTTGAGTCATTCATGAACCAGGCAGGTTCATGCGGTAGACATTGAGGCAGCTTTCGATTCTGTGAATAGAAATGATTTGGTCTATAAATTATACCAAATGGGATTCTCTTTGAAAGTTGGAATGCCAGCCAGTTCGAAATGGTGGAGGTCTTTCATTATGCTTCAGGAGGGCGATAGGCTTAAAGCAGGGGTGTTCCCTAAGTCCAACTTTGTTTGCTCTTTTCTTAGAAGGTTTAGTCATTTTTCTTTATGGTGGAATTGAATTTGCCAGCGTTTTTTTCTAAAGCCTTCCTTTTTGCGGTGATATCGTGTTGCTGACATACTCACCGGCATCGCTTAAACGTATGATTAATCGGTTACATGAGTACTGTTAATTCTTCTTTTTCTTCTTCTTCCCATGTCACTACATTCCGGTGTGGACCGAGGCCACAAACAACATGCCTCCCCAGCCACCATTGTCTCTTGCCAGCTGCCTCCAGTTACGCCCTCCAAGTTAGTTGAGGCCCTTACTCTCTTTTGTGCGCTATCTCAACCAAGGCCGTCCTCTGTTGCGTTGTCTCAAAGGTTCTGATTCGAAGACTTTTCACGTCGAAGCAGTGGTGTCTCTACGCTCTACATGGCCTAGCCATCTTAAGCATTGTATCGGAAGACGTTTGACTAGACGCATGCCGCCGTACAGCCGGATAAAGTTCGTCGTTGGATCTTCTCCTCCAGACGCCATTTATGCAAACAGGACCAAAAATCGCAAGCAGAACTTTTCTCTCGAAAAGATTAAGGACTTCCTTATCCGCTTTTAGTAACGTCCAAGCTTCCGTGTCGCAAAGCAGGAATGGGAGGATCACGCTGTTTTACAAAGTCAGATTATTACTTCTCGAGAGGGCTCTATTACTTAAACGCCTCTTAAGCCCAAAGAAGCAGCGATTGGCAAGAATGATTCGGTATTTGATTTCGGTACTGATGTTGTATTTACAGCGGTTCCACAAACCCAAAGTCAGAGGCGGGAACCAAGCTGAGGTAAGTGTATCGTGCTGACACAGTTTGTTCGACCTTCTAATCAGCCCGTCTGAACTTTTCTGGCTAAGTGATTATACAAGTCAGCAGTTAGGGGTTATCGTCCAAGCTAGACGGTGAATTTTTACCGACAGAAAAACTAGTTGTCCATTGCAAGCAACCTTTGATTCGAGACCAAGAAACTACATCATGACTTTTAGTTGCATTTTATTCAGTGGACTACTGAGGAGTAATCCCAAAAAACGTGTTCAAAACGAAAAATAATAAAACCCCCCTTCGCTTGGCGCTCTTCCCCACGATTAAGCTTGCTTGGCAGAAAACCTGTAACTTCCACTGTATCCCGCTAAAATCGATTTTTTCCTGAGCTAAATTAGTTTTTGATTACCGTTAAGCACCAAGCAGCTCATCAAACTGATCGAATGCACGATACTCGCCGCTCTAATCAGCTCTTAAAAAAAACCAAAACTCTAAGCCTTCCGTAGAGGCATCTCAGTTTAATTAAACGGGCATTATGCACCGAGTCCTTCACATCTTGACCGTAATAGGCTTTTAATTCGATCGACTCCAATCAGGTTCTGCTTCCCCTCCAAAAAAAGAAACACGAACGCATAACTTAAAACCTCATTAGCAATTTAGACCGAAGTCTGAGTGAGCTCAGTGGATAGTCAGACATACACTTAAAAGGGACACGGACTTCTCTTCGACCCGGAGGAGGAGCGGCGGGGCACACAAGAACCGAAAAACAATCCCAACCTTAACCATGGGCGTGTGTTATTTCATTCATTTCCTGTCTCGCTGTGACACCGCACAGACGTAACCGCCATTAATCACCGACCGAATGAGTTTTCATTTCCTACTTGTATCTGCTGCCGGTAGTTACGAGTCAAAGTCGAAGTCGCTGTATCCCCCTCCGCGGACGACTTGCAAGACGACACGGCGACCGGCGTTTTGGGTGCTGAAACCCAAAGATTACAACCGAAAGCCGACATTTGACATGCAATTCATTTGCGCGGGTACACACCCAAGGATCTCTCGGCGCACACCGGGCGACGCGACGGCCGGCGGCTACGCGCCCACCGAACGTGAGGTGAAGGGTGCAGGGCAAAGTGTCGCATTTCGCTTTTTAATTTAAACCAAGGGAATGTGTCATAGATTTGGGGCTGCAGGCCCGGCGGGCCTATAAATTCTGCGACAAGCTGAGTATGCAAACGAAATTCCGTTTTTACGTATTTGCCACACGTGCTTGACCCATAAAACAATAAATGACAGGCAGCGTGTACGAAGCACCATTGCGTGTCTTCCCGAAATTAAAGTTGTTATCCCTTTTGCCTTCCTTCCTTCCTTTCGGCCACGTCCCCGCCCCCGCTGGCACGGCACGACTGCTGTTGCAGCGAGTCGGTGGTGGGTGGAGGGAAATTTATCTCCGGGTTTGATGTGAGAGCAGCAAGCTCGCGCCAGTAACTACACGTAATCCAAAATTCACAATACGATTGGGTTCTCCCTTTTCTTTTTCATTTTTGGGGTTATGCGGTGGCATGGCGGTGACGAAGACGACTGCAGCGACACGGACGGGGCGGGCAACAACAAGGACACCGGAGGTATTCCACACGCGACATCCATGAATTCGGGAATCAATTTCCCGCCGAAGACCGGGCGCTAGGGCAGAGACATCTCACGCGACGTACACAGATGTGAATGGATGTTGCGGGCGCTTGCGGAACAAAACGCTTTTTCAATAAAGAAACCCGAGAATAATGTACGGAAGCGGGGGCGAAAACAAATAGATCGAGCGGAGTATTATCGTTTGTAATCCTTGCTGTTTGTGCGCGCGTCTAGAAACTGTTTCCATGGCGCTCGCCTGCTCCCCATCGACACGGGGTGGCCCTCTGTCTGCTGCACAATGAAGCGTCGTTGACGGAAATTCACGGAAGAAGTTTTTGAAAAACCCCTTCACGGTGGATGGGGGGGGGGAAGGGTTGGGAGGGGTTGCTCTGTGTTGTTTTCGTCGAGATGCTTTTGCGGGACCCAGCTCCTTGGTTGACGAGAATGAATTGGCTCAATCAACCCTCGAACGAAATGAGTCGCAATCACGCACCGGATTCGAGTGAACCTCATAACTTGTCCTAGAGAGCGGGCCCAGGGGGGGCGGGGGTTGTTAGGGATTCGTCGTCGTTCGGTGTGGGGAATTATGCTTGTGATTATATGCTTTTGGGTCAGGTTCTGATGGAATGTAACTCGCGAAGGGGCTGCAATCAATCACGGAATGGCACGCAGCAAGCGACATTTTTGGGTTAACATTCCGATTGATTGACTGAAACTTGGCGGCTGACATTAAAGGGCATGTAACGGGTTGTGTTGCAAATTGCAATCGTTTTTTGGAAATTGGAATTGGGTGTGCGCAAATTTTTTTTGCAGCTCTGAGAAGCGACTGAAGGCAGCACCAAGAGTAGCGAACACAAAATCGATCTGACGTGGTTATGTAAAAGTTAAGAACTTAACTGGGCCTTTTTCCGATTAGCACGTAGCCTTCGTAGCCTTCCCATGCAAATCTTCGAGTATGAGTCATTAGGGCAACGCAACGGAGGGTGCGATATGCCATTACAGGTGGAGAATGACCTCAAGCAACTTGGAGTGCGCAACTAGAAGCAGCTGGCGATCAAGAGTTGGCTGGAGAGGCATGTTGGTTAGGGCCCAGTTAATCCCCGGACTGCAGAGCCATGGAAAAACAAAAGAGGACATAAAAGCATACATTCCGTTTAGAAAATGATGTGAAAATTTGGCTGACTGCCTCGACTGGCTGGCCCAATTTTTAAGACTTTATTGATGGTTTCGGGTGGTAGCTCTTGATATTAGCCTTAACTGCTTCAATTGCTTCCGAATTGTTGGCATAACATGGTCCACCTGGCTCCACGTTAAAAACAAAATCGAAAAGCATTAAGCCGACAAAATATTCACAAGACGACTGATCACATCGTTTGGGAATTTGGTCCGTTAAGTATTGATTGTGACATACATATGTCGTTCGATATTCAATGTTGCATGAATATAAGATCCTCTTATTTCAATAAAAATAAGTCGATTGGCATGCCTATAATGATCAGTGGGTGCGGATTGTGATTTGGTGGCCAATACACCTCAATCCGCTTCAAACTGTTATTTTCTGTGAAATCGTGTGTTTGTGGAAAGTAACATACTTGTTTTTGGTGCCCAAGATGTGACTATTTTGGTCAATGTAGGCCCAGGTATAAAAATGTGAGTCATCAGGATATATGATTTTTCACTTAAAAAAGTTTTCGCTTAGGGCTCTAAAGCTCTAAGTCCAAAAGTGCGCAGCGACGGCAAATGGTAAATGGTCGTGCACCTCAATTGGACCATGTAGGTGAACAATTCAAGATCTTTGTGCAAAATTCCAATCAGGCTTTAGAGTGGTCTGTTTAGCTGTCAATATCGATTGCGAGTGCATGAATTTAGTTTCACAGTCTCGAAAACAGTGTCCTCACTAGCATACCTGTCACCTGCATTTTCTTCACAAGCCTTACTGGAGGCGGACAGAATCCCAAAATCTAAGAGCCCTGAAAAGACCGAAGGCTCAAAATGCATTAAATACCGAAAATTCCAGATCCCACACTGACAAAAATCCAAAAATGGCAATACCCTCATATGGCCAGTATGCAGAGAAGACTGAATTCCTAAAATGATGTGAAAAGTAAATATCGGAGAAGTAAGCGTTGTCCGAAATAAACACTTACTCCATGTTCTACAGCAACCGCAATAGTTGAGCTGCACATTGGATGTAGGGAATAATTTATTCCCACAGTTACCCTTTTAACAGGTTCCTTTCGGAGTTCTTCTGAATTTTGGTTTTTCGGAATCTTTGACATTTCAAGATTTTGGCCGCTCTTAAGGATTTCGGGAATTTGGATATTGCGAAATTTCACCCCAACCCAAGTCATATACGTTGCTTGGCTCAGTGGTTGCAATTTCAGAGCAACCAATGTGGCTTCAGCTCGAAAACCCTCTGTTTTTTCAATTAATGCGGTGTACCACATCTGTCTAAAGTGACTCATTTTACCAATTTTGATTTGATTGCCCTCCATTTGTTATATTACGTCCAATAGAGTAGTTTTGTTAAGAACCGAGTGCCATTCTACGCCACAGTGGTTGGTTTTTCAGACTTAAAAAAATATTCACTCCCAACTACAATATCAAAAGGATTGCAGCTCATTGCGGACACACTTCAAGTACAAATAAGCGTTATCCACCTCCATTCTGTGTCCCCTTTCAAAACGAGAAATCCCATTTGAATAAAAATGAAATGCCTCCCAACCGCCTGTTTTCATTCATAAAACGATCACAAAATCTGCTAGCTCCCCCCCCCCCCCCCATCACCCACACGGGTCGGATCTAAAAATAAAATCTAATATTTCCGCCCCTCTCTCGCATCGACCCCACTTAAGCTGGCGGCTGCCACCACTTGCCACTCACATCAGCTATCCGTTCTTTGTGAACACTTTTAAATAAAATCCAACTGACAGGTTAAGAGCACTTTACTTCGTCGAAATTAAATACTAATACAAAACCCCGACGGGAAAAAGGACAAGGATTTTGGATTGGACACAAATTCATTGATGAAAGCGTCTATCCGGCGAGAGGGTTCCTCTAGACGACGGAAGGCCCGGACTGACGCGTCCATCCGAACACCGCCGCCGCCGCCGCCGTCGCTCTGATTGACTTGACGTCGTGTAACTCTTCGAATCAAACGTCAACTGAGCGAACCATAAAACAAGAAATTGAACAAAAAAGAAAAAAAAACCTCAACTAAGGATCAAATCAATGCTGGGCGGTGGGAGGGGAGGTCTGGTGAAAACCTTCGGGGAGATTTATCTGCTAAGAACCCATTACAGCGATCTTTATCCTACGCGGATTATAGTTTGTTTCCGAGCCGGACAGACGTCATCCCTCTTCAATTTTTCCAATATCTTCATTTACGTTAACCGACAGCCAAATGACGGCTTCGGATGTACCTTTCACAAATGGATATCGACAAACTGAGGCGGCTATGACAAGCGTCTTACTCCCACCGATTCGCTGTCGACCGCACGTGAAACAGAGAAATGTTAAGTAACATAGGTTTATTTTTTTCCGCCTCGGTTCTGGGAAATCCGCCTCAGTATTGAAAGTAATCGTTGTGTATGTGTGACGTGTGTGTGTGTGTGGTTTGAGGATGAGAATGAGAACTAAATGATGTTCGCTCGCCGTTTGAGGGATATAAAATGAAAATGAATTCGAAATGAAGCCTACTGGAGGGGGGCGGTATCATACATTATGCCTGTGAAAGCGGCTTTGGTCAGGACCATTTCCGGGAAAACTGAAGGAGAAAAGTTTGAATATGTCTGTGGTCCAGGGAGGTAGCAAAGGCTGCACTGGTGCTCTGCCGCCATGAAGGCCGTTCGCAGTTTTGCTAGCCAATCAGAGCAAGCTTACATAAATTCAGTTTTCAGATATGGAAACAATTTCACTTTAGTCAGGTGTCTGAATGAATCTTCTGACATTGCTTTCAGTGACTGAAAGGTTTGCGTTGCAACATTAAATTTAATAACGCTAGATCTTATAACGTGGCAATGAGAAGGTGGATGCACTTAAGGAAGGGTTGGGATGGCAAAATCAATGGCCCTTAATTATCTACCCACGAACTCCATTAAGCCACTTAAGGAGGAAGATAGAAAACGAGGTCATAGTAGAAACGAAAAATCGATTGTGGGCCAAAGCCAGAGCCCACTGGCCTTGCTAAATATAGACAGAACCATAAATCTCCGCCAACGTGAGATGTGAAATTGCAGGCAGTTGGCGAGAGACCGCGCTAGCTGAAGAGTCACGTTGGTTGAGATCCTCGTCCACACCGGACTGTAATGCCACTCGATGCTGACGAACTTGCTACTGCCACTTAACAGAAGGGAAGTGGACGGGACACCCTACCATTGGAACCCGTGTTCAACATTTCGGCAAACCCAACAGTCACTACTATGAGAAGGACAGGAAATAGAATCTGTTAGGCACCTGCTCTGAGACGTAAGAAAGCCTACAAGTTCTTCTGGAACCTGGAAGACTTGATTTCGAGCTTCTTGAGAGATTTCTTGAAATTTACACACAAATCAGGATAACTTAAAATTCTTTAGGATGAAATAAGGGGTCACACGAGGCTCTTAGATTCTGTGAACTTTGCTGTCATGTAAAGTGCAACAGGGCGCGTTACGTAAGATCCATTTTACTTGCCTCAACTTCTGGATTGTGAGCCGACAAGTGAAAGTAGACGAACATCATCAAACATCTTGAGTTATCGTAGTCCTTCCAATGCCATACCTTTCGTCTATCAACATCGCAGATGATCACCAGATACAACAGTGATGATTGTATGGACTCTTGACGAACTCCACTTTGGACGCTGAACTCAAGACCTGTCGGCTTAAGTACGTCCCAACTGGACTCTCGGAACTTCTGACAAGTAACTATCGATCAATGTGGCTTTAAGTTATTCTGACGCGCTGTTCTTCTCTTCTAGTCACTTTTGAGCAATTGCACACAAGTGGGGGAGAAGCTTATAATAGACGATTTTGTTTCAATTCCGCCAAATAAAGACCAAATCCTTACTGGCAGTCAATAATGGCCGGGACATCGTTTGCCCCTGTTGATTGCCATTCGTTCAGGACCACTATCGCTTGAAGTTCTTGTAAGTGACTCATTTTGCTTCACCAGCTTTCATCTGCTTCAAATCGACGAATAGGTGGAAAGTGTCGAGTTGCACTTCTTGGGCCTTTTCCAGGGTCTGCCGTAAACTGAAGATTTGGTCGATGGTGGACTTCCCTGATCTAAAACCACGCTGTTAAGGACAAATTGTTAACCAACCGTTTCAGACGTTCACACAACTCAACAGAGAGGATCTTGAAGGCGATTTTGAGGGAACTGACCCCCCGATAGTTGGCACAGTCGAAGGGGTCTCCTTTTTGAGAACCGAGCAATGGAGACTGAGATTCCACTTATTAGGCATGCTTTCCTCATCTTACGGACGAGCTGGTGCATGCGCCCAATCAGATGATTTTCAGCTGCTTTCAACAGTTCTGTGGACAGTCCGTCACCCTGAACAGCCTTGTTCGACTTCAGTCTCGACATTGATACTCTGACCTCGTCTAAGTCTGGTGGACGGAATACTTGTCTACCATCGTTCAAGTTGAGAAGAACCTTCTGCTTAACAGCTGGACTTGGGCCGTCACCTCTGTTTAAAAGTTTGCAGATCTAAGCTCTTTGAATTTGGACTTTTGCGACAACGCAACTCAAGACATTGTCGTCTGGGATGATGCACCCAAGTGGAGAATGGCCTCAACCAACTTGGAGTGATAAACTGGAAGCACCTAGAAAGACGAGACTATGCTAGCTAGAGACTCATATTGGTTGTGATCCAGGTACACCAAGGACTACAATGCCACTCGAGAAAGAAGAAAAATTTTTTCCGTGCCTTACCTTCTTCTTCTTCTTGTGGCAGTCCGGGGTGGACCTGGGCCTCAATCAACATGCCTCTCCAGCCAGCACGATCTTTCGCCAGCTGCCTGCAGTTTCGCACTCCAAATTGGTTGAGGTCCTTCTCCACTTGTGTGCGCCACCTTAGCTTAGGCGTTCTCTGTTGCGTTATCCCAATGGCTCAGATTCGAAGACTTTTCGGGCCAGAGCAGTGGTGTCCAAACGCTCTACATGGCCTAGCCATCTTAAGCGGTGTATTCGGAGACGCTTGACTAGGCGCATGTCACTGTAGAGCCCACAGAATTCGTTCGTTCGTTTGCAGTATTTTTCTCTCTAAAAGACTAAGGGCTTCCTCATCAGGCTTACTCAATTGCCTCTTGAGCCCAGAGAAGCAGCGATTGGCAAGAGTGATTCTGCGTTTGATTTCGGTACTGGTGTTGTTGTCCCTATTTACGGCGGAGCCAAGGTAGACTACCTCGAAGCTTCTGCTGCCTAGTGTGACGCTCCATTCGAGACGCCGATGTTGTGAGTCCTTCCTTGATGACAGCATGTACTTCGTTTTTCCCTCATTTACCACCAGACCCATTTAAGCCGCTTCCGCTTCAATGCCAGCAAACGCGTCATTGACAGCTCGTTGTGGTCGTCCAATCACGTCAAAGTCGTCGGCGTGAGCTGGCAATTGAGCAGACTTTTCGAAGATCGTGCCAAGTCACATGACAGTGCGTCACCTTGTCTAAAACCTTCCTTGACATCGAAGGTCTCGTAGAGTTCATTCCCTACCTTGATGGAGCAGCGAGAGTTCTCCATCGTCATCCTACACAATCTGACGAGTTTGGTAGGAATGCCAAAACTAGACATAACACTGTATAGCTCGTCTCAATGCACACTGTCATATGCGGCCTTAAAATCGACGAATAGGTGGCGAGTGTCGATTTGCACTTCTTCCGTCGTAGGTCGTTTCCAGGATCTGGCGTAGTGTGAAGAGATTTGTTCGATGGTGGACTTCAGGTTGTTGATGAACGGTTTCAGCCAATCACACAATACGGCAGAGAGGAGCTTTTATGCGATGTTAAGGAGACTAATCCCTCGATAGTTGGCGCAGACACATGACGCTGAAATTCCACTCATATTCCTACGAACATATCTAGCAAATCAACTGGTACGTGCTCCCAATCAGGTTATCTTCAACTGCTGTTAACAGTTCTGTTTTACTTCAGTCTTTAAAGGCATTATGGACCTTGTCATTTTGGCAAGCCTTTCATATTTGTGGCTGTTGGTTTTGAATAGTAAATAGGAGATAAGTCTATTTGAAAATTGCTTTAGAGGAAATGCCTCTTCTCGTATCAAAACATGATGGCATGCGTCATTGATGCACTGGGAGATCTGATCTGGAAGCTTCCGATTACATTTCGTCAATATTCTACTCAAAATTGAAGCTTCAACGATCCACCGCAGCCATTTCCCCGTCTAGAACCATATGTTGACGTAGAAAAAATCATCGATAAACGTCCTTACTGAGACCTCCAAGGTCAAAAAGGGATTTAAATAAGGCGATGGCCTGTCGTGTGACTTGTCAAACTTCATTTTAACAAGATCTTGGGGAACTCACAAGTTGACACAAAAGTCGCAATCTTCCAAAATCCTTTTCCGCTGCTAGCTTACATTGGCGTAATTCGATGACCACAACGAGGTATCAGGGGCAGGTGTTTGTTGGGACTGAAATAGAAGCATCTAACAAGGACTAGGACAGAGCATCACAATGGGCAGCAACAATTTTAACGTAGTCGAGTTGGGTCGGGGGTAAATGAGGACGAAACATTGCTGTCACCATGGAAGGACTTCGTTTAATTCAGATCTTTTAATAGAGGCAACAACATCAATATCGAAATTAAGTGGAGAATCATTCTTTCTTTAGGCTCAGAGGATCAAGCTGGCCTGGTAACTTGAATGTGAATGTTATTAAAAGCAGATATACCAGGAGAAAGCTCCGCTTTGGGGAAAGAGTGCCAAACTCTGTAGGTTTTACGGCGGCATGCGCCTAGTCGGGCGCCTACGGATGTAAGCCCTTGTATAACACTGCTCCAGCCCAAAGAGTCTTTGAATTTGAACTATTGCGACAATGCAAGAAAAAACGTTGTCGTCTGGGATGGTGCACCCAAGTGAAGAACGGCCTCAACCAACCTGGCGTGATAAATTGGAAGCGGCTGGAGAGGGGAGACTGTATTAGCTAGAGACGCATGTTGGTTGGGACTCAGGTTCACCCCGGACTCCAATGCCACTCGAGAAAGAAGAAGACTCGCTTTCGTACTTGCCACGTTCCTCGTTCGGTGTTGTAGCCATTTCTGCTTCTCTCCAGAAAAAAATTAGCTACCACCACCTTCTTCTTCTTCTTCTTAAAGGCACTACAGTCCTGGCGGACCTGGACCTTAACCAACATGCGAGGCCCGACAGCGAGCTTCTTCTACCTACTCCTTCATTTCTATTCAGTGCGAGGAGGCCTTTAAGCCTCAGGAAAGCAAATATGTCAACCCCGGCTTTCAATAAAGCCCCACCCCCCTTCAGCAACCATCACCCTTCCCAAACCAAGTCCCGAGAAAAAAAAATGGAGCGATGAGTTTGCCATTCCGGTTTCCATGCCCATTTCATGGGCCATCAACAGTACCATAACCATCCGATCTAAGTGATATAAATTCTCTCTCCCCCCCAACCATTCACACTTGACCCTGTAACCCCATGAGACACCATTGTACCTCGCAAAATAATCATTTCAATGGATCCACCTACTCGCACCTAATCCACGGCAAATCTCCCATAATCACCATCTCCAAGTCCATTCAGCGGCAGATTGAACCTCGTAGATTGTTGATGGGTGATTTTGGACAATTTTTGTAGCCACTCGAACGCATAAAGCGATCAAAATTGAATAACAAACAGGAAGCCTATTCAACGCCGAGCCACCCATTCCCAGTGAAAGACGTCCGTCGTCGTTGTCGTTGTTGTCGTTCGGTCGTTGAATTAAAAGCACAATTTCCCCGCAATAACAATCGAAAGATACTCTTCTCGTCGTCGTTGCTCGTCGTCGTCCACGCTCGTCTTTGGCGCTCGACATTTTGGGGTTCGAGGTTCCGTCGTTTCAATCGTTTGGAAATTTATTTGCCTACTCCGGCAAATCCCATTGAAGACGAGCACAAAGGAGGACACTCTCCGTTCACTCACTCCTAGCGCCTCCGGTCCGATCCAAGTGGCAACAGCATCCGTCAGGGAGGACCCGAATATGCCTTGTTTGGAGCTCATAGATGCCGAAAGCAGTGCCACATTTTATGACCCAATGAATTCACTCTCGCACACATGTCCTTCCCGAATCCCTTCCTCGACGACGCGCGGTGGTGCTGTTGTTGAGATTGAGATTGTGTTGTCGACGACAACGACGACGTTTATCAAATGGAAGTATCTATCGGCCGTATTGTGGGCGCTATCGACCGGAACAGCAACGGATCGCCGGATATTGGGTACCGAATGAATACACTCACTCGTCCCGCACAATCATCCATGTTCGCATTTTTATCAATAACCAATTATTTTCATTCTTTTTGCCGTGCTCTCGGATGTGAATGGGAGTGGGGCTAGGGTGTCGCGCGGTGAGCGAGCAGCCGGCCAACAGGGCCGCGTCGCGCCGCCGCCTGCCGCTGTGAGTCGTCCGAAACATCATAATATCCCCAAATATTTACTTAGGCCCGGGGAGATACACAGATACATGGTATTGGGGACCGGTAATGAAACCGAGAACACATGACATGTCAAATTTGTATCGACTGCGAGTGGAGGCAGTCTGGAGTGGTCTGGCCGGGCCTGGCTTGGGGGGGGGGGAGCACTATGTACGCTATCGGAGCAATTTTTCCTCTTCTCACCCCCGCGCTGCTGGTTAAATCCATTTTTATATTAAACTCAGAACGTCGTCGGTCGTCGGTCGTCGGTGGTCGTGTAATGAAATTGATGTTATCAATCGAAAGGAAATGTGCTCGGTGTTCCTTATGCAAACAAATAAATGTTGTAAGGGTTTCTCCGGGGGTCATTGTTGACGACGCGACGGCGGCGGTGGTGGATGGGAATGACACACTAAATGAGGAAATAAAACTAATTGCGGTTTGTACAGCGATAAGGCTTTGAAGGAATGCGTATTATCTGCAGTCCGTGGGACAGGCGGTAGGTTTCTGACAGCGGCTGCCTGCGGCCAGGTATAGGGAGGTTGCCCTTTGTGCGAGTACTCTAATTGCCGAGTCGATTGCAATTTGTTGCTGGAATGTTGGGGAAGATATCGCAAACTGCTCTGACCGCCATAAATTTCAGCGTCTTAGCGAGAAATGTCAACTGGGGACAGCTTTCTTTTTCCAGATAAAAATCTCATGGGCCCTTGAATACCAAAGAACTGTCGGACTTGAATGAAAATTGTTCCGCCTGCTGTGTGTTGCCATCGTCGGCAATTGGAGTGAGCAGCAGCACCTGACCTGTTAATCGGGCTAAAATATCATAAAGGTGGATTGACAAGCTGAAACCAAACCTTTGTCCTAAAATATTGCTTATAGTTGTCAACTTTCATTAGAGACGCTGCCTCTGAGGTGTGAGACTTACACCGCCACCTCGAAAAATAAACCTTGTTTCAACAGCGAGTACAGGCGTATTTAGCGAAGGTAGCAACATCTGAGGCGACACTGGATATAAGAACGAGATCAGTTCGTCAGCTCTACGAACTTAAATAAAGAATGGAGCACGGCCTTCTCGAAAAAGGAGCATGAGACGAAATGGAGAGCTGTTACAGAAGCCTATCGAAAAAAGAGCGACAACTCATTCTAGCTTCGCAATCGATACTGCCAATGCAGAAGAATCATCTCTGCAGACTTTTAAACGACGACGAGGACACATATCCCTTAGTATATTCGAGAGAAAAGTTCTGCGTGTGATTTTTGGTCCTGTTTGCGTTGATGGCATCTGGAGGAGAAGATTTAACAACGAACTCTATGGGCTGTACAGAGACATGCGCCTGGTCAAGTGTCTTCGGATACAATGCTTAAGATGGGTAGGCTATGTAGAGCCTACCTGGACACTACTACTCTGGCTCGAACAGTCTTCGAATCTGAGCCATTGGAACAGAGGACGGCCTAGGATAAGGTGGCGCACACAAGTGGAGAAGAACCTCAACCAACTTGGAGTGTGCAACTGGAGGCAGCTGGCGAAAAATCGTCGAGGCCCAGGTCCACCCCCGATGTTATTGGGGATCCTGTAGCGCCAAAAGAAGATGAAGAAGAGGACACATATCCTGCTGCCAGAGAGAATGTTTCACACTGTCTGTTCTCCTATGATGCATATTGGACGACTCTTTGCTTTTCGCCTAAAATAGATCTAATATCTACGCCTAGGCTTACGCGGATGACGTAGCGGCAATAATCACCCCAGCAGGTCCAGCGACTGTATGCTCAAATGGGCAGGCGGCTCTAGACATGATCGATGACTGAATGTGTACTTGAAATGGGCTTTCAGTCAATCCTCTTAAAACCGAATTTATTTTCTTCACAGGGAGAACAAATCTGACTGGTCTGACTATGAAGCTAAATGCCAAAGTCTTACCTTCTTCTTCTTTGAAAAAAAAAAACTCACTGAGATGAAAACGTCCAAGGGACTGTCAGTCTTCTGTGTCTGTAAAAGTGTTTTTGGCAAAACCTGGAACCTATCACCAAGAAGATCCGATTAGATCTACACAACAATGATATGACCACCGCTCTACTATGCATCAGTTGTTTGGTGGAATGAGTTTACTTGCAAGAACGTGACTGCCGCTTTCACCTGGTTTCAAAGAACAGTCTGTCTCGACTGTACAGGCACGCCTGGCTCAGCTCTTGATGCATTGCTTAATCTCCCTCCCCTTGATATTCACAAAATGGAATGTACAATCAAGGCCATCTTTCGACTAAAAAATAGTAGTCTTTGGTTTAATTCGCACTGGAGCTTTGATGACCTCGCGCACCGCATCCCGTATGACACCAATCTCATTTACATGCCGTCCGATACGGAGGACACCAACAATCCAGCTGCGTCGCTTATACAAAGTCGACTTTCGTTTCGAAACTGAGACAGGATGAGAATGTACTTGGATTTTCATGGACAGCTCCAAAACTTGGAGCCTTCGTGGAGATTGACAAGATTAGACTTCACACCACCTTAAGTAACCCATTTAAGTAACTTCGCATCTGTTTTCCAAACGGAAACCTTTACGATTCTGATGGCCACGAATTATATTGAAAACAACAGTTGGAAGGGACAAAGTGATTGACATAGAGAAGCTGTGCTCAAGGCCTTACTGAACTCTTTAACCGCTTCTAATATTGCACAGGAATGCAACTCTTTCCTGAATTTGGTCGGCAGACGATATTCGCAAAGACTTATCTCGGAACATAACGGGATCAGGGGTAACAAGATTAACGATGAACTTACTAGGGGAGGAACAAAAGAGGCCCCCGTCCTTGGTTAGGGCCTCCCTCAACAGCTGGGTATTTCGACAGCACAATGAGAGATGGCATGACTCTCCGCGATGCAGGGTGATCACGTTCATGCTTCCAAACATCAGTAAGAAATAAGCGGCTTTTCTGTTTTCCCAAGATAGCAGATGGCTTATTGGTATACTGCATTTGACCTTTGCTAAGCACTTGAGTGTGTTTGGGTTTAGTGATGAAACCCTCTCCAATGCCTGTAGAGAAGGTAAAGGCACTGTAGAGCGATTCGTTCGCAATTGTCCAGCCTGTGCTTGAATCAGGGGGCCGCTGTTTTGCGCTGATGTGGTTAGAGCTGAAAACCTAGGCTCTTTATTACAGAAGCGCTTGTTGTTTTTCTCCAGAAATTACAGAAAATGTAGGTTCCTGTCTGGTAGTAAAATGTAACAGTTTTCGAGTCTGCCACTGCAGTGCAGTGCTTTCAAACCGCCAATAACAAAAAATGTTGTCACTCCACACAACGAACGGTAGAAGAGGACTCTGTCGTTGCGACATAGATGAAGTCAAGATAACGATATCGATCCTACAGTCGAATGAGGTTGCTGGTGACGACGGGCTGTGTGCAGAACTTTTCCAGGAAACTGGAGATGAGCTGATAGGGCGCATGCACCAACTTATCCATAAGACATTGTCGGAGGAAGCAGGACCAATGTTTGGAATTTCATTGTCGTTTGTCCAATCCACAAGAAATGATACCCCTTCTACTGCGTCAAGTAATGAGGGATCAGTCTCCTTAACATCGCCTACATGATCCTCTCTGCCGTATTGTGTGAACGCCTAAAACCGTTCGTCAACAACTTGATAGGTCCTTATCACTGTGGTCAAGCACAATTGATTGTTGGGACAAAGCTGTGGTCGTCATGGCATAGTGGATAAGTGCGTCGACCCACACGCCGAAAGTCGAAAGATTCCCAGGCGGAACACCTAGAATTTTTTCACGGCACCAACTCTTTCGAGTTGCTGACGACACTCAAAGAGTATCTATGAAAAGCTTCTCAAATCTTGCCGTTTGGATGGCAAAAAACTCTAGGTCCCTTCTTCTCGTGAGAGAACAGTAGCACACACAACACGAGTAGTTGTTGTAGAAGCTAGCTGTAGCTGTAGTGCCACTCCATGGGACAAAGCGGTTCATTGACCGTGTAAGCCTTCCGGAAGACAGGCCAAATGCTTTCGCCTTCTCCGGGGATCTTCCACTACGAAGAAGACATTGTCAAGCACTGCCCCATCTAGATTGATGTCAAGAAAGTTGGCCTTGTCTGTCGTCCCTACCTTTCCTCCCGAAGATTATATTTACTTGTGGACACATGCTCGGGATGAATCTTATTGCCTTAATACAAGCATACGGGCAGACTGTATTGTTGCCCAAGCAGCTGTCTAAGTAGCTTGATCTGCGATTTCAACAACCGTATTACGGCGTTCTGCGGATTTTTACACCTGAAGTGAGTTTTTCTTCGCGTTTCTGTAGGCGTCTCCAACATAGCTTGGTGTCATCCTAGGATTAGTTTTGTTCCTAGTTTTTTTAGAGGCGTCCTCCATTTTTATGAGCTTCCTCTCAATCTCTACGTTCGACAGGTTTCTGTTCTTTGTCGGATGGATCATACTCCAACGTAGTTGTCTGGTCAGGACTCTAAAGAAACTTGGCCAATAAAAGGCGTGTGTGTGAACATAAGTATGCCTTCAGTTCCTTTAGCTCCTTTGGGACTTGTATAATACCGGCAAGACCAGAGTGATCCCTGTCGTACTCGACCGTATTTAGGCAGTTCGCCGTGCTTCGATCTACGTTCAATATCGTAAGTCGTATGTCTGTTGCCATCACATACAGATACGACCTGCTCAAGGGAAAATATACGTAGCCAGCTTGAACTGAACCCTCTGGCTAGGCTCATGTCGTTGTGATTAGGTCAAGTAGAGCGCCAGAACAACACAATTCCAGACTGAAAAGTAGTCAGTCGCAAACCAGTGCGACAATGCAGTAGAGGACGTCAGCGGACCAGATGGGGCACATATGTAAGTGGAGAATTACCTCAACCAGCTTAGAGCTTAGGTGTTAGGAGACCATGCTCACCTCGGACTGTAAGGCCACTCCAAGGTAAAGAAGGTTCTCAAATGGTAAACTTACCATCCTTAATTTTTTAATCATGTGTAGCAACCCTAATAAGCAATTCTTTCGCGCTGACCTTTCACGGACCTTCAACCGGTACAAACATTCTCACACACACACAACCCTCCCTTAGCAACAACAAAGCCCGAAAGCTAAACTTGTTTATCCAACAATTTCGCAACGCATCTGTAAAAACGGATTTTCAACAATCTGCCCGAGATCAGCTGACAGGTGCACCACCTCAGCTTCCAAGCCACCCGTCTGCTTACTCATCCGCACCAACAGCGCCGAGCTGAGCTCTCCAGGTCCTCAAAAAAAAAAGAAACACAGCCCCACCGAAGCCATGTATCCCGGTAATAATTTATGCCGTGCTTCGTCGCCTTCCGGCATAAGTTTAATCCCATTCACGTGCATTTCCCAAAAAAAAGGAAAAACACATCACCTCGCAAAAAGTTCAAAAAAATATCGGAAGCAGAGGTAAATACCCCTGGAGCGACAGAAAACTTACTCGACACCGCTCACTTTGTTCACTCGATTCGCTCCGTTCACTCCGCCCACTCCGCCGCCACACCGCCACCGCTGCCGTTGCCCTCGTCCCCCAGGTTTTATTCGTTAATTAAAATTAATTATTATTAATCTTCCCGGTTATTCCCATTTGTGCTGGAACACTGCACAACCACCGCTAGCTAGGGAAAAATTCCCCCGAAAAAAAAACACTACATTCTTACAACTTACTTCGTTGCATGCTGCTGCTGCATGCCCCGGTGAGGGTGTGTGTTTGTGTCTGATCCTGTGGGAGGATGTGTGAGTGCATGTAATTTTTTGTAAATCAATACCGCTGAGAACCCAGCCAAGGCGCATGATCCGGGAAAGTTCTTTAGCTCTGCACTCTCGCTGGCTACACCATCATCACCTGCGTCGGAAACGGCGATAACGAAGGGGGGGGGGGGTCGCACTACTACCTGAACCTGAAGCGGCAACGATGGGAGGGTGGTTGACTGGCTGATTGCCGTTTTGTCGTTGTTCGTTGTCCTCCCGCGTGCTCTTTAATATTTAAACACAACCGATGGCTTTTGTATGTGCAACTGGGGTGTTCGTTGCCACCACCGCCGCCGACGCCACCGCCTCGCCTGTCAGTGACACAGCGCTTAGCACCGACCCACTCCGGAATCGGAGTCCTGAAGGAATGACGGATTTTATTGCTACCTGTTGTGTATTATTATTGCATTAAAACTCGTTTGAAATCATTTTGCACACACGACCAAGCTAACTAGGACTCTCCGCCCCTCTGTCTGTTTGTCTGTTGGCAGACGAACGCGAATTAGAGCTGGCTGACGGGGCAGGACCCTGTAATTACCTTGATTATGTGTCGTACGTCGAACCGATATGGAAAAGTGCAATAGACCCTCAGTGGGTCTATCTGCAAAGTTGGATGATGGATTTGCCGCTAGAAGTTCTCGGTAAAGTTTGTTGTCCTTGCGTGAGTTGTGCCGTCTTACGCCCGGCGGCGGTAACGGCGACTGAGAGGATGGTGCAATTAGACGACAAAACAATATAATCAGACGCGTTCTGTTGGGGACACATTCATTATCTCAGATTCCTGAAACTGTTGAATTTTTCATTGCAGTTGATGGTAAATAGTTTGAGTGCGTTGGCCTGTTGAGTTGAGTTGAAGGAGGCCATTCGCAGCGAGGACTTGTTGATGCATTCAATTAAGTGTTTGAGTCCGAGTCAATATTGTGCTTGAACTGATGTAAGTGCAAACACTGCGACATAATGGCTTAATGGGAAGCAGTTAACGGCTTAAATACGCAGTGCTACTGGAAAAAAACCAACTCACTGACAAGATGTGTTCGGCACGTACATAACTACGGTGGGTTATGGGTCATTGTCCACTCAAGGGCTGCTACAGTTTTATTAAGAACTACTGACCCACTGATTGTAGACTTGTCGACGTCTCAACGTTTGATAATTGCTGGGGGGACTGCATTCCTTTAAATATTCACCAACAAAAGTTGCCCCATAAATTTCATCAAAAGTATGGCAGAGCACGCACCACTTGTTTTAGTTCGCTGTAGGACAACGAAAATCAAACTTAGGGCTCACCTCACTTGTGTGGACATTTGACACAAAATGTGGTCTTGCAAAAATTAATGGGGGCTACAGCCAAGTGTGATAAGCCGGCTTTACAGTTTCGTATGAAAACTTATTTTTTTTCAAATTTTGTCCCATTTGTTGCGAATATTCTTATCTTCAAAGAGGAGTTATTCTCTTCTGATGTTCTACTCGTTTCATGACACACATAGACACATTTAAGACGCAGTAACTCGGGCATAATGGGGTTTGACCAAAATACGACGTTTTTAAGGGTAACTTCCTCATTTGAAAGGTGTCTCCAACATTCTCTATCTAATGAGTACTTTGCTTTCGGAGAGACATTGACTCAGATGTGGGAGCAGAACTGATGTTCCAGGTCCAGATAAGAAAACTGTTGGAGGTCGACATACTACGTCAACTCAATTTTCTTGAAACCTTAAAAATAAAATAAAATGCAGTTGAAGGGTTTTCGAATAAGGACCTTCAAAAACCATACTACCGTCTTAAAGTACAATCAAAACATTTATTAACGGAACTCGACTTCGTTCATATGGCCATCATGGGCACATTTGCGGCGGACGATTTGTTGGAACCAATATTTACCGACTCTGCCACCCATTTCAGACGAAACGTCCATTGATTCGCGTTCAATGTTGACTCTGAGCTCCTCCAACGTCATCCGCTTGTTGGCATAACTTTATGTTGTCCCACAAAAAAAAAAAGACCAGCGGCCAATCAACTGATCCATTTCTTAAGATAACACGCTCACTAAACTTAATCTTCAAAAATTTGATTTTAATCTGTGATGTCTAGCTTGTGGCACCATCCTTCTAAAACCACATGTCGTTCAAGTCCAGATCCGATTCGGGCCAAAAAGAATAGGTAATAATGGAGCGATAACTGTGAACATTCGCAACATTCTGGATGAAAATATACGGCCCAATAACGCCGCCATCAGAATTTTCTTAGTTTTAAAATAAAAAATAATAATTTTTATTAATTTAAACAAAAATAATTAGCAATGACGCCGAAAGGCAAAAATGAATATATCAATAGTTTAGCTTAGAGAGCCCGCATAGAGCCAGTAAGTCGTACCTAGGTTAAGCGTTTTGTACCTAGTTTTAAAATAGTATTAGATAAAAAATAAAAAAAATGCCTTTTAGACTAAACTAAAAAAAAAACCGCCGCCATCATGCACCCGCGCCAAACATTTATTTTTTGTGGATGAGGTAGTGATTCATGAAGCACATGTATATTTTCACCCGACCAATAATGAATATTTTCGTTATTGATGAACCAATCTAAGCTACAAATGAATTTCGTCACTGAAGCCAATCTTCCGATAAAATTCATCATCTTGGCGCATCTTTTGCAAAACCAAATCGGAGAACGTACGTTGCTTCAAATGGTCCATCGGCTTTAATTCTTCAGTCAGCGTGATCCTGTATGGGTGGAAACCAGGAACCTTACGAAAAATAATGTGGCCATTACGAGGTCTGATTTCAATCGTTTGCTACGGACTTGTGCTGTTGGAAGGAGGGTTTGTCACTGGAACGCTCAAGGACAGAGGACTTATAAGTGCATTCTCCAGAACCCGAAGATAAACTTCTGCACTGACTTCCAATTTTAGGAAAACCAGTCTCCCATTGCATCTTCAGATACCATCTCTCTTTTGCATCAATCATTTCTTGTCTGCTACTTCTAATCCAGTTCAATCTTTCGCTAATGATTGTAGTCTCGACTTTCTATATTCGTTCCTTGGCTTACGTCCTTTACCTTCAGTCGTAGAGATTTAATTCCCATGGGGGTAAAAACAATGGAGTGGACCATAATGCATCCAAAACTCAATGCTATCCACCTCACTCGTTTATCGGTCAGCTGCAGTCAGCTGCATTCCTCCGCTTCCAGAACTTACACGCAATACATGCCTAGGAATGTACACCCGTTCACCTTCGGATGTACTGTTAAGTTTAAAGGCTAGATCTTAAGCCGCACCACACAAATATGGAAGGTTCCATACAGCTTAACATCAAGGGCACCGGTGTACTCCTCTCCCTCTCGTCCCCTATACCTTTGCGCCAATTATAAAAAAAAATTGTCAGATACTATCCAACAGACTTCATCACATCAAATCAACACTCATTTGAAACGATCACATTTTTAAGGTCTACTAGAAAGCTTCGAAAAGTCTAGTTGTCCTAAAATGATGTAAAACATATTTCATCAGCGCTGATTTGGCAGCAACTTATAACGCCTCTATGACCCACAAACTTGAGCATAACGTTTCTTCTCGTCGCCTCTCGATAGAATTCATAAGCCACTGATCCCTTCCCCTCTCTAGTTTACCGATTTTCCATTCGCATTTCCCTTCTATGCCCTTTCGAGTTTCATGACAAAAATGTTAGGTTCGAAACTAAGCCTCATGCAGTCCATTAGCATGCTAAGGAACTCTTCCATTGACAAAACATACTGCCTGGAACCCGGTTAAAGCCTCGGAAAACAAGCTAACTGGTACCTTGACATGGCAATGGGTTCTGAGTGCTTGCAGTCAGGTGGATTTTCCCATTTTTTAGTCAGTTGTCTTAGCAAGGTAGAAATGTATCGTCTGGACGTCGCCGTCCAAGAAACTAGCTAATTTTGTTTAGCTGCTTCTGTTGGGCAACTTTTTAGAGCTGGAATGGACGCTTACTTAATCGACTTATTAGGGTTACTGGTGATCGCGGACGTCATAGGTGCTTCGTCCTTAGTGCTTTTACTCTGAGTAATAAACCAAGCGGTGATGTGGCTCTACGTTAAAGAAAACACAGCTGAAACCTCCCCTGAAGAGTATTCAAAAATGACTCATGATGCCTTTAGAGGTTATTGCGTGTGTAATGTTAAAAAGAAAACCACAACTTTAAACAAATGATTTTCGAATTACTCACAATACTTCCCATACCCAGACCAATGGCCTTCAAAGAAAGCCATTTATTATGCCCCAAGGTTCCCTCTTGCCAATGTGAACGAAATTTGGTTGGAATTCGAGTGACCAAATTCCAAATGACTACCGCCGCCAACGGGGTTAAGTTTAAAACAGCTCTCACTCACGCACGAACAAGGATCTGCTTGCCGCACAACTCCAGTCAACGTTAACCAGACGAGACGTCAGTCAGATGAGTAATGAGATGCTGAGACAAATGAAAAGCAGGACCTGTGTCAAATCAAGAATTCAAGTCTGCAGCAGATGGCGCAGTTTCCTTCACAGGGCTGTTGGTCAAAACTATTCTACCTTTGTCAGTTTTTATTCCCAAGCTCAGACGAGAGGTCAGAGGTTTCGTAAATAATGTAAACGTGATGAATTTTTAAAAATATTTGTTTGCTTCTTGTTTGAAGGTTTTTCTCGGAAAGATCGAACTGCCTAGTGGGTGAATTCGAGGAAATGGGGGTAATGACTGAGCTTGACATGTACGACGCCTTTTGTCATGTCAGAATATGACATGCCCTAGAATTAAGTGTGTGTGTACTTGGAGGGAAGATAGCAGGTTGAGGCGTTTTTGTGAAGGACTTAATTAACTGTGTGGCGTAGAATTTGAAATCGTGTACTTACGTAAGTGAAAATAAAGCCAATCGTGACCAAAGTGACTGTAACACTCGGCGCGTGTTAGATCTGCCAAACCAACCAAACATTGAAGACAACAAAGGAATGATCCATGGATCGGATAAGTTTCGGGGTATGATTGGAGAAGTTACATACATTTACCGACTGCAATTTTTTTCTTAAAATCTAGTCCCACTTGCACATTTGATTAGATCTTGTGACTTCTCCCGCTAGTTATTCATCTTTCAAAGCAAGACATAATAGCAAGTATCATCCTGCAGAAGGAATTCGCCCCCATATCATCGTGCTGCCAAACCGTAGATCAAAGCGCTGATTCTGAGCCAGTTTTCTGGAAATGAAGGTAATTCACAGTGAGGTTTTATTTTCAATATACATTTTTTTACAAATCACACATGACCCCATCAAACTGCTTTAAGATTTTTGTTTAGTATCATTTGGCAAGCCGTCAGAGAAGGCAAGCCGTCAGGCGCAAGTAGGCCGTTAAAACGCACCCCATCATGGCACATTGCGTTAAGGTAGTAAGCTCCAAAGATCAGGCTGGTGGTTGAAGCCATGCGTCAGCAGTGGCAGGAAGCGGTATGACTCCGAATCAATGAAATGCTGAAATAATTTATCTGTATAAGATTTGCTTCGTTGTACAGAACCTTCTTGAGGTAAAATTTCTTGTTCTGCGATTCTGTTGTTCGATATAAACGAAGATAGGCCCGAAGGCACTGCCTCTCGGACACCCTCATCTTTTCCATCTGGGAAGGACTCAAGTTGAAACACACACGACAACCATATACCATAATTGGCCGGATGAGGGCCATGTAGCCAATGACCTTCACTCTGGTGTCAAGTTGACTGCTGTAAAACAGTCCTCTTGCCATAGCGAATGCCTTCTTAGGTCAGTGCTGTATCTATGTGGATACTACCATATAGCTACTAGTCCAACCAGATGCCTAGATATCTGACCACACTTTTTACAGTTAATGGTCGTCCTAGTGGATCACCTGTGCATAACTTGCGCCAGTTCATTTTCGTGTATCTTGAGGCCCTGGACAGCGGGCTTCTGAAAAGTATAGTTTCACACTTCTGGTAGTTAATTGTCAACTTCCAGTCGTCTCAAAATCGTTGTACTGTATCAAAGTCTGCAGTAAACCATATATATCTACCTTCGGACCTGATCTGTACGCGATTAGATCATCGGCAAACGCTATGATGTTAGGCATAGAACCTATGAGATATCTAGTGAATATAGTGAACAAAATCGTCGAACCAACAGCTCCTTGTTGCAACCCATTCTTTATTTGGAACACAGTAGTCAAAATTTCGTTGCCATTCTTCACAACAAACTTCCTACCTGTGACCATGTCATAGATCATACATAGCAATGATTTATTGATGCCGAGCTCGACCAACTTAAGGACAGGACCTTTTAACCATACGGTGTCGAACGCCTTCTCCATGTCGATCAGGTAGGCACCTGTGCACTGTGTCTTGTTTCTATTCCACTGTATGTCGGAAACTAATTAAGACGCAGCATGAATGGTGTCATGCCCCGCCCTGAAGCCAAATTGATTTTCCTCAACCCATTCTTTCAGAGCTCTAATGACTTCTAGTTTTGCCGTACTGTGTGAACGCCTGAAACCGTTTGTCAACAACCTGATTGGTCCTTATCAGTGTGGTTTCAGGCCAGGGAAGTCCACCATCGACCAAATCTTCACACTACGGCAGATCCTGGAAAAGACCCAAGAAATGCAAATCGACAATCACCACCTATTCGTCGATTTCAAGACCGCATATGACAGTGTGCATAGAGACGAGCTATACAGTGCCATGTCTTGTTTTGGCATCATCGGTGTAGGATGACGATGGAGAACTCTCGCTGCTCCGTCAAGGTCGGCAGCGAACTCACCGAGACCTTCGATGTCAAAAAAGGATTTAGACAAGGCGAGGGGCTGTCATGCAACTTCTTTAACATCATTCTTGAGGGGATCGTGCGTAACTCACAGGTCAACACCAGAGGTACGATCTTCCAAAAGTCAGCTCAATTGCTAGCTTACGCCGACGACATTGACGTGATTGGTCGAACACAGCGAGCCGTCAATGATGCGTTTGCTGGCATTGAAGTAGAAGCGGCTAAAATGGGTCTGGTGATAAATGAGGGCAAAACGAAGTACATGCTGTCATCAAGGAAGGACACACAACATCGGCGTCTCGGACAGAGCGTCACACTAGGCAGCAGAAACTTCGAGGCAGTCAAGGACTTCGTCTACCTCGGCTCAGCGGCACCAATACCGAAATCAAACGCAGAATCAATCTTGCCAATCGCTGTTTCTTTGGGCTCAAGAGGCAATTGAGTAATAAAGCCCTCTCTCGAAAGACTAAGCTTGCTTTATATAACACCTTAATCATCCCACTCCTACTTTATGACGCGGAAACTTGGACACTACTTAAAGCGGATGAGGATGCCCTTGGTCTCTTCGAGAGAAAAGTTCTGCGCGCGATTTTTGGTTCTGTTTGCGTTGATGGCATCTGGAGGAGAAGATTCAACCACGAACTGTATGGGCTGTACAGCGGCATGAGCCTAGTCAAGCGTCTACGGATACAACGCTTAAGATGGCTAGGCCATGTAGAGCGTATGGACACCACTGCTCCGGCCCGAAAAGTCTTCGAATCTGAGCCATTGGGACAACGCAACAGAGGACGGCCCAGGATAAAGCACACAAGTGGAGAAGGAACTCAACCAACTTGGAGTGCGCAACTGGCGGCAGCTGGCGAAAGATCGTGCTGGCTGGAGAGGCATGTTGATTGAGGCCCAGGTCCACCCCGGACTGTAGCGCCATAAGAAGAAGAAGAATGACTTCTCGAATACCTTGGTTATGCACGGAAGAAGACTTATAGACCGGAGATTTGTCGGGATGGAGGTGTCTTTGTCCGGTTTCAGAATTGGCTGTACAACACATCTTTTTCCAATGCTTCGGGTAATACGCCTTACTCAACGCATTGTTAAAAAGTGTTGTGTATACATCCACCGCCTCAGATGGTAGATGGCGCAGAACAATGTTTGGTATCCCATCGATTCCCACTGATTTCTTATTCTTCAGTGAGTTGAAGATACCTTGGAGTTCATTTTTCGAAATAAGAATGGAGTTGTTTCCATCATCGGCGACGACGTTATTTGCCAGAAGATCGTCACTGAATCTAGTAAAACCAGGATTCTCGGATCGCCATTGACTTATTTCGTTCCGGAGGTAGAAGTGGTTCAGCAAGGCTTTGTTCTCCAGGTCGTGGTTCGGACTACGAGTCTCGTTGACCGTGTACACTTTCTGGAAAACGGCGATAATTGCATTCATCTTCTTCTGGGGATCTTCCACTACGAAGAAGTCATTGTCAAGCACAGCCCCATCTGGATCGATGCCAACTGATGTAAGTAGGTTAGCGTTGTCTGTAGTTTTGTCAAGTCGAACGCACTGAATGTCATTATGATTTCTCCTCTGGAAGATTTGATTTACTTGCGGGAACATGCTCGGGTTGTTAGATCTTACAGCCCGAATCTTATTGCCCCAATGCAAGCTAACAGCTGGACTGTAATTTTGTTTTATTAACTGTTCGAGTACTTCTGTGACTTCAGAGAGCGAATCTCTGTACTCTGTGGATCTGTAAACCTCCTGTACAAGAGTTTTAGCCTTGACAGGAGTCAACTTTTCTGCACGTGAAGTGCGTCGATTTCAGAGTTCCGATAGATGTCTCCATAATCGGTTTGTGACACCTTCGGAATCATCCCGTCCATTGTACGTTTACACATTTGTGTGAGGTACCTGTCAACCTCTTCGTTCGTAAGGTTTCTGTTCGTAGAAGGATTGATCACACTCGAACTTATTTCTCTGGATAAGGCTCTGGAAAAAGTGGCCAGCGCACCTTATTATAGTTATAGGGATGCGTTTGGACATATTCTTCTAGTTCCTCCAGCTCGTTCGGGAGCTGTATTAAGGCGGCGAGACCACAGTGATCACTGTCATACTCGACCGTAGTTAAACAGTTCCTCGTGCGTCGCTCCCCGTTAAGTATTGTCAGTCGTCTGTCGATTAGCATCACATCCAGATAGCACCCGCTTCTAGGAAAGGATGCTCTATCAGTTGCACACAAATCTAGCCTAAACTCGATATTGTTCTGTTCCATCCACTCTAGGAGAGCGTTTCCACTTTCATTTGGAACAGTGTTACTCCAGTCCGCATGTTTAGCATCAAGTCAACAACATTGCGTAAGCCCCCCTCTTTACACATCCCAGTAAGACCCTATTTCGGAATTCAAACATGTGTATCGACCATCCATTTCCGTACGAAACTCATTTCCGAAGCTCCAGTACGCAAGTCTCCTTTTACCAGATGCACCTCCACTGTACGAGTATGCACCTCCTTTGGAACGAACCAAGAGAAACATCCTCCTTGTTGATTTTCATTTGATTGAATTCCCACAGAACTCGCGATGATAAGCAAAATTGTTTCGAAAGTCGCTCTCCTATGGAACACAGCCAGCAGCGATTCTATCAGTTAATGGAAATGCCTCAGAGATGTTTGACTGGCAGGCCAGCATCTCTAGGCCCCCTCACCGTCAGCAGCAAACGAGGCATATCCCCCCGGGGCGGATGTGTTTCGAGTCGGTTAACCAGATCGAAGGGTAAGGAACGTTCAGTGCGTTGCGCTTCGGCTCCTCGTGAGTTTCTTCGCAGCGACTTTACCTGTTTCTGATAACTTAATTAGGTGATAAGACTTTGAGGAGATCTCAAAAGGTAAACAGAACCATACACCATCCCAGTCATGAGGCCACGGCATCTTCCTCAACAAGTACGCCGCCGCCGCTCCGTCTGTTTATTCGAGCACTTAATATGATTCAAAATCGATGAGTGTTTATCCCGGCAACGGGCTCCGAACGATTTGGGATCAGTCAATAATTCAGGCATCCGCTCACCGTGCTGCGGTGTATCCACGAGTAATTGCCCCGAGAGATTCAGCTCCAAATGAAGTTCCATTGGTTGCGCAAATAAATACGTGATTGGAGGCACCACCCACCGCGGTGCGGCGCCGTCATCGTCGTCCTGGATGTTTGCAGGATTCGTGATCAAATTGTAATCTGATGCGTGCATATGCTCCATCCGGATGGGATGGCAGTCATCGTCGGTGTCGCTTTTGTTGCGGAACTGGGGATACAGTTAATTGCGCGCTGCCTTGTAAGACGGATGTTGTGCGGATTTTCGGCCCGCGGAGGGATTTATCTGTCCCCGGGGAGTGGGTCGATGCAAAATTTATATGAGCTCCGCGTTATGAATATTTTCGAGAGCGTAATTTCGCGCGGATTAGGGAAAACTATGCGTACCCGGGGCTGCGCTGCTGCTGCGAACGCAATGAAACCCTCGAGCGACGGTACAGATGGAATTTTTAATTGAAATGTAAATCGTTTGACGGCGCTTGCCTGTGAAATAAGAATGGCAGCTGCGCGGCGGCAGCAAGTGAACTTTTCACGTCTAGACAGCTGGGTGGACGTGTGTTTGCACTGGAGTCGGTGCAGGCTGCGGGTCCTTTGAGGCGCCGAATCACATGATGGCAGGAGTGGAGTGGTAACTTGGGAGGCAGCCAGCGGTGGTGTTCCGTCGCAGAATTAAAAGAGAACTACACATGGACGGCAAATTGAACACAAAAGTAATTGGCACTTGTCGCTGAAATTGCCCCGACTACGCACATGCCTTTGACACGGGGCGCTTTGCGGTACTTTGTGGGTGACAGGCGGCTTTTAGGGCAATTGCTCTAGATTCCATTTGCTGTGAGGTATGGCTACAGCCTTCGAGGAAAGCTTAACAGTGCCTGGGATGGTGTGACGGCACAGGCAACACGTGTGGCCTACATGACGGAGGTGTCAACTTATCACCAGTAAAAAGGTCAAAAAGTGTGCCGTTGTCATGCGATGCAATGAAAACATTTGGCTGAGTGAAGAGTGGTGATTCTTTTTTTTTGCCTGAAAATAAAGATTTACCTTCGTGTGTGAGATCTGTTTGCTGATTCTAGAGCCGGGTAAGGACACGCATGCCTATTTCGGGGATAAACACGCGTTTAACTGACAGTCAAGGATTTTTACTTCATGAGGCTTTATGAAGTGATTATAACCGGGGTGATGAGTTTAGTGGAGGTCGGTGTTAAGTAGGAGTGTGGAGGGTTGTTTTTCATTTGCTCGCTGAAAAATCGTCTGAGTTGTGCTTTATTATCCTTAAGCTTCGTGAGGCCACTTAAGGATATTAGCAGTCCTTGATGACACTCTTATGGAATTAAAGAACAATAACCTCCGCTGGGTTAGGTTGAGGTGGCTGCTTGATTGTAAGTGTCGTTTTCTTGTCTCCATGGTGCCTGCTGCTTCCGGTCCTTTCTCACAGTTACATCAGCCTTGTAGAAGTAATTTTCGATCGCAGTCCTTTCAACCGCTGCAAGGATGGATCGGTTCCTTGGTTTTGGAGGTCGGTTTTCTTTTCGTGCTCGGTGGTCAATTAATGACCTAACGTGTTAACTTAATCGGATCAACCAGGTTCGTATGGCTTGCCATCAACACTTTTTAATGCTGGTGGCAGTAGGGCGCATGCACTAGATCCTCTGTAAACTTTGACAGATGTGCTGTCGTGGTATTTTAATGTAATAGGTCTTAACACGGAAGGCACTATCGTCGTTAAATTAGTACAGATATGGGATTTGGTTTTACGTGACCACCTGCTGTTACGGCTTATATCACAGGATTCATCTTCCCAAGTAGGGTGAGTAACGCGAAAATAGATGAAGTACCAACCCAATACCAAGTATGCTTGAGGGACAATGACCACATCTTTGTAGGGAGCAAGGTCTTTCTAAAAGGTCATTCGGCCTCCGGGTTACAGCACCCGCTTAAGAATGTAACTCCACACAGAACAGGGAAAGTCCTCTTACCACCTGGCCAAAGGAAGACCAGTCAACACAGTACACTAACCTCGAGTCTACCTGTTGCAACAGATTGTAGCCTCTGGTTAAGTTGTCACTACTAGTTAGGTTCCCTCAACAACTGGGTCTGGTAGACGCCATCTCGCCAAATGGTCTTTGGTTCCATGAGTTTTTCCGTTGACGCTTATAATTGAGTTACGGATGTGATTTTGAACCAAGTGATTGTTAATCCATTCACATCATCAGGATTAAATTAGTACAACTGCTGGGGTACGTAGATGACGCCGTCATCGTCACGCGTTCCAAGCGGACCTACATAGAAGCTTTGACGGTAATTGGAAAATAGCCCGAACGAGTTGTCAAAGAGGATAAGACCATATTATATGCTGTCGAGCAAAATCTAACTGTCATACACTAGTTCGGAAAAAACGTCTCTGCCGGCAGTTATAATTTTGAGGTTAAGAACTTTGCGAATTCTGCAAATGACATCTCAGTGGAGATCCGTCGAAGCCTTACCCTTGTCAAATGATGCTATTTCGGGTTGTGTAAGGAACTAGGGTCAAAAATCCTAACGCAAAGGACAAAGATCATGCCTAACAAGTCGCTTATCCTGCCAGCATTGTTATAGAGAGCTGAAACTGAACGGATTCTTGGGATCTTTAAAAGAAAAATTTCGAAAGCGAATACACGGTTCTGTCTGCGAGGAGAGCAAATAAAGGAGAAGGAACAACTACGATCTCCTCGAGCTGTATCGAGATGTGCACGGCCACTTCGAGCGAATTTTATAAAAATGCTCTAGCTTGCCAAATCACAACGTGCCAGGTTCGAGGAGAAGAGGAAAACCGAACCTGCGGTATAAAGACCAAGTGATGGCCAACGTTAAAAAACTTAGTTTGGAGAATTGGAAATTTCACGCCCGTGTGCCTAAATGGGTTTCCCAACCTGATAAGTAAGTGAGCAAGTACTAAATAGTAACTAAATTATTCAAAAATTGTTGATGTTTTATAAGCATGTTGGACTTTGTTTTTAAGAATGAAAAATAATATCACTCAAATGGCCGCTTTGGAATATTTTGTCCAAACATTTCGGTTGGTATTTTCAACAATTTGAATAATGTTGGTTTTAAATGCCTTTAGAGTTGGAGGATTATTGGCTTTAATATGATCTTTTGTACAGCTTCAAAGAACACAAGCAAAAGCTCCAAATCGCATGACGTTGTCGGTGGATTGATGTCGCCAATATTTAAAGTAACGCGTCCTGGAAACTTCTCAAGCAAAAAACCTCATAATTTCTAACCATATATCGTCCAAGCCATAATCTTCAATCGACGTTCAAAAAAAGTCAATTATTGACTGACTCGCTCTAAATTGATTGTAACCAACCGCCCATTGGCAACTTCGAAGAAAAACGGACCAATGACACCTTTGTTCCCTAGAGCACGCTAAAAAGACACTTTGTTTGAATGCAACTGCGCGTCTCGGGCCCCTTATGGGTCTACTGAGGGCCGTCAGTGGTCAGTGTGATTGAGAGAATGTGCCTCATGGCTGAAGTTTGTCCGAAAAATCTCTGTTTATTATCTGTTCTTTAAAGATCTAAGAAGTGTATCCTCGAAGTTGCAAATGGTTAGCTGGCTACAATAGCTGCGTTAGTTGAACTTAATAGAGTTAGAGATGCAAATGACGTAATGAGGTGGTTATCAATAAATGCGGATAATCAGCAAGTTGCGCACTCCAAGTTGGTTGAGGTCCTTTTCCACTTGTGTGCACCACCTCAGCCTAAGCCGTCCTCTGTTGCGTTATCACAATGGCTCATATTCGAAGACTTTTCGGGACGGAGCAGTGGTGTCCATACGCTATACATGGCCTAGCCTTGCAGCAACGCATCCACTTCCTTTAAATTTCTTCATAATTTTAAATATTGCTTGTCAAATTAGATGACGACCATATCTGGGGTTCGTTTGATAAGAAGTTTTGCAGAAGGTTCTGAAAAATTTCGATTGTTGAAACCATAAACGTAAATGGCAATCGTTCGACTACTACAGTGTCACTTTAAATGACAGCTGAATGTGGCAGGTGATAAATGCGGATGATACCAACTTGAAACCATAGAAGGAGCCATGAAATAAATGCTCAAAGAGGTTTCTCTTATAGTGACAGCATTGAGCATTGAGTCCTTAAAACACATCCGCATGCGTCGGCCAATTTTGTACAAACCCACATGCATCTTAACTTAAAGTGTGACCTGTGAGCCTAGTGTCCAATATGTTGTTGCAGATGATGGTTACAGCCTGGATGGTGAAGGTAATGGTGGCACATTCAGTACTAGCTGCTGAAGTGGTGTGATGTGCGGCTGTTGATGTTAACTGGGATGGAATGATGTGTTGGACTGATAGGGTGGGGTGGTAATGCTGCAGTCGCAGTAACTCGTGGTCTTTTGATCTCAGGGGGAGGGTCTTGTTGAAGAGTGACTGGAATCTCCCCAGAATGGTAGAATCCAAGACACTCTTAATTTTTTTTTACAATCAATTTTTCTGAAAGATCGGCATCGGGTCCACAACATCATCGAAACAAGGTCGTAACTCGCAGTACCTACTTTATTGGCGAACAGATTTTCCTGATATAATCGTTCAAAAAATTTGTTTCTGTGTCTGGACACAAAATTTGAGAGTCCAAGCACGCTACCTCGGATGCCTCCAGTGATTTTCAAGAGAACCAACTGAATGGCCGGTAAATCAACAGAAGTTCACTTTGATTTCCCGGCGCAAACAGCTCAAATCTCGTTAAAGTCGACACAAAATAATAATTTCGCGTCTCTTTGACGCCATTAACCCTCTTACTTGTGCAAACTAGTGGGATAACAAGCGTTATCTCCTCACGGCTGTCCTGCAGTCGTCGTAAAACCTGTACGTGTCTTCATAAACTTCGCAAAACAATTCGTTAGATAAACGAACTAAAACTCTTAGTGGCACACGTTTAAAGCCCTCTTCAGCTAATCCAAACGTGAGGCACATAACTCAAAAACCATTGCGTTCCGTATTGCGCCCCAAGAGCGCGCGAAGCACGTTCTATCCTCTCAGCAGAGCGACCGCCACCGTAATAATATGTTTACCGACGTCCCAACCACGGTCATTAACGAAAAATATAGGTTCCACCTCGATTCAGGAAGACACCGTAAGTAATCGAAGAGTTCCAACACTTGCCACAGCAATTAAGTGCTGCGAGTAGTATAAATTATATCCCGATACCGCTCGTCCTGCTCGGCGGGCCATCCTCGGGGGGCCATCATCAGCACAGCACCACCGTGAGTAGGTAACGATAGCAAAAGAAGCACAATTTCAAGCAGTCACGCAGCCGGCGGAGGACTGAGGCACGTTTTTACTATTTCAGACGACAGGTGGCAGACAAAAACAAAACGCAAACTTTATTACTGTTGCGGTCCAGGATCTCGCACCTGCTCGGCTGGCCACTGTGTGCGCGTTGGCCTACGAAAGCGCCGGGGAGTCCTCGTCGAGTCGTCGATGGCCAAGACGAACGCGCTGTGGCTCGAAGCTTTTTGGTTTCAGGATTCAATGATTGAAACAATTCCTTCGTCCTAGCACGGCACGGCAAACAATGGGCGGCCACCCATCGCCGGCACCCCACTTCGAGAAGCACTTACCTTGGCATGTAACAATGGAGCGAAAGTTCCTCGCAGCCGGTTGGGGAAGCGGGCGCCGACGACGACGAGGACGACAGATGAAGGACCAATTTGTGTGCGGAGGAGGTTAATATGCCATGCGCCGTGTGAATAGGTTCTCAGATATTGATTTTGATGTGAACCACAGTGGGGATCCTGTAAATAAACTGCACAGTGTACACAAACGAACGAATTTTGAATGTTTTTGTCGTTTGCCGGGCGGAGGGGGGGGGGGGAGATTGAGATTGCAGACTCAGGTGGGAGAGAGCGGATTTGCCGAAGAGAGCGAGGCAGCCAAGCGAAGAGAATCCGCAGCTGATGGATGGAAACTTATTAACTGTGTCTCCTGCGTTGTGCAGAGCATACCCCCCGGAGACTGCAATTATCATCTGCAAACACGGGAGTTAAACAGAATTGCAAGCATCCGTGGTCGCACTCTCATCGGTTGGTTACTGCGTGGGCGGACGGGCGAATGGGTTTCTAGTCGATTAACAGACGCGCGCTGCACAGGGGCATTGCACTTCTCAATTTGGCCAAGTTGAAGATGGATTTGATGGCGTAATTGAATGTGGGACTTGAGCACTGGGCGCATACTAAGCGGATTGGTTATTCGGAGAGTTCGGAAAAAAATTGTCATAAGGTGACTCTGGAATGTAAAGCCTCTGGTAACGTATGGCAACACTGTAGCTTGTGTGAATGGCGACAACTTAGGCTTCGTATTGGAAGAAGACACTATCGATCTTGAATGCTTTCATGGGAAGTTTTCTTTTTTGAGATTGAGATACACTGCACTGGAGCGCTCGGACTCAAAAGCTGGTCCATTGCACTAACCTTCGTTTACTGTAGTTTTCTGTTTTTCCGCCGAAAGACCAGCAGGCGCTTCTGTGATAAAGAGCTTAAGTTTTCAGCTCCCATTACATCGGCGCCAAACAGCCGTCACCTGATACGAGCAAAGGCTGGACATTGACACAGAAAGTGCTCTGAAGTGTTTTCACCTTCGAAACAGACGTCGCAAAGGATGTCTTCACTAAGCCCAAGTAGACTTAGGTGCTTTGTGAAGAAAAAGTGTTTTCTGCACTCTTTTCCGTCTAGAGATAACAGAAACGCCGCGGATTTCTTACTGACGTTCGGGAGCATACACTTGGTCAGCCTGCATCCTGGAGAGTCATGCCATCTCTGATTGTGCGGTTGGGAGAACCAACCGTCGACGGAAGACCTAACCAAAGAAGCGGATTGTCCCAAGGTGGGTTCGGGACCAACGAATGCCTCTTTAAAACTTTGCCTGGCCAGTTCATCAGAAATCTCGTTTCCCATGATCCCGTGTTCATGGAAAGTTACTACACGTTCAGGTTAGGCACGGCCATAAACGGGGAACCATTCTTCGGTCTAGTGTGACCCTGCAAGGATATTCTCTTCTATTACAATTGTAGACACTTAGGCAAGGGCCACTGGGAGCTAGTTGTGTAGCTGTTGAGATGTCCTGAACTTATATCACTGCGTTCGCCCATTTTCTCAAAGAAGCACTGGAAGTGAGTTTCGACTTCTTCATCGCCTAAACAGCTTTTGCAGAGGTCGTTTTGAGTGAAACGCCAAAAAAGGAGGTACATTACCTTATGTTACGCAGACACTTCCTAGAGTGTATTGAAGAGGTAGATAGAAGGCTTAGAGTTGAGCTGTTTGCAAATTGCTTTGGCTGTAATTCAGGTGGGGCTCTGAAATTGTCTTTGGTTTCGCTCGCTCGATGCGAGGTACTATAAAGAAGTGAATTGAAAGCAATTTCGTCCCGTCCAGCAAACCATTCCCGGGCAACCATACTAGGTGAATGTTGAAAAACTTTGTCATAGGGTTAAGATATAGCTGGCGCCTTGGAGAGGTGCTTAAATGACATTCTGGCCTCTAAGGGATTAAACTGCAACCTGTCCTTCAGAAAATATGATTAAATTCCTTTTGAACAAAACATTGTTTCACAGCCACGACTGTCCTCTCGTCTGAATGGAAAACGCTGCATTACCAAGGTAGACTGATAAAGAAATGATGGCTTTGGTCTCTGGAGTAGACGCCAGCCCCCACCCCACCATTCATTTTTGACCCATCCTTAAAAATTCAATGTAGGTCCCAGTCCGACCTTTCCGGTACACTGGCTGAGAATTATTTCTCAAAGATGAGTTAAATCAGGGCGAGGACAGTTTCTTGTGAGAAGAAGTTGGACAGCCTTATTGTACTGGAAAAACCGAATTCTACTTCGAAGCATAGACCAAGAAATTTTCGCCTGAATGCCTTATGCGTTCTTCAGTATAACTTGTAGGATACTCAGAAATCGAGCTTGCCTCTAGGGGTCTAGGATATTGCCACACAGCGTTAGTGTGTCAAGGGGGTGTGTCAAGCTGCAGGCCAGCTCTCTGCGGTCTCCTAACTTCTTGATAATAAGAAGTTGATAAACTACTAGTGACTCCTTCTTCCCGAGCCTACAAGAGCACTCTCTCGTTTCTGATTTTATATAGCTGAAAGCTCCTCCGAGGTATAGGAATTCGGCGAGGTTATAGTTTTTGCAATGAGGATGTTTCCACCGACGGAGAAGTTATCGATTACAATCTTTAGTGTATCCTGTTCGGACAAAGTCCATTCCCATTGGCAGAAGATGGTTCGAAACAAAGCTCAATACATGAAACTCGATAAAATGGAATACGTGCTGCAAATATTTGAACCACAGAAAAATTTCGTCATATATACGTTGATTGAATGTGAGAGGAACATTCAGAATATAGAACGACATTAAGCGTCTTCAGAAACTATGTTTTAAATGGTTTGGTAATTCAAACTTCTTTTTTTTCTTATGGCACTACAGTCCACGGTGGACCTGAGAATCAACCAACATGCCCCTGAAACTAGCACGATCTCTCGCCAACTGCCTCCAACTATGCATTCCAAGTTGGTTGAAGTCCTTCTCCACTTGTGTGCTCTATGTCAGTCTAGTCCGTCCTCTGTTGCGTTATCCAAATGCCTCGGATTCGAAGACTTCTCGTGCCGGAGCAGTGGTGTCCTTACGCTCTACATGACCTAGCCAAGTTTGACGCTTGACCAGGCGCATGTCGCTGCACAGCCCATAGATTTTTTTCTCTCGAAAAGACTGAGGGCTTCCTCATCCGCTTTTAGTAACGTTCAGGTTGCCTCGCCATAATCGATCTAGTCTCTGGATCACGATCGTAACGTGTTCTGGTTGATGGTTAATTGGTCAAGGGATCGCCAGGTTCCTTTGTGGACGATGAGATGTGGAAACCGCGTACTACTCGCAGAGAGGTTCCGCACCGCAACGAAGTCCAACACCCTGAGTCCGTTTCCAGAGGTGGTATCGTGCAGGCTGAGTTTCCCGATAACGCCTCTTTTCCCAGGTAAGCATTAAAATCTCCTAGAACGATCTTGGTGTCTTTGCTGGGGCATCGAGAGTATATTCTTTCTAGGAGATAATAGAACTCATACTTACTGTTGTCATCCTTCTTCTCTGTCGGGGCCTGCGCGCATATCAGGCTGATGTTCCCAAATTTAGCCTTAATGCTGATTGTCATGAGGCGTTCGCTTACGGGCTCGTAGCTTAAGACTTTTTGCCTAAGTCTGCCTCGAACAACAAATCGCATTCTCTCCCTGTAGCAGTCGCTGTAGTAAATGTCCCAGTTCTTCATCTACTTTTTGCTAGGTCCATCCCACCGTACTTCCTGGATGGCGGTGATATCTGCTTTGTAGCAGTCAAGGTCCTGCGCAAGTTGTTCGACTGCAGGGACCTCTTATTCTGAGTGCAAAACCGTAAATCGTTGTCCTTAAAACGTTTGCATGGGTCATCAACAGTTGATCCGTCCTTATCCGAGATATGCCGGTTTTTCGTACGTGGTAAGGAAGTTAACGTCACGCACAACCCACAGACTGGTAAGCCAGGCCCATTATTTAACCCTCGGGCAGAGGGGTTCGCTGCATACATTGGCTCACCACACAACGGATGTGGTGATGGCTATCCAGAGGGCGCCACGAGGAGGCTGTATCTTAAGTTAACCTGTGCACGGACGAGGATGGCGTCGGCAGCTGGCTCATGCCCCCGGTTATGCAGACAGCATCTTTGAATTTTGATCTACTACGCAAGTTGGTACCCACAAAGGCGGTCAACCAACTTGGTGTGCCCAGCTGGAGACATATGCAAAAAGACTGTACCGACTGAAGGCCGTGTTGGTTTAAATCCAATAACGACGTTACCTTCAAGTTTTCAGCAACCCTACTGGTCCGCCTATGAGGCTCGTCGATTCGACCTCCCAAAATATTGGCAGGCCTCCCTGTCTCGGATCACTTCATCACTGAGGCCGATCAAATGCTGGTGGTAATGCATTTGTCTGCTTCAGGAGTCCTTAGGCCTACCTCAAAAATTTTTCAAGTCAAATAAATGTCTAGAAGAGGCCTAAGTGGCTCAGATATTGGACAACACAGACCTGTTGTCCTACGTGGGGCGGAGAATAAAACTACGGTGGAGGAAGTCACTTTGTGATTGAATCGCAAAATGTTGGCGAGTCCACTGTTGTGGATGAAATTCGTCCCCAATTGCTTAAGACGATGGGTCTTGTGGCCCTCTCGTGTCACGAAGGTGGCTTGGAAATATTTAGAGACACCTGGCGATTGAAAGACTGGAGTGAATGTTCCTCTTTTCTAAAAGGGGAACAAGAGAGATTGCTTCCATTACAGATCATATTTTTTCGTTGGTCTCCCCAGTCTGTTCTAAGGTGTTGGAGGCCCGTTCCAGAACTACAGTTGAGTTCTGGTTGGGTGAAAAACAGTGTGGCTTTCGTTCCGGCAAAAGTGCAACATATCAGGTTTTTGGAAGTATGCCGAACCGATCTATAGTTGATTTGTAGATTTGGAAAAGACAGAGTGTTCTACAAGAGTATGGAATTGTTGGTACCATTCCATATTTTTAAACCAACTGAAGCAGCTGTGTTACCTTTCACTGTGGACATCTTGCTACCTCTTCTTTTAAATATACATGTTTCACATGTAGAAATTTAAGGACAAGTCATCTTCGTTCTGAAAATGACTTAATTGTCCTTACATGCTTTCAAACGGAACTTTTGCGTGCGAATGATAGGTTTGTCTGTACTGATGCTGGAATGACGGCAAGTGTGAACAGGTCCGAAGTTATGGTCATCTCCAAAACGCCTGTCCAATGCACTCTACATGTTAGTGGGGTGCCATTGAAACAGCTGGAGAAGTTAAGGTATCTTAGGGACTTTCTCACGAGTGATACTAGGGATCATCAAGTAGGATTGGCAAAGCTGGATAAGTTTTAAAGCAAATTAAAAGATCAGTAATAAAGATGTCTGAGCTTGGTGTCAAGGCCAAGTCATCGGTTTCGGACTCAGTGTTTAATCCAGCTCTCACCTATGAATATGATCGCGAATACGGGTTGCCAGGATGAGATTTCTCCGTGCCGTTGCTGGAGTTAATTGCTGGGATAGGTTAAGAAATGCGACGGTGCGTGGAAAACCCAGTGTAAAGCTATACATATGGTTTGGCTATATATCCCTCTCGTAACGACCTCCGAGGCGTGCCTTAGACGTTATTCCATCAGTTAGGCGCCCACTCGGCAGACCCAAAGTGTGGTGGTTGGATAAAGTCGTTAAAATCGCCTGTTTTAGCTTGGAAATAAGTTTGAGTCGATGGCAGAGGATGAAATGTATTAAGAAATTTCTGTACTTATTTGCTATCATCTTCGTATCGTGTTTCGTGTTTCCACTATCCTGGTCAAATTTGTCTTGCAGTCAACAAGTTCTGAACTCCATGTTTATATATTCTTGTTGCCTAGAAAGTGTTCGATAACTAAAATTGGTATCCTCTATTAACCGTCTGATTTGAGAGTGACAACGTTTTCTTTTTCAATGTTAACTCCTTTGTAGATATGAGGTTGTCAAATATCTCCCTTTTTAGCGCTTCATTCAATGCTTCATAAAAAAGTGTTGCAGTGATCGGATTTAGTTCAAATATGCGACGTTTTGTCCCATAATATGTTTCCGTTTAGATGGGATCTTAATAATAGCCCTCTCGTAGAAGCCCCCCTCCTTATTTGCGAAAAACTCGGACAACTACTTTTCACAAGCCCCTCTTGAGTTCAACTTCACACCACCGAAGGCGTTCGCCATGGACAAGAACAGGTGGTAATCACTTGGTGCTATGTCCGGGCTATATGGTGGATGCGATAGAACTTTCCATCTGAGCTCCCGTAGCTTCTGACGAGTCATCAACGAAGTGTGTGGTCTGGCGTTGTCCTGGTGGAACACTGCACCCTTTCTGCCAATTCTGGACGCTTCTGGTCGATCGTCTGCTTCAAGCGGTCCAGTTGTTCGCAGTAGATGGTAGAATTAAGCGTCTGGCTATATGGGAGCAGCTCATAACGGATGATTCTCTTCCAATCCCACCAAACACACAGCAAAACCATCCTGGCCATCAATCCCGGCTTGGCCACTATTTGGGACGATTCAACGGCTTTCAACAACTAACGTTTTCGCTTGATAGTGTCGTATGTGATCCATTTTCCATCGCCAGTCACCATCCGTTTCAAAAATGGCCCGAGTTCGTTCATGTGGCACCCAAACATTAAGCTTTTTCTTTGTATCCAGCCTTCTGCAGATGGTTTAAAATGATTTGTTTACTAACTCCCATCTCCTGGGCGATGTTACGAGATTTCCATGATTCGATCGGTATTGGTCGTCACAGGTCTTCCGTCGGCTGGCTTATCTATGGTGTCGTTTTCACCGGCTCTGAATCGTCGAAACCATTCCTTCGCGGTACGAAGTGATAGAGTACCATCCTCCAAAACACCATTAATCTCACGCAACGTTTCTCTAGCGGATTTGCCTTTAACGAAGGAAAACTTTAAAATAACGCGAATTTCGGCGTTAGTGAACTCCGTGCTTACACGTCTATAACTGTTGAACGCAATATCCAAACTAATAATGCATAGCGTCGTTTTGTAGGTTATGTCAATGATCCATGTTCCTGAATCCGGGTCTTTTCCAAGACTGTAGCTTCATTCTTGTACTCTTCTTTCATGCATTCTTTCATCATCATTTCATTCTTTTTTGGAACTGTCAACAAACGGACTCCAGCGATCAGGATCATACTCGAGAAGGCCCATTTTCGTTAAGGCACATTTCACATTCCACCGTTGGAGACTTGCTTCATATTCACTGTCTTCATCTGCGTCGCAGTGGGGTATTTTATCCTCCGAAAGAAACTTCATTGGAATGGAGGGATGAGCCGTCGAGCAGAGTCTTACTCACTTTCCGTCCACTTGCTTCAGTTTTACTTTTGATACCTCTGACGTTCACCAGCCAAACAGTCGTCAACGTGTCACCAAACCATCGTCACACCAAATGTCAGACCACTCCTCTTTCCATTAGTCTACTGACGTAGATATTCCCCGCATGTATTGCCGCCCAAGTTTAATCTTGATCACCAACTTATTATAATAAGTCCTAATGCACTCTCTGAAATTCCGAGAACTGATCAGATCCCTAATTCCCATGCTCCTGCCAAAGTTGCACGTTTAAAAATCCAAATCATCCACAATTGCCATCGCATCTATTGCCTCCCCGAGCATATTGTCTTCCGGACGACCTGCCCGCCCGGAACGTGCAATTCCCTGAGCAATCGACTCTACGAGTGTAGAGCGTATGTAAATGTTGTTGGGACAGCTAAAAAGTAACCGAACGACACCCGTACCGGTCCCAGGACACCCTGCCAAGATCTGCACATTGGCATGCTCGGCGTGCTCGGCGTGCTTATCTGCCCCCAATCCGCCCCACTCTATTGAGCACCTGTCAGATTTCATAAAACAAGACACGTAAGAGCCCGACCCGAAGCCAAGATGGCCAAGACGATCATTTTGTAACTATCTCTCCACTTAATGACAACCATCTGAGTCCCCGCCGCCCCGCTCTATGCTGTCCTGCTAAACGCGTCAATATCGAACACTTTGCCAGGTCGTATGCTACATGAACATCGATTTTAACGGTATACGTGAGTGTGGGGGGGTCTGTGTGCCGTGCATTTGAGTCTTCCCGCGTTCCCTTTTTACCTTCTTTTTTTCCGCTCGCTCTTCCTGTTGCCGGGTATGGAGCACTCTAACAATCCTGTTGTACCCTACTCCAGAGCCCTGTACTCGTCTTTCCATCATCAACCATTACGAAGGCTACGACGTCGTCGACGACGACGCGGCAGCGGCATGGGTGTGGGTGGCTGGAGAGGGACGTCGAACGATAGGTTCCATTGCATATCTACAAGTTCCTCTCCTGGCTGGGTGGTTGACTGGCATAAGAGCCGTACGGCTCTGTCGTACGTACGTTTTCGGAGAGTAGTACTCCCGCCGCCGCCGCCGTGGCAGTAGCAGCCACTGCTGGAGCTAGTGTTTCTGCATTTACATCCAAAATATCGATCCACGTGTTTCGTTACATTGAAAACGGATATTTGCAGGATGTGAGTGAGTGGCGCTGTCAAGGGAATGAGTCCTGTGCGCGCTGGAATTCTGAAGGCAAGGCAAGTCGGGCTGAGACCGGGTGGGTTCGCTGTGACTGTGCGCCAGTAGAAGTGGCAGGACATCGAAGTAAGGAAGGAGACCCATCATTTCGTTGCATGTCGAGTACGGTGCGGCACAGGATGGCAGCAGTACTCTCTTCAGCTGCCGCCTGCCTATACACACACATATATCCACTAGGGAAATGTTCGTCTGTATGGATAATATTTTGATGAGTCTGTGTTGGATTGTGCTTTTGCATTTACTTGCAAGGATATCGAACCCGATGCGAATGATGGAATGCGGGCGGTACATGTACAAGCTATTTAAAATAAATAGTGTATCTACAATTGATGTAAATCAACAGACAGCGGGGTGGCTGGCCGGCTTGCCGGCCCAAAGGGGGCAGTGAAGGACTGCGGAAGAGGAAGCGAAAGAGATTAAGAAGAGGAAACAGATATTAAAGAGCCCGGAATCTGGTTCTGTAACTGAATGCATTGATATTGCATTCGGAGCGGGCAGATATTAATGTTTCACAATTGAAGTTGAGAACTCTTTGCCCACTGGGGGGGAGGGGAGGGGGATGGTAAAATGATTCATCGTGGGATGATGAGCGCTGAATGAAGTCAGAAAAATGAAGATGAAGTCCTTGGAAGTCTTCTTTGCCATCGGAGCTGCGAAAGTTTGTGAATAAGTTCGTACTTGAAGGACTCTCTGCGCGAGCGATAGTTGCGAAGGAGCGTGCCAGCGACAGGGAGTCGGAGTCGAGTGCATCTTAATTTAAATTCTGTTGCACGTCTAAACGCCGGCATTGTGGATGGAGCACGGAACGCATCCACTTCAAGTTGACTGCTAATTAACATGTGACATTTCTGCAGATCAAATTCAGAGAGTTTGCAATCCTTAATGAGATACTGCGAGTGAGAGGAAGTTGCTCAGCACTGGAAAGGTCATGCCGGTGTGGAATATAATTTGTTTCAGAAGTTCTCTGCGTAACTTAATCATCATGGTTGTTGTTTTGCTGCCGCTTGAGCAGGATATGATGAGAGAGTTGGATTCTGAAGATTGTCCTAGACTGTTTGGCCTGATCTGTTGGGCAATAGTTGACGATGAGTGGAGATAGGTTTTTACGTCTTTATCGAGGTTCCACTTTTGGTTGTGAACTTTTGTGAATTTATATCGAAGTACAATCGAGGTGTGACCATCGTGGTGACCTATGAAAGATGAAGAAGTATTCAGTGAAAAATTAAGAGCTTTGGTTCACAAAGGGCGCCACATTTTTAAATAATGTGTGAAGGCTAAATTTACATTTTCGTCTAAAGGTCACTCATCCATAACATTCTCAGTTCTTTGAGTTCATAAAGAACCTTGCTTTGGAATGGATGTGCTGCAGCTCTTGAAGAGGATGTCAGCGATGAAAGAGATGTCCAACCGATTCTATGTCTTCTTCTTCCCTATGACTTCCATAGAAATCGCGCCACGGAAGGCTTAATTTCCTTGCACCAATTGTCTCAGTAATTTTTTGGGCTACTTCCATACCGAACTCGTTCTTGTTTAAGCGGTCCCTAAGTGACTCAGAGGCTTGCTTGTGTGTTCCGAGGATTGGATGCACGTGTTGCGTGAATATCCTTTGTATGATGACATTCGGGACCTTGACGCTATGTACATATCTGATGGGACTCACGACGTCAGCCTAGTTCTTCAGACCAGACAGAGTACAGACACCATCAGGAGCTTGGCTAAGAAAGCGTTCAGCAGACGACGAGTGAGAATGGCTCCTGCTGCCCTTATGGCGGTGCATAGTTAAGTAGGGTGCATGATTTAAAATTATCGGTCCTGGATGTTAAGGAATCCTACCGAGAGCAACACAGTTGCTAAGCCCAACCGGAAGCTAAATTCTGGTACCATGGGATGACAGGGCCCTTTAAAACTTACTTTCAGCCGGACCACGCGGTTAGCCCCTTAGTGGTAGTATGACGTAGGGTTCGCCTCAGTTACCTGGGTCAGATTAGTTCACTTGGAAATTTACTTGTAATTCGATGTGGAACTGATTTGAACCAGGTGCTGTGACCCACAGAACAGCAGAGGTGTTAGAAAGGTCTCGCTCCTTAACAAGGAGCAGTGACTGGCACTTAAGAGAAGATCTCAAATTGTTACTTGAGGGAACTCCCAAGGCGTTAGTCAGCGTTTTTTTGACTTTGTGTGTTTGGACTCCGTAATATTAAGCCTTTAACTAAACAGGCGATCACTTCAATCCAAATACACACATGCACCAATTATGCAGTGAACAGTAAGAACTTCGTCCAGAGGCAATGGAATATGACGCAACCAGAGTGGTGCTGTCACTGTTCACACATATACCTGTTCAATGAATCCTTTAGTTGAACAAATGAGAGGATGGATCACTTTGTCCACCGATTGTGTGCTTCAGCTTGAACCAGACCGTGCAGTTCATATGCCTTTTAATTTCCATTAACACCGGAATGTCCAGAGAACCAGAAGATCATTTGAAACTCGCAACTGAACACCAGAGGCGCGACCTTCCAAAAATTTGTTATTCTACAAGTTTACCGAAAAATAACATTGACATGATTGGATAAACACAGCGAACCTTAAACGTGCGTTTGAGCTGACATTGAAATGGAAACTGCTCAAATGAGTCAGTTGGTAGACGAGGCCAAAAGAATATATGCTGTCATCAAGGAAGAATCCACAATTGAGATGTTTGACAAAGCGCACAATGGGCAGCTAAGTCTTAGACATAATCAAGGATTTCATACCCCCGCCCCGGTAGAGATTAGAGACACTAAAGTCAGCCCTACCTTTGCCAGCCGATATTTCTGTGGTCTTAAAAGGCAATCGAGTATAAACGGATACTTTCAAAAACCCAAGTTGACTGTGTATAACATCGTAATACACTAGGACATTTGGTTTTTTCCAGGGAAAAGTTCTGCGTGAGATATTGGGACGAGAAGATTCATTATCAAGCAAACATCTAGGAAAGCGTCTCCTGATGCAATACTTAAGATGACTAAGTTATGAAAACACTGGCTTGGTTCTTCGAGTCTTGGAATTCAAACGATTTGAGATGATGAAAGAAAGTGGAGTAGAAATTCATCCATTTTTTGATGCTAAATTTGAACTTAACAGTTGACGATATATCGTGCTTTATGGAGAGGCATGTCGGTTGAGGTCCGGGTTCCGAACTGAAGTGGCATTTGAAAGATGAGCTAAAACCCTCGACGGGAGGGCTGAAAAAGCTATTTGGGTTGTGAGGCGCGACTTAGGTATTAGGACTTAGGAAGAGTGCAAAAGATATTGTGACTGATTTGGCTTACACGCTAGAGGTGCAAGGCTTTATTTCGAATGTATCTCAATCTTTTGTACAGCACTACCTCCTTAGAGTTGCTGATAAGACTCAAAGAATTATTGTTACATACTTAAAACTTCCCACATTCCGACTGCCATTCAGAGTTGGAAAAACACTGTAGGTCTCTTTTGAGAGAACAATACCACGCACAAAACGAGTAATTGCTTAGGAAATTAAACCTTGACTCGACATTTGGGTCTTAACCATATTGCCTCTCTAGCTAGCACGATCTTTCGCCTGTTGCCTGCAGTTGGGCACTCCAAGTTGGTCCTTCTCCACTTGTGTGCGCCATCTCAACCAGTGCCTCCCTCTGTTGCGTTATCCCAATGGCTCGAATTTGAAGATTTTTCGGTCTAATCCAGTGGTGTCCATAAGCCCTCTTTAGCATTGTATTCGAAGACGCTTGACCAATCTCGCCATTCAACCCACAAAATTCGCAATTCTTTTCCTAAAGACGCCATCAACGCAGACAGGACCAAAAATCGCACACAGAGATTTTCTTTCGAAAGGACAGAGACCTTCCTTATCCGCTTTGAAAAACGTCCAAATTTCCGCACTTTTGGGCTGTAGTGTTACACAATTTATAACTCTGCAGGAGTATTGCAGATTGTCTCCTACACTCTGTCTAGATCCGTCACTAGAGCATCCCCCAACAGGGGTCCTCTTCCTAGTTTTTTGAAATACCGCAGTTATGATATAATTCATACTTCTCGAAGGGTACACATCCCTCGGTACACAGGAATCTTATGCAAAGCGCCATCTCACTAGAAAACCACTTTTGGACACTTCTAGCAAATATGTCCAACACTGCATTTTTCACGATCACAAGGAAAACTAAACTGGAAGGACGAAATCTGTGAACGCGTCCGATAAGCCACAATTACGCTTAATTTGTGCAAACGACTATACGGTCGTGTGCCGATGCAGAAGGCGCTTTAAGTCTCTGTGGCTGTGAATATCCAACTCTAGTCTACAGAATGGTGGTCTAGACACAGTCTCTCAGTATAACCGAAACAGAAAAGTTTCGTTACTAACACCCGTATGTATTAGTGCCGCTCTTAAAAAAATATCCTCAGATTCATTTTATGTCCCCAATCTCACACCTCTAGATCGGTTTTTTCGACAAGTCACGTCGAGCACATCCTCAAGTCTAATTCTTCGAACCAATGGGCTATATCCCACGGCCAATCGAAAATAGTTCATTTAGGAAATTTCACTCTCCGACACTTCAATTAATAAGGGCTTAAGCAGGCCAAAGAACACGAATTTTCGCCACCAGACTATAATCTTTTCATAGACCCCATCCTGTTGACTTCCGCATATACTCCAAAGATCTTAATTCTATCTCTCAGACTTAGAAATCGTTGTAGTGTGTTTTTTGTGCAAGCAACGACCATTCGTGAAGCGCTGTTCTACCTGAAAGTGGATGACACATCCTCAGAGGATATCTTTATCCTCATGAACTATCGGTCAGCACTAAAGTTCTTGGAATGTGACTCACAAAAACTTCAAGACGGTTATTGATTGCTGCGCAATGAGATGGTTGAGCAGTTCAATTTCGGCCTGGCCAGGATGTAAGGCTATAAAGACTTTCCATGGAATTTCAAACCTGACGTAAGTCGTACGCTGCTTTTATCTCTCAGTCTGGGTGATGTGACTGGATTTACGAATCATTTGATTTAAAATCACATCCGTAACACAATTATTAGTGTCACGGATGGAACGAAAGGCCATTTGACGAGATGGCGACTGCCAGACCCAGGTGTTGAGGGAACCTAACTGGTAGTGACAGCTTGACCAGAGGCTATAGGCTGGTGCTTCGAGTGGCCAGGAGCCTCTGGAACTTCGTGTCCATATTGATCCGACGCGGTAGGCCCCCTTGTGAGAGTATCGCGGTAGCTGTGGTTTGAGACCCAATATTGCGGGCAGAGTCGAAGTTAGTGTACTGTGCTGACTGATCTTCTTTATGGGCAGGTGGTAAGGGGACTTTTGCGGTTCAGTGTGGATTTGCATTCTCAACCGGGTGCTGTGACCCAGAAAGCGGTTAAGCTTTTAGAAAGGCCTCGCTCTAAGCCTTAGATTGTACTTCAAGCAACATTTCTTCGGTCTAGTCAAGTCTAGTCTTGCGTAATCTACAACTCTTGGGAAAATGTATCCCCTGATATAAGTCGTTAAGGCAGGTGATCACGTAAAACCAAATTCCATATCTGCTCATTTCTCTGGGCACATGTAAATTGAAATTGCACTTAAAGTGATCCACTTGACAAACCAGAAATAGACTAACCATCTGCCACATTTCAAAGTAAACTTAACCCTCTCTTGGTCCAATCTAAACTGCTCCTCTCACTCAAAACCTGGACATAAGCCTGTCTATGGGAGCTATTACTGGGCACTGTGCCATTGATGAGCACTCAAGTGGTCTAAACATCGCCTCAAGTGACTTTAGCTAAAGCTGTATGAATGGGTAGAATGAAGGGTCTATCTACACCTTCTCTACTTGCAACGAACCGACGTGCATTCCACCTTTAAATCAAGCATTTTCTAACACACTTCCTTTATGGCCTCTTAAGCTTGAAGAGCAACCTTAAAATTAAGTTTCCTTAATACTCCCTGTGTGATCACGACATATTGACGCTGTGCCAGAATATTATGAAGACTGTCACAGGACTTCAATGCTGCATCTATTGCACTTAGCTTACTTTTATCTGAATGATAAAAGCTGACTTGACGTTGGGCGCCAGTGTCATCTTAACACGCTACATTCACTGGAATGTCTGTTCAGTACACCTATTCCCTAAAATGTCAAATCCATATTTGTCAATCGGTTTGTCCAGGGAATATTTGATCTTAGACTAGAATGCGGGGCAATAAAGCTGAATTGCTTATGAAGAGGAGGACATCGACATAATGTGCACTTATCGTCAGACAAAACTTGGGAAACTCTTCTTCAACCGTACTTCTGGACTTCTGGATCCACAAGTTCTCCCCAGTCAATGACCTTATTAAAGCAATGGAGCAAACACACAATTAAGGAACCTTGGTGGTGATTTCAATTCCGTCCTCGCCTGCCTACACCGAATGACGTCGTTAACTCGGCCTCGCACTTATCCTCGTTCAGCTATCTTCCAGATTTCCCATCCGCTCTATCTCTCTCTCATTCACTTCCTAGCGAACATGTTTATTTCATAAATATTTTTAATGATTCCCGACGTCTAAACACAGCACAAATGGCAAACAGAATCATATATTGCCTCTAATAGCCCTTAAGCCGTATCCTAAATGTCTGCCCACCCCCTGGCGCAGCCTTTCTCCCAATTTAGACATGAAACACAACATTAGAAGAAAACAAAAAGAGAAAGGAAAACATTAATGTTGCAACGTCACTTAGAGCCACATAAACGTTGACATCTGTTTGAAATTAGGTGGAAGAAAGGACACAGCACAGACATACGCAGCCACCCAGGACACAGCCGATTACCGAAACGAAAACAAAACAATTTCAATCTCAGATTACATTCCGAAAAATTAATCATAAACAAAAGGGGAAGCGATAAACACGAGAATGCGACCCCGGAGATTCGTTGTCTCCTGTGGCGAGAGGCAGGCATTGCCTAGGCGCGAAACCAACCTAACACAATAGTTTCAGTACTCTCTGGCGAGACGGGACACGGGGTAACTGCCACCAAGTGGCGCACCGCCTCTGCTGCGCTGCTGCTGTAGACGAACTGCTTCCAGACGATGACGACAATGACGACGACGACGACACGAGGTGTTCTATTTCACGAAGGAAAAATAAATTAAATACTCACGGGCTGTGCGCTGTCTAGGAAGTCAAGCACTGCAGGATACATGCAGGCGGCACGGCAGCGGCGGCGGCGGCGGCGACGTCGGTGGTGGAAAGGAAACAAAGACGATTCATAGGCCGAGGATACGAGACCGGAACCGATTGTATATGTTTTGTTGCGGCGAGGGTAACTAATCTTCGGTGTGCTGGGTGAAAGGAAACGCGGGCGGTCTGGGTGACGAAAGTGACAGATTATCATCGGCTGATCGGTAAACAATGACAAGAATAGGTGAGTAGGGGACGACGGATGGTTTCGAATTGAATGGATTAAAGGTGCGATGGGATCCGTTTTGCTCACACGGCTGTAAGGGTGTTTGTTCTTTTAAGTTTGCGACGTATGAGACCGTAACGAGATAATTCACTGATCTGTGACTTTTTAAGGATCAACAGAGGTATGATCGGCTCTGCGATACGCAATTGAAATGTTCTTTGATTCAGCGCGCAGAGGGGTGCAAACGTTTTCGACTTTATTAATTTTTAAAAGAACTGATTGGAGGTTGTAAATGGAGGGAGAGAATTGCGTTGGTACGTGGAAAGTTGCAGAACATGGTGTACAGGATTCTGCTTAAATTTCTATTTAATTGATTCTCAAAATCCTTGGTCAAGTCTTTGTCTTTTTTCTGGATGGTGATGTACATAAGGGTGCTGGGTGCATCTGGGACTCAATAAACATGCTTCTCTAGCTAGCACGAACTCAATTCAGCTCCCTCCAGTTGCGCACTCCAAGTTGCTTGCGATCTTTCTCCACTTGTGTGTGCCATCTCAACCTAGGCAGTACTTTGTTGCGTGCTCCCAATGACTCAGTTTCGAAGACTTTTCGGGCCGGAGCGGTGGTGTCCGTACGTTCTACATGGCCTAGCCATGTCAAGCATTGTATCCGAAAACTATGAAATACAGCCTATGAAATTTATCGTTGACTCTTCTCCTACAGACAGTCCTCCTCCAGTCATCTTTCCAAACAGGAAAAAAAATCACACGCAGCACTTTTCTCTCGAAATCACTAAGGGCTTCTCATCCGATTTAAGTTACGTCCAGGTTATCGCACTATAAAAGAGAACTGGGATAATCAAATTGTTATACAAGGACAGCTTAGTCCTTCTGGAGTGGCCTCTATTACTCAATTGCCTCTTACGCCTAAAGAAGCAGCGATTGGCAAGAGTGATCCTGCGTTTGATTTTGTTACTGGTGTTGTTGTTCTTACTTAGAGCGGAGCCAATGTAGACGAAGTTCTTGACTACCTCGAAGTTTCTGCTGCCTAGTGTGACGCTCTGTCCGAGACGTCGGTGTTTTGTGTCCTTACTTGATGACAGCATGTACGTTTTGCCTTCATTAACCACCAGACCCTTTAGCCGCTTTCGCTTTAATGCCAGCACCCGCCTCATTGATGGCTCACTGTGCTCGTCCAATCACGTCAATGTCGTCGGCGTAAGCTAGCAATTGAGCTGACTTTTGGAAGATCGTGTCTCTGGTGTTGACATGTGAGTTACGCACGATCTTCTCAAGGATGATGTTAAAGAAGTCACTTTTTCACTTTTTTGACATTGAAGGTCTCGGTGAATTCGTTCCCGATCTTGAAGGAGCAGCAAGAGTTCTCCATCGTCATCCTACACAATCTGAGGAGTTTGATAGGAATGCCAAAACTAGACATGGCACTGTATAGCTCATCTCTATGCACACTATCATATGCGGTTTTGAAATCGACGAATAGATGGCGAGTGTCAATTTTCACTTCTTGGGTCTTTCCCAGGATTTGTCGTAGTGTGAAGATTTGGTCGATGGTGGACTTCCCTGGCCTGAAACCACACTGATAAGGACCAATCAGGTTATTGACAAACGGTTTCAGGCGTTCACACAGTACGGCAGAAAGGATCTTGTATGCGATGTTGAGGAGACTTATCCCTCGATAGTTGGCGCAGTCGAAGGGGTCTCCTTTCTTGTGGACCGGACAGACGACGCTGAGATTCCACTCATCGGGCATGCTTTCCTCCGACCATATCTTACAGATGAGCTGGTGCATGCGCCCAACCAGGTCAGTTCTGCGGACTGTCCATAAGCTGCAGCAGCTTTGTTCGACTTCAGTCTCGATATTGCTATCTTGACCTCGTCTAACTCGGAATTCTTGCCTATCATCGTCGAAATTGAAAGGAACATTCTCTGATTTGGGCCGTCATCGCCTTTTAAATGTATGCAGAAAGGATATTTCCAGATTCTCAGCATCGATTGCGATTCTACTGCCACGTTTCCATTTTGATACCGGCAGGCTTCGGCCCGAACCCTGTATCCACCGGATAGCTGTTTCACCTTTCACTTCGACCGCGCGCTTCTCATGCTCTCTCTTTTTCCTTCTGAGAAGCCGGTTCTCTTCCCTTCTTTTCTGTTCGTAGAGCTCACTAACAGCTCTCGTTGTTCGATGCAGCGTTGCCTTGTAGGCCTCCTGTTTGGCTGCATGTGCCTGCCTGCAATCGTCGTCAAACCATCGGTTCCTTCTGGTTGGTGGCGTGAAACCCAGCACATCAGTCGCAGCTTCTTTGATGGCTTTTTGACAACGTTTCCATTCTTCTTCTATTGTCAGTGCAGGCAACATCGAACTTCTGGAGGGTTTTCGGGAGACTCGGTTGGCAAAGATCCCGGTGATCTGTTGCGATTGTAGCTTTCCGACATCAAACCGTTTTGGTCTATCTCGTCTTCGTTGCTCTCTCGATATCCGGGTTCTTACCTTGGCGACAACAAGGTGATGATCCGAGTCGATGTTGACGCGTCGGAATGTTCGGACATTGAGAATATTGGAGGAGTGTTTGGCGTCGATCGCAACGTGATCAGTCTGGTTGACGGTTGATTGATCAGGGGATCGCCAGGTTCTTTTATGAATGTTGAGATGTGGGAACCGCATACTGCTCACAGAGAGGTTCCGCCCCGCGGCGAAGTCCAACAGCCTGAGTCCGTTTCCGGAGGTCGTGTCGTGCAGACTGTGTTTTCCGATGACGCCAGCAAAGATGTCCTCTTTCCCCAGCTGAGCATTGAAATCTCCTAGAACGATCTTGGTGTCATAGCTGGGGCATCGATCGTATGTTCTTTCTAGGAGATCATAGAACTAATCCTTGCTGTTGTCATCCTTCTTCTCTAAAGTGTCCTGAGCACAAACCAAACTGATGTTCCCGAATTCATTCTTAATGCGGATTGTCATGAGGCGTTCGCTTACGGGATCGTAGCTTATGACTTTTTGCCTAAGTCTGCCTCGAACAACAAATCCGCATTCGAATAAGCGCAGCCTTCTCTCCCTGTAGCAGTCGCTGTAGTAATATTTCAGTTCCGAATCTTCCTTTTGGTCGGCCTATCTCACCGCACTTCCTGGATGGCGGTGATATCTGCTTCGTAGCAGTCAAGGGCCTTCCCAAGTTGTTCGACTGCACGTGGTCCCTAAAGGGGCCTCACATTTCACGTGCATTACCGAAAATCGTTGTCCTTTGTTCGTCTGCTGGGGTCGTCAACAATGGATCCGTCCATATCCGAGGTATGTCGGTGTTTCTGAACAGACAATCTTTTACATGGTAAGGAAGTTAACCTCACGCACAATCCACAGACTGGTAGGCCAGGTCCAGAGGGGTTCAGTGCATACATTGGCTCACCACACAACGGATGTTGTAATGTCTATCCAGGGGGCGCCACGAGGAGTCTGTAGCGCAGGCAGCTCGCCATGTTGAGTGCGATCAACGACCTTACCTCATGTACAGGCCCATGCCCCACATCTTCGGAACATTTAATTTCTCATCCATCGTCTACAGACTATGGCTGATTAGGTATTTTCTATAACTACTACAATGGCGTTAAATTTGCTACCTTCGCTTAAAAAAAATTTTATCAAACATCGCCGCAAATTGCTTGACATGAAGCAAAGGATTATCTCTACAGGATGAAGGGGTCAATAACGAAAATCTGGTCAAACTGCAGCAGAAACATGAATTAAGGAGTCTCGTAAAAACGAACGCTATTTGGGGAGAATGAAAATACACAGAGAGCGGAGAGTCGCTGACCGGATCAAAGGTGTGGTTGAGAGACTTAGTGCAGGCCATAAAAATATCCTCCGCTCATCCTCATCCGAAGCGCTCCCTGACTTCGGTTGAAGGTGTGTTGTAGCGCCTAGAATCGACCACAAATTCATAGTCTGTTGTTCCACAGAGTGCCTCCCTACTGGTTGCACCACGGCAAATGTCATCGGAAGCTCAACAGTTCCCACTAGACGGCTGTCCCTGGAAACGCACATCATGCCATCTCGACCATAAAATCCACTCGAATTCGCCCCCATAAGCCCGTTCAATTGCATCCAGGAGGATCCTCTTAAACAAATAATTACCAACTATCAGCTCGTAAACACTCTCCTGCGCCTCACCGGAGTGTGTGCGTATGCGACAATATGGCTGCCCGCATCGAAGGGCCGGCGCATTTTTACAGGACCCCCCCCCCCCTCCCTCAATTCACGGTCGCTGCGCCAAATTGAGTTGACAGATAATAAAACCACCATAATTACCGTGTGGATTATTACGTCAAAATTTTATTCCACAAATTAAAGAAGGTATCTGCACTTTGCCATCGGTTTGACGATGATAAAGTCGTTAAGTACAATCCCAGCAGCGCGCACAGATTGCACTCACCCGCCGCCGCACACAAACACACTCGGGCACGACAGAAGGAAACAGTGAGCAGTTAAGCTCTCTGTTGAACTCACCTGGTCCCCATTTTGTCAGGACATCGTCCCACATATAGTCGCCCCGTCTGCGCTGCCACCGCCCGCCGATGGTGTGTACATACACTTGCGTCATGTTTGTTAAAAGTACCTGGATTATCTATAGAAATTCACAGTGACATTTTGTAATTCCATTCTGACTGGATTACCCTCTTGTGCAGCAGCACACCGACACAGCGACACTCCGGCACACCGGTACCACGGCACAGCAGCGCAGCAAGCTCTCCATCAGCCCAGCAGCAGCAGCAGCAGCACACATGTAATCTGTTTTGTGTTCTTTTTTTTTGTTTCTGTGCGCCTCGCTCCCTCGTCCCTTCAGGAGTTCCTCATCTTTTTATTTCTCCTCATCATGGTCGTCCTTGTTCTGCGAGGAGGGTGGCGGGAGTGCTTTACATACCCCAGTGCGCTTACCTTTTCATCAAGTCTTATCCTGTATTTACCTGGATACTTGTGCAAGTCCTGTGTGTATTCCGTTTGGTGGTACATGATTATCTTTGGGTTCCTTTTTGTTACTTAAGGATGCTCAATTGAACAAGTAAGTTATCCTGGCCATTATTAGGCACACTGGCCGGCCAGAGACACAGCCCACGTTCAATGGCACCGGAGGCGGCCGACGCCGAGGCAGGGAGAGTATCCTTTTGCAGGAGTTATTCACACAAATGCGAGGATTAAATGTCGGAACCTAGGAGATTATCTCTTCAATTCAATTTTGGTTGTGATAATAGATCCGTCTGTCTGTCACTATGTGCCGAGTGTGCGGCCTGTGTCTGACTGTGCATGGGATTGGTCCTGAAAGGATTTTCTTTTCATACAATTTTCACATCATGTGAATATTTACATTTGAGAGTTTGTCGCAGACAGAGAGAGAGAGAAAGAGAGAGAGGCTCTGAGTGTGTGTGTGTGTGACAAACGGATGGCATGTGTGCATATGGTGACTGAAAGGATTACCAGAGTAATTGGTCCACCTGGACGCTAATGGGCCAGGGGATTTTGGGATTTGCGAATTGGGCTTATTAGCGAGGGTGGAAATTGTTGTGTCGCAGCAGTTAGGCGGTACTTAGGATTACTTTAACTCTTTCTCTGCGCGCGTGGGCCGATGCGTGGACGTGTGCAGATGCGCGGTGAAGGGCTGATGCCCGTTTGACTTATTGGGTGCAGAAATACATATTTGCATTGATGTCACGGGTACAGGGTGTGCGGGCAGTATTTTTTCTGAAATCTCTACAAGCTCTGTCGTGGCAATATGTTCTCTAGAGATAAACAGTTCGGTTGATAGCTGACAGCTGGTGGTTGAACATTTTCCCTTAAATATATTTATTTTTTTAATCCTTCTACATTTTCGATGATCTGTGAAATATTTTTTTTTCAGAATTTGCTTGTAGATGTGATTTATGAAAACCTTGTGAAACAGTCTATGACTACAAACCAACAAGAATCGGATCAAAGACGATCAATGTATGTAACGATTCCATTTAAAGGACAAAGTTGTCTTAGGCATCATGGTCTCAGAAAATTGACTAATATTTGGTGCATATCACCCAAATGATGCTTCTCACGACAGCACTATACGGATTGCCTTTATTCCGCCTGACTCGACAGGACTGAAGCAGAATGCGGAAGTATGTCCATTAACATACCACGTGAATCGTAGATCGGTTGATATGATGGCGATGATCGGGGAACGCTAATACAGACAGACTCCGGTTCAGTCTGGCCAACTCTGCCCGTGAGAAGTGAGTCTTAGAAGGATCATCAGTTCTACTGGTTGTTGCCAAATTTCGATGACTTTTCCAACATTTGTCGACGTATATTGGCAATAACGCGAGGAATGTTGTCCAAGTGGCCAATCGCCAAACCTGGACCTCAATTAATATGCCCCTCCAGGCAGCAAGACACTGCGCCCGCTGCCCTAAGTTGCCCACTCCAAACTGGTTAATGTCCTTCTTCACTTGTCTGCACCATCTGAGCCTAGGCCGTCGTCTGTTGCGTTGTCTCAATGATTCGGATTCGAAGACTTTTCAGGCCGGATCAGTGGTGTCCATACGCTCAAACTGTTACATCAAGTCAGTTTAGTCCTTTGAAAGACAATTGCCTCTTAAGCCTAAAGGAGCAGCGATTGGCGAGAAGGATTCTGCGTTTGATTTCGGTACTGATGTTGTTGTCCCTATTTACTGCGGAGCCTAGGCGGACGAAGTGCTTGACTATCTCAAAGTTTCTGCTGCATAGTGGTACCCTCAATCCAAAAAGTCAATATTGGTTGTCCTTCCTTGATTGCAGCATATTCCCCTCCTTCGTTTTCCCCTCATTAATAATCAAATCCATTTTAGCGGCCAGCCAACGCCTCTTTGACAGATTCTGTGGTCGCCCAATTATGTCAATGTCATTTGCGTAGGCTAGCAGATTTACCTACTTTTGAAAAATCGTGCCTTTGGTATTGACTGGAGAGTTACGTACGATCTTCTCAAGAATGATGTTGAACAATTCACATGACAGCGCTTCGTCTGGGTCTTGGTGAGTTCCGAGAGTTCTCCATCGTCATTCTTCACAATCTGAGAAGTGGTAGTCTTAAGCAATATATGCCCCGCAAACCAAATCCCCAGAAGGTATGATCCCAATTTATACCGGGGACAAGATCCAGGCCGCTGCGAAAACCGTATGACCCAGCAACGTCATCTGCGAATTCTGTTAGTTAACATGACTTAAGTTTAGTTTGAGATGCGAATTGATATATACAAGGAACACAAGTGGTCCCATCACAGAACCCTGAGGGATTCCCAAATAAAAAAAAAATCAAATCATCAAACTTCGCCCTTAATGCTGTGTTTAAAAGGTGCGATCAGTACCAGTTTAGTTTACATGGCCCAACGAAAACCAATCTCAGCCATTTTGTTCACTAGAATTTGACATAGTTTACCTTGAAATGTCAAAAAAAAGGAGTAAACGTCTTATCGTTGACTAGCAGAAATTTAAAAAAGCTTTGGAACCCTTGGTAAAGATTGGATAAAAAAAAGGACGAACGATTGACTAACATAATTTTTGATTCTGTACACGCATTATACCTTTTTTGTTTTTTTAATTTCCTTTCTTTGCATCGGCATGTTCAGCTTCGTAGTTCAAAAATGATCCTTTGGGACATGCGGTTTTATTTCGCCAATTCAGCCTCTGTGATGCATTGTTTCACTACCGGAATAGAAGTGATATGGCTCGCTTCCAGTGGAATTCTGGGGAAATGTTCCTCATTCAGCATGTGGTATGCATTGAACTCCTTCACTTCTCAATTTCCTGCTGATTGGATGAGGACGAGTTCCAGTTTCTTGTAGCTACATCTTGCATACTTGCACAAATTGCTGTTGCAAAAGGATGATGCGCGGTTTTCCGTAAAACCTTTTTGTTATTCTAGTGTTTCTTCCAGTCCTTTTTGGTGCATATCCGTTGTATTCTATTTTTGACAATCGATATTTTCTCAATGGTTATCTAGTAGATGCTGTACCACACAGGGAAGCCTTACACTACGCTGGCTCGTGTGACCTGCTGAAATTTCATCAAAATTATACGGTCTGTAGCTTACCACGGCTGTAATCATTGCGTAATACTAACTTGAGACCAGGAAATGAATGAAACTTTATAATAAATCATATAAAGGGTAATTTTTTAAAAGCTATAGGAACGTTTTTCAAAAAAAAAGAAATACATAAAATTCAGAAAAATGCATGAAATCTTTATTTGAATCGATGGTACGGTACATATAATTTATTGTTTGAAGATTATTTGACTGCGCCTCGAATGGACCATTCGCTTCGTCCAACTTTGGCATACTCTTTTCAACATTTCGCGCGGTTTCTCACGATTAAATGCTTCAATGTTGTCTTCCAATGCATCAATTGAAACGGGCTTGTCTGTATAGACGTGAGCTTTAACATAGCCCCACAAAAAATCGCACGATCTTGGCGCCCAATTGACCGGTCCCGAACGTGAAATAAAATGTTCACCGAACTCGCCTCTCAATAAGTCCATTGTCGCGCGTGCTGTGTGGCATGTGGCACCGTCTTGTTTAACAAGACGTAATGCAAGTCAAGCAAAAAAAAGTTGGATATCATCTCACGGTAGCGCTCACCATTCGCAGTTACGTTACGATTTGCATCATCTTTGAAGAAGTACGGTCCAATGATGCCACCAGCCCATTAACCACACCAAACTGTGACTTTTTCTGGATGCGTTGGTAGCTCTTGCAATGCTTCTGTCTGATATTCACACAAAAATAGATAATTCTTCTTATTTACGTACCCATTGGGCCAAAAATGAACTGACCATAAAATGGAAGAAGCGCGCGATGAACTTTCTTAACAGAGCACGCATTTTGATAATAAAATTCAAAATAACAAAATAAAGCGTTATTCGCTTGTAAGACGATTCATGGTTAAATTATAGACCAAACTGAAGATATTTGACAGTGGAACCAAACACGAAACGTGCGTCAGCTGTTAAAACCAGTGTTGCCAAAAAGATAATAGCTAAAAGGTCATCATTTAGATAACATACATCGACAATCTGAACGAAACTGCGTCTAGTTCTGAGAGAAGGGAACAACTTTTTTGTTTTAGCAGGATAATGACACAATGCATGCAGCTTATGTACCTTACTCGCCAGTGGCTGTCCGTAAGTGGTGGAAGCACCTCCTCACACAAAAATGGGGAAAAATATCCACCAATATAACGAGGGACCTTGTTGAGTTGTTCTCTCAAAATGGTTTAGAATGCACTCTTATTTCGTGTGTGTACGTCTCCAGTTGGAGCATCTTCGAGCGCTTTTGTTGCAGCCCAAACAATCTTTCTAAAAGTGGCTAATTATTTTTATTTAGACACATAAGCGGTCAAAATTGAAAAGACTGTTGACGTAATTTTAAGCCCGAGTGTATGCTTTCAAAGCAATATTCACATTAGATACTCAAATGGCAAATTTTTCAAAGTATTCAACATCAACTTTGCATAGAAAATATGTCACTTTTTCGAAAGTTTCAAGATCAAGCTAACTGCACAACGAACCAACCCATTATTAGTCAAAAGAAATTGTGGGCTTTCTATGCGCCCATATCTGTAGCATCGAAACGAAAAGTCGAGGAAACAATATTTTTTCCTACTTTACTACACGCCACGATCTGTCATACGATACGAACCCAAAACGAAGGAGTTCCCACTATTTTTATCAACTCTTCTAAATATATCGCCACTCAGCGTTTCCCGGAATGAATGCTGGAATTCAGGTCATAACTCGACACCGCTGTTGAGAGGAGTTTTAAAGAAGTAGCAGCGAATCTATGCGAGGCAGCACGCAACTCCTTCAAATGCCCATTACTCGAACGTTTATCCAACCTCTGTTCTGATAGATACCAGCCACCGATCTGACATGTGTATACTCATTAACTGGCAATCGCTTTCAACTTGACACAGCGGTGAACGATCGCAGCTCTGCCTTACGAACTGACAACACCCGTCAGGCTCGCCTAACACTTTCTCCAATCGCGGCCGGGTGAAAGTGTTTCCGTTTAATTAGCTCCCCAAAGGCAGTGGAACAGTGTTAAAGGCAAATGTTTAGCCTGTGATTCCTTTCAATTAGAATTCTATAAAAACAATTCTAAATTACGACGACAGATGAATGCTTCAGTGACACTTTAACGGCCAGCAACACTATCCTCAACTATTAAACCAAGGCATTTACATATCCCAGCACTCCCCCTGCCCAAACTGCCCCCTCCCTCCGCCCCAACTCACCGCTTTATCTGCGCTAACAAACATCTCATCTCCTAATGGCCGCGGGAACACAACCGATTCCTGAAGACTTTTACGATCGGCCGTAAAAAAACGACGATGACGACGTGGACGTCTTTGTGTGTGCATTCCCCTTGGAAAAGTCTCTCCCCAAAAAAGAGGCAGAAAATTTCGTTTATAACCCCATTGCCGGGAGAATTTGTAGATCATATATCACGACATATCGAAACGGGTTGTATATCAAGGCCTCGGTATCTCCTGCCCCGCATGCAGGATGGCGGGCGGCGAGTGGGGGGACGGGTGCGCATAAAAGTGTCATCGATTGAATATAATTTTTGATTTAGCTTCCTGGCGACTGGGACGGCGAGAGATGGTCGCGTTTTTGAAGAGTCTTCAGTCAAAGTTTGGGTGCGCCACCGCACCGGTCTGCCGAGGGCCGTGGTGGCGATGTAACCGAATCCGGGAATGGCCCACTGCTCGGCGGTGGCGCAGAGCCGCATGCAAATAAATTGTGCCGGGATGCGCGCACCGCATAATTAGGTTCTTTATTTTGTTTGAAATAAATATCACAGAGCTGCGGCAGATAATTGTCAGATTCGGAGTAATTTATGTCCCGCGCTGGAGATGCGTGTTTTGGTGTGGTTTATGGCTGCGCGTCTATTTCCAGAAAGATGCAGATGTTGGCTGGCTCGTCTGGGTGCTGGCTGCCGGGCGCTGAGGAAGTGCATGTTTGACAAATAATTGGAGCGCCGAGTGTCGGTGTACACGTGTTCCTCCAATTACACACTCGCCTCGCGCATGTAGTCGCAGTCGCAGCCGCATCCTTGACAGTGAAGTACGGAGATTTACAGGCGTGTTATTAGCCAGTGCGTAAACAGGAGCCTGCCCTAAAATTAGAGCGCCTTTCCCGTTGTTTTGTCGCCTCCGCGCTCTGCCGCTTCGCTCGAGTGCTGGGCGGGCACGCACTTCAAGGCTTCGTAGCTTTGATGTTGTCTCGGAGGCGGTAATAAATTTCAATGTAATTACTTTCTTGGCGTTGGCTGAGTTTGTGGATGAGGGAGGGGGCTCGCAGGGGAGACCATTGCTCGATTTCGTAATCATTCATCCTGATGAGCTAGGCAACTGTGACTTTTGTGGTTTATCGGGAAATTAGACAATCGGGTGGGCAACATGCTTTCTGATGAATGGCCGTTAAGGGCGGAGGTCTTGGATTGGTAACTTATGTCCTCTGTCGCCGTCTGGGCGTACCATCGTGTGTGGCTTACATTTCCCTCACACTCGCCCCGATGGACGGCACTTAATTAGGTGAGTATTTGTCTTACTTTTTGGGTCAAATTGGCTCTGCACTGCTGGTGCTGGTGTGTAACAGGTTCATTAAGTTTGGAGCACGTCTAGGTGTTGTTGCTTTCTTTCAGATCAATAACTTAGGTCTTAACTCTTGTGGACCAGATTGATGGATTAAGACAATTTTAACACTTAAAAGATCGTCGGAATAACAGAGAGTGTACAATTCGTTGGCTCTCTTAAATACTCGCTCACATTTATTTCATAATTTTGGTCTTTTCGAGATTTTAGACAATTTCTGGGTTTGGGCCTTTTGGGATTTTTTACAGTTTAGGATTCTTTCTGTCCCCCCCAACCATCAAACTCATTGATGATGACATCAACATCCCGTTGCTTCTATTTAAGGAGCAGCTGGAGCACCAAAAGTTCCTACTCCGACAAACTGGAAATCCCACTTTGTTACTGGACGTCACTTTGGATTGACTGTGGGAATGATCATTGATGAATGACAATCAGCAGTTAAAATACTGACTAAGGTCATTACAGACTAGCATGCTATAAATACAGGCCTTACATTGGATTGCGTTCCCCACAACTTTCGTTCTTCAGAGGCCTCTAACATGCATAGAAAATCGCAGATCAATATAAACGACTCCAAAGCAAGTTTATTAAATCTGGTATCAAACAGCATGCATTTATAAATGGTTAAAAATAGCTTAAGATGAATATGGTTCTTCTTGATTCCTGAGCTCTGGCTATGTAAGTCAGCCAAAACAAACGAAAATTTGAAGATAACGAGGAGCGGGAAAGATATCAGCCGCAAGCAGCTTGATTGTTTAAGTCACCACGTTTTGCAGAACAGCACAAGAACAGGCTTTTAAATAACACCACCGGCGCCCTTAAAAGAATGTAGAAGAGCACTTGACAGTCCTTCTAAGTTCTTCTTCTTCTTGTGGCGCTACAGTCCGGGGTGGACCTGAGCCTTAACCCACAAGCCTCTAGGGCAGCACGGTTTTTCGCCAGCAGCCGCCAGCTTCCGCCAGTTGCGCACTACAAGTTGGTTGAGGTCCTTCTCCACTTGTTTGCACCAGCTTATCATGGGCCGTCCTCTGTTGCGTTGTCGCAATGGCTCAGATTCGAAAACTTTTCGGGCCGGAGCAGTGATGTCCATATGCTCTACATGGCCTAGCCATCTTAAGCGTTTTATCCGGAGCCGCATAACTAGCCGCATGTAGCTTTACAGCCCATAGAGTTCGTCGTTAAATCTTCTCCTACAGATGCCATCAACGCAAAGAGGACCAAAAATCTCACGCAATACTTTTCTCACGAACAGACTAAGGGCTTCCTCATCCGCTTTTAGCAACGTCCAGGTTTCCGCGTTATAAAGTAGGACTGAGATGATCAAGATGTTATATACAGCAAGCTTAGTCCTTCGAGAGAGGGCTTTATTACTCAATTGCCTCTTGAGCCAAGGAAACAGCGATTGGCAAGAGTGATTCTGCGTTTGATTTCGGTACTGGTGTTGTTGTCCTTATTAGCCGCGGAGCCGAGGTAGATTACCTCTAAGTTTCTGCTGCCTAATGTGACGCTCTGTCGGAGACGCCGATGTTGTGTGTCCTTCCTTGATGACAGCATGTTCTTCGTTTTGCCCTGATTAACCACCAGACTGCCACTGACTTTTGGAAGATCGTGCCTCTTTTGTTGACCTGTGAGTTACACACGATCTTCTCAAGGATGATGTTAAAGAAGTCACATAACAGTGCGTCGCCTTGTCTAAATCCTTTTTTGACATCGAAGGTCTCGGTGAGTTCGCTACCGACCTTGACGGAGCAGCGAGAGTTCTCCATCGTCATCCTTCACAATCTGACGAGTTTGGTAGGAATGCCAAAACTAGAAACGGCCTTGAAATCGACGAATAGGTGGTGAGTGTCGTTGAGTCTTTCCCAGGATCTGTCGTAGTGTGAAGATTTGGTCGATGGTGGTCCTCCCTGGCCTGAAACCACACTGATAAGGATCTATCAGTTTCAGACAAACGGTTTCAGTCGTTCACAAAATACGGCAAAAATGATCTCGTACGCGATGTTGAGAAGACTGGTCGCTCAATAGTTGGTGCAGTCGAAGGAAAACCCTTTCTTGTGATCCGTACAGACAAGGTTGAGATTCCACTTCTCGGGCATGCTTTACGCCGACCATATCTTACAAATGAGCTGGTGCGTGCCCCCAGCCAGATCATTTCCAGCAGCTTTAAACAGCTTTGACGACATTCCGACTGCTACAGCAGCTGTGTTCGACTTTTGTATCAATGTTGCTATCTTGACCGCTAAAATGAAATCTTCAAATTGTCAGCATCGTTTGCGACTCTACTACCAGTTGTCCATTTTGGTCCCAATAGGCTTCGTTACGAACCCTATATTCACCGGATTGCTATTTAATTTTTTGGTTAAGCTTTCGGGCTTCATTCCTGCCATAGCACCTCTCTATCTCTTCGACTGCGAGCTTCTCATGCTCCCGTTTTCATTCTGAGAAACTTTTAGGCACATCAGTAACTTGCCAGTCTCCCTATATAGTGTCTGAAATTTTATACAGACTTCCTAAGACAGTTTACACGATGATATTCTCAGAGATGTTAAAATCTTACAAGTTTAATATGAAATCAATAATATGGCTTACAAGAATAGTGCTGCCTGGAAGAGCATACAAACTCCGCAAGTGCAACTTTCCGATTCTTGAGGAAACTAACGTCCTGGGCCGAATTAAAAAAACTTTGGTTGTTATAAAACTTATTATATGCATCACCCTCGTTTGTTCTCTCGTTGGTAGTTATGTGTCCATCTTCCTTTTGTGGTCATCTGGCTTGCATCATTGCTAGGGATGCTGCTGTTTTTGCTCCTTTTATAAGTTTGGTTTGTTGCCGGTACCGGGTTCTTTCGTTGGGCTCATATGCTTGTCTGCAAGACTGACTGTGCGCATTCCTGCTCCTGAAGAAAGCCGCCTCATCAGAAATTATCCCACAAACACTGATAGTCCGTTACTGCGCAGGGTCTGTACGTCGACTTCATCAACCTTTTAGTAGGATTCTGCGTGCATAACCTGGCCAACCAATATTTGGAAGCATTCCAGAGAGTGCTCCTTGTACAAGTAATGCCTTGTTATTAGCATACTTTACATGTTCTCTAACGTTGATCCTGTTGTCCAATACAACTCCTAGGTACTTCACACAATCCTATGACCAAGTATGAATTTGGTAAATGCCATTTTCTTGCGATTGGTGACAAGCATCGCCTCCGCTTTGTGTGCCACAAGTTCCAGACCGACATTTCGAGCCACTCTTCTACATCCGAAATCGCTGTATTCATAGAAGGATTTACGTACTCTATATGCATTGCCACAGCAACGACAGCGATGTGGTCAGCAAAGCCACTCCATCAAAAACCTAGAAGGCCATAATAGAGGTCCGAGGACTGTTCCCTGTGGAACTCCTGCCGATATGTTGCAGGACTTTACGCCATCATCGGTGTGAAAAATAAGTCCATGACTATCTTCATCAGACAAGCGGGTGTGCCCACGACGAGAGGAGACCTACGTATGTGGCTCCAGTTGGCTAAATTTAAAGCACTTTTTACATCTAGCGTAACTGCACAATACCTCTTCCTTCCTATCGATGATCGACTTTTCCTGAAACCTACCTGTCTACTGAGTAGTGTCACCTTTTAGTCGTGCATTTGAACATCTATATTTGGATATCGAACGGTTTTCAACTCGCCTTCTCTCCAATGGGATATATATTTCCCAAGACATCATTCAAAAAGGAAAATCAAATCAGCCACTCCTGGGAGTTTCCCTCAGATGAATAGTCATTCATAAATCCAAGCTTCAGTCAGTGTCCATGTTGCTTCGTCCTGCTGTCAGCAGCTCCATCTGAAGAACAGACGACGAACAAAAAAAAACTTGAAACGTCTGCAACTCATTTAATGGAGTGTCAAGCCAGTCGAGTGTGCTTAGGAGCCCGTCAAAGAAAATCAATAATCAAATGAATCTCACTCGGCTCGTAATCATCTCTGTCAAGTCACTGCAAGAGTTACATTCGTTTGAAGCGAATGCCTTAAGGGGCACCCCCGCGCTCGCTCACTGGAGAACTAATAAACCGACGGCAGTGCACAAAATGCAAAAAGACAACGCAGAAAAACCAAATGAAAGCAGGACCGACTTCAAAGTTTGTATTCATCACAGATCGAGCAGAACTAATAAAGTCATGCGAAAGTCGACAGTCGGAGACGGTCGCAAGACACATCGCATGTGCAGACAACAGTCACAACAAACACAGCATACTTAAGTGTATCTGTGGATGCACGGATTCATATTGAATTGAAAGGTTTGTTGGCAATAAATTTTTTTATCGTGATTCAAACGAATCCATCCAAGGGAGAATGTGCCATCGATGCGACTATGATGACAACGACGCGGGAGGACACGAACAAGACCGACAAGGGCAACGATGGCAGCGCTGGAAACGATGAACGTCGCCGCCGCCGCCTTCCCACGTCCTCGTCGGCCCTCGCACATCTGATTCCTCCGATTCACGTTATGGTTGAATGTTTATTATTGATATGCGAATCAACGACGCTTCTCTCAATCCAATAAAACGTTGTTTATTGTGCATTTTTCCTCGTAATTAAATTTTTGAAGATTGCCAGCGGTAAACGTCACTGTCGACCCGAGCGATGTCTGTCATTTTGTGTGGTGGCGGGGGGAGGCGCGGGGAAACGGGAGCGATTTATTTGACCGTCTTTGCGGTTTATGGCGACGAATGTGGGCGAAATTTCGTTTGATCATCAATTGGCAGTTCCTTGGGTTTGCGTTGGGCGCCACTGAGTTTGACATAAACAAAGTTGTGCGGGAAATTAATTTATTTTCTTTTTTGCGGAAAAATTCTCAGACGGCATGTAATTTTCCAATGAGGGGTGTGGAAGTGTCCAAATTTTCGCATGAGAAACTGTATTGGTTTCTCTTCGAAGACGAATTGTTTATGGCATCCAAGGAGGTACTTCCTGTCCGAAGAATTTAATTAAGAATTTGACGCGAAATTGTCTTAAGCTGTGGTTTGACTTGTGGACGTGGCACGAGGAGGCTTTGAGGTGTTGTGCTGCGGGACGATATGTGACCAGTTTTGGGGTGAAATAAGGTCAGTTAATGAGAAGGGACACAAAACATCGACATCTCGGACAGAGCGTACCACTCGACAGCAGAAACCTCTTTTACCTCGGCTCCGCGGTCAATCGCTGCTTCTTTTATCTCTATTGAAGGAAGGACTCAGCTTGGTCAACCCAATCATTATTTACAGGGCAGAAACCTAGACGCTACTAAGAGCGGATGAGGTCTTTTTGAAAGAAAATTTGTGCGTGCGATTTTTGGTTCTGTTTGCGTTGATTGCGTCTGGAGCAGAGGATTTAACGACGAACCTTATAGGCTGTAAGACAGCATGGGCCTGCGAATACAATGGCTAGGCCATGTAAATCGTATCGACAACACTGATCCGGCCAGAAAAGTCTCCAAGTCCGGCCTAGGTTGAGATGGCGCACTCACGTGGAGAAGGGCTTCTATAAACTTGCTAGGTGGAGAGGCATGTTGGTTGAGGCCCACCCTAGACTTAAGCGCCACATAAAGAAGAAGAACGAAGCTTTTAGGTTCTGAAAGTCACATAAGTTCTTAGACGCCTTCCAAGGAAAATTGACTATCGTGCCGTATACTCATGTAGACGACTACTGTCACTGCTAAGCCGAATCGGACGAAAATGCACAACACGCGAATTTGCTCAAACATCGAGGTCCTGGTGTTATTTCTGGACCGTTTGACCGTTTTCAGGTTGGTAGAGACCCAGCACAGTGCGTGGACTAAAATCCAAACACCACAAACTCAGGGTGGACAACCAGAGATCTCATTCAATTTCAAGGACTTTCAAGGACCGACAATTAAAATCCAACTTTGATCATGTATGCCAGCAGATGCTTCAGGCAAGTCAACTTTTCAACTTCACTTAACTATCTCCCCTTGTCAATTGGTTTCCGGTTCCGGTGAGAAGGCGCGATGAAAACTCTCACGACTTGATCGCTTTGATCGTTAAAAAAGTCACTAACCTCTCATTCCACCACAAGTGACGAGAACGAACCGCAGCAATCGAAAAATTTTCGCACCGCAAAGGAAGTCGCTCCGAAAATAGATACGCTCTATGGAATCATACACGATACCGCGTCGCCGCAACTGCACACGGCGGCTGCGGCGGCGGCGGCATCTGCAGATCTGCACTCAGCCATAAACTCAAAGACCCGGATCTGCGCATTAGAGGCGAAGGAGGGCTGCCCCTGTGAAGTCTAATTTATCAAAATGTCACACTTGCAATGCGCCAAATATGTGGAACAAATCATCAGCTCATCAGCTGCAGCCGCGGGAGCGCTTGTTAGGGCTGTTCTCGCGCTGGAGACGGTTAGAATTTTAATTGGCCACAAGTTCGGCACACACATGTGATGGTGGGGCGGTGAGAAAATGGATTGTGAGACAAGTCGACGGTGGCTGGAGGCAGTTTCGCAAATGAAATGTGTTTGATGTTCTGGAAGTGGGGAAAGATGGACCGTATCGAAAAAAATGTTTTGCTTGGAACACCTGCTTGGAGTTCCTTGGAGTTGCTTGAGTCTTGAGATGAATCCGATGAGTTGGAGTTGCTTAGAATTCCCAGTTTTTGCCAACCAATGCAGGGGATACTTTGAAGTCAAAACACCTTAAATTTACTATTGGCAATACCATTCGAAAAAATAATGTGTTTCACCGCGCTAATCGACACGTATCAGAGCGGCTTAGGGCCCAGCAAATCGACTATAAACCAAATTTTCACACTAAGCATACCCTGGAAACGACTAGAGAGCTTTAAATCTATAAACGCCACCTTTTAATCGATTTTATGGTCGCATACGACATCGCAAGGAAATTTTGAGAACCTCTGAAACATTCCAAATCTGTACAGGATTTCGGTAAGGAGATGCGCTGTCCTCTGACTTCTTCAATATTGTGCTAGAAAGGATATTGCGGAGGGCAGGTGTAAACACGGAAGGCACTATCTTTTATAAATCAGTGCAATTCCTGGGATGTGCTGATGACATTGATGGTCTTAGAGTGAACGAGGATAAAACGAAATATATGCTGTCGACTAAAAATCGACCTGTCGAACAAAACCTTGGTCGGGATGTGACAATTGACAGCTACAATTTAGAGATAGTTAATGAGTTTGTCTACCTCCAGGCAAACGTGAACTCAACAAACTACACCGTAGTGGAGATTCAGCGCAGAATCATACTTGGCAACCGATGTTATTTCGGTTTGTCAAAAAAGCTAGGGTAGAAACTCCTGACTCGAAGGACTAAAATAATGCTCTACAAGATGCTAATCCTACCCGTCCTCTCATACGAAGCCGAGTGCTGGTCGATAAGCAAAATAGCAGAGCAGATTCTTGGTTCCTCTGAAAGAAAAATTCTACGTCGAATATAAGGTCCTATCTGCAAGGAAAGTGAATGGAGGAGAAGACACAACCGCCAACTCTATGTGCTGTACCAAGATCTGGATGTACGGCAAAAATTCGTCGACTATAGTGGCTCGGCCACAACACCAACAAGCACAACAACGCTCTGGCTAAGAGGGTCTTCGAATCCCAGCCTCTATGATCGAGAAGGAGAGGAAGGCCGAATCCCCGGTATAAAGACCAGATGATTGGTCTTGACAACTGGAAGCAGCGTGCCCGAGTCAAGAATGGAAGGTAGTTATAGCTCAGGCTCAGACCCTTCACGGGTCGCAGGCCTGATACATACATACATACAAGTCTCAGTGTACATTAGTTACCGATACTAGACCAGTTAGACCACATCCAGACGGTAGTAAAGAGACAAAGCACTAGTTGATGAGAGTTTGCGCGAAGGATTACTATGTGTTTTTTCTAATTAAAGGACGTATGTAGTCTCGCTGAGCTCTGGTTTCAGTATGAAGGCGCTACGAGTCATACAGTGCGTGATTTATTGTGAAATAATTTTGGTGAAAACTTAAGTTCACGTTCTGTAAAGTAAAACTTGGTCGTCTGAATCGTGCAATATGATATATATGACACATGGACTAATATCTTTTGAGATATGTTAAGTGTCTGGTCTGCAGGAAACAGCCACCTACGATTAACTCTTTGGAGTCCAATAATACGTAAAAGATGTCAGTGGTTATGCTCAAATAAGTTGCTAAAAATGTTAACTTTCGAATGGACAACCTCAGACGTAGTCGTGGCCTTTATTTACATGATATAATTGTCAAAGAATGAACGCCATAAGTTATTCTTATAGGGGTTTTCGTTAGTAAGCCTAACCAATCCGCTGATGCACTTATAAAACCTTCTCCTCTTAACAACCACATCATAGAGTGCCTCCTTAAACCTGTCATGCATTTTACAACAAGTGGTCCTTGAAATAGCAAGCAGTGGGCACGGACATCAGGACTTCCGTTACGGCGTACAAAAAAGTCGACTTTCCCTGCTCTTAGGACTGACTTTGACCATAATCTCAGTCAGGTAAACGTAGTCAAATTTGTGGCACAAAAATTTACTATTAAGTAATTTTGCATCGGTTTTCTAAGCGGAAAAACATGCGTTCCTAATGGGCACGAACTAAATTTTGCAGAACAGGTGGAAGGTATAGTTCTGCTTAGGGCATCTTTAACTATGCTCAGTGTAGTTCAGTCTTTTCTGAATTTGATGGGTAGTCTAAAATTCGTTAAGACGTGCTTGGATTTCAGGCACAATAAGGAAATGAGATCTGCGGTTAACTTGCCATGCAAGGGTCAAAGCAGGTACTCTTAGGACACAATTCCGCTTGCGCCCTTAATTAGAGCTTTCATCCTTGGCTAAGGGACCTCTGTCTAAGACGTCTGCCTTAGAGGGACGTCTGTCTTAGGCCCTGGCCACGCAATGAGCAGTAAGCGGCAAGCGGCAAAAACAAAATCATCAATCGGTGCAACTTTTTTCAACACCAAATCAAAACTTTCTGTAGTCATTCGTATGTAATGTCTGAAGCGTTCCTCATATTTCCGCAGCTTTTTATATAAATAGTGAAATTCACCATTACTTTCTCTTTTGCTGTTAATTGGATGAAACAGCCATTTTTTTCAAACGTAAAATATAGGTTTGTCAAATATCTCCGCTTTTTTGCTCTTCATCCAATGCTTCATAAAAAGTTTTACAGTGATCGGATTTAGTTCAAATATGCGCCGTTTTGTTCGATAATCTATTTTCATTTCGATATTGTCGTATGTGATCCAGTTTTAGTCGCCAGTCTCCATCCGCTTCAAAAATGGGTCGAGTTCGTTCCGTTTCAGAAGTATATCGCAAGCGTTGATTCGTTCCAGAAGGTTTTTTTTTTGCGTCAAACCATGCGGAACCCAAACATCAAGCTTTTTTTGTATCCAGCATTCTCCAGATAGTTTAAAATGGTTTGGTGACTAACTCCCATCTCCTGGGCGATATCACGAGATGCCACATGCCGGTCTAACTCAATGATGTCCATGATTCGATAGGTATTCGTCGTCATAGGTCTTCCGCCGGCTGGCTTATCCATGGTGTCGTTTTCACCGGCTCTGAATCTTCGAAACCATTCCTCCGCGGTTCAAACCGTTCATCCTTCTTGTGAACCGGACAGACACCGATGAGATTCAATACGTCGGACATGATTTTCTACCGTCAAATCTAACAGATGGGTTGAAGCATGCGGCCAGTAGCTTATTTAGTAGCTTACAAACCGCGGACAGTCCGTTCACTCTAGAAGCTTTATTCGACTTCATTCAAGATATGGCTATGCTGACCATTTCTACCAGACCAGACCAGACGACTTAGACAAGGTGGACTAGCTCCCTATAGTCCAAATTGATTGGAACATTCTGCCTGATAGCGATATTGGGGTAGTCTCCGTTTGGGACTCCTAGAAGTGATTTTTTTTTAAATTCTCAGTATTGACTGCGACTGTGCCGCCACAAAAGACACAATGGAACCCCGATTGCCAAAGCCTGACCCGCGAAAATTCAAAATTCAAAGAACATCAGAACATTTATCTTTCAAGAGATTCCATCTAGGAGAACTGGCAAATTTCTGAGAACTGAACTTAATTCCTGTTTGTTTGACATACCCCAATCTGATGGGGAAATTTGGGAGGTTGTCGTCCATTGCGGAAGAGTGGAGTGTTTGCCAGTGATCTTTCGTCCTGTTCGCGAGCAGTCCCACACACTGGTTTTCTTTCCACAAATCCCTAGTTTAGCGATGGTTTCAAAGATTGGTCTGTTCTGTAGACAGCATCGTGTGTTGTGCCAAATATAGTGGAAGAGGTGCATCTTAATATTAAGCCACTTGTTTAAATACTCATTCTTTCATCGGCGAGAACTCTTCACACTTTGAATAACCTTTAAACAGACTTGACCTTAGCACGAGTTTGTCAGGTAAGGACCAAATGGTACTCTAAGGACTTAAACCCGAGTTTTTGGTTAGGACTTCCATCGATGACTGGATCTCTCGAGAACACAGCCAAAACTGGCTTGACTCTTCAGGTTATATGCAAACCAAGCACATGCTCCCTTGTATCTGTAAGACATCAGTGTCAATTCCTCTTATCTCTTAACACAATAAAACTGCAGGCAACTTATCGACATACAATTGAGCCACTGCACATTCGCCAGGCACCTAAGCGTGCATCGTGCATTCCGTCGTTTGTGGAGACGACGAAGACACTGCTAGGCATTGACCCTGATTTTTGACGCCAATGTGATGAGAGCTGATGATGAAGGCTCTTTGTCACAGAAGCGCCTGGTTGTATTCCTTCAGAAGACCAAGAAACTACACCAATTATAAGTGGCTTCCTGGTAGTGAATGGACCAGTTTTGACGTGCCTCACACTCCGGTGTAAGATACAAGAAATAAGGAAGCTTAACGATAAGTTAGATGCTTGTCATCCTGTCGCAATACGATGCAAGATCGAGCCCAAAAGTGGCTCAACACTTTTTAGATGGACTAGCTTGTACAGAGTGAAGTAGTTGATGCTTAAGGGGTCTATCTCAGAAACAAACCTTTCTCACACTTTACAGCACCCCATCGATCTTATGCTAGAACTTTTCTTCATTAGTTTCAGTTCAGTTCCACTAAGGTTAGGTATCATGAACCCTCGACTTGAAACCACCGTTCACACACCACAAAACACATTACGACCCACTACAGCCACCGAGTCTTTAGGCATCGCCTGAACGTAATTTAGAACTTCAGGTATGCTCGCAACCTGCTGCACTCACTGTAGTGCCCCGTCATGTCGGCATTACCAACTTTATGTCCCAATTAAATTGATGGCTCCTCGCCGGGACGCTCACCAACCAAACCAACTACACATCATCACAATCGCCCCTAATTGCAGTCTTATCTCATTTTTAATAGCAATTCGATTCCGTTCCGCACGATATCGCGGATGGTCGAGTGCGCGCAAAGCGACAAAACGAACCAGAAAGCCATGAGAACCCAGGCAGCCGCTGAAAAGGGCAATTAAAGTCGGCATCGCCATAAATCACTTATGAGAGCGGCCATTCCGAGGAGAGGGCACTAAATCCGCCCGGTGTCACTAGTGTCTTAAGTTCTTACATCTCACTCCCTGTCAATTTTTTCAGTTTTATGGACGACCCGACGGTCGACTCGCATCCGTCGGTCGTTCTTCCGCCAGTGTGAGTGGGCTTTTGGAAAGTAAATTGAATGCAACTCCATTCGCACTGTACTCAAGGGGGCCCAAGGACTGGGACACCATTCACATTGCATTTTCTAATTACGAACCGAAGCGACGGACTTCACCGCAAAAAAAGAGAGAAAGACTGAAGAAATGTTATTAATAGCATGACTTGCATGGCAGGGGTGCAGCAGTGCAGCAGTGCAGGAGTACAGGAGTACAGGAGTGCAGGAGTGCAGCAGCAGCAGAGAGCATCTATGTAGAAGCACGACGTAGATGGCATGAAATGAATCTGAAAATTGGTAAAGTGGATTCGATGTATTCTTGGTGGGGTTGTGTGACTCGTATCCGCACACACAAGCTCCGTCACCGCTGCTGCCGCCGCCGCCGCCACCACCGAGACATTCAATAAATTCTTAAAAAGGTATGCGGTATTGATTCGTTATGCACACGTGATGAGAATTCTGGTGGCGGCGGCGGAGTGTCTGGGACGGCGGTGTAGGGAACCACTCCATTCACATTCGGCAGACCGACAATGCACGAAGTAATCCCCTTGTCAGTTTTATTACCTTGTGATATGAAATCATTTGAAGAGACTTGCTCTTCCGCTCCATGCAGGTGTTCCGCTGGAACGAAGTTCCGTCGATGAATTCGAAACGTCGCCTCTGAATGCGAAGCGAGGAAGGAAACTTCGACTCATGCCTTGGTGACGTTGTAGCCTGTCGGCTTAGCTTGTCGACGGCGGCGGGGGTGAATTAATCGATTTGTCTGTAAGACTTAATTAGTGAATGCTAGGCATGTGCCTTGTGCCGTGTGCGTTGTCTGGGCAAAGTACGCTGCTTGCAATGATGTTCGCCGTGTTTGGCCGGTAATGAGCTGTAAATGATTATGTGCATTGCTTTCACTGGGCAGGTGGTCTGAGAAGAAAAAGTTGACGGGTCAAGGCGTTATTGTTGGCGCAGTGCTCTTAAGGTGGAGAGAACATGGGTTTGGATGATGAATGATAAAGGGGGTTGGACGAGTGCCTGCCCAGTCTGAGTTTTGCCAGCACCAAAAGTGTGACATTGAGGGTGAATTCACTAACACTGGTTATGATTCGACCTTCTTGGGAGACAAGGAAGTGGAAAAACCGATGAAGAAATTAATAAGGACCTTGTTGCAAAGATCTTCTATCAGCGCCTCCTTAGGAAGAGTGTCGGTATCTATATCTGAAGCAAAAGGAAGCCCACAAAGAGGAGTTCTGTGAGCCTTGCTTTGGTCTTAAGTCATTGGCAAGCTATTAATAGATATTCAAGGTTCTGGTTACGCTGATAACCTGGCGACGCTCATCAGGGGCAAAAGTCATGAAAACTGATTTTATAAAGCGGTCGGGTGGTCTAACTTTGACGGACTGGCACTTAAACGCGGTAAAACGGTCCTAGTGGCCTTCACAAGGGCGACGCTAAATAACCATCGTGATCAAAAATATTGCAATAGGTTATTTCACTGAAGTCAATGTCGGGGTTATCTTAAACAAATGTCTAAAGTCTGCCACAGGGCGTGCTACGAGAGCTAGATGGGCCAGCAAGAGGTTGAGGTCTCCCTCCAAAAATGACACACTTTGTACCTCCAAATTATGATGGTAAGATCCATCGTTACATGAAATTGTGTTGCTGCCAAAAACTCTCCAGCAAATTAAGACAAACAAATTGCAAAACCTGGAGGGAATAGCCTAACTAGGCATCTCTTAGCGTTCGAAGCCATTGTTAGGCAAACACACCCTATACAACTTCATCAGGAAGACAGCTGCCAGACAAGCAATAAAGTTACTGAAAAACTATAAATTGAAACAAGGTGGCTTTAAGGGTCACTTCAAAATACTTAACCAATCGAGGCATTTTTTGCACAATGCCGAACATTATGATTAAGTAACACTGTTTCAGTGAGCTATTAGAGATCGAAATATTGGGTAGAACTGACTGGTCCAATGAGAATCCCACTATAGGCCAAGCAGTCTAGTGTGGTAAATGGACGGATTTTAAATGCGGATAGTGCACTGGGAGCTGGGGATTTCAGCCCCAACACAAGGATTGTTGAGGTACATATCCTCAATTTCTGTCAACAAGAAGTTCGTCATCATTCGCATCAAACAGACACTCTCTTTGAACCCATCGGCTATTCTACAATAACCCATGGATCCTCATTTACCGTAACGTGACGTGATCATTCTGCTTGTTAACGAATTCGCTGAGGTGAAAGTGTGCCTTGTCGCTGAAGATTTTATTTGGAAACCCAACAATCACTTCTGTTTTTTAAGCAACCATTCTGCGTATTGGTGACGTTAGGTAACTAGGTTTCAGCTCCTGAGTCATGGTTGAGTTTGTCAAGCACTGGAACAATGAAATATAGATAAGCAAAAAATAGAGGTGTGACTCAGAGTTAGCATCATGCATTATGGCTAGACAGCCTTTTAGAGAATGAACAGATAGATGAGCTCGCTCAAGATGGCTCAGAAACCACTTTCATAGGTCTGGAGACGCTCTGAAGCGTTAACTGAACGACGTCTACAACTCTGATTGCGAGCATAGTCTCCGCCTGAAACAATGGTCCAAGTGGAGAGGTATTAATCAGGAAAATTTTTTAATCAGACCCAACTCCTATTGAGAAATCCTTCAAGGCAAACCTAACAAATAATGGTCTGAAATAGAACCTTAGGAAAATGAAAGTGTGCCAAAACTTTTCGTCTATGCCTGGAGGGCGTTTAAACTGTCTGACTTGTACATTCTGTGTAGTTGTTCAGCACTTCATTGGTTAAGAAAACGCATTTTCTTGTGTAACCTAAAAAAACACAATGTACTAAAGGGTGTTTTTTTAGATATTATCTTTTGGCAACACTGGTTTAAACAGCTGACGCACGTTTCGTGTTTTGTTCCACTGTCAAACATCTTCAGTTTGGTCTATAATTTAACCATGAATCGTCTTACAAATGAACAACGCTTGCAAATTATTGAATTTTATTATCAAAATGCGTGCTCTGTTAAGAAAGTTCATCGCGCTCTTCTTCCATTTTGTGGTCAGTTCATTTCTGGCTCAACGGGTACGTAAATAAGCAGAATTGTCGATTTTAGTGTGAATATCAGCCAGAAGTATTGCAAGAGCTCCTAATGCATCCAGAAAAAGTCACAGTTTGGTGCGGTTTATGGGCTGGTGGCATCATTGGACCGTACTTCTTCAAAAATGATGCGAATCGTAACGTAACTATGAATGGTGAGCGATACCGTGAGATGAGATCCAAATTTTATTTGCTGAATTTTATGTGTTTTTTTAACTTTCCTATAGCTTTTAAAAAATCACCCTTTATGTACAATAACAGTACTTTTCCAACGCATGTTCGAATGTAATAATAACAATGGAAAAAAAACTGGATAAACTTCAATCAAAAATTCTCCAACTTCTATAACCCATCTGAAAAATAAGTTTTCCTTGGGTCTGCAAAGTGAGCCGACGTAACGGTGATAATTCCCTCATTCGACTCAAAAATCTGCTCAGTGAGTGAATTTTTTCAAGTTTGTCAAGTCGCACAGGCTGAATTTCTAGAATATGGTGGTCGAGACAGCAGTTCGTTGCCAAGTTCGACCAATTGGCATGGCATTCAACTATTAAGATGACAGAGATATGAGCTGTCTTCTCATCCTGGTCCACAAGGGACCAGGCCCTAGCTTCTACAACTACCCGTGATATGCGTGCTACAGTCCTCTCACAAGTTAAAAGACGACATCACAGTCTGCGTCTTCCGTAAAGCACTGTGCACTGCGTCCGTTGCTCCTTGGACTATGGTGTGTAGCAGTGGATACATGTTTCATCGACAATCTCGAAAAGATTGATGTTTCATCAACCGCCACGAAACGACTCTTATTTAATCTCCCGATTAATCTTGAACACTACTCTGAAGTTACGCTGATATAACGGAAAATCCCAAATTCATTGAACAGCGTTATAAACTTACTTTACGCCTCAGTCTGCATTCATTTAGCGTTTTACTTACTTCACTGTTTCATAGAGATACGAGACTCGACTCTGTGATTGGTGTCGTCAGTGACAGTTAGTTAAATTTTGGGGTTCTACAATTTTCCGACTGTATTTGCTTAAAAGATGGCATTAATTTTGTGACCATTTGCCATCTGCCAAAATCAGCTTTCATTTGATGTGTCGAAATAGTTGGGGAATGCTTGCCATTTACGACAAAAGGTCATTCGATAATGGAGTTTAGCACAAAAACTATCAAGACTTACTACAAGAGGCGTGATTAAAATGTAGCTACTTTCGAGCGTTAACGACGGTTATACGATTATGATTAGCAATGCGAAAAATTGTGAATAAATTTGAAGACAGTAAAAGCGTGCCGCATGTCCTGCGCACCACCGTAATGCATGGTCGGTTGAAAAGATTGGTAACAACGTAGTAGAAGCCAAGAACCCAAGTAGAGAAAATGTAAGGAGACCAACCTTCTCTTCAGTGTCAAGGCACTTTTCTTACTTCCTGGGTCCACATGCGGTGCTCAGCAAACACACTGGTGATCAAAGAGGAGCCATTACTGTTTGGTATCCTCTATAGTGAAAGTAAAGATACCAAAGTTCAATATCGTCGATTGATGGTAAATTTTATTTGGCAAATGATTGAAGGATATCCCTTGGACGATCTGTAGTTCTATCAAGACAATGCAACAACCCACACAACAAGACACAAATTTTGGCTGTATTGCGTGAACAGATTCCTGGGCGCATGATTTAACCTTTTGGCAGTGTCCTTAGCCATCAACTTCATGCGGTTAGACACCGTTCAACTTTATTCTGTGCTGCTACGTAAAAGAACGTGCGTATTCGAATAGCCCTCGAATCCAAATCGAATTAGAAAACCAACAACACTCAAGTTATAGCCGAGATACCGCTCGAAATGTGCCGGAAAGTGGTTAAAAGACTCTTCCCGAAGCGATCGTTTGAATCATAGGAAATTTCAGACTTCATAAAGAATTGAAATTTTCAACAAAAACATATCGCTATGTGTGTGTGACTGTAACAGCTATTTTTGGATGCACAAAACTCGCCTGTCATTTGCCAGAACTTCATCTTGAAGCCTCGTGAAATCACAGTGATACCAGGAAACTCACTCCACCCACACTTCAGTCAGCGAATCTCGGAAGGCCCCCTTCACCATTAAACCGCTCAGAATTTGTTTATTCTCGTTCGATGAGCTGGCAAGCTAAAAAAAGAAATTTGCTCACTCTGCACTCCCACTTCAGATTTCAGTGCTTATACCAAGGAATCCCCTTGGATGGGCGAAAAAAAAGCAACACAAGAAACAAGAAACACCTACACCCTCCGCCAACTTTCCAAACAATCCGGAAATATTGCAATCAATTTCCCCGCCAACGCAACGGACTGCCGGCTGCCGATGATGCTCGATCACACTACAGTGGCCCATCCAGGCCCAGGCCCAATCCCTCGTCCCGCAGTGGAGGCAGCAATTAACAACTGAAATCATTTACAAGGTAACTCAACTCCAAAACAAACACTTCTACAGAAATTACCGTCAGTGCGCTTTGTCTGCACCTGCTTACGAGCTGCACCCCCCGCCTGCTCGCTCACCGCAGGCGAACGCAGGATGTGCGGAGGCGAGGAAAATCTCCGTTCAATCGACTTGTTGATAGAAATCTAATTAATTTTACTTCTTCACTATCAAATCAATTTGTGCATAACCCTATCACCCCCGGGCCGACGAACGCCCGCAGTCAGCAGCCGGGATAACTTCATTCGAAATCTGGGTCGCCACCCCGCGGACTCTGTGCAGTGTCTGCGAGATAATTCAACTTTCTTTGTTCGCCTCGACGCGGCGGGCAACACATGTGTATCTCGAACTGCCTGCCTGCCTGCCTGCCTGCATGGCTGCCCGGCTCGCTCGTTGACTGGGTGGCTGACTGCCTGCCGCCTGCCTGTCTGCCACAATCAGATTGCTCCCCGAGTTAATCGAAAATCGAACGAACGGCTGGTGTGGCTGGGTTGGAGTGCTCCACACGCGGGTTGGATTCTTTTTCTCCGACACCCGCGCCACTCTCCGAAAACAAATAAAGAGCGGGATGGTGTGCAACGTTCAGGTGTAATAATTGGGAGTTGTCTGCCGGCCGCCCTTCCCCCCTCCATCAGAACAACCCACCGCCGTGTCCATCTAATCGATTTAGAGTGTCTGGCAGGAGGTGGGGCCGTAGGGGGAGAATGTTTGTCTTAAATAAACACTCTGACCGAGGAGATTGAGAAGGAGTGCGGAGTGCTACTAGATGGGCACACTCAAGAGGCAGTTCTATTTTTGGAAGGACTTGGGTGGGAGAAGAGCCATTTGGTGTGGAAGATTGAAGGCGCACGACAGGTTGTCATGCTGCTGCGTAAGGAGTTGAACTATTATCTCGCCCCACACCAATGGCATACGGCAGTCACTGAACACAAAGAGAATGACAAGCAGTACAGAGGACTGTGCTTTGTGTGCGAGATAATCTATCATAATTGACCTTGCATCGGAGCACACATTTGAGGACGAACTGAAGTGCCAGGGTGAGCTCAGACAGTCGAAACATGGCAGTCTGGCGGATAAAAGTTTCCCCCCGACTGTATGGGGTCATTAAACACAGACAGATGACAATTGACAGGATGTATCAAGTGACAACGTCGATCAGATATGTTCAACGAACGTTCCTGTTGTGCTCTTATTGTTATGGCAGGGACGAAGAGGAGCTACTTAGATTTCAAAACCAGTTTCCTTAATCTCTCCTCTTGAGAGAATAGGGCTTCCACTTGACATCTCCATCTCACAAAGTTGCCGTCTTGACTCTATTCCAAGGGATGTTGCATTTGCCTAGTTGCCGGAGAAGCGATTGTCTCCGGGTGTGCTATAGCGGCCTCTGGGTCTTCTGCCATTCGGGTAGGCTGTCAGCTTTGTTCTCTCCTGTTGGTACGTCCGATCCATTCCCATTTGCGTCTTTTCTTTGGTTCGGTATAGAGTGGACATTTAAGGGCTGACCGAGATAAAGTGGTTGAGTGCTGGGGACTTAATTTCCCTAACAAACTGTCATGCTCTACTCGGTTAAACCAGCAGGTAAAGCACGAAGATCTGGAGTAAGACTGGTATCAGCCAGGATTTATAATAGACTTATTAAAATAATCGGACAGTATTGCACTCCGATCTTGGACTCTACGGAGGTTGAAAAGGACAGGCAACAGTGTGGCTTGTGGATTTGTGCTTTACGAACTACTGCCATTGGGGAAGAGTTGCTGTAGCGTAACATTTGCCACAAGATCAACTTCTAGGCAAGGATCGTCTAACTCGATTTGCCACATTGCGATCAGAAGCCGCTTTAGAAATCGCCTTTTAGCAATCCCCAACAGATGCGGAGCCAACATCGGGCTGAAACTGCAGCATTCAACAAAATCGCTGTAACGTGCCACCAGGTACAATATCGACAGTATGCCAACGATTAGCGACTATCTGCCTTAGTAGCAGCAGCAGTCAACAGCGCCAGAGGGGAGACCGTGAATCATCAACATCAATGCTTTTGGTCCTGGTGTTAGTATCTGTTGGAGAAGAATACGAAAACAATGTGCGTAGAGGACTTAAAATTAGAACCACGGTGACTGCAGCTGAAGGGGTCGAACTAGGAGCCCAATGTTGTGGAAAATGTTCAACACTGTGTTGGACATGAAAATCCTCAGTATATCGACATTTTGGGTTCAAGGGTTGATAAAGCAGCGAATAGGTGTGACATTAGGACTGTTTATAACATCACCAGGGATTTCGTGCAGATTTCAGAGGCATGATCTTCGAAAAGTCCCTTGAACTGAAAGCCTACGCCGACGACATTGACGTGATTGGACGAACACAGTGAGCCATCAATGAGGCGTTTGTTGACATTGAAGCGGAAGTGGCTAAAATGGGTAAACCTGGACGCTACTAAAAACGGATGAGGAAGTCCCTAATCTTTTTGCGTGCGATGCGAACTTTATACGCTGTACAGCAAAAAGCAGCTGATCAAGCGTCTTTGGATGCTTAAGATAGCTAGGCCATGTAAATCGTACAGACACCATTGATCCGGCCTGAAAGAAACTTCAAATTCTAGCCGTTGGGACAACGCAACAGAGGACGGCCTAGTTTTGGATGGCGCAAACAAGTGGAGAAGGACCTCAAACAATTTTGGATTGTGCAATTGGAGGTAGCTGGTGGAATATCGTGCCCGGGATGAGGTCCAGTTCCACCCCGGACTTTAGCACCAGTTAAAGAAGAAGAAGAAGGATTTCTCTAGGGGCGGGACTCCAAAGAACGCCTGGTAAAGAGTCACTGACGATATGATGATGATGACACTATTGTCTAGAACTCTAAAGGGTATTCTCTCTCTAAAAGTGAGTATCAGGTGTACAGAAGAAAAATAAGGCGGTGGCCCTTGACGACATACATGTGCATTTTTTTTTTAAGCTTCTCCAAATATATCAGCATAGCTTGGGATAATGTGCAGTTCTTGGGCGAGTGGGAAAGGGGGATGTACATTGATCTCCTGAATAGGGGAAACTTGACGCAAGGCAGAAATTGGAGAAGAATATGCGAAGTACCAAAAAAAAAAAAAAATAGCTCGACGTCAAACAGGTATCGCCTTAGATCCATCTGCATCCGGCACACAAAAACCTTACGGGTCGTCATCGAACAATGTGTAAAGTATAAGTCTCCGTTAACCAGAAGTCTTTTGGCAGCTTCAATTGTGATACAATCTGGGCTGCCTTGCGCAGAAGAGGTATTCCGAACAAAGTTAAATTTACATATGAAGGTCATGTCTTGCACAATAAGAAGTTTTCAGAGTTGGATGTCCAAAGTGGAGTTCGACAAAGGTGCATAATGTCATCACTACTGGTTTCGGAGGTTATCAGTGACTTGGAGTATGGCATTATACCTGAGTCGGATGTTGGACTATGACATCTTATCTAAAACACTTTGACTGCACTGGCGATATTTGCCTACTTTGGTGTGCTCACTTGATGCTCCACAACCTTACAGCTGTGACAAGCAAAGTGGGGCTTAAGGCAAATACTGCTTAAACTAAAGCCGGAGAAGAAGACGAGAAAGTGTGGTCTCGGCTAATCGGGGTGTCATCAAACTATAGTAAATATGTGCAGCGGGATCGGGTGGACTAAGGCTGCGTTCGAAAGCTATCTACGGCTTGGAAACGTAATCTCATAAGCTTAAAAACCAAGCTGCGACTGTTCCTCTCTAACCAGGAATCGGTGTTGCTTTATGGATGCAGCACCCGGAAAGTGAACACTATTGCGACACGAAAGCTGCAGTCATTCGTAAATAGATGTTTGAGAAATATCCTTACGATTGTTTGGTTGCAGAGTACCTCCACTGGGCAAATGTAACTGAGAACTGACCAAGAACCTACAGAGCAGCGGGAGATCCTCCCAAATGTGGGGCAGAACTGATTAAGAGGAATCTACATAGTTCCCTAGGAATGAGTTGGAGAGGTCTAAGACACCTTGCAGGTCTTCGACCGAGATGGGGCGCAGGCATTGTTGACACTCAAAGCCATGAGTAATAATTATTTTTAAGCGTGGGAGTTGTGATCAAACGTCAACATCATCATCATCAGTATCATCATCATCCTCTTCTTTTACCGCATTTTCCACTAAAGGGGTCGTGGGGGCCCTGCATGCACGAGAGACCCCTAGGCCACTCAATCCTCCGCCATCGACTCATCAGGAGCTACTCGCAAGTGCAACCAAACTTGGACTTGGTCGCCTACATCTAAGGCACGCCTTGGAAGTCGTGATGAAAGGGACATTCGTACAGTATGGTCAATCCAATGAAATAAATCCCTTTCCGTCCGAAGAAGTAGCTACTCAACATTGAGTTCCCACCGAACTGTCGCGCCGAGAATAAGTAAATTCCCCATGTGCCAAGCCTAGCGCTCTTGCGTACTTTCAATCCATTGAACATTGCCTGGGCGTAAATTTTATGCTTAAAAGATGAAAGCGTAGGGGTTCCCGTTATTACTCCCATATTTATTCCCCACTCCGTACAAGATCTCACTGCAAAGTCAAGCTTCACAGTAAACTGCGCTACCAGTGTTGCCCGTGTCAAGTACAAGCTCCCATCAGGCCGCAACACCCGTCACCATCAGATAGCAGAGTCTGCAAAGTTAACAGACTTCTCTTCGTTTCGCGCCGTCGTTTCTCTTAAGTGTTCATTTTATTCATTCCTCATCACCACCGCAAGTGCGCACTACCAAGAAGAGCACACGTTTCCAGTCATCCAGCGGCGGCAACCTTACCTATGGCTCTCTTCGAGGTCATTATCGCTCTCACTTTTCCCGATATTCTGTAACTTTTCCCTGCACTTGCTTGGGTGTGCGTGTATGTGGCACTCACACGCGCAAGCATGCTCCACAGCGGCAGCACCAGCAGCGGAGGCAACTGTAATCAAGCATGAACCAACGAAAGCGAAAAATCATCCCCGACACACAACGTACGGCGCGCCGTACTACAACCTATGGGAAACGGAAATCGAACTCAAAACAGTCACAGTGGAACTCTTGCCGAAGTAACGTCGCGTGGTCCCGTTAGATCTCAATTGGAGCAACCCCAGAGTAGAAGTGTGAAAGAAAGAAGAAGAGGAACTCGGTTTGGGCCATTATCAACCACCGCCACCCCCAGCTAGCAGTGCGTTCACTCACTCACTCTTCCACACAAACACACACACACACACACGCGCACTCATCTGTCGTTCTCGCGTCAAATCCGGAAAGGTTCATTTTGGGAGCATTTTTTGCTTCGGATTCCGCGGAGGGTTCGTTCGGTGGACTCGATGTTTTTGTTTTGCCTCGGATGAATTATTCATTCAGGGCTACTGCACATATGTAGGCTCGGATGCGAGGAGCTGGTTCGTGTTCGGATTCGCTGTGTGATCGTTGAGCGTTGACACGGAATCGGTTCGGTATCGGTGTATCGGAATCGGAAGCATTGCGCGCCGGCATTACGGTGGATTGAAGCTGATGTATGTGCGTAGTGGGTACGTGTAGGGGGTAGGATCAGAAATTTTCATTGGGACTGCTCCCCCCCTCGTCGACATTGTGCTCTGTGCGGAGACATTATCTCGTTACCTGTAATCAAATGTGAAAAAAGGGATAGAAGACGACCGAGAATCCCTTTGAAGGACTTTCTTTCGTTACTTGTCCTCGTTTAAGTTCCCTATCGCCTACCGCCCCGGCTTGTACTCAAGGATTAGAGTGTGTGTCGGTCGGCACAATTTGTTGCGGGCTTTGCGTGAAGGGGAGACGGCTTAACGCTTAGTGTGCGGGATTCCTATCAACGCTAGGCAATTACATTCATTTTTTTTATCGTCTCAGAAATCACGAATTTACAGTGAAAGTGGTGTTGTTGTGTTTGTTGTTGTTGGATCTGTGTGGGTTGCGAAGTTATGCAATGAAATTCGATGCCAGAGCGCTGCCGATGTGAAATTCAAAAGAAAGATACAAAAAACCTCCAGTGCAGCAGTGGTTATTGAGAACGAACGCGAAGAAGTATCTGTGTCAGTGTAAGTGCAAGCGGATTAAACTGTTGGATACTAGAGCTGTCGACTCATCGGATTCCATTTAATTAAACGAAGTCCCGTAAGTGTTTGAAACCTGAAATCGATTATTTCCTTCATTTTCGATGTTCTGTGTCGGGCAACTGTCGGGCGCCACTTCATTTCGACCCTCGTTCGAATGGCAAATGGGTGGTGGTGGTGGTGGTGGCGGGGTGCTCTCATCAATGACCTTGAACCTGTGTTCACACTTAAGATTCCTCCACCTCCAGGTTCAGCTTCAGCTCCAGCCCCCGATGGGCTGTCGTTCTGCCTCGTTTAGTTCAAGTGCAAGCAGCCTTGTCCCCTGTGCTCTTCGGTGTTTTTATTTCCATCGTCATCGTCATCGTGTCGTGTCGAGTCGAGTCTCTGTGGGTTGTGCCGCAGTGTCGGCTGGTAAATCCTTGGAAAGATACGAAACAAATTTGTTCCTCTTTATCCAAATCTATGGGACGACATAAAGTTACTCTGTGTGTGTCGTCTTTGCCTGTTTGGTCGGCAGTGCGAAATGTGAGGAGGATGCTCGCATCGCAGAGGTTGGGGTAAACGACGATAAAAAGGGGAGGCAAAGTCACATTATTTCTTGTATCAGAAGGTTCCATTCGTTCTGTGTGTGAGTGTGTGTATCAGTCAGCCAGCAACATACCGTTGCCACTTGTTACGCACGCATGCAAAGAGTACGGGACGTCAGGAGGGGGGAGAGTTCCGTTTAAGTCGCAAAAAGGATCTTTTTTGCCTGCCCATCCCTCTCGCAACCTTCCGGTGATTCGGAGAGGGGATGGACGTCGACAACGACAACGACGCCGTCGAAGGTGATAAGTAAAATATGGGACTGGCTTTCAAATTTGAGTTTAATGGATGTAGGGATTTTGTTATTAGGAAAATGTTTTTGGGGTGGTTTCTGGGCGATGGGTTGTGGATTTTTTCCTGTGCGGGGGGAATGATGTTTTTCCTGTGTGAAACGACGAGGGTTTGCAATAATAATTATAATTCACTGAGTCCTGCCGGTGTTGTGTTGTTGAAAACTGTTTGGCTTGTGGTGTGCCAGCGACGGCGCCAGGAGTGCTGGACATTAATAAATTGAAAAATTAAACGAGGATATTTGATATCGCCCCACCAAGAGTGGGTGGGCCGACCACCGCCTCTCGGTGAAGGTAAACATTCTTTTTTTTTTAAGTTCGCCTTTTGGTTGTTAACCAATGTCACAAATTCAAGGATGGCATGTTTCCTGCTGTTTAAACATACGGCTATCCTGGCGAGACGACGGGGGGAAATCAATAACAATTTAAAATGACTCCCAGGTGTGAGGAAGTGTTTGTTGTTGTTCGCACGGAAAATAGCCCTTAATTTGTGGCACGAAGTATCGTGCTTGTGTGCCCTGTCGTGTGTGTGTTTGATTCCGTTTCCTTTCGGCCAACTGAACGAAAATCGATTTCGATACCTAATTTGGGAATTCATGGAGTTTCAGGTGTCATAGTCATTTTTATTTTAAAGCAAGTTTGAAACAATTTTGCGTTAATTTTGAATTTTTCACTTTGTCTCAGTTGACTCTAACTTCGAAGTTTGATGGAGAAAATTCCTAAACAGCTTGCTGGATGCCAGAGAATGTTAAACACGCTTTTAGGAGCGTCATACCATATTGATAAAAATAGTTAACCCTTGTTTTTGGTCTACGACATGTCATAATCTGGTTCATACTTCGACTGAAGGGAAAATGGAGTTGATTCAGTTAGAGACCTACGTTGGACCAGCCACACCAGGTTTCGATAGGATCTTCCTGTAGCCAATCAAAAATGAATCCATTCAGAGTAGATAAGGAAGATCAGTTGATCTCCGGGGGAGTTGCTGAGGTCATGCAGACTGCTAAGGCAGTCGTTTCCTAGGTCTCAGTCTCTGAGTTCTGCTAACTCCGGGCAGGTGCATGTTAAGTAATGATCCTACTCAGTGATGTGTCCCAAACTTAGATTCCCTTTAGCTACTCAGGCAAGAAAACATTTTTGTGTTAATCCCGCAAGCTTACAAGGACGATAAAAAATAACTTGTTCAATTCTGAAAGATTGTAATAGCAGGCTCAATCTTTTGTGACACATTTTCGCCATCTTTCGGGTAATTTGTAAACAAAGTGCAGGTGAATATCGGGTAATTTTAGCACGACATCGTAGGAAGCAACTGGAAAGGAAGTGGGAGTGGAAGGAAGTCCGATTACCTATGCAAACAATTTATAATCTGAATGAGCCAATTATTCGGATGCCCCAGCCGCATTGAGTAAAACTTCTCAACTAATTGCTTCTAAGGTGTGGGGAATCGGTTTTGTCCTGTCATGAAGAAGGAACACTGTGACTTGTCTCTTCTGATATTCTGGACTTCTTCTAAACAGCGAAGGATTCAAATCTATAAATTGTTCTAGACGAAGGTGAGTATTCACCGTTTCTTTAGTTGTCAACAAATCCACTGAATATCGAATATCGTTTTTCTTGCAAAGCGATGTGGTCTTGGGGTCAGTGTGGACGGTGAGCCTGGGTGTACCCATAACTTGGGATTCTCAAACTGACTTCATTTCTTCATCACCTCTAACAGACCTATGTGGGAAAGGATTCGTGAACGATTTTCCATTTGCCTATCGTTCATCGCCTGTAGCTTAATGGAATCAGTTTGCTGACTAACGCCTAATAACTTGGCGAGTTGTTTTAAGCCACTTTGGAAAATCATAAACCATTTCGCATGTTCTTTATAAGATTTTTGAAGACATTGGTATGATTGAGGAGCAGTTTTCTTCAAATGAATACAACAACTCATTGGTTTCGATATATTCTGACAAACAACAACAAAAAATTAAATAACCACTTTTTCACCTATCAATAACTTATAAAGGTTGGTCCCACGAAAACGTACGACGATAGTTTTCGATGAAAAGTTTTTAGGGAATAATTTTAATAGAAGGATTTATGACAGTTTTGTGTGAAAAAAAATATCGGCCAAATGCCTCTCCATCAAGCCTCTCCAGCTGAAGAGATCTTTAGCTGGAAAATACATAACCTGGACATCTTAACTTTGACCCCAAATGCCACTTACATTCAACGTGTTGAACTCTCGTTTGGTGTATGTGAAGATTTTCTGGACGTTGCCTAATAGGTGCACATGCGAGACAGTCCCAGTTAATGATTTCATTGGAACTGCATCAACAAGACAGAAATGGATACCATTTTCCACCGTATAGGTACATGAACGTCTTTGTGAATTGCCATAATTGTTCGATACCTTGAATACTGAAGGATACTCTCGCAACTTGCAGAAGAGCTCCAATGTGGTCTCAAATGCATTTCTGTTCATATCACATTATTTCTAGACACCACCTCTTTCGAGTTGATGACAACATTCGATCAACTATCTTCTCAAATATCGCCATTCGGAATCGGCAGTAAACTGTAGGTCCCCTCTACTCGTGAGAAAACAGCAGAAAAGCAATAACACAAGTATTTGCTGAAGAACTTGGACCCTTACCGCTTATGAGCTGTAGTGCCACTCAATTTATCTTTAAAGAGCTACAATCAGATCACAGTATAAGAAAACTAGGCGTTTTCAGTTCAGTCTGTTCGTGGTTAGCACAAACCCCTTACTAGACTAGCTGCCTAAAGACAACATTTGAATCCACGTATCCTCCTAAAAGATACACACGTCTACTCAGACTGAATCCTGAGATCAAACTAGACATCTTGCAGTTTATCGTACCCCATTCTCAAAGCAAACTTGTATAAAATTGCACAAGTGTTCGAGGACACTTGAAAACAGATCAGTGTTAGGTTACCAGATAAACATTTTAACGAAGGGGTGAGTTGTTCACGATGCATTGCATGGATCTCATGAGAATTGGTGTCGTTGCAAATTCATCAGTTTTGATTGATAAACATTGATAAACAATGATGATGATGATGATTTTCCAATATTAATTAGGTCACGTGGTACAGATGTCCCATTCATCACGACTTTCGAGTCGCGCCTTAGATGAAATTCCATCAAGTAGGCGAACGTTGGGTAAACCCAGTGGCGAGGTTGTCGGATTAAGTCCATAAACTCCTGGTTGCTCTTGGAAATAGCTTTCTGATGAGTTAGAATGGATGGCGAAGGTCTCTCGTGCTTGCATTTTCCCCACGACCGCTTTAGTGGAACATGGAGGTTAACGAAGATGATGACAATGGTGATTATGAATTAGGTTCAGTTTCCAACACCTTCATATCCAATTCAGTAAATACACGTGCATGGTCGCTTTGTTTCAGCACCTTAATCAGCCAAATTTTATACGCGTGCAGATATAACTTGCGACTTCAAATCTGGCAGCAACATGTCAACTTTCTGTCATCGACACCGACAACCGAGTGCTTAAGCTTCTCCTGTACACATTCGCGTTGTTGTCGTCAGAACTTGAGTTACGTCGTCGTCGTACGATATAATGGACTCCAACTATTTCAATTTCGTAGGTTAAGCGCTTATGAGAAGAAATCGTTCTTTGTTAACAGAACACAAATTTTGATAATTTTATCATTGGCTCTTGCTGCTGAATAGTATATTCGTCGACCCTCTAGGATGTACAAACGATAAGCCACAATTTTTAAATCGTTCGTATTCTGCTGAAAATGGTTTTGTTTTTCTCACGACAGCAATTTACTGCAAATATTTAAATTTTCTCCGAAATAAAGTTAAGTGGCGCCCGACAAGAAACCTTGGACATTATTATTTCTTGGTGCATTGAAAGGTTCAAAGTGATCGTGGCACATGGATGGTAAAAACATAAAATTCAACACCGACGAAGGTTCACTTTTAGATCAAAAATTCAAAACTGATGGAAGAATCCTTGAGACAAATTAAGTGGCGCCCGACAAAAAACAAAAAAAAAATAATATTAATTTCCCTGGTAGCATTGAAAGAGAACAGATCTTGGCACATGGATGGTAAAAATTTGCAATTCAGCAACAGGGAAGGTTCACTTGATGATCCAAATTCCAAAATTGATAAACAAATTTTTCAGCAGCACCATTCTCTTCTTGGTCAAAACTGTATCCAAATCTCACAATTGGGGGTTAATCAAAAACATGGACGCTGTAGATAAAAAGGTCGGATGCTTTTTGAGTCACTCCCTTAGTCGAAGATATTAAACTGAGCCTGAGTGACGTTTTCAAGGATTACTCGTGTTTGATAATTTTTGGTCAGAAAAATGTCAAAATTGTCATGACCAATTATTTTTTCACTTCATTTTCACCTTTCTTCTCACTAACTGTCTGGTTAGAAATTCGGATACTTTGACACTTCACAAATTATATACAAGAAGACATTTTTCCATTTTCCACTTCGGTAAAAATCACAGAAGGACATTCATGTCAATCACAGATCGAAATGCCCATACCTCACATCACTCACCGGCACCCAAAAAAACGACACGAATTCCCGTCTCATTAAGCAAAAAAACAATGTCTTAAGCAAAGTGTCACCATGAATCAAAATTGTTTATGTCCCGCAAAGCGACCACACAACGTTACCCACCTGTGCTGTGGCTCTTAGGCAATCCACCAGCCGAGCGTATGTGACCCAACCACCTTCGGCCATAAAGCAATCAGTCGGACAAACCATTGGTCGTGTCAAACGAGAACAACGAACACAATTGGACACAATGACAGGCACCGACACTCTAACATGACACTGCCGGCCCCCTCCCGCCGGCACAACGGTCCACAGCCCATAAAACAAACCGAAAAAATTGAACTTCTTCTAAAATATGAATAGCTAATTAATTAAGAAAATATTTAAACAGAAAAACCCGCAGCAAGAATCTGTGAAATTAATTGAAAAGCCATCGTTGTGAGGCCCGCCTAATTAGAGGCCGCGCCACTCGCCGCCACAACCGCACAACCGCCGCGTCGTCTGTAATGGGCGTGCGGGGCTAATGTCTTGCAAATTTATTCATAATCAACAATAACAATCAGAAGATACGAATTTTAATATTTTCCCCCGTGTGCCTGGGCCCGAAATGAAATACTATTAGGTTCAGTTAATTAAGATAGGCGATCGATTGTAAACATCGTTTTTTATAGCGCGCCCTGCACCTGTGCGGGGAGAAGCGCGGATCTTGTGTGAAAGCTGCCCAATTTGACGGGAGGTGCTGGTGGTGGTGGTGGTGCCTCTTGTTTGGGTGTGAATTTTATAACGACTCGCGTATTTATCGCTGGTCGACCAGGTCCCGACAAAGGAACTCTGACACTCGGCCTGAAATATTGAGAATAAATAAAGCGATTTAGATCGGAGATACACACGCACACGGTGACGCGATGTGCGATGTGTGATGTGCGATTTTTTCTGCCTGCCTTGATTGTGAATTGTGAAGTTTTGGGAATATTCAGTAGCTGGGGGCCGACTAATCTGGGGATTAGTATGGTAATAGTTGTTTTAGCACACCTATCGCCAGTTGAGGAAAGGAAATGAATGAAATTCGGTAACGACTGGGATTACATATGCATGATTGGGATTTGTTTTTATGATCTGCGACGACACGACGACGACAACAGTTGTGGTATGAAAACGTTTGAAAAGTGTCAATTGAGAGGTTGTCAAACTGGTCGCGCTAAATAAATGCCATCTTCATTTCCCCCAGCGCCAGTCATTTGTGGATCATAAAGAGCGAAGTTTATTGCCGCAAGGTACATGGAATCGATTTATTTTATTGCTTGCTCCATGATTGATGCAGGATTCTACACATTCCATTGTCTTGTACCTGTCGTGAGGTGAGAGGACGATGAACTTACTAATTTTATGCATGTTGTGATTAGAGAAAGCAAAATGATTGCCTTCATCGACTGCACTTGAAACTTTTCATAGGTGCATGCTAAGCTACACTGTATTGACAAATTTGTTGTTTTTTTGCTACTGTGTCAATATTTGATGAATAAACATTTGAGTGTCACATATGAAGCGGGGAATAAAGTGTCTAGTGTGGGTGTCCAAAGCGGATCTGGGACAATCTCTCATGCAGAAATTTATTTGTGTGTTAAATGTGTGGGTTCAGGGTGGTTGTGGGCCTCCACCAGTTAATTTCAGTTGGGTAGACCAAGTAAGTCGAGGTCGTTTTGCACTTGTTTTACCATGCAAGGACCATAAGATGTCCAAATGCTCTTTAATTTGCCTTTTTTTTGTTATATTCCGAACTGAATGCTAAAGAAACTAAAATTGGAGAATAAGCAATAATGGCGCCCGGTGCAAAACCTTAACTGACAAGCTTGTAATAATAATAGTTGAGTGTCACTACTGCCCACATAGGATCAGGGCCTAGCTTCTACAGTAACTACTCGTATTGTGCGTGCTACTTTTCTCTGACGAGTAGAAGGGACCAACAGTTTCTTGCCGACTCCGAACAGCGAATTTTGAGAAGCTTTTCATAGACAATTGATACTCTTTGAGTGTTTTTAGTAACTCGAAAGAGGTGGTGCCGTGTAAAAAAAGCGAGGTGTCTCGTTCGGAAATCGAACCTGGACTTTCTGCGTGGCGGTCAACGGACTCACCACTACGCCACGGCGACCACGACTAGCTTGTACTATTTTTTTTTTCTCTCAGAAACTTCAAATAAATGATCAGGAACATAATGCCTTACAAGCGTCAACGGCATTAGTCTCTCTGAAAATTTAGCAGAGGACTGACACCCAAGATCTACCTAATTTCAAACATTTTTCAAAAGTTCTAATAACCCACAAGGAATCGCAGTGGTCTGTGGTATGTAAGGCCTTCAGGAATACAGCAGCTATGATTGATGCTTTGGAAGCCAGCATTACTCGTCGCTAGGCTCCAATGAGTTGATCAAAATTGGATCTTCCAAATGGGTCATCTCAGACATAGTCGCGGCCAATATCATGTCCAGCTTATTGTTAAATCGATATGTTTTATTTTACATGGTAAATCAAACCTTACGATGAATCAACATAAATAAAATCTCTAGACATCCCCCCCCCTTGAGAAAAATGCTCTTATCTTGTCAGGTGCTCCAAAGACCTATCCTATCCCTATCTTCATCTACTGAATATGATCCGAAAGCGAGCAATAAAACTCATTGGAGACAAGAATATTGCTAAGTCACCGACTCTTAGAACACTGACAAAATACCACGTCTTTGGCACTCTTCTTCTTCTGCTTCTTCTTCTTGTGACGCTACAGTTCGTGGTGGTCCTGGGCCTCAACCAGCATACCTCTCCAGCCAGCACGATCTTTTGAGGTCCTTCTCCACTTGTGTGCGGCACCTTAACCTAGGCCGTCCTCTGTTGCGTTGTCCCAACGGTTCAGATTCGACGACTTTTCACGCCGGAGCAGTGGTGTCCATCCGCTCTACATGGCCTAGCCATCTTAATCTTTGGCACTCTTTTGTTGTTATTTTAACAAATGCTATGCGAATGACTCAAGATCTCACCCGCAATATACGCTTCGCTCAGATTGGATATAAGTTCACCTTTAAACGCACTTTCGGACATACAACTAAGTTTAGAGATTCGTTCTTTAACCACATGCAATGCTCCTCGCCATCTCTTCCTCTATACCATCCACCCGTGCTATGACCTGAGTCGGCAATCCCTTTACCACGCGCAAGTTGTAACAAAAGAAAAAGTGTATATTCAACTATTGGCAATCGTCTACTGCCATATACAAGGAAAGTGCATATTTATTCTAATACCTGTCTAACTAATAGTACGAACCTGAAGTAAAATTCCTAATTGAAGCAAGTTCCAGATGGGTCAAGTGAGTGAGTAAACGGGCTCCTCGTTTGGTAATTTTACGTCGGTTTTCCAACCGAAAACCAATTCCAGGGAAGATGGAAGGGGCTGAGTATATGAACCGAACTGTGGTTAAGTCCCTCCTTAACATTCCAAATTCCATTTTCATGATTGTCCAAAAATACAAGTCTTTTCTAAATTCGAATTCGCTAAAACTGGCTTAAGTCCAGAGTTGATCATCACGGAAAAAAAGATTGTCGATGATTTTGCTAGACAAGGATCGGAAACTATATTCTCCGGACCCTTCTTCCCGCGTCCATACTTAAGGGTTCAATCGACATGGATACCTCAAGAGTACCGTCGGAAGGCTTCGATCGATCCGGGCGTGGTTCTCCAGGATGCAGAGAAACTAAGTGCTTACTCCCAAAGGTCCCCAAGATGTCGTTGGCATTAAAAAGGTAACATTACGCTTTCTTCAAACACTTACATATGTAAGAGTGCTACGGTCGTGACGCCTGAGAAATGAACAATGCAGATCACTTCCCCTATCATTTTCTCGCCTTTACTCAGATCAAGTGGCGAATTTTTTTTGGCGCAGATGTGATGAGATCAGACTCTTTGCCGCATTTGCGCTTTTTGTTATTCTTTCGGAAGGCCAAAAAAACTTCCGCAAATGAAGGTTTATATTTGACAGTACAAGCGACCTGTTTTTGTGTCTGAGTGCTTCCGGGAAGCGTTTCGAAACCTGAGTCTCTAAGTTTCTTACACGTTTAGACATCACCTGAGGTTAATGACAGAAGACTTTCCTTAAGTGTAAATCAAGTCTTTTGTCCTTAACAACTGGCGAAGTGAACAGTAACTACTTTTATTTCTGAACTTGTATCAATGATCTTGGACCTAGGAAAACCAGACTTTGATATTTGAAGGGCGAATCTAAGCCGAATCTTAGCTTACGCTGTGACACCTATTGCCCATTCGATTGCGTCGTAGTGTACCACCAAACTAACTTAATTGCATTCCTGTCTGTGTATGCTGCTTTGCACTCCCCTGGTACGTAGCATATGCTGTTGTTCAAAGCTGGCAATGAAGCAACACATGATCACTTCAAGATGTGGTTCTAAAATATGTTGTGCCGTTGTCTACCACCAAACTTATGTTACACTGTTAAAATTATTCTACACCCCTCCTCAGACCATGCTGTCCACAGGTGATCTCCTCCAAACTAGAACTTTCCCGAAGACCCTCCATATTATCTTAAACCATCCAAATATGAAGAGGAAGCATGACCAACACTCGAAATAAATTAATCCGCCTTCTTTGAAATAAGTAAAATCCATCTGTCAACACTTCCGAGTGACAAGATTTTTATCACACAAAAATGTTCATAACGTAAGCCAGGGGACAGGAAACACAAATTTCGATCACACATAGGTGACAGTCCGACAAATATTCGATACTCCCCATGCCCCGTACTCACTTTAATCGCTTTATTTGTCCACTAACAGAATTTCAAATCCTCTTTCCTAGCAAAACAACAACAACAACCGCAACTCAATATTCCCCGAATCTCTCGATTCCCATCAAGGCAAATCTCAAAACACACGAACGCACAGGGCTGTACCTCGGCCCAGCTCAGCACAACTCTTATCATATGTTTGCATACAGTTTGCTGAGGATTTACCATTCCGATAGCAGAGCCAAAGGATACACCTAAGCAAATAGAGAAAATCGCAAAATCAACTTCCGTCCTAGACCTCATATGCCTAGAGAGACACACTCTGCTGGAATTTCAAACATATGCTCAACTAATTGAAATTCCAGCAGCTCCTTGCACGACAAACTCCGGTGCGTCCTCCGTTGGCCGGCCAGCAGCACCACCCCTTCCTGGCAGCACATCCAAGCGAAACGAACATCCCTCTGATTGAGGCAATTATTGAATATTAGGGGGCAATTAGGAACACACACGTTTCGAGACGCTTCCCATCAATTCGGCTTCGCTCTCATCGCCTTCGTCATCTGCTGTGCCTGAGTCGAATCAATTTTCCGCATCATGATCATTGTTTGTACCTCGATAATGACCCCATGGGATGACTGCAATCCCTGGGCCAGCGCTCGAAGCACAAAAGAACACAGCGCCGAGATGGGCGCAGCCGATACCCCCCGGCCAACGTGTAATTTCATGTCTTTATCATAAATTATTGGCAGGTAGGTGAAAGTAAATGGCTCCTAATGCGCTGTGGAGGTCCGTTGGCTCGTAAATAAGTCGCCACCTACCTCGCCGGCCGATCTGCCCCGATCGGACACAGTTTAGGGAACAAAACACGACGGCCTCCGAAGGCGCATACATTATCCCGGACCTAGGGGACACCCCGCCCGTAAAACAAAAAACGAAACTCAGAGAAGGAAAACCAGAAGGAAAAGGGTTTTCCTTGCCCGTCTCCAAATAATTAACCCTAATGCTCGTCTCGGCGTGAATTGTGTGGGAATGCAAGCAAATGTCTCGGGCAGGGGCCTTAATTTAAATTTTGAACTAATTTTTCCCGGCTTTTGAGTTATGTCTTCTGAGGGGCGGGGGCATAAATCATGTGCAACCGTGTTTTGGGCAGTCTACTGCGGGCTGGCAACTACGCGAAGCTGGGCCCACCCAGCTGCTTCCGAGCCGAACAAGTGCCATTAGGAGGGGATGCATGCAACCTGGTAGCAGTCATTAGCATGGGAACTCCGAGACAATGTACGTACATAATTTGGAGAGGATTTCCTCTGTCCCTACGAAGGTCGTCTTGTGCCATTAAGCATTCCCGAGGAGAGGGACTGCTGACTGCTGGGACAGTTCACCGGCCGCAGGCGGGCAGGTAGACAGCAACAGCAGTAAAGTTACACGGGAATTAACATTCAGTCTCTTTGTAATGGCTCGAGACAAGTTCTACATCTGTATGTCCTTCTTAATGAGATGATACCGTCAAATGGCAGATTACGGGTCAACGAAATGCACTCGACGATGGTCGTGACTTACGGGGAGGTCGCCGGTTTCGGCGTCCAGGAAGAGGGACAGATAATGAAGGTGACGAGATCCATTTAGCGACAAGATCAATATTTCATGGACTCTGTGGAGAATGACAATGCGATGAGTGTTTCGAGATAATGTAGGTGTTGGCCCTTGTCGTCGTAGGTGGGCTTTAAGGATTTCTTCCCGTCCTCATCATGTTGTCTTGTAACAGGTGACTTACAAGAGCATTGAACTCCTGTGTGTGGATGAGACGCGGTGTCGTTTCTGGGAATAGTTTAGTCGTAGTATAGGGATGCTACTTGTTTTAAGAATTCGCAAGGAGTCTTCAAAATATTATATTTTGAATTCTTTGTGTAAAAAATGGTTATTATCTTGACTTCAACTGAGAGCTGTGCATTCGGTTTGTGCTTGTAAGACCAACCGTCCTCTGTGGAGTCTCTATACGGTAGACAGCTGTAATATCATATATGTGCAACAAGGAGCTTCTCTTCATAAATACTCGTTCATTGCCTTCTCGAAATTTAGGAGGAAGGCACGATGCGGCCATCGGTCACTTCATCTATGAAATGTTGTCCTCCTTAATTTTTTTTTTTGCGGGATAGCTGTTCATCTCACTTGAGCTCATCTGCAGAAAGATCAATCAACTTGTTCTCTAGAACTAACTGGGATTATAACTCACAGTCGCTGGACGGTCCGTTGTGTATCTTCACAAAAGGTTCAGAAGGAGTATTATGTTGGCGCCGGTATCTATTTAAGTGACATTGACTTGATCCTACAGTCTACCTCTGGCTGAAACCATGGTAATCAAAGTCGCCCTCTCTTGCCTAAGAACGACTCGACTTTGCCTGTCTCTTCTCAGCGTAACCAATTCCTTCAGAGTTCACTTAATATGAGCGACAGAATACAGCGACATTCGGGGGTATTCTGGGGAAGCTCCTTTCACCTTTAATGGGATACGCCACCATCGAACTTCCTCAGTTAGACACGATAATCATCCCCAGAGACTATGGAACCAAATGCTTGCATGGTCTTTGGTTACAGATATGAGATTTGGTTTTACGTGACCACCTGCTTAAACGGCGTATATTACGGCGTCAGTTTTCCCAAGAGTCGTACATAACGCAGTTCCCAAGTACCAAATGCGATCATGCTCGAGAGACAATCAACCCACCATGGCGTGGAGCGAACCCTTTCCAAAACTTCTGCCGCTTTCTGGGTCATAGCACATAGTTGAGAATGCATCTCCACACTGAGCCCGAAAAGTCCCCTGAACGCCTGGCCTTGTTCTGGGTTAAACAATAAACTAGACCAGTAAGCAAAGTAACTAACCTCGACTTTGCCCTCTGTTTTAAACCACAGCTACCACGACAGGGGGCCACAAGAGGGCCTACCGCACGGTCAAGCTGGAAACGTAGTTGCAGAGGCTCCTGGCCTCCCGTGCCACCAGAATATAGTCTCTGGTCAAGCTGTCGCTACCAGTCAGGTTCCCTCAACACCTGGGTTGGAGTCAGGTTCCCTCAACACCTGGTGGGACTTTTGTTCCGTTGACATTATATTAGTGTTACGGATGTGAATTTGTAGGAAGTGATTCATAAATCCAGTCACATCATCTGGGGTCTTTGTAACAGTAATCGTAGATGGCATGAATGGGCAGGTTGCCGCATTCTAATTGCAGCGGGGTGGACTTGGGCCTCGACTAACAATTCGACATGCCAAGTTGGTTGAATTCCTTCTCCACATGTGTGCACCGTCTCAAACTGTGGTGACGCTGTGCCTCGACCAACAGCCCAGACTGATCTTTTTCTAGCATCTTCTAGTTTCGCACGCCTAGTTCGTACCTTCTCCTCTTGTGCGTGACATATGAGATGAGGTCGTCTTCTACTGCTCCGTCCTCCGCGGTTTAATTTGATCACTTTTGAGAGTTTTGTGTCCAGCTTCTCTATATGACCTAGCCATTTGAATCGTTGGATCTTGTGTCTTTTGGGCAAATCAATACCACTTAAGAGCTCATACGGTTTATTGTTCAATCTTCTCCTCCACTCATCTTCTATGCAAACGAGATCGAAGATCACCAAGAGAGATCCCGAAACAGCCAAGAGCAACATCATCCCCTTTTGACAATATCCATAATCCTGCGCTATAAAGCAGGACTATGACGAGTAAGGCCTTATAGAGGGTTGCTTTGATTGGTCAACAAAGGGCTTGATTTGTCAAATGCAATCTTATTCCAAAGCAGCAGCGGTTAGTAGGAGTTAGCCTTCATTTTATTTCAGTGCTGGTATCGAAAAAAACGATGCCTGGTTTTCGGCCCTTAACTCAGTGTTAAGTCTCATCTCTCAACTGTTGTCAAGGATCTTTCAAAGTGACCGAACGATTAAGACTGCGAATCCACGCTGTCGAGGTGAGATTTCTTCGTGCTGTCATGATAGAGTGAGAAACATGGCAGATTGCGAGGAACTTAATATCGAGCAGCTTCTTCATCGGACAATAGAGGCTAGCTTCAAAAGTTTGGTTCCATGGCACAATTGTCCCCAGTATCAGACATCCGAGGTGTGATTAACCACATGACTAATTGCAAAAGGTACGTCACCGTATGGCATACCCATTACATGGTACTAGTTCAAAAGCTTGATTGTGTTCTCTTGACCATACACATGCGTGCATTAAACCGTGCCGCTTCTAGTGGAACACGCAAGCTGCAGAAATTATGGTAATGATGAGTTACAGATCTAAGTTCATGAGTGAACCGCTAGTTTGATCCTTATGCCAGACGCAACCATTTCAAAGGCGGCCAGGGGATTGATGTTTAACTTGGTTTGCATTGCACATCCTAAGAGCGGCTATGAGTTTGTGAGTGGGTAGACGCTGTCGTGCTGCTTAGGTCCTTGTGGTTCCATTGTGATGTCCAGAAATAGCGAGTCAAGGAATTTCCTTTCAGTAGAGTTTGGTTAGTCCTGACATTTGTTCACAAACTAATTTGAAATGTCCTTGAGTCCGTAATTTTGAAACTTTCCTGTGGTCATTCGCCTCTTCGGATGTAGACCTGGGAAAGTCGGCTGTTGAGGTAGGTGAAACAAAATCGGCAGAGACTTGGTCACTTCAAGAGTGCACCTTCGGGACTCAAAGTCACACCTCCCAAAGATTACAAACTCTAAAATAAACAAAATTTCCTTCCATTTCGAGAGGAGTCAAACAAATACACCGCTGAAAGGGAGACGCTGAAAAAGAGTCATAACTCGTAGGACATTAAATGAGCGATTGATTGAATTCAAGGAAGTGGTTGCTGAACTTGTTAAATTTGAGAAAGCCTTAACCAATGTTTCAGTTAACAAACAAAACTAATAGATATCTCCCAACCTGAGGAAACGTTCACATCTGCAAACAAAAGAAAATAATTGAGTTTAAGTGATAATTACGTCCAAGCACCCATTTGGAGATTAAAACTATTCTACAGAGAGCCAAAGTTTCTCCTCGTCCAGCAAGCATTCTTCTCATAAACCACCACTCCCCAAGCACTTTCCCAACAGTTTTCAACTCGAAAACTTTCGAATGTCCTTAACAGGCTCATAAAAATCGTCATTAGCCGCCGAATGGACGACACCGATGCCGCCCCCGCAGCAGGAACTAAATTTAAAATATTTACAAACAATCCTTCCCTCGTGCGGAGAAAAAAATTTTGAGGGAGGTTTCCTGACAGCAAAATCGTCCCCTTTTCAGCTGTCAAACGCGTGAAATGTGTTGGCTCCTTTCGCAGCGTGATGGCAGAAGTTCGGAATTTTTCTCTTGTCAATACATTCAGTGCTTTGTCGTTTGTTATCCTTTTCCCACAATCTGAGAAGGAGTTTTGTTCTTTTTTGAGTGTGTGTGTGTGTGTGCAGGGAGGCAGCTCATGAGACGATCAACCTGCCGTGCCAGCAATGAAACATTTAATTGAGACAATTTGCATTGAAGACAGCTTAATTTTCAGACCCAAAACTTTAAGAGCGCTCCTCTGTCGGATACAAATGTCTATGCGGCGTCATGTCCCTGCCACTCCTGTGTGTGCTCAGAATCTCGTGACAGCAAAACAATGGGATTACGAATCTACACAAATGATTTATTTGGTACACGACCACGTTTGTGTCCGGAATCAGTAGGAGCCAAGTGTAGGGGCCACGTTCGAATGTGCAGCTCAGCTCTGTGTGTGCGTTGGGGAATAAAAAATTCATTATGCGCCAATAAATCGGTTTAGGTTTCCAAAAGTCTAGCCAAAGGTGGGCTCGCCGTCATGGGCATTGGCAATGGGACTGGTGATGTGAAACAGATTTATGTGTCTCTCATCGAGCGGGATATGGCGAATTGCCAGGCATTAAGATCGCTTCGCTGCGGGACAAGGTATGGTATGGTATGGTGATGCATGAGGGATTTATACTTGGCGGGTGCGATTTCCTGATTTTTTTTTTCTGTGGGTATCGCTCTAAAGTTTGGCATGGAAATTGTCTGGAAAATGAGCTTTAACTTGAAACGTAAGAAAAACTCCACAAATATATTCTAAGGTCAATGGACATGAATATATCATTTATGATATACACCGTTGTTGTTTATCAGGCCAGCTATCCATGAAGGGTTTGAGCCTTAGCTGTAGCTGCTTTCCATCCTCAACACGATGCTTCCAGTTTTCAAGACCAGCGTCCTCACTCACTTGGTCTCTATATCGGAGGTTCGGCTTCCCTCTCCTTTCTCGGAGGCTGGGTTGGAGTCGAAGACCCTCTTAGCTGGAGCGTTGTTGTCTATTCGATGTTGCCGAGCCACCATATATTCGTCGCAGAATTTTTCTTTCAAAGAAACCAAAAATCTGCTCTGTCGTTTTGCTTATTATGCAGCACTTGGCTCCGTATAAGAGTACGGGTAGGATTAGCTCCTTGCAGAGCATTATCTTAGTCCTTCGAGTCATGAGTTTCGACCTTAGCTGTTTTCACAAACCGAAATAACACCGGTTGCCAAGAGTGATTCTGCGCCGAACCTCCGCTAAGGTGGCGTTTGTGGAGTTCCTGTTTGCGAGGTAGATAAACTCCTTAACTACTTCAAAGCTGTAGCTGTGATTTCGACTGAGGTGTTGTTCGTCAGATCGATTCTTTATCCTCGTTCACTCGTTCCACTTGCACTTCAATAGTCGTGAATGTTTCTAGTCGATTTGCCGGGTCGGAATCGGCACTGGTAGGTGCCAATTAGTGCGGTGTAAAACTTTTTTTTTTTAACACAGTATGCTGGCCAGGATCTCGTAGGCGACATTCAACAGGGAGATACCTCTATAGTTCGTGCATTAGGTAGGATCGCCTTTTAGTGGATGGGACATATGGAGGTAGTATTCGCCGGGCATGTTTTCATCCTCCCAAATTCTAGGGGTGATCTGGTGCATGCTCCCAACCAGAACACTGCCGTCAGTCTTGAAGAGCTCTAATAGCAAACCATCAGAACCTGCAGCTTTGTTGCGCCTCAGCTTTTGATTGGCTAAGCCGGCTTCGTCAGGACTGGGCGGGAAAACTGCTTCATCGATGAGAGTTAAGGGTTTACTCGTCCCCTGCTACTCTCTCCTTGCTTTTGGAAATACTGCTTTAACACATTCATAATTCTCTGTGGATCAGAAACGTGATATATGCAACCGCCAGCTTATTCATCAAAGGGTGGTAATCTGGGTGGACCCTAGCCTCATCCAACAAGGCTCTCAAGGCGTTCGGCAGCTACTTTCAGTTGCGCATAACATGGTGTTGGAAGTCCTCATTTCAGATGAGGGCGTCCTCTATTGCATTGTCTCAATAGCTCAGATTCAAAGACTTTTTGGACTGGTAAGCAGTGCAGGACTAGCTGCAATGCTAGAGTTGGTGGTTGAATACAAGACCGAAACGACCAAAAATTGCAGAAAAACAGAACTTTCCTGTAGACAAGACAAATCGAACTTCTTCATCCAATGGCGTCCGTGCTGGACGGCATAGCTCAACTGAACTGAGACAACCTCATTGTTTAACAAAGCCAACCTTGCCTTTCGAGGGAGGGCTCTATGACTCAATACTTCTTGAACCAAAGACGGAAAAATACTCCGCTTGATATAAGTACATTTCGTTGTCCCTATTCACTGCTTATGACGACCCTTTTCGTTTGTTCACGAATGAATTCTGACACTCATACACGTAAATTGGCAGAGACTACTTTGTAAGTGAAATGGAATCTCTTTCAGTTAGTTGGCGTGGGTGAAGAGGTCTTCTTCCTGAATGCCCAAAGATTTCACTTTTCTGGAATGCAGGCCATATCTTAAAGACCTCCTCTCAAGCAGATCACCACCATCTGCTTTGAAGAGATCTGCAGAGCCACCAATTCCTGCAGATTTGTGCGCCATTATTTTCGGATGTTGCCGTCTTGGCCTTATCTTAGGTGTTGAAGTGGGATACTGGTCTATTAGAACATTTCTCCTAATCCCTCACGATTACCACTTTCCAGAAATAATTTTTTCCAATTTTCAGTTCCTTCTCAATTGCTAGATATAGCAAACAGACTACTTTTAAACTCCACTACCGACCACAGACTGACCTTCGAAAACAATTCCTTAAAAAATACTTCAAGGTTTAAGAGGGGAGAATGTTAGTTCCAGAGTGGCTCTTTGGTAATTTCCACAGTGTCCACTCTCTAAATTGGCTTACGCCTTAAATAAGCCTTACGCTTAAATCTGACTTACGCCTTGGAAATTTTTGCAAGTACCAGTTTGAGATCTTCTCTTAAGGGATAGTCACTCCTCAATGGTAAGTAGCGAAGCCTTTCTAACACCTTTGCCGTTTTCTGGGTCACAGCACCCAGTTGAATGAAACTCCATATCGAATCACTTGTAAATTCCCATAACCATATGACCTTATCAGATCAGCGATTTCCGTTTAAACCACAGCCACCACGATACACCCACAAATGGGCCAACTGTACGGTAAGGCTGAACCTAAATTTCAGGGGCCCCTGACCTCCAGAATATAGCTTCCAGTCGAGCTTCCCAACTGTCTTGCACTCCGTAAGATTCCTTAACCTCCAGCACGGATAACCTTAACCCCTACACCCTACCGAACTGCCAAAAGGGCAGGAGCCATTCTTACTCGTCGTCTGCTTAACGCTTCCCTAGTATAGTCCCCCTAGAGCTTGTGCCATTCTGACATCGTTAGTCAGTGTAAGATATGTTCAAAGCTCCAAGGTCCCGAAGGTCATCATACAAAGGACATTCGCACAAGAAGGGCAACCAATCCTCGAAGCTAAACCCGCACAAGCAAGCCCCTGACTCGCTTAGGAGCTGTTTGACCTGTGAATTGTCAATGTTATGATTATTGATTGTTTTTGGGCCAAATTGAAAGATATGGACTTGGACGACATGTGGTTTCAACAAGCCACGCAGCATACGAGCGTGTTATCTCAAGAAATGAACCAATTGATTGGACTCATCGTTTGTGCGTCTTAACGTCGTTTGGCTATTTGCTGTGGGGCTGCGTTGAGTCATATCAAAACCCGAAGACGTAGAAGGAACTCAGAGTCAAAATTGAGTGCGAAATAACTGTCGTCTCGGCCCAAATGTGTGGTCGAGTTGTTGAAAATTTGGTTCAATGAATCGACCACTGTTAACGCGGTGGTAACTTGAACTAAGTCGAGGACCATTCATAAATGTTTGGTTGTACTTCAGGGCGATAGTAATGTTTTCAAAAAATCTCGAATGGCTTGCCAGTTTTTAAATAAAAAACTGCAAATTCCTTGTTGGAAAACCTATTAAGTAAAAAACAAAAGCACGCACAAGATAAGTAGCTTCTGTAGAAGTAAGACTCTCCGTGCTCCTTGTGCTAAATTGCTCAAGGTGCTCCTCACTAAATTTTTTTTATTTCCATTGTATACAAGGAAGATTTAATTTCCTCCAAAGACACCGACGCCAAATTTTAAAACATCCTGTAGAGTGACTTCCGGGTATAGCCTCCAATTTTTTTAATTCTTCGTCAATTTATGTTGATTGCCGTCTTAGTCGTGCCTCTTCTTCAACACTTTCTCCCTTTTTGAACATGTTTTGCCTTCTGCTACATTTCCAACGTATCGGCTGCAGAAATTTCTGAATAGTGTCAGACCGGCTGCCCTTTTATAGTAGTTTTGAAAGAAACCAGTGATTTCAGCCCGATTGCATTTTTTGTTTTGGTCCGAACAACAATTGTGAGAAAGGAAGGCCCAATTACAGTTTACCTTTAAAATTCAATCACTTGCCATTCGGTTGATTTTTTAATAGCGATAATTAAATCACCGATAATGACTTTGTCAACCATGACATAGTGGGTAAGTGCCTCAACTGACAAGTCGAAAGTCCCAGATTCCTTGACTGTTCAACTCGCATTTTCTCGCAGCATTTCCGCTTCTCAATTCTTGCCGTTTGGAGCCGGCTGTAAGTTATAGGCTCTGATGGCACATGGGGAGCAGTTGCTAAAGAAGCTAGAACCTGGTACCTTGTTGGCTGTAGTACCACTTAATTTATTTGTTTAAGTTTTTGTGATTTTTTGTCCATTTCTAGTTGATAGCTTAAAAACCCTCCACTGTCTTCCTTCCTCCTCACTCAAAGTATAAGTTCCTAAGTTGAAGTTGAAGCATTCGAATCACGTCTGGTAGTAAAGGATGTTCGATGTCGACAAGGAATGTATGGTAAATCTGGCTCAAAGATGATGCCAACGCAAAGATGCGATTACATCCCTCTAAGCTACACGTGATTGAAATTCAAATCAAACCCACAAATAGAGTAAAGCTCATCGTTGATTTGAACATATCAAGCTCAAGGATCATTCTCGTCCTTTCTTGGTTTCGTCATCAACTGACGTGACAGTCCTAAGAGTTTTTTCCATTCAGATAAGCATTCAAGGCATGCAATCATATCTTCACCGTCTTCCCTACTCCCACCTCGCCCCCCTACCAACAGCGGCGGTCAAAGTCATAATTCCGTCATGAAGTTCGCGTTTATTGCTCCCGCAACACCTCACCCTCCGTCGACGACGACGATTTCACGTCCAACGTCCTAATGGTCGGCGTCTCTGACTTGGTTCGTTTTTAATGCATGCATGCTCCGGATATGTTTAACTTTGTGCTGGCGACAAATATCTGCCTCATTTAAGTAAGAGCTATTAAAAGCACGTTCAAAAGCCGCCAGCAGACGAATGGTAATAGCCCCACGAGGCTGTAGTTGGCACCCATAGCACAATGGGCCATTAAATGGCTTCTATTCCTATTGAAGTGATAAGCGGCCCATAAATTGCATGTAACCAGAACATATGGCGTGACAAATACTTGCCGCAATGACGAATGGGTCCCTGCGGCGCCTAACCTACATTCCTGTGTAAAACGTCAAGTCGTAAAACCGCAGCAAGGTCTCATTGTTTTTTTTTCCGCCTTAGGCCGCGGTCTTGGCCTCCCTTCCTTCGGTACTCGGTCGGTGGCGCAGCATCATTAGAGACTTTCTCTCTCTCCAACCACCACCCACCTAGGGCGTTAAGTGATTGACACATCAACGGCAGAGGCGAAGAGTCTCCTCGGCTCACGTGGTTTTACGAGCTTGACAACTGCACACAATCGTCACTTTATGACCCCCGCGGCGGGTGCTTGTACAGAAATCAGAATTCATTCTGGACCGCTGCATTTTCGGTCGTTTTGCATAAACAAGCCGGAAAACCCGTTGCATCGGCACTGACTAGGCGGTTTTAATGGCTCAATTTAAGTGGGAGTCTGGCAACAATTACCGCGTTTGCCCGCGGGCCCAGGGACGGCGGTGGCGGCGGCAGCGTGTAGGTACGTGTGACTCTCCACCTGATGGGGTTCCCGATGTCAGGGAATCATAATTTTGCTTAATTACAATGAAGCAACAAGGCGCCAGGGGCTGTGCGACGTGCACGTGAGTGTGGTAGTGTGTGAAATATAAAATCGAGAGGAAAGCCTCAGGTTGCGACAACGCCATCACCAACACTGCCGTCATTCCCGCCAGCGCCGCCGCGCCACCACCGCGCCACTTCGGCCGCTCCTTCCTCCTTACGAGAGAATGCGTGAGAACGAAACGACGACGACGGACGTAATGAACGCCATTCGTTATATGATTCAATAAAGGAACACACGCTTAGGTTTAATGCCCTGCAGTCGGGATAATCAAGGAGTTTAAATAGTTATGGCCATGCTAATTGGCTGGGCTAAGGGAAACTTGCTATTGAGATTTTCATAAGGCGCTTGCTGTTGCTGTTGTTGTTCCATTTCTTTTGTTTCTCTGGCTGATGTTGTAAAATGTTAATATTGAATGGGGTCCTTTGTTCCCCCTGGCAGTGGGGATTATTTTATAATTGTGGCAGTGCCAGGCTTGGTAATTAGCTGCCTCCGCTAAGAGGGTTTCAGCGGGTCGCGGTCTATGTGTGAGGGCCTTTATCGTAAGTCATTGTTGCACGTCGATCAACAGTTTGATCCTGATGTTGGCGATTGTGGCCCAGTCATGGGGCGGGAAGTGAATTAAATGTCATTAGGGGATTTGCAGTGCTAATGAGGGTTTTGCATTAGGGCCGCAGAAAGGACTTCATTTAATAAAATGACCAACGTCAGCCAGTGGTGGTACAAATGCTGTCAACACTTTAACATTCCTGCGAAGGAAACAAGTTTGTGTTTGAAAGAATTTCGTGACTACGTGTATGTCGGTGGTTTAGGACCTCGATTTCCTATATTGGGATGAATGGAGTATATTGTAGTATGAGAACTACTGCTTCTGGTGATGGTTCTTTTTCAGCAGCAGAACTAACTAAAGAGCAAATATGTGGCTGCTGTGATGCGTAAGTGGGTTGACTCACACGCAAGAGGTCCTTAGGTCGATTCACAACCCAACAACACGGGTTCTTGGTCAAGAAGTTGTCCTTTACGGCCTGTTGTAAGTTATCAAGTTGATTGATTTTCCTTTATATCTGGTTGTTGTTGTAACTCTTACAGGCTTCCCTTGTTTAACATGGTGACTGACTCAGCAGGTGAAACATATACTCCCTGCTTGTTCCAAATACCGAGAGTTCAGTTTCCTTTACAATGCAGAATCGCTCTTGCCAATCGCTGTTTCTTTGGGTTTAAGAGGCAATTGAGTAATAAAGCTTTACGGCGCTGAAACCTGGACGCTACTTAAAGCGGATGAGGAATGATCTGTTCGAGAGAAAAGTTCTGCGTGCGATTTTTGGTCCTGTTTGCGTTGATGGCATCTGGAGGAGAAGATTCAACCACGAACTTTATGGGCTGTACGGCGGCATGAACCTAGTCAAGCGTCTACGGATACAACGCTTAAGGTGGCTAGGCCATGTAGAGCGGATGTACAACACTGCTCCTGCCCGAAGAGTCTTCAAATCCGAACCACAGGGACAACGCAACAGAGGACAGACTGAGATGGCGCACATAAGTGAAAAAGGACCTCAACCAACTTGGAGTGCGCAACTGGAAGCAGCTGGCAAGAGATCGTGCTAGCTGGAGAGGCATGTTGGTTGAGGCCCAGGTCCACCCCGGACTGTAGCGCCATCCGAAGAAGAAGAAGTTTCCTTTACATCGCGTACAACACGCTCTCTCCTTTTTTGCATTAAAACCTGTTATAATGTGGTAAGTTTCTATCACTGCGACTGCAAGTCAGAGACATTCACCATAGATCAGATTTTCACACTACGCCGGATCCACGAAAATGACCAAGAAGTGGACATCGATACACACCACCTTTTATGTCGATTTCACTGTCGCATATGGGTGCGTCCATAGACACGCGTTATATGGTACCGTTTTTAGTTTTAACTTTTCAACCAAACTCATCCTATTGCGTTAGATGAGAAACTGTGCGTTAGAGAGGTAGAGAAACTGTGCTGCTCCCTTACAAGCGGATGAGTCGGTAACGCGCTGTCTTCAATTTTGATGTAACTCTGAAATCTGTCCTCTGCCACGATTATAAAAATTCACGTTTAAAACTGTATACGGGAATGAATTTGGCGTGTCTTGTCGAACTCAGTGAGTTGTATGCTGAAATAGAAATAGAGGCGTCTTAAATTGACTTAGTGGTAAAAAACAGGCGAGACAACGTAGTATGCTGTCATCGAGGAAAGGCACACAACATCGATGTCTCAGGAAAAAACACCAGCAATAAGTTTGAGGTAGTCATGGACGTAATCTAAATTGAATTTGCATATTATGCTGACAAAGCCAGATCCAAAACCAGATTTCTTAATTTCGTGGTCTAGGACTTTGCCTTTTTTGGAATATTTGACATTTCGAAATTCTGCCCAAACATGGAACGACCATCGGAGGAAAACATCAAAGGAAAGTAAGCGCAGAGAGGAATCTCAGTGTAGTTTATTGTGCAGCCAAAGAGAAGAAAGACCTATTCAATTGCGTAAACCTACCTTGAATCAAACTGCTTGACATTGCTTAGAAAGATCTTCCCAGTATTAGAACCTTAAAAGCAGGCATTTAATGTTCGTTAAACAAGGGACATTTCTTACTGGAAATGGAATACGAATATCGGCGATTGGGTGATATGGCTTGTGGTTTGATATTATTTTTTAACTCCTATCGCGAGCGCTTAAGTCCGGGTGACAATGGGCTTAAGTCAGCATTCCTATGCAGTAGGCATATTTTTCGGTTAAGCGTTTTTAGTTTCCTATGCTCAAATGATTGAGGTACCACCTACTTCAGCTAGACATGCCACAAGAGACAATGTCTTCTTCTACCAGAAAGTTTCTCTGATATCGGCTAGAAGACTTTATTAACGTCACCACTTCGGTAGTGGTCATTCTACCTAAGTCAAAAATATGAATTTGCACAACCAGATCTATGTCACTCTATAGCTTGTTGGGTCATATTCTCCGAACTCCAATATTTCAAAAGACAATCCATTTGTATCTAAAGTTATTCTTCTGCAAGTTGCTAAGGGTCATAGTGAAAGTCTGGCTTATTTCAGAAGGACATACATACTTGCTCCAGAATCGAGGCAGCCATAGCCCTAACATAAACGTCAGAGGTGTATATATTTCTAGGACAACATGTTCTTTGTTACTTCCTATGCGGGAGTTCTACGTTGAACTCCGAATTTGCGCTTTTGTGCATCTCCCATCTTTTCATGTAATCAATTCTCTAGATGTGCTGACAACACTCGGAGAGCAAAATTTTTGTATTTAGAGGCTTCTCAGATTGTTTAGTTCGGAATCAGCATTAAATTGTGTGTTCAGCCCACTTCTGCGAAGTAGGTATGGAGCTTATCGCCACCACATTCCCTTTTTAATTTCCAGCATGCAAGACCCACATTAGTCCTTTTTTTCTTGCAGCTGACGAGTGGCCGGCTGAAATTCCATAATATTATTTAAAAAAATTCTCTGTAAAGGACATTAATTTCATAGTTTCAAGTTGGTAGTGCTTGCATTTGACACCTGCCAAACTCTGCTGTCATTTGAATTTTTACAATATTATCTGAATGTGTGCCATTTACGATACAGGACAGCAAAACAATGAAAAAACAAGTTTGTATTCCTTAAACTTGTTATAAATTGCTTTGATTCAAACGTGGCCACTTTCCGCGCACTACACGGTGGATATTGGCATCAATCGATCGACTACGCAAGCAATCAGTAAAATTGTGAAGGCATTTGAAGAGAGTGGAAGCGGAAGGCTTGTGCATCATTGTCATACACGGTGAGTTCAAAATATTGCCGCTGCAAGTAAACGAGTTGCTGATGATCGAAATTTGTCGATTTACCGGCGTTCGCAGGAACTTAACGTGTCGTACACCTCACTTTGGCGTATTTTGCATTTGAATTTGCATCTCTTTGGTTATGAACGCATCTTGGATGTTGTGCAATAAACATCGATTTTTCGAAGAAATTTTCTTCAGTTATAAGACATATTATTGGGGTTCTGAAGTCTCATAGGTTATCGGCAAGTGATCGTCCAGGACATTCCAGACAAAGTGACTGTGACATTAGTCTTTTTCTATTCATAGTTGCCAATAGGCAAACGATTGTTTTTGATTTAGATGATACCACAAAGCGACCATGCCTTTTTTGCATGAGGAGGTTCCAGCTCGCGCAAACTCACGCCTGACAAATTATTTGGTCACCGAGACCATGGTATTTGACACTTCCAGACTTTTTTCTGCCTGCCTTTCCGTGTTTCCAAACTCAAGACACTTTACACAGGTTGTGGTTGAGATAACCTCCAAAATTTGCCAAAGAAATGGATAGCAATTTACTCAAATGAATGTTAGGATCTGGATATTTCCAAGGCGGCCATGAGAACAATTTATAGATTTATCAAAAATTTATCGCTGTGTGTGCTTTATTTAATTTTACTTTCGAAACTAGAAAGTGAATCAGCATACATACGGATAATTGACACACGCAACAATTGCATAGACTTTGTGCCTGTTTTGTCAACATCCTACCAACTATATGAATCCATTCATTGACATGTCTGTACTCTAACTCATTTTTCAGCTTTTCTAGCTGCTTTTCCATTACAACACGGAGGTGCTCACCACCTTGAGTGCTTATCATCCATGCGAAGCTATCTCTCAATGCAATCAAGGCTTCTCAGCAGCTGGCCGCAACCTTTCTTCCATGCCTTACAATTATTGATAATGAGGACAGATTTCGTTACGTAAATAAGTGCATAGTTTTTCTATAAACTTCACCAGATCGTCACATAAACAGACTTGGGCTAATAGCTGACTCTGGAAGTAGCCAGGCGGTAACCTACGTCTTATGTTAGTTCTTGGTCTTCCGAAGGAATATAAGCAAGCGCTTCTGTGATCAAGAGGCTAGGTTTTCACCTCCAAACACATCAGCACTAAACAAATATCCGCCACCTAATCCGAGCAAAAGGCGGGACGTTGATAGAAAAAGTGCTCTACAGGGTCTTCATATTTTCTTCAAGCGTCGCAGAGGGTTTCATCACTAAGCCCAAGCACACTTAAGTCTTAAGCAAAGGTAAAGTGTTCGTCCCGTTTGTACTGCAACAAGTCGCACATCCTAACTGATGCATCGTGTCCCTTTTTCAAAAAACATCTCGGTCAAACTAAGGCCTCGTAGCGTAGATTGTAAGAGCTCAGTTTAAACTCCAAGGCTATGTCCTAAGTATCACTGTCAATTGCCGCCACCACCACCCCCACCACCCACACTCACCACATGTCCTGTGAGCTGTTCTCAGGGTCTTCTGTGTCGTTTTTACGAGCGCGCGAAACCAATTCATCTAAAATACCCCACTTCGCATTGCCGCCGCCGCCGCTGCTGCCACTGAATGTTTTCATTTCACCGCTCCTTTTAGTGGGCAAATATGTCAAGCATCCTATCACCATAAAATCCACCTCTCTGTGTCGCCCCTTCATTCGAGGCCCCGCATAAAAACTCTCGCTTTTCATTCGCTCTCCAGATGCGCCTCTGATATTTTGGCCCGAACTTCACCTTCCCTTTTGTGTTTGTTCGTTTCGCCACACTCCGCTTCGGCGGCACTTAAAGGTGACCTTTTTGGGAGAAAACATAAAAATGAAATGAGAGCAGGAACAAAACGCCCCTCGAGGGCCTACACTGGCTGGTCCTTGGGTGATTCCCTCGCAGGACTGGTTATTACGTCGAGAAAAACGTACGCCATTCCATTCCAGTTGTTCGGGTAGTTTGCATTTTATAAATTCTTCAAAAACAGCCCCACCCCTGCACACTCGCACACACGCTGCAGTGACATTCATCCTCTTACTCAGTCGCCTGCAGGCCGAAAAAACGAGGAGGAATAATTGAAAACATTACCGACCAACTCCTCTCCTAGCCGCCATCCGCTATAGTTTTTATCTCATCTGGCAAGTGCACAATTATATGAAAAGCTCTTTAAACATTTATTACATCACGCAAACAGTGCACTGGGCTGGGAGTTGGGCTTGAAGAGGAGGAGGATGTCGGGGACTTTTGAAATGCTCCGCAGCAACATTTTCATTCATTTGTACTTAAACTGCCGCGCACTGCGCCTCACCTTCGAGCTTATCCCCTCCCTCCGGCCATCTCCCACAGGAGGGGCGCGTATATAACCTGCTTTCGACGCAGTCAACTGCAGCGCGATGCAGCTGATTAAGCCTGAGAAGAATAACTGAGGGGAAGATGGAAAGTCCTCCAACCATGGTCGACATCATCAGCCGTAACGTCTCGTTGAAAAACACACCCTCAATGCTGGGGCTTGCTCCCTCTTACACTTTTTGTCTTGTGCGGAGCACATTCTCGGGCATATTCTCCGGTATATTAAACTCCACAAGTCGGAGTTAGACCTGGAGTTGGCAATGAACGTATTAAATTCGTAATTTCCCTTAACAGTGAACCAGAAACGGGCACAGAGTGCGCGGAATGGAACATCGGCCAGGTATAACATCATTGTTCAGCTATTATTTTTGCGAAACGAAATTGGAGCTGAACCGTTGGCATACCGCCACCAACACTGATCCAACCGGCTCCACCCCCCTCATCAAGCGATTGAGATTCAGGCGCAGTCAGTCAGCGAGGAAGAGGGTGTTTGCCTTGAGTTTTGGGGGCGGGCGCAAGTCGAAAAGAAATGAAATATTTATTTTAAATGTATCCCTGCCCCTCCCCTTCTCCCTCCCACACCGCTTACATGTCGTACTCGTATCATTACAAAACCCCACCAGCAGCGAGGGGGAGGCTTCTCGAAATTCCCGTGAAAAAAAAGCCAGACAAACACACACACACACGGCCAGCGGAAAAAAACGAGAAATCCTTCATCCGGCATCCTTAGGTATCCGTGTGCATGCAATATTCGTGTATCCTTTTGTGTATCTGAATATATGGCGATCGATACGCTGTAACGTGGTGTGTGGTACAGCGGCAGCAGCAGTAGCAGCACAAGCGTCTGTTTCTGAATGTGCGGTGTTTTGTGTATGGAATTGGATCTTTACTCTTGAAAGAAGTGGGTCTCCAATACCATTGCCCACGACCACCACCAGCACCTACAAATGTGAACAGCAGCAGCGTACCCACTGGTCTCTACATACATACATATGGAGGTTTTTCTGTGGGGGTCTGTGAGGTTTAAAGGAGTCACTGCAAGCGTTATGCAGAGTCAGGCCAATATTAGGAAAACACACACTTTGTGTTCATATTACGAAACTCTTGTCAGAGAGAAATCCTTTCTGCCACCATTTCTATCCCCGTCTTCAGTTTCCTTCCACCCCCAACACTCCTTCATGCCACCTTTGTTTCTAACTGTGAAGAGAAGGAGAAGAACTCGGCACAGGCAGTGATGGTGGTGGCGGCTCTATACTACTCGTACGAAGGATAAGAATGCAGGCACAATATCTCGAATATTTTTGGAATTTTCAGGATGTTGCCTTATGTGTGCAGTGTGGTGCGGCTGCAAGTCGGCTCTTTTCTTTGCATCGTTTTCGGGAGGGGGCAAAAAAAATAACTTTTATGGGTTTTCTGATTAATATGAAGACGAAAAGGACCTCGTGTGTGCGGCTGTGTGCATCCTTAAAGTTTCGGGTTATGCGGGCTGCTTGCCAAGAAATAATATTGAGTTTTTCAATTATTTGATCTCGGGATCAAACGGCTTACAGTGTTCTTACAAGTTATTCAAATATGTCGTGGAAGCTGTGCCGGCTTGTGTGTGCTGTGATGAGGGCAGGGCGGCCGGGGTGGGACTGTTTGAAGTGAGAAATTTGAGAGAAGAAAAATTGTGGGGGTTAGTTGTTGTGCTGTTTGATGGATGGTTTTGAGGGAAAATCTAAATTTGCGGGCCTTCAACTTTGCCATGACCGACATTGTGTAATTGTTGTCATTGTTTTTGTGGGGTGAGCTGGGTGGAATGAATAGCGGCATTCTTGCTGGCGTTTGTCAGGTGACACGGTTTCTGTTGGGCGCTATTGACTTAAAATGGAAAATTAATTGCACATGCCATGTGCAGGAATGATTTGAGAATTCGGAGGAAATATTGTTTCCCGCCATTTTGTTTGTCTTAAATTTTTGTTTACGCATGTACATATCTGCAACAATAATTTCAACTATGCATCCGAAACTGTCAAAGACTTCCCGCCACCTCCTTACCAATATCTCGATGCCGTACAACCTTAAATCACCCGATTCTGTATCTGACTCTATTAATCGAAGAGACACTTTCGAAAACTAAATTACTCAAAAAATAAATTTGGACAAACAAAACAGGAGAAACAAGCTATTCGCACATGCTAATATAGGGTGATTCATCGTGAGGTTTGATTTTCAATAAGCTTTTTTTGACAGATCACGAGTGACTTTTAACAAACTGTCTTGTCATATATGTTCAGTATCGTTTGGCAAGTCATCATAGAAAGACTCACGTCACAATAGCATCTCCAAGTCATTCATCTGTATAAGGAAAATCAGTGTTCTATGAGAAATGGTTTCCTTGCGATGTCAGGAACTCACGGTGCGAATAATCGATCTACTGAAACCACTATGGCTAACTTTGAGTTTCAATTTATATAAGTGGGTGATACTCGACCGCACAGCACGGCTGTAGCTAAGTGATGATTTGTCATCGTTCACAGTAGTTTGGCTATTTCTGAAATTCAGACACATGGCCTCGGTGAGCTCTTGTTACACTACGAAGGGCATACTTACGAAGGCAACGATTGTTGGTTAAGGGAAATTCATCTTGCACACCGCAGAGTGACGAATCAGCGAGACCGTTCACTAGTACATTCCCATCATTGGCCTGTACATACATATGTGCCAAAGACTGTTGGTTAAGGGAAAATCCAACTTCTACGCTCTAAGTTTGTTTGGCGTTCATTTCAGATTAATGTTCTATTGGGCATTATTGACCTTCTGAAACCACTACCAGGGGTTGGGCGTGGCGCATTAAGCAACGTGGCTTGTATTAGCTAAAAATCTAGGCTTAAAAGCGTACAAAGGTGACGCCCAAACTTGGCAGTTTCGAATGGACCACCTCAGTCTGGTAGCAAAGAAGCGAAGAAGGAAGAATCTTATGTACGCAGATCAAGCCTCAAACTAATGGACTGAACGTTTTTTCTCAAACACTCATGGCAACCGACCCTTTGGAGAGAACTGATCTTTGCAGGCGGAGTCAATCGAAGTTGTCAACAAATTAACCTGCTAAGGCTTTCACGTCAGATCATAGCTAGATACACAGGGTTTTGAACATAAATGGCTATAAACTTGTGAGTTGATTTTGCTTTGAATTTGGAGTCGAAATTATCAGACCGAATAAGAAAACAACGCTGCACTGCTACTATTCTACTTAAGCGAGCTCTTCGTAAACTTCTTAAAGTTTGTTCAATAGCCTGCGATTGTTGTTTTTCTCGAGTGTGAGTGGAGTCTCGCAGGTTGACTTCAATTCCTAAACGCAAACCTTAACTGCGGATGGATGGTGCTTGATAGTTGTGATGTGGGGACGGGCATGTTGTTCAATGGATATGACGAGGCAAATGAGATTATTAAAGTGTGAGGGTGGGATGCGGAGGAGTTACGATAAGTGCTTAGACCTCAAACGGAAAACAAAACTTGAAAAATTAGCGATTTATTTCCACATTGCCCTTTTAGCTTGATACGTTTGACCCAGAGATGAACCAACTTCTTGAAGATCGCAAAATAAGTCTACGCGGCACCTATAACCCCCTCAAACGACTTGACTTTCTGCCGGTTGAGTGACTTTTACAAGTTAAAAAAAAACTTGCGCGGGCAAAAATATGAAAGACTCGGTTTAAAGGCTATTTAATCCATTTCCACCTAATCAACGTTGCAGGTGTGAGTTGGTGTATTTTCATGGCCACGGGTCAAATACCTCGTCATAGAGGATGCCTGTGATCGTTTTGCCATTCTTCGGATGGTTGATGTGGAACATACCTTGTGACTCCAAAAAAAAAAAGGCGATCACTTGTCACCGGACGATAGGACACTCCGTGTCTTTTTCGAAGCATTCGTGAGGTCCACTGTTTCTACTTGTCCTTGATCATTGGTGTGAACCAGTTTATACGTGTTCTGTTGACGGTTAGGACACGACGCGTCGGCGTCGCAGCGACCCATAAACTCTTTCGGATTGCTCTTTATGGCCGCGTCAGTGTAAGAGTCCATAGAGCAGACAGCTCTCTCATGCGAACTGTTGCATTCAAAACATGACCCACGCGGTTTTTTTTAGATGACTTCCACTCTCAGATCACCCCGCGAAACTGCCGTCCTGTATTACTTCGCGGGGTTAGTCAGCGACTTACGCCCTGCTCTCGAAGGAAGCCCTTTCTGCTTCAATTTGTCTTAGATTTAAATTGACTTTCAGAGTGAATAAGCATACTTCATTTCAGTCCCCTACAGATCTCATCATATTGTCGGCCCTTTATAGATTTAGCATGTATTTCTCCTGCGTAAAGCGAATGCAGTGAACAACTAGGTGCTCTGCGTCCTTTTCGGCGTTTAGACATTGTTGGCACAGCAACCAAGCTTTTAGAAATTGTGGGCACAGCTTTGCAAATATTTTTGGTAGCCACCGTATCCAGACAGACACTGTGAGAGTTGATAGTTGCACTCCCCTGCAGATCTTGATATCCAGGTCTCAATGATGGGGATGAGCATACATGTCCATCTACCTTTTGTGGAGACGCCTCATCTAGTTTCCCTATGCTATGGATGCTGCTCGTTCTTTTCCTTTTATAAGTTTGGCTTGGTGACGTTTCGAGGTTCTTGATATGCTATCCGCCAAAATTTTGGATTCCTGTCACATAATCTTCTGTGCTACCCGTTTTTGGGACACGTTGTCGTGGCTTCTCAAATCCCACATGCTACCACTCAAGTGTCGAACTCGTTACACCGTATTTTGATGATCGCCATCGAATGAGAAGTCTCACATACACAAGATCCAAGTCATCTATGCTTTTAATCGCTTTTCTTTTGTAAACACAAGAACCGACCTGTGAAATAAATGCACTTTTATAATATTTCTTGAATCTACGGATACGTCCACTTCTACACACTGCCGCAACCAAACTAAAAACGTATTGAACTACAACTGTTTGCATTATAAATATCGACTCTCAAAATGCATAGCATTATGCGAGGGAGTTTTGTATCACATTGCTGTGACTTAAATCCGGTCACTTAAGGGTAGTCGTAATCCCTTTAGCGCGCGCCAACTATAAAAAAAATTTCTTTTGTATGTGACATTCTTTGAATGTATTGGTGTATATGCTATGTTCCTTATATTAAGTAATTTGTTCTTAAGTACATATGTATCTATGTTGGTATCAAATGTTTTTGTGAAGAATAAGACGAAACCCTTCACGTGTGAGTGTAGCAACGCACTTCCCTAAATTATTTCAAGGAAAGGAGATGTGACACGGCCACTCCCACAAGCGACAAACGATTTTATGCAGATCTAAAACAACTTCCAGTGGCCCCTACACAAGTCCTATTCGTTACCCCTTATTCTTAGACGCGGTTTGAATCCAAAATAAGACTTGCAACACTTAGCTAAGTCACCTTGGCGAAAACCGTGTCGCTAGCCTCAGCACTCAGCGGCATCTCACCTTCAACCTGCCCTCAAAGGAACGTCTCTTCCATAATTAATTTGAGTTTTCCAATTGAAAATCGCTCGCGACCGATTTCCATATGAATCAAGTCTCAAGTCCCGCCTCCCCGCCTGCACAGCGCAGAACACATTTTTATGATAATTACATGCTCAACCTCAACCCCAGGACTTGATATAATTCACTTTCGCACACAACTCACTGCGAACACGCTGAAGACATGTCCTTAATGATTTGCGGCACAAAGGACGTTGCTCGGTGGTATTCTTTAAATTGCGCTTAGCACCTTCACCCCCTTAATTTTGCCGTTTTAGTGCCATCACACGGCATGGAAGGGGTGCCACGCCGCAATCCTTGCTGCCATCCCCGCTTAGGCGCAGCCACATTCATCGTCGCCGTGGCAGAGGATGATGCTGTTGCTGTGTATAGTGGATGCAAGCCGGGCAGATTTTGCAAAAGATCTCCACAACAATACGGACCACTCCGTTCCCCCAAAGCACTGCAAGACCCCCTAATTGTGGTTAAGAGGACATTTGAAAGGCATTTTACCAGCAGCAGCGGCAGCGCAAGACTTCAACGAATGTTCATGTCTATTCCATCCACATCCAGGACAGGCACTTTCGCTTAGGAATTCAGCAGCATCCAACATCGTTCGCCGTCTCTCCCGTCCGCTGGATGAAAGGATGTAAGGAGAAGAAAGAAATCCGAATCCGAGAGGGAGCATTATTGAAATCATTCTCCTGACGGAATATCTTTTCTATTTCGGAGCGCACCCATTCCGGTAGTCCGGTTTTATTAACTCAGTTTGGACTAATTACTTATGATTGGACTAAAATGGTTTCAACATAGCGAAGCTCCGAAGAATAAGATCAGGAGCAGCTTAGGGAGGACGGGGGATGGCCCACTGCCATGGGGTGTGTAGGGGCAGTGCTAGTCGGTTTCATGCACCTTTTCATGCTTCAATGAATAGGGCAATTCGGGAAAAGTCTCTTAATTGGATAGAACAACTAGGAGAAGAAGCAGGAAAAAAAAAACTCCGAAGGAGAGATGATGCCGGGAAGAAAGGAGAAGACGAAATTCTATTGGATCCCGTAATGAATCAAAAACGAATGAAATACATATTTTTTTCCTCTCCTTTTTTTTTGCCCCCGTCCTCCTACGCCTCCCTCTGTCGCCACTGTTCGGCTCCACTGTTTGGGCTTATACACGATTTTTTCCTTTCCTTCTTTTTTTCTGCATACTCGCTCAAAAGCAAAATGGAATTAACGAAATAAATCTGCTTAATGGATGGACTGTTGATAATTGAATAAAAGCGGTACGAGAAGCGGTCGATCTGTGGGGACGGCCGCATGGTCTCTGTGAGAGGTGACGGGAAAGGGGGTGTGGGGCGCGTACTGAATGGTTGGCTACGATTTGAATGAATAATTTTGTTCTCGTTCTGATGGCGTATGGCGGCTTTAATCCCTCCGAAGAATAGATGAGTTGGATAAATGACTTTAATTCGGAGTAAACTCATTTATCAGCCTTACACTGGGTGGGTTAGGCTTAATTACCCAATCAGATTCAGAGTTTGCATTTGATTTTTTTGCGCGCCTCTAGATTTTACTTGGGTTCACCGGACAGATCTTTAGGGAGTTTATTTGAAGCTTTAAACCTAGTGGTTTGATCTTCTGCTAATGGGACGAAGCTTTTCAAAATTTGAATGAATTTATGGAAGGTTTGAAGGTCGATAAGTGGAGCCCAACGTCGATAATAAACTCAATTTCTGCTACGATGATGCCTCAATTCTGTCTTCCGACAATCACTTGTTCACTCATGTATTTACCTAGTGTCCATTTAAGGAATATTAAGCTCTCGCCTTGGGAAAGATGGACTTTAAAAAAAAACCAACATCTCAGAGTGCCTTCCTTGGGCTCTCAAAAGGATAAGGAGTTAATATGAGATTTAGAACCCCACCTTCAATTTTTCACGAATTTGTCAGATTGTATGACTTTGGGTCATGTCGCGATTTTAGGCATTTTCAGTTCTTGTACATTTTCACATTTCTATGTTTTGGACATTTCAGAATTTTGGATTTTGAAATCCTGTCCGCCTCCCAGAATACAAATGCGTTGTCTAGGCGCTGCTGCAGAATGATTAAGTAGCTTGGCAGGAAGTTCTTAGTTTGGACTCTGCTCTCGACAAAATTTTAAAGCATATTTTGAGTTACTGGCTGTTCAGAAAGTGCAGAAAGTCTGTGAAAAAGGAGCTTCTTGATCTTCAGTCCGGTCCAGCCGTGACATAACAACAGGATGTTGTTGGATGTTATTTACCCTTAAAAATGGAGAAAATAGAAATAAGTTAAAACGTACGAGCAACTCTTGCACATAAATGACTCCGTTTTCTTCTTTCGACAACATTTTGTGGAAACTATACAGATACATATGAAGTAGCGGCTGTGGCGTTGTGGGTAAATGCTACGACTCACACGCTAATGATTTCAGATTCGATTCCAAACATCCTTTCCAGTCATTGAATTCCACTGTATATATGTACCTCCGTGAAGTCTCGGTCTTAATATCCACCTTTAAAACAAGCAAAGCAGCTGCCACCGATGAACTGCCTGCAGTAAGTGGGGTACATACACGAAGTTGTTGGTTGGATGATTGTTTGCCGGTAGGAGGGTATCTACCATCCTTTCCCAGATCCTGAAGAAAGAGGACACTTTAAGCTACGGCAACTAGCGAAGAAGGGTTTTTAAAAAATTGGTTATGACTTCTTCTCTGCCGTTTTGCGTAGTTACCGAAAATCCTATGTCAACAGCCAAAAAGCGGGCTCAAGCCAAGGAAGGTTATAATTGACCACATACGAGTATTTATTTATACCTCGGCAGATTTTGCAAAAAAAAATACAGAAGTTCCTGATACAGATCTATGCTAACCATCTGCTTATCGCCTTAAAGGCCGCGTCTGTAGACAGACACCAACAGACAATCTATACGCACATTATGTTGAGTTGGTATCCCCGTAAAACTCGTCTGTCTTTGCAGATAAAGGAAGCTCCGTTAAAGTCTGTTAAAGTTTTACCAAGACCTTTAACATCAAAAAGGGATTTCAATAAGACACACTGTCATGCAACTTTTTGGAAGCACGCTCTTCCACATATTTGATGAACTGTTGGCATATGCCGATGATATTAACCTTATTAAAAAGACAGATCGTCAATAGTGGTGTAAAAAAGGAGTGAATAATGTCACTTCATCTTTGATTGCGTTACTGAGACCCTGGTTCCACAGTACGCGAACATCAACTAGCATGTCTCTTCGACTATCACGATCTTCTTGCCAGCTGCCCAAAGCTTCTCGCCTCGAGTTGGTTAAAGTCCTTCTCCCATTGTGTGTGCCATCTCAGAAGAGGTCTTCTATTGCGTTGTCAGAAGGACAAGAGGTTTTTCACTACGGAACATTGTTATCCATCCGCTATACATGACTTAGCCATTTTAAACGTTGTCCGTAGACGCTTGACTAGGTGCATTCCATCTGCCGTCTCTTAGTTTTCATCTCCAGATGTCACTTACGCAGACAGGACGAAAAATCGGTCGTAGAACTTTTCTATCGAAATGGCCATATTCGCTAAGTTTCAGGGCCTTAAGCAGGACAGCGATACTAAAAGTATTACACAAAGCTAGCTTTGTCTTTCTATTTGCCATCTCACTTACATTACTAGAGACTAATACTACTTCGAGGTCGTAAACGAATTTGCTTACCTTACCTTGCCTCCACTGTAAATTCCAAGAATTATATAAGCAGTAGTGTAACTCTTACCACAGTGTCTTAACGCTTGGATGGCTAAACCTAAAATCCTCTCCATAAGAACCAGTTTCTATAACATCTAGTTAGTCCGAGTCTTGTTTTAAGGTGCAAAGGTATGGTCAATGAAGAGATCCTCGTTTGCCTTGAAAGAAAAATCCTTCAATTTAGCCATTTGGTTATGTTTATGAGCTGTAGGAAGACTTCGATCTAGTCAAACGAATTGGAAAGTCTGGCTTGAGGTGGTTGTGGCATAAAAAGGGAATGGAATCTTACAATAGAGCTAGGGGAGTCTTTAAGTCCAACCAAAAGGGATTTCGTATATGACGCCTCTGACTGCGCACCCATCTGAAAAGAAACCTCAATCAGTTGGGTGGATAATACTGGGGAATGTTTCGCTGTTTATTTCTCACCTCAGTTCTCAAATATTGTATGTAACCTATAGAAAACAAATTTAATCAAATAAAAATTCTAAAAATCAGCTAAGCACTACAATAAACACAAGGATTTACAAAATTTAAATCCTTCACAAGCAACAGCTCCATTTGCATCATCGCTTACAGCCAACTGCAAATTAAATCTTGGTAATGAAATCTGCAAAACTGTTGCCACTGACTAGCACTGAAGTCGTCAGAAGACGATTAAGTTGAAGCAACATTTTAATTTCACCACGATTGACGTTCTAATTGGATAATCAGCACAAGTACTGAGTACCATCAGCAGAAGTATGATGCACTTGAATTTATGAAGACTGCCTCTGGATGGCGAAATGGACACATTTTCATCTTCCACTGACGAACTTTATGAGTTTGTGCTTAAGAGTCAGTTTATTCAACAGTTTGCCCTTTAGATAATTGCGAGAATGGGCATATAGCTCTTTACTTGTAGACTTAAAGCTTGAATTTAGGTTAAAGCAGACGATTACGTAAATATTCTATTCTATTCAGAATAAAATATATTCTGTGTGCATCATCATAGAGGCTATGTACACTCTGGAGGCCAGGCCACTCCATCTTTCACCATGGACTACAACTCTTTTTTTCTTCTTCATTTACTGGCGCTACACTCCAGGGTGGACCTGTTCCTCAACCAGCATGCTTCTCCAGCCATCACGATCGTTCAACTTGCTTGCAGGTCCTTCTACACTTGTATACGCAATCTCGACCTAGGCCGTCCTCTGTTGCATTGTCCCAATGTCTATTATTCGAAGATTTTTTCGGTGGGAGCAGTGGGGTCAATATGATCTACATAGCCTAGCCATCTTAAGCGTTGTATCCGAAGAAGCTTAACCAGGTACATGCCTCCGTAGAGCCTATAAAGTTCGTCGTTGAATCTTCTTCTTCAGTACCGTCAAACGCAAACAGGATGAAATATCGCAGGCAGAAATTTTCTCTCAATAAGACTAAGGGCCTCCTCATCCGTTTTTAGTAGCGTCCAAGTCTCTGCGCCGTAAAGGACGACTGGGTTGGTCAAGCTGTTGAACAAAGCCAGTTAAGAACTTCGAGAGGGGCTCTATTGCTCAATTGCCTCTTGAGCCCAAAGAAGCAGCGATTGGCAAGAGTGATTCTGCGTTGTTGCATAACGAAAGCCTTGACTACCTAGTAGTTTTACCTGGCTAGTGGCACGCTCTGTCTGAGACGTCGATGTTGTGTGTCCTTCCTCGATTATGTTTTGCCCTCTTTTATGGGCAAACCCCATTTTATCCGACTCCAATCCATCGGGAGCTATTCCCATGCAGAACCCGGCGAGTTTATGAACTTGATCCAAACACCTCAATCAGCGGTTGCCTACCTGATGGAATAGCATCCTAGGCAAGTCTCGTGATGTAGGAGGCATCTGTACCACGTGTCGAAGAGCTGCTATACATCCAGCGCCACTCTGTCATGTTTCTTGCCCTATCCCGGCGAGTAACTCCCGCAACAGCAAGGAGGAATTCCATCTCGAATGCATGTAATCGCCATCTCAATCTCTCGGTCATTACCCAAAGTTCGTGACCATAGGTGAGAGTCGGAACAAACACTGAGTTAGAAACCGATAAATTGCATTTGATACTGTCCTTATTAATGATCTTCCAAGCTCCTCCAAAATTTATCCAAGAAAGTTCAGCGTTGCCATTCTCCAGCCGTTTCAATGGGACTCCACTAACAAGAAGAGTTCATTGGACAGGAGTTTTGGAGATGACCATCAGCATCAGCACATGTGGTTTCGATCGCACGTAGGATTTCCGTTTGAGAGGATATGTGGCACAGCCCAACACCCATTATACTATCGTTTATCGAGCACGGCTGCTATAGTTGGTGTGTAGAGACGAGCCCACACTCCTAGAGAACACTCCGCAGTTTACCTCGGGGGTCGTATTTCTTTCCTAAATTTACAAAATATAGATCGCATACAGCTAAGACTTCTCAAGTATCATTCTAAGAGTGAAACTCTGGTCGGTTGTCCTCACTGTTCATCACTCAACCTGGATTATATCATGGATCTAGAACGGGTCTCCAATACCTTAGCGAAGATCGCACCGGAAGAGAATAGAATGAGATATGCCCCCATAATCAGAGCAATCTTTCCTGTCCTTTTTAAAAGAAGTCAGTCTGTCAATTGCCAAGGGTCTTGTCACATTCTCAGGGCAACTTGACGACATGCGTGAGACACAGGACTCTTCCTTAAACATCACTCTAAGCATTTCTGACCGAATTTCTTACACATCGACGCACTTGCAGATTTTTAAAAATTCAATCGGCAAGGAGACTTCCTTCGCAGCCGGACTATCCCCAGCTCCAGTCAAGGGGCAACAGATTGTCAAATCACAGATTGCCCTGTTCGAGATTGAGCAGCTGCAAAAAGTGCTCGCTGCATCTCCGCAAAATGTTGTACTCATTGCTAAGACGCCCACCATCTTCTTTTCTCTTTTTCATATAATGAGGGGAAAGGTGTTAGTTAAAAATTCGAAGGTTTACCCCCTTAGAACAGGACAGCAAGTGAGACACATCGGCATACATGTGGAATCCATAAACCCCTTCTTGGGAGACAACTAATAGTCTAGCCATTTTCAACTTGTTCTTATTCAGTCGTAGTTAACGGTCGACTTTCAGTTTCTCTTTTGATGCAGAAACTTACAATTGAAACACAGACTTTCCCGCCTCTACCGATTTCGAGTGTTCAATCTATTTTCTTCTGAAAGGACCTTTTAAGTTCACCTCTCACGAGAGTACTTGCAACCTTAGTGAACTTATTTATCGCCGTTTTTCACACCCCATTGATTGTCATGGAGATGAGAGTAAACAGACAAAAAAGGCGAAAGTTTTAAACACCCACAACAATGCCACAAAGTTTGCTTAAAAGCCACACGAGCCAAATATCTCTGCATACAAATCTCCCATTTCCACAATAGGGAGCAAACTTTGATCATTTCTTCTAATTAGAACTAATGCCAGAGAGCGTAGTTAAAGTAGTTTTGACAAGGATTATGTGTCTCTTCGCCGCAGCAGCGACGGCGCGGCAGCGCTCGCATACACACAGAGTCGCATTCCCATTCTTTGGCTGCGTCATTGTCAACAAATTTCCAACCTGTCTCAGCATATCCGCCACTCTTCATTGAAAATGGCAACTAAAGGCAGTCAGTCGCCGTCCCCTTCCGTTCCCCAAAAATATTTTCACTCATAGCGGGGGGATGGGTGGTTGAATCTCGCCACAGGCAAAGAGCGAAAGACACGCGAGAACCGAGTGCAAAGTGTTGCTCTGCACCTTCTGGCAGTCTCGTCTCCACTGTTTTTTCGGCTTTTTTTTGTCTTTTGGTTCACATAATGAGTTGCTAGGATATTTTGTTGACATTTGCTCAAGTCACGCGAGCATACTTAAAAAGGACGTTTCACGGAGTTGACGGAGTTCGTGTCATGAGGCAGTTGAAGCTCATGTTTCATGATTCCGACGACGACTGAGAAAAAATGTTGCTTTGCAATGCGATTTATGGTGGCGCCAACGTCAGTTAAATGTCAATTTTAAAGTTAAGCTTTACGACCGACAGGGGGGGGGGAGGGGGAATGGGAGAGTTTGTTGTTTATTTTATGAGAAGCGAATTTTAATTTGCAACGCACTGCAATCGGTTCCACCCGCGGACATGAAACCAATTATCCAGCGAATTGCATGTCATCCCAGAAGGTAGGGCCACTGGGGGATGAGGTCGAAGCCAACTCGAACGACTTTTTTTTTCGTTGCTTGTCTCCTATTGAGTTCATCGATTTTCTCATCTCGCATCCACTTAAGAAGGCGATTTATGGAATACTTATCGTGCTTCACTTAAACGGCATTCTTTGTTGAAGGTTGAAAGCTTTCCCTGTAAAGATAGTTTCCAACCCTCCACCCCGCATTCGCAGCCCAGAACTCATGCCGTTATGCTTCTGTATCTAATGGATCTAGGAGGGCTATTGTCCATCGTCTTATTGAATATTACTACGGCAGAGAGGAGAACACAAGAAGCCTTCTTTGCCGAAGAATATTTCATCTTGTGTGTCCCTGTCCCCCCTCCGATGATGAATGGAATGTACCAAAGGGGGGGACGACGGCAGAAGGGGTGGTTGACAATGACTGAGAGGAAGATGAAGAGACAGAACTTTAGGGGAGCGGGGGAAGAAGAAACACAACTTTATGACATTTCCAATGAAATTGCGTATCTTTTATGCTGATTGCTTTGATTCGAACAGGCGCTCAGCGCCCCCCCAAAACTCTTTCCACCTTCTCGGTGATGAATGAGAGAAAAACTCCTTCGATTTCATTCATATCCTTTCGAAGGAAATTGAATTTTTCTTTAAGATAAATGCGGCTCGTCTCTGACTCTGTAAAATGTGCCCTCGCCCCTCTCTCCTGCCGTCTCTCTTTCCTCGTCGCCATGTGCTATTGATTTTATGCCAAGAGACACAAACTCTTGAATTGGATTGGATTCACCCACCCCCCAGCCGGGAGCACCTCCCCATTTAAAGGTGTTGACTTCAATTGATAGATAAACAGTATGCAATTTGAATATTATATAAGGGTACAGTCAGCCCGAGGCGAAATCATGTTATCAATGGTTTTGTAGTGTTTTTTGTCTTCTCCCTCCACCCACCCATCCTCGCCTGCGGGCGGTTTGAATGCGACGCTCAGGTGTTGAACGAGGAGTAGGCGGGCGATTTCAGAATGGTATCACTTTCATAATGGCGTTGTCATAGCCTAAAGAAAACGAAGAAGCGGCGAAGATCCTGCCAAACAAAACATGGCAATTTCCTTGCAAAGTGCTTATGGTGGTAACAGGAAATTCATTCTCATGCCACGTGCTATGTCCTCGCGACGAGATAAAATATCTAAAGCACTCGCCTGAGTCGTTCACTGCTGATGGCTGAAAGGTCCTTTAATTCTGTCATATGACGGTCGCGGCGGTTTTGTTCGCATACAGGGTGGATGAGTAATTGCGAAAAAAAGGCAAAAAAAAAAACGTATCGATTTTTAATTTACAAAAAAAACATCAATTTTGCTCCCCTCCCTCCACCCAACCAGACGCACAGCTCTGCCGACTAAATTCGTTTTGTAAATTGACGTGTGAATCTGCTTTCTGCACGGTTTTACAGTCACTGTTTACAGGGCAATTTGCACAGCAAATATGGCCGGAGTTTATGGAAGGTGAACTCATTTGCAAAAGAATTCACTTAAATCGTCGCAAAACAAGATGTTCGCCGTTTACATGTTTCACTTTATGACAAAAGACGAGCGTGTGATGCGATGGTTTCATTGTCAGCAGATGGGCGAATTGATTGCATTAGATTGAAATTTGATGGCGAAGCCCGTAAACTCAGCCATTGTAAGCCAGTTAAGGTTTTTCATTGCATTTGCAGTGGAAAATGCGGCAACACGGGGTAACATGCTCTGATGATGACCGAAAGCAATCAGAGCGTGCAAAGAAGGAGTTCACTTTATCGCTTTGAAGTGAACTGCAGTCGCGACTTTGACATAAACTTAAGTGCTGAGATCAAAGGCAGTCCACTCATTCAATCATTCAAGCACAAAAGGGGTTTTCCGATTAAGGCACCTTGTCTGAGAGAGAATGAAGTTAGCTGTGTGCATGGTCGTTTGGAATTCCTTTATGTTTGCGGATCGAATACTTTTTTCCATCTGGAAGCTTACTATGTATGCCATGTTATAAATAGTATCTAACCTAATATCTAAGTACTATCTGATAAAAAAAAAAAAAGAGTTTCCGGTTGTTGTTCTCATTTTTCGTTGGCACTACTGTTCTCTGTGCTAAATTAACGCAAAAATATTTACAACTGTTTGAGATATTCATCCTTTTGTCATATCTTTTGGTTTTGTCAAAATGTCAGAAATAATGCAACAAGGTAGTTCCGGAAGAGGACCTTACAGCATGTTTTGAAAATTGGAAAAAGCGGCGCTACACGATGCTGCTTTTTTGGACCATTTAGAGAGAGGATTAAATCATTTAAGAAGATTTTTGGACTCAGAAAGCTGTTTTTTATTGGAAAAATAAAAAAGTCCGATGAATGTACACTCCATAATGGACCCGAGTCTTACTTACTTAAAGGGCTTTCGACCTATGAAGAGTCTGTGTCGGAGACAGAGCATTCTTTTATGTCCTCCGGTGGTAGGCATGTGAATTAGAGATGTCCAGACTAAATGTGCTGGCATCCACGATAGCTTGGTTCTTAAAGCTAAGATCCGTACCCGGGGTACATTGTTCCCAGGTTTCCAGGTCAAACAGCCCTAATGGAGGTTCAGTCAGATGCCAAAGTCTCTGGCAACCACGCCAGCTTCGTTCTTTAAACCTTTTTTTTTTTATAATTTTTTATAACGAAGGTATAGAGGAAAAGAGGAAAAGGTGGATCGGTGCACATTGGTTTCCAATGCTGTGGATTGTAATGAGAGGGAAAAGTTGAGCTGAGAAAAGCATTCCGTATTCGTTTGGTGCGGCTAAAGAACTTAAGTGTACGTCCGAAGGTGGGCTTAAGGGTGAACGGGTGGGCATTCTTATCGAGGCGAGTATTGCGGGTAAATTCTTGAAGGGGAAAAATGCAACTGGTTCACTCATTAGAGCATTTTTTGTTATATTACCCATAAAAAATAATAGGTTTTATCGCTCGCTGTTGAATTCTATGTAGTAGGCGCAGGGAGGTCTTAGGTGCTCCAGACCAGATAGGAGCATTGTACTCTAGTTTTGGGTGGATGTAAGCCTTATAAATTGTTGCCAGATCAAAAGGAGTGAAATATTTCTTGCATCGCTTTAAGAAACCGAGACATTTCCCTGCATTTTTGGCGATCTCGAATATGTGATCGTTCGAACTTTGTGTTGAGTTGATACACATACCGAGAATGGAAAGTCGTTCGATTCCGGCAATGCTAGAGCTAATCATTGGAAATGGTTGTTTATTTTGGGGACGCTTGAGTGACAGTAGACAACACTTGGTCTTGAAAGCATTCAATTCCACATTATTCTTCTTACCCCAATCAATGATGCTGTCAAGATCGGAATTTAATGAGCTTAACATACGCTGCCGTTCCAAGTCTATGGCCGAAGAGGAAGGTCGAGAGCCAAGAAACGAATTTGAGAAGCCAAGATTCCATCCACCTACCAGAGTGTAGCTTCTTTAACATCACTTGCGCTTGCTCACGCCCTCTAAATTCTGGTACACTGTTTCAAGTTTTCGAGACCAAACGGACCTTTCAATGGAGGTTTAGTCAGATGCCAAAGCCTCTGGACACGTTAGCTTGATCCTTTAAAAGTAAGGAGCTACCCGAGTCTAGCTTCTTTAACTTCACTTATGCCTGCTCCTACACTCCTATCCCAGGTGCGCTGTTTCTAGATGTCCAGACTAAGAGCCTTGGAATAAATTGGTCCTTTGAATTGAGGTTCAGTCTTCGTACTAGAGTCAAGTTTCTTCTACATCATTTGTGCGTTCTATTGTTCCGTAACGAGTGGAGGTCAATGCGAACTTTAAATATGAAAACACTATTTATTGACAGTTAATATTCTTAAAGAACAAAGTCAAATCAAACCTGAGTTCTCAAGCACAAGAGTCGATACACCCAACCACCAAATCACACCCAACGCCTTCACCACACCTGCTTCTTTGAATACAATCCAAAACCGTGTGTACTCGTATAAAATGAATTACAAAATTTCGGAGACAGTCCACCTCTCTTGTTGAGCGTTAACAGCAATTTTCCCCTCATAAGCTTACAGCCTACTCTAATCTAGTCTTTTCCTTCTTTATTTGGCGTTGAAACTGTGCAAAGACCTGGGCCTTTAACAACATACCTCTCTAAGTAGCTGTTTTCATATTTTTGAATGAATTGGATGTGTGCTCTTCAACGGCAACTAAGGACATCATTAACTGTTTCAGATTTAAACTTTCTTCGGGCTAGAGTGTTTTTTCGTTAAGGTCTACATGCCCTAGTCAGTATCGCAGTATCCTCATATGTTTAAATAGGTGAATGCCGCATAAATCGAGCAAAATGTTAGTCCAAGTGCACATAAACCCTACCATTAGCCAACTAATCGCAGAGCGCTTTTCAAAATTCGGCATAACTTAGTCCACAAAATTTTTATGAGATGAATCTTAATGAACTCACATAAGCCACATGATCATATGAAGTGAGAAACGTGGCTAAATATAGTGTCATTTGTTTCTTCAACAGGCTGCCTTATTACTTAGATGAAAAATCTCAGGATGGACTTTGAAGAATCATCACTTTGTCTGCAAAATATAATTGCAGGTCGTGTCTTTCAAGTTGAACCGTTTTGTTTTCAAAAAGGACTTTCAAGTGCCCACCTGGATCTAATGACTTATCACCACGAGACTTATGCCAACGTTATTGAGTTCAAGATTGTCGTTCAAATTAATGGAAAAAATCTTTTGATTCCAATTGCACAGTCCAGAGAGAACCTGCGCCCCAATCAACATGTCTCCTCAGCCGGTACAGTCTATCGGCAATTGTCACCAATTTAGCGATCGATCTTTCTTCACATTTTGTTATGCCCTCTGAAGCGAAGACGTCCCCTGTTGTGTTGTTTAAACAGCTTGCAATCATTTTGCTCTGTTCTTCCAATCTATGCGTAGCCACAAAACGTACTTCTGTCAATGTACAGCCTATTGAGTTTCATCGTACTTAGAATGTTCCTCCCGAAAAGAACAGCTCGATCAGAGGATGTATACTGATGCCGGACTTAAGCCAGACAGTGCGGTTGGCACCCTTGTGGGTGTATTATGGTGTCTGTGGTTTAATACCCAAAATAGGGGGCAAAGCCAATGTAAGAGTATCGCACTCAGTGATCGGATTCAGACTTCTCAGTCTATTGACTCAGATCAAACTTTTCCGGCTTTGGGAGGAGTTACACTGCAGCCGACTGCTCTGACCCATAGAACGGGAGAGGTATTAGCCGTACGCGCTTCCCCCTAAAGTAGAGTGGTTGTCCCACAAGCGTAAGCTCAGTCTGGCACATGGGTAATTAAGTCTTACGGTACCTGCTACTCTTGAAAAAATCGACCTCATTGTAAAAGGCCGTACAGACATAAAGATTGGGGGGGTAAGACGAAATCTTCGTCTTCCTCAAAGTATATTACTTAAATCATATTTTCTTATTGATCGCGACACCCATTTAAACCGCCTCCACTTCACTCTCAGCAACGTCTCGCTGTTGGCTCTCTGTGTTAGCCCAATCACGTCAACGTCCTCCGCATAAGCCAGTAGCTGAACGAACTTTCGAAAGATCGTGCTTCTAGTGTAGATTTGTGAACTTTTCAAGAATTATTGAAAAAGTTAAAACACAGCGTTATTTCATGAGGCGAGCATGTTCGAATTGCTTTTTACACTCTTCGAGCACATCGTGGTCGCCGTGGCGCAGTGGTAAGTGCATCGACTGCGGCGCAGAAAGTCTGGGTTCGATTCCCGGACGGGACACCTAACATTTTTTCACGGCACCACCTCTTTCGAGTTGCTGACAACACTCAAAGAGTATTAATTGTCTATGGAAAGCTTCTGAAATCTCGCCGTTCGGAATCGGCAAAAAACTGTAGGTCCCTTCTACTCGTGAAGAACAATAGCATGCACAACACGAGTAGTTGTTGTAGAAGCTAGGCCCTGGTCCGTTATGGGCTGTAGTGCCACTCAATTATTATTATTAAAACACAGCGTATTGTCTTGTCTAAAACCTGTTTTGAATTAAACGTTTTCGTGAGTTCTGTATCGACCTAGAGAGAGCAGTGAGAGTTCATCATTCATCATATCACACGCCAGCCAGCTGTCTAAAACCTTTCCCAAAATTGAAGGTTTCAGTCAGCTCGTTATGGAACTTGTTGGAGAAGCCAGCATTGATCACCGTTATCATACGCAATCTGACGAGTTTGGCTGGAATACCACAACTCGTGAACCTCACCAACTTCATTTCATTCGCCTTCGTCTCAGTATCAGCAAACGTATCATTGAAGGCTGACTGTGCTAGTGATATCTACAAGCTTTTAGATCCCTAAACTTTTAGAAGATGATGCGATCGATGTTAAGAATATCACTTGAAAGTATAAAGGGTTCACCGAGATCCTTTTTGACTCCATCATGATGATTATTTTGGTGACTATTTCGAAAAACTTAAATTTATCCATCTTACAACAAACAGCTTAACAATCTTTGACGAAACCTTTGCATACCCTAATGATCTTCAAAGTAATCGGCTTTCTACCAAAACTCAACGATTTCCACGATCTACTTTCGCTTTCCGGTTGCAAGATGCCGCCAAATCTGCAATTTTGCGCAAATTTATTCCCACCATCCATGGGAGACCTGAAACTTCCTTAATCCCAAGAAGTAGACCGTCCCTCTAAAGTAACTCTTCCCCATGTCACCCAGCCACTTAAAATAACGACAGGATATGAATTTATGATCTCCCCGCCTCCGCCTCCTCACACTCTGTCCATTTTATCGACATGCATTTACAAAGAAAAAAAAAAACAAAAACAACAACTGACGGCTGCGATAGAAACCTAATGAAACTGCAGTTTCCTTGCGACACGTATCCGTACGTGCAGGCCCATTTTGAAAATTGAATTAAATTTTTTTAAATCAAACTCGTTAACCCTTCAACCATTAAGTTGATTGCAGACTACACAGCGACAGCGATCTTTGGAACACAGCGTTCACCCGGCTGCGCGTGTGTGTGTGGACCAGTGAAACACTGAACCAGTGTGGAACTAGTAGTCGGAACTCCGCTCCCGTACCCATGCCACCATCAGACGACACTAGCCATAGAATTATCCGATCGTTTGGAGTGATTTAGGCGAAGTGCACATAAAAGCGTTATACGCGAGTGAAATTAAATTTAATAGCGCGTTAGATTGTTTGGGAGAATGCCGGACAATACGCTTTAAATTGGTTTAACCAGCAGCTCCGGAGGACGACTGTGGCTGCGTGTCTGCGTCGCTGTGTGAAAGAACGGGCGGTTTTACGAGGAGGCAGGCTGTGTCTGGTAATTTATTGGGTTAAAGTGATTTCTGAAAGAAGAAAGAAGGAGAACAAGAAACACGACTAAACGCTCGCTTCTGAGCGGCGGTTGTAGAGATAACTACAAATCATAATTTTCGAACGAAAATATTTGTTGTGTCTGCTCTGTGTAATCAAGGTTCGGATGCCGCCTTGTAAGCGATTTGTCTTCCATCAGCGGCTACATGACTGCATGACTCCGCACAGAGTGCGGTGCTTAATGGGAGTTAAGCGACGGTTTGTCTATTTTTTGTAATGTCATGCAGATTGACTGCGCGCTTTGCCGCTTTTGGACGTGCAACGATAAAGGCGTGTTAATGGTCTGTGTTTTGAAAGTACGATCTAATACATTCAGTAATTGGTGGGACCTACAACGGATTCTTTGAGTGATGGGAATGAATTGACGTTTGGGAAATCTTGCATCCGGAATTGATGTTGTGTCAGAGTGGAAAGCATTCTTTGAAGCTTGTCAATGACATTGTTGTTAGTTAAACGGGAAACACAAAGATATCGTATCACCTTAGGCTATTCGCTTAACTCAAGAGACCGCTCCGTGGATACCCTCCAAGACAGAAACCAAAACGAAAATGGAATTAAAGGCTACTTTCGGACTTTGCAGCATGTTTGTTGAAAATACAGCGTTGATACAACAAGGAGTCCGTTTCCGGAGGTGGTGTCGTGCAGGCTGTGTTTCCCAATGACGCCAGCAAAGATGTCCTCTTTCCCCAGCTAAGCATTAAAATCTCCTAGAACGATCTTGGTGTCATAGCCGGGGCATCGATCGTATGTTCTTTCTAGGAGATCATAGAACTCATCCTTGCTGTTGTCATCCGTCTCTTCTGTCAGGGCGTGAGCGCATATCAGGCTGATGTTCCCGAATTTAGCCTTGATGCGGATTGTCATGAGGCGTTCGCTTACGGGATCGTAACTTAAGACCTTGCCTAAGTCTGCCTCGAACAACAAATCCGCATCCGAATAGGCGCTGACTTCTCTCCCTGTAGCAGTCGCTGTTGTATATGTATATATTGTCCTCTTCCACGAAAAAAAAACACAAACTACATATTTCGTGTTTACTACGCTTCCCTCCTGCTCCTCTCTTTTAGATCCTAAGTCTGATTAAGCCGTGGGTGATCTCTTTTGGGACATAAGCCCTCGACTGCTTCTACGCACCATCGTGTACGGTTGCCAGGAATGTGATCCTGCTTCGTTCAACTCCTTCCGAATTGCGAGCATACCTCCTAGACTTTCTACACACTGCTCCTAGCTTTAGCGGTTCATCTACAATCTTTTGGGACAAGGTCTCGCTGCACTGCTTGACTTCCATAACTAGCTTTCCAAAGCGTACGTCCAATGCATTGCCATTTACACCTTCAAATCATAGAGTCAATAGGTTCCTAACCAGTTTTCATTTGAAGTTCTTCATGGAATGAACGATTAGGCCAGAAGACCTAAAGGATGTTTCGAAGACACATCTTCACGAGTTATAAATGTTAGTTCAATAAAACAAATTGTTTATAATAAATGTCTAATGTCTGCTTTTATTGAATACTCTTCAAAAAGTAACTCTACCATAGTTTTCGCGACAAGCTTTACTAAGTCAGACTGTACATTTTGGCTATGTAAAAATAAAATATTTGTGAGCATAGCGTGGAATGCTTGGAGACTCTCTCTTAGCTGTTAGGTGCGGTGTTATTAATTCTATGAGCGACTGGTATGTGCTGATGTTGTTGCCGCTTCATCTCTCTTGTATGCTCAATTCACTACACCATTGATGTTATTATGCTGCTGTACTTTCATATTGACTGCTGCTGTTCTGTATATAAACTGCTGGGTTATAAATACTGAATACGGCAGTTTGTTAGTAATGTTGCAGAGTCAATATGTTGCAAACTTGTTCCATACATTCTAAGTTGGGATTCATAACTCTTGCAGCTTCCTTGTGAATTTTGATATAACATGCCAAATCACACAAGAAGTCCCGAGACATAGGGGCGCCACTACCAAATATTATTCATTTAATATTAATTTTTTTTTGTTAGTGGCGCCCTCTATATGCCCCCTACATTAATTGAGTGGCACTACAACCCACAAGAGACCAAGGCTTGGTTTCTACAACAATTATTGTTGTGTGTGCCACAGTTCTCTAAGGAGTAGATGGGACCTAGAGGTTTTTTCCGACTTTGAACGGCAAAATTTGAGAAGGTTTTCATAGACAGTAAGTACCCGTTAAGTGTTGTCAGAAAATCGAAAGAGGTGGTGCCGTCAAACAATGCGAAGTGTTCCGTCCACTGAACAATGCCACGGCGACCACAATCAAATTGAGAGAGTTATTCCCCCAACTATTTGACAACATCCCGAACGCAGCCCTTGACTTCCCAATACGCCTGCCTGTTTATATTCTATACGATTCTGCCTTCAGTAAAGAGAACGCTCCCAAGGTATTGGAAGATATTGAACCGGCTATGGAGAGTTATTTATTTGAGAGGAAGACTTAGTTCACGATTTTTGCTTCCCTCGCCACTCTTATTGTTATTTGATGGAGATGCACGATTCTATAAGATAGTAAGCATACATCGTCCATGTAATCAAAACGTTTCAGATTAGATCTCAGAGTTCATTGAATTCCTCTGCTTCCAGTTAAGGCTGCGCGGAGTACATCTTGTAGTAAATGCACGAAGGAATATTAAAACAAACAGTTCCATGAGTTTAACTCTGACACTTTTATTAGTTCTCTCTGACTGCGCTGTTACATATTTTGAAACTTCTTTTATACTCTGACAGCAAGAGGAATTTTCGGAACAATCACTCGGTCCGGTCAGTGACCTCGTACAGCTGAAATGCATTTTCGGTAATGACAACCGTTCATGACGACGTGTTTTATTTACAGTGGTGAGCGAAATAAGTCGTTCTAAATCACTACAATGTCTTATCACGAATAAAAACAAATGCAGCCCTGATTGACTCCACTTCGAACCTAAAATGACTCAGACAATCTTCCGGTTGTTTCCTTTTTTAATTTTAAACCTTCTTTTCTCCTTGTTAGTGGAACCCTTTGCAAATAGTGTGATATTGCCACTATGTACCCCATTTAGTGAAACCCAATAAAGTCTTCCCAACTTTTGCAGTTAATATCGACTACATTGTCAACTTGGTTAGCGACCTGTTTTGTCAAATCACCGTGGTCGGATAAGCGTAGCATTCTACCACACGTCTCCCTGCGAATTATGGGAGGCACGCGGAGGCGGCTTGAAAAAAAAACACTTTCATTCGGCGACGGTGTTCCATACGCGCTGACATTGTATGAATGACGGAAAAGTAGTGTCAGGTATCCAGTTGGGCATCGTAGTGTTCAGGATCGTTTTGGTGTCTGCTGATTAGAGGATGACGGGTGTACTCGTAATGGTTGTACATGCATCCTCGCCTATACAGTGATCACCATAAGCGTCCCACTGAGAGAACTTTTTGCTATGAGGAGGACGAGCAAACATAAATGCCCTGATTCTGTACTTTCTCAACCAAAACCTGTCGAAATTGTCACCGCTGTCCGTAAGAATGTTCGGACGAACCCGAGGCATTCAACTTTAAGTCAACCGGAAGAATTCTCTCACTATGAACTGCTTGCCAATTTCTTTGGTGAGGACTTTGCCAACTGACCCAGGCCCTGACATTGGCGCGTTTCCTTATTGGTTCCTCGAGCTGTTGTAACCCACCCCTAATTTGCGCAAAGTTATCGAACTTTTGCGAAAACAAATCCACCTGATAATCACTTGCTCCTAGTTCATGGATCTCACAAAGTCGCTTTTTGGTGTAGATTTTGGACGTTATTCATTAAAATCCCCTTGAGAACGACGTTGGCTAAGCCACCACTGTCTACAGTTGCCGTGATTGGTTACCAATTATCGATTTCGGATCTGAAATACATTGACAACGACAAAAGGTATGAGCAGGACGACGCTACGTAGCATACATGCTATGCGCATTTCGTAAGAGTCATTTTGAAGCACAATCATTTCACGTGCAAACTGATGTGAACTTGTCACCGAAATCATTGAGTTTGACGCAGTTAGACTTTCGCAGTTCGACGATTCGTGTGCTTGCCATTTAACAAAGCTTCGACAGACATGCCATTGCGGGGGTCACTCGCCGAAATAGTCTGAGAAAGGCGACGGTGCGAGGGAAACTGAATGTTGAACAGCTACGTCTTCGGACGGAAAGGGCTGTGTTTCGTCGGTGTGGCCACTTTGGCTGGATTTTCCCTTCATCAAAACTTCGGAAGCGTGCCGTAGATGCAAATTCATCAAGTGATTGGATCAATTTCATAAACACGCTTCGTTACTCTTGGGAACATGGCGAAGGATGGAGCGCCCTGGAAGTCTCTCGAGCGTGCACTGCTACCGCTACCCATTAACTGGAACATGCAGGTTAACAAAGACGATGATGAAGATCGTTTATTCTAAAGAAAGCCCTCAACTGAACTGCGACAACATTCATTACATCTAAACATGTAAACCTGAAACCCACAAACAATCAATACCACTCCGAATGAACTTCGTTCTTGTCCAAATCTCCACCATCTGATATCCATTCCTCTTAATTTGTGTCCATTGCATCCTTCCTGCCTACACATCTCACTGTCAATCTCAACGTAGTGCCTATTGTCGTGCCTGATATGCTTTGCCTTTTAATCCTTTTGTCATTCAGCTATTCACAAGTGTCCACTTCTAGCCAACGTTATACCATCTTTTGCAGTCTGCTGAGCGTACACCCGTGAATGCCCGAAACTTCCTGTTAACTGCGAAAGGCAAACCAAAGCGGCTTTCATCAATATTGGTCTCCGCTGTCCCCGCTTTTTAATGAATCCACATCACTCCCTCTGTGAAACCCAGCAGTCGCCGAAAAGGCGCTTTGTCTGGTGATGAATTCTCTAGCTGTGATGTGGACCTCCCACATCACGGAAGCATCTCCATTAAGAGCATTCCACAATGCCACCGCCCCCTCCCACCACACATACCCACACTCTCGACGTGGTACCTGTTGCATGCAATTGCAAATTTAAATCCGCTCAAATATAGGCCTGCAGGCTTCCCTTTGATAGAGCACCGTCCGGCGCATCTTATTTCATTCTCTAGTCACTTCCTCTCATCCAAGTCTCTTGTAATTACGTGGCCACCCCTCCCTCCTCTCTCACAGACACACTGCACTCGCAAATGAGTATTACAGACCGAGGTAGCAGAACTTACCTCTCACGTCAGCGTCGCCGTCAAGCAAACACCCGGCGTGATGTGCCGTGAAAGGGGGAGCGAGGGCGAATAAGAGAAAAAAAGACCCAAAAGAGCCATCAAAGAAAAATGGAGCAGCAGCTAGCTAGCTCCTTTCATCAAAGATAAATCTGCGGAGCAAATTTCTCCGGTTGTAGATACTTACAGTGACACAGTGTGTCATTGCATCCGCGCCGGTTGTACCTTCCATCAGCAGCAACTCGATCCTTTGATGTTCCCAGCAGCACACACAGCCGCTCTGTTGGCAGTCGTCGATCTAAACAGAGGGACTCTCTGTGCTCCATGCACAGCGCCCTCGTCATGATTCATTTACAGTTTAAATTAATAATATCTCCTCCTCCTTTATGCAATGGCAACTACATCTGCTCCGTGTGTGCCGTGGTGCCGTGTGTGAGCTAGTGCACAGCCCGGCGACTGCATCTTTGATGAATGTCCATCGATGTGGCTGGAGGTGAAGCAGTGTTCAATGGTTACAACACTGTTTCTAGATTAATTTGAGTGGGCTCCTGCCCACAGACGACCGAACGACCGGACACTGAACGGTAGCCGTAGTGTCTGCGTGTGTAAGCTGCAGCCTAAGCCTGACCGTTCGTGGTGTAGTCGTCGCTCACGGCATGCATCTCCTCCCTCGCGCCCCTTGGGGAAGATGAAAATTACATTATTTGTGGCGTTTGTGTGCTTAGATTGATTTTTCCCGGCAATATGTGTGAGATCTATCCGCCATCGGGTGGACATCCATTCCCGCCAACAGAATTACTTCTACTTCGACTAAGTTATTTATATTTTCTTCTTTTTCTCTTCCATTTCCAGGTCACTCCGACACTGCGAAAGCCGTCCGGGCAGCGTGGCGCAGGAAGGAAGACATTCAGCTCGAGTATCATGCACTCCAGTCGGTGCTGTGTTGTGTCCAATGCCATTAGCAGTTAACCCATTCAATTAGAAGAACAACAGCAACCCAGCAACGTGAGTGTGTCGGTCAGTGTGGAGGCGAAAAAATTAAATAAGACCGAGAAAACAGTGGTCTCATACCACCCCGTGTCGGTTTTGTGGGTTCCGCTGGCCTACTTAAAAACGACGTCCACGTTCAGATTGCAAGCTTTCTCCGGGATCAATAAAGCGCTACAGTCCACAGTCTAAGCACCGTAGAGGGGCACAGGGCGAGCGGAGGCACTTCCTCAACCCTGGTAACCCTGAGTGACACAAAACCTGAGCGATAAGAAAAAGGAGTCAAGCAATGGTTATGGTTGAGGGGCTCTTATAGACCGAGACTCGCTTTTCAGTTTTTTCTCGATTCATTTTTTTGTTCGGTTTTTTTGTTTCGCGCGCGCATCCGTGAGCGATAAAATGCTGCCACCACTCACAGAAACAACAACAAGAAAAGCGTCAACGATAAGGAGAACGACAATGGCGCCATCATCATCACCACGACCTTCAATTGGACCATCAACGTCTATGTCGTCAACGACAGTCATAACAAATCCGCCTAGAAGACATCACCGCAATCGAATTGTCAGCGGCGAAGATGGCAGAGGCGGCGGAGACGACAACGATTGTGACAACGGCAGCAACAAGGTCGGCGGCACCCATCCCGACAGGTCTGCCGGCAGCGTGAAGAGGAGCAGCCGAAGCAGGAGCAGAAATCATTTTGCACGGGGGCTGCTGCTACTAACATGCGTCGCTGTTGTGCTGCATGTAGAACCGGCGGGAGCCTTGGAAATTGGTAAGGATGTGTACAGGACGGCAGAGACAGCCCCCTGGTAGCTCGTTTGAATGTTGGTTTGTTTGTGGATTTTCTTTCGTGCTGATATGTGTCTCAATTGCATGCGTTGCGTGACGGCACGAGTCACGCTAGCGTGGCCTTGTACTGGTTTGCGATTAATTTGATTTTTAAGCTGATTGCATTTAATGTATCTTGGAAATCTGTTTTGCCAAAGGTTTGAGGATTAATCAAATTAAATGAACGGGCGCAAGCAACCAAGCAAGACGCGTTTTCAAGGACACGCCACACGCCCCACAATTGTGCAGTGGCCCGGTGTTTCGATGTTCGTGGCAGGACCTCTTTTGTCGACGCCACATCCACGCAATCGCGCAATCAGCGAACACGAAAAGAATATGTTGCCGCCGCACATGGAGGTTGCTTAATCTATGAGCGAGTGTACGGGGATTAATGTTGGGGAGTGGTTGGTGTTTTCTTCTTGCTTTTGATGATGTTGCTGTGGTGGGCATGATTGTGGGGTAATGCTGTTCATGGCATTCCAGTAAAGGTGTCTCATGAAGAACCATGAGTTTATCAGCATTCAGTCGTCTGTATCTAATGCAGACAAAATCGGTAGGAGAGCGCCCGACATTGGGAAGTTTTTCATAACAAGTTAGCTGGCGTGGTCAATGCCCTTTAAAAAAAGGGCGGTGTAACTAGCTATCCTTTTTTAACGTTGATCAGTTGCTTCGATGGATGCTTCAACATTTTGCACAGAAAATCAAAATTTCCAAAAGACCGAAACGGCATATGATCCAAATCATGTTCAGAATGTATGCTGCGTCGGTGAAAATTGACCAATGTGCGAATACCATTGAATTGGAAAATTTTCATCTTTGTTCTACGCGTTGGTGTCTTTGGCTTACGTTTTGGTAGATCACCTCGAAGTTTCTGTTAACCATCTGACGAAGCACCGGTATTCCCTACACTTTGTCTTCGTCTATCGCCAGATGCATATTGATTACTTTCGTATCATTGCCACGAATTGTTGAAGGTACAGTATATTGGGCGTATTATTGAAGAGACATACAGAAAAACGTGCGTGATGCTCAAACTGTTGCGTTGGCACCGGCGGATTACCCATCAAATCGATGGTTTTAGTGCTCAAAAATGCAGTTGTTTGAGCCAATGTGTGAGAGCGGTTGATTTTCTTGATTTCTTGGAAGACAACTGGCAAACAAACGGTTGTGTACCACTCAGAATTGACTGTTCTGCGTTGTTCTAGTGGCACGGTTGCGACGTGTCCAGTTTTTCCGAAAAAACAGGCGACCATTTGCTTGGAAGTGCTTTATGCGGGAGCAACTTTTGTTGGATTTGGCTCATTTTGAAACACCTATGCTGTTTACTTTCGGGCTCATACGTGTAAATCCACGATTCATCACCAGTCACGATGTCATAGACGTGTTTCGAAGCACCGCGATCGTATTTTTGGAGCATTTCTTTCGACCAATTGACACGAGCCTTTTTTTGGGTGATTGACAAAGTTTTTGGGATCCAACGCGAACAAATTTTTTTGACGGTCAAATGTTCATGCAACATTGAATGTATGCTGATCCCACTAATGCCTAAGGTTGTTTCAATCTCACGTCACATGACCTGCAATATCAGTTGGCGCACAGCATCAGTGGTATCCGGAACAACAACTGATTTTGGACGACCTTAACGAAATTCGTCTTGGAGTGAACTACGACCTCGGTTGAATTCACCATACCACCGATAAACAGTGGTCCTTGATGGAACATCTTCGCCAAAAGTTGAATTAAGTTCATCGATGCACTATTGTTGAGTTAATTCACGCACGAACATTTTCACGATTTAATTCCGTTTTTTGGGCGAGATAAATCTTTTAAGTTATTGTAAACAACACAAATAGCGCTCGTATTTCTGAGTACGTATAACCTCAATCCCGAAATATAAAAGGCAACCTTCGTATAAGAGCGATTCGATAACTTCTTCACGGAAGTTTTTGAAACTCCATACTCAACATAGCCTCCCTCTAGACATACCTAAAGTCGACGCTTCAACCTGTCCAAAGCGTCTGAAGTATACATTTTCCTGATTTAAACCCGTCATTCGATAACCTTCTCGCATTTTCCGATTGTTGTAGAACATATTCGGTTAATCCCTGAAAAACTTTGCCAAATAATTTTTAGTGACTCTTAGATTTTTAGTGACTCTTCTGTCAGCAATTTTTTTTTCTCCGTCAAGTGAGGTTTTCCCACACCAAAATAAGTAGTAAATATGTATGTAGGTCTCCGCGTAAAGGACTCAAACGAAACCGATGGCGCATACACAGTGGACAAGGATCTCAACCAACTTGGAGTGCGAAATTCGAGGCAGCTGACCAAAAAAAACGTGCAAGCTGGAGAGGCTTGGTGGTTGAGCTCCCAATCAAGCTCCGTCAATTTGTTCAGGGTCATCAAAGATGTGTGCAGTAAAGTATTGTCATCATCTAAGCCAACTCCCTTTCTGCTGGTCAATTCTCCTTCCAACGGGTGAATTGTGCATAGTTGAGGATCAAATTGAACACGTTCCAGCATCACAATAGACGAATCCCTTCAAATCCCCCCAAACACTCACCTCAACCTTGTTGCGGTCTATCAAGTCTTTGAAGTGGTTTGTGGTCGATCACCGCCCTTTGAATATGATCACTTGCATTTGACATTCCCCTACCAATCCACTTTTCTACGTTCGTAATGAATCGCTTGAAAAATGGTTCCAGTTCGTTTCGTTTCAGCAGCGTTTTGATGGATGATTATTCGGTTAATTGAACTTCTTCGCGTTAATTCAGGCGGCACCCACAAAATGAGTTTTCATGAGTAGGGTGTTCGTTTTAGATGATTTTGAGCTGTCATGTGGTCAATGTTAGACGCCTCATCTATCTCCTGACAGCTTCCATGCCGGGCTTGGTCTATCAGTTGCAAAATGTTATCAAAATTTAGGTGCAACGGAAAAGACAAGAAAACGGGGATGCATAAATGCCTCAAGTTGACGTTGTGGCGAATCCCTCTAAATTATCCACTCATCCTACACCCCCACAAATTAAAGCTCGAAAATACATGATTAGATCAAAAATCTTGAAAAGTTGAACACGTGTCCTTCTCTACACACATCGTGAGTATTTTTGAAAAGGTTCAGTACAAGACACAAAAGCAGTGCGAGGACCCTTCAATATGCACCAATTCTCAATTTTAGCGACTTATCCCCCAGCACTCACCCTCATCGCCAAGCTAAATATCAATTACCTCACCGATCAGCTGCAGCTGCAGACATCACCGTCCATGAATCATTTCCATTATCCAAGTCCATCAATGGTGGTCCTTTGCAATAAGTCCTTGCAATATCTCTTCTCCATCCACCAAGTACATGGATGCCATTCTCATAAACTCAGGTGCACTTCTCATCTCTGATCATCCGACCAGTCCACTCACCAACCAACTCACCAACCGCCAATCCCAATAATATCCTCATTTCACCGCTTTGTTTTTGTAAATATTTCAAACAGTTTTCTTGTTTTCGTTTCAGCGACATGCAAAAATCCCCTCGGCATGGAATCCGGAGCCATTGCTGACTTTCAAATCACAGCCAGTTCAGCACATGACATGGGCAACGTCGGCCCCCAGCATGCAAGGTAAGCAGCGCGACTACACTGTCCACGCCCATTGACGACCGACCACCCATCGTCGGCGTGGCTGCCGTGGAGGCGGGGAGTTATCCCTCAAGTGGATGTACATTTTTCCATCTACCGGACAACTATCTGAAAACCGCATGGAATTTTCATTGTCTCCGCCGGATATGACATCTGATGATATTTTCTCTCGTTTTTGAGTGTATGAGAGTGTATGAGAGCGTAGGGGTGTGTTATTAAAATGCAGGACATATTTTACAGCAGAGCACACCGGGAATGTGTGTTGGCTGGACCCAAACTTTGTTCAGGATTTGTATCTGCGAGGAATGATGATGTAATGGAATGTGGGACGACGAGGGACGATAAAATTTCTCACTTTTCAGAATGAAATCAATTTCGAATGCGCTCCTCTTCCTGTGCACGAAGGGGAAAAAAAACGAAGAACTTGGAGGAATGAGGATTGAGTGAGATTCCACATCAAGGAGGGGCATGTTTCAGGCAGAGTTAATCGAATTTACTTCCTTTCGTTTCGCAACAGCATTCCTTTGTTTAAATCCCGCTACTGAGGAGGGTGGGGAAGATAAAAATGTTTCATTTCAAAAATTGCTGAGCTCAGTCCCACTGGAGGCCGTGTGCAGCTCTGGCAGGATATGGGGTCACATCAAAAAATTACTTTTTAACAGATACATTTTACTTCCGATTTTCATTCATACCCCTGCCGTCATCATCATCCTCTCTCCGATTTGTTTGCTTGTGCCGATGTCAGTGCGGGGGCATTCATTATTCATGGATATGGTCTTTTCATGTCCTTTGCCCTCACCATCAATGTACGCGTGCACGCCGCTCTGCTCCCCGTGTCTGCGTCTGTTTCTGAATGTGTATGCCACGCTTGAGGCATATTAATTATGCCATTTCTTTGCTGCCACCGCCATCGCTGCCACCCTCTCAAAAAAAAAAAAAATCCCCAAACCATAAGCAACTGACAAAACAGCAGGCGAAATCTCATCGCTGTCCCCATCCACCCCCCCCCCCCTCGCTCCGTCCCCTGCTCCTCTAATGGACCGATGGGGAATTGCTCCACACAGAATCAAAGACAAAAACAACAAGGCCAAAGGAGCAACACACACACACACCCACGCAAATTATAAACATTACAATTCACTTTATTTACTACACAATTTTGTGCCTCATCAAAATCAATATCCTCGGTCCTAAGTACATGCGCATGCCAACAAAGTACCCTCTACCCTCGCCCCACTGACGGCGGCGTGGCATGCCCCGTGTGACCTGGAACAGGTAGAAATGACTCGCCGCTGTCGCCCACCCTTACGCTGGCAGAGAGAAGTCAATTTTTAGCCTTTCCGCTGCACTGGCAGTGGCATTACCATGCTTACCCCCCTCCCAGCCGCTCGCACCCAACACACTTGTATCGTCCTGGCACTCATTCGGAATTCTTTGAAATTTTTACGACGAAAAAGCTTTTATCCTCGAACATTGCCTTTTTATGCCGAAGTTAATATTTCTATGTGTGTGGGGTGTGGCGGGGCGCTCTGCAGTGCTGGTCTTGTTACTGCTCCTGCTCCTACCTCTGGTTGTGTGTGTGTGTGTGCGCCGAGAGTGGGGTTAATTGTAATGTGTACACAAATAATTATGCCCATAAAAGTGTTGTGACCTTATTTGGTGAGTGCCACCTGTGTGCGGGTGTATGCTCAGCGGGCAACCCTTAGCGCCGCCATCGCTATCCTTTGGACCCCTCTCCGGTGGTTGTTTGCTTGCCCATCCACCGACTGGAAACTAATATGTGAAGGTCCCCGATAGTAAATTTTGTGGATCACCAGTGAAAGTTTCCCCTTTCCTTTTTTTCGCACCGGTTGATTCACGCCGTCGCACCGTCGCGCCGCGGCTCTGTGGAGGTTTGAGGATTGAGATTTACGATGATGATCGCTCACCCACTACACTTCTGCAGAACTAATAAAAGTTTGTCTTTCGCAAAACACCACCGCAGAGAGTTGCCACCGTCGGTGAGCGAGATTCAGTGACATCTTAAAGACGCCTACATGGTTGTGGCGGTGGGGGGAGGGGGGTCTTTTAACGACTCCCGCCTTGCCCACTTGTGCGGTTGGGGGCTTAATGTTTTGCGGCACAAATTATTCATATCCTGCTGGGTCGTGGTCGTTGTCGTCGTCGTCGTCGTCGTCGTCGTCGTTGGCACGTGCCAAACACCCATCCAATTTGTCTTCGCGGCGATTGCGATTATGTTGGTTGTCTGCTCTCAGGACCAGGCTGCGGCGGCGGTGTCGTTGAGATTCATTGGCTCTGGCAAAAGATGTATTCTTGCCAACGTCATGATGGAGCACAGACCTAGTTGCCTCAATTCAACGGGGACAATGGTTTTTGCCTGGGAAGAGGAGGGCTCTGAAGGGAAGCGGGAAAATTTTCAATAACGCGTCCCAGAATTTAGTTCACACGATAAGCAGCCAAATTTGCAAATAAATGATGTTGATGACCTGAATTTTTGGGCGAAGACGGGGAGCGTGAGGGGGAAGCTACGGAAAATCAATGAATATGTGCTTTTGTTGTAATGGAATATTTAATCACTTCAAAGGGGCGTGGGACAATAGAAAATGCCTTCAATTTGAGGATGCTGACGTGCAGCCCTCAAAGCAAATGTCGGGCTAAGAGAATTTTTCTTTTTTTTTTGCTGAGTGCCCCTTTGTTCATGGTAGTCCATAATATCGCATTGCTACTTTTGCAACGGTTTTAATGAAATTAAATAAATTGGATGGCATTACAGTGCACAAGAGTCGAGCTTATTTGAAGACCACTTTTAATTTTTTATTCCCTTATGGAAGGAACCCACAGTTTAATATCGAAGGGCGTACAAAACGCTTATTTTTTAAATACAGTACATCATGCTGCATGCCATCGTTTCAAGGCTTGGTGACTTCCGAAGCGTGCCTAGTATGCAATTCCATCTGGTGACTGCTTAGCAGACAAAGGTTTTGGTGCTTGGCTCAAGCTCGAAAACTCTCCTCATTGCGCTTATATAAAACTTCTGAAGAGTCCGTTTCGATACCATAAGAACTCACGTGCAAGCTCTGATCCCGCGACCCATTTGGTAGAATATGCGGATCCTAGCATACATATATGTATGTATGTAATGATTGCGATAGGATATTGCTTCAGAAGGCAGGCTTCCTGATGTTATTTCTCTGAAACGATTCAACCTGGATCTTATTGAACTCTCTCATATTTGTCACAAATTTGTTTCCTTTGTGGATTAAGTGCACCAACTGGGCAAAATGCAGAACAGGTGAACCTACTACTAGGACGTTGTAGGTGTACATCTACAATGTCCTTAAAGTAGATGTATCGGTTATAAGGACGTCCTCCTCTTAGTATCAAACGTAAGATGAGATCAGAAGAGAGTGCTGATTCGAAAAAGAAAGCTTAACCATTTCGCTCCAAATCTACTGTAACAGTCCACCCATTGTCATCTTCTAGATGAACTAGAAATGACATCTTTTGTCAGTCACTTTGTCTGTATGCAACAGCACCTAATCGATCACTTGAAGGTTTCCTGAGCGCCAAATTTTTTTTGTTTGCATACCTACCGAGTGGGAAGTGTATTATCACTTAACATAATATTGTTCGAAAACTCGGTGTTTATCATCTGCTACTCCAACAGCTCCAACATCACTGGCGGAAATGACAAACATTTAGCTAGTAATGTGATACTTTATATTACAGCTTAGTCAAATAACAGCACTACCAACTTGTAGCAATAGAACTAATGATCCTGACTATTTTGCAAAGGCTAGAAAGAGAATGAACTTGACTTTCAGAAAGTATATTTCCTTCACTATCTGCGAATGCTTGAGTAACTCTACGATGTCATTATACAGGATGCCTAGTAATCTTGCTTGTAAACCCATTATGCAGTGACATACACACCTAGTGTAGTGCTTATTTAGGATCTCATTAAGGAGATCGGACTGTTTCGTAGCTTCTGACAAATGTTAGATCTTATTTGACGCCGATTTAGTTTTTCTAGGCAATTAGTCTCTGCATTTGCACGTGATTTTTGGCATGCTCATGTTTTGAGAACATTATTGCAGAAGTTCAAGAATCCTCTGAATAATCATTGCCTTGATAGTTCCTTGACTTGGCACCTAGTAAAGTTTACAAAAATATTGGGACTACAAATTAATTCGCTTCGTTTGAAAAAAATACATCGCTAAAAGAATTTTCCGTCGGAAAAGACTTAATTTTCCCGTCTCTCTGGCAATACCATCTCTAAGAAATGAATCCCCTCTGGCATCGATCCAATTATTGAGCCATTCTTCAAAAAACCAGTAGCCAGTAGTCTAAAGAAGCAGGGTCTGGAAAATATGACGGGAGGGGTAAGACTTCCCATATCAGAGTTTCCGCGTACTTTTTGAATGCTACATCCACGTGATGTCGAGCGTTATAATGTTACAAAATCATCTTTGGGTGGCTTCTATTGCGCAATGCCCGGCTCAAACGTATAAGTTGCAGTCGATAACGTTTTCCATCAAGGGTTTAGCCTGCTTTTAGCAGTGAATACTAAAATCACACCCGTAGCATCATACGCAGAGCTTGACTTTTGAACCGTAAATGTTTTTCTTTGGCGTCAACGCGAATGATAATAAAAACGGGTTCACCAGGCATTGCATAGTATATTTTTCCTCCTTGAGATTCACGTAGTATATCCACCTTTCATCTTCAGTCACGATCCGTTGCAAAAATCCCTTCCTTTGATGTCTGTCAAGAAGCAGTCCAGAGGTAAAACTCGCCTCTCGATCTTGCTTTTGAGTAAATCCAAATTTCTTTAACCGAACAGAAAATTCTTTACTGATTCTTGCGCTTTGCACGGATCTTGATCTAGTAAAACCTTCAATTACTCATCTTTTTTTTGGTGGGTGGGACGCACTTTTTCATCGACGTTACAATCATCACATCATAGCAAATTCACCATAAGCTTCTACATTCGATGATCTTCAGCTGTACCTTTCTTCAAGTTGAACAAGAAACTTAAAACTTCCGGCGAATGTTGTTTATAATGGACCAATCTGCCCATTTTTTAGAAGCAAAAAAAGGATGTTGTCTAAAACAGACACTGGTGCATACTTTTTTTTTTTTTTTGCAATTTGTGTTGTATTTAATTCATGTTACTTACATGCTAGACAAAATTACTTTAAGCTAGCTTAATTAGGTGAAACATATTCTTATCCTATCTTACTGACCCTATGCAGGTAAGGCTCTAAGTTATTCTGATCTTAACCAAATATTAATCTGCCTTTCGGCGCCTGAATTTATTTATTGCTTACCTAAATCTTAAAGTTAACTTACATTATCGACCCAGAAAATTTAAAAAAAAACTTGGCTAAAAGAAGGTGCATACTTATTGTTGCTGGCAGATGTCACACCCTTCCGATGAAGTAGGTAATCGTTTCTAAGATCAGCCACAACTTGCAGGCGGCTACATCTTTTTTGAACGGACCGAATTAATATGTTCCGCTAAAATGTATCCATCTTAGGCAGAAATTTTAACAGTCGGTGTCTATAAATTAAGTAACTATTTCCATGTTTTTTTTTTTTTTGTTTTTTAAGCTTTATAATTCTCCCCACTTCCCTGGAACATCAGCTCCTAATTCAAAAGGAGCCTGGTTTCTAAGTTATTGTTCAAACGGATAATGATCTCTATACTTATACACTTTATCCATCACAATCTTTGCAAACTCCTGGCTTCGGCGATATACTACTTGAAACAGAACTTATTTCCTATTGAGGGGTACAAAAATCCTCCTATTCCACTTTCTGTTACTCCGGAAGGAGGAGAACCATGACAAAATTCCTGACTGGTATTTGTGATTGTCAAAAATGCTGCGAAATGTTTATCCAAAATGTGCATGATTTGGCTTTAAGGCCTTTAAACGCCCAAACTTTGAACACAACTCTCCTTTTTGGCCTGGTGCTCTCGTACCACTCGACACCTACTGGTTGGAATCCAAACCGAGAAACAAAACAATCAGGGGACAATGTCGATTAACTCAAGTGAAATAGACAGCTACATTCCTCCTCATTCCAGAATTACCATTAGTTCACGATTAAGCCATCTTTCAGGCGTACGGTTAATTTTAGAGACTCGTTCCTTAGCCACACCACGCGAATGTGGAATGCACTTCCTAATTTTTTTTCCCCCTATACACAAATTACAGTTCAATGAAGGCCTATGTGCATAGTGCAGTGATTCCTCCTCTTCTTTTCTACTTCGGCACATGCCGCGACCTAATTCCGATCACTTTAGAGGACGTGCAAATCCTATAACAGGCTCATGTTACCGAAAAAGCAAAAGTCACCTACAAACGAAATTACTTTCCTTTGGATCATTTTAAATGTGGCCTCCATCAGCCAGTCCTCACACGCACTTTGTTTTGTTAACTTTGCCATGGATACGAAATCGAAAAAAAAATGCACTCTCCCAAATTTTTGACCCAGTAACTGGTTCTCTAATAATAGACATTTGATGTGCAATAGCTAGAGCTAGAACCACCCCTCTATGTAGCGCCTTTAACCCTCTTTTAATTAAACAAACTCACAATGCTCTGTTAGCTTTCCATGGAAGTTAAATCTTTGCTAATAATCTTTCCGAGACCCCTCGCTCTCACCAGGCGGCATCATTTTCATCCGATTAGCAGTCTTTCTCTATTCTCCGAATAATTTGATAAATATCTTCACTTTCCCCTTTTTTCACTTAATTCACTCTCAACACTTAAGCATGTCCATTATCCGAGCGCTCACCGGGAGATTCCAGAAATATCCTACATCTCAACAACTCCGCTCCGGTGGGAACAAAGCCCTTTTGTGCGCTCAATCGACCTATAATTTTGCAAGCCACCTCTCTCTCTCACTCTCGCTTACCTTTCCGCTCTCGTTGGCACCTTTGAGCCAATGCACCTCAATTATCCGTTTAACTCACACCCCGAATTGTGAAGCGAATAGAACCTATTATTCCATCATTCCCTTGTCGAAAAAAAAAAACAACGCCCTCTACACCCTCCTCTGCACACATCCCATTCCCCACACAAATCTTCACTTTGACTGCAAACATTTTCGCTGCGCGTTTCTTTTTTGCACCCGTTTTGCACATCACTTCAGATTCACTAGATTTAACCCTTATTCTCACTTCTCTGCAATATCCCCCATTTACCATCTTTACAAGGACTGTTAAGCCATGACATCGTTCTTTCAACGGTTTTTTTTCACTTTTTTCTGTGATTTTCGTTTTTGCATGTGCTGAAGGGTGGTGCGGTGGTGCGGTCCGCTTGCACCGATCCGCGCGGTCTACACGCCATTATGTCCCTCTTGAGTGTATTTACTTTGATTAAATTCGTTAAAACCGTCCGTATCAACTTATACAAAGTATACATTGCCCCTTCCCCCACCCCCCCTCCCCCCACACACTTCCAGTCTCTCTGTGTGATGGTGGAGGTGGGGGAGGGGGTGGACCAGAAGTATTCCAGTTCCCCCATTTTTCTGACAGCCGAGCAGCAATGTGGAGAGAACGTGCTGCTACTGCTGCTGCTGCAAAAAAAAAAAACTGTATAGTATCTGAACAAAAAAAGGAATATAAGTAAAATCCCAACCGTTATAAATTTATTCCTCCAATAGAGAAAATATGACCCAGTTCTTCTTTATCACAATATCCTGGGGGTACCATTCAAAACGTTGAGGATTAAACCGCATGCATGTATGCATGCATGACGTCCAATGCACTGCACTTCAGGAGAATCGCAACGCTCCACTGGCGCTTGTGCATCTACTGCATCTCTCTCCGATGCTGTGTGTATTTTCATGTGAATAGTATCTGTGATTTTATTTATGTCATGACTCAATTCTTTTCCCGCTTTTTTTTCGCTCTGAATTTGCATTCGTATTTGCAATTTATAAGAAATACGAATGAGAGACTATTTTGCGTATCCACAGAGGGCCGTCGGCTGTGGAAATCCTTTCCACTTTCGTTAATGATGAACACACCCCTAACACGCACACAGCCACTTACACACACACACACACCTCCAACACAAATTAACAAATAACCGTTTTGTCCATTTTTGATTGCAGACTGAAAATCGATAACAACGGGGGCGCATGGTGCCCGAAGCATATGGTCTCGCGTGGCCTTAAGGAGTATCTACAAATCGATCTTCTTCAAGTTCACGTGATTACGGCTATCCGCACCCAAGGGCGATTTGGCAAGGGTCAAGGGCAGGAGTACACCGAGGCGTATGTGCTTGAGTATTGGCGGCCAGGCTTCACCAAGTGGATTCGCTGGAAGAACATTCAGGGGAAGGAGGTGAGGATACTCCCCCTCTCACGCTGGCAGATGGCTGAGTTTTTTTTTTGTATCTTCTTCAGATTCTGCCTGGAAACATCAATACGTACAGCGAGGTGGAAAACGTCCTGCAGCCAATTATTTTCGCATCGAAAGTTCGGATCTACCCATACAGCCAGTACGACCGAACTGTGTGCCTGCGGGCGGAGGTGGTCGGCTGCCCTTGGGAAGGTGAGTAGTTGTTCTAATAGGATTAAGTATTGGGCATTAATTTAATTGGTTCGCCATTGTGTGTTGCCCGTCGCGGCTTGTGGGGTGGGAGTGCTTGTTTTTACGACGACGATGACATCGCCAATATGAGGGGTGAGCCGTGCACACAGTGTGATTCAGCAATAAAGGCGCTGCGAAGAGGCAATGGATGTGCCATCCAGAGGGTCGTGCACCATTGGTGATATTAGGTCTGACCTATTTGGCTCTCAAATGAACACTTAACTTGAGTCCGAAGTTGAATGACTGGGCAGGGTGAAGGAGTGTGCTGGGCGGAGGCGAGTGGGAGCCAGTTAACACGAAGGAACTTTCTCCAAACCGGGCGGTGACGAGTGGGGTGCAGAACTTTCCCACCGATTTCTGTGATGGAAATCTTCGATTTCGAGACCAGCAATGTGGAAGGATTTTTGGGGTATGAAGGGAATCTTGTGGTTTTTGTTGGCATCTTTTGGCGGTGGTTTTGGTGTTCTTTGGTTTGCTTAGGTCAGCCAAGATTGTTCGTGAATGAGGGCAACATTTCTTCGGTCGATGGTGGTGTGAACTGGCGCAGGATGCCAGGCACACACAAATTTTGCTGGCTTATGTCAGAAGCCCTTATCGAATCAAAAATGTTTCACAGAAACGATTGTCCTGCTTTGTGCATTCATATTATTTCTAAAACAAAAGTAACTATAGGAGATGAAGAATTTTGAAGACTACTTTGAAAATCTTAAGAAAACTAATAAGAGTTTTTTACGTGTATTCACGATTTCATTATGTAAGACACGAACACTCCCACTGCCATATTTTCTGTTCTCGACACAGTAGTAGTCCTAGGCCAAGTTTCAACCTGAGTCACTTTTGGACATACACTGAGTTTATTACGATATTGCACGAATGCAAAGATACGCATGAACGTACACCGAAGGAAGATGTCTGCGCTGTCTTATCCGCAATGAAAACACATGAGGACAACTATCTTTAGGACTCCGACAGTTGCCCTGCAGTTTCAGCTATAATCGACAGGTTACCAAATCGGGTTTCCTTATACGACTAGAACGTGCAAAGCCCTAACAGCTGATCGAATACTTGCCTCGGATTCGGATAAAATCGGCACAAATCGAAGAACTGCAGCGCGAACCCACAATGCTTACCCTATTTTACAAATGAAGAGTCTGAACATAAATTTTAAGCGATATAGTTAGACACCCTAAGCACCCTAGGGGAGTTTTGAGCATTTTGCAGTTTAGTAGTTTACATTGTAGGTTTTCTCCCAAGATGCAAATCGTACAGACTCCGTTAGCAAAACACTACGCGAAGCAATTATAATACGACCCAAAGTCTCCCAAGTCGAATACTAATAATAATAACTAAGTGGCACAACTACAACAACTACTCGTGTTGTGCGTGCTACTGTTGTCTCACGAGTAAAAGGGACCTACAGGTTTTTGCCGACTCCGAACGGCGAGATTTGTGAAGTTTTTCATAGACAATTGATACTCTTTGAGTATTGTCTAAAGAGGTGGTGCCGTGAAAAAATGCGAGGTGTCCCGTCCGGGAATCGAATCTAGACTTTCTGTGTGGCGGTCAACGCACTTACCACTACGCAACGGCGACCACCTCCAAAGTCAAATGCTCTTCTAATAAAGGGTGTCGCAACAAGAACGAAAGATTTAAATTTTAAATAAAACGCAGACATTAAAAAAAATCATGAATTTTTTATATCGTAAAGTAGACAGGATGAGGTTATGTGTGGAATAACACAAGATGGCCGACTCGATGGCCGTTTTGTTGAAACCACATGCCCTCCACATTCATTTCTTCAAATCTAGGCACGAAAAAATTGGTTATCATTTCACGATACCGAACACCATTGACTGTTTGCGCTTGACCTGACTTATTTTCATGAAAACAGGTCCAATGATTGCTCCAGCCCAAAATCCACACCAAACAGGGACACGTAGAGGATGCATTTTCTCCTCGTGAATCACTCGAGGATTTTCTTCGGCCCAAATGCGACAATTCTGCCTATTGACGAAGCCATCAAGATGAAACTGGTCCTCGTCACTTAAGATGATTTTATCGGCAAAATCAGCATTTTCGTGCTGCAGTTCCTGAGCCAATTGAACTTTGGTTGCATGAAGATGCAAATTTTTTGTCAAGATTCTCTAGCTAGTGGATTTGGAAACACCAATTTGCTGAGCTCGGTGTCGAATTGAGGTGCATGGAGTTTGAAGGGCATCATCACGTACTGCTGCGATATTTTCTGTCGATCGACCTGGTCGAAGGCGCGTTGTTGTCTTTACATCAGTTACAGACCCAGTTTCAGCAAATTTTTCCATTAATCGCTTTACAGTTGACTCTTTTGGAGCATAACCCCAAATTGATCGCAATTTGCTTAATGTAGCCGCAAAACTTTCACCATTTTGGTAAAAACAATTTTACAATGAGAATGCGTTGTTCATTAGTGTAGCGCTCCATTTTTATTAATCTTATACCTTCTTCTAACAAACAATAATAATTGTTCAAATGTCAAACAATGACAATTCGAATGGCGCCAAATTTAAATTTTGCGTTCTTGTTGGGACACCCTCTATGAAGTCCAATGGACATTTCGATAATTTCATCCATTTGGCAAAGTCAACAAAAGGGTATTTTGCCTTGCGAGGTATTACGCTTTTGGACTGACCTGCACGTAGCCTTTTTGAAAACCTGTGGACTACTGTTTCAAATTGTATTTTTCAAAACGGAGACAATTCAATGGGGTTAGAGAGCTTAAAGATGCAAAAGACGTTCGTATGAAATACATCACAATATCACGCTTAAGAAGGTACAGATTGGTAAAGTTCTTTGGAGCCTTTCCTAGTATATACACAAACACGGTTAATGCAAAAAATACTGACACGTTTAGAAAACTTAACGCAGGCTTGATTGTTGATGTCACTTTCAGTAGCAGTAGTAGCCTATTAGACACACGACTTGATTAGCCTAAAATAACTGCATTTTAATCAGTGCTCATGATTTTCCACAACTTCAAACTAGATCAGAGGCTCTAAACGTGTTCACAACCGAAAAACAGCAAATAACGCTGCAGGCTTGAAGAGAACTCCGAATTTCCACCATCCACCATATTAATGGAACTATGTCATAAAGAAGCATCGATAAGTCTGTCGTTACGCATGAAGAAAATGGTCTACCTTCGATATATATCTGTTACTGCAAGTGTCGTATCAAAGTCTGCTAGTTAGAGATACAAGCATGCTGTTTAGACAAATCATACCAATTGCTGTTAAATTGAAAACTCCTTAGAGCTCAGCGTCAGCCTGGTCGCATTGTTCCACAAAGTTGTAGAAAGTAATGTCCTCTGAACCTCTTTGTATGTTCTACTACTACTCTAGTTACGGCAAGCAATTGGTTGAAAGGAGACTGTAAATGTAATCAGTTACACTTGACAAAAAGAATGCGTTTACCTCAACGAGTTGGTGGCATAGTTCACAATGTCGCTTCAGTCATACTGTACCAAAGTCAGCATTATCCACTACGTGATTTCAAGTTTGTAGCACTAGAATTTTACATCTGCCAAACGTAGTTGTTACTTAAAGTGTCACAGCAGAAGCTGAATGTTTACCATCTATCGAAGAACTCCTTAAAATTATTCAACTTATTGTAAAAGTGATAATTCGGACTTAGCCACTTTTCGTGCATTAAGCGATAATTACAGATAATAATCGAAAGAAGAGGGTAGAAGCATTACTGATCTTGTATGGTCTGTGCTTCATCGTAATACACGGTTTGTCAGACATATCGCTGCTTTTAGTGCAAGTATTGCTTATGATCCGAACTAATTGATTTACTGGCGTCTGTAGCAATTGAACGTGTCGTACACCTCACTATGGTTCATTTTGCTTTTGGACTTGTATTCCCATCCCCACAAAGTTCAACTGGCGCAACAATTTTGACGAGATACAGCTGACCCATACCTTGAAAGAATGGCATGCTGCAATTCTTCCGAAGGAATGATACTGTTTTACACCCTTATTGGCTGAACACAATAAAAAATAAAAAAAATTATAAAAAATGAAATGTTTATGTTCCTTTTAGCTTTCCTTTTGAAACTCGAAAAACTCTATAACCACGCAAAGTTAGTCGAGAAGGCCTTGAAGCTCGAGAGGATCGAGTGGGATTCCTTCTCGGGTTCGTTAAAAGAAGCTAAGGACATTTGTTATTCCTGTTCAATATGTGTTTAAATTCGATGCTTATCGCGACAGCGGGTCACTACTCCAAACTAGCTGTGACGCTGCAGATGTCTTCAATCCATCCCTTGGTATGTTAAACAGTAGTCCTCCTGTGAAGCATGGAAGGATATATGTTAAGGTGGTTTTAGCTGTTAGGAATCCTGCACTAGCAATAGAAGCCAGGTCATACACGCAAAAAAGACTGTCTCGGATGAAGTCTGACAGTTAATCCCAGTTCCAGGTACTGTCCCAATTCTTTGAACGTTTATACTTAAATTTTGTGTCCAAGCTTGTCGTTGAGGTTCCAGTAGCTTACATGCAGCATAGCCGCAGATTGGCCTCAAAATGGGCTACGATAAACAATCATCAGTTTATTTAAAAATCAATTTGATGCGGAAAACCCATTCCCACATCATTATTGTTGGTTGGTCTTTTTGAACTTCCATCGCAATAAAGAATTTAGACTTCACTTTTATTGTCTTTCTAAAAAAACACCACCGCACGTGTTTGGAATTACGTATCCATGGCATTTCTCACGAGGCAACGTGTAACCCGGATGTGATAGCCATCCCCACCAGTCATGTTGTCAGATATCATCTGTGCATCTCGGAAATTCTATATTTTCACAACGGAATGACCCAATTCCCGGGGCTTCCCTTCAATTTGTAGACTCTTGTCTCTCCCAACTGGTCCCTTGTCAAGATTGATAGCGCACTCAGCCTAAATCAGATTCTTGTAAAAGGTAGACCGTCAGCTGCACGTGAAACGTTCCATCCATTCCCACCCGTAACCAGGAGTAAACTTTCATATGATCCCGCCAGCTTGTCGGTGTCCTATGATGGATAGCCGGTCGTCCATGCTTCGCAATTGAGGTCATTCCGCACAAACCAAACCAAACCAAACCAAGCCAACCACCACCACCACCGTTCTCTTTACTCTGCTCCCTGCACCGAGAACCAGTACCAGTATCCTTGAAACGTCATGTTCAAGTGCGCAGCTACTACGACCATCCAACGGATGGCGAGGAGGCATTTGTAATTGATACATCGCATAACAATTATTGTATGTGTCCTGGAAAATGACAGATGAATGCCACTATTGTGCTGCTGCACGCTCTACCCCTTTGACTCACAAAGCAAATAATCCACGAGCGCTAAGCCAGATACAACAATGACAAGAGGGTACACATTAAAGCGTATCTGACGGATGGATGGATGACATTCCTCACAAAAGACAAAATCCAGCCAGCAAAAAAAACCCCGAAAAACGAACACAACTAAAGCGTTCCCCGAGAGTGAACTCAAAAGACATTTAATCGGATTAAAATTTAACGGCGCAGAATGGAGTCCCTTTTGAGCCGGCACTTGTGTCGCCGTGCATTCCCCCGAAAACAATCACAAACATTCAACTGGAATGCGTAAGCTGGATGTCACTCGGTAGTGGGTATCATCGCTCGCACAGAGGGACTGCCAGTTGTCCCGGAATCGCATTTGATTTTCGAGTGCTGGTAGCGACGCGGTGGTGGTGGTGGTGATGGCACCGGATTCCGGCATGAAATTGGGATCATGTCGTAATTTAAGGGAGGAATTCCAATTGTCTATTGTAGTTATGTACCTTTTAGGTCGGTCTGTCGGGCCGCCTGTCCGGGTTTCGCACTCAATCATTCAGTGCTCGTCCGTCCCGCAGAATGAAATGCCAATTGAGAGGAGGGTTCTTGTGTCCGCATGTGAAACGGTCGCCAGATGAGGTGCGCATTTGTGCATTGTTGGGCCTATGCCTGCGCTGATACGTGCTTATACTTGGCAACTGGGGACTTAAATAAGGGATATAATATGACGTCTGTTAGAAGACTTCTCCTGGTGTCCTTATTACCCATTGAGGTGCCTTAGGGAGAGATCAAATTAGGCTTCACCTCATGAAGGGTGACTGAATGACTTTCGGTAAATGTTTAGCTTTGAGATTAGGAAGATCTGCACTGCAGTCGGAATCGGCAAATAGGGTTGGTAAGGGCACCGTGGTTTGAAACTCTCTAAGAGGATCAGAAAAAGTCGTACTTGTTTGGAAAATACTTGCGTTGCGTGCATCATATCATACAAATCATCAAACAAACAAAAAATCCCCAAAAAGGTATGAGATTCCTGGATCATGTGTAGCAAGATGCGTATCTGTGGCATAATCCTCTAAGCACGACTGCTTTGACAGGCTTTATGAAGCCAACTTTGAGCATGTCGTCGGCGCGATATAACAAATTGTTCTGGCACACATCAAATAGAAACAAGCAATTGATTGGATCAATAAAAAAATGAACGCGAAACAAACTTAGATTGCGGAAGTTTGACTTTCAATTAACCAGCAACCGTTAGGGCATACATGTCACCAAGGAAATGTTCTAGTGATTAGTCTCGCTGAGTCGTCGCGACACGGTGTGCAGGATACACGAATGCACTTCAAAGTGTAAATAGAGCTCACCGAAACCGTGTGCTTCAATTTCAGGAAGCACATAGTCCGTTAACATGGATAAGCTACTGGGTATCATCTATACACTCTCAGCAACAGTCGCTACGTGGTGGATGTGGTCTAATCGGTCGAGTATTATCCACTTACATATGTAAATTGGGACTCAAAGTTGGCAATAGTGGTTTCAACAGATCGATTATGCGAACCGTGACTTCCTCAAATCGCACGAATACCAAACCATTTCTCATAGAACACTGATTTTCGTTGACTTTGAGACTCTGTGGTGGTGTGAGTCTTTCCGGGAGGACTTGCCAAACGATACTGACGAAAAATGTTGAAACTGCTTGGTAGGAGTCACGCGAAGTCCCTCAAAAAAGCATATTCAAAATCAAACCTCACGATGAATCACCTGATAGTTTCTTCTCTAAATATGCACTTTTAAACTGCCGATTGAGTTCTAGTTCTTCGTGTTTAGGTTCCGATTTCAACATCTCTGTAGTAAAGTGAAGTAGAGACCTACCTCGAAAGGATCCTCACCAGGTTTAACAATCATAGTCCCATCAGCTGCGGTCTACTTTTTTCCTTTAACCGTATGGGTTTGATCAAACTTTTGAAGGTTACTTTAGAACTTCTGTGGTGATAAAGTCTAAGTCTGAAACTTGTTTTCGTCTTGTCCTATACCTAAGATCGCGCATTGTGATCGGATGAACGACAGAACTGTGTCTTTTATTTGAATTCGGTTGTTCATCACAAACAGCATCGCCAAGCCTGAAGGTATTCTCTAGGTGGTGAGCAAAATTACAACTCACACCTCATTGATTATTTATTAATTCCCTGCAGCCGATGAAGCTAAATACCTTGGAGTTACTTTAGATAAAAAAAACTTCCTTGCAAAACTTGAGACGAAAACTTCCAAAACGCTGTTAGTTTTCAAGCAGTCCAAGGGAGTTTTCTTTTTTCAAAACTTTGGGCCTATTACCAAAACGATTTGTTTGGATCTTCACGGCAATGATAAGACCTGATCATTCATATAAATTAGTTGCTTTCACACAAGCACGTGACTGTTGCTTTCTGGTAATTGCTGAAACTCCCACCCCTTGGGATGCAGGGGATGCACAATTAAGACCATCTTCCGACTAAAAGGATGTGCTCTTTGGTTCAAATCGGACTGGAGATGACCTTGCGCACCGCATCTCCTATGACACTAGTCTCATGGACATGCCATCTGATGCATGGACACTAACAATCTATGTGTCCTCTACTGGATCTGGTCAGAAACTGAACCAGGAAGGGAATGTAGGCGAATTTTTACGGACGACTCCAAGACGATGAAGGGGTCTGCGAATGGGGCCTCTGTTGAAAATGACAACATTAGATTTCGCACCTACTTTGGTAACTTCGCATCTATCTTCCAACCTTCGCTATCCCAATAGCCACGAACGATATTGTGAAGAACGGGTGGAAGGCGAAGTTTTCGGTAGCGACAATTAAGCTTTGCTTAAGGCTTTACTCAACACTCTAACCATTTTGAAAATGGTACAGGACTGCAAATCTTCCTTTAATTTGATCGACAAACTAAATTTGCTAAGACTTTTCCCGGGAAACCACGGGATCATGGGAAACGAGATTGCTAATGAACTTGCTAGGCAAGGATCAAAAGATGCATTTATAGGGCCTGAACCCACATTTGGACTGCCCGCGTCCATAGTTAGAAGCTCCTTCGGCAGTTGGGTCTATCAACAGCACAAGCAGAGATGGCATGTTTCTCCAAGATGCAGGCTGATCAAGCACATGCTTCCAAACTTCAGCAAGAAATCCGCGATATTTCTGTTATCTCTAGACAGAAAAGACTGCATGCGTCTTTTTGGCGTACCCATGGGACACTTTACCTACGCTAAGCACTTAAATGTGCTTGGGTTTAGTGCTGGCACCCTATGTGACTCCTGTGGAGAAGACGAAGACACTGTCGAGTAAGTCCCTCTGTCAATGTCCCGCCTTTGCTCCGAGCAGGTGGCAGATATTTGTTGTTGATGTGGTTTAAGCTGAACACCTAGACTCTTCATCAAAGAAGTGCTTACTGGAATTCCTTCGGAAAACAAAGAAATAACATAAAATGAAAGTTACTACCTGGTAGTACAATGGGCAAGTTTTCGAGTCTGAGGGCTCTGGTGAACCCCAACCTCAAACATCTGTTTAGAACTTGAGTTGATATTCAGTTCATTTATGTTGAACAAATTTCTATTTTAGCCCTCAGACCAATCAATGCCTGCCCCACTCTCCCCCTTTTTTCGCAATACAAGAATTTGAAAAAAAGAGCCATTCAGCGCCAATCGACAAACCCGTCCGCCGTTCAGTGCCAGACAATTATCGATTACTTAACCCTGTTTGGATTATGTTCAAGCTGCGTTAACTTAATCCCTGTCACTGTCGCTAATGGCTAAAGTGGCCCTGGATTGCGAAATTCATGGTGATGGAGAGTAAATAAAAAAGCCAACTAGTAGCTATGATGTACTGGTTGGCCTTTTATTAACTCTCTCTCTCTCTCTCTCTCTCTCTCTCTCTCTATCTATCTCTCTCTCTAACTCTCTGTCTGTCTCCCTGAGGGATTTATATATAACATTTTTAAGAACATTTCTGTAATACTTTTGTGATTTAACTTCTTTTGGTGTCGAAGTTCAACTAGGACTCCCACTTAATTCTCCGTCACTAGAAAGCACCACACGTCAGCTATTGCGTAAAAATTGTAGTACACAGCCGAGCAGAATAGTAGATCTAATTTTTGTTGCGGAAGGCAAAGGTTACTCGGCCACTCTGAAGAGGGGACATCATAGACTGGGAAACAAAAAGCCTATCTAAGATATTTTCGGAATCCCAGAAGAATGTTACTAGACATTCTGATCTTAATGTTTGAGAGGAATATGCCCAGTACCGTCGGAGTAGGAAAGCTTCTATTGCTCACAATCAGATCCTTCAAGAGTCAGCATCTGAGTTGTGTCATTCTTCTTCTTAAAGAATACCGATTACAAAACGCTCCTGCCTCTTTAAATGTCGTAAAGATCTTTCTTTGTACAAAGGCAAGACAAGACATAATTCATTGTACGACAGATAAAGTTCAAATATTTCCTACAAATGTTGATGAATGTTGTCTTTTTTGCATTTCCAAATACCATAAGATACCATAAGAAATAATAAAAAAAATGGAGTGGACAAACGACATAATTTATCGTACGCTAATTTTTCCGTTAATTTTTTCTGTTTTTTCTTATAATTCCCTTATAATTTTTATTTATTTATTTATCTTACACAAGAATCTTGATATTCTTGAATAAGTTTTTAAACTTCTTTTGCTCCAAAAAGTGATCATGTCAGTTGAACAACGAGAAACCACGGTAGATTTTCGACAAGTGGTGAATTTGTACTTGAATGATAAGAAATCATTTGTAGAAATTGCTAAATGCGTTGGAAAAAGTAAATCAACCATTCAGTATATTATGGAAACCTATAAAAATACAGGAAGTGTTAAGAACGTGCGAAGATCAGGCCGCCCACAAAAATTAAGCCTTAAAAGATGAAACGTCATCACCAACACTATTCGCAAAGAGCTATAAAAAAACACGTCTCGGATATCTGCAACAAAAAAGTCCGCACACGATCCAAAGGACCCTTAATACATATATCCTCTCCTTTTGCTAGAACACCAAGGAAGAAGCCATCGATAAGTGCAGCCAACCAAAGGAAACGTGTGGAATTTGAAAAGTTACACAAGGACGATAACTTTTCTTTTTAGGAAGAAAGTGAAGGGTGATTTTTTAAAAGCCTTAGGCAAGTTTAAAAAAAAAACACATCAAATTCAGAAAAATGCATGAAATTATTTGAATCGATAGTACGGTGCATATAATTTAATGTTTGAGGATTATTTCACGCCAATGTTGACCTTGACTGAGCCTCAAATGGTCCATCCACTTAGTCCAATTTTGGCATACTCTTTCCAACATTTCGGCCGGTATTGTATTCCAATGTGTCAATTGAAACGGGCTTGTTTGTATAGACATGAGCTTTAACATAGCCCTACAAAAAAATAGTCTAAAGGCGTTAAACCGCAGGATCTAGGTGGCCAATTGACCGGTCCGCAACGTGTAATAAAATGTTCACCGAACTCGCCTCTCAATAAGTCCATTGTTGCGCGTGCTGTGTGGCATGTGCTACCGTCTTGTTGAAACCACATGTCATGCAAGTCAAGCTCTTGCAATTTGGGCAAAAAAAGTTGGATATCATCTCACGGTAGTGCTCACCATTCACAGTTACGTTACGATTCGCATCATCTTTGAAGATGTACGGCCCAATGATGCCACCAGCCCATTAACCGCACAAAACTGTGACTTTTTCGGGATGCATTGGTAGGTCTTGCAATGCTTTTGGCTGATATTCACCACCCATTGAGCCAAAAATGAGCTGACCATAAAATGGAAGCAGCGTTCAACTTTCTTAACAGAGCACGCATTTTGATAATAAAATTCAATAATTTGCAAGCGTTGTTCGTTTGTAAGACTATTCATTTAATTATGAATATAGACCAAACCGAAAATGTTTGACAGTGAAACAAAACACGAAACGTGAGTCAGCTGTTTAAACCAGTGTTGCCTAAAAAATAATAGCTAAAAAATCACCTTCAACTTCAAGGGCTACTCTCAGGGAAGCTCTGCTAATAAAATGCGATAGGGTACCCGAAGATTTAATCCAGAAGCTGCTTACACTCCAAGTTGTCCTCAAATCCCGTGGAGGTCCTAGCAGGAGTACGATGAATTAAGTCGTGTAAATGAATAAAGAATTTGTTATTTTCTTTAAATAAAGGCCAAAAATGAAAATTTTTGCTTCTTATTACAATTCTGAAATGAAATCCATTATTTTACCAAACACGGTTGGTAATGAAAACGGAAATTTTTGAACGTCGTACGATGAATCACATATGTCGGCCTGTGTACATTGTATGTAGGTTCTTTGTTTCCTACTCCATTCCCTCCTCTCCCTCTTCAGCCTACTTCTTCCCAAACCATGATGAAAAGGAGCCTTGTTTCGAAATGAAATTCCACTGATAATCCAGAACAAATCAAAAGATAGTTTGAAGAGGAAATAAAATACAAGTTCGCCATGTCTATTCCCCCTTTCTGACATTTCCACACAACACGAAAAAAAGACAACATCCTCCCCTTCACACACACACACACCACTCCACACCACAAATTGCGCATAAAACAAAACAAAAAAAGGACGACGAGAAGTGGAAGCCTCTCGAAACTTTCAACGATCAGCAAATTGCTCCTCAACCTGACATTTGACAGTTATGCCACGCATCCTGTCACTGACAAAAATGTCTATTAACATACTTCTCCGTCGCTGACTTTAGATAAACTCGATCCTTCACGTTGTCATTTCAATTAAAAATAAATTCAAAGGAACAAGCGAAGGGTTCGCTACGAAACCCGGTACCCGGAGAAGCAACCCCCATCGTAGCAGTGTGCGCCCTTTGACAAGTGGATCTCTGTCAGCACTCGCGCTGTCTCTTCTCTCGACAAACGTTCATATTTCGTTTTATCTATGCGGGATGGCAGGCAGCGCGCACAGAACTGCTCCGAGTATTGAAAATATTTCAAATTCCCCGAAAATTCATATGTTCCTTGCGCGGTATGCAGCTGATGTGTGGACGGGTGTCTGTATGTGTGTTTTCATCCTTTATCAGAAACAAAACAAAAAAAACCTGTTTTGTTTTTCGGCGCGCACTCTCTCAGCGCGTCCCCACGTCAAACATGAGCTGTGTTGACAAATTGAATCTTCAAGACGAGCCAAACAAACTTCCCAACCCCCATCCCTTTCGAAAACCGGCTTTGATCGCAGTGGGGTACGCGCTGAGCGGTATGCTGCTGCGCTGAAATATGAGCACATAACGATAATAATTTTGAAAAGTAAACAAAACCGCTGAATTCATCAATACCTCGACGATGACTACCAGAGGTGGGGGGGGGGCTGAGGGTGGAGGGATGTGTTCGTTGAAAATGTTGTGTTCTTTGACATCCGCAATCAATGCATTTGGCGAACACAGCCTTCCCGCTTTTGTTGTGTGCTGCTAATAAATTTTTCCTCCTCTCGGAGGGCATGTGAGCGAAAGCACTTGAATTGACGTTTTTCCTTTGTATCTTTGTTTTGCAGAAGGCATTGTGTCGTACAGCATCCCGAAGGGCGTGCAACGAGGTATGGAAATCGATTTATCCGATAAAACGTACGACGGCCATGAGGAGGGCGACAGATTCGTGGACGGCCTGGGTCAGTTGGTCGATGGCCAAAAGGGAAAGGATAACTTTCGGACGGATATTCATGGATTCGGAAAGGGTGAGTACAGAACTGATGTGCTGGGTGGTTTTTGGGTCCTGCTCCTCCTCTGTTTTGCTTTGTCTGCCTTGGACGAAGCACTGGCGAGGAGGATTTGGCCTTAAGTTAGATTTATGTTTTGCTAAACTGAAATGGGATACCGCACGGGTGTGATGTGGGGTCGTCGAGGAGGAACGACGAAACTTTTTAGATGAAGATTATTAACCTAGTAAACAATGGCCTGTGGCTAATAGTTGTTAAACTTTATTGTTGGTTTCTAATTAAATATATTTTCACAAGTGCCCGGAGTCAACTTTGAGCAGTGAGTGCTGGCGGGCGTTAGGTGAGTGTAATTAGAGATGTGACGCAGATGATAGGACGGCCGGCAGAGTCTTTCGCTGGAAACTGCTTCTCAAGTAGTTTCGAGACGTTGCTGGCCTTTCGATCTCTCTTGACATTGAATAGTTTGTGAGGTAATTCAAGATGGGGAAACTCTTTGAAGGATTTTCAGCTCGTACGCATTCGGTGTTCACGTTCATGGCGAAGGCTTAAGGGCGCAGAAAATTTTCAACAAAGGCTGCCACTGATGGGGGTATGAAGGAATTTGATATTATTTTGAGAAAGTTTGTTTTCCCTTCCCGCCTGCTGGAGTGGTGCTTTCATGCTTTTGATGTGAAAAGTTTAAAATATCAGGAATATGTCTTTTATTCGCAGTCTCTGCTTGCCGTCATCAGATGATGCCTGTGAAGGTGGGTATGTGGAGGAGGTTCTTGAAGTTTGTGACTCACTAGATTGCTCATTGATTCGTGGCATAAGTTTCGGATTTTGTTATTAATGAAATGCAGGCTTAAGGAAGTTGTTTGTAAAGACGATGAAGTTATTAATAAGAAGAAGAAAACGCGTGTGGGCACAAATCTAAGCTTTAAATCTGCTCTCAATGGCGCCATTAGAGTGTTCTACAGCCTGTCTGATGGTACGAAAAACTGTCGCTCATACTGGAGGAGAAAGTATTAACACGGGTTGGGTGATTCTGACCGCCCTAGGAGATTGGAAAACCTGCGTTTTTCAAGATATTCAAGTTTTGAATTACAATGAGATGCTTTAGAAAACACAGTGTTTTGATTTTCCGAAGATTTCCAAGTGTACACCCGGCAGTTAAAATTAAAAACTTTGAAATATAGCCCCTTCTTATAATCTTAGCTAGTTTCCTCATGCTCTTTTCGTCAAGTTTATTTGCGGTAATACTGTATCGGGGTACATCAATTCTGTTCTTTCTCAAAAGATGATTAATTGGAAGACAGTGCAGCTAAAGCCCATTGTTTTTGAACGTGAACGTTTTTATTGAATCTGACTCGAAGAATAAGTCATACAGAAAGTGGTTTCGACACTTCAAAAGTGGTGTCTTTTGCATCGAAGAGAAAAAGCTTCTTGTCCTGCCAAAGACGGAAGTTGAACTCTCAGAATCATTTGGAGTTATTGAGCAAACAAATTCCGTTCAGTTTAAGAAATTTGGATTTATTCAAAGCAAGAAAACTGGGTGCCGTACAAGTTGAAACCGAGAGTGATTAAAGGGGGTTCTTCACCTCTGGACTGCTTCTTGAAAGACATCAAAGGAAGGAATCTTAGCACCGGATCGTGGCTGGAGATGAAAAGTGGATATACTACGATAACCTCAAAAAGAAAAATTTACATACATGCAAATTCTAGAAAACCCATTTCATTTTCGTTTACATCGACGCCAAAGAAAAACCATCCACTGTTCAAAAGTCAAGCTCTGCGTATTATGTAAATACTAAAAGCTGCTAAATCAAGGCGAAACTATTGATGGGAAAGGTTATCGACTACAACTAATGAATTAGAGCCGTTGTGCTAAAAATAGCCAAAAAGACGAAAAGGCGCGACAAAGTGATTTTTCGACATGATAACACTCGACCAACGTGGCTGTAGTGGTCAAAAACTACCTGGAAATGCTGAAATGAGAGTTCTTACCCCAACCGACATGGTTTCTAGACTCTGCTCCTTCTGACTACTGGCTTTCTCGACAGATGTAACACCATTTGGGGAGTTACCGGTTCGGGTCTTTTGCAGAAATGGCTCAATGATGAGTGCGATGCGAAGGAGGACTAATTTCTAGAAATGGTATTCAAATATTAGAATTCTTCGGTTGTGTAGGGGAATACTCTGAATGATGCAGTGCATACGTTTTTTCTAAAAAAAAAAATTGAACACGAACAAACGGACCGGAATTTCTACACCCAATAACATGGGAGTGAGTAGTACAACAGTTTGATATTTGTGGGCATGAAGCTCTAAGTGGCTCAGAAAGTGTGTAGTTCAAAGTAAGCCTTGGCAATAACAGTATGAGTATTTCAAAAGAGCATAATATCCCAAGATAGCCGAAGGAACTCATTCTATATTACATTGATTTAAAAATGAGAACGAAAGGCGGGAAAGGTTGATAGCCATACAAGGTATTAGAGTCACTGCCGACTTATTAGAATTGAGTTCCACCTCATGCAGATAAGTCATTCAGAGCGTTAATCAGTTTTATCAAAGTTAAATTAACTAACAGGTTGATTTTCGTGACGTTCTGGATGTTTTTAAATCGGTTGAATATTATCCACGAATGTAAATTGAAATTTTTAATGGCAATAGTGGTTTTAAAATGTAGATTATGCGATTATGAATCCCACTAAAACATTTCCCATAAAACGCTGACCTTCCTTACAGAGATAATCAATGCGAAAACACTGTTGTGTTTGTTTCACAAGGTACTGAACAAAAATTAAAAAATAAAGCTATTACGCTAAATCACCTGATACTGTCTTTCGGTACAGTGTGAAATTGCGAACGGATGCCGTGACGTTAAGAACGGCAGAGTTGTTTAAAAGGTCTCGCTTTCCGTCAATTCGAAGCGAACATTCCTAAAGACTGCATCTCCTTTGGCACCTGTTAACCGAGGTGTTCTTATCAGCTTCTAAGAAAACGAACGAATTAGCCCTAAAATCACATTATGACCATGACCTTATATCCTTCATAAAATAAAAGTAAGAATATTTAAGAAGTTGAATAATTAAGTAGGTATTTTAGTTAGGTATTTTTTCCTCTTCTATTTTAAATATTTTAGCCTTGTAAACTGACTACTGACTGTCTTTAGTCAGTCAAAAAAAAAGTACCGTGAGGAGAAGAGATGAAATGAAAATGACTTGCCAGACGAGACTGAGAAAAAATGACAAAGCAATTTGATAGGAGTGACGCGATCTATCAAAAAAAAACTTATTGAAAATCACCTTATAAAGGGTGGTTCTTTAGCTATTATCTTTTTGGCAACAGCTGACACAAGTTTCGTGTTTTGTTTCACTGTCAAACATCTGAAGTTTGGCCTACAATTTAACCATGAGCTTGACTTCCATGACACGTGGCTTCAACAAGACGGTGCCACATGCCACACAGCACGCGCAACAATGGACCTATTGAGAGGCGAGTTCGGTGAACATTTTATTTCACGTTCGAGACCGGTCAATTGGCCACCAAGATCCTGCGATTTAAGGCCTTTACGTGGGCTGTCTGATAAATAACCGACCTAACCATGATGCACGCGACTTTTTAAAATTTTTTTTATTTATTTTTCTACATAGTCTCCTCTCGTAGACTATTTTTTGTGGGGCTTCGATAAAGCTTATGTCTATACAGACAAGCCCGCTTCAATTGACGCATTGGAAGAGAATATTGAAGCATTTATTCGTGAGATACTGGCCGAAATGTTGGAAAGAGTATACCGCAGTCAAGGCCAACATTTGTATGAAATAATCTTCAAACATTACATTATATGGACTATCGTACTATCGATTCAAATAAAGATTTCATGCATTTTTCAGAATTTTATGTGTTTGTTTTTGAAAACTTTCCTATAGCTTTTAAAAAATCATCCTTTACACTCAGTTTTTTTCTTATTATTTTTGGGGTTATTTTTTACTATAATTATTCCTATAAATGTTAACGTTCCTTGTACATACTTAAATATTTTTAAATGCATTCTAATTGATTTTTTTTAACTTTTAGGATACGAATGGGTTGGCTGGAGAAACGATACACCTGGACTGGTAGGCAAGGCTGTGGAAATTGTTTTTGAGTTCGATTCCGTACGAAATTTTAGCGCAATCATTTTACATACGAACAACATGTTCTCCAAAGATGTTCAGGTTAGTTAAAATACTTATTTATGACTAAGTATTTTACATACATTTTATCAAGTTGTTGAATTTTTTTAACTCGAAATTTAAAAGACTTTATTGGGTTTCCGTTCTAACTTATAATGCCATAATAATAAGTTTCTTTTGAGCGGTAAGCTAAGGCACCGTATTTTTTTTTTTTTTTTGTCCACTGGAGGCGTTGTCTTTGGAAAGAAAGAGTGATAATGCTTTCTAATCCTTCTTTTTACGTAACAGGTGCTTAGAAATGTTGAGGTTTAGAAATTTAAGTAGACAACATCACTGACTTTCTTAACTGGCGGCCATTTTGTCAGCTGTCAAGTGATATACATACTTCTAGTTTGGTTTGTCATTTCAAAATAAATAGACTCTCCGTCAATGCTTTCCAAAGGCAAAAACAAGATTGTCGTTGATTCCAATTTTCTTAAGGGAATTTTCTTTAGATATGAAGCCAGTAGAAGTGTTTAATTTAAATAAAATTGGTTGCCCCACCTTTCTTTTCACTGCCTGCTTTCTGTGGAATTGTCGAGTTTGGTACAAATCGCGGGTGGTATATAGTTTTATTTTGGACCAAAGTTATTCCTAGTTCTTAGTTTTGCATTCTGCGATCTTGCGTTCAGGAATGTCTCATAAGTGTTCCATTCGGTTAAGATCTGGGACTGCGTTAGCCACTCCATAACACCGACTTTGATTTGGGGACACCATTATTAGCCAATTTTAATCATCCTGCATAAACAAAGATTTAAGAGGCATGTCCTCTTAGGCAAATTTATGTCTCATAATTGTGTTACAGATTTTATCATTTATAGTCAAAAGGGCACCGACATTAGAAACACGCCAAAATCATTAAACTGCCTCCACCATGTTTCATTGACCTTTTCGTATACTTTGGAACGAATTCTGAGTGCTTTAGTCGTCTGGCGTACGTTTTTCAAGCTTAATTTTGGCTTCATCCAACCACATTATTCCAATTCGCAAGGTGGATGCATTTTTTTTAACAAAACCAAATCTCTGCTTTATGTTCATCTTGTTCAAGTACGAAACTTTTCTGCGACTTCTTTCAGGAAGACCTCTTCCTGTTTCTTTTTAACTGTAGGACTCATCCAAGTGCGTTTCTATATATTAACTGGCACTACAGTTCACAAGGGCCCAGGGCCTTGCTTCTTCTGACGACTCTTCACAAAGAGTTTTTAGAAACTTTTCATAGGCAAGTAGTACTCTTTCAGTGTTGTCAGCAACTCGAAACAGGTAGTGTCGTGAAAAATGCGAGGTGTTCCGTCCGGGAATCGAACCTGGTACCTTCGGCGTGATTTTTTTTTTATCTCCATTGAAGAATAAAACTTCTTGTAAGTGGACAGTCCAATAAGCAGGTTATCGAATAGTGACTTTGTTTTTCGTTTCCTGTCTCTGGTTACCATTTCGCCACCTGACTGAAAGAAAGTATTTTCTTAAAGTACTTTGATAGCTTGTCTCTTTCGTCTATTGCATTTCTGTCATATTTTAATTTCTGAATCAATCTACGATCGCAACTAGTGCAATGTACTTCACGATCCATTTGCACATAATTTATTTTTAATGTTTTCTTGTTTGTTCTCAAAAGGACTAAAACATAAATCAGACAAATTTCCAAAGGTTTTAATAAAGACGTACCATTCGTTTACTTCACAATGAATAGATTGTTTCTATTATTGTTCCTAGGCAAATTGTGCTTTCGTTTGAATTGTTTACTAAAAGGCGTTCCGACGGAAACGCAGGATTAAATTGTTAATAAATCAAAAATTGTTCACATCATTATCTTAATAGTTTCTAGAAGAAGAAGAATAGAATAGTAATAGAAGGATCTATTACAATTATGTGTGAGACGAAATATCAGCGAAATTCTCACCATTGCTTCGATAGCATACCTCTTACTGATGGCCTATAGTTTTAGTGACTCGCAGACGTAATTGAGGTTCAGTATCGTTACTGTGTCGAATTTACTCATCCTTTAGCTTTAAAATTGTTCTTGGCTTATTGACGTACACTCTCTCCCTTTAAATATCCAGAGAAAGAAGTCCAACGGTGTCAAATAACATGAGCGTAATGGTCAATTAACATCGCCACCAAGTGAGATAACACGGCCATTGAATTTCTCGCGCAAACATGTCATTGTTTCGTTAGCTATGTTTATCCCTTTGAAAGCACATATCGTACAGGATCATATCTGCAATTTCTGAAGAAGTCAATAAGACATTTTTCATCTCCCGATAGCGAACAAAATTCACGGTAACTGCTACGCTGACTTCATTTTCCAAGAAATACGACCCGATGACTCCACCAGCCCATAAATCGCCCCAAACAAACACTCTCCCTGGAAGCATCGACTTTTCAACACCTGTAGCGTCTAATTTGCCCAAATGCGGCAATTTTGCTTGTCAAAGAATCCACTGAAGTGAAAGCGTGCCTCGTCCCTAAAAGTAATTTTCTTTGGAAAGTCACTTCTGTCTGTGCGACGCTTGTAATGGTCAGTAGGTTAAGCTCTGGAGTCAATAGAACCTTTTGCGTGTAAATTAAAATCTTTATTCAAAACTGGCATCTGGGATGTTCTTGAGATGGTCAGTTATGGGATACGACGACAAGTCGAAACAACAATGTCTTTTGCAGCAGGAGCATCGATAGGTGTTTTTACATTTTCTTCAGACCCAGTTTGCTGAAACTTGCACACAATTCTACCACTTGTGGGCACATTTGGTCGATTAGGCAGACCAAAAAATGATGAAGTCCACGAAATGCATTTTTTTCTGAACGCCCAGTTTTGCAAGATGCTTCAACAGTCTTAACGCGCTGTTTAATTCTGTACCTCTCCATGGTTGATTTTCTTTGACTCTACATTTCTCTATGCCAAACGACTTTGTCGAGTAGCAGATACATCGTCCTTTATCATCGAAGCCTTCAAATTATCCTTAAAACAATAATTTAATTTCGTATTTCATTTCCTTTCAGGTCTTTGTCCAGTCGAAGGTATTCTTCAGCATTGGCGGCCGTCATTTTACCGGCGAACCAGTTCAGTTCTCCTACATGCCCGACATTGTGATGGACCATGCCAGGGACGTGACAATCAAACTGCACCACCGAATCGGTCGTTATGTACAAGTGCATTTATATTTCGCCACCCGTTGGATTATGCTAAGTGAAATCTCCTTCATATCCGGTAAGTTTGAGTTGAGGGGAATTCTTTAGCCGCGGGACGATGACGACTTTTAAAGACCAGATCGAAGACTGACACACAAATTCACGGCCAAAAACGTAACACCAGCCTCGCCTTCAAAGAGTTCATCTTTCTGACGTCTTCCTTTCACGGATGCCATTACTTACAACTCCCTCGCGACATCGATAAACCTCGTGCCCATGCAGTAAAGACGGATAATCTCAATGTTTCAACAAAAGCTAAGAGCAGCCGCATCCCCAACTGTCGTTCAATTGCGTGACTGATGCGAAACAGAGCAGACCGAGGGAGACTGAAAAAATCCCGAAAACTGATTGATCCACTTGACTGGAAGCCTTTACAAAGCTTAATACCCGCCCAATTTTGTCAACTTCACCATTTTCTCACCCATTGTGCGAGTGCAGGGCGCCTCATGTCACTCGCGTCTCTGTCGTCGCACTGCTGAAAGCATCAGCGCAGCATTCTCCCGGCGGCAACATTATGAATTCGCAAGCCAGTGCAGTGGCAGTGTTCTAGCTCCATCCACCGGAAAGGCCACACTTGAACTGCGAGCGCAACATTTCCCGAATCACCATTCAGCTTCTCCATTTTTCATTGCCAACTCCGAGCAAACTTTTCACAATGAATTCAAAAGAAAAATCCTTCAAGTTCCGTCGCCGGCCCGCCACCTCCTGTCGCGCTCTTTGCGCCTCGGCTTTGTGTACATACAGTGTACCCGACTTCTTCGGGACACACATGAATTCATCTCCTGCAGGAATATTATGCTCCTCGGCACCCTGTGTGTGCATGCTACGTATCCCGTTTGCCGTCATGTAAAAGAGTAAGACGACTTTGGGAAATCACGTCTGCAGTATAAATCCCCTTACACACGGGGCGCACACACAACGCCAACGACAACGACTACGAGGACAGGATAAATAGGTGGAAACAGCTGCATTCTGGAAACCTCATGATTTATAGAACGAAAGTGCATTCGCGCATCACTGAGCGCACATCAGAGATGTGCCCTCGCGCTGGCACACAACACACGCTCGAAGGACAAGCACTCACAACATCAAAATCGAAATTGACGATGATGAGGACGACTGCCACGCTGATGATGACGAGCTAGAGGACGAGAACGAGAACGAGGACGAGGACCTCGACGATGATGATTTGGATCTACATAGATGCTGGAACTGGATGTGGGACGGTGGTTGCTGCTGAGTTGGGACAAAATCCGCACTATGACACTTAAACATTTTACGCTCCATTCAATCCTTCGAATGGGTACAAAGTATTCTCCCGTTTCTCGTTCCTCCCCTGAATGTGTCCTCACCACAGCTCAGTCACCACTGGCGCGGCGCAACGACTGCGACACTGAAAATGATGCAATGTACTCGTATTTCATGTCGCCTTCTTGCCACTGACTACAGCACAAAGCCAAAGGTTTCGTTCACAAAAAAGAACGAACCCACCCCGGCGTTGGCTTCAATTACGCGTGAATGTTTTGGGCTTAAAATAATCCTTTCCTTGGGAACAGCACCACACCCACCCGGCCCCGGAACCGGCTGAGTGTCTGCGGAAAGTCACCGAATCGTGTCGCAAGCCATTATCACCTACCCTTGAGTAATTTATCTAGTGTCGGTGGTTTATTTGATAGTCAGTGGTTTGTGGCAAATTTGTGATTTTTAACCCCTCGACCTCGGCGCAGGGTTGTTGCCTCCTGAATGGATCACAGCACGTTTTCACTTTGTCGTTGTTGAATACCGTTGTTGCTGCTGGAGACGATGCAAGGCCCGACCATCAATCACTTTGAAGTATTGTAGATGCTGGCTTGCTGGGTACTCGTATGTGGCGAGGTGCGAGTTAACTAGGGGTTGATGACCTTGCTCTCTCTCTCTCTCTCTCTCTCTCTCTCATAATAAGCAGATCACGTCACCTATAAAGTCAGTTAATAACGCCGAAGTCAAAGCAAACAGCTTGCAATATTCAATTACTTAATTCGAGCAAATAGGCAGCAGCAGCGCCCAGTGCCCCAAGGCGAGTGCACCCCTGCAAAGCTGCCTGTACAGCAAACACGCAGCGGTTTGGGTGTGACACTAGCCGAAGGACTGAATATTAATTTAAGCCCACTTACTGACAGCACGTCCTTCCTTTGGGGACAGTTTGCATTTCTGCTTCAATTTGCACACCGATTGCGTAAGGTCCGTGACCATCGGAAGTCGACAAGTTGAAATTAATTGAAGGATTCAGCAAAAGAGCCGCTCTTTAGTATTGAATCCGATGCGGGAAGGCTCAGAGATAAATCAAGCATGGGGTGGAATATGAATTTATTAATATTCGTGACGAGTTTAAAATTGTGTTCACCAATAAGTGCAGGAGTTCAGCATCCCTGCTCCTCCCTGCTCTCTTCATCAGCTCTCTGATATCTTTGATAGATTTTTCCCGAATCATTAACTTAATTTTAAGAGGGTGCCAAACGGATTGCGGAATGAGCCTTAACAAGCAATGACGACTAATACGTGTGAAGGTCTACTGCGTCTGCTCATTCTCAGCAGCGGCCATCATTCAGGTTGCATAAGGTTTCAAAACCCACCCCTGAATGTGAACTTTCGTGATCAATGATTTGAACCCTCGTCAAGCACGTGAAAGAACCTTACTTTCAAGTGAATGAGCCGGAGTTCTGGGAGAAATGGACAGTGGCATAGGAGAGGTTTCAATGGTTCTAGAAACCATTCACCTCCAATCGTGCTGTGACTAACAAGGACACTTATTGAAATTTGTAAAGGTTTCCTGTTGTTTTTATAGAGGATATGATCCCGTTTAGGAATTTAGGACTATACGGCGAAGCTGGACAGAAGGGCGAGAGCGTCTAGTGAGCTCTACAAACTTATAGGAAAAGAAGAACATCGGCTTGTCAAAATGATCGAGATCGAAGAAATGGAGCTGTGTTCCGGCACTCTATATAAATATCGGACAGAAGCCTATCGGGACAAAGAGAGACACCTCGTAGAAGACGTCGCAGACAATACTAGGAATTTGGAAAAAACATTTCTGCAGTCTGCTGAACAGCAATGAGGACACAAATACCGCCGCAAGGCAAATTGTTACGCTCTCCGCCATAGGCGATAGAGGAAGAAAATTCTGTCCCTCCGACCTAGACGAAGTCAAAATATGGTTATACTGGTGCAGATAAGCTGTCTGCAGAGCTTTTAAAAGCAGCTAGAAACGAGCTTATACGGTGCATGCTCAACTCACTTCTAAGATGTGGTCTGAGCAACCATACCGGACAAGTGGAGTCTAAGTTTTATTTACCTGCTTCTGTAAAGTATGCATCGCATATAAGATCTTTTCTGCCATTTTATGCGAGCGACTGCAAGCATTCGTCAAAAACCTGATAGATCCTCTGTGCGGTTTCAGACCGGGGAAGTCCTGCATTGATCAGATCATCACACTAAGAAAGATCCTGGAGAAAAACGCAAGAGATGAAAATCGCCACTCACCGCCTATTCGTCAATTTTGAAGGCTCAATGTGACAGCGTCTGTAGACACATGAAATGACATGCCAAATTTTGATATACCTGTCAAACTCGTCCGGTTCTTCGGGATGACGACAGAGGATTTTCGCTGCTCCTTCAAGATCGGTGCAGAACTCAGAGAGAGACCTTAAATGTCAAAATAGGTTTCAGACAAGAAGACAAGCTGTGAAGCGACTTTTTCAACATCGCCCTTAACAAGGTCACACAGAACTTACTTGTGGATTGACTCTTTCGGGTCACACACAGTGAGCGAAGAATGAAGCGTTTGCTGGAATGAGGACAAAACAAAGCGCATGATGCCATCGACGCAGAACATAGAGGATTCGGTCAGCGCGGTACCAAAGGCAGCTATAACTTGGCGGTAGTCGTCTACCTCTTTGCTGTTTAGATTCTCTCTCTCTCCAAGGACCAAGCAATTATTTTAAATTGTTACACCTTGATCATTCTTGTCTTGCTCTTTGAAACAAAAGCTTGAATACGATTATGAGAATATGAAGAAGCGTTAAGAAGAAAGAAGAAGCGTGAAGAAATATGAAGCGTTCAATCTTTGAACCTGCTTGCATTAATATTTTTTGGGGAAAAGAAAAATCATCCACAGACTGTACGGGTTGTATAGCTTCTAAGGATTAAAAATTCAAAATTCAAGCAATACTGCTTTAGCCCGATGAGTCTTTAGCTCCAAGCGGGTGGGACAACGCAACAGAGAGCATCCGATGGCGCAAACAAGTAGCTAATCTCTCCAGTGCAGAGGCTAGTCAGGTTATTTATATGTTGAGCCCTGAGAAGAAACCCCTCAGTGGCAAGAGATATACACCTCCACTAGTTCTTTTGGGAAACTAAATTGCAGCCTTGACAGAATAGAATGATGCTCGAATTTTTTTGGCTTATACGGTAATTTCAATGTTCCGAGACAGTTCAACTTCCTCATGACATGAATAACCGATCTCTCAACCCTACCCTAACTGATCTTCGAGAACGAGTTCTCAATCAGACCCCCACTCTCATTCACAATGGTCGTATTGCTCAGGGGAAGGGTCAAATATGATCGATGGGCTGGTGGCTGGCTTCTACTTAATGTTTCCTCCCCACTACAATCGACAGGTATTTAAAATCAATTTGCATCGATACCTCCTCTTCCTCTCTTTCTTCGGTTCGTGCTGTGTTCAGGTTCTGGTCCCAAGTACATAATTTCGCTCTTTATATCCATTCCTTTTGTCACAGTCGAACACTTACTAAAAACACACCCATTGAGCTAACAAAACAAAAGATGGTCAGAGAGTTCCCACCCAAAACAAAATTTGACCACAGCTCCATTCTAAACACTCTTTCTGCCGCGTTAGTTTAGACAAAGCGACTCCTCAGACCTCTTCTTTTGTTACAATAGGCTACTCAAGGCTCGGCACCCTAATGACTTGTGCAGGTTGAAATCATTCCTCACCTCTTCTGTGACCCTCAAGTTGCAGATAGCAAAAGGTAGAAAGAAACACCTAGGAAAGTAGTTCTTTATCAACTTGAGTTAACTCTGCGACATAAGTATGTGACACTTCAATAGCAACACAGCTAGCCCACACTAAGGGAGACTGTCCGCGCGTCTTCACAAAGGACTGAAAGAGGCCACTGACAACCAGCCGGTTTAACCTAACGTCACGTCGGCTATTAAGAATATTAAAGTAGCCAGAGATCACTTGCTAATGAGATTCATGTTCAATGAGTCTCTTGGAAGAATGAATGACATTGTGGGCCGACTACGTGTTTGAGGTACAAGTCTGAACCAATTCAAGAGCAATTTTTCGACTATCAAGCCACCGTCATGGCATAGTGGTAAGGTGCATCGTTTCGCACAATTCACGCCATCCTCTCTTTTGATTGTTTCACAGCACTAAGCGAATATAAATTGTACATGAAAGACTTATCAAATTTCGCCTTTCGGAGTTGACTGTACGCCCCCTTTTCTTGTGATAGAACAATAGAACGCAGAACGGAAGTAGTTCTTAATGAAATCAGATCTTGGTCCCTTTGTTAAGGGAATGAAGCACTTTCTGTTAGCTTAATGAGCTTCTTGAATCTTTGACAGACATGGATATAATGAGAGAGTTTTAAATGCCTTCAAGGCCACATGAATCTCTGCATATGACGGTTGATCGTTCTGTTTACGTTCTGTGCTTCTATCGTCGATCAATCAGTGAAGATGGGGGTGCCATCAATGAAATCCGGGTGTTAGCAATCCGGGTTTTCTGATGTAAACCGAGAAGCTTTCATCGAAGTCATTCAATGTCCTTGAATGAGATCAAATGTCCTTGCGATCGGGAAAAATCTCGAGCTAAATTCTCTAAAATCACCCAGCCCTTACACGCAAGCAATGCATAAGGAACCCTATCTCATATTTCTTAGCACCGAACACTCCTACAGCAAGTAGAGCTTTAGCTTCTATAGCATTGCGACTGTAAACCCAAGCGTGTATAGCTCCTGTAAGGAGTTGTTCAACAAATACAAATAAAACTGTAAGAGCTATACTGAAGGCGTAAGGCTTTCTATTTATTCTGCGATCACAGAGAGTCAGTCAGTCAGTCACTCAGGCATTAGCTGACATTGAGACAGAAGCGCCAAAACTGGGTTAAGCAAAACAAAGTACACCAAAGAAGACACAACATCGCTGTGTAGGACAGAACAAAACAATTACAAGAAGAACGGTAGCACGATGGCTGTAGGCTGTCTACATGTCATAAACGACTGTTGTCAAAATTTCATCCAAATCAGACTCATAGCTAATCGCGAATAGAAAGAACTCTGTAGGTCGGTTATACAATCCTTGTTTGTTGGAAACAGTCCTTAGACTTTGGGTACCGTGGCTCTTCCTCCAAAAAAAATTACCAAACATGTGTCAACGCTGTTGGACGTTGGTTTATGAGTAACCACAAGGGTAACATGATTAAAAACCCACCATCTTGTATCGATATACCCTCGATGAGACAGAAGGCATTTTCTATGATTCTCCTCTTCGATGTGACTTTGCTGAACAAAAAAAAAAACAATTCCTATGATCGTTAAGGACATTTTGAAACAGGTCGAAAAAAGAGTGTCACTCCTGTAAATAAATTGTGTGACACTACAGTTAACAAGCGACTTGGACTTATCACCTTCGGCAACTAGCCGTGATGTGAGCGCTAATGTCCAATCACAAGAAGAGAGCTTCAGTGTTACCAAATACACGAAAGAGTTGCTAGCGTAAAGAAACGCGAGATAAACGTTAAGTCCAGACACCGAATCTAGAACCTCCGGCGTGTGAGTCGCGCACTTATACGAATACCACGCCAACGCGGCCACTTTACGTTCTCAATTTGCAGCATATCTTTCCGTATGGTTATAAAACTCATCTTCAAAACAATCGTAAAAACAGCACATCGCTTAAAAGCGGAAAGTTTTTAAACCTTTCTTTCATGACTTAAAGGTTCTCCATATCAAACCACAATGTTACAAAATTCCCACCTCCATACAAATTTACCCAACTATCTCAGTTTCCACTCAGCTTTTGCTATTTCACGTCGAGATTTCATCAAGCATCCACTGCGAACGGACATCCTCTGGTGAAAAGTATCCACTCTGGTCACTTCCGAATCTCTTGGCAGAGGAAACACAGCGCTGCAGGATATTAAACATCTACCGCCTTATCACACCTAGAGTTTCAAGATACCGCAGAACGCAAATAGCTTGAAAAGTTTTCTACGTGCCCCACCAAACGACGAAACAACCGCCAGTAAGCGCACCAACGACCACGGGTAATGGATCCGTTTCGTAAGGGAAGTCATACAAAACTTCGTAGTGCAGCGATAAGAGCGTTTTGCTCGTAACTTGTGAGCTAAAGTGCAAAACAAAAGCAACGTGAGACGAATTGTTTTGCAATTGAATCGGGAAGGGAAATGTAAACTCATCTTTTTTGTAATTGACTGAGAGGTTTGTCTGGGGGAAATCAAAGATGATAATATTTATGTTGGAAGTGTATTCAAACATTGAAGGAGAGGAATTGTTAAAGCAAGTGTGAACATAAACTGATGTGGGTGCTAAAGGATTTGCACTCTACATCCGAGCCAATGTGAAAATGCGATAAGTTGCCGCTTTCTTTAATTGAAACACCCCAAGCTTTCATTGACTGAGGAATCGCTTGAATGTACGACGCAACTTGCAACCCTGAGAGAATCAAATCATTAAGGAACAGATTTGGAAGACTTTGACAAAAGCCACAAAAATATACGTATTAACGACTTCAAGAGGACTTTCCAGCCACCCGATCTTGGTGTCCAGTTCAAATGACCACCCCTCTCATAAACAGTCTGCGTTATGGCGTTCGCTGTATGAATGTTCGAAACCATGTTGTCGACCTCCACATCATTTGTTCGTTGCTCTATTGAATTACAAAGACAATTTTGGAAGAAGTAAAAGTTACCAAACCCTACGTCTCCAAGCTCGGCATCCTAATAGGGCCGCAGGGACAAAGAAGGGGTTGAAACCATTTCTCACCTCCTCCGCAAAAGGAAGAGGAGAGTGAGAGATAGAAATACTTCGTTAACAACCAGATGAACTCAGCGACATAAGTGTGCGACACTACAATAACTAATATAAACCGGCTTAGCTAACAGACTAAGGGGACTGTCCACGTGGGGTCACGCTTGTTAAGTATGCTTGTCCACTGAAAAACAGCCACTCCAATATAATCTAACTTCATCTATTAGGGATATAACGTACCCAGAGTTCACTTGCTAATGAGATACCTGTTTAAAGAGTCTTTCGGAAGAATAGATGACATTGCCAGTCAATAATGTGCATGAGCTTAAACAAGTCCGTTACAAGTCAATGACACTTTTTTCGACTACTAAGCGACCGTCATGGCATAGTGGGAAGGTACCTCGACTTACACAATTCGCGCCAACATTTCTTTCGAGTGCTTGACAGCACTAAAGGAATTTTAATTGTCTGTGATAGGCTTCTCATATTTCTCCGTTTGGATTTGGCAAAAAAAATGTCGCTGTCAGATCAAAAGCCGTCCTTCAGTTGCATTAGAAATTTGAATTTCATCCAGAGCTTGAAAAAAAAACTATCCTGTGCGCCGCAGTTACAGCACATTCGATGCACCACGCACGTCTACGCCTTTCTATCCGACTAGTTTTCCGTCTTTCGATTAGTACGCCAAACTACATGCTGTATATTAGAGTTCAGAAAGCGCTACTTACTCAGACAAGCGGTGTGTATTAATGAAAAAGGCTTGCTGCAGAATCTAATTTTAGGCTATAACTCCGGAAGAAGTGCAACATTTTCTGAAGGTCACACTTTGTTAGAAAAAATGCGTCAAAATATTAACGACGAATTTATCATCACGACATAGATCTAAACTATCTATGATTCACTGAATCTATCAGTGAATCACTGCTTGCTCACCAACATAAATTCTTTCAACAAGAACATGGTTTAAACAAAGGAGACGCACTGGATTTTCCTATTTTTTGTAAAATCTTAATTTTCAAGGGACGTAAGGAAGTCTTCAATTCGTAGATATTTACGCTATTCTTAATGAATTCCTACCTCTCGACTTAAAGTAAAAAGATTTTAATGAATTTTAGTGAATGTATCAAAATATAGAAGACGCATAGGGTCGGTTTTCACTCACTTTTTTGAACATCTTGGGCGGTATATCAGCCGCAACTACAGTTCGGAGATTATTCGCGGTCTTTTGCGTGGCCCTACAGAATACGATTAAATGGTGTCAAATCAAATGATCTTAATTTCCAATTAACATCACCATAAAGAGCAATTACGCGGCTAGAAGACTTCCCATGTAATAAGGCCTCTATGGCTTGTTGTCCCCACCGCTAAACGAAAGGGTTATCATTCGACCATATCGCTCCGAATTGAAACTAAACGTCCGCCCATTGGCATCTTCGAAGAAGTATGGACCAATGAAAACATTCGATTACGGAATACACCAGTCACTGCCCCTGGATGCAATAGCACATCTTTGACAACTTGTGGGACTTCTCCGCCCCATATGCCGCAATTTTGTTTGTTCACATACTCTCGGAGCGAGGAATGTTTTTCAAAAAATGAATGTTGATTTTCTGATGTTCCAACATCAAGCAAGCATATCTACGGCATTGTGAATGGGCTTCAGGATTCGAATGTTGCATAAGTAAAACTTTATATGGATTGAGATGTAAATGCAAATGCAAAATGAGCGGCGGGTTCGACAGCTACGGCAAGCAACAGAAAATCTATAAATTTGGATCATCAGCAATAATAATAATAATTGAGTGGCACTACAGCCCACAAGGTACAAGGGCCAAGCTTCTTCAACAACTACTCGTGTTGTATGTGCTACTGTTCTTTCACGGGTAGAAGAGACCTACAGTTTTTTGGTGACTCCGAACGGCGAAATTAGAGAAGCTTTTCATAGACACTGGATACTCTTCGAGTGTTGTCAGCAACTCGAAAGAGGTAAAACAACAATAGACTGGTCATTTATTACGACGATGCATAGTCCTTACGGCATAAGTAAAGTTTTCACTTTCTTGTTTTCTTTACAATTTTATTGATTGCTTGCATAAATATTGGCTTATTGACTTACCGCTCAACGGTGTCAAATCACATTATCATGATCATTGAAATTCTCACGCAAAACAATCATTGTTTCGTTGGTTGTGTCGCAAGTGGCACTATTGTGTTTGAAGCACACACCGTCGTTATTATTTTGCCATAAATAACGGCATTCACCATAACTGCATAGCCGACCTCTTTATGGAAGAAGTACGAAACAAGCACTCTTTCTGGACGCATCGGCTTTTTGATAATCACTCATGGATCCTTAGTTGCAGAAATGTAAAATTTTAGATACATTTGGTCGATTATGCTGACCAAAAACATCACTAAGTGCGCGAAATGCACTTAATTTCACATCGAAGGACTCCCATTTTCGTCCTTCAACAATTTTTACAATTAATTGTGCACCTCCCTATGGTTCAATTTGTCAAACTCTGAAACGCAGAGCAGTCAAATAACGTTGAGCAAAAGAACTTGTCGTTAAGGTGTAACTCACAATTAACATCATGCATTATGGTTGGACCACTCGTTATTAGGTTTTAATTCTTTTCAACGCGTTGCTCTATTGTTGGGCGATCTTTTCTAGTTAATGGCTAACATTCAGGCAATATTGGTACACTTGAAATCATAACTGAATGGAACAGATGCCGCGCTAACAAATTGAAATCACAAAACGAATTCTCCTGAAAGTTCCCAAAATCAAGAAAAAGTCAACAAACTGCTAATTACGTCAATGTTGTACAGGACCTCACGTCAAATCATTGTATACTTGGATCATAAAAGTCTTACATTGCTTTTCCCTAAACCTATCTCAGTCGCAGTCTCGATAAGGCGAAGATCCTTCGATCTGAAACAAATATGATGAATACACAGATGATAAGTTTAAAGTTTGTTGTACATGAAACTGAAGTAGGGGACAGGATAGACAAGCAGGGGATTGTTTTCCCCTGCAACCTCCTACTTAACCGGAGATGAAATTCGGAATTGGTGCAAGGTTGGATGTATGCCTAAAACAATTTCAAATATGCGAGAAACCAAAGAAACATTGAATACAACCACCTACTTGTTGCTAAGCGGGGGGTTTGAAGAGAAGCAGTTTATCCCATATATTTACTTAACCTTTCACATGTTGCCTCATCTGTTAATTTTCTTACTTGTTTCTTTCTACTCATACGTATGTCGTATACGTGCTTTTGAAAATTGTTGACTTGATTTTGAAAATTGATGACTTGTGTCTCTAAAATGTTTGAACTTATCTTAGGCGGCCCATTACTCCGCAATGGATTTGTAGGTCTTGTAAGAATATAAATCCTTTTGAACATATTAGGACAGAAGATAAAAACGGCATCATTTGAAACTTGAATGGTTAGGAAATTAAAGAATGATCGACTCTTGCAGAGCTGTGTGAAGGTTTTCCAATGAAAAGTTAGTTATAATCAGTCAGATTCAAAATTATTTCGTAAGATTGTATTAAATTTTGCCAATTTTATACTTCAAGAGTTTCTAAAAGTTGGCCCAGCTTAATTTAAAAAAAGAGTGCGTGCCTGGAAAAGTTTTCAATTGGAACCAACAAGCCCTGCATTGGGCGCCATTACTGTAAATGTTAAAAATATTCTCCGATAAACGTACTGCAACTATCAAAAGTGCTTTCATTTAACCTGCCAATAACAGCGATTTCCTTTTATCCAAAATTCAGAAGCAACAATGGCTGACCAGTAAAAGTGTCAAACAATTAAACTGCAAATCAAAATTAAATTCCGTGAGAAAAAAAGTCAAAGTAAATGAATCATCCACCGCCATCCTCACCGTCGTTGTAACGAGAGAATGTCACTTAATTATAATTCCTCTAGGGACACGCCACCATGGCTAACTGAAAGGTCTTACTGTCCACGGCATAACTTCCATGACTACTAATAATCCTCGCGCACCGCTTGCATTCACTTAACACGAACCAGCTGCCATCGCTCCACTGTCAACTCATTTAAACCCACCTTCGGCCGGGCACTGTCCGCAGAAATGCAGTGGGCGGGCACACAGTCATTTTCCCCCACCCCCTGTGCTCGCTTTGAAACTTTATAACGCTTCGGTTGATTTGAAAATATCTCAAAATTTAATATCGCCAAACTGAAAAGTTTCACCACACAATAGCTGTTCATAATTTCTCATAATGTTGCCACTATATGGTCGTGGGTTGCCATTCGGGTGCCGTGACGAGGATGCAGAGTACGGGGGAGGGCGCCATTTTACACACAGTTTTTCTTCGTATTACTTTCGCAGAGTACACCCCCGTCTCCTCCATCCTTTTTGACCGACAAACATTTCAGTAGCTTTGACTTGCTCACAGGTTTGTGTGTCGTCTTCAGAAACTACTCATGGTCCTTGTGCCCAGCACCTCATCGCGTCGTCGTTCGTCCTTCGTCCTATTATGATTTTCTACATCTTGTGTTGCCTTTTCTTAACCGAAAAACATATTTTCTTCCTTTTTTCTTGTCGTTTCATGTACCTTCACGAATTCTTTTCAACGTAAATATTCTCCACCATCGCCGCCACCATCGTCGCCATCGTCGTCTTCGGTCGTCGTGTGTCCATCCTCGTCGTTTTTCATAATAGTGCCAGTAGTGGGAAATTTCACGGACGAAGAAATAAGCGGAAGTACGTCGCCCCAAGACACACCACCGGAGTACCCACTACAGAGAGATGAAGTTCAAACGAACCCCAGCAAAGGAGAACGCAGCCATGTACCACAAAGTAAGAATCTCCTATTTCTCTCCTCTTCCTTTGTTTTCCCATTTTTTGCGTTCTGTTGACCTTTTTTTTTTGCTTCGTTTTTGGTTGTAAGTCCTTCCTCTCACCTTCTTCTTGTGTTGTTTCTGTACAGTCCCTTCCAGCCAACCCATTTAAGTTCTCCCCCATCCGTCGTGTTTTTCCACCCCAAGGCTATCCAGCGGCATTCACTCCTTTCTTCATTGTTGCACGCCATCATCGTCACTACCACCGCCATAGCTGCCACCGCGTCTCCACCGCCACATCGCCGTCGTCGCTGTTGTCGTCGTCACGATCCTTCGCTACTATTACCCGGACAACACATCCGCTATCTTTCCTCTGCTCTTTCTTATCACCACCGCCCCGGCTTTGTTGAGCTTCATAATGATGCACACACACAACCGCCCCCAAAAAGGCAGATCTCTCTTTCCCCCACCCCCAGGAGAAGAACAAAAAAAACACACAACGAAACGAAAAGGATCAACAAAAAGATGTGTCCTAAAAGGAAAAATTCCATTTGGAGCGGTTTTCGGGATTTTTTTTTTGCGCCACCCTCATCTTCGCTTTATTTTCACTCACTTTATACATTTTTGCGGTCTTCCATCATCGCTTCCTCGGTTTTACAGTTTCTCCTCCGCCTCCTTCAGCCCCGACACTGCCGCAGAATCCTGCTTCCTTCCACTGCCATCAGTTTCTACTTCACTAACCGTGTCTATGTGTATCCTCATTCCTTTCATTCTATTTTTTTCCTTTTGTCTCTTTTTTTGTTCTTTCTTGTGTTTAGTCATTTCGCCGAAACCTATCGACCAGGAACCGGAACCGAATTTTGTCGGAGTGATAATAGCCGTGCTGACTACAATCATTCTCCTGCTGGTGGCTGTTATCCTGTTGATAATTGCTAAGAACAAGCGGGCGAGGGGCAGTAATGTGTTGGATGCATTCCAGCACAATTTCAATCCGGACACGCTGGGAACTGACAAGCGACTGAATAGCAATATGAAGGTAAGTTCTGCCGAATGGCTTGAGTGTTGAGCGAGAGACAGAATGGTTTTTGAAGCCTGGTAACGAGGCTTACTAACTAGGGGCTGCTCTGATTGAGATTGACGGACGGGGAATCGTTTCGGTATTTTTTCTTTTTTCATCCTCTGCTCCTGACTCTTGATGCGTTTTCGGGTTTGCAGTGTGGGTGGCGAAGAGGGTGTCGGTACTTTCTCGCTGAAGTAGATTTACCCATTTAGAAAGGCGTCACGGGGAAGCATCTGTGAGAGAAGTTGATGGGACAAAGTGAGTTCATTCTTTTCATTTGGTTCAGTCAGCAGTCAGTCAGGATCAGCTGCAACCTAAATGAAGTGCCAAACTTTTGTTCCCTACAAACAGACCAGAGCGAGTTGTTGAAATAGAAGGGGGAATCTCGTTTGAGGTTTAGCTAAGGGAATGATGGAAAGTGCTCTAGTCTACTTGGAGCAAATCACAGGGAAACATTGGTGACAGATTGATTAACTGAAGCTCTAATGGAGTGTTGGGCTCTTTAAAGTCACTTTCTCAACAATTTGAGGAGTCTTAGCGCATTCAATGCCTTAGAGAAGTGGTTTCTATGAGGATGTGTCTTATTAAGGATATTTAGGCATTTAACACATAGACGACTTTGAAATGTTGGATTTGGAAAATAAATCTTAAAAATTAAAATTTAGGAAAGGAGGTTCCCACGAGGGATGGGTACTGTCGCTTGCAACCCTTTTTTCAGAGTCACCGTAGAATGTGATTAAGGTTAAAATGTAATTTAGAAATATTTTTAGGTAAGGAACTCCTTCAATGCCAACTCCGACCTTATAGCCTTTATTCTGATTTGGATATTTGGCATTTTCGGTCATTTGAGCTATTTTTGAATTTTGAATTTGAGATTTTTGTTCTTGACTTTAAAAGACTAATAAAGTTGTTGTTGCTGTTGTAAAGGGTGATTTTTTAAAAGATATAGGAAAGTTTAAAACAAAACACATAAAATTCAGAAAAATGTATGAAATCTTTATTTGAATCGATAACACGGTCCATATAATTTAATGTTTGAAAATTATTTCATGCAAATGTTGACCTTGACAGCGCCTCAAATGGTACATCCGCTTAGTCCAATTTTGGCATACTCTTTCCAATATTTCGGCCGGTATCTCACAAATAAATGCTTCAATGTTGTCTTGCAATGCGTCAATTGAAGCGGGCTTGTCTCTATAGACATGAGCTTTAACATAGCGCCACAAAAAATAGTCTAAAGGCCTTAAATCCCACGATCTAGGCGGCCAACTGACCGGTACCGTACGTGAAATAAAATGTTCACCGAACTCGCCTCTCAATAAGTTCAACGCGTGCTGTGTGGCATGTGGCGGCGTCTTGTTGAAACCACATGTCATGCAAGTCAAGCTCTTGCAATTTGGGCAAAAAAAGTTGGATATCATCTCACGGAAGTGTTCACCATTCACAGTTACGTTACGATTCGCATCATCTTTGAAGATGTACGGTCCAATGATGCCACCAGCCCATTAACCGCACAAAACTGTGACTTTTTCGGGATGCATTGGTAGGTCTTGCAATGCTTCTGGCTGAGTATTCATTCCAAAATCAACAATTCTGCTTATTTACGGTACCCATTGAGCCAGAAATGGTCGCCGTGGCGTAGTGGTTAGTGCATCGACCGCGGAGCAGAAAAGTCTGGGTTCGATTCCCGGACGAGACACCTAGCATTTTTTCACGGTACCACCTCTTTCGAGTTTCTGACAACACTCAAAGAGTACTCATTGTCCATGGAAAACTTATCAAATCTCGCCGTTCGAAGTTGGCAAAAGACTATTTCTTCAATTCGTGATGGAACAGTATCGCACACAACACGAGTAGTTGTTGTAGAAGCTCAGCCCTGCTCCCTTGTGGACTGTAGTCCCACTGAACTGAACATTTATATAATGTATAATATCTTATTGTTTTCTTAAAAATATTTCAGTAGAAAGCTATGTATCAAATCTCTGAATTGTAAACTGTGCGATGGTTTGCCTTATAAATTTATTAACAATAAAGAAACATGTAGTGCCACTCAATTATTATTATTATTAAATTGGTTTACCATAGTCTGTCAAATGCCCCTCGGATTTACCGACTTGAGCAGGCTAAGGTTTTCTTAAATTTAAATGGCTATGAGTCCAATTTGGATGACAATTTAACGATGACCGCTCCCGGGGTTGTACATTTTCTCCGGCGAAGCTAAGTACTTATCGCACCACCCTCCTATGCATCACCTATTAAGGTTAATGACATTCGAGATTTTCTGTGATGACATCTTGACGAGAGAAAGTTCTTGGACCCTTATTACCTTCACTGATGTTAGCTAACTGTCTGGTTTATCTTGTGCAGTAACAGGTTAGCAAAAGTTTCATTGGACCGCTGAAGTTGTCCAATGATCGACCGAATTTCAAAAATAAAGGTCTTTTTGAATGCCACAATATGCACTCTGACCTACCCCATTAATAGACATTGGCTCACCTAAGCACTATCAAAATTTCTTCTTTGCCATTATCACAGTTCCTTAAGCCCTTTCACGTGTGTCACATATTCCCATATTCAAAAAATAGGACACAAATTGCAATAAATTATTCTTGAAATTGCGACCTACCATAACCTGAGAGAAACGTAGTCAACATAGTGGCCAGTTTATGGATCCGAAACTTGGGTGCTTTGCAAAAGGCACTCCGATCTCATGGCCACGTTCGAGAGAAAAATTTTGAGGAGAATTCTTGGCTACAAACGTAGCCAAGGGGATAATTACGGATTCAGTTCAATCACGGACTATTCGCGATCTACCTTGAAGCAAAAATTAAGCTCAATAGACTCCAGAGGGCACGATACCTAGCTCAAATTAGCAAAGAGGAACAATCCCGGAAAGTCTTTTGTAGCGCGTTTTATGGTAGATGACAGCGTGAAGAACTATGCCTACGCTAGAGAGATGACTCAAACAAGCATGCACAGCATAGCGCAGCTTTAGGATGTGCTACTGGATTGCGTCGGTGTGACTGGTTGTCTTGTCCTGGCCATCACCAAGCCTCTCCATCCACTCTGAAGCTTCCGACAATTCAAGAAGAGATTTAAACTCTGTGACATATGTTTAAATATTGAGGACAATTTGAGAAACTCCTTTAAAGAGATTTTAAATAAGGGCTACAATATCTATTTCTTGAGAATAGAACCAATCTCGAATAGTCAACTTCATTGAAATTGTATATTTCTTCTGATTAATTTTCCCTGAATCTGGACATTTTGAGAAGTTTTAGTTGTTTGTTTACCAAGAGCTTAGCAACGTCCTTTACCGCCAAAGCTTTATGAATTCGTAAAATGAACCCTCACATCGTCACAAAGTCTATAAAGCTAGCTGTAAAATGTAAGTCACGTCAAAATAAAGATTCCAAACAAATCTGGGATTTGAATTCTCCAATTTTTCTCCCCTTGCTTCATTTGTCTCATCATCCAGTATCCACATACGGAACCCTGAGTACGATAAGCAGATGTTTTTGATTTTTCTTTAGACTTCATACCTCTCAAGGGTGGTTGACCTAATAACGCAAAGCAGCACACAAAACCCCTGACAAATCGCAAAGTCCCCTTGCAGTCAGGGACATACACACAGGATCCATTAGATACCGTCTGCAAGCAGCGTCCGCATCTTTTTCCTTGGCAGCGACAGAGAACTAGTTCAGCGTCGAGGGTATTCCAGGAAGGGTTTGCTTTGAAAATCATTTTCAAGATTACACTCATTAAACACAGAAAGGCAGCATTAGAAGCAGTCTGCATGTCCCCCAACATGACATCACATCCATCGGTGGTCTCCGAGGATTTTTTGCGGGGGGGACTTCGCAGAGCAAGCCCGAAACGCGTGAGCAGATAGTCAATCTCAACTCCCAAATGTACGCCACTAGTCCCATTACCATCCTCCCCCTGCAGCCACATTAATCTCTCGCTCATTTGTATTCATGAAATAATAATTTCCCCACCCCCCTAACAGCCCGCAAAAAATGCTGAAAACTAATCCCAAGTTGAATCAGAATTGCCATCTATTTCAGGTTGCAATGGACGACAATGAGTCGATCGATAAAAACAGTCTCTACCATGAGCCCTTCAACGTGAACATGTACACCAGTGCAGCCAGCGGATGCTCCATGAACGACTTGCAGCGGCATCATGTAACGCCCGACTACACAGGTACGTGTCCCCCCCCCCCCCCTGCCACCACAAGCCACCATGTGTGCGCGCGTGGGAGAAAAAAAAACAGGCTTTTAATTTTACTACTAATTACTAATTAAGGGGTGGATGGCGCAAATGAATTGCATTACACGCCCGTAATGCGAGATAACTGCATTCAACTAGTTTCCCGAATTGATGGTGATATAATGTTTGCAGTAATGTTCGCCATATTCCGGTTTAATTAATAAGCGCGTGTTTTAATTGTACCTGAGGCGCAGTGGCGTTGCGCTGTTCTCGGTTTTGCTATTTAAATAATATTTTAATTGTTTGCCGAACAATTGGGCGCGGTTGTGTAAAAAAAACTGCGCTTTGAACTTCCCAAACACATTGCGATTAAAATAACACGCCCGGCTTTCATATTCACGGACAAAGAGTTGAAAAAACACACACACAGGATGAAGTCCATTCGAGTGCAGTGAGGGATGAAGTTTAATTTAATTTAAGCTTCTAACCGGAGATTAACACAGTTTCACGGAGCGATGGAAAACCGATTGGTTATCATTTCTGATAAGCCGGTGAGTTGCAATGCAACTGACAAGCATTGAACTAGCGGGCTCATTTTTGTAACTTTTTTGATGCTCTCAAAGGTTTTATACACTCTTCAATAAAACATTTCTGATGAAATCGTGTAATCTACGTTCAATTTTGAAATTTGAAAAAAATTACAGGCTTTGTGGGATTTCCATAAATTGTGTGCTAACGTTACTTAATCTTCTTCATCGCGTGTGTGTTGTGTGTTGAACTGTGTTGTAGTGCAGTTCTAGAAGTCTTAAGTCCATTTAACAGACTTCCGCAATGGCTTACGCAAACCTTAGTACTGAAATTTGAGCGTCATTCATGCTTCGGTTTCAAAAGTAAATCTTATTTAAATACATACAGCGACACAATTTTGACGGAGACTTTATTTCATTATAAAGCATAAACTTTGCCATAAAGCATGAGAGATGCTCATTCAAATGGCTGCCTCAGAAAGATTCCCAACAAGCGAATTCTTGAAGGATATTTTTAGCCACTTTTTCGCACATTACGAGTGATATTTTGGCCATAATTTAAGTAATGTTGGTTTTTAATGCATCAAGACTTTTGAAATTATTTGTGGTCTTTTGCGACGGCCCTCTGACAAAAAATCGAATGGTGTTAAATCCTATCTTTCTGGATTTTCACAGCAAATTGATGCCGTCAAAGTTCGCGACCAGAAAACTCCTTATGCAATAGCTGGCCCTGCCGTGTTACTCGTTTTCCCGTCTTATTGGAAGCGTATATCGTCCAAGTCATAAACTTCCAATCGTCTGCCAAAAAAAATTATCATTGAACCATATCATTCCGAAGTGACGGTAACCGTACGCGCATTGCCATCTTCGATGAAGTAACGACCAATGAAACCCTATCACCAGGACCGAAGCAACCAGCCACGGCACCTTTTCGATCACTTCAACTTTGCGACGTTCAATCTTGTTGTTTTGTTGACTTCATTACTCTCTTCGTAGCCAGGCTCTTACCACAATCACCAACCAGCCACTTGTAAGGGAGAATGCTGCAGGAGTGTCTGAAACCGATAGCAATGTGATCAATCTGGTTCCGGTTCAGAAGACAGATCAGGATACAGTCCATTTGTGGATTTCAAGTGTGGGAACTGCTTGCTTACTGTAGTGAGATGCCGCACCGAGACGAAGTCCATCAGCCTGAGTTCGTTTCCAGATTCGTGAACTTCGTCAAGTAGGCTGCGTTTTCCGATGATTCTAGAATTCTCCAAGAATGATTTTGATGTCGAAGCTAGAGCCCTTTGTAGAGCATCGCAGAAGTCATCCGTGCTGTTGCCTTCTGTCATGGCGTTGACGCAAATTGGACTGATGATCCCTGTAAATAGGTGTTCACTTACGTAATTTTAGCACAAAATTTTTTGTCTAGTTCTGCCTCGGGCAACAAATCCACAACCATATTCTTTTCCTCTCTATAGCAATCGCTGTAGTGGATCTCGCAGTTGTTTGTGTGTCTTTTGCCCGGCCCATTCAATTGCACTTCCTGAATGGCGGTAAATTTTCTGATTTGTAGTACTTCAGGGCATCCGCAAGTTTTTCAGCTTGGTGGTGGTAAGGATCCTGAACACAATAATAATTTATAATAATTGAATGGCACCACAGCCCACAAGGGACCAAGGCCTAGCTTCTAAAACAACTGAACATGCAAAACTGAAAATCGTTGTTCTTGATTCATGTGCAACGGTCATCAACAGTAGATCCGGCCATATTCGAGGCACATGGCTGTCTAACTAACTGCCTTTATCGGTGAGAAAGCGAACCTCCCTCACAATCATCAACCTGTAGGTCAAGCCCATTGTTTAGGCCATCAAGAAGAGGGTGGTCGCTGAATACAATGTTTAACCATACAGTGGCTGTTGTATCAGTCATTCAGGGGGCAACACAATTCCCTCAAGGAGATACAAATCCAAATACAAAATGCATAATACACAGGCGTATGAAACATTCAATTTGTGCAAAATCGATCAACTTTGATCGTCAGCAGCGCTTGCACCTAAAGCAACTGGATGATCTTACGCTATGAGTAACGATTCCACTTTTTTCAAATATCTTCATAATTTACCGATTACTTACGAAGTCGGTAGATAATGGTGACCCACAGATAATCTCATCATAAGCAAAAAGTAGTTAGATACGTTTGAATCACTTCCTCTGAAGTAAGTTCAGGTAATATTGTGACGCTTCAAGTGACCGATGAGCGTGTCATGTGCCCAATGACAGCGCCACCAACATGAACCTACGAATTAAATGAGCCTGTATGTGCAATCTACCTTCGAAACAAAAATTCACAGCTTAAACCATAATTACAGGATAAACCCCGCACTCATTCGTTCCCCACCAAACATTGCAGTTTGGACTGAAGTCAGACTAGATTGAAGCATATACTCAGCCTATTTTTGTCATTCATATAAATATGAATAGAGTCCTTAACTTCGTTCCCTGTGACTCCGACGGCATATTGCCTTATTTTTACATTCTTTGTCATAATTTCTTCGGAGGGATGTCATCTTAACTTCACGATCCTCTCTGCGGTTTTGTTTAAAAACCGATGACCGTTCACGAACCATCGGATAAAACTGGATTATTGTGGTTTCAGGCCCGGGAATTTTTCGATTAACCCAGTCTTCCCAGGGAGGCAGATCCTGGCGAAGAGCATTTTAGAGTAGAGACTTAGAGAGAATCCTACGAAACCCCCAAGTCAACACAAGAGCCAACATTTTCCAAAAGTCCGTTCCACTAGTAACCTTTGCGAACGATATTGACGTAATTTGATAAATACGGGAGATCATCAGCGAATCGTAAGTGAACTTTAAAGAGTGTCTTAAATTGGCCTGGAAGTAAACAAAACCAGAAAAAAGTACAAGCTGTCATGGTGGAAGCAGGCACAACATTGGCGTGTACGATAGAGTGTACCAAAGGGCAACAAAAACTTTAAGGTCTGTCAAGGGCTTTGAGTAAATACGAATCACAGGATTAGAATCATTCTTGCACATCGTTGTTTCTTTGGGCTCAAGAAGCAGTTGAATTTAACAGCCCTATCTCAAAAGACCGAATTAGGTTCATATAACACCTTGGCGATTCCCATCATGCTTTATGGCACAAAGGCATCAGTCCATTTCCCTGAGATCTTTAGCATTCTAGACTCGTGTAATTTTTGGTCCGGTTTGCGTTAATAGAATTGGTGGGAGAAAATTCCTCGATATAACATAAATGGTTTACGCTGGGATACGCCTATTCCACTATGACTTGCCAAACGATACTGAACGAAAATGACAAAGCAGTTCATTTGGAGTCACACGTGATCTGTCGAAAGAAGCCTATTGAAAATCCAACCCCCCCATGAATCAACCCTTAATAGTGGAGACAAAAAACTGATTTGAACAAGTAATTAAATCAACTGCTGCTTCCATCAAATTTGAACTCTGAAGTCTCATACATAGTTCAAAAACGCAACTCCTTCCTCTGAATCCTGAGAAGATACATTAAGAAAGCGTCCTCCCCCTTGTTCTTATTCAACATCGCAGACAACTTCACATCCTCTTCTGTTGAAGAAACAAGCTTACGCTTAGGTAGGAGTTCAAAGACCTCAGCTATTCACGGGAGAGCTTTTCATTTGCCAAAGGCAGCAAGATTCCAGCAAACTTGATTGCTTACATCCAGTGTATGTCTAACCTTGACATTTGTCAAAAGTGAAGAGAAGAAGGCAGGTTTTCGTTAAGGGAAAATTATGAATAGGCGAACATACAAATTAAATTATCGCCCCGGCAACATGTACTCCTTCTAACAAAACCCGCTCATCTGTCAAATGCAAGGACTTTCAATTCTCGATCTCCCCCGGAGCGTGATAACTTTGACTTTCAAAGCAAACAACTCATCAACTCGTTACGTCCCAAAAAGTGCTAATGGCATCCAAAGACCGAGATGAACTACGATGAACCGACGACGCCGAGGCATCTGAAGACGTCAACATTTCCGAGGCGCAGGCTTCTTTCTTCCTTTATTTTTTGTTCTTGTCTGAGCATTTCCATTGAGGTTGATGAATGGATTTAACAGAGTGCATATGTTTAAAGCAACCTTCTTCAGTCCTTCACAGAAAACACCACTCTCACTCGGAAAAAGGAAAAAAAAAACAGAAACGGAAATGCCCACTCCGTTTTGAAAATTAAGAGCTCAGTAGACTCCCGTTGTCTTTGAATTTAAATTGCATTTACTGCAAGACCACCCCCACTTGGCATGAGCTCCTCAGTGGAGACTTCCCAGGCCATTCATTAAACTACTTCTACCTTTGACACAAAACTGCAAACGCTTAAACAAAATGAATATTCCAGAGGATGGTTGGGAGAGAATCCCGTGTTTCATTCCCTCTCATTCAGAGCCACGTGAATGTGTGGGTGAGGGAGGATTCATGATGGCATTGGTCCTTTGGCCAAATTAAATTCATTGTTTCATGCAAAAACCTGCAGAAAGATGAACACGGAGCAGAGAGCAACAGAAACACAAAACAAAGGAAAAAAAGGCAAAAACACCGAATGGAAAGAAATAGGAAAACAAATTTGCTGAAACTTTTCCCATTTCAAGTATCTTCCTATCTAATGCGAAACAACGACAACCACGACGACGACGACGACGACAACAACTGGAACGAGAAAAGGAGGCCATTCCCTAACCCCCAGCCAATAGTTTTATATTCATGCAAAGACGACAACGATGGCACTGAAGGGAAAGAAGAATGACCCAGATTACGTCGCGCAAATAATATTAACAGCAAAATAACAGACCGCAACTGAAGGGTCGCAGTAGAGGGGAGTAGAGGGAAGAAATCATTTCCAAATAAATGTGGTGTTAGGCAAATTCTCAGCAAGGGAGAAACTGCACACACACACACGCGCTCTATTTGAAAAATCTTTTCATTACTTCTGATGGTTCGCATCGTTGGGAGGCACAAAAAAACTTTTTCGATTTGCCCACATTCCGCCTTCCCCCACTTACCACTTCAGAGGAATTTATAGTTCCAACTTAACGCTGACTCTCATTCTCATTCGCCTCCGTCTGCCATCGCTCCACATGTCCTTGGGAGTGATTTTTGTCGCAAAACGAACGATAACCGCACGAGAATGGGGAAAACTTTGTTCCGGAATCAAAGCCGCCACCCCCCAAGTGCTCACCCATCACCATCATCATCATCATCAGCATCCACCAGCCACAATGTAAAATTCCATTAAATTATAACTTTGATACTACCACTCTCTGGTACTCTGGTTCCCTCCACTCCTCTCGCCCACACCAACACACATACCCTGTTCCTGTTCAAGGACTCCAAGCGGCTGTATGTGTTTGTCTGTTACTGTGTAGAGTTAGGGGGAAACGCTCCCCATGCATGCCTGTAATGAACCGGGGATTAAGTATAAACTCAGAAAAGTGCAGAATCCAACTGCAAGCAATATGCTGTGTTGTAGTAACTCTATCTCACGTCTGCCTATGTGCTACATTCTCTTTTTTTTTTTCGTTTCAGATGTACCGGATATTGTATGCCAGGAGTATGCCGTGCCACATATGCAGGATCTCATACCGAAAATTCCAGGCGGATATGTTGGTGTACGCATGACGCCACCGCCGCCACCATTGAATAATATATTTCCAAAACCGCCGCCGCCCGTCCCACCGCCACCCACTGAGAAATATTATGCAGCCACAGCGATTTGTAAGCCAATACCAAATGGAAATGGCAATGGCAACAGCAACACTAGCAGTCTGGGTCCACCGCCACCCGGCAGCACCGGGACGGGTGTCAGTGGCGGCGGCAACACGGCAGCCACAACTCCAACCGGGACGATAAATTCAACCCCAACAGCGCCACCGATGAACCCTTATGGCGATGTCGATGCAATTTCCACCGACGACGATCTAATACAGCTGCAGGAATTTCCAAGGCAATCCTTAGTTATTGTCGAGAAATTAGGCTGTGGTATCTTTGGTGAATTACATTTATGCGAAACCAAAGGATTAAGGTAAGCACTGAACATACACATCGACTTACACCCCCCCACACACTCGCCCACCGGCATCCACCCACGTTGCATATACATATTCATTGAGAGAGATAAAAGTTTTCTTTTGTCTACTCATCCTTCCTCTTTCCACACACCCGCACATCCTTCCTGGAATTTCAAGATTTCGTTCCTGGTCCCCCTCGGCCGAACCGCTGCCGCTAGAGTGTGTGTGTGTATGCGCTTAACTTTCACAGCCACTCGACGGTGGGCCCCTAAATGAGGATGCGAGCACCAGTGGAGATTGCGGTTATTGAATACCAAAGATGAAGTCAATTCCTAAATTGACAGCACACACACACATACACTCACTCATGCATACATACGCAAAGTGAGAGCAAAGATTGGTTAACCGAAGTCTTAATTTATTCGGACAATGACGTTACAATTTCGGACGTAGGGACAATTAAGACGGACACTGTAATGAGTGAACGTAAGGGGAAATATTTAGATAAGCGTTTACACAAATCTTTGCTTAGGCCGTCTTGGAGTTGATTTTCGAACTGCCTCCCCCTCAAATTTCACCCCTCCCCAAGGGACTGGATGAACATTTTAATCGAATTATTTTCAATTTAGTCTCCGATGCATCTGGAGCGTCCGGTTGTATTGTGAGTCTCCAGCACTGCTCATTGTGTCAACATCGTAGTGCACATATTTGATGTAAGCACTAACGATGTGCTTCTTATCTTGAATTTGCAGAGACGAATAAACTTGAAGGGAGCACCCCTTGTTTTGGATTCCTTCGTAGACTTATCATGAATGTTAAGATTGGGGTAACAATGAGTAGGTTTGAAGGATGCATCAGAAGACTTTAAAATGTCCCTGCGGCAAGAAACTTTGTTGGAACTGATCGTCTGATCAACACTCAACTTTATTTCTTCTCAATAATGAAACAACTATAAGGACATAGGTTGAGAAATTTCGTGATCCAGGAGTCCCGAGCCTAATTTCTCGTGTTGAGAGTTATACATTTTTAAATTGAACTTTCATAAAGAGTTTTCCAAAAAGGACTTGCCATTTTTTTTTAAACAAAATGCAAACTACTTGAGATATTTCAAAAACTGTATAATCGACTTGAAGTGTATTCAAAACATTTATGAATGGAAGTCGACTTCGTTCACCGCGGACACATTTGCAGCGGTCGTTCGTTGGATCCAATTTTAAATGAGTCCGCAACACATTACGCCCGAAACGCGGCTCAATGTTGACTCCAAGCTCTTCCGACGTCGTCAGATTGTTGGCATACACCAATGACTAGAAAAAAGTCACGCGGCGTTAAATGAGGATGAGGACGAAGACGAGAGGAGGTGGTCATTCGACTGACCTATTTCTTGACACACTCACTTTACTTAATAATAATAATAATTGAGTGGCACTTCAGTCATCAAGAGACCAGGGCTTAACTTCCACAACAACAACTCCATAGAGAGGATGGAGAAAGTATGGCAAATGAATTGCGTACCACTTCAGTCCACAAGGCGCCAGTTCCTAGCTTCTTCAGCAACGACCCGTTTGGTGCATTCTTCTTGTCTATATACCACTTTTTGGCGACTCTGAACGGCAAATTTAAAAATCTTTTCATAAACAATTTATACATTTCAAATGCTATTCGCAACTAGCAAAAGTTACCGTGGAAAAATACGAGACGTTCATTCCCGAAATCGAGCTTATGAAATTCAGCGTATAAGTCGACGCACTCACCTTCTGCTCCACTGGTAAGATACATCTGGCAATAATATAATATATATATTCTAAACTTTTTAGAATGCTATAACATTCAGGAATGTGGCGCTTCAGTCCGGGGTGGACCTGGGCCTCAACCAACATGCCTCTCCAGCTAGCACGATCTTTCGCCAGCTGCCGCCAGTTGCGCACTCCAGGTTGGTTGAGGTCCTTCTCCACTTGTGTGCGCCACCTCTGTGTGGCCGTCCTCTGTTGCGTTGTCCTAATGGCTCAGATTCGAAGACTCTTCGGGCCGGAGCAGTGGTGTCCATACGCTCTACATGGCCTAGCCATCTTAAGCGTTGTATCCGTAGACGCTTGACTAGGCTCATGCCGCTGTACAGCCCATACAGTTCGTGCTTGAATCTTCTCCTCCAGATGCCATCAACGCAAACAGGACCAAAAATCGCACGCAAAACTATTCTCTCGAAAAGACTAAGGGTTTCCTCATCCGCTTTTAGTAATGTCCAGGTTTCCGCGCCGTAAAGTACGACTGGGATCTTTCAGGTGTTATATAAAGCAAGCTTAGTCCTTCGGGAGAGGGCTTTATTACTCAATTGCCTCTTGAGCCCAAAGAAACAGCGATTGGCAAGAGTGATTCTGCGTTTGATTTCGGTACTGGTGTTATTGTCCCTGTTAACTGCGGAGCCGAGGTAGACGGAGTCCTTGACTACCTCGAAGTTTCTGCTGTCTAGTGTGACGCTCTTTCCGAGACGCCGATGTTGTGTGTCCTTCCTTGATGACAGCATGTACTTCGTTTTGCCCTCATTTACCACCAGACCCATTTTAGCCGCTTCCGCTTCAATGCCAGCAAACGCGTCATTGACGGCTCGCTGTGTTCATCCAATCACGTCAATGTCGTCGGCGTAGGCTAGCAATTGAGCTGACTTTTGGAAGATCGTGCCTCTGGTTTTGACCTGTGACTTACGCACGATCTTCTCAAGGATGATGTTAAAAAAGTCACATGACATTGCGTCGCCTTGTCTAACACCTTTTTTGACATTGAAGGTCTCGGTGAATTCGTTCCCGACCTTGACGGAGCAGCGAGAGTTCTCCATCGTCATCCTACACAATCTGACGAGTTTGGTAGGAATGCCAAAACTAGACATGGCACTTTATAGCTCGTCTCTATGCCCACTGTCATATGTGGCCTTGAAATCGACGAATAGGTGCTGACTGTCGATTTGCATTTCTTGGGTCATTTTCAGGATCTGCCGTAGTGTGAAGATTTGGTCGATGGTGGACTTCCCTGGCCTGAAACCACACTGATAAGGACCAATCAGGTTGTTGACAAACGGTTTCAGGCGTTCACACAGTATGGCAGAAAGGACCTTGTATGGATCTTGAGGTAGTTCAAACTTTAATATTTTTAAGTGTCAACCTGTGCTTTAAAAATACCCCAGACCAAGAAATCCAACGGACCTGCATTCGGGGAATTTGCAATTCATTCTATACAAAAACGAAGTTTGCAACCAATCTAGGTTGACGCTAGCTTTGTGAGACCGTACCGAGTCTCGTTAAAATGTCCACTATCTCCGACCGAAATGTTTGTTTGCCCAATGTGGTATATTAGGATTTGGTAGCACTAAACGGAGGGTAGGGACAGTTGTCAGAATGGAGAATCTTGTAATTTGGTCACAAATTAAATTGCATTATTGAAGGAACTATTGGGTGAGTCTGGTATCGAACCATGAGCGGAAGGCACTGGTTGTTTCTTAAGCTCTTGAGCATGATCAACCGGATAAGTTTCCCGCGAAGTGACACAGTCAGGGATATACGGTTTTGGATCCCACTAGACCCTTCTGATCGGACTTTAACTTGATCTTCATGTCGTGTTACAATATCGTTTTCTGTTGTTTGAGTGACATACGACACCGGTCCAGTTATTTCGATTATTTTTCCTTTCCTTTGGTCCATTTGACTAATTGCGAATAAAAACCGAATTCCCAACATTAAACGCCTATGCATAGATTTCTCTGGTACCTGAGGTTTGTCAGCTATATTATCAGGATGCAAAATGTTCAGCACGGTTCTTAATCTTCCACCCAGTTCCGCAGGTGTTGTGGTATATGGTATCGACTAAAGTAACAAGTGATTTTTTCCTGTATCCTACCATCCTCTCTGCTTGGCTATCACGAGACAGGTGATATGGAGTAGTTGTGTGACCCAAAACTTCAATATTGCCTTTAAGACAATTCTCCGATATACAGTCTACGGATTTTTGACGTCACGGTTCAAAAATACTAGCATAGAGCGACTATCGGCATCCTGTAAGCCATCCAAATATGAGGCTGAGTGGCCTGGTCCATTTTGTTTATATTGGTTTCATCTGAGCAGATCAACCTATGCCAGTCTTTCTCGGTGTTTGATTTTAAGTTTTTCTCGAAAACGTTGCAGAAAACATTTTTTTTAAAAGAGACTTGTTAGAGTTTACCTCAGGACAGTTTAACAGAGAACACTCCTCGCTATTTTTGTTCAATGCTTTCTTGGTTATGGCTCTGCAACAACCCACCCACCCGACCTCATTTTCGAAAAAAAAAATGGTCCATCGCATTTTAATCATTAAGTTACCAAGACAGTTTTTTCTACGAACGGACAGACAAACAGCAACAAAGTCTTTCGTAGGTCTTCGTTGTCAACATTTCTCTTAGGAGACGATAATTGACCAAACTCCGACAGTTTTACAAATTTAAACTCTCGTTACACGTCAGAGATGACTACCTACGTCCACCTTACTTTTGTTTAGATATGGGATGATTCCATATGTCGTCCGACAAGTCTATTGCCCCCAAGTTACCACTGAATGAACACACAAACGAATACAAAGACTGTACCTCTAAGACGATAAACCATAGCACCGACCGATCCCATCCATTGTTCAAATTCATATTTTAACCTAACAGCAGTGAACTTCATACTCCCTAATGAGATATCTCTACGTGACATGCAATTTCACTAACCCTCGTCCAACCCAAAAGTACCTTGCCTCCCGCCCACACACGAGCTTTTCTCATCAATCCTTGGCCTCCCACAGCCCCACAGGCTGCTTTTAAATTCAAATGTCCCACAGTGCACAAGCCATCAGTCAAAGATGACCACATCACTTTTGACGCACACACAGGCACACACAGACAGGTCCTCATCTCGCCTGACCCTTTCATTAAGTCGCTCCTCACAAACAAGCGCAGCCATCAAATCGTAAATCCCCAAAAGTCCTCTCAAATCCATTCTAACCGCGAATACGCTCAAATAGACCACCGCCCAGCACACTCATGGTCCCAATTTAAAATGATTCTCATGTCAACACCCAAACCACACGCCCCCACGCCCGCATCTCACCCCCACACCACCCCATTTAATTAACAAATATGTATGTACACAGATTCAGTCATGTAAATAAATCTGCTTAATGATGAAAATTCTCTCAATGTGCATCCATCTATTCTTCGCTCCTAATCCTTCTCCCCCCTCCTCATTCACAGCTCGAATCTAGTTGCGGTTGCAACTTTACGTCCTGGTGCTCCGGACCACATGCGAAAGGAATTCCGTTCGAAGGCCAGGCACTTGGCACATCTTAATGATCCGAATGTGGCCAAAATACTGGGCGCCTGTCTGCGGGACGAGCCAATTTGTATGGTCCTCGATTATAGCAATTGTCTGGGCGATTTGAATCAATTCCTTCAGGAGCACATTGCCGAAACGGGTCTAAAGGGTGTGCCCAACAAAAGTTTGAGGTAAGTTCCCTTTCAGTCTGAGGGTGCGATCGAAAAGTAAAAAACGACAAAAAAAAATTTCAAAATGCATAAAATGGAAATCCCGTGCGGATAAAATAGATAAACCCACCGAGGGGCGAGCGAGAGATGGGAACATGAGATAAAAACGAACGGACGCTGGAGATAGTCGTCTGGCAGCAGGACGCCGGGCGTAAAACAAAACAAAAAAAAACCGAGCAGAACAAAACGCCAAACAACAACAACGAAGGAGGCAAAAACTTTCTCCGGATGTTATCGGAAAATATGTACGAAAACGAGAATGGTGACGAGGACGCGGACGCGGAGGCGGACGCAGACGTGGACTACGACGACGACGAGAGTATATCCATATTCCCATCTCTTCCTCCTCGGCGAAGACAAAGTTTTATTGGAAATGTTAAGCACAAACTTTTCCCGTTTCTTCCCTCTTTTTTTTGTGCACTCTGTCGGGACGTCTTATTCCACACACAACACTCGATACAACAATAACAACAACTATTGGATAACAACCACGATATGTCCTCCACATCCCCCCCGGAACCTGGAACCCCGAATCCAAACAGCTACGGATGCTTAGTCTACATAGCAACGCAAATTGCATCAGGAATGAAGCATTTAGAGCAAATGAATTTTGTACATCGGGACCTTGCAACAAGGTAAGCTTAAACTGTTGTCCATCGCTTGTTCTTTGCAGGTGGGCGGGTGGTGCGCGTTTGCTGTGCATCCTTTCGGGCTTATGGTATGGATTAGTTGCTCGGTGCACCGGAAGAGAAGGTGCCACTCTGCCCGGCACCGCAATGGATGTCTGCCAACCCTGTTTAAATTATTCTTCCCCACACCCGAGCGCACGTTCAATGGTTGATCTTAGTTATTCGGAGTGATTTGAAATTTTCATCATTTGGCAAACGAAGCGGAGCTGTTTTAGTGTTTTCGAGTTAAGATTGAAAAATGAGGTGGGATGCGATGGTCCTTTCCATACCCGCTCAGTCTGTTGTTTTCTTTTTGGTAATTTGTTAAGTTGGAACTGTCTGCTTTTGAAACTCCGACTATTGGTGTACTCGTTCGGGCGATGAGAGAGCGGGTATCTCGTAGCGTGACGATGCAGATGTTTCAGGCACTTCGGGTTACTTTTAAGAGCATTATTTTGCATAAAGTATGTGGGTTGTTACCCCCACGTCGAACAGAGCTTCATTCACTAGAGGAAGACGAAATTGCATTACAATAGAGGATCATGTGTGGTGCCGTGCTAGCATTCAGTGGACGTTAAAACCAAAATAAAATAAAAAACAGATTGTGGGAGCAAACAGACTGTCCGCTGAGTTATATAATGTGCCGGGCTGCATGCACCAATAATACAACATGTAGCATCTGTTCAGAAACTGGATTAAGTTTGAAAAATATGAAACCGCATTATTGTCTGAAGTGATATTTTTAATGGGAGACGTTCAAAATCCCGAATTTCTAAATCCAAAATATCAAAAATACACCAAACCCATATTTCGTAGACGATATCAGTTCGCTGCTATAAAAATGTTGGTTACAATGGCTCTTTCACAATCCGTATCAAACTGTTACCCTCTGCAGATGTATTGGCTTCTAGACAATAAGGTATACATTGCACGAGCCTCAGAAGCTGTTATTCTGGCTTTTAACTTACCTACCGAGATGAAAATGCACCCCGTCAGAAAACATGATTTTTTTTTTGTTTAAAATCGTTGTCAAATTCCACCTGCTTTAAGGCCCATACTGCCAAGGGTTTAAGGAGGTTTCGACAGGGAAAGAGATAACTTGGAGTGGCATTACAGTTTAAAGTGAACCTGCGCCATAACTAGTATGTCCCTCTTCAGTATGTTCCCCAGTCAGATGCCTCCAACTTGGAATCCAAAGTTGGTTGAGGTCCTTCTCAATTTGTATACTCCAACTCAGATGATGTTCTCCTCTGTTGTGTTATCCCAGTGACTCAGATTCAAAAACTCACCAGGGGCAGTGTTATACATCAGCTCTGCATGACTTAGCCATCTTAAGCGTTGTACCCGTAGACGCTTGAGTAGGCGCATGCTGCCATAGAGCCCTTTAGGTTTGTCGTTAACTCTTCTTCTCCAGACGCCATCACCATAATCAGGACCAAAAATCGCATACACAAACTTCTTTCCGAAAGGACGAAGAGCCTGAATGACATTCAAGGTGCTCCACCATACAGCAGTATGATAACATGGGTGATGTTGGTTTCCAAAGCACCAGGCGAAATCCTGGGTCTTTACATATCCATAAAGCAAATAGTCGAAAGGTGAGATATCGCAAGATCTAGGCGGCCACTGGACTCAACTTGAAATTATGTGTTCACCGAAATGATTCCTCACAAGTCCATTGTTTCACTCTCTGTATGACTGTATTTGTTTTGTTGAAACCACAGCTCGTCGAGACCATATGCTTGAATTTCGAGACCCACATAGTCCGTTAACATCGCCAAACTGTTGAAAACGACTAAGAATCGATACGTCACGGTCTTGGCTTAGTCACTCTCAGCTCCATCTGCTACAGTCTCTTCACTTCGCCTTGAATGTGGTCTAAGTAGTCGAGTATTGCTACCACTAGTCTCCACAAGGACTCAATTTTGCAATAGTAGGTCGACTATGAGTATCGTCAGTTCTTTAAATTGCATTAAAAACATTTCTCACCGAATGCTGTTTTTTAATGCAGCTGAACAATTTATAAACGCTGGTGGGAGGTTGGGTCTTTCCATAATGATTTGCCAAACGATATTGAACAAAAATGACAAAAGCGGCTTGATAGGAATCAAATGTCATCTGTCAAAAGAGCCTATTGAAAATCAATCTTCAAGATGAATGACCTAATATCTATCTGTGTCACAATAGAGGCGACTAAAATGAAGTTATCTGCTCTTTGTTTATTACAAAGTATTGATTGAGAAGGCTAAGTATTCAACGCTAATCTCCAGAGGGAGCCAGGAATCAAGATGGCTGGCAATTTACCGGAAGAAATTCATTTATTGACATGAATACAGAACTTTTATCTTTTTTTCTCTTACTGGCGCTATTGTCCGGGGGAACCTAGGCCTCAAACAACATGCTTCTCCAGTTAGCACGATCTCCCGCCAGCTTTCTCCAATTGCGCACTCCCAGTTAGTTGTGTGCGCCATCTTAATTTAGGCCGTCCTCTGTTGCGTTGTCCCAATTTCTCGGTGTAGAACAGACCGTTTTTATTGCCTCCAGAAAATCCGTGCAGTTTTCGAGCTATGTAAGCAATATTAGTATTATGTGTAGGTCGCTCCCAGGGTGCCGTCCGAGAAGCCTTAACGGACACCGAAAAAGAGGTAAAGGGACTTAGTCCCGATTTATATGAGGACAGAACCAACTCTTGTCAACAATCGTCCATCGCCTGCAAAAGATGCTGTTGGCAACAAAAACTTAGAAGTTGTTCGTTGTAACACATTTCGAAGTACGAGTAAATATGAACCCCATGAATGAAACGCTATTGAAGAGTCGTAGAAGGCTCACCATAGCAATCTGCTGCTTCTTCGATTTTGGTGAAACAAACGAGCTCTTAACGCTTAAGACAAAATGTCTGATCTGCAAAACACTTATCCTGTCAGTTTCACTATATGGAGCCGAATCTTGTCTAGGTTAAAAGCAGATCACTTCTTGGGTGCATTTAAAAAAATATTCTCAGACGAATTTTCGGTCACGTGCGCGATGAAAGAGGATATTCGAACCATAGTCCACCGGTTCTATAAGAAAAAGAAAACCGAACGTCCGTTTCAAGGATCGAGCAATCGTGGTTGCCAGAATGCTTGGTTTGGACATGGTCCGGTACCTAATGGCATGGAAGAATGCCGTGTCTCATTTACCCTTATATCGTTAAAAAATCACAGATCCATTTTTGCTTAGACAAAGTGTTCTGTGACCTTAAATGGGATAAAAACGTGGAAAGGGACATTTTTTGACTTTCTTTCGCTCAAAATTTGTACAGAAATGTAAATTCAATTTATAACGTTCCATCCTGCAAATAATTTGCATTGGAAGAAGATTGTGCGACGGCTACAGAGGTACGTAATCTAAGGGAACATTGCCAAAATTTGCTGTTTGCCTTATGGCGTTTACATTTTAAAACAAGGCTTCTTAACACGGGTTGTAGGCAGAAACACTATATATGTATAAAAACTGGACGACGCCTCTTTGTGTTTTTAAAACTTAAGCGCAACTCAATGAGATAACATCAAATTTGTAGGGTGCATTCCGAATTTAATCGCAACCGGTTGAGCCTGCCAATGGACATTGCGACTGGGCTGTGACTTTGGCTTAGACTTCAGTGACTTTTGATGTATCTTCTTTTTAATTCGAATTTCAGTCTTTAGAATTAGCAAAATTTTGCATACCAACGCATGGGTGGTGTAGAAAGCGCAGAAAGAAAACAAAACTATGCCCTTGTACAATGAGTGGAAAGTCGTCGAATGGTCAATGCATTGATCATCGTCTAGCAGCTAAATCACTGAATAAACTCTGCTTTATGTTTTTGAAACAGCGGTGCACGAATTTGCTAGTAAAATCTGCCAACAGTGGGTGCGTTGCTAGCATCTAAAAGCCGCCATACAAATCAGTTTTAAAATTAAAAAAATAAATACACACATGTGTCACTTTAATCTCCTCTCTTACACCATTTTCCTGTTTCTATTGCAACCCAAAAATCCTCCAATTCATGAATTTCGACCGCTGTCCAGCATCAGGCTTCGTGAGTGCACCCGCATTGAGAATCTTTTCGCCCCCATTTCATTTCGCCATAACGAAGGTAATCAAATCATGACATCGCGACAACACGACCCAGAATCAAACTTAATTGACAGTCGTTACCGACAATAAGCAGCTATAAAACTCTTATTGCTGATGAGATGGAATGCAATCGTCGCTATAAAACAATTGTAGTCGAGGAGCCCCTGTCCCTAGCAGTGCAGTTCACATAAAAATTAAATCTTCCTCCAGAAGTGTCCGAGTAGAATGTGTCTGCAAAGTTTCGGTCGTTTCATCCTCAGACTCATCCTGAGATCTTACCCGGTTGGGCATCCATTCGCTTGTTCTCGGAAAACAACTGAGCATCGAGCTTTTACAGTGCATTCCCCCCATCTGCCCGGCACAGGATAATAACATTCGTAGCCATCCACTTCGAAAACCAGTTTCAGTTCCCTCCGGTTGCAGATATCGCAGCAGCAGCGGTAGTGTCGTCGTCGTCGTCGTTGGCAGTAAAATGCTTTCTGGTAAGAAGCAAATCAAGAAAGCGCAAAAAAAGGATTCCCAAGTAATTTTAACAAACATTTTTAAAATTCATTTGTTTGCCCACAGGATATTTGAATTTGCGAACGAAGCAAGGCCACACCACTGCCTGGGGGTGCACTAGTAGTTGGATTTATTCAACCGGAATAATTCTGTCGACAGAGAACATTAAACATTTACATTTCCTTTTAGCCGGCCCTCAGCCCCAGCACCGCCCGCGTCCATTCGATGTCATCCAGTGGCGCTCTGCTGCCGGTACTCAGATGGCGGATGGGTTGGAATCGGTTGGGTGTGCAGTGTTTTGTATGGAGTCGTCGTCATTTTCTGTCCTCCCTGTCAACACACACACTCGCAGGCACGTACACAAAGCGAGCAGCAAATGTCAAAACGAATTCAAATTTCGAGACATTTCGGAGTTGGATTTCATTTTTGTGGTTGAACTCGGTTTGTCTGTCTGGGGCTAACCTGGGTTGGGCAGCCCTAATAAAGTGAACGGATTTTCCCTTTGTTTCTGTCACGCAAAGACACCGGGAGTTGGGAAAACCCTGACATTGCTTTCAGTTTAATTCATCCCTGAGCCACCCCCTAAATGACGGTATATTGTGTGCACTTTGCATTGCCTTTGTGCTCGTCGTGTTTTCCGGGGGGAGGATTGTGGAGGGGGTTTTCAATTTGAGTGGAAAACAATTTTGAGGTTGCATGATGGTTTTGTGTTCGATTTGAAAAAGAAATACGAGCAACAAAAAATTGCGGGGATTTTCTTGTTCCTGATCTCCGGATAGACGTGAGTCTGTGGATGCAGGCGATCTGTGAAGTTGTGCAGAGTGGGGCATTGAAAGGAAAAGAATGTAATGTTACTGGCTGGAGGGTTTAATATTTACTGACTGTTGAACGTTTTTTTTTCCTTGTCTGCGTAGTTAGGATTACGTATTCAGTAAATAACATTTAAGACTTGTTTCTGATTTGTCGATAAGACTAGGAGCTATTACGGCCTCAATATAAAAAAATAACTGAATGAGGGAGGCTTTCGTTTTAAGTCAACACCCAGGATAGCCAATAATTGCACTTTAATCTTGAAAAATTCAGAAGTAATATGCCTGCCCACATTATAAAATTAACCTTTTAGTGATATGAAAACTATCCAACAACTCTGGCAATGAAAAAAAAAACTGAGCAAGCATGAGTTATGCTTACAATTACGGCAATTATGGCAATTTCTTACCTTCTTAAATATTCTTGCTCTATAATTCGGTTCGGAGATATGCATACAGTGTAAAAGACGACATTTTTAATTCGTGAACAGTAAGTAATAATTAAAACAAATCCTTAATTTGAATCTAGACCTCCAATAAAGGATTTGAAAGACATATTCACTATCTCTCGCTCGCCATAATATGCCTTAACAGTCACTTTGAATTTTCACCTCGTCTCAATGTAATTTAAAACCCGACAGCCCTGCCTGGAGATTATCAGCAACTCAAACACCGTGAGACTATCCAGAGCCCCGGCTTTATCAATACTTCTCAACCCTTTTCCTTAAATTTGTTCCTGGTAATTAATTGTGGTCTAGCATTTTCATGATGGAAGTAAACTACTTTTCTGTTCTAATCACCCTTTCCTGAGTGCTCCATTCAAGTAGTCGAGTTGTGGCTGTCAGGTGCTCAAATTGACCTTTTCGTCACGTTATGTCTGAGAATAGGCAACTTAATTTCTATTTGCCAAATTTAGCTCTTTCTGAATTGCTTAATTCAAATGGCTAAATTGTTCACACTAGATGAATTTCGCCGCATTTTAGCGTCAAAGACTCAACACAACCTGGTTTGCTGTCAATTTTGTGCTTGAATTCGTTTGTGGTCGGTCATCGGCCTTTGATCACGATCGCTTGCTTTGAATATTCTCGGACGTATTAAATCGCTTTTCAAATGCTGCCACTTCGCTACGTTTCAACAGCGTTTCACTAAGTTTCGGCATCCAAACGTCCAACATGTTTGGGATTATTTCAAACTGTCATACCAGCTGCAAGCTTTCGTGACACTCTTACTCCAGTTCCATGTTTTAAATCAAAATTCAGAACGGAATCCAATAAACCACTCCTGGAGCTGGCGTTCACTCACAGCTTGCTCATTGTAAACTTCACAAATTTTTGGGTAATCTTCTCTTTTTGCAGCAAAAACGGACCACATACCGTATTTCTTCAGACTAAAGTCTGGTAAACAATTATTTCTCATTTTGTGTCACTCCCAATAAAACTTTCCGTTTGACAAAACTTCTTTCACCCTCCTGTCCGAGATCCTTATCCAGTTGCACGCAGCGTCTCAACTCAGAATGTTCTATCTATCAGCCTCATCGATGAATCGATTCGTGACTTCTGCCTTTGCAGTCTTATTGTGGGATGGACAAATTATTGGTTCTCTGTGCACTTCCAAAGCTTCCTCGAAGCATTTCGAAAACCTTTCCCAATGGCCTCTTGCTTCTGTCAAAACATATGTTCCCTACATGATATGCAAAATCCCGTCTGTAATAAAATCTTTTATTCCAACAATTCACTCACTCGTCCATAAAAAAATAAGAAAAATAAAACCCTTCAACAAATTATCCCTCCTCTCCAACTCTGCAAATAGTGGCAACATTTCTCGGGTGTTAACCACTGCCACTTCCCAAAAGGCGTGTACATGACACGCAATCCAACTCCGGCCAATTACCGTAATGCATGTTCTTCCACCTCCCAACCCTCGGGCAATTTAACTCTGATGTCGTCGGCGGCGCCAACAGCGCGCAATGGTGTGACGCGTAAGTTAAAACCTAGGTGACAATTTTAATGTCACTGCCACGCAGGCAAAAGTCCAAAAAAAATGTATAAAACGCAACGCAAGACTTACGGTGACTGCTTACAAATTTCTTCTTCTTCGCAGCCACCCTTCCGCAGTCTCGTCTCGGCCGCACAGCGGATGTGTGTGCGCTGCGGAGGTTTTAGCACGCCACGTGTCGCCTTCAAAATTCCCATGAATATAATTAATGAGATTTTGAAAAATGCTCTTTCATTTCAATTACGATGGCGGCGGTGGCGGCACAGGATACGTACTCGTTCGTACGTTCAACTTTTTCCCCGAGCAGCGGGGTGTCTATCAGAATGGGGATGGCGGTGGCAAGTGAGGGAGGATGGGAGAATGTTTAAACGCAACTGGTATCCTGCTGCCACTGAAGTAAACGAGCCATGAAATTTTTATATTCGCCCTCGACTATGTGTATCTTATAGATATCTCAAGATTCGCGGCATATTACACAGCAAATTAAGTACCGTTATATGGGGGTGTCGATTTATTAATGCAGTTGGAGGGTTTCCAACATAATTTATCAAACAATGGCCAGGAAAAAAAAAACGAGGCCGCACGACGACGTCTGAAGCTCTTAAATTTCCTGACGGTTGGGTGGTGAAACTCTTTCAGACGGCGATTTGGCCCGATTCAGCACTTTTCCTCGCTGTTGCCTATTTTGGTTCGCTCGGTTGTTGGTAATTTTTTTGTTTTGCGCTTTTTTTCGGTGTCCTTTTTTCCAATTTCACTTAACCCCTGAAGGATCCTCGGTTCAACAAACACCAACTGGCAGTTTCGACCTTACTCTTAACCGAAGTACAAACACATGTCTATACCTATGTATATACATTCCGGCAGCAGATTCTTTTTTTCCTCGCTCTCCATTCTAACCACCTTCAATGCCGGGACGGAGTCCACCTCTAGCTGTGTGTGTGTTCGCCTAGGAACGCAAACACTTACGGTCAACAAGCATACATTATTCAATCGATTGGAATTAAAACTGAAGGCAGTGAAGTAGCACTATGTCTCCCTTTCTCTCTCTCTCAGTCAGTTTCTCTTCTCGTTCAAATGTCCAGCTGTATAACCCTTCACCTCGTTTGCCGGCTGGGACTCGGAGTGGGAGTCCCATTCTGACCAGTTGTTGGTTAGTTGGGGCAAAAGGCTAGGCTAACTCAGTTTTATGCTGTCGCAACGATTCCAATGTAAAAGGACAAACGACGTTGGCAGCGAATTTATATATCCTTTACAGTAGCCTCCTTGCCTGTCCACCACAAAGGACAGCAAATTTAAGGAATTTCCTTAGCTAATTTCTTTCTTTCCCTCTCAACAAACTGGCCAGCACAGAAATAAAGTAGACGTCAATTTTTCTCAAATTTCTAATGGAAATCCTTGAATACGTTTGATTGTTCAAGGAGGACGACCTCGACGACAGCGCGTTACGGTGGGTCCTCGGCTGTGGACGGTGGGAGGGGGGAATGTGAAATAAAATTCTGCAGATACAAGCAATGTAGACTCGTATGTATACACTTTCCAGTCAGCTTGGGTATTTGCGAGTTTTATGGACGTGATTTGAATGGCGGTTGATGTTGTTGTTGTGCTGTGTGTATGCTTTATTTTTATTTATTCCCAAAAATTTAACGACTTTATATATTTGAGCGGAAATCAGGCCTTTGAACGGGATGCGGGGGCACATAAAAGATATTGACGGGAGGTAAAAGAGCCCTTAATCAAGCGAGAGGCATTTATTTGATGGATTTTTAGGTTAATTGATGGCGGATATTGAGGGACGCCCCACCACCCGGTCGGTTGCCAACGGTGGGTGTAATTGGGACAGACAGCAACGGAGGGCGGATTTCATTTACTTTCTGACAGGGATCAAAGCGGCTGTTTTGGCCTTGAAAGATGACACTTGAGAAATTCAAAGAAGGTCAGTCCGATATTTGAGAAATGCGTTTTTTTTCTGTTTAGGTTTTGGAATTAATTTCGTTGCGTTCTTTGAAATCTCATAATTGACAGTAAATGTAAACAAACCCTGGTCTTTCGTGCACCGGTGTGGAGCTGACAGTGTTTGAGGGAAATGATGAGATGAAGCTTTTCTAATTATCTTTACTCGATTTTGATTCCTTAGATCAGTCACAGTAACAAGTTTAAAGGCAAGATTTTGGACATGTTGATGGGAGTTTCATTTCTCACCTCTCCTGTAACAACCAAGGGCCTGCGAAAGTCCTTTGACAACCTACGTGAAGTCAAGAAACTATTGAGCAGAATGAGGCGAATACTATAGTAGGTACATAGATAGCTCGCAAGAATTTTAAGAGTACTTAGGCCTCACAATGGGCCCAAAGGCGGCCTTAGTGTGGTTACTCATTGAAAACCATCTGCCCTAACCTGATTATGAGCGCTGGGTGCTGATACAATGGGTGCTAATACCGGCTACTTGAAACTGTTTGTCACACTGCGCCAATTATAAAAATTATTCCTAACTAACAAAAAATCACAAGATATTAGCAATTTACGCCAATGTTCCTCAAGTAAGTTTAATACATTTTAAGGTTAGTACGTATAAACCAGTGCTACGATGAAGTCAAATTGCTTCAAACACGAAGAATGTAGTATGCTCCATGAAATAAACACTTATCTCCATCACCTCTTACTCGACTTTAAGACCGTACATGGCGATATACCAAAGGAAGAGTTCTATGCCTTAACGAATCTTTAAGTCGACCTTTTGATATTATGTGGGAGGTTCATTATTGTTAGGGTATGCCTAAGCGCGACCTTAAGCTCCTAGTTTGTTAGTTGAAGAGATGTCTTCATATGCAATTTTTTCCGTAGTGGTCCTTACGTATTAAACTCCTGAAGTATTTAGGTAGAGAATACACGTGTCAAGAAACTGAAGATATGTATGAGATTGTTCCTTCTTCTTTGAGTTGCATTACAACTAGTGGTGAAAGAGGGCCCTTTAACAGTATGCCCCTCCAGTTAGCACGGTCTGGCAACTGCCTTCAATTTCGCACCCCAAAGTAGTTGAGCTCCTTTTCCATTTGTGCGCGGAGGTCGTCCTCTGTTTCGTTGTCCCAATGGCTCTGATTCAAGGACAAAATATCACATGTGGAACTTTCCTCTCAAAAAGACCAACAAGATCTTCCTCATCCTAGGACAGACATGATTAAAGTGTTATACAAAGCCAACTTGGTCTTTCGAGAGAGAACTGAGATTTAAAAACAGCAGATCCCAGTGACTCTGCACTTGATATCGGTATTAATGTTATTCTCCTGCCTATTGTGTTCTTATTTATTGCAAAGCTAAGGTAGACGAAGTCATAGACTACCTTAAAGTTTTGCTTTCGATTGTGACGCCCTGTCCGTCTTTTCCCGATGACAGCATATACTCTGTATTTCACTCGTTTACCGACAGACCCGATTTAACCGTTTTCATTTCAATCCCAGCAAACGCCTCGTTACCAGTTCGCCGTGTTTGTCCAATCAGGTCAATGTCATCCGCGTAAACCAGCAGCTGAACGGACTTTTGGAAGATTGTGCTGCTGACATGGGATGATACCAACGACTGTATTTCCTTGGCTAATAGTTGGCTAATAGTTCTCGGTACTTGCGATGGGACCGAATTTAATTAGCTTCAGAATATACAGACTCTTCTGCTAACTTTGCCCTTTTTTAGGTGTTAGCTAAGCCTGTTAGAAAACCCGTTAGTGTACGAAGGTACTTTTTCTTTAAGTTGACCTAGGAGGGTAATGGGCTATCATGAGCTTTATTTCAGGCTTCTACTCGGTTCGTTCTTTTTACATCCCACAATACTTTTCTGAGGTCTCCCATGGCACAAAACGTCAGTCAGCCGTCCAGTTGTCCACTATTCCCGTATAAAGAGATTTCTAAGAGAGCTACTCTCTTTTTGTAAGACTCATATCTTTGAAGTAAGCAAGCATTTCCGCACGAGTCAAGATGACACACTGTCATGCAACTGTGCAACTTGAGATGGTCATGCACTTGAGTTTTAAAAACCACGAATGACATTTAATGGTGTGCTTTGTGATGTTCAGGTCAGCAACACCCAACCAGTTTCGGAGATAAATAAAGACAGAAGAAAGCACAAGGTATGTACTTGCAAAAGACCATCGTTTCAGAATCAATGTTGTAATGAACACCTGAAACTTTAACATGGTGAAATTGGTTTCAACTTTATCTGTGTACCTCTCACCGCCGCCAGCTTATTGGGTAAGTGCATTGACACACTGAAAGTCCTTGACTGGACATTCACGGCTGTCTCAAAGAGTACTGATTTTCAGTGAATAGCTTCTCAAATAGCGTAGTTCGGAATGGGTAATAAACTTTAAGTTCCCTCGTCTCGTAAATAGAACAGTAGCATGCACTACAGCAGCAGTTAAGAAGAAGCTGTTTGTCCTGATCCCTGGTGGAGTATAGCACAACCCATTCATTATATGTACGAGACAGAGGTCTGTATGAGTTTAGAAAAGAAGAAATTAATTTGTAAGGTAGGCCCAAACTCAAACTCTCTTCCTTCAGAATGAACTATTTTACTGTCCCTTAAATCTGAAAAGACAGTGGCATGTTTCCGCCTTAAAATAATTTTTTCGCAAATCCCAACGATTAGCATTTTTTAAGGATATCCAGGACAGAAAAAATGCCTGCCACCTGCCAATGCTGTTAATGCATACAAACAACCTCTCCTATCGCATTCCGCCAGCATGACTCTGGTAATTTGAACTTAACGAACGCATTGTAAACGGTTCCACCGATTATGATGAGGTCATCATCCGAACTTGTCACACGAAACTGAAACTCACGTCCTGTCGGTTTGCATTTTCAATTACCGCGTATTATCATTCAATTTTCTGCGTAAATCCTCTGCCATTCAGCATCCGCGCTGTAATCCTATGAAATTATTGAAATCCCCAACATCGTCATTGTTGGCTTATCGGCGTCCGGCAAAGATTTCCATCTATTCACCGCAAAAAATAAACAATTTTTTTATTTAATTAAAAAATCTAAATAATGGCGCAAAAAAAATCTCCCGACTCATCCGTCTAACCATCGTTCAGATCGCATCAACTGATCGCCCATTCCAAGACGACGACGCCTCTGCCCCGGTGATGGCGATAATGCGGCTGCCGCCCACCAGTTTGGGCAGACACTCAATTTTCACCGCCGGCACCGTCGCCCCCCTGTGCACCTTCGATTTGACATTTAAATTACAAATTCACTGCAGATATCCCGGTTTACCACACATTGCACATCAATCGATTTAACGTCATCAATCTCTGCCAGTTCCCATATTAATCGGTCCACATCCATTTCGCCAGCATCCTGCTCATGTCAAAACCATCAGCCGTTGTCGAATGAATTCCTTCCCCGCCCCGCCGGCAACCGTCTACTCGACTTCGAACCGGCAACCGAAGCTAGGCTAGGAACAAAAATGCTCCGTCACATGTCATTGCCATTGTCTAGTGGCGTAGCGGACGAGAAACGGAGAGTGAGGGAAAAGCGACCTCCACGTCGTCCCCGACCACACCGGACCACTAAATGTGATAACAGCCATTCAATAATGTCAATCTCTTTTACAAATTCAATCATCCGCACGTATGTCGTTGTCTCCGGCATATTGTGGGCTAATTTCGCCCCACCTTCGGCTGCTGGTCGTCCTGCGTCATCATCATCATCATCATCATCGGCGTCGTCGTCGTTGCCGTCGTCCTCATCCATTGCCCTTCGCTGGAACCCTAAAATATGCACAATTTTCAATCATCGAATATTTACCCAGGCAGGCAGAGTTGCCCCTCACCCGACCGTCACCCCTTAATCCACTCAATCTGACGCTATCTTCGGTGAACACACGAGATATTCGTACATTCCTCTGCCGTATGGGTGGTGACGGGTGGCAGAGTGCAGTCAGAGATGCTGCTGCGTGCTCGAAAAAAAGGACTCACCTCGACCGGGTTTATTATCGTCGGCCAATGAAAGTCATCATGTAAGGGGCATGGGGCTCTTGTTAAGCCGGAACAGCAGAGATTCTATCTCCCTCTTGATGACATTCCTCCTGCCACTGAGCCACGCCACCGCGCCACACCACCGCGCCACACCACCGCGCCACACCACCGCGCCACACCACCGCGCCAAAACCACCTCCGCCAGAACGGATAACGCTTAAAGCCAAAAATATTGTTTCCGCTGCCGGGACATGTTTTCTTTCCGGTCGGTCCAAACTTCTCGTCGCCGCGTCTCGCAGTCACCAGGCCGTATTTTTGATCCTGATCAGCCGCAGCAACGTAACGTCAGCCAGGACTGCTGGTGGCCTGTCGAACAACGTAGCCTCGTGAAAGAGGATATGACTCGAGTACACAGTCTCTCATCCTCGGAAGGGAAACACACACTCTTCGTGGTGTACACGAGGAGAAGCGTCAACACGCCATGAGTGTGAGGACGTATCTGCAGGCGCTCCAGAGGGTGGCGGCGGGCGGTGAAGTGTTCTGATGGTTTAATAAGGAGATAAGCAAATAACGCTTATCGCACCCTTAGTCACGTCCCTATTACTTCGAGTGTTGATGGTGGCACTGGTGTTGATGATGGAGACGATGGGGTGTATGTGTGCCGGTGCCGGGTTCTGTGTACACAATTTGGCGAGAAGAAAAATAAGATATGGAGGAACGTGCAGCACTGCAGCGTTAAGTGGGTCTCACAAAGTGGAGCAGCAGCAAGCATGACACAGGGCCGAGCGTGAAAGGTTCCCTTAGAGATCGCATTCAATTTCAAACGCGTTCAAGGATCAACTAATTTTTGAAGACGCAGGGCAGCTCTAGTGCGGGGATGTGTATTTACTGAGGGGCTGCAGAATAGTTCTCCGATTGCTTCTTGCTGCTTAAGCCCTCAGAAATGGGGTTAACCTCTTCGGAATTGGAATGTGATGCGCTTCTTGGCGAGATTGTCAATGGGTCTTACATTTTCCCATGAAACATGTACACTTACATACAGTAGGGAACATGTTTTCACAAGATTGAAACTTTGACACAACAAATAGAAGAAAACGCTTTTGTTTGGAGATTCACCGAGAAATTATTGTGTTGTGACTGATTTGCTAGTCAATGGGCAGAGATTCACTTTAAAGTTTGTCGAAGAATGGTGGCGAGCACCAGCAGGAATTTTTAGGAGTACGTGTCTCGCGCCTTCATACATTTACCCCAACTTAATGAAATTGTTGAGTATACAGTTGAATCTGAAGTTGAACGGGTGGAACTCACCTTAGGGTTTTCTGATTCATTGACGCAACGCACGTTGCTTTGCTGAAAATATTTAAGCACATGTGTCTTAAAGACTGTCTCAGAGAACTAGTATATTCACATTATCTAGTATAGAAATAAGTGGAAGGAGAAGATTTCATTGGATCTATGACAACATAGAAGAATGGTAGAGCCGCCTAAAACAAAATAAGTTGCGGAACTTGCAGGAAGCAAGGTCTGTCATCCATACCCATTCACAACAATCTGCCACATTTCATTCACTTAGCTGTAACGCTATCACTTCATGTTTATACCACCGTTTCCGTCTTCTTTTACTGACGCTAGTATCCGTGGTGGATCTGTTAAATTAAATTAACTTGTGAGTTAAGGCCTTTATTGTCAAGTAGTATAATAACTAAAATGTGGGCTTGTGTCTCTTGTCTTGTGTTAAAATTTACATTCTTCTCTCACTTCATCACATCGTCAAATTTCCCAAAATCACATGGGCTTACATAAAGACATTGGCGGCATTAGATCAATAAATGTACAGGAGCCACTTCCTTTATATATTATGATCTGCTACAACTAAGCGAATGACTTACAATGACTCAATTCTTGATAAATATATTTTCGTTTTGCAAGCTTACAGAGTTTACAGACGTGTTTTCAATTTACCGCGCGAGATCATGGTTTCAACCATTGAAGTCGGCGCAAGACGTTAGCGTCGTTAATATATTGCTAAGTTTAAATGCTGTTTAAAACGGTTTGTGGGGTTATAAACGAAGTCCTGAATTTAACCATGGACTGACAAAATTTGCACATCTCTACAAAACAACGACAGCTCTAACCACCTTTTTTAAAAGCTTTCCAAAATTGAGTGCTTGTTTGGCAATAATTCCTAAGCTTGTGTCAATTTGTTAGCTTAAAATGCTTACCAGGGGTTGCCATGGTGTAGGGAGAGGGTGCGTCGAATCAGATGCCGAAGGTCCAGGTTCGATTCCCGGACTGAACACATCAAATTTTTCACTGCACCACTTCTCTTCAGTTGCTGACAACACTCAAAGAGTACCAATTGTACATGAAAATCTTCTCAAACCTCGCCATTCGGAGTCGGCAAAAAACTGTCTCTCTGACTCGTGAAAGAATATTAGCACGCACAACGCGAGTAGTGGATGCAAAAATTAGGCCCTGGTTCCTGTACAGTCGGCTGTAGTGCCACTCAATTATTATTATTTGGGTAACATCATTGTATTCTATGTAAATTCTAAAAGTTCCTTCCACTTGACCTTGACTTCAAGAGTCATCACGAGGTACTTCGCTGTATGACCAAATGGTATCTGAAAAACAGGAAAAGTATTGTGCCTGCAGTTAAATTAATATGAACAAACAAAACAGAACATCACTGCCCAGAGAACAGTGCAGTACCTAAGTTGGTGGCATCACTGGTCTCTGTTTGCCCTCAACCAATATATACAGGAACTGCAATGTGACAAGTGAATGTTTGGAGCAACTTGCAAGTCAGAACTAGACACATTATCTTAGTCATCTTAAGCCCCTACGGGAAGAAACAATATTTGCAACGACATCTCCTCTTGAAATCCGCTCGTACTTCTAAGGCATTCTGTCTCAAGAATAACTCAAACAACATCACTTAGGACTTGTTCAGTGTTGTGAGTTTTTCACCGGCGACCTCTGACCATAACCTATCTTTTAACTAACCTAACCAGCCAGTATCCCTTACATAAGCTATTCGCAATCTAACCTATTCTAAACTTAACCTCATTAACCCTTTTGACCCCAACGTTGCCTGAGAGCGATTTCTGGTGCCTTATGGCCAACGGTAAGCGTTTCGTTTGTGTTCGCCTGCCCATTCTTAATGATAACAGAAGTTTTGTGTCTCTACTCGAAATGTGGGCAAACAAGAACACATTTGAAGATCATTTAGCGAAGTTATTTGCAGTAGACTGTTCTCGCGTAGTAGAATGTGTGCAAATGAGTGCAAAAATGCCTTTAACAGTGTCCTTTTCTTGTTGTAAATCACTATGTGGCAAAGTTTAAATACTGTGGTTTAATTTAGTGGCTATAAGACCAATGCTAATGTATGATATTGTTGTCTGATTGCAAATATTAAAAAAACAAGCAAATTATTGTAAGGATAAGTTCTCACCTCCATCACAGGGGTCTTCTTTCCCCCCCTTTCGGGAGTACTGGATATGCTAGTGCACCTCTTATCCATCAATATCTACCGGATATGGAAGCCATCCAGAAAATCCTTACACCAAGAAATCCTTGATGCAGTAATCGCAACAGGGTGATGTTTCGAAAGTCAACGTACTCACTTCCAGGAAACCTGCAATTAGCTTAAGCACCCAAATGAGGGTCTGGATGAAGTACAAACTACTTCTGCTTTGAAATTTACAAAGATTGGTGCAGAACAGAAGAGGGACGTGCATTGAAGTATTTTCTCTACGGAATCCCTTTCATAACAGTGACTTTCAAGCAGAAATCAAGGGTATTCATAAGAAAACTGATTTATAGTGGGGCAATAAAGTTTTGCCGCCTATCTCTCTAGAAGATGGCAACAAATGCTGAGCTACAAAGATCCAATTAGCAGGTATGGACAATAACTTGTCCAATAAGAATATGGAACCTTATCTGATTGAGAAAAAGTGAAGAACATTTGTTTACAGAAGTATTTGCCGGTAAATGTCGGATGGGTAAGATTTAAGAAGCTTGATTTCTGCTGTGTTGCAGTGATAAAGAACCTGAAACAGATCTTCATTTTCTAGGCGCATGTCCGCCTTTTTCAGCTCTAGGAACGGCGGCAACTTGTTTTACTGTTTAGACGAACTTAATCACACAACTCAAAGGGACAAGTAACTGGTGACTATTTAGTTAAGAGATTGAGTGGGCTGACTTGGGTGATGGTTCTTGACAACAGCAGCCACCTGAACCAAACTTAACCTAACCTTTCATCAATTCACATCATTGTTGACTGTGAGCACTGTGAGCGACTGAGTTGAGTCTGAGCATCTCAACCTTGTGAACCTTGTTGGATTGAGAAATTTCATGTTCTGTAGGTTTGCCGTGATTTCTCAATAGAGCGGTATCGTAATTAAAACAAGGTGTATTGCCTAGGCAACCCTAATGCAAGTGAAGTTTGTACTTCTAATCAGTTTCAGTATACGTTTCTTGCCTCCGCAGTTTATGTTGCCAGAAGAGAGGAAAGTTAACTGACTGACTGACTGAGATAGTACTAAGGCTTAAAAAATCTGTAAATTTGGGTTCCAAAGTAAGAGTTGTACCAATACGCCCTGAGTTTGTATTCTGTTCACAGCTTTCGCATAAGTCAAGGAAACTTAAGACATGCTTGATAAAATATTTATATTATATTATCCAAGTGCCCAGGAGAATAGCGCCTCCTTCCCTTTCTGTTAGAGTTAACACATTATTTCCACAAATTCATCGACAAAACCATCACAATCCTTTTCGTTGCATTACATCGGCAGATACCGCAAAATATGTTAAAGTACAAACTAAAATTAAAAATGAGACTCCACAATAAAGGTCCTAAATCCTATTCCCCCGAGATCCCCTGCAATGTCAAATACAAATTGCAACCTCCAAGTGAATCGCCCTTCTGCAGTATTATTTAAAACAAAATTCAATTTGCAACTCCTTGGAGGCATTCCGTTCGGTGCATTGTCCTGCAAAAGAAACTATCACACGAATTGGATATCCCTGCCGGGAAGAGCACTTCGAAATAAATTGCTAAAACTTTACCTTACCAACTAGGAAGGGCCCCTCACCTTTGCGCCATTAATTGCAAACCAAATCCATCCCTGCCATCTGAAGTCTCACCACCTTCACCGTCACCATCATCACCGCCACCACCAACAATCGACAGTGGCTCGCAACATTCACCCCTTTTCTCCATTATCCGTTTTTTTTTTTTTTAATTTTTTGTTCATTTCTCGCCTCGTCGCGCCCCAACTCAAAACTTTCCGATTGCAATTTTTCCTTCCCAAGCAATATACATATTTCGCTTTCGGAATGCTCCATGGGATCACTCCTTTCATGTGCATGCCTATGCAGGATGGATAAAAATTACCCCCCCTATGCCCCGTGCACACCGAGTTTGGGCTTCCGGGAAGATTACATTGAAGTTCATCTCTCGCTCTTCGGCATTTGGCAACAACAGCAACGGACGGGGGAGTGTGGATGTGGCTAGAGGACGAGGAAGACAACGACTAGGTGGGTACATGGTTCCTGATGAGGCTGCAGATACGGCTATCCGTAGTTTTTGCTTAGACAGAGACTTTTAACACTCATCTATAAGCAAACAGCAGCAGCAGTAGCAGAGGCAGCAGCAGTGTCCCTTGAGCTCTAAGCCCATTTCATTCATCCACCGACGACTACGCCGACGACATCGAATATGCTTCTCGATTCCGCACGGATTGCGAGAAAGAATGAGAGAGAGAGAGAGCGAGTTGCATTTGTAGTCTCGGTGGAGCAGCAGACTGGGAGTAGTTAGTTACTCGTTAGGGAGCTGTGTAAAAACAGGACAATAGATAAAACTAGGCGAAAGAGTCCTTTCTCGCCGTAGGAGTTTTGATGTCCTCTTGCCACCACCTATGCACCTTTTTGCATGTCATGTGCTTTCTTTCATTCTCGTCCTTTTTTCACTTTACTTGTGTTTTTTTTTCATGCTGAATCCTGGAGTGATCTGCCGTTTCTGCCTCTTGTGTGTGTGTGGGTATGTGCATGTAGCACCGACCCGGGGTGAGGGTGAATTGAAGAGAAGAAGGACTCGTTGTTTTTACTGCAAATGTTGATCTAAAAATACGATATCCTTACGCTACACGTTTGCTTTTTGTGCAGTGTGCAGTGCACCTACATACATCAGTTGGTTGGCTCTCCAGTTCCCCTCTCATCTCGTGTCGTTATTCTTCTGCTCCGAAATATAAATGTCCTTCGAGCAGGCAGCAGAAGGTTCTTGTGGGTGTGTGTGTGTGTGAGGGAGACGATATAGAGAGGAGTAAAAGTGTTTTACATCACTGCAGGACATGGATAAAACAGGACATAAGATTAATTTCGAACAGTTGTTCATCTTTGCTTTCACCATACGAGAGTCGGACTACACACGTTCAGAGCGAAGGACTCCTTCGACACACAAGGTACAGCGGCACAGGGCCACTGCGGAATGCGGAGGATGGAATGCTGTAAGCATCATCAGGAGGACATGGAAGGACCCCAGTTCTTTATTTTTTTTTTCTTTTTTCGTGAGCTTAGGCGTTAACAAATGTGCATGTGGGAATTTATTCTGGCTTCGGGCCAACTTCCATTGTACGGTTCGTGAGGGAGTGGAGCGGTGGATTGCGGGCAGAGAACAGTGTTTTTCTGTCATCAAAGATTTTTGCTGTTACCATGTTTACCTTGGTGTTCTGCCATGGCAGTGCTGGTGGTGGTCCTGCATGTTCTTACGAAGCGGGCAGGCACTCTCTGGAAGCAGTTACAATTGATTTGAATCAATATTTTCATTTCCTATTATTGGACCTGAATCCATCTCGCCCCGCTCACCACCCTGCGGCAGGCTGTTCCTTGAAGGATCATGTGAAGCCATCTGAATGATTCGGCATAATCTGAGAAAGGATATGCTTGACAGGAGGGCTCAGGTTGCCTGGAAACGATCCATATTGTGGTGTTTTCCTCTGTAACTCCTTGTTGTTGATTTGTTCACGAATCCTTCAAGTATCCACTGGCAAATCCCTGTGTGTGTGTGTGTGGGGGTGCGTGTGTCACAGCTGGCGGGCACAGAACTAATAAGGCCATCCGACCGGCGAGCGATTTTCGAGCATAATCTACCCTCGATAATCCGCAACGAGTCGCGTGGTGTCACATCCATTGGCCGTGAAAAGGGGACCTTCGCCTCTTTCCCAGCGAGGCGGTGGCGGTGGCGGCGCTTGGTAAATTAAATTATCCGCCGCACTTGAACCCCTCGTTCGGTGTGTTCTCGGCGCTCCTTTTATTGTTTTTCGCTTGATAATTTTCCAGCAGCTCTTCCACTCCCTCATCACTGCTCAACCTTCGGAGTAATAAAATCCAATCGCAAACTCAGCAAGAACACGCCGTCTCCGTCGCGTACGCGGGAGTGGGACGACGGCGATGCTCGTTGAAATTATCAACCATCTGTTAAACCATCAAGCATCAGACGCTCTGAATTTAATTCTTGGCACAAGGACCCAAGGGACTTAGTTCCACATTGATTTTCCTTCACCTCGCCGATATCTGTACGTGCGTGTGGGTGTCGACTTTGGCTCGGCGACGGCGGCGTTGCTGCGATGATGTGGCCAATGGGGTCGCGTGGGGCGAGGTGTCGGAGACGGTGGGAAAGGTGACGACTTTCATTGATTTTGAATATTGCGCCGTGCTTGAATGAATGTCAATATGTGGCACATTGAACGTTCGTGAGGCTATAAAGGCAGATTGGAGCAGAAGTCAGTGAGCGTGCGAGCGGCAGTTAGTCTCTAAATTGGTGGGTCTATAAATGGAAATGGGTGTCACTAGAGATGGAGGCGATGGCGGAATATTCGAAAGTCATTAATTCTCGTTGGATACGTTGCGATTGTAGGTGCTGTAGCGAACGAAGAGAGGGCGTGATGTCCTTGAGACATGGATCTTATTTCGACAGATTGAACGGCGTGAAGGTGGAGTGGGGGTCTTATGCGATTGAGGGATCATGACGACAAGCATTCGCAGGTAATACGTGACTTCGTGGTGTCACGTTGAGGTTGGAAACGGCGTCTTTGTCGTCGTTGTGATGGAATCGGGTCTCAGACTCGTGCATAAATTGCAAATCCTTGAAAGAGCTTCATGTAATCTGTTAATGGCGGAGTGTTTTCTTTGTGAGAAGAGCATATTAAACGATCTTTTGACGTGCCTGTTGATTATCGTATATGGTTTTGAAATTCAAGGCTCTCTCTGGTGGTGGACAGTTTTTTGCCATTGTTTTAATTTGTGACGCACATAAGGCAGTGTCCATTTTGAATCTGTACATAGAAGATATGCAAATTAGCACGATGAGTCACAGGGGTTTAGTTCCTTCCCTGCTAGGAATATTTCAGACCTTGACATTATCGGAGTTGAACATCTACTTCAAATCCTACAGAGACCATAAGCAGTAGCCTCTTACCACAAAACTACCGCGATTTTTCTAATTTTATGGAGTTCTTGAGGCCTTAAAGTTGACACTGAGTTGAAAATTATAGTTTTGTATTTTTTTCTGGAATTGACCTATGCCGCTCACTCTCACCATCTGCCCCCTTTTGCTCACTAAAAATTTGTTGAGGTCGTTCTCCACTTGTGTGCGCCATCTCAACCTAGGCCGTACTCTATTGTGCGGTTCCAATGGCTCGGATTCCAAGACTTTCTGGCCGTATCTGAAGGCGCTTGAACAGCCGCGTGCAGCGGTACAACCCACAAAGTTCGTAGTTGAATCAGGACTAAAAATCGCACGCAGAAATGTTTCTCTTAAAAAGACTACGGGCTTCCGACAATTTGTATAGTTATAGAAATTGTTTTCTTCTTTACAGTTCGTATTTCAAATGGATGTACAGACTGTACAGAGTGAACCTAACGGTTTTCCCTTTTTTCAAGTGGGACGAAAGACTCTTCACAACCAGTTTATGGTGGTCACTCTATCTTTGAATCTTTCCAAAACGTATGCACAAGTCTTCGGGTATTCAACATTAATAATAATAATAATTGAGTAACACTACAGCCCACAACTATTTGTCTACCTGGTCATATAAAACCTCTCCGCGGTTTTGGTACATTTTTGAAAAACAACTTTCTACATGCTGGCCAATATTGTCTATGACACTTTACCTTGTTCCTAGTAGCTTCATAGTTCTTTTGGTGTAGAACTTCTGTAGTTTATCAGCGACCAACATGGTAAAGTGGTTATCGACTGTTCTTCGTTCAGCCATTTTATTAACATCAAAACAGTTTCGCAGATAACGATACAAATGAAAATCAGAGGGTTCCAGGTCCGATATGATTCGATGATCTGCTTCGTCAATTTGTTTCGGGTCGTCGAGGATGTGTGGCCTAGAACTTTTAAGATGAAAGACATATCACTTTCCGTTGGCCGACTCTGGGCGTCCTTTCTTGAGTGCTTCATTCGATCTGTCGCGTTGACTATTTAGCCACGCTTTATCAGCTCTCTTCCTGCCCAGTGACACCAAATACTCAGCATTACTTTGGTTGTCGTCAATCCAGGCTTTCAAGTCGTTTATCGTCGGTCACCGGCTCTTGGCCGATAGTTCATTTTTCATTACTCGTAATTAAACGCTTTAATAACAGTGTCAATTCTATTGAATTGTGATTCTTTGTGAGGCTTGATTTATAACATTAAATAAAAGACATAAATTTGAAAGTAAACTTAAAATGTTTACCATCTCTTGGAAAAACAATTTATGGCATTTACTTTTTAAAAACGATTGTGTGTAATTGTTGGCCAAGATTACAACTGAAACGGTCCATCCGGAAGCGACTGGTATCTCGCGACTGATCTTGACTTTTAAAGCGTCATTCGCACCTGTCTCATTCCTGAAGACCTGGGACATACCAGGTGAAAAAATAGTTCAAAGGTGTAATATCGCAAGATTCGTCACAGTCTTCACCTCCGTCTTTCTCAACTACAGCTGCTTTGTTGTCTTCAATACGTCCTGGATGTGGTTCGAGTCTTACTCAGTAATGTAAACTATAGTAGGCAATAGTGGCTTCTATTGGTTTTGACAATAGTTTCAGGTTTCAGGTGGTCGAACATCTGCTCGAATCATAAAAAGCCATTTCGCTCAGATCGCATATTTTTGTAAAACAGCTTAAGAATTTGGAGACGCTGCTGTGAGTCTGAGTTTCTCTATGATGACTTGCCAAATGATTCTGGAAAAAAATGACATAGCAGATTGATAAAATTCACGCGTAATTTGTAAATAAAGACTAGAAAATCAAACCTCACCATAAATTACCTTTTACTTGGCTAAGAATACTCGTTGTTCGATATGACAGAAATCAATATTTGTCACTTTCAGTACTAACCTACCCACTTACTTATTGGATCAACGATGGATCTTAATGGGCTTAAGACGGAGCAATTGCATCCGTCCATCGTTGACGCTGCTTGTCACGCTCCTTCCAGCCTTTAAGCCCAAGTTTCCTTGTGCCTGCGATCACTTAGTCTCAAGAGAGAGTCTCAAGAGAGACTTAGTGATCCCGAACGCGGAGTTTCGGTTTTTAATCAGTTTTGTCAATATTAGTGAACAAAGTCTCCCTTGTCGCATCTAATACAAGTTTTCGAACAAAGTCAGGAACTGTTGAGCACTGAAATAAAATTTAAATATGTTCTTTCACTAGAAACCCTTCGTTGTAAAGACTCCCCGCACAATCTCTTTAAAATTTAAATTCGTTCGCGACATACAGAGATCTACCCTTTGGAGTCAGAACCACTTAAAAAAAAACCTGAACTGTATACCCATCTATTTCCAGTTGTTAAAGCTTATATTCAGTTCATTTGAGTGTCTTATCCCCCTCAATCGCCTGCCCCCAACAAGTCCCACACTCATCTGCAAACTTCAGGGAAACTTCAAAAACTTCTTAAACTTCAAAAACTCCATGTCTCTTTGAATATCCGCCCCTAATTAGCTCTCCCCCCTCACCACCCGTTGCATACTTTTGTTGATCCAGCACTCAAGCAAGTGTCCTTTCCCAAACAAAAAAAGACAGGAACAAAATTTTATCGGTCACCCACATCTCAACTCAATGGTTCCTAAGACCCTCTCCGCCACACCATTCCCCCTCTTCACCCAAGGGTCATGTCCGTCCGTAAACTCGAATCTCGTTTTCCCACTTAAAATTTAAATCTAATTATTCGCAAAGAAAATAACAAAAAAAAAAACACAACAAACCCATATACTCGCTCGCACACTTCACTCACTTATCTCATCATAAAAAAATACACAAAAAGGTCGTCAAAATAAGAGGAGAAGTATGAGACCGGCGAGCAGGACTGCCGAGCACGGACGACAAGAGAGGAGCGAAAAGATCTGGAGTACCAAATCTGAATGCATAATGATGGACGGGCGAGCAAAAGTGCTTACTCATTCATTTCCATTACAATGATGATTATGAATCCTTTTATTTATTTATTTTTTTTTTCTTGCTTTTTTTTCGCTGCCGCTGTCCCAGCTTCACTTGTTGTTCGTTGGTTCCTTTTCGTTGTTGCTCCTGCCACAGTCTGCTTGTTGTTCTGCCTCGGCCTCATCAAATGTGGGTCGCAAATGAGTTTGTCCTTTCTGTCATTTTTCATAAAAGATGAAAAGCTCAAAGGTTTCTCCTTCCCTGCCCGGTCACACACACACACACAGCCAGGAGAGATCTTTCCTGATGTTGCCATTATCAACGGCAAAACCGCCCTTCACCCATCATCATCAGCCTGACGGTGACGGCGGCGTCAGGCGGCGGACGAGCAAGCACCTCTCCTCTCGCACCTAATGCAATAATAATGATAAATGAACAATAATGAGTTTGTGGACAACTGAGCGACACATTGGCCTCTTCTAACACAATAAGGACGATCCCAGGGACTCATCGCCACCCACTCGTTGTCACTGTCATCGTCGTTGCTGACTCTGCCACCCTGACCCGGCGCCCAATTTTAATCGCATTTTCGTTGCCCATTGTCGCTGGGGACATTCATACTAATTACGCATTAAAAATGTTCACTTTTTTTTTCGCTTCGTCCTTTATTCGCCGAATTATTTGTGAGCGGGCATTGTTGCTGTGGTTGTTGTCTCTCCTTTCTACGCCGTTCTGGTGCTGATTAATTATTCAATTTGTGTGGCAGAGCATTTCTGTGTGTTTTTTTTTCTGCCAGTGCTCTGCTGTCGTGTGCGCAAGGTACAAAGCGCAAAGGTGACTTACAACGAATTTGATTAAGTTCCCGAGGCGGGGCCAGTACTTTTTCCCGTGTCGGTGTTCGCTCTTTTTTGTGTCGAAATTAAAGTGTTTATTAAATTTCCCCTAGACCCTTGGGGGGTGGATGACGGGGCGTATTGATTGCCTTGGATAAATATTATTTTGACGTGGAACCTGTGCCTGTGCGTGTGTATTGGACGGCTCGCCGTGATGGCTGGATGACACGATAGATGGTCGGGAATGTAGGTCGTGAGTGATTTTTAATGTTCACCGGCTGTGAATCAAGGGCAGGGGTCGAATGAAATAGGTTTTCGATGTTTCGTTTCGTTTCGTTGGCGTTTTTCTTATTTCGCATTTTTTCCTTACCTACTTGGGCTTGACCTCGATTTTCGCTCATGGAGATTGGATATCTGTTAAGTGGGACACGTTTTCGGCAATGACTGAGGTTATGGTAATTGCCAGAGGCCGATGAACAAGTTCGCGCAAAAACTCCTACCTAGGACAAGACTCAAATTTTGAACTTTATAATTTCTTTCCTCGAATACCAAGCGTCGCCGAGTTTAGCTATTGCATTAATTTTCCCTGAATGTTACATCACAGTCCATAAGGAACCATTAAGCATAGTTTTTTTAGCAACTTCCTATCTTGTGAGTGCGTTTTTTTTTTCTTGTCACTCGGAGAGGGAACCTACAGTTTATTGTCGTTGTGATCTCTGGAAACAGTATCTTAAATTCGCTAATGAGCTAAAAAGTATCAGACCGGATGTATCAAAATTGAGAATGAAAACAAAAACTTACAAATTAAGTAATCAACATCCAGGCAGCGAGGATCTCAAGGCTAAGTCACTGTTAAAAAACATTCCTGAAATGCCGTCTGCTCTTTTTTTCTTTCAATTTAACTTATTCTTCATTTTAGCGAGTGGCTAATGCCCTCTTATGACTCGTGCAAAAAGCAAAACTTAAAGACTACACAAACTTACTCTATCTTACCCAAAACCATTCGAACTTAGTATATCTTAACTCACTTCATGGGAGTTGATGAGAAGGCTATGTAAGGTATATTTTAACTAACGGAACTCAACCGCAGTTAAGGGCTGAAATAAGCTCTATAGTGTTTGTTTGTTTATCAGGTTTGCGACCCGTGAAGGGTCTGAGACTGAGGTTTAGCTGCCTTCCATTCTTGACGATCCCGGGCTTTGACTTGTCTGCTCAAGCTCTCTAACATCCGCAATCACTTGGTCCGGAGGTTCGGCCTACCTCTCCTTCTCAAACCCGGAGGCTGGATTCCACGGAACGTTGTTGTCCATGCACACGATGAGGCAGAGCCACTGTAGTTCTTTTTAGCCTTTCGAACTACATCTACACTTTGGTACAGCATATAGAATTTGCGGTTCTGTCTTTTCCTCCATTCACCTTTCTCACGGACAGGACCATACATTCGTCCAGCACTCGGCTAAGAGTACAGGTTGGATTAGCTAAGTAAAGAGCATTATCTTAGTCCTTCGAGTCAGGAGTTTCGACCACAACTGTTTTAAACCGAAATAACACCGGTTGCCAAGGGTGATTTTGCGTAGAATCTTCACTAAGGTGTCGTTTGTGGACTCCTTAACTACTGAAATAAACATTCGAAAGTGTTCACTAAACCAGTACTTAGTTTCGTAAGATTTGATACTGAAACGGAGTACGAATCGAAGATATTGCAGGTGAAGTGTGCCTGCTTTAGCCTTTATGTCTAAAAATTACCAGATAAGTTTAATAAGGAGTACCATTGTACTCGTATGACTCCACCCAGAGAAGATTTCGTAAACTGCCTTAATTAGGTTTGGGTAGGGTGATAATTCATAAATATGTCAAGCGAAAATTCCCTCGTTGGTGTGGCAATGAAAAATTAATTCTTCATCACAAATAACACCAAGAGCTCTAAGCGGTAACGATGAAATAATCTGGGCGACGATTGACAGGGTCATACATTTTTTAGTTTCGCCAGGAAATCTTAATAAAGTGCATAGAGCGATAAATTGTTGATGAAAAATGGTTATTCTTTGTTAATTTGAACCTTGCCATAAAGTTTGAAAAAGGTTCAAAGCATGCGATTGTTTTGAAGTAGTTTTTTAAATTCTTTTTTACACATTTCGGGCGGTATCTCGGTCATAATTTAAAAAAAAAATGTTTTTCAATCCGTCTAGAGATCGGGAATAAATCGCATAAAGACGGCCTTTCCATATCCCCACAGAAAGAAAAATCTAGCAGTGTCAAACCGCATGGCAAATAAAAGTCGCCAAACACAAAATTCCGAGATCAGGAAACTCCCCACTCAATAAAGTCATAATTGGTCGCGTTGTGTGGAATCTCACTTCTTCTTGGAACAATATACCGTCCAAATTATATTTTTTATCGCAAAAACTCAGACGATTTTAATTGACTGTAACCCGCGGTCGTGGCATCTTCCACGAAATACGGACCAATGGTACCGTAGAGTACACCAAACTGTGTCTTCGCCTATTCAGCGACACCTCTTCGATCACTTCTGGGTTTTTTGAGCACCATATGCGGCTATCTCGTTTCTTTAGTGAACAAACCCACCAAGTAAGAAATCTGTCTCACCACTAAAGAAATGTTGAAAATGTTCCACCACCCAAGAAGGGCATCTACGCCGCTTTGAATGGCTAAAGGCTATATGAGCTGCGTTTGTTTCATATTTTCGTATAAGAGTAAGACAGGAAAAATGTCCCCGACGTCACTAAAGACAGCTATAACTTCGAAGAAGTGAAAGACTTGGTCTACCTAAGCTTCGAAGGTAAAGAAACTGATGAAGCGAGCGGAGATAAAAGGAAAATTATCATGCATCTCAATCGTCGTGTAGTTGGACTTGGAAGACCAGTGAGGAAGAAAGAAAATTTTCCCATGCAAGTTAATAGTCTAGTTCTATTGTAGGGGACAGAAGCATTGGCACAAACTGAAGCGAACAAAGAGATTCGTGGTTGTTTCTACAGGAATGTGCTTTGAATTATCTTGGGTCCCTTTGTACTAATGGTTTAGGAAAGAGGAGACTAAACGACGAACTATACAGTGACATCAATCTGATAAAATGAGTTCCTGTTTTTCGTCTCAGATGGCTAGGTCATATTCCGGCCTGGAAAATCTTCGCCTTCAATCCCAAGGGACAACGCAGCTGGAATCAGTTGAACGTTCGTGATTAGAAGCAATTAACTACCACAAGACCTTGATAGAAAGGCATATTGGCTGAGGACTACTATTATGAAGGCTCAAGTGACAGCTGAGTTTGGCTGGTATTAAATTCCAGCACTATAAACTTGAAGCCAAGAAATGAATCACCCTGTATAGGACCTTGAATGTGGTTGCAAGCATTTTCTAGATAAAGTGATAGCATTAAGAACATTGAAAAATAGTACATCATGTAACTAATCCGTCTGCCGGGACACTGTAACTGTGGGGGTGTAAACTCAATGAACTCCTGAAAGTGAGCAGGAAGAGGAGCCATTTTTATATTCGTCTCCACAATGAATTTGTTCGTAACTATAGAAAAAACAGGACTTCAGTCAGACGACGAAATATATTCAAGGAAACTGAGTTCCCCGGTTTCAGTCTTTGCCTGAAGAATAACAATGTCTTATGAATGTCAAAATCTTTGGCGCAACAGAAAGCATACTCGCAATACACAAAATTGGTTGACCAGCATCATTTCAACATGCCTGCAACTCTGTTAATCTCCCTTAAAGCTGTCTAGAGATGATGCGACACAATGGGTCCAGCCGACTAGACTTTCAGTCTCTTCGCTTACAAAACCCAACAATACCCGGTCTGCTGCCTCCCTTGCCGCCATCTAGCTCTCGCCAAGTCGATGCTTACCAAAAGCTGATATAGCCCAAAAAAAACAGCATTTCGCCTGGATTATCCGCTGCTATGTCAGACTTACATTCCACTGCGATGGCTTCACACAATGCGAGTGACTTTCCGCTGCAATCTGTCACACTGAAGACGCTTTGTCAGACTCCCCCCTCCCTGCCGCCATCGCTCAATAAAAGACAACTTTTGTCATTATTTGCGGTATAATATGCTTCAATAATTTGTGTCCTTATTACTTCTCGGTGGCATTCGCCAAGGATTCTCCTTCTCGTCTGAGTGCTTTGTGCATTTTTAATGAGTTCGAAAATTTGTTCGGCTCGAGGAAACTTTTTTAAGGTATGCCATCGTTACACACACCCACACACACTTTTTCCCGCAGCAAAAATAAACAAGTGATTCCTCTTCTCTAATGGAGTTCCTTCTCTAGTCGAGGTCTACAACAATGGGCAAAGTATTATGCGTTTGCATCCAACCCCCGAGAATGGACGCACAAGATGGGCGCCGGGTTTGGGGACACACCCGCCATCGCCACCACCAGCGACGTATCCTTAAAGGGGATACATTAAAGTGAATAATTAACAGATATTAATAATGACAAAGGCAGCTGCTGCCATCGCCCACGGCACGGTGTGGCTGATATTTTTATTAAATCCTGTCCGTCGTCGTTGGTCGCGCAGGGTTTGATTTTAGTCCTGCCGCCAATAACAATAACAATAAATCAGAATGATTTGACTTTGAAGCTTGGCTCGGGGGTGGGTGGGACGTCGTCGACGCAACGTCGGTGTTTGCGTTCGCCTGTGACCGGGAGTGGATTTTCAGCTTCCAGTGGCAATTAAGGGGTTTTCAACCGAGACCACAATTTTGAAAAACGTTCGCTTTCTTAGTTTTATTTGCACCCTGAAGGGGTAGGTGGTGCGGTGAATTGTTATTGGTTGCGGTTTTTGGCTGAAGAATGCTAGCAGTGAACGGAGTTCGATTTTATTAGTTTTCTGTTGACTTGATTTCCACACGTTCTCGAGCAGAAGTTATTGGCGGGGGGAGGGAACGCAGCATGGGAACTTAAATTATATTTCGAATAATTAAAACGCTTTGCTTTAATGGCATGGGAGGTTAAGAAATTTTTTGGAATGTGCAAACAAGTTGGCAGATAAGTTGCGGTCAGTTGGGTGCAAATTGTTGGTGAACCGGTAGACAATACGAGCAGGTTTCCGATGACTTAAAGGGGGTTATCTTGAACTTAAGTTTAAATCTATCAAAATGATGACTCCGCTTGGACTAGTTGAAGCGAATGCCTGCAGCAAGTGGTTCACGCTTCGATTGCAATCAGTGCGGTGGTAAATATTCGGACCAACAATTTAAGCAGATGTGCTATAATTAGCATCGGTTTCCTTGGAACTTGAATTTTGTCAACGTTCGTTGTTTTGTTCTCTTTCTGAATGCAGCTTTGGATACTCTGTAGCGTTTATAACTTTGAAATGTACTATACTTTTGCAGGATTTATTATTGAGGTGTTGATTCCGAAGCACAGCAGCCACTTAAGGTTTAGGAATCCACACTTGGTGGCACTGCTATCAGTGATAAAATAACCGACGCCTAGCATCCTCAGCTCCTTTTCCTATTGTTTCCTCACGTGCTTAGAAGACATTCAGTTTTTTGTCAATGTGAACGTCTTAGTTTTCAGATCCCACCACATCAACACCTAACAGTCGCCACCTGATCCGAGCCAAGACATTGACAGAGAAACTGCTCTGCAGTGTCTTCACCTTCTCCACTGGCATCGCATATGGTGTTATTATTAATGCCAAGCACACTTTAGTGCTAAGCAAACATGAAAAGTCCCGTCTGTATGCCAACCAGCCGCCTGCAATCTTTCCTATCTACAGATTACAGAAAAGCCACGGAAATCATGCTGTTCGGGAGCATGCCTTGGTCGGCCTGTATCCTGGAGAGCCATACCATATCTAGATCCATCCATCATTTTGGAGTCGACCGTAAAAATCGGGATACATTCCCTTCCTGGTTAAATTTCTGGCCAGAGTGCTGAACACTGGAAAAGTCAACCTTGGTTGTTAAGTGCCTTTTTTGCGGGGTTCGCACTTTTTATATCAAACTTATGGCCAGCTAGGCTTTGTCGCATAAAATGTTTCGTTGTTCACATATAGCAAATATTGCGGAACTTCTTCTCATATCACTTGCAATTAATGATACGACATCAGTTCTGTTTTTTTTCTGTTTTTGGCTTGAGTCCAATCCATAATTAAGCAAGGGTATGATGCGAGTAGAAAGTTAACTTCACGTTTTAGACAGAAATTGGCTCAATGTGTCAGAACTTTAGTCTTAATTTTGTTAACCCGATTAATGTCTTGGAATCTCTTGGTGGTCTGGGACTGAGAATTTCTGAGTTTTTTTTTTTTTTTGTTGAACGTGTTGCTGACCATGAACACTTTTCTCGCCGAATTTAAAGCATGGCATGCATCTGGCTAGCTTTGATTTATATTTGACAAGCCTCCCTGATGCTGTCCTTTTGATACCAATAATGAGCTAACAGACGAAGAGCACATGATTGTGTTAACCATGGAAGTCCTCTATTTAAAGAGGGATTTTTCAAGTCTGTGATTTTCCCAGTTCCATGCCAATCCTGTTCTTCGGGTAACTTTATCTCACATCTACAATATTCTCCACTTTTTTCGACTTGTTGTTGTCTAGATATTGAAATCATAAATTGTACGCATCCCTCCTAATACGTTTTTATGAATTTGGATGTGTTTCCTCGTCTTAAATCTGTTTCTTTGAAAATGAAGTTGTGGAAAATATGAATGCTTGGCAACGGAGAGTCCCCTATACCTTTCTATGAAAATAAATTAAAAAACAACTAGAAGTCCGAGTCATTGCTCTGGTTCACACCGTTTGTCCATTGTGTGTCGTAGTGAATAGAATGTCGATTCACGTTCCACGTTTGATTCCTAAGCTGAACATCTCGTATTTTTTCATACCTCCTTGCGAGCACAAGCGCCGTGGGTAAGTGCGTAGATCCACACGTCGAAGGTCTAGTTTCGATTCCCGGGCGGAACACCTCGGATCTTTTCACGGCACCACCTCTTCCGAGTTGCTGATAACACTTAAAGATTACTAACTGTCTATGAAGAGCTTCTCAAGTTTCGCCGTTCGGAGTCGGCAAAAAATCTGTAGGTCCCTTCTGCTTCCTTCCTTCCCCACAAAGGAAGCTAGGAGCTAGGCCCTGTCCCATGTGGATTGTAGTGCCACAAAATTATTATTATTACCTCCTTGTTGCCAATACTGAAAGAGCATTAGATGTAAAATTCCACCTTTCAGAGTCAGCATTAAAGTGTGGGCCCAAGATCCTTATGGGCTGGTGGGGCCACAGCATTTATTTATTTAGTTTATCAAAGTGAACCATAATCCTCTGTGATTTTTATTTGTCATACATTTTTATAAATTTAATCCTGAATCCTTAAATCAATACTACATAAGAGGAATCAAATAATTGGATATTGTAAATCAGATCCTTGACTTAAGAGACACTTCACTAATGAATTCTGTTTCCACACTCGACTACTCCTGTCACTTCTTTGACTTGTTTTTTCTCCATCACACAACTCAGACAGCAGCCCAGCAGCCCAACCGTAGCATAATTTATAGGCTCCTGCTGCAAACCTCATTTCGATACCTGACACCGCCAGACGGCCCTATTATACCGCATCTCTGCCTCATTGAAACAAAGTGAACCGTCAACCTAATGACGTTGCAGGAAATGAAATGTCACACATTACCTCCAATTCATCCGGGCGAGCAAAGTTTTTTTTTCCTGCCTTGCCCCCGTCCCGTGAAGCAAATGACTTTCAGAGTCCCAAAGCAAAAGCAGGAAGAAAGCAATTTCCATGAAAAACAAATTAATATTGCCCTCTCTCGCTCTCCCTCTCTCTGTAGGGAGAGAGGGAGGAGAATACTTTCGGGTCTGCTCGTAATCAATTTTAATTTACTGACGCCCCGGTCATTTATCATTATTTTATTTCTGTCAAAAAAGTTTCGCTTCCCCATCATTAGTAATTATGTCGAATACCTATGAGTAAACAAAATCAATACACACACACGTGGGCGGTTGTGTGTGGTGGCCCCCTTAGGGGTCCTGTGACTCTGCCGAAAACAAAAGGGAATATGAGCCCGAGAACGGGAGAAAACTTTTTCTTGTCCACTTTACTAATCAAACTTTGACATTTCTCGTTTCTTGGCATTGCTTGGCGCTTGCCATGACATGGCATCACCCACGCTGCCCCCACTGCACCCATTCCCCGAAGTGAAAAGGAGAAAAAAAAAAACATTAACGCAAAACAAAGGACATGAGAGGAGAAAATCCATTTTGTCCTTGATGTTATCTGTAGCTGTGTGTCTATCCAACTGCGAGTGTATCCCTTAGAACAAATCATTCCAGAACAACCACTCACACACACACAGTTGGGGCGGCATGCGGAAGGAGGAGGTGAACATTTTGAAAACATTCTTGAAGAGTTGGCATTGTCTGTCCATGGCCAAAGGTATTTCCTTAGATCTGATGAATGAATGGATCAGAGATTAAGTAGGTAGAGGTCCTTTGGATGTCCTTCAGCTCTTATCTCTGGATGTCTCTGTTCGTTTTATAAAATGCCTGGGAGTTCTTCAGACAACACGAGTGTGCTGGGGATGAAATGTTAACAATTAAGGATCGCTTTTTGGGGTGGTGCCGTCAACCAGTGACAGCCCCAAACCTCGTCTATCCGCAAAGTAGCCTTTTCTTTTTGTTAATTCAGGAGTAAGTTAAAATCTTCTTAATAATCCATTGGACCCAAGCCATGGGTAAGGATCAATTGAATCGTGCCATGGGATGAGTGGGGGATGAGCGGTGGCAAAGGACGTGACGGGAGTTGTCGGTTGAAAGTAACGAACATTCTGGATGAGGAGGTAATTAAAATCGTTTGTTTTCGAGAACGGGTGAGTTGAGGGGGTGGAGCTGAATCTGTGTGAATGGGACGTTTAGAAAATGAAGCAATCTGTGGGCAATCAGCGCATTTCTGCCTGCCATGGAGAGTGAATCTTTTCAGAAAAAATAAAAACAAATTAACCAGGATTGAAATTATTCATACCTTTTTTTGTTATAAACTATCATTGTGTGTGTTTCATGTCGAAAAATGGAGTTTCGAAGCCATAACGAATTTCTTTCTGAGAAGTTGCCAAAAATACTTATAACACTTAGTTTGTTGAAGTTTAATTGATTTCGCTGCAACAAGATCATTTTATGTAGACGAAACTTAAATATTTCAGACTTGGTTACAGAACGTGGTGGACCTAGGCCTCAATTTACAAGCATCTCTAGCTCTGCCCTATCTTATGCTTGTTGTCTCCAGATTTGCACGCCTGTTTGTGAGCGCCAACTTAATTTGAAGCTTTGTCTAAATGGGTCTGATTCGAATACTATCCGGCGTGGAGTTATTGGAGGCATTCTGCCGAAAACCGTGGTATCTGGAAATCAAGTTGGATGAGGCCCAAATTCATCAGAAGATTGAACGTACGGTCCACAAAACGTTGAAGTGTTTGTAACAAACTGAAACAAAAAGCAGCCAGCGGAACCTAACCTAATCTAACCTTTTAACAAGCTTGTACCGGAAGAATAGTTGGCCCTAATTACCCTGATGTAAGATTTGCTTAAGCATTATTTTGCATTTATTTCATGAAATGTAGAGAAAGCACAAAATAAGCTAGTAGTTCGGTCATGGCTAGGAAAATGTCAAAAATGTGCTTTTGCCTCTTTGCTCTTACGTGTGTGCAGCGTATTCACTCCAAGGAACAAAGCTTAAGCATCTACTTCAAGCTTAAATGTGGCTATGGTGGAAAGAAACTGAAATATTTAAAAATACAATAAGCCCAACAAAATCTAAGCAAGAAATTTAAAAACAATTATTTCAAATTATTTCTTTTTCTATAACGAATACTTGATTCTAAAATGAAACACTTACTTCCCAACTCACAATTAACGGCTTGTCAGATTCACCATCTAGATTGCTGTATGATACTCTGCTTTTATGTCTGTTAACTCTTTTCTATAAATTGCGAGTACTACTGAGTGATCAAAGCGGGGCTACACTGGCCAAATGTATAGAGGAAAAGTAATAGTGTTGGGAAAAGCATTCCCTAATTATCTTGTGCTATAGAACGAGTCTCTAAACTCAACTATACGTTTATTAGCGGACTTAAGGGTTGGAACTGCTGAGAATTCCGAGTGAAGCGTTTGTTGCGGGTGAATCCCTGAAGTGGAAGAATGTAGCTAACTATGTAATTCATTTTTGCTAAAATAAATATAAAAGAGTGACACGTACTAGCACTAGACACTGTTAGGAAAGATGTAACCAAACTTAAAGCATTGTAGGAATACTCTGCTATTAAGAGAGAGTTGTTGTTTCATGGTGGCGCTGCTGTCCAATTAATCAGTCAAAAATTTCGTATTGGCATTATCCAAGTTCTAGAAATCAAATTGACTTTTGTTACACGGAGAAACATGCATATGCGTACACGTGAAGAGTTTGAAATTTGAAAATTTTTAATTTTTTCACAAATTTAGCTTAATGGTCAAATTGATGTGTGTGAATTTATGGACTTGATCCAACCATTGCATCTAAGGCATCTCGAAAGTCGTGGTGGAGGAGACATCCGTTCCACGTGGCCAAACCAACGAAACTAGACCTTTCCGTCCGAAAAAGTAGCTGCTCAAAATTGAGTTTAATTCCATGACCAAAGATGAGACTTGAAACGAACACTGAGTTATACAGATAACTTGGCTTTGACACCATGCTCAGCGATCATTATTACTTATCTACTAAACTGCTTCAAAATTGATGTAGCTTGGTCAATCCCACAGTGTTGCCCCTCTCGCCACTCATGAAAAAGACCCCGAAATATTTAAAATTCTCCACTTGTTTTAATGGGACTCCGCTAACGATGTGCCTTATTCGCTGCAAAGTGTTCCCCAAGGATCAATAATTGGTCCAAGTTTTTTTGTGTTCAGTGTTCTGTGACAATTTTTTTATACACCAACTGTTGCTGTTTTGTGTTCAGATAAACAGAAGTAAATCAAAACCCTTCACCGTGGGCGTTGGGCTTTGCCAAGGTTGCGTCATGTTACCTATCCTTTTACTTATGACAGGTTTTTAAAGGTACAGAACTTTAAATTAACAACACTCTTTGAACTGACGGCCATTCTGTCAGCTGTCAAGTGATTTAATGTTAGTTTGGTTTGACATTTCAACCTAAATAGACCGACGCCCAAACAACGCTTCCAAATTTGGCCCAAAACAAGATTACTGTTGATCCCAAACGATGAAGTTCACTTTTGGATGAATGGATGCGTCAATAAGCAAAAGTTCCATATTGGCAGAAATGATAATCCTAAAATATATACATTGTGACAACGTTACATCCACAAAAACTGACTGTTTTGTTGTACTTTATGTGTTGGGGGAATAATTTCTGGAATAGGCCAGAACGTTACAGTCATTGGTGACCGCTATAGAGCCATGATTACTGACTTTTTCGTTCATCAATTGAACAACCATGATGTGCAGGAGCTGTGGTTTCAACAAGACGGCGCAAGATGTCACACAGCACGTGCCACAATCGATGAATTGAAGGAAACGTTTGGTAACCGCTTAATTTCACGTTTCGACCCCGTAAATTGGTCCTTAAGATCGTCCGACTTAACGCCGTTTGACTATTTTAAGTGGGAATAGGTGAAGTTGCTATTTTACCCAAATAAGCCCGAAACAATTAACAACTTCGAGCACAAAATTCGCCGGGTGGTTGCCGACATAAGGTCACAAATGTTGAAAAAGTCTTTGAAAATTAGACTTTCACGTCCGAGCCATCCTAGAAATCATATTTCAATAAACCCAAAAGATTATCTTTGAAAAAGAGTTAATTTCATGTCAATTTAAAAAATCATTTTCGTTTCAATTCATTTCAAAGTTGTATACATCTAAAAAAATCACACTATACAAAAATATGATTTTGTCTACAACCTTAAGAAATTTCCTGTCGGTTATTTTCTCCATACAAGAAGTAGCCTTAAAAATAATTTTTTTTTTTCATCATCAAACCTTAAGCGGAACAATATTTTCAGAAGTCCCCCAGGTTCCACTCAATCCCCATCACCATTTGAAAATGCAAGACGATTGTAAACTCTCACCCCAAGACTAAGTACAAATTCCCTCCAGCAAACGGATTCCATTTTCCCAGCGACAATGCCTCGAAAACTCATTTTTGTTTTGTTAACATATAACCACCTTCAGACAATTTTTTCCAGACGAAGGAATAAACTTTTCTCCCGAAGACGTTGCAGACTTCAAACAAAATAAACAGAAAAAAAACGCACATCAATCGGTCTTCAGATTTGGGGAGCAAAAAACAAACAGCAAGCTACCTTCATTTGTCTGTTCAGCGAATAAAGGTAAATATCCTGCCAAAGGCGAACTCCTGGCAGGTTCTCAGACCAGCCCACAACCACAACTTAATAACAAGATTTGAGTCCGAAAATTTACAGAATGTAAACTTTCGGTCTTCTCTTGTGTTCTTTGTTCGTCTTCTTCATTGCCATTGTCGCCCCCCATGCTCTCGGATCTTCGGCATTCGTTCCCGGCTTGGGCTGTTTCGACTTTCGTTTCCTTTGTTGTCGAAAATTAATATTTAACATTTTTATTGCGTCATGCATCTCTCGCCGGCAATGGCTGGCAGTAACGGCAAGACCGACTCATATCTACTTTCGTTTCGGGCGAAAACTTTACCCTCGAGAGGTCCTCCCATGCATGGGGCGGGCGTGGGGGCGAACGCATATAGCAACCGTCAGCAATATGGCCCGTCTTACGGTCGTACATCTTCGTTAGCCACCATGTACACTCAAAATGTCTGCTCCTGTGGTATACTGCCGTTGTACCTGTCCTCGACGCACACCCGCCCCGCCGTGGAGCGTTTTCTTACACCATTAGCAACCTGAAGTTTCCCGGCTACAAAGGGAAGAAGAAAAGATGTTCATTTGCTTTTCTTTTCTCTCCTCGCTTTTCTCCCTGCCCGCGCTGTTTGTTTTTTGTGTGAAAAATTCAACAAACATCGTATAAAAATATTGGGTTGTTCGGTTGTTTCAAAAGGTGTTCCCGACTGGAGATAGCAACAATGGGGGCCGGGCCGGCAATGACGACGGTGGTGGCGGCGGGAGGAAAAGTCATTGTGTGCTGCTGCTCCAGCTGCCCGATCCCGCCCACATTTCTCGCCGTCGCACAATTCGAGAAGTCTGCTTTTTTCGCCTCTCAGTGAGGCGAGCGGTGACGGAAGAAGACGAACGAAAGAGGAGAAGCAAAATAAAAAAGTTGTGAGGATGATTGATTGTGCTTTTTAGAAAATTATTTTTTGTGTCTTACAAGAAACCACGACTGTGGCAGAGCCATCACCATGAGGAATCTCCACTGGTTGGAGCATGGTTTGGGGATGTTTTTCACTTTTCCCATTGGTGGGGAGTTGGGACGCTTTTGAAGCAGTCTTCAAAGAGGACTCACGCGCTAGAGAAATTCAAGAGATGGGATGTTTTTTTTTCATGTTTGCGAAGACGTTGAAGTGTGGCACAAGCTCATTGGTGCAGGAATCAATTTCTCAAATATGGAGATGGATGAGGGTTCAGTTCAATGTACTATATCAATTTTCACTCGCCTGCCTCGATGGGAGAAGGCTTAAATTGTGTGCTTCTTAGTGGGTTTTAAAATGTGACAGATTGGCAAATGAAAATCAAATTAAGTTTAGAAGCTGTGACCGGCAATGGGAAGCGCTGAACTAGTTCAGTATACTGGAAGATCGAATCTTTAGAAATTTCAAACGCGACAAAAAAAATTTCTTGAATTTCGATATTATTTACACTTGAATATGAAGAAACATCAAATTTTAAAAAGAAAGATCAGGAGGCGCTTCTGTGATAAAGAGCATAAGTTTTCAGCTCTCTCCACATCGGCGCCGAACAGCCGTCACCTGATACAAGCAAATTCGGAACATTGACAGAGAAAATGCTCTGAAGTGGCTTCACCTTCACCACAGGCGTCGCAAGTAGACTTAGATGCTTAGCGAAGGAAAAGTGTTCCGTTTGTAAGCCTACAACGTTTTCTGCACTATTTTTTGTCTAGAGATAACAGAAAAGCCGCCGCACTTGGTCAGCCAGCATCCTGGAGAGTCATACCATCTCTGGTTGTGCTGTCGGGAGACCCAACCGTCGACGGAAGGTCTAACCAAGGGCGCAGGCAGTCCCAAGATGGGTTCGGGCCCAACGAATGCCTCTTTAGAGTCTTGCCTGGTTAGTTCATCAGCAATCTCGTTTCCCGTGATCTCGTGCTATCCCCGGACCCAAAAAAGTCTTAGCGAATTCAGTCTGTCGACCAAATTAAGGGAGGGCTTGCATTCCCGGACAATTTTGGAAGTCGTTAAAGAGTTGAGTAAGGTCTTAAGCACTTGTCTGTCCTTGCAAACGCAGTTACTTCGCCCCTTCCACCTGTTCTTCACAATGTAGTTGGTGACCATTGGGATCGCAAAAGTTTCCGCCTGGAAGACCGATGCAAAATTGCCTAAAGAGGTGTGAAGTCTAATGTTGTCGTCTTCCACGAAAGTACCGGGCCCAGATCCCACCCTCGTCTTGGAACCGTTGGTGAAAATTCGATTATATTCCCTTTCCGGCTCAGCTTCTGGCCAGAGCCAGTCCTGGAAAGTCGACTTTATATAAGCGACGGAGCTGGATCGATGGCCATTATGGCCATTATAATCGATCCACTACACAAGCAACCAACAGAATTTTGAAGAACTTACAGAAGAGTGAAAGAGGTGTAGACCAGTGCATCATCCTAATGTATGGTCAGTCGAATATATATGTATCTTCTGTTAGTGCAAGGGTTGCTGATGATTCGAATTTATCGATTGCTTATCGTTGTGGTAGCCGTGGCGCAGTGGTAAGTGCATCGACTGCGGCGCAGAAAGTCTGGGTTCGATTCCCGGACGGGACACCTAGCATTTTTTCACGGCACCACCTCTATCGAGTTGCTGACAACACTCAAAGAGTATTAATTGTCTATGGAAAGCTTCTCAAATCTCGCCGTTCGGAGTCGGCAAAAAACTGTAGGTCCCTTCTACTCGTGAAGAACAATAGCATGCACAACACGAGTAGTTGCTGTAGAAGCTAGGCCCTGGTCCGTTATGGGCTGTAGTGCCACTCAATTATTATTATTTTATCGTTCGAAGCAATTTAATGTGTCGTACACCTCACAATGGCCTACTTTGCAATGGAATTGAATCCTGCTAACAATTCACAACACCGTGGATACGCTTCTTGATCAGATCAGACTATAAACACCGATTTTTCGAACAGTATTTGCTTCATGTTTTTATAGTTGAAGAATCTAATTCCTCTTCCACTGTTTTGGCCATTATGGAGTAAAAGAAACGAGTTTATATGATTTATGTTGTCCCGACTTTTCGACAGTAATAAGGTACATTTCTCAGTCGGTGGATACGTAAGCAAACAAAGTTGTTGCATATGGGGCCCAGAAAACCCTCGAGTGATCGAAGTGGTTCCATTGCATTTAAACAAGTGACTGTTGGTTTGCTTCTGACAGCTTCGTCATCTTCGAAAATGTCACTGGGCAAAAAGTGCCAGTCTATTCGGATCGGATTCGGATGCTCGAATGTTAACTAATGTTTGATGTGCATGCTCTATTGTGAGAAAATAGCGAAATAAATAATAAATTGTCAAAATTAACACATGATGGGCAGTTAAGTTTTATTGAATTCGTTTTTTGTCGTTCCTTGCTATTAATGTGAAAACTTTTACAAAAGTTATAATATCACTTCCCTTTTTCCTGTTACCAAAGCTTAAGACTTCCTGATTATTCTTCATTTATATCTGTACTATAATAATTTAGAAATTATCTTAACAATAAGGTACGGAATCTTTGTAAATATGTACATACACAGGATGAACCCACAAAGAACCACGGTTAAACTTCTTCAGCAACTATTCCTGTTGCGCGTGTTAATTATCATATCACAAGTAAAAGGAAACTTCGGCTTTTTTCCGACTCTGAACATTTCGTTTTTATAAGCTTTTCTTAAACCATCTCACTTTGATTATTGTCAGCAACTCAAAACAGGCGGGACCGTAAATAATGCAAAATGTTCAGTTTCGGAACCGAAATTGGAAGCTTTAGTATGTACGTCGATGCATAAAATTGTAACTTACTACCATAAGAAACAACACTATTGGGATGTTGATTGCTAGTTAAAGTTAGCTAGAAGCTAAAGCGGAATACTTTTAATTCTACATAGTTTGAATAAAAAATAAGTCAAATGCATTTGAAACAAATATTCGTACAAGTTCCCAATCCACTAAAAATCTTGTACCATCTTGTGCCAGTGTAAAATATTTAGGCGCTAAAAGATTTATAGAAATTATACAACAAAGAATATTGAAGATTTCTCATGATCTCAAATACAGAACAAGATCGAAATCCTCAAGGCATCTGTTTTAAAAAATCTTCAAAAATGCCTGGCCAAAACATTTGTGAAAAATATTTGATACACCTCCTCTCCTCCTCTCTCCTATGCTGTCACAGTAGAGGGATTGGAGAGGGCATCATATCCTCTCATACCAACCCTACAGTTAATACGCAGTTTGTGAACGATTATTTTAAATTTGGGGACGTAAATTTATGGATTTTATTTCGGAGGACCTTGTGGTTAGAACCTATTACTAAGGATGCTGAAATCAACTTTAGATATAATATTACAAACCTTGAAATGACCAGAACGCCAAAATGTCCAAAATGTCAAGATACATGGGCCCGACATCAAATTTCTGAAGAGGACGTATTTCAGAGGGACTTGCATTAGGTGCTGAATTCTGACATACCATAGTAGCTTCATTTCTGGCGAAATTACCAAACCTTCTATTTTGTCTTGAGCTTTTCGGTACGTTCGGCACTTCGGGATTTCTGATTTCGAAATTAATTTTTTTTTTAGTGCTTCAGAATATTCTAAACACATGCTCTTCCCTTCACAACCAGATTTCAGTCGCAATCAAATATTTCCTTCTTCAAATAGCACACAATTTCTGCACAAAAAATGTCCCTGTCCCACCTCTCGCCTTGAATTTCCACTGAGAACGCAAAAGGAGAGGGAAAAAATCAATTTACAACATTTTACGTAATCCTTAGGTCATTTAGCCAAACGTCAAGCAGAGTTAACGACATCGACTTTGCACAATCCCAAAATAGCCGCCCAGCCCATACCCAACACGGTATTCCCAGTCCAGGTCCTGTTCGCCACCAATTATACCACACGGCAAAGACATTATTCAAATCGTTACCCTTTTTTTATGGCCAAAAGCAATTAGATTATAACCTGACATGGTGACATAAACCAAACACACGTACACATACACACATATACACTGCCTCAAAAAAAAAAGGACAACAGTTTCTCGCGCTCGCACAACATCGCGCCGCCAACAGCAACAGCAAAAACCGCAGAAAAAAAAACATGAAGGAAAATATGTCTTTATTTTATGTATCCTAATTATAGTCAGCAAAGCACGAGAGAGAGAGTGTGTTCTGTGATGTTGTGCACACACCACAGCGAGTGTATTTTGTGTTCATATTCCTCTGCATCACCCTCTCCCCGCGGCTGATAATCACCGTAATGGAATATGCGAATTACTCACGAGAATTTGTTGTGTGTGCGACAGTCCTTGGACTCCTTTAGTTTCCGTTTTGTTTATTTTTTTCGTTTTTTTTTACGATCGCACACTCTGATAGAGGAGCGATAAATTCACTTACACCAGCGCAAACACCACTCATAGCGAAACATAAAAATTGAATGGGCGGTGGTGACTGGTCATAAATCGAATGTAGTGCTAAGAGCCCATCTAGACCATCCTAGACCGTCGTTCCCGCCGACCTGCAGAAGGTAACAATAATGATTGCAATCATAAAGGACAAACAGCTTCTCAATGTCTCGTGTCCTTTTAAGTTCTCCTCGTGTCCTTTTTTGCGTTCAATGTGTGCAAAGGTATCTAGGATGTTAATCTCTTTATGGTTTCCTCAAGCCGTGGGGGAGGGGAGCTTTGGCCTCACATAAAAAAGGAAGAAGAAAACGTAACGTAACAAGTCCCAGCTCAGAGCGATTCAATAAAGTGTAGTTGTGTAGCCCACATGTTGCAGGAGGGAAGCCACCGGATGGACGTCCCGTGTGTGTGTGTGCGTTCATTTAATGGAAACTAAAAAGCATTTCAGCCTTAAGGGCAAACCATCATCATCGACATCCGCAACATGGACATCATCGTCCTCTGCGTCGTCCTGTACGTCCTCGTCGTCCCCACCATCATCATCATTATCGTCGTGGTCGTCCGTGTTCTTCTTCATGCCTGCCACCGTCGTCGTCGTCGGTCGGTCGTAATCATTGACGTTGTCATAGTCATCAATGCCCTGATGGTGGTGTGTCCATTCAACTGTGTGGCGAAAAAATGGACCTTCTAAGAGAAACTTACTTCCGATGTCCTTGCTATCATCATCGCCAATCAAAGCGGGCTCTCATGTGTGCGAGCGATTGTTGTGCGGTAGGTGTGTGTGGTGTGAAGACTGTGCGGGTGCGAGGCTAATTTTAGTCGTAAATGACTCAATTCGTACGAAGGGGCGCCCCTATAAATGCTCTGCGTCGACCTTTTAGCACCTGATGCGAGTTTTAATCCTATCTCGGTGGTCTTTCGTGCTCACCACCATGGCGGCCGGTGTATCCAGTTGGGTGAGGAGTAATTCAATTGATTTTTGTGGTTTAATTTCGATCGGGTCTCCGCTCTATTCCCTCGACACTCGGACTGGACGTACACTCCTGTCTGGTTCTCTTTGGGGCAGTGGCAATGCGGTGTGGTGTGCCGGATGATGGGCGTCGGCATGGGGGTGGATAAAGGCTATGGGAAGAGGGATTTTTCTTTTATGTCGGCCGGCCGGCTCCAACTCGTTTTCCGTTTTAATTAATTTCGTGAATGGACCAGGTAAAGTGGTTTGAGGGTTAGTTGGATGATTTCGCCGGTGTTAGTGTTTTATTTGAGTTTTAAATTAAAATATACATTTTATGCTTCGGGCTGCACACATACCGCCGCCTGCACACACAGAGGGGTCAGCTCTATTTCGTAATTTACATTTGGGTCAAGTGCTGTTGTTGCTAGTCGCTCTCTTGCTCGCCAGTGCGCTCTTTAAACATTATGAGGTCGGCAAGAGCACAAGTTTTGCGGATTAATTACGCCTTTTTTGGGAGTGTTTAGAGTGTGGCCCATTGTTGAGCGGGACGGGCAGCTAATTATTAGCGCATTTTGAAGTTTAATGGTGCATTATGGTCTAAGTGGATAAGTGCTTTAACAAGGCAAACTGTTTTAAATGTTGTTTATCGATTCAAATGACCTCAGAACAGGATCCATTTAGTGCTGTGAAATTGGTTAGAATGGGTATTTTCGGTCAAAAACATCACTCAGGTGAAGCTGTTTGCTCGTTGTCATAGTGAGAGAGTACTAGAGCGGAGTGGATTTGCGGTTGAATCCATAAGTAAGGAAAGCAGTTATTAATTTTTGAGGGTTTTCAAATTTTCATATCTAGACACACGGGTTTTGACGTGGTTCTGGATTAGGAAAGCAAACTTGTGTATGTCTAGGTGTCCAGGGGAGCAGTCGTCTTCCCGATGAAGCGTTGGAAGTATAATATTTTCCCATTTAACAATAAAAAGTAATGCAAATTACACAGATCATCAGCATTTCCCAAAGGGAAAAAGATACTATTCTGCCGAAAAAACTTTGGTGAAAAATCCGCCTCCTATCGTTACCTATAAGCATAATTTGCGGAAAGGTTGTCAACAGAGTCTGAATCAAGTAGACTAAAGACAAAAAAATAATACCGGATAACCAATTAGGATTTAGTGCGGGGCATGATACTGTGTATGCAGAGTCAAAGTTTGTTTCGGATATGAAGAGGAGCAGGACAAAGACCTAGTGCACTGGAGCTTGTCTTGTTTTCTAAAAGTCTTCGCTTCTGCTTCAAGTAGATGGATTTTTTGTGCCACCAATTGCTACTCAGCCCTTAACTTGCCAATTCTAGTGTATGACTCTCCAGTGTGGTTCAATGTTAGTCCTTCCCTGATGGAAAGGATAAAAATGTTCAATAGGCAATGTCTTGTGTGTATATTAGTATCAATAAATACACAGCTTTCAAACCTGAGTACAAGTAAGTATAACGCAATGAACTTTTTTAACAACAAAGCCAAAGTGAAATGAATTTGTATTCACATTGTGCAATCCCTTTTTAAAAACGAAGCCATATTTGGTGCCATGGGAGCCATGAGCGGCCATCCAGAGGGATATTCATTCCACCGAAATCGTTCCTATACTGTCTTGGATTAACCCAGAATACGAAGAATTGTTCATTGATCTACCAAGTGATGCATTGGGTAGTAAATAAGCGACTTCTTTTCGAGGGCAATGTTGTGTATGTTTGTTAGAATGATCCTCTGCTTTAGCCGATCCATATCTGATCGTGATAAAACGGATAGCGGTGATTATCGAGGATTTTAATGGTGGGTGCAACCGCATCAATCTCGTATAAAGCTGGAAAAGTTTACAGGAATCCGAATGCAGCTCTGAATATGATTATGAGTACAAGTCCCAAAGTAAAATATGGTGATGGTAGCTCGATGATTGAGGTCAAGTGTAGCAGGTATTACTACCTTTATCGATAAGATGATGAAGAAACAAATCCTTATATACGTAGGTTCTTTTTAATTTTTGTTCTTGCTGACGGTTTTCTCAAACAGTATAACAGAACGCACAGAATCTGATATAGATTGGTGTCTTGTGCAGGGAAAAGTCTGACTAGTCATACGTACATCAGAAAAAAGAATTGTACATACGTACATCAGAAAAAGGAATTGCAGTATTAAGCAAACAAAGCCAGTACGGTTATTTCTACACTTTCTACCAACATATACATGAATTGAATAAAATATGACAACTGAAGCTGAAGTGAACTACTTACCTTGTGGAAACTCTATTTTGAACTACTTCGTTCGTAAACTATACGAGTATAGTGTTAAATACGTTGGCTCCTGCTTCCGTTTCTACATCCTCATTACCTCTATGTGGTTTTTGTATAAACCAAAATTATGAATTAATTTCAACTGCAGTTATGTTGCAGGATCTTCTATCCAATTTAATAATTCCTTATTTAGCAAGAATCGGGAAAACAACAAAAAAGAAACGTTGAAAACTTTCGTCGCCCTTTTTTTATTAACTTAAAAAAAGACTACTCAAAATATCTCACAAAAGAAAATCTCATATTGATTATTTGTGTCACGTTCTTGATAAGCGTTTTTTAAAAAGTTTAACATTCAACTTTCACAATCGCAACGATTAAACGTCTATTTTTGGCGATGCGATTGCTCCAACATTAAATAAAACAAGTGTATCCACACACATGCGATTTAAATCGCTGCAAATAAAAAATCATTGTCGCAAAACGATGTCGGTACGCCCGTATCTGCGATTTTCTTTCAGATCATAATTAAGTCGGAAAAATGAAACATGTTCTTTCATACATAAATGCACACATATGCGACATATTAATCGCTGCAATTAAAACAATGCAACAAGCCCCATTTTTTGTAGCAAATTGAAATGGGATACATAGATTATCGCGAATTATAGCACGCTTGCGAAAGAAACCTTGCGTGTATAAATATTAAAAGCTGTGTGTTCTATTATTTTGCGTCTGAATGATTGTGTGGTGGAAAACAACAAATGCGTGCGTGGTTCCATTTTTTGCGACCACGATTTTTCTATCTGCGCTAACGCATGTGCGCGCCTACCCGATTACCTACTTCTTTGGAAAGGTGTGACATTTGTCAGTAATATTAGCGTGCGTCAGCGTTTTTACCCAGAACTTTCGGGAAGTTTTAATTTTCTTCATCCATTGAATGCTTGTAGAAGTTTAGAGTAAATATGCTCCGACCGATAAATCATGCAGAGAGTGGTTTCGATGCTTCAAAAGTCGTGAATTAGGGGTCGAAGACAGTCTGAAAAAATTGAAGAGGAGACTTTTTTGGATCAAAATCCGTGCGAAATGCAAAGTGAACTCGCAGAATCATTGGAAGTGCTCAGCAAACAATTTCCATACGATTGAAGAAATTTAGATTTATTCAGAAACAAACAAATTTGGGTTGCGAGTTGAAATCGAGAGGTGTCGAAAGGCGATTCTTCATCATCGCCAAAGGAAGAGATTTTTACACCGGATCGTGTCTGGGGATGAAAAGTGAATTTACAAAAATAAGAAAGACATAGCAAGGTGATTTTGCAGCATTATAACGCTCGGCCCCTCGTGGCTGTAGCGGTCAAAAACTACCTAGAAACGCTGAAATCTTACATGCCTTGCTCCTTCCGACTACTATCATTTTTAACGACATTTTGACATTTGGTCAGACTCTGGTTTGGGCCTTTGAGAGAAATCAACAAATGACTCAATGATTGAAATCGAGAGAGATGGGAACAAGAATTTGCTCTCAATGGCATTTTTTTTATTAAAAAAAAGTATTCTTTTTAATTTGAGCTCCCAATAAATGTATATATTTTTGGGCTCCCGGTACAAACTAGTGTTTTGGATTCAAATTTAGAATCTCGAACGGAGCATTGTGCTCCATGAAGTAAAGTCTTGATTGAGGACAATATGAGTTTCGAAATTTAAAATACTCTGAATGATCATTCTAAAACAATCATAAATTAAAACGTTGGGATGTTTAAACATTTCTCTGGAGAATAAGTTCTATCCGAAGTATAACATGAAAAGAGATGGAGGGATGCAACAAAAAGGGTGAGAGTCACACTCTCAAATAGACAGTGTCACCTTAAACGTTAAAACATCCCTGTTCTACTGCCTATCTCTTATCAAGTTGCGTTAGTACTGCAACATTCATCTTACGTGGGTATAACGGCATAACCTCAATGCTCACTCCTCGAGGAGTTGTGCCTTTTATTCCCTCCGTCTCAACTGAGCATCGTTTTCAGCAGGACACGATAAATAAAAAAATCGTAAATAGCCTGAATGGGCTACTTGCGTTCTAAACAGACTGATGTGGCCCAAAACAAACTTTGGTGCTGGTGCTGACCTGCAATCAGGATACTAAATGTTGTAGGCACTAGGCATTGTGCCATTGGTATACACACAAAGACTTTAGTTCTTCCCTAAAACGATTCTTGTCGCTGCTGAAGGTGGATTCCTTAAAGTCTACTATTCATTCACTTTTCATTCAAGCTAACATTTTACGATGTTCGTGTTCTGAAAATCACTTCTAAAGGTAACCTGATAGCGTTGTTCGCATTATGAAGAGATTTATTCAATAAAACATTACAGACTGAAATAAATTCAACGCAACAAAGAAAAAAACAAACATCAACTATCGTAGAACGCCTGAAATTAAAGCACTGCTTCTGAATAACCAAATTCACCCTCAATGTAAACTCATGCTGCCAAATTATACACAAAGAAAATTTCTAAATCTTCACCCACCCTCCTCAGAAAGCCCCACACAAACATTTGTTGCAAATTTCACAAAGCACCAAGCCGCCGCCGCGCCTTTTAAACAGCTTTAATTCCTTCCCTCAATCTCATTCCAATTCGTTCATTAATTTTTGATTCGGCAGCCGGCTGAACTGGCAAACTCCCTCTCCTCTGGCAAACCTCCGTCGCACTTAGTTGACGTCGCCGCTGTCGACAGCAGCGGTACCCATTCGTGCAAATAAAAAACACACTTGCGCTGCGAATTTCCGTTTGAAATTAGCTAAAAAAGGAAGAAAATAACTCCCAACACAATCCGCAGTCATAAACAAATCCTTGTGACAATTATAACTCCAAACCAAAAACCAAAACAAATAAAGGACCTCCCCCACCGCCACTCAAAACCACCACAAATTCCCGCACAAACCGAAGCGGAAGAAGCGAAAAAAAACACTCACTCCCCCTTCCCTTCCCGCTCGTCGAAAAGCATAAGCCAAGCCACATAACTGATAATTTCGAAAACATTTCCCCCACTTCCCCCACCGCCGTTGAGAAACCTCTAAGGGCCCAGTGGGGAAGGATTCCCGTCCTTAGCGGCATAATTACCATTTAGCGTGTGCACGGAAAAGCATTTAGAAACCCAAAAGCAGACACAAAAAAATATAATACAAAAATTGAAGGAAATCGCGGGAACAAGGGACACACTCGGAGTCAGAGAGCGGCAGCGGAGAATGAGAGATCGAGATCCCCCGCAGTAGATGGGGTGAAGCAAATTAAAGGACGCCAGCGCCACACAAAACAAACCCACGCACTCCACGTATCTATGCGCACAGCACTGCGAGATAATTACTAAAATTTTCGTTCCATTTATTCATTTTATTCATTGTTTAAACAATTATAACACAACAGTAAACCTAATCTGTGCTCATCTCCATCGTTGGAGATGCTCATCGTCCTTTTTTTTCTCCGTTGGTCTTTGCTTTCGGTTATTTTTTGCCTTCGCCGGTGTTGTTGTTGCTGCTGCCGCTGCGAGCAAACACGATGCGCAACGTAATGGAATCTAATGCCGATGGTTGCCGCATCATGGATCCTTAACTACTCTCCGTACACTCGGGCTCTGTCGTTTGCAGACATATTGCGGCCGGGGTCATTACAGCGACTAAGGACGAGAGAATGGAGAGGTATCCTTCATTCCCCGTTTCTCATCTCATTTCCGTGCGTTTATTGTTAATTTTCTAGAGCACAAATGTTAATAAGATGCTCCGGCGGAGCTGGGCGAAAGAAAACAAACCACTTTTATCTGCATACAATTTTTTGGGGCGAAAGCGGGGCGGCGCTCAGCCACTTGGGAATGCAAACAATGGACGAATGGAGTGATTACTTTGTTTTGTCCCACAAGTGCCCTGCCCTTGCCAGGGAAATTAATATTTCTTCAAAAAGATGATCAAATCTTGGTCTATGCTGCTGGGCCGAGTCCTGTCAGGGGGGGAGGGATGTGGTCTTAGATGTTGAGATGATGAGATGGAGCAAATATTGATAAGGGGACCGCTGAATGTAATGCTTTCGGCAATCTATCTCCACGCAATTAAGGCATCACAATTGAATGTCATATTATGTCATCGTTTGGACGTTGGGGGGGTGGCTCTTCCCGGGGGTGGGCTACGGTGTGCACAGATGTTTTCGGTTCATGTGTAGCAACGACCGTGAAAAATAAACGCTTGCGGTTGACATGGCCGGTGCTGTCTTTGAGCTTTGATCTTAACTTTTTCTTGGAGGGGAACTTGTTGTCGACTTTTCTGGCATCGCATCTTTTAGGTCAATCTCTTTGATCATTTGGTTCGTGATCTGTCCTAAGACAAGAAATATGTTTTTTTGCCAATATCTCCGTTTATTCTGTGAAGTCTTTATGAACTGCTAAGAGGAAAAGCAATTGGCATTTCTATGGATGCCTTATGAAGAAGCACAGAGAGGGCTTTCTTATCTGTGTTTTAGGGACTTTGTTTCGTCTGTGACAATTAATGGACTTCTTCTAATTAAGATGCCGCTTTCGCAAGCAAAACTTGGCAAGATTCTTTCGCAAGATGTCAGATGGATTGAGGCTGCTCTTTAAACTGTCATTTCTGATGTTGATGTTATCAAATGCAGGAGGCTCTATATCCATAGTGACGAGGGAGTTTTGGAAACAATTTATTTTTCAAAATATTGTTTGACGCAGCGATGACCCAAATTCTTTAACCCGTCTACAGAATGGGTTTTGTTATAAAGTAAACCTCCGTGAGGCTTTAGGTTCTTGTCGACAAATGAAAAAGAGTCACGCAGGACCAATGCTGGAGAAAACCGTGGATGGAGCAACAGTGGCTACGCACTGGCTGAGATGGTGACGCTACGGAGGTGTGAGTCAGTTCGTATAAGGGTATTTTTTTCTTTGCTAATCGAGGTCTGGTATTTTGTGTCGAACATTCTCAGTAATTCCGCATAGTAGATCACTGTTTTGTTCGTTTTGCACTTCTGCAGTTACTTGATACAGAGTTGTGATTTACAGAAAGTACTGACTATAAACATTTCGAAAGATAGAACGTCTTGGCTAGGTTAGAAGCAAGGGGTGGCACCTTACATCGAAATATTAGCGTTAGCGTTTTTGTTGAGGGGGTGTGGTCGCCGTGGAGTAGTGGTAAGTGCGTCGACCGCCGCGCAGAAAGTGTAGGTTCGATTCCGGGACGGGACACCTCACATTTTTCACGGCACCACCTATTTTGAGTTGCTGACAACACTCAAATCAGTATCAACTGTCTAGGAAAAGCTTCTCAAATCTCGGCGTCCGGATCGGCAAAAAACTGTAGGTCCCTTCTACTCGTGAGAGAACAGTAGCACGCACAAAACGAGTAGTTGTTGAAGCTAGGTCCTGGTTCCTCGTGAACTGTAGTGCCTCTCAATTTTTATCATGTTCAACAGTTTCTTGTACATTTTCCTCTTTTAATTCCTGCGAATGTAGATATCTTTATATTCGGCCCGTGTTGTGACTTAATTTCGGTCACTTAGGTGTACCAAAAAATTGAATTTAGCTTACGGCGATTATAAAAAAAAAGATATAAGTCCAAGTGGGTATGACCACTTTAAAGACAGTGTCCTGGGGTTATGCTTTAAACTTTACTGCATCTTCTTCTTCTAGTGGCGCTACAGTCCGGGGTGGACCTGGGCCTCAACCAACATGCCTCTCCGCCGACGTAGACGAAGTCCTTGACTACCTCGAAGTTTCTGCTGCCTGGTGTGACGCTCTGACTTTGTTTTGCCCTCATTAACCGTTAACCAACAGACCCATTTTAGCCGCTTCTGCTTCAAAGCCAGCAAAGCCTTATTGACCGCTCGCTGTGTACGTCCAATCACGTCAATGTCGTCGGCGTAAGCTAGCAATTGAACTGACTTTTGGAAGATCGTGCCTCTGGTGTTAACTTTACTGCATCACTCTCTCGATATTGAGGGTTTCGGGGTTTTCGGGAAAACGAAATTTTGCATGACTTTTGCTAAGCGGTTGAAAGTTTTAAATGATATTTCATGGGAGCTGCCATAGATATTGCATCTGAGGCACTGAGTTAAGAAAATTTATCGGCAGTAATGATACCCATGATACCTTGTCCCGCGTCCCGGAACCCAGAATTAAGAGGCCTTTGTATTTTTAATGATCTCAAGAAGGGAATTGTAACACAAACGAACAGTTTAAGAGTTCTAACAGCTGTTTGGTGCAAATGTTAACATGCACCCTATTTGAATTTAATATTAAGGTCTCTTTGGCTTTTCGTACGGCAACGAGCTAAGCCTTTGGAAATATTTAAAGAACCCCGTTACTTTGCTTGTGGGTTGCGTTAAAAGTACTAGCCACAATTCCTTCGGATTATTAACAGCCGTCGAGCAGAATCGGCCAATACGATAGTCTTCGCCGTACACAGGGTGAAGTTCTTTATTTTGACAGTTCCTTGACATCCGGTATACAGAGTGGATCCAAATGGTGGTAACCTATTTGTGGACTTTAAATTTGTTTAACTGATTCTGCGTCTTTCGTATCAAAGCTTAAGTAGCTATCAATTCTTCCTCCACTGTACATAACAAAATGTTAATTCCAGATGTATGTATGTAGCACACCCAACTTCAAAAGCCACAACCCGTGCATCCATTTCTCATTTTTACACACTTCAAGTCTAAAATGTGAGTTCCTATCCAACTTCACAATTGTTGTTTCCTGAGTTATGTGCAGTTGTTACCATCAATCGGGAATACACCGACCTGCTGGATGTGCACACGCTTTTAGGGTACACATATGTATGTCGACCTATTCACTACCAATTCTCCGTTAATCGAATTTCAATGACAAAACTCAGAAAATCATTCCCAGATTCAATCAATGGACCTAAACTAACTACATATGTACCTACGCCACTGAATAAAAACATTTTATAAGAACCACGTTAACCGTAAACTGCCCCAAGGGATTCGTTCTTATTTTGCAAAGGGAGAAAAAAACCCGAATTCCAAATGATCTCCTTCCGTGAAGCAGACCACAAAAAAATGCCCTGCCTGAAGCGTGCACCAGCAAAACCAGTTGTTTTCGATTTCCCAGGCTCATCCCTTGTCCATTCGATTACATGTAAAAGAAGTAATCAATTTCATTACATTTCATTCATCAAATTTTATTAAATTTTCCCTCACCCGCGCCCCCGTCGAATCCTCCCGAAAAATTCCCATGAATCGCCGCTGTTAATTTATTACACGATCTCCGATCCAATTATGATTTTGTGTTCGTTTTTCTAAAACTCGACCCCCTCCCAAGTGTAATTACCGGAAAATTTCAGGGCACACGGAAAAATGTTGCGGGAAATGCTATCCGCACTGCACGTGCAAAGCATCATTCAATCATACTCACGACACGCACTCATCGTTGGTTGGTCGCATTTCAACTGCAGCAGCGGTAGCTACGGCGGCGGCGGCGGCAGTGATGACGGCGGCAGGAACTCTGCAAGCGGTCCATCCCTCATTTTCGCCACCACCGAGAATTGGCATCATTGCAATCATCTCGGAGTCCTTTCATTCCCTGGCCAATATGTTGATCCCCCTTTGCGTCACAATAGTTTTTCTCGCGCAGCACAAAAACATAACCACCCTCTTAAACATGCTGCGCAATATCGCATCCATCCTCCCATTCAACTACTCACCCACCCATCCCCGTCAACCCCCTTCAGTCGAGCGAGTGTCCTGGGAATACAACGGATGACGAATTACCCGCCATTGCCACTGCCACTGCCGACACTACTGTACGTTCGACTGGTGTTCTGCAGTTCGTCACTCTCGACGTCTGCCTTTTGATTGTATATTTAATTAAATAAACCCCGGAGGGTGGGCGGCAGCAGCGCAGCAATTGTAGCACCGGTGGCCAACCGTATACCCGGGGAGGCGATTGCGGCGCGGCTAGTGAGCGAGTAATATCCTCCTCTTAGCGGATGGCTGATGGAAAACGGCACAGACATACGTTCCAAATAATAACAATGCCTGCGGCGAGTGTGGGTCCCGAATCCTTCGCCCATTATAATGCAAAAGCGCGCTGTTTTTCGTCGGTCGGTTTCGGGTGTACAATTACGCTGATGGAATCCTTCTTTTTGACAGCGTGTATCCCGCCAGGAGGACGCTGACGCTGACGATGACGCCGACGAACGGACAACAATGCCGCGGAGACCAATAGAATTTTGATCCCACATGTAAGTCGGTTTGGCTCCGGTATGCTATTTCCCAAGGTGAGTGCAGGCAGCACACGAATCCTGGATAAATGCAATCGGCACCGTCACCGACCAGGCGGCGGTGGCGGCAGCGGCGGGGGTCCACCGGCATGCTCTGCTCCCTCGTGCCATTGTGTTTCGCAGCATAAAACACTACGAAACACTGGATGACGAAACAATGAGCTATTGTAGTCCCGTTCTGTCAGGGTGATTCGAAAATAAAAACGGAATTGGATTGGTGTGTGCGAGTGCATGTGCTCAGAATACTCGGATCACTCATAAGAGACCTCCCCTGACGGCGGGCGGCCAGGCGACCAGGCGTCGACGGGGAGGCGGCTGAGTGAGGGAGTTGACATTAAAACAATCATATGATCCAGACAATGGAATGTATGAATTGATGTCTTTCGGGGACATATGCATGTATCATGGCCGGGCGGGCCGGTGGGTGCATTTATAATTTCATTTCTGGTGCTTGCCTGACGGTGGGTGATGGGCTGATGAGTTGATGGAACCCATAAACGAGTCGCTGACATGACAAGGCGGTTGTCATTAAAATTTTGGACAGTAAAACTTGTAACACATTAAAAATGGACACAAAGGTCGGGCGTGGTGACGAGACGATGGCTGCAGGATATGAGCGTTTAATTTGGATATGGATGCGGAATGAAACTGCCACTTTATTTGAGGGAGAGGCAATAAACAAATTAAATGACAGTTGCTGTCAACTGGCCAATATAACGACCTGTAATGTGATTAACTGTGAACCCATTTGGACGCGAACTCATTACTCAACATTGTAAGACGTCTTGTGTTCTTGTGCTGTCACTGTTTGAGAAATGATTGTGGGCGGAAATGAAGAATGCTTTTTATCGACTTTCAAGTGTGTCCTTTGTGAGAACTTCTCACAAGGGGAGGGAACTATTGAATGTGTCACATTGACACAGGAATTGCCTGAAATGTGTCGAGGAAAACAGTTCTACCTTCATATTGATAAAGCAATGTCTGCGAATTGTGGTGAGTTCTTGAGCTGAGAGGACACAATCAAATTGAAAGCACGCGAAGTGGTGATGGATAAATAATTTTTTTCATGCATTTTTTGATATACACATAGATTTCATTCTCAAAAAGAAAGTTGCGGTGGGTAAAACATTTCAAACAGTCCGTCGATGACACTCAAGAATTCGACAATAAATGAAATCTCATCAGACTTACAGAAAAAAAATACTGCGTGGGGTATATTACTTGACGTGACAAAGTCAATTGACTCTGTATGGCACAGGGAACTGCTACACGAGCTACAAAACCAACTACCCTGCATTTCTATCTTCCTCTTAAGAGTTATCTTACAGATCTGGCCTCATATTTCAGGTGTAAGGATCAATCTACGAGATCTAAGAGAAGGAGTCCCTCAGAGATGTCCTCTTGGACCAAATTTATACTTGCGTTAATGTGAATCCTCTCCCAAGGCAAGCAACATCAACATGATTGCGGCTACATGTGTGAACTAGACAATGCTTGTGAACTCGCACACGAATCTATCTCAAGATATTACACTGCTTCAACATAATCTAGACAAAATGGCAAAACGGTGTAACTACTGGCTAAAAAATGACTACTGCATAAAATGATCGGATCTACTGTTAAGAATCGTCCATAATGCACAGCACAGATCGAAGGAAAAGAGGTGCCGATGCACATTAGTCCTATATACCTATGAATTGTAAAGTTGGGGAGAAACATCATGTTGGAAAAAGCATTTCATATTCGTACGATGTGTCTAAAGAACGATTTTCTTAACTGGGATTCCGTCCCAGGCGTGTATTGCGATTGAATTCGCGAAGTAAAAGAATTCAGATGAAAAGTGCATTCGAGCATCTTTTGTAGACATAGCGATAAAAGAGCGACCGAAGATAAGACATTTCTTCGGTGTTACAACAAGTCTATCTATATTCTAATCCAGTAGTTAGAGAAGTCTTTGGAGCACCAGAGAGAGAATAGGCGCGTTGTTCTTAAGCATGGGGTAAATGCCTTAAGTATTGTTGTCAAATTCAGAGTGAGTGAAATATTTTTTTTACATCGTTTTAAGAAACCTAGACATCTTACAGCATTTTTAGTGACCTCAAGTGTGTGATTGCTCTTACTTAGTGCTGAGTTGATACACATACCGAATATAAAAAGTACTTGGCTTCAGCGACACTAGTACCATCCATCGAAATTGGAAGATTATTTCCATAACGCTTGACAAACAGTAGGAATCATTGATTTTTAGAAAGATAGAATTCCACTCTCTTGTATTATGCTGTCCACGTCGGAATTTAATGTGCTTAACGTACGCCTGAAGAGGAGTAGCGTAATAACTGTCATCAGTAAATGATTGGATTGAATTAGAAGTGGAAGACAATAATTGAAGTTTAGGAACGGTATCGGTGACAAAACAGAGCCCTGAGGGAAGAACCACCCTTAATATGGTGGTTGTATTGAACGGTTAGAACTTGTATTCAAGGGGTAACTTCCAATTCATAGGATTGATTCATCGATGCCAACGAGCTCAGTCAAGCTCTGTCAAATGCCTTTGAAATATCAAGCTCAAGGATATTGATATCTCTTCCAGGGTATTGATTGATTTGTTACACTTCTCGGTGAGACAGGAGATATGAAGAAGTGGCTTTGCTAGCTTAGACAAACACCTCTTCAAAAGGCCAGCGAATTTGTGCACATTGAGATCTTTAAAAACTTTCTCAACTCTAAGTGTGGATCTGTTTAATGGTTAAATTTTTGCTCTCAAATTTAGGCAGTGAGAGCAAACCGGCAGAGTGAAGCTGGCTGCAAAATGTGCAACCAGTAGATTAAGTTTGTCTAAAGAACTGACATCTCGACTACAGAGTACATTGTAAATGAACGTAAAGATCGAAGACGAAGGTGTACGAGGTCTATTCAAAAAATAAGAAGAATTTAATTTTTTTTCCAAAAAATATTTTTTTATCAATTTCTATTTTGTCCCCCTCAAAGAAGTTCCCCTCAGATATAATACACTTGTGCCAGCGTTGTTTTCTAATCATCCAAGCAGTTCTGATGTGCTCTTTTTGGAATGCCGATCCAGCTCGTATGTCCTCAATCGTAGCCAAACGCCGTCCTTTCATGGGCCTCTTTAATCTTGGAAACAAGAAAAGGTCGCAGAGGTCCACATCTTGTGATTAAGGTGGCTGGGGATCATCATTAATGTCATTCAACAATTCCTGAGAGATGCTCATGCGAGATGTTTTTTGGTAAAAATTTAGGAACTTTAGAACTTCGTTTACGCCCAAAATTATCGAAAAAAATGCAGGGGAGAAGCTATCCGATATGCCGAAATCTTTTGCAACTTCTCTAATACTGTTTTGACGGTTCTTCATAACAATTTTCTTCAATTTCTCAACATTTCGTCGGTTGTTGTTCTGCTGAGGCGTTCAAGGTGAGCGTCGTCATTCATATCTTCTTTCAAAAGCTTGTAATACTTGTTTCTTTAGACTCAAAGTACACTCACCGTATGTGGTATATTTTTGAGCACTTAATTCCAACTTCACACAAAATTTAAAGCAAGTTCTTTTCGACAGCCCAAAATTGTGAAACGAGCAAAACACATCTAACTTTTATGCCTCTCATGAACAAAATAAATATGTTATATTGCTGAAACTGTAAATATATGTTCGAGACGAGACTGCCAACAAAACAGAAAAGAAAGCAGTAATCGAATGTACGACTACGTAGCCCACGAAATTTAAAAATTCGCCTTATTTTTTGAACAGACCTCGTATTTTGTATGTTTCTCGCAAACGAGCAAGTTTTCACCTCAGTTTATAGTAGTTTTTAGTCACAGGAGAATTTCACACATCTAATCAACACAGATTTTTCCAATTTTCCTCAGAGGGTTTGGCTTTCTAGGCCCCAAAAAACTGACTCTCCACATATAATAACCTCTAGTTTCATCCTAGTGTTTAACTTATTCTCAACGTCCTCTTTATGGGAAAAGTCGCATTTTGTCACCCAGCACTCTTTTGAAAAACGTGCTTTCACAAATTCATTGATGTACTGATACTGACTGGCATTCTCATGAAATCAACGAAGTTATTCAATTAAACTCAGCTCTGACAGATTTATAATAATTTTTTGTCAAAGTTATTCGTAACACCTTCCGATCATGGGCTACAATTCTAAAGCCTTGACAGCTAATGTCATTAAAAAACCAAGCATAAAATATTGTGGATAAACACAATCAAGTTGTTGGTCTGTGCGAATGAAAGCAAAGCACGGGAAAAAAGGCGTTCCGCCCATCGACAAGTGCATGACATGTAGACATGACATTTTCCAATCATTAGCCCTCCCTAATATGTCACACAATGTTACTCGGCGCCGGCAGCCTTCATCACGCAGCCACTTTGATTCGCAAGCATTAACTATCAGATCTTGTTGCGCCATCCGAAAACCTGTCACTGTCATCGTTTGAATTCTATTTACGCAAACAACATCGAAACGAAATCCTTTCATTAATCAACATACGCCCGTTGACAAGTATATCGACACATTCTGTGGAAGCACGTCGAAATGATCATCCAGCAGCGACGGTGACGGCGGCGGCGGGACCAAGGGCAAATGTTATTGATAGCGTATCCTAGAGAGATATCTCAAACCGGATGTGTGCTGCTGCCAGAAAGGACCTCTACCACGTGTTTAGCCCTAAATAAATTGCCATGAAATTAACATTACTTACTCTCGATCTCTCCTTTACTCCTTCACTCTGTCAAAAGGGGGCAGCGAATGTAAGCGTCGGTGCGTCTGTGTGTGCGAAGGCACAAGTGACAAGACAATAAATTGAATTTCATGACAACTCTTTTGTGCTCCGGAGGGCAAATAAATGAATACAAAATCGGACCACACCGACAACATGCGGCACTGGCACACAGCACAATCAATAATCTCAAAATTCGCCATATCCTTGGACCGTAACCTACACAGCGGATTAACCACATCACACGGCACTCGGTGCTGGATGTTGGGTTCAGCCCGGAACCGGGAACAGAGGACCGCCCTTAAATAAAACCCCTAATGATATCATTTAATCAATTCAACAAGAAAACACTGTGACCCGGGACACGAACGACGACAACGACAACGATGACGATGGCAATGGCGAGGACGACAAGGACTGCGAGGACGGACAATCAAGAATATGCTGCGGGAGGGAGCGAGAAGCAGATTAAAGTACGGTGGCATTAAGCAGATGGTGGTGTGCCAGGGGGTGGGAACAACAATTGATACATCCATTTATAACTGTGCTGCGATTGGCATTGTGTTGGGTGTCAATCGCAACGCGGCGAGGCGGAGGGGGGTCGAATTAAATCAAATTTTGGTTGAGGACACAACAATGCCGTGACCTCGTCCCTCCCCCTTCTTGGCGGCGGATTTCTTTCTCGAAATTGAAATGAAAATTCGAAATTCGACACTAGATGGAAGCCCGACGCGCACGTGGGCATGGCGAATTGTGTTTGCAATGCATTTTAACGGTTTCTCGTGTGGCTCGTGGTATTTATTTACCATATCCAATTTCAGTCCACCCACTTTGCTGTCGCCCTGCGCGTCCGGTCACATCAAGGGTTGATGATAATTCGTTAATCCGTCTCACTAGAGGAATATTATTTGCTTTCTGTTTTCAATTACACCTTGTTCCACCCCACGACTGGGGGTGAGTGAGTCCTTGGAGAGAACGCAACCATCTGTTAACTTTTCACAGACGTCGTCCGTTATGACGAATCCTTGGCAATCGTTGCCGCCACTACCACTGCCGTTGCCACAGCCCCAGAGTGGCAGTATTTACCCAACAAATGACGTTAAGTGAGAGGACATTGCCAGCAGAGTGACGGTGGTTTTCGGACTCCTTACAGGTATTGTGCTCTGCTTTGTCGCCGTCGTCCTCCTCCTCCGAAAGACGACCAAAAGACGACACGGTACAAACAAAGAGTTTAAATATTTGTACCTCATTGTGGTTGGCGTAAGTTTAACCACATTCGTCGTGCGACGGGTTGGGGCGCGTTTGTGGCTCACGACTATGGGCATTTGAATTCGTCCTGTCATGTTGATGTTTAACATTATTTTCAGTTAATTAACCCTAATAGTTGGAGAGTCCTTGTTCTGGCATTGTGCGGCCCTGGTTTTGTGGGCAGGGTGGTGAGGGTCTGAGAGTACATCCCAGAGTCGACTACTTAACCGGATTAAGATTACAGGGGAGAATGTCTATAAAATATGATGTAACCCCCTCCGCTGGAATGACCCGTCTAATGATGGAAATTTGTGGTTTGCTTGAAGCGATCCGTGCTGCTTACCGAGGCTGAATATCCGAGGATATCGGGCTTTGCGGTGGTGGCGATGGTTGCCCGTGTGGATAGCGTTGTATGTGCCGTTGATGGCGAAACTATGTTTCGGTTAGTCTGAGGTTGTGCAGGGAGGGGGCCGAGAGCCATCTGTGTAACCACGGAGGGTTGCCAAACTATAATACGCGAATTCGAAATACGGACATACTAAGAAGGATCATTTTGAACTTTAACTTTGACATTTTTTTAAAGGAACAACACGATTAGGATGCTTTGAAGGATTTAAAAGTGTTTTTCATCATAAATGTGTCGCTATTGTTTTTTGTATTACCCTTGACTGGAATGGCTCATGTCTTCGTTCGTCGAGAGTTTTCTGTTTTTGTGTTTCAAGAGAGAAAGAGTGTTTAAGGCTTGTTCCTGCATAATCTCGAGGCATTGCCTTGAATCCTAAGAAATATTGAAATTGGATAGTTTTGCATATTTGAGAATGTGCCATGTTCGGTATTTTTTTTTTTTAATTACTTAAGCTCAGTGTTCACAAAGGCCCATTCTGCAGGAGCATCGAATGTCAGGGTTCATATGAATACCAAAACCGCCCGATCTGGGTATACGTTTCTTGAGATTGAACTTTTATCGAGCCGCTGAGCTCATAATGGGAACTTGCTTTCAAATGACAAAGCTTTCGTTCTTTAAGACCGTCGACAAAGGATGTGTTCCACTGATTCTATTTCTCCTTCGTCCCCCACGACTCATACAGACCACCAGTTATACAGACAGCAATAAGAACGCCTGCTAGTTCTAGGATCTAGATCTGTTTAGATCGTGCCTTGGCCGTTAGCAATTGAAAATCACTCCGTTTGAGCGGTGCGCAAGCTCACGTCAACACGCAATCTCCGCTTAATGTGATCGCATGACAAAAACATCTTTTAATAACGTCTATAGTGTAGTGGAAATGTTCGTTTCACCCTTTTGTCCTTCTTCTCATCCTTTGTGTTACTGTCTCCGTTTAATAGCAGACAAATATTGTGATTCAAGGAAAGATACAAAATTAAAAGATAAGCTGCCCGAATTGGCGACATTCTGAGAAACGAGTGTCCCTCACAGACTATGCAGTCAATAGATTGGAACATTTTAACAATCATTTTCCCTGAACTCATCGTTTGAATAGTAGAACGAGCAGGAGCAATATTTTCGCTCTATAAATAAGAAAAAAGTTATTTTTGAAGAATCGATAAAACTTAGAGAAAAAAGACAGTTTCTATTACCTAGAGTATTCATTTATTAAATCTCCCATTTCCATCTGTCAAAATCATTACCACACTTGAACCAATGGATTTCTCTAAACCCCAAGAAATATATCTTAGACTTTTATCCTTCCCCCTCTCGCTGGACAAGACTAAACCATGCATCACGCCGATCACTTAAAGTGACAGACCCTTCCTTTCAATCGGCTTTTTGACAATCTAACACCATATCGCCGCAATTACAGCAATCCAAAGTTCGCTTAATGCGCCTCGTGCACCACCCACCCTTTGTCATCTTATGCCTCACTGATGCCCTTTAAGACCCCTTCACCCATTAACCCCCATTCTCTGACGGCCTCCCCTCGGCAGCCTGTCGGACATGATGTCTTCATTAAATCTTCCACAGAAGTCGTCCAATCCCCTTCAACCACCTTTAAGTTTTCCCCAACAATGAACTCGCAAACATTATCACTCAGTCAGATGATTTCTACGACGGCGGACGGCGGCACGATTTCATCAAAATCCAATTCGACAACCATGAAGTCGCAAATCCCATCTAGTCTCCTTCTCCGGGACCGATTGCCGTGTTGATAGCTTTCAGACTTAATCCATTCGAAAACCCTGTTGCAAGCAAATTCTAATTGCATTCCCCAACTGCGGTCCAGGCTTGAGTAAACGTACGCCAGCCACCGTCGTGGATGGGGCTGCCGTCATCGCTACCACTGCCGCTGCTATGTCTTTGCATTGTCCACCGTGGACCTCTTCAAACAACCACAGCATGTTGAACATTTCCAGTACGTTTACTTTGGGAATCCTTTCAAGCCAACTCATCCGTGTAAATCCGTAAAATCATGTATTTAGCCAGCAGTAGCACGTGTCACGTCATTGTCAATTGATACGCATGAGAAGACAGCTGTTCACAATGTGCTATGCGTCCGGACGACCGATTCAAGGATTACCGTGCCAAGCCAAGGATCCCCCTTTCAAAAATCCCTTCGCCTCGGCCTCGGTTCTCGGTCCGCTCCTCATACGCTGATTCCCCGTGTCCAACGCATTCGCATTGACATTTCCAGATCGTGACGGTAGGCCGAAACGCATTCTGCGGAAAGTAACCATTAATTTTGAGAATCCACTGACCGTTTGCTTGTGCACACACAAAAGGTGGCCTCCTCCCAGCAGGGACGCATCGAGGAGTAAATTGCGGCCAGGAATTGTAATTTTCTAAGCGCCGCACCAACACCCGGAGTTGCTTTCTTTTGCTTTTGTCCAGGGGTGCAGAAGAAGGGCGATGCATGGCGATGCAATCATATTGCATTTAATTATTTTACCAACCCCTCTTACTCGACTGAAACTTATCCATTGTTTCGTTGTTTTGTTATCCTTGCAGGAGCTGTATAATCGGACCAGAACTCGAAGTCAAAGTGTGCTCCATCGGAACTGTGATAAATCGCTCGGCATATGTGGCCGACTACTGCCAACTAGAAGGTACTGGAAGACAATCACAGCCAATGCCTATCAGATGGATGTCGTGGGAGAGTGTTTTATTGGTAAGATCAAGTGCTCGTGCCGCAGCAGTGACTGCACTTTCAGCTATGCCGGATGTGTGTGCACTGTAATTTGATTTCATTTGTTGATGGTTTTTGTGTTGAACGTAGGATACAAGTACGTAACGAAGAATTTGACTTTTAATTGTCTCACTTTTGTCCTCGACTTTGCTTTGAAGCAGTAACAATCACCGCAGAGATGCAAATGCGTTTTGTACAGTTGTCACAGTCAAAAACAAATTTCAACGTTTGAATTTTATGTTTTAGACATTTCCTTCGCCTACTGACAGTCTTAGTTTCCTGCGCACTGCAACTGAATTCAAGTTAAAATATAATATGCTCTAATTGCAATTGATTTCATTCTGCAATTAAACATTGCCACGAATCACTGTGTTGACCAATTTGTAGTTTTAAGTTATTAACGCTTGCATTTGACACATACTAGACTCTGCTGTCGTTTAAAGTGTCACAATTTTATTTGAATGTTTGCCATTTACTGCAATTAATAACTTACCAAGCGAACAAGCCGATAAAAGATTGAAACTATGATTCATACGCTACCACTTTTCACGCGTTACACGACGATTGCGTTCGTGATAAGCGATCGACTGCGCTAGCGATCGGTAAATTTGTGGAAACATTTTAAGAGAGTTTTACTGCCACTGTACCATGGGAAGGCGCTATCAGTCTAAGATAATTCTGTACGTACGTCGCAAGTGTTACTTATGATTTGACTTTATTGATTTTGTCCCTCACTTTACGGTACAATTGATACTTGCTTAACAACGCAGTAGTTGCGCTTCTTGCCTGTTTTTTTAGTAATGAGGCACACTTCTCTCTTGATGAGACAAAGTGGTGTTCTCCTCTATGGTTGAAATGTGTCATTGGTCCGTAGTTATTCGGAGATGCTGATGGACGGAAGGTAACAGTCAATTCGATTCGAAAGCCGATTTTTTATAAGTTGGACCACTTGTCCTTTCAACAAGATGGGGCAATAAGCCAAACAACACAAAACTGCAATGGATATTTTCACAGTCTCTTCAACGGCCCAATCCCCCTATTAGGCAGAACTCGATGATAGACAAGAATTCCGTTGTCCTCCCGCCTTAGACGAGGTCATGATAGCAATATCAAGACTGAAGTCGAACAAAGCTGCTTGAGCAAATGACTTGCCCGCAGAACTGTTTAAAGCTGGATATGACCTGGTTGGAAGCATGCAGCAGCTTAAGACATGGCCGGAGAAAAGTATGCCCGCTGAAAGGAATCTCAGCATCGTTTGTCCGATCCCCAAGGAAGGAGACCTCTTCGACTGCGCCTACTATCGAGGGATTAGTCTCCTTAACATCGCGTACAAGATCCTCTTTACCGTATTGTGTGAACGCCTGAAACTGTTCATTTAACCTTATAGGTCCTTATCAGTGTGGTTTCTGGCTGAGGAAACCCACTTTAGACTAGGTCTTCACTTTACGGTATTGTGGTATCACCTAGCACATTGAAAGCTGTTCGCAGGAGAAGTTTGGAGACAGTAAGTATTGTACACGATATGACTTTGAAAAGCAATTATCCACGCAGTCTGGGCAACTCGACGCAAGGACCTTAGCTGGTTATATGTATGCAGAACTTCGCATGATGCCAATTTGACATACATTGACAGAGCATCATATCCAGCCGTGGACTGCATTATTCTAACAAACACGACAGAAAAATGTAAACCCCTAAAAAAAATTCTCCCAAGTGATGCTGCGTTCATTTACAATGAATACACAAGATTTACTTCAAGTGACGTCTCGGCCTCTAAAATAAAGGATGATTTTTTAAAAGCTATAGGAAAGTTTAAAAAAACACATAATATTCAGAAAAATGCATGAAATCTTTATTTGAATCGATAGCACGGTCCATATAATTTAATGTTTGAAATTTATTTCATGCAAATGTTGACTTTGAGTGCGCCTCAAATGGTCCATTCGATTAGTCCACTTTTGGCATAATCTTTCGGCCGGTATCTCAAGAATAAATGCTTCAATGTTGTCCTCCAATGCGTCAATTGAAGTGGGCTTGTCTGTATAGACATGAGCTTTAACATAGTTCCACACAAAATAGTCTTAAGGCTTTAAATCGGTCTCGGCGGCTAATTGACCGGTCCCGAACGTGAAATAAAATGTTCACCGTACTCGCCTTTCAATAAGTCCATTGTTGCGAGTGCTCTGGCACCGTCTTATTGAAACCACATGTATATTTTTTTTATTTATTTAATTCATTTTATTTTTCGGAAAAAATTTAGACAATTGTTAATAATTTCTGCGAAGCCTTATAGGCTTTTCTGCAGAAGATTGAATTTCGAAATGTGTAAGAAAATAGTGTAAGTAAACTTAGTTCATTAAATTATACAATTGATTACTTTAAAATTAGAAAAAAAGTTACTATAAAATTCAAAGACTTATGAAATTGGTTTCAAATCATTAGCTGTTGTTAGAAGTATTGCTTAAGAGATAAAGCTTAATACGTCTTTTCCTTGTTTTAATGCTTGAATTGTTTTTTAATTCTTGTGGAAGTTTATTTAATATTTCCGGAACACTGCACTTCAGCTGTCTTCTACCGTAGTTGTCATGCAAGTCAAGCTCTTGCATTTTGGGCAATAAAAAGTTGGACATCATCTTACGGTAGCGCTCACCATTTACAGTTACGTTACGATTCGCATCATCTTTGAAGAAGTACGGTCCAATGATGCCACCAGCCCATAAACCGCACCAAATTGTGACTTTTTCTGGTTGCATTCGTAGCTCTTGCAATGATTCTGGCTGATACGAGTATTCACTCCAAAATCAACAATTCTGCTCAGTCTGCCCAGTCTGCCCAGTGCCTCAGATGTTTGAACCAGTGTTGCCAAAAAGATAATAGCTAAAAATCACCCTTTAGATAAAGTCGGCATCGATCGGCATCACCACGGATCCCTGAACAGAAAATTCTGAGACTGAAAATGTTAAAAGTTAAAATCCGCTGATCAAAACTTGAGTCTACAATCTATAATAAGATTAAGCTTCTTTACGAAACCAATTCAAAAATATATATCTTTCCTGGCAATAACGATGCAAAAGTGGTCACAAAGTGAAACAGAAAGACGTGCTCTTCTGTAGGCACTAAAAGTCATGAGAACATGCTTGCGGCAAGATCTCAAGCAATAAGTTGCGCAACGTGCTCCGCACGACTCAAGCAGAACAAAACCTCCATAAAATAACCGAGGGCACACTTCGTCACTTTGGGGCACTCGAAACGAACTTCAAGTACCCTCTCTCTTCAGATCCACATGTCGTCCGAGTCAATTCACACATCTGCTCTGTGCCGCCGCGTGAACTTCCTTTCAAGCGTCGACCATGCCAACGGAATTGTCACTTAAATTGAAATCAAATTGAAGACGCCTTGCCCCTGCTCTGCCCCCCGGGCAATGGTAATTTCACGCTAAGCCGAACAATCAGAAGTACATGAGTTTCGCGCACATATCCTTTCCCATGTATATACTACCTTCGTGTGCGCGCTTCCACTGAAATGTTTCATGCGAACTGGTGAGCCTTTAAACAAATACTCAGCCATCATCGCTGTACACCGCCAAAGGCCACAAACGGCAAAGCATCTCCGCCCAGCACGCCTAGCACACACACACACAGAGTCTCGGGGAGAGAAAATAAGAAATAATCATAATGAAAAACACTCAAGGGTATTCTTCGTGGTTGCCACGGATTGGGTTCACCGGAGCCCCGTGATTGCAGACGAGTGCGAGCAGGAGAACCCGAGTCCTTGTGCCATGTATTATTTTTCATTAAATTCGTTTTGAAAATCTATACAGGGACTTAGAGACTTTGACTGCCTTTACACCGACAAACGACCACTGACTGCAAGCGGAACTATTACCATACTCCCCTCCGTGGGCTCTAGAGTCTAGAGCACTCCACCCCCCCTAACTACAACGCGAGGCAGTCTCCTGTTTACACGCGTGTTCCTATGTATATCCCTGTATATCTGTGTGTGTTGGTATCGACTGCCAATTTAGACACGAAATGTTTTACTAGTACCATCTGTTTCAATTTGTGATTTGTTTTGTTTTACTTTGGCTTTGGCTTTGGCATTGGCTTTTCCATTTTCATTTCATGAGAGTATTTTCTGGCTTTTTCAGGGGAAATTCACTTCAAAGTCTGATGTATGGTCATTCGCTGTTACCCTTTGGGAAATTCTAACTTTTGCCCGAGAGCAGCCTTACGAGAATATGACTGATGAAAAAGTTATCGAGAATATTGGTCACATATATCAGGACGATAAAAAATACGTAAGTACCAGAATACAAGTTTTTTGTTTCCTTTATTTTGTATTGTTTGTGTGCGAGTGTGTAATTTATGATGTTTCTGAAAATGGTGGATTTGCTTTGATTTATTGAACACGAATGTGCACATAGAATTGGATGTGTCCTGTGGGAGGGATGGATGGCGGTAGAGTCGAAGGTTGCAATGACGATTAGGAGGTAAATCATTGCAATGGATGTGTAAATGGTAATCCCACTGCTGCCGCTCTATGTGCAGGGTAGTATATGACGATTCTCCCGGGGATTCACCCCACGAGCAGAATGCGGATAAGGAACATATGCACTTTTCGCTTGGGGATGTCATTTCGAAAAATGCAGCAGTTGTCATCATTTTGGTAATGGGTTTATATTTGCGTTTGACTTTGAAAACGACATAATGTTGGTTGCCTACTTCCCTCTTGTTATTTGCTGTGGGGATATGGGGCTTGTGGTGGCTTTTATTCACAAATGTATATAGTCATGCTGTAGCTCCCCTCGTTGTGGACGTGGACAGTAAGTGAAGTTCGTCGTCAAATCTTCTCCTCCAGATGTCCGCACCGCATGTGGAACTTTCTTCTCGAAAAGACTAAAACTTGTTCGCTTTAAATAACGTTAAAATTTCCTAGGCATAGAGCAGGATAGGGTTGAACAAATTGTACTACAAAGCCAGCTGGATCTTTCGAGAGTGTGCTTTGCCTGAGTACAAAAAAAACAGTTATTGGGTAGACTGATTCAACGCCTGATGTCAGTACTGATGTTGTTGTCCTTATTTGTTCTAGACCCTCGGTAGATTGAGTCCTGTCCGCGACTTCGATGTTGTGCGTCTTTCCTTTTATTGTTTGAATCCTTTAGCTATATATCCATATCCTAAGATTTCATGGATGTCACAAAAGAAATAAATAGTAACGGGTGCTGTAAGTGTTTTTCAACTTTTCAAAGTTTAATCCTGCACAACATAAACCTCTACTAACAACAGACCCATGAGCCCCATTTTTTAAACGTCATTCGAACACATATATGAACGTCAATCGTTTCACAGCAAGTTGACGTTCCGGTGTTTTAAATTTTTTCTTATACTTCTTGTGACGCTACAGTCCGGGGTTGACCTGGGCCTCAAACAACATGCCTCTCCAGCCAGCACGATCGTTCGCCAGCTGCCGCCAGTTGCGCAGTCCAAGTTAGTTGAGGTCATTCTCCACTTTTGTGCGCCACCTTAGCCTAGGCCGTCCTTTGTTGCGTTGTCCCGATGGCTCAGATTCGACTTTTCGGGCCGAAGCAATGGCGTCCATACGCTCTACATGGCCAAGCCATCTTAAGCGTTGTATCCGAAGACGCTTGACTAGGCGCATGTCGCTGTACAGCCCATAGATTTCGTCGTTAAATCTTCTTCTCCAGATGCCATCAACGCAAACAGGACAAACACAAAAATCGTACGCAAAACTTTTTATTATTAACACTCTAGATATGTATATTAAAGTTGTCCAATTGAGTCAACTTATCGTACACATCATTGACAGAATATGACTGCTCCCTCCGTATTTCACTTGATGTAAAATTTTGATGTGAGATATTCTGCATCACACCCCACAACGTTAAATTAATCTACATGCGTCGCATGGTCATCAGATCATAAAACTGCAAAGATAGTTGTGTGTTACACTTTTCTCCAAATCCATTGCCCAAAATTTAAGATTTTCACCGACTTTAATTTGTATGGGTAAGTCTGAGGTCATAGACAATGAGTAATAAGACGCGCCAAAAGTAGTCTCCGTTTGCTTTCAGATTTTGAATCTAATTTCAGCAATTTTTTGCTGTTTTCAGTTATCACAATAAAGGCTCTAAAGTTTTTCTTTGACAAGTTAATATACGAAATTGTATCATAACTTAACATACAATTTTTATCGTTGATAATATATGAACAGCCTCTTTCTCTTGAAACACGGTATTTGGCTTCCAACTGACTCTTATCTGAAAGACATACAGGCCAGGACTCACTTTTGATGACTTAGTATCCTCAGGCGGTGGTTATGTTCTATTCACGCAAAACCATGTGTAGATGTTGTCTCAATTATCGAGATAAAGGAAGGTCCAACAAAAAGGCGCGATGATTATTGTATATAACAGAAAAAAGATTTTCTGAAAAAAATATCGGCCAAATTTGTGCAATGGCTTCGGTGGCATACCCTTATCCAATGCTTCCTATTTTAAAAGGTTCTAAAATTTTACTATGAACATTCAAGTCTACTTTTTCTTTGGAATCTCACCAAAAACTGAAGTTCAACGGTATAAAACTAAGTGATCTTGGAGGCCAATTAAATCGTCACGACGTGAGATAGCATGGCCATAGAATTTCAGAGTATTAACGATACTTGGACCGGTCAATAGACCTCAGCTCTGGAGGCAATTAAGCGTTAAAATTCAAATTTGTATGCAAAATTTACACCGGTTATGTTTTTAAGTTTTTCAATTGTTGGGCATGACGACAGCAACATTTTCCGCAGAACGAACTGGATAAGCATGAGCAGGTATTTTCGTATTTCCTACAAACTTATTTGCTGAAATTTGTTCACAATTCTACCGATTGTAGATGCATTTCGGTTGATTATGATGAACAAAAACATCACGAAGTACACGAAACTTTGATTTAAACCACCATTTTTATAAAAGGCTTCAACAATCCCAATACGCTGCACAATTGTGTACCTCTCCATGGCTGATTTTGTCAAATACCCCGAAACAAAGATATGTCAAATTAAGTTGGGCAAAAATCAAAACTCATAATTAATGCGGTGCATGTTAGTTTGACCACCCTTTAGAACTGTCCTTGTCGAGAAATCAACTCACTGACAAATTATTTTGATACGTCATTTCATTCTTTATTCATTATTCCCGAAGATTCTCGTAGCCGATATATTGTTCCATAAATAAATATGATGGGCAAAGGACAAGAGCCTACTATTACAGCAACTACTTGTGTTATGCGTGTCATTGTTCTATCACGAGCAGAGGACTTACAGCCTATTTCCGGCGAAGTTTGAGCAGCTTTTCATAGCCAAGTTGTAATATCTAAGACTTGAAAGAGGTGTTGTGGCAAGAAAATGCGGGAAATTCAATCCAGGAATCGAACATGGAACCTTTAACCTTTCGCTGGCTTGAGAACTCACCACTACCTAACGCGGCTACCCACTGTTCGTTTCGCCTTATTGCCTTATTTTCACCCTTTCTCTATTAGCAGAACATTTCAATTTCGTTTTCAAAGTCAAAGTAAAAAGTTCCAATCCGCAGCAAATTCCTCGAATGCACATCACAAGCGTAGACAAAGAGTTGAAAGATGTTGTTTTCATTTGGATCCTGGTTTTAATTAAGTGAATTGTTGCGAATGTTAAAGGCAAAAAAATCACTGATTCCAGACCATAGTAAAAAGCAAATCATTCACTCCCAATCCCCTTATATAACCAGACTCCGCATTTTTAGAAAATATACATATCTGTAGAGCTTCCGAGAATACCCCATTAAATTGATAAAAAAAATCTTTATTCATTTGCCTTTTAAATTAAAGTATTAATGATTTGCTTCTTTTCAACAGGTTCTTCTTCCAATGCCAATGAACTGCCCACGAGAAATCTACGATCTCATGTGCGAATGCTGGCAGCGCAACGAATCGAATCGACCCAATTTCCGTGAAATACATCTTTTCTTACAACGAAAAAACCTCGGCTACAAGCCGACCTCGACGCTTTATTGAAAATTACCCAACGGCTTCATGCACTAACTTCGCCACCGTAGCACTGCGTGAAGCCGTTCATTTATTGTTATATTTTTTTCTCACTACTTTATCGTCTGTGACACACATTTCCATACGTAACCCCTTTAAAGGACCGCGAGAAACACAGAAAAAAAAGAAGGCCGAGCTTGCAAAGGGGATGAATACAATGCAAAAGGAAGGGACTACGGGCAAAATGAAGGGAGAACGGAAAAAAGGGTCTCTGCGATCCACAGATCTGCAAAGATGAAGTGCTTGACAATGAATGGAGGGCGAACGGATGTAATATTATAGACTTAAGGTATATATACAGATATTTAAGGAACTCATGTAGCAATTTAAGTTTTTTTGTTTTTTCGTAAATTTATCACCTTAAGTGTAAGGATTTAAGGTGCACACGTTGTGTTTCTGCTCCCATCCCCTCCTCGTCCTCGAATGAATTCGGCATGGAAATGTAAATAAATATTTTACTTTATAGTGAATTGTTTTTAATTGAGTATTTTGTAATGAATTTTATGATGTACATATGAATACATATTTTAGAATTTAATTTTTTTTATTTTGTCCTCAGATTGACTGTAAATCATTTAAGATATTTATTTAATAAATTTCCACTTTTTTTATATTTTTTTTTGGTATTGCGGAATTGAGAGGGGATGTAATTTGAAAGTCACTTAATCTGTCAAAAAGGTGATCTAGGAACTTCAATGCAAGCTTAATCCTTGTTCCTTGTTGTTTTTAGAAGGTAGCGGAGTTTTTCAAAGTCTTATCATAGTTTTGAGTATATGTCTGTATAAGACTTAGACAATTTAGCTTTGGTTTGTAACCATCTAAGTACAAAGGTAAGCTCTCAAAATTAGTCTAGCCTTCTTAAGCGAAGCTATGTTTTATTTAGGGTCCTTGTAGAGCATATACATATGTATGTATAAGACTTGTTCATTAAAGATCAGGAGAGTAAACTGTAAAATGTGTTGGACATGTGAACTTATAAAAAACAATAGATTTGCATTTTAGATCTAAAAATTATGTTCAAAAACAAGTGCAGTTGTAATTTTTTTGATTATTTTCTGCAGGCATTAAGTTCTGCCTAGAAACAATTCTCAACTTCAAGTTGTTTGAAATTTATTTCAATATGTAGGGATCTCTTTTTATTTCTAAAGACTTAGCTTTTTTAAGTGAATTCTATAAGATAGAGACAATTGGATTACTTTGCAATTTAAAAACCAATGCAGCCTGTAACTGAAAAATGTTCCATAATGTTTAATTATCCATATTTATAATGCCAAAATATTATCATTGCATATTACATTTTCATACATTGTCATAATTCTGCAACAAAACAAAAATCTACCCTTTCCAAAAGCCACGGGATTTGTTGCCTCGTCTCTTAGAGACAACCAAGTGACTTCCTCATCAACATCCGCTCTCAGTTCCACTTAATTTTTTTTCTTAATCACGATTTTTATCACACTTTTCCCTTTGTTCCAATCACAAAGTAAAAAAGAAAAATAACCTGACGAATTTGTATCAAACCTTAGACAAAGGAAATATTTAAGAAAAACATTCAAAGTAATATATACCAACGGAACAATCGGCCATAAGCTAGTTAGAAACCAAACAACAATTTAATTCCTTTGTTCTAATTGTTGTTTTAAGTGTAGATATCTAGCACAATAGCACGTAACTGTAAACACCCTTAAAAACGTTTTTATGAAAAAGATAAACATCAAATTGTGCACATTACTGATGACCGATGAAGTTTTATATCCTGTTAAAAAACACACTACACATTTACATTTGTGAACACATTCATTCTTTTTTAAGTTATATGATTTTTTGTATGAAAGGTATTTTTGTTTTATGTTACACCTTAAGTTAAATTTAAATAAACTACAAAACATGACATATTGTATACGTTTGTTTTTTATTTCATATTCTTTAAAGGCTTTTGTCCAATTGTTTTAAATCTTATGATGATTGGGAAAATGGTTGTCAGCATTTCAAAATGAAGTGATTTACTTCATATTAAAGTTTGATAAATACCAAACACAAGTCAAGTTGGGTCAAGCAAGAGACTTATGTAAAATGTAAGGACTCACGTTTTCGGTTCTTATGAAATACTCTAGTCGTGATTTCAATGAATAAAAAGTGAATATCGTGAAAAATCGTGGAAAATCTCTAAAATATTGTAGCCAATAAACACTGTCTACTTTGCGTCATTTGGTGTAAAGTTTTGTGAAACAGTGTACAGTGTCTGATCGTTGCAATGCAACTATTCTACACCCAAGGCTTTAAAAAAAAGAATTTGAACCTATAAATGAGACTGTTTTGTCTTACGAATCGTGTTGTCGCGACACTCAGCTCCTAAGAAGTTAAACTATCATCCATAAGCCAAGTGGCATACATTGCAGAATGATTCGCATTTGTTTCGATGTAAAGTGCAATTGAATTTGCAAATTTAACAGGTCATTCCCGTCGCCTGGAATACACTCAGAACAGAAATATTGCAGACCTTGTATAAAGCATGAAACACATTAACTTGCTTTAAAATATTTAACAATTCATTGTGTTCAAATTAAGTTGAGTTAGGTTGAGGTGACTGCTTATGTCCAACACCACCCCACAATGTTAGTTGTGGTGCAATATACCTAAAGTCTTGGTGCTTATTTCAGCATCCAGAGTCATGTAAAATTCTATACCGTACCCTTTCCATGTTTCGTTTACAAATGTTCTGTTGTCCCCCACCCTGATGTCAGCAAGTTTATTTATTCTGCTGTAGAAGGGTCGTTTTCTTTCTCACTACCTAGCAACGGAAATTATTACATCTTAATCTTCCTCACCAAAACTCCTACCGAAGTCGTTGTAATGGATGCCCAACCTTTTTCCAACATACAGTGTCTAGCTACGTCTGTACTCAAACGTATGCAATTTTTCCCAAATCTCATTAGATATTGTAGAACAGATTTTTAGCTTAGTTCATTCCATCTAGGCCCTGCTAATGATGAAAAATTATCAAGGGCGTTTCGAAGGGTTGAAAGGATAGTGGTCCTAAGCTGAAACCTATCGTAAAATACTGTAACTGGTGACACTGTTTGTCCAAGTTTTACAAAGTGCGCAAACTGCAAAATATTCGACTCAATTGAAAAGCAACGCGCCGACATTTCAGGGCTATATATTGGTAGCTTTGGTAAACACCGTTATTCAGACAAAATTTTACTAGGTAGATCTTCATGCTTTGGTGTAACAATCAAAATTTTCGACAACTCCACGTCTCAGTTAGAGCTTATTTGATTATTTATTAGTATTTTGATTCAGTCCAGAGCTGAGCTTATCGCGCCTATCACAGTGCCCAACGTAACAGGTCCCTACTATGAATACCAAGCAAAGGCATCACGATTTCCGTCAAATTAAAAAAATAAGTTCAGAGAAAGTGGTATCACATGCCAAATTTCATGCAATGCGACGTTAAATCAACTTAAAGACCTCAGGTGCTATAAAAATTAACAAATGGCAATACATGTTAAAGTTATGTTGAAACCTTAGCTGCACTCAAGTTTGCCGCCACTGATATACAAAATGCAATTTTCAAGGCTGATCAATGCTCTCGCCACCGAGATCCAATCTCTGAAGATTGCCAAAACCAAAATACTTCTCCAAACATACAAAATTCTTTTAAACAGCCGCCAAGGAGAAGAACGAACAGACATTTGCAATTGTTTCAATGATTTGAATACCTTTCACTACGGATTTCAATTATTGGTGAAGTGCCTCTCCATTTTACAAACTTAATCGCAATCCACTTCATTATTTGCCACCACCTCGAGACTCAACAGCAGCTCTTCCACACTCAAGCACTCAATTTCAATAACAGCTCACAGACAATTTAAACACTTTCAAATCCCCGAAACAATCCTCGAAACATTGCCATGAGCTAAGAACCCTTTCCTCCAAAGAACACCATGATTATCGCAACCTTCACCTCAAGCCGACGCTACCGCTCCGCAACAACACTCGTTCCAAATTGTACAAAGTTTTCAATTGAAATCTAACCTAGTTTCAGACACAGTTAACACTTTAAGTCTTCAAACACATACAGCCATAGCTACAGCCGAAGCAGGAACCAGAGCCTGTTCGTGCCCCCATTCTCAATTCAAAAACAAAAAAAAAACAAACAAAAAAGCATCTCAAGAAAATAGAAAAATCTCAAATAACAATTCAAAGTAAGTGAAACATCCATTTCTCCATAATGCTTTTGGATCTAGAGTCCGCCCTGGTCGTTGTCGACGTCTCTCGTCGTCCTCAGCCTCATCCCAGTCGTTCGGCTTCCCTTAAGTATGCAGCGTCTTCGGTGGATGGGGTCCTGTGCATTTCGGCTGAAACATAATACTTCTCCATCAAACGCAATCCACCGGGAAAGGCGAGGCAACCGAACCGGAGGAGCATACAGGGACTCCCAACAAAAGCAGGAACTGCACGAGAAAATATGAAATTCAATTCATTTGAAAGGACCTCCTCTATGGAGAACGAAAGAAAATGCTTATCTGAAATTCTCTGTATTTGAAAAGGGAATTACCAACTACCCCGGTTCTTGTCTTCTCTCGTGCCGCTGCTGCTCCTTCAGTGTTTTGTATGTTTCTGCATAATTCATTGTTATCCCTGTTGGTGTATTTAACCTGAACTAATGCATCGGTCCTTGTTCCCGATGAGAAAAGAACTGGTTGAGGGCCACAAGTTTATGGCTTGTTGTATCGGACCATGTTTCAGGAGGAGGCGATCAAGAAGATGCTGATTTGTTCCTTTCTCTTTCCCAGTCCTTGCACAAATCTATTAGGATTGGGGGTGAGATAGTAAATTGCATAGAGCCAATTTCGATGCAGGTTATTCCAAAAAAAAAGAAAGTTTCGTTGGGTTACTGAGGTTGATTGTGATTTCTTGTAAAACCTTGGAAGTTATTTAAGTGTTTGAAGTGATTTCCATCTTTTTAGGTGTTGCAAGTTCAGACTTTCAACGGGAGCGGCATCCCTGTACCAAAGTTAGTCACTTCATTTTGTTAGAGGGACAGTATGAAGTGCAGGAGCTTCAACATTCAACGTTAGAAGATGGAATATAGATTAAGTAGCGCTTCGAAATTCTTTTAAATGGGGATAAGCTTAACCCTTCTCACCATGCATTCATCCGGTTCGTATAGTTACACTGGTAGAATAAACGTCGTGAAAAACATAATTTCGGCAATTCAGAAGACTTAATGTGTACGAACACATTTTCCTCCAGGTAAACAAAGGTCTAAAAATAAATAATGGCTGGTAAGGCGTATGATAAACAGACAGGGTCTGCGTAAAGGCAAATTATGAGATGGTTTTCAAAAGCAAAACAAAACGTAAGGAGCCTGCTTCTATTTTCCCACTACTTACAAAACTAAAACTACGAAATCGAGCAGTAGAGCTTAAACAAAAACTTGACGCAAGTTCTTGAATTCGGCACTTTTAAGACTGTTCACCGTAGAGCAGAAACGCAAATTCTTTACTTTGGCGGACACCTAATAGAATCGGATAACAAACAATAGTTTTATTTTCGTAGTACGAACAATTAATTTAGAAATCAAAATCATTTTGATATTTGAAAAATAAACACAAAATGAATTTCTTGTTCGCTAAAAACAGTCCAACTAGGTTAGCTTACACTAACGCTTAGTACTCTTTTTGGTGCCACTATTAAGGTCTTTATAAAAATCTCCTGATTAATCTTTTTTATTTTCCTGACGCAACCAACTCAGAAAAAAGTTTGATTCTGTTGTTTATATACTTGATAAATCAGTAACAGTCTTATGAGATACTTCTTGACAGATCTTACCTAACATTTTTCAAAACTATCAAAAAGTTTGCTTGCCTGCCTTAAATGATTAGAAAAAGAAAATACCCTTCATCTACAGTGCAAACAATCTAGGTAACTTCAGCAATGCTGCTAGTTGTTAAATAACTGGCATGCTTTTAAAGGCACCTTCTATCTCACCTAAATTTCAGCAGAAAACATTGCATGGAAGACGTAGAAAGCAGACATGTTTCCTTGCACAAGAGCTGGCACCGATAACTATCTTAAACAAGAAGATGAAAACTTGAACTTAAAGAATAACAAGACCAATTGTATACGCGGATAGTCTTTCATAAATGGCGTTAACGACTTTAAGGACGAAGGTGAATACGCCATGACACATTTGATGACTTCCCAATTACTTTGCATGTTTCGTTGGCACAGCTTCTCATCAATTGAATGTTTAAGTCGTTGCGCATCTTTTTATCTCATTAAGAGGTAGGCGGCACATATGTATGCGAATTGAAGTGAAGTAACATTATCTAGAATTGGCTAACGACCCAAGAAGATAATAAAGTTTTTTTTTTTTTGATGTCACAATAATCCTTACTATAGTAGCAGAGTGAATGACAGCCTCCCACTTATGCATTTGTTTAAACTTCTTCTTCTTTATCTGCATAATGAAGGAGAAGACATGCCTCGAGTGAAGTGGATGGTCATTTTATACAAAGAGTTATCTAACTTAAACAGACAGTGGCAACTAAGTGGGTTGTCCATGTTGAAAAATGGTAAAACGTTGATGCATGCAACATAATCAATAAAATTTATTAATTTTATTACATCAAATTTAAGGTCGTCCTTTTCCTAAAAAAATGTGCTATAACCGGAGTGGACTTGGGTTTTAGTCAAGATGCCATCACCGGTAGCACGGCCTTGGCGTGGGTGTTGCCAACTTCGTCATTTTCTTCCTTTCAAGGTAAACAGTCGAGGTGTTCCTTTATCATATTGTCTTACGAAGATTGAATTGCCTCACACTTCAACAACGGAAAAATAGAAAGTCGATATAGACTTTGCTGTTAAACTCGAAGAGTATACGGTTTAGTATTTATCCAATTACTAAACCATTCTCTGGAGCCAATCAGAAATTTCTTTCATAAGAGTCCAACATTAAGTAGATTATATAATTTAAAAAATTAAAAGTGAGACAATTTATAAAGACTTTTAATAAATACACTTACTACACAACAAGTGAAAGAAAAGCTTAGGCATATTTATAATTTGAAAGGAAATAACGATTGTTAGAAGAGAAATGTAATTAGCTGTGTTCATTGATCATATAAGAAAAATCTGTTCGTTGCACTTAAATTGGAGGCAAGAGTATCTTGGACTCCACATCTATCGTGTGGTCTCTTTAATTATAGAGTATGTCCCCTCTACTCGAGACAAAATATGCAGTAGCCAACACAACAAAAATAGTTCGTAAAGAAACGAACAAACGCTGGCTCCTTGCAGATGCTAGTGCCACTAATTTATTTATAAAGCCCATAAGGGGTCGGTGTGAAGGCCATGGACTTTGTAGAAGCTTCTTATAGAATATTAATTGTCAGCAACTTCAAGAGTTGAAAAAATTGGAGACCACTTCAGGATGTGAGTCGACGCACTTACTTAAATGATTTCAGAAACGAAAAAAACACGCACTTCAAATACTTTCTCAAACGTAATTCATAAGAAAAAATGGACTCAAGCCATTATTTTCCGTTCTTCCATTTTTTGTTTAATTTCCTCTAAAGACAAAAAAAAATATCTTTAAAATTATAATTAAATATTTAAGCTAGTCAATATCATCCTCCTCTGTACTGAAACCTGTTTAAATCATTTTGACAATAACAAAAAGAAAAAAAATTAAATCTGTACTTAAAAAAAAAAAAAAACAAATAAATTATCTTAAATTACGATATTTAATGGATGATGAAGTATTGTAGTTATAAATATATTTAAAAAATATATTATTCTTATTCAAAATTTAACCAAATGAAAACGAAAAGAAAACAAATATTAATTCTGTGTAGATGGAATTGGGAAGGGAATGCTGAATAAAATTTAAATATACACACAACACCTGGAGAAAATATTTAAATATGCACAACAGGTACGCCCGTAATGTGTCTTGTTTTTGTATGAACATATTTTTAATAAATTAGCTCTCACCTTGGTGATATCTTAGCTGTCACGTAATCTAGTTCTGTATTCCCTGAGTGGTAAATCATGACAAATTGCTTTGTTTTTGTCTGAAGGGTTGATTCTTTATTCAAAATTGGATGAAAATTGAAATTGAGGGGGATTAAGGAGAGAAAACAGACGCCAATGCTGAGCCTTCTACGAATTTGATTGTTTAATTATTCCTGCTGGTCATCACAACCAGGTCATGGATATTTGTGTTTATTCAACTCCTGGAGGGAATTAACTGGAATATGACCATCGGGTAAAACAGCTGATTCAATTTATAAAAGACAATATGCCTGTGGATACGAGTGGGAACATTGAATAATACTCGTAGTGTGTAAATTGTCTGTGACTGCTTTAAAAAAATATATAAAACACGCATTTGTAGTTTATTTAAGTCGAGCCTCTATCAGAGATCTGTAAGTGCCGTGGCATCATGTGCATTCATATAATTGCCTTGAAGGGTTTTAAATTAAATCGTAATAATAACATTTTTCGTACTTAGAGGCACTTCAACTCCCGAGTATACCTTCACTTTTAAGTTGACATCATATTGTTGTTCACTTCCACTTCTGTATGAACAACATTACTAGACGAAAGTGAGGTGGATATTTGCCCCCGGGAACTATAAATGTTGTACCACTGAGGCTATTGCTAATTGCAGGTCTAAGACCTTGTTACAAATCCTTGCACCAGTACCAGTATTAATCTGTATCAGTCTTGGTCCCAGCGTATTTACTGACATAGTACCAGTCACGATACCCATAACAGTTGCAATCCCATTTTAGTTACATCTTTGTATCATTTCTCAATTCCTGCCCAAACAAATGACAGCAAATTATTTTGCATGAATTCGGTATTAGTGTGCTTGCTCCTATTTACAGAGCAGTTCTGTTGTCCACTGTAATCTTTTAACTAGGATGGCACTCATGTGTGTTGTAAGAACAGCGCGTGTTACAGTTAACATTTGTTATGCATCTGCGACGCCCTATTGAGCCATTAAATTTATATCTATCTGACTTAAGAAGTCTGCCGATAATTTGTTTGGTTCAACAGCTTTTTTTCATCATCGTTGCATTCTCAGCATCTGTTGGGACCCTGGAAAATCACAATTTCATCCCATCAAAGGCTTATTCTTCTTTTTTGTTCTTTGAAACTGATATTCATGCCTTATCTTAATTCGCCCAAATCTTTGGTGTGATTTTTTGCCTGAATCCTGTTTGCTTAGCTGTTTAAGTCAGCTTGAAATTGTACTCAATCCACCTGTTTTTACGGAATGGTTTCAGTCGATCCAACATTCAATAAAATTTTCCTAAATATTTTCTGGAATAATATTGCTAGTGAGGTCTAACTTTTCAAAATACCCGTATTGCATCATTCGGACGCTAAGTGGTGGTTTTCCTGGAGTCTCTTATTATCGCAATATCCTTTGATTTCGGAAAAGACCCAAAACCAGCTTGCTCCTTAGAAACATGAACTCCTGACAAACTCTTTACGGCGGTCTTAGTGAGTTCGGTCCGGAGATCATTATCTGTCGCAGAGGTCCCACACTTAAGGGGTCACAATGTTACGCTTGTCGCTTCAATTTTTCTCACCAGTCGGTACTCTGTGCAACGAAGCATAGAAGAAGCCGAAATTATCAGTTCCTTTTTTCTCTTTCTTGACTCAAGCTTCTCTGATTGTTTTGTATCTTTATGCACGGTCAAGAACAACAGTCATCACAAAAACACAGTCTGTGCTCGTCAAAATTGCTCAACTCATGCATCAAATCACCTTGAGCTGCTAAACGTCGAGGATGTAAGTTGATCCAAATAAATTCAAAGTTTGAAAATAATCTTTTAATATTACGTCCCTGAAAAAGAAACATCTCGCTAAGTAGATTGGACGAGAACACTAATTGAATTTCTAACTATATGTCTCCTTTAACGAGGAACTGAGTCATGACGTCAATTGATGTTTTTTATCTTTTATTGTTGCCTTAACCCATATTGCTCTGCTCAACAGGCTCAATATTAAATGGTCCTCAAAAGAGTGCTAACAGTACACATTTGAGGTAAATAAAATTAAGTGTACAGCCCACAAAAAGAAGGGAAGGGTAAGCATGCACATTCCACATTTTTTCGAAAAAAAACAAAATCAGTACAAAAATCAACACTAAACCACGGAAACCACTGAGTTCCGCAAGCATTCATGTGCGAGTATTTTTCAACTTAATTTAAATGTGATCAAATTAATTATTAAATATTAATGACAGTCGGTTCAGCAGTGGCAAAGCAACAACTCTCTTAACAGCATCTCCCAAAACCCCACATTTTCAACCGCAACCCCAATTAACGTGACAGTAAGCCTCCCGGGATAAACAAGCACAGTACTTATTGGTTAACCAGTTTTGTTTTCCACAAAATCGCTTTCATTTATGTACATTAAGTGTCAATTAAAAATTTATTAACAACCGAGTAAATTTCGAAAATTTTCCAAAATAAAATATACATACACCTTAACCCAATTTATTTGTACACACTTTTGTAAATACACAAACACATACATCCCCTTTCTTGTATACACAACATCCTATTGCAGCATTTCAAGTAAAAAATTAAGTAAAACATAAAATTACGATTTAAAAAAACATATAAATACTCGTTTGTATATTTAACATAATTCTAAACTATCCCGATTTCCCTTGTGCCTTTTCACAACCGCTGTTCGTGTTGTCTCTCAATAATTTATATACACAAGAACTTGAAAAAAAAAATAAACAACAATTTTAAGAGAAAATAAATTAAATGGAAAAATATCCTTTTTGTTGACGCATTGACTCAATCATATTGAACAAAGTAAAGCAGAACAGAAAATTACAAAATTAATAAATAGCAGCAATAATGAAATCAGGTCGCCTCGTAATATATTAATGCAAACAAAACCCTTAGCAAAAAAGCAAAATAAAAACAAAAAATATATATTTAAAGAACTGCATGCGCTATTGAGTCCACAAACACACTCTCAACTTCCGTTTCTAGGATATTAGCTGTTTTCATATTGGCATGTGCAATCAAGAGACATGCAAATATCGATTGATCTATGTGTAAACTAAAATTTTTTTTTTGTCCATGTGTCCAGATGTCGATGAATAGCTATTTGAAGTTATTTCACTCGTTTCCACAAATATTTGGTTGATATTTATATTTTTAATTTTTTTGATAGCTTACTGTACCTTTGAATGGAAGTGTTTACTACTTCTAGCTCTTAGTAATTTTACGGCTCCAAAGTTCAAATAAAGCTGTAGTGGCAAATAGTCTCAAAATTGTTCTGTTTGTTTTTATAATCAGATTTCGCATTGGCCGATATTCGATTTGTTTACTTCACTGAAGAGGATATTATCAGATCATTGGTGCGTAGTGCGTAATTTAAGATTTCACTTACTTCACCGCTTTATAACTTCCAGACATGTTTATCAGAGGGACAGTTGCTGTCACAAACGTCATAGAATGACAATCAAAGGATTGTAAAATTTAGAAGCATTTAACTTCGACCTATAAATGCGGCGTAATCGAAACTTCACGATTAAAGTGACGCACATAAGAGAAAGAGAACATAGTAGTTGAGGTGCAAAGAAATAATTTCACATGCCAATGTTCAATGGACTTTTGATCATTATGACTTATGGACTTCTGACTTATGGACTTGTGGTTAGTTGAAACTCATATCCATCACACTTGTCGCAAGTCGAATGAAATACCATAGACCGATCTTAATTAGGACTACAGCATAGTATGTCTAGACCGTTCTATTTGCATTCAATTTAGTGCTACGACGCTTTTACTGTTCTTGAATGCTCAGATTTTAACTAAAGTTTATATCAAGTATAATTTCGAGGGAGTGCCTTGGGATCAATCCTTGTCTACTAGAGAAAGAAATTTAATATTTTAGGTATAGTTGTAAGCGTGACCATTTCGCATTATATATCTCTAGAAATTCAATGAGAATTTTACGTTATCTGTAGAGGCAATGATTTCACATTCAACTCTTACGAGCATTACGACAAGTTCGTTGACCAGGATTGTCCTGAGGAAACTCAACAGCAACCATCTTTTGGCTAGAACTATGTTTTTTGCTAACGCAAGAGTTTTTCACAATCTCTACTATATGCCTGCCGTAACAGATATACTTTTTGGGAGGTTTAGCTGTGTTATTATTTGTGGTGTATTGGGTAAGTGCGTCTACTCAGACGCCGAAGGTCCAAGTCCGATCCCCCGACTGAACACCTCGCATTTTTTTCACGGCACTACCTCTTTTGAGTCACTGACAACTCTAAAATAGCACTATTTGTCTATGAAAAGCTTCTCAAATCTCGCCGTTTGGAGTTGGCAAAAAACTGTGTGTCTCATCTACGCGTTCGAGAAAAATAGCACGCACGACTCGAGTAGTTATTGCAGAACCTAAGTTCCGGTCCCTTGTGGGCTGTTCTTATTATTATTATTATATTACCACTTAGTATCGTAGAATTTAAGTTTTTATTAGTCTCGTTTTCTTAAATGAACAACTGCGCATTATAGTGTATGTCTCGGTTTTTAGCGAACCAAACTGTGTACAGAAGTCTTCTTTTTTTATATTTCTTTACATTATTAAGAAAATGTTTTCGCTAGATATTCACACAGAGAACCAATAATAGAATCAATCGAAAAATTGAAAGTAATACATGTACCACTCCTTCTCGCAAAAATTTAGGCTCTGAGTTGTTTTTATTTCCCCACACTTCATAGAGTTAACCATCAACATCATGGACACAAATAGGCCTTCCTCTAATACTTTATCAACGTAGCATTAAGCATAAATAAAATTTAATAAAAAAACAAACAAGGTTTCGCTTATCTTAGTATACACGTAAATTATATACTAAACCCTAAGCTCGTCACTTTACCTCACCACACTTATCCAAAAAAAAAGTAACACACAAAGCTAGAACGCAACTAATTTATTTCCCTCTCCCACAACTAGACAAATTAAAATTGCGCAAAGCCCTTTCATTTGCAGATTTTCCGAAAAGAAACATAAACCAAAAAATGCTTAAAAAATAAAAACAAACGATTTAAAGTAAAAAAAATGATATATTATACACAGTCACACAAGTCATATCATAATGTCTATTGCAACGATAAAAATAATAGTAATTAGTTAAATATTGGATACACATACTAGACGTTAAGAATGGATATTAATTTAAGAATTTAACTAGAGGTAGGTCACTAATGATTAATTTAATCCTCTTTTCAGATAACTTGTGTTGATTTTTTTATAAATAAAATATAAATGTATGTAAGAAGAATTGATAAGCAAAACGAAAAAATGAACATTTGAATGGTGAATATTGTCAACTTAAAAATGGTAACTTAATTGTTGGGAAGTATAATATTTTAATCGAAAAGAGATACAATACAAAAAAGGAATTTATTAAATTTAAGGATAAATTAATGAGCAGTCGAATGAGAAGAACGTTGAACGGAAAAATGATTAAATTGAATTGACTAAAATAAAAAAACAAATTACAATATATACAACTAAATAAAAGGAAAACAAGATGAGCACAATCACGTTTTAATAAAACATTTAAAAAAATATATGAACAAGTTAAGAAAATACAGAAATACGAATAAACTATATTATATATATACATACATATAGTATATGAATTCTAATCACAGGAAACGAAATGTATTTTTAATGTATAAGATATATTTTCCAAATGCAATATTATTCAATGTACATACTTACATATGTTTAAAAACAAGACAACAAAATAATTTGTTAATTCAAAATTATAATGCTGACAACAGGATCGTTTCTTAAGACAAAAAACTGTAAAATTGGAGAAAATATAATAAAAACACTTGTAGATGTGATTGCTTTTGAATTAAGTTTTAATTTAGTACGATTTTTGAGATTTTTTTTTTGTAAAATTTAACCTTAGCGAATGCAAGACAATTATAAGGAATACAACTTGTTATAAGGTAGAATGAAAGTCCTGAAATAATTGAATTTTTTTAGGAACGGACCAAAGCCAATGTAGAATCCAAACGAAAAAAATAAATAAATAAATAATATATATATACATGATGAAATGATGAGGAATTCTCTACCGTAGTGGTACATTATTTAAAAGAAGAAAACACAACAGGTATAAATGAAAATTCAAAATACTTAAACAGAAAATATGGATATCATCCGTTAAATAAGTATTTTATGGAAAAATATTAAAATGGAAAATGCTACCTAAGCATAAATAGCATTGATATCTTCAAAGTGAAAGAAATGCAAATATGCGAATAGATAAAATGATAAAATGATTCTTTTCTGTTCTATTTATGTTCTTGTTTTTGTATAACTCATAGGAATATAGATTTTTAGCATAAGAAAGAATGCAATGATTACAAAATTAATTACTATTGTAACTGAACAGAAAATTAAATAATAAATAAAAACCGAAGAAGAGAAAGCAAGCAACACAACACTTCATCTCGTATTTCCTGAGTTCATGTTTAAATGTACAACCACTGACTATAAAACGTTAAAAAAATTGATGTAATAGAAATCAGTTAAAAGAACAATCAAATGAAATTGATTTTGAAAAACGAAAGAAAATTGAAGGAAATATAAACTAAGAAAAAACCAAGATACTTGTATCACAAAATACACGAAAATAAAAAAGGCTTCTTAATAAAAAAAAATAATTTATATAATATTTGTTTTTCTGCATTAATTGCATTCCACTTTTTTTTTCATCGAAGAATACTTCCCCTTGTTGTAACTCTCAATATTGCTTAACACAGCGGGTGTTTGTTGCGCGACTTATGATACTTGCATTAATTTAAAAATGCACTCCATCTAAGAGACATATTCAAAATAGCCTCAAGCGGTCGGGAAAAAGAACTCCAACACCTTTTTAGTATTACAGGTTGGGCTCCATCAGATGCAGGCGTGTTACGATCTGTAAGATTTTTTTAAGCAATTTTCAATTCGATCGATATCGTTCATCATTCATCAATTTCGTTCATACTGATGTTTCCAATTTTGGTTTATAATTTTCCCCAGCATTTCCTTACAAAAAATATCCGATTTGGAAAGACCCAATAAGAAATAAAAGACCCCGAGCTTCCCCATTCACTTTCAATACTATCTATCGTATAACATAGACAAGCCTGGGTTAATTGCAATCTTATACAATGGCAGCATGGCCATATGAAAAACAAATCTATTACTAAATAGCCTCTGTTTTTCTTAACCACCTTGAAGTTATTAATTTGAACAATGAAATGTTAGACTTAATGATGTTTATAATTTTGGTTAATTTACCTGTAAAGGTCCTAATGACGCCTCGCTGGGTTCGCGCAACTGCAATCATGTCACTCAATCTTAAAAGCCAGCCAGATGGGACTCTAAGAAGATCGTATCTACTGTTTTGACTTTTGACTTTAGGAAAAATATGATATTGAAAATTCACATGACAGCGTATTGCCTCTAAACAACGTATTCTCTAAAACTTTCTTTGACATTGAAAGTTTTTGCGAGTTCGTTAACGACCTGAGCTGAGCAACAAAATTTTCCCATCGTAGATTGCATTTTTCTTAATTTCAATGTCTCCACGTAAATATGTCCATAACAAAGTACGAAAGCGCAACAGGGCGTATATATTTGAAATGCTTGACATGAATACGTGATAATAGGCTATTGTCCAACTGTTCTCTTTTTAAAGCAGTAATATACTCCTATCTTAACACTATGTAAGTTGGCCATAAACTTAACATCCGATTTCATTGAGTAGAGCAGCAGTGAGTCGAGCAGCACCGAAGAAGATCCTCGTGGCTACAAGAGACGTCTGGCTCGTTTTGGGGTCCGTCCACTGTTCGGCGTACGACATGGGAGATAATAGGAAAAGATAATAAAAAAAATCTGTACGTATACTGAATTAACACTATTGAATATAGGTAAAGAAGCTTCGGGCCAAAAAAGCCGCTTAAGGTGCATTAGGTTGGGTAAGAAATCCCTTAATATCGGACTGTTAAACGAAGTCAGTAATTTGCCAATGTGCTCTCAAGTCAGCCAAAAAGAAAACTATCCTGATTAGGTCTGCATCTCATCTGTCCCAGTAAACCTGGGAAGGGTTTTGTGTCTTTTGAGGCCTTAGACACCGGGACTCTAAAGAGAATAGTTTTGCACTGCCCGAGGTTCGTCTTCAAATACAGCTGTCGCAAAATTACTGAATTTTGTCGAAGTCACGCTTCAACACGATGTTGGCTATTTCTACTGTTGGACTTAAATGTAGTATGGGAATGTTTAAGATGGTAAGCAAAAATTCATATTTTCTGCAATTATTTGAAAAGTAAGTGTTTTATAAAAACCTATGAAATCTGTCGTTTTGACATAACCAGGAATGGCATTGTCTTATACGTACTGGTTGTATCATGACACTGTGAAATGATCTCCGTCAATCCATTTGCATATCTTTTCTTATTTTTTTTTTATGTGGCCGCCGTGGCGTAGTGGAAAGTGCGACGACCGCCGCGCAGCCCCCAAGGTACCAAGGATAAGCTTCTGCAATAACTACTCGTGTTGTGCGTGCTACTGTTCTCTTACGAGTAGAATGGGACCTACAGTTTATTGCCTACTCCAAATGGCGAGATTTGAGAAGCTTTTCACAGACAATATCGTCAGCAACTCAAAAGAGGTGGTACCGTGAAAAATGCGAAGGTGTCCTGTCCGGCAATCGAGCCTAGACCTTCGGCGTGTGGGTCGACGCACTTACCACTACGACACGGCAACCACCAACATTGATGTTATTTGTGGAAAAAAGCAGAGAACACCATGAACTTGGTCCGAAATGAACATGCTGTTCCAACAAGACAACAATACGTGACTCACAACTAACCTTAGCAGTGAAGTACAATCGAGCCATAAACAAATCAAAACTTGTAAAGAACTTGTTGGAGGGAAGACTGATAGCCAATCGCGAAACACCGAAAGTCTACATCCTATGTTGAGAACAAAAACGAAAGAGAACCCCAAGCCTTGCCTGAAATGTGAAACTTCAAGACAACAAATTCGGCTCTTACAGATACGAACATCTAATTGATTCAATTCTTCCCCTGCCCACCCCTACTTTAAGTTAAAAAAAATTATAATAATTTCGAGTCCAATTTTCTGGAAAAGCTCTTAAAAATTTCTTAACTTTTCTTCCCCTCCCACTCCTCCTTACGCACCTGAGCACATCAAAATGTCTACCAGAAAACTGTAATCCCACTTGCCTAACTCTAAGACCCTGGACAAGGTGTGCAACCAGAGTTTCTTAATCTATTTCATAAGCCACCGGCATCCAATTCTATTAATCCATTTTGCGGGACATACGCCTCTGTGTAAACACGCAATCAAGGAACTTATCCCGGAAAATACCCGCCATCCGCTGGCACTGGCAGCAGCCCTATGCAATGCTAATTGAAACGGGATTCTTATTAAAATTACAGTCTGATAGATACAAATGAAAGAAGCAACAAGGACTCGTGTTGTATTTGTGTCCTCTGCCATAACCATTTGAAAACATCAACATTATTATCTTGCTTCACTCCTCCCAGCGTATCCCTCGCCCAGGGAGTGGCAATGTTCGCCTATTTGTAACCATTCCAATTCGCACCCGCAGAGTTGCAAGCAGGATATGGCCAACCACTGCCACCAGCATCACCCCAAGCGAAGCATTTAAAAAGGGAGAAAGAACCAACACTCACACAGGCAGACGCAGAAAAAAGGAAAAACTGCCAAAGCTAAACCACAGCAGTGACATTTACCGCTCTTAAGAGCCTAAATGTACCCATTCAGGATACGACTGTCGTGGCTGGGGGCGGCAATAGCATCGCACTCCCCACTACCAGCGGCTAGGCTCCACACGATGCACGAGTATGTACCCGCTGTGTCAACGATGGCGACAAGGACAACGGGAGAGGACGGAAGGAACCAACGAACGTACGTACAAACGTACCGGCGAACGAACGAACCAGCGAACGAATATCAAATGAGAATTTGATCCCTTTATATCCCCCAATGGTTATAAAACAGATGAGGCCCAGTGCTTGTTCCCCGTTCCCGCATTTTCCTGCCTCTGCTGTTATTATTTCTGGATTACTTGGTCCGCAGAAACGCAGCAACAAGCTTCTGAAATGGCAAACTACCAGCAACAGTATCTGCTCTCCACGCTGAGGGTGTCGTACTCGTATACGGAAAAAATTGTACACTGGGTGGTGTACCAGTATGTGCACACAGTTCCGCAAATTTTATTCCATTTTTTCCTTCGTTCTTCCCCTTCTGTGTGTATGTAAGTGCGACTCTTTAACCGCAGAGTGAATCAGCTGCAAGATGTGGGTGGTTTTTAACCGAACAGTGCGGCCAAATTTTAACCGAAAAAAGAGTAGGATTAACTGGTCGAAAAAAGGTTTGACACTAACGACTGTCGGAATATGGTAGAGTTTCTTTTTAAAATCAACCTCAGATTGCAGGCGAACCGATAAAGCAGACACAAATCGAAATCAAATTTGTGAACCATGTTAATTACATTCGAAATTGGATCCAAATTGATGTCAGGGCCAGATTCTTACAATAAAAAATTAACAATACAAATGGAATAAAATTCCTGCCTACTAAAGCAGGAACGCATTAAGAATTAGAACCTCAGTTGTTTACACTGTGTAAGTGACACATTTCCCTATTCCCATTGGGACCCTTTTTTTAAATTGGCACTATCGAAGCTTACTAAAAATAATAAATTTGTTGGCACTACAGCTTACAAGGACTAGGACTTGTAGTGTCCCCTCGCCAACTACTCGTGATTCTTCTTTAAGTCAGAAAAATGTGTCCGTCATTATTTCACGATAGAAATATTGGCAATTACTGCAGCTTATAATAAGATTCTTTAAAGCATCATCCGAGACGTTATTAAAGCTTTTCCATGAAATAGGCACACTGTGATGCCAGATTTGACTCCAGACAGACATTGTTAAGATATCTCTCAACTTCAAGGAGCTTACGATTGTTGCATTGCTTGACATTGAGAAAGTCTCCAACGAGATTTAATTCAATCATCTGCTGTTCAATATCGAAAAAGCAATAGGGGCTTTTATTCTCAGAGTAATATTCCCTAAACTTAGTGAAGTCGGGATAGGCAGAACAGTCAATACGGACACCCCACAGTTCGGTGATGTCTTACTCTGCCTTTGGTTCTCCTTTCCCTAAAATTGCTTTCGCAGATGAGGTGTCTTTAAGGGTATTTTATCAGGTACCTTTATAGGAACCTCATCTGTTGATAAATTGACAAAGTTGTGATGGTGCTTATGCGTAGAATGTAGTTCTCCTTGGGGACTTTTGTTTCTTGTAGTGTGAAATTAAATAAGTTTATTTCTTTTAAATGGACTCGACGTTTCGATAGGGCTAACTGTATTTATGTACATACATACACCACAGTGACCAAAAATACTAGAAATACCTAGATTATCCTCTGAATCGAAGTCTGATACTAGGTGGCAATATATAATATTTGGGATATTTACTCTTTAATTGGATTCGGGATTTTTTTTAACCAAGGTGTCACCACTGCCACTGACATCTGTGGGAGACTCCACAAATAAATATAAATTTGTAAACAGGTAAAAGTAAATTATTGGATCCTTCTAATCCTTGAATTCCGCATGAAGGCTGTAAATACATAATGTTTTAGAAATTGAAATAAAGTTGGCCCAATTGTAATACAGTGGGGTGGGAGCCTACTTTGAGGGGAGGAATTGCATTTTAAAAAATGAATAAAGATGTTTTGATTTATAAATAAATTCATAAAGTAGTAAATGAGTAGTAGTTATGAGTAGTGACAGAGGATAACGGGTCTTTCAAAAACTTACGGGTTGGACTAAAGTTTGCAGTCTCAAAGGCACTCTTTTATAAGCTCTATAAGTCTATGGTATTAACAAATCGAAATTGGCGAAGATAACGCTAGGGACCAGAAATTAATTTTAAACGTCGTTAATATAAGTAGCACATATATGTCATTTGCTAAGCAAGAGAGTTTGTTTTTAATGGCATTATTGAAGCTATTAAAGAATACAAATCGGGAATCCGAATATCCAGATTTATAGAATGTAAAATCAAAAATGGAGATCAAAGAAACGAAATCAAAAACTGTTATCAGGGTTTTAAAAGGAACACTTGCTTATCAGGGTCTAAACCTGAACTATAATTGTTTTCCATTCCTGATAGCCTCGGGCATGCTGCTTCCAGTTGTGAAGAGTAAGCTCTCTAGCGTTCGGTCTTTTTCCAGGAGGCTGGGACTAGAAGACTCTCTTATGTGGCCGAGTTATTGGCGTCAGTTTTTTTCTGCACATTATCTTGATCCTTCGAGGCAGGAGTTTATCTGTTTTGAGAGACAGAAAGAAAAACGGTTGCCGAGGATGATTCTGCACCCAATTAACTAGGTGTCATTAGTGGAGTTCTTTATAGGCACACTGTAGGGTAAAGCCACGAAGCTATTGTGGGTAACAAAAAACCAACAAACTCGCTAAAAATGTGCTGTCAATCTCGTTGTATGTCGATATGTTTTTGAGATTTCGATTGCAGCAAAACAGGACAAATTTTCTTTCTACACAGAGATGCCATAATTTTAGTATGAATTATTACAAGATATTGTTTTATAGGATATTATGCCAATAAATTGGGCCTGTACCCCAGTTGGTATCATCAGTGAAACGATAGAACACCTTCTCTATAAGTCTGTCTCATACTAGGACAAGATACACAACAGTCTGCTTAACAAAAGCAGAAAACCTCTCAGAATCTCTGGTGATCCAGAAGATGATTGTTGCTGTGTACCTGTGCAAATGTTTATACAACAATTTATTTATAATAAACAGAGCAATGTTAGTAAAGTTTTTAAAAATTAAACATTATTTAATTATAAGTTTTTATTTTGTTTTTCACAAACAACAACAATTATTTAAAAATAAAAAGTTGCAGCCAACCAAGGGATATCAAAACAATCAATCAAAATCAAGATATCAAAATATAATTCAAATGTGTTTTTAGGAGCGTTTACACTTGTGTTTGGTCGGCCTCGTGCTTAATGCATAAGAAAACTGGAAACTGGAAATAGATAATTTTTCTAACTTACTAATTTTTTCTAACTTTTTTCTAACTAACTTAAATGAACTTGGAGAATAGCAAGGAGGCGATGGTTGCAGCACCGTTAATATCATGTGACAAAGCTTAATAAATTAGGGCGAAATGTAAAATAAATAGTACCCAAATTAGCTAAGAGGACTCACAAATGCTTAGAAACTTGGATTTAAGTTCAGTCGATTATATTAGTAAGCTAGTTTCAAGTATTAATGTCTAGTATAAGACTAATCAAGTGTGAACTTATAAAAATGCATTGAAATCTAATCTACAATAAATTTAAAACCACGTTGATCAATTCCTCATTTTGTAAAATAATTGAAAGAGTAAGCGAAATGTTATGTAGTAATAAATAAATAATAAATTTAAAGGCTTTACAATCAACAAGGACTTTTTTGTTTTCTCGAGTGGAGGGGAAAATTGATTGTTGACTTCGAAAAACGGAATTTAAGAAGCCTTCCTTACTCTTTAAACTCTTTAAGACTCTTTAAAAAGTGCCAACAACTCAAAAGCGGTGGAAATGCTAGGCGAACGTTCAGGTATCGAATCTTGGACCAGCACCAATCTTATAACTTCTGACAGTCCAAATTGTGTGTCGGTAGAATTTTTTTATTAAATTGCGAAAACAAGATATTTGTGACACAAGCGAGCTTCAACGGATTAATTTCTCTCTTTCATTCAAAACATGATTGTGCATTGTCTCTGTCTAGCAGATTTAATTTCTTTTTGGAAAAGTGATCCCAATAAACTGCCGTATAATGGGTTGCTTTGTGTTGCTTGCTTCAATATTCACATCTTTTCATTTTGTTTTGAGATGATGTTTTAAGAAACTCCATCAAGACTACTAAGACATGAGTTCATGAAATCTGCTGGTTGACGTTTTACGTGGCAACATAAGCTTGGAACAAACATAAAGCTACTGTATTAAAGTACAGGCAACGCAAAATAAAAGGAGGCATTAATATTTTTATAATTCCATCTAAACGACGACTTTCGGGACCACAACATAACACTTAGGAAATGCATTAATTTATAAGTAGGTATAATAAAATTAATGTTAAATAAAGCTTCTCTAAACTAAAGATCCGAGTTAACATCTAGGCCCCACTGTTATAAAAAAAATTGCACTCTACACTATCCCTCTCTCTCCTGTTCACTTTTTGTCACCAGGATACATAGTGTCCTGTGTCGGTGACAAGAACGTTCCTTCTCCAACACGCAAGGGTGAATAAACAGCTCTTTATTTTTTTGTCATCATGCCCTTTGTTTGTGTATTTGGTTTTTTACTACAATTTTATTTTTTTCTTATTGAAAATAGTTTCTCCCGTGGGGGACGTGGCTTGCAAGAATATACTGCCTCTTCGCCTTCCCGATCCGCACAGACTCACTGCTGAAAAAAAGGAAAAGGGAACCCAAAATCATATGCAGTTCAGAGCTCAACACGGCAAAAGCACCCCGGCACCGAGACCAGGAGAGATGGGCACTGAATTTGGGCTTCACACGAATTCCCATAGGTGTTACAATGGGATTAGAGGGGAGTTAGTTCTCTGTGCATTAACGTTTCCCTTTATGCCCCTGTTACATGGAGGAGAGATAAAAAAGAAAAACATAACACCCAGCAGCAGAAGTGAATGCGACACGACGCTGAGGGGACTGATGGGCTTTAGTGGTGTGTATTTTTTGTTGTCTGTTAGATATTTCCTGCCGGTCCAACAGGGGTGTTTGCACAGATCTTTGATTATTTTTTATTGCAAAGAATTTGTTTTCTTCTGCCGCAGACATAAAGTCTCCCGGGATGGCCGGGAAGGGTGGTGCTCTGGTACACTATCTCGCGGGTTACGTGCATGTGCACAAGGAGTATGCTACCTTTTGATAGTCAGTCAGTCGCAAGGATAACAAGGCGAATACGGAAAGCGTACCACACATCCCAGTGCGAGTAATGGGAAATCGATTATTACAAATCACCAGGATTAATAGATTCAATGAAAGGGAGTAGAATCACACATGATGTTCATCGGCAAACATATTTAATTTAACGACTCTTCCATCCGGGCGGAGAGAGGTTGCGCTGCAAGCTGGGTGCAACGATAGGCGTGTCAGTTTTATTAATTTGAATAGAAACGAGTTTCTTCAGGGGAAGCCCACCCGGGTGTGGTGAAAGACATTAATGTTTGTTTTTTACTGTCTCTATGACACATTATTTTCTTTGGTTTTAATAGCAGGTAGGGCTGTGCTCCTGGAGCAGAACGACACGAAATGCGTGAAATAAGTTACGAACCACCCCTTCAATCCGAAGAACTCCGACATGCTTCCCAGTGAAATTTTGACACAAATCTCGTTTAATCTGTGATTTACTGCCGCCAAGAACTTTTGTTCAAATGAATTCTTGATTGCACTTTTGCATGTTTTGACATCAAACTGATGGACCATGAGAAAGGGAAAATTTGGAAAGTTAGAGCTTGCGGGGCAAATGACTCATGACTATGCAAAAAATTGTTGGTAGTGTGCAGATTACCTGCACAGTAAGAAGAAGTAACATAAAATGGAAAAGCCTTATGGAAATATAGCACCCCCAGAGTAACCTGAACTTTTCTAACAGGAAAGCTGGTATGGTGGCTAATTCACTAATTCACCATTACACTATCACTAAGTCCTTTTTGATTTCTGGATGAATGTGTAGATTTTGCTTATGTCATTTTCATTTTTTTTTCTTTCTAATGAGACGATTGCAGGGCTTTTTACGCACTAAATGGATCTAAGTATTGCTTCCTTGCCGAACATCCAACTTTCAGGAATACCAAGCTCAACCTCCGTGGTTAAAAACCACTTTTGTAGACGTATGTGTTCAAATTGGACAATTACTGAAGCGTATCCAGCAAAACATCGACGTTGAATGATGAAAAAAAAAGTGTGTTAGACCTGAAAACTCGAATGAAGGTACCAAGATGGATGTACTGCATATATTGGTATTTTTTACAAACTTCGACGTCACCACCAAATCTCTTATGCTGTCATACCCTTGGAATCTGAATTTTCATATAAATACAATATAAAAAGTAAGGGTATAAAGGGTAGTCGAAAGGATAATTTATAATGTTAAATAAGGTACATACATTTGAGAGTGAATTTGAAAAATAAAAATAACAATTCATTGTAATTACTTTATGAAAATGATATCATGTAAATGTTGGCCACGATTACGTCCGAAGGTCCAATTTTGCATAGCATGTCTGGCGGAGAACATGACCAATGTCGGCTTCGACAACGTCATATCGTAGCCTCAAGATCTGACACTTTACATAGCACCAGAGAAAATAGAGTAGTTTAATGACCTGTGCGGCCAATTTGCCGTAGGAAAACGTAAAATTAATTTCTCAACAAAAGGATTTCTCGACAAGTCCATAGTTTCACCCTCTGTATGACTCGTAGCTCTGTCTTATTAAAACCAAAGTTCACCGAGAACATATGCTTGAATTTCAAGTAGAACATAGTCGGTTAACATGACCAAGCTCTCAGCTTCAGCTGCTATAGGCTCTTCACTACGTACTGTGTATGGCCTAAACGGTCGAATATTATCCACTAATGTAAACTGGAACTCAGATTTGCAAACGGTATTGGCAATAGGTGTGATAGTGGGTCGATTATGTGCAACGTAAGTTCGTCGATCGCACGAAAAACATTTCCCAGAGAACTCTCACAGAATATAACTGATTACCAAAACGAAAATTTGTCAATTGCTACCAGAGCTAGGAGATTTAAATGTTCAAAAAAGATGGTGTTCGGTGCAATTCATGTATTAAAGAAGACTGGCAGCTTAAAAACCCCAAATCGGAAGCCCAGAAGTAGAATCATCAGGGACCATAAAGCGCCGCCTTCTTTAAAATAATCTGCGTGGATGCATTGCGCGAAACTTACGTAAGACGTCCTCCCAACAAAGCATTGGACCCACAGTATACAATCAAAACCGTGAAGCATGGAGGAGGTAGCGTAATGGTTTGGGGTGCGTTTTCTTGGCACGGTGTTGGCCCATTGCTTACGAATGGACCAACACATGTACAAAGATATCTTGAATAAAGCAATGGAGCCTTATTCGTTTGCCCACATGCCCATTACTTACATTTTTCAGCATGATAACGACCCCAAACACACTACGCGTTTTGTTAAGCAGTGGTTCGTCGATACAAAATCAAATCTTTTAGACTGGCCAGCTCAAAGTCCTGACTTGAGTCCAATCGAGAACTTATGGGGAGACGTGAAGAGGGCCTTAAAAAATAAAATATCAAGGAATTCCGAAGAGCTCTTCGAAAACATTAATGATATCTGGGACAACATACAACCATTAAGATGCCGCCAATTAGTAGAAATATGCAGAGGAGATGTAACGATGTCATTTAAAATAAGGGATTTCCTACAAAATATTAGTTCATTTCATCCTCCATTATAGAAATAAACCGCAGTTTTCCTTCAGTTTAAAAAAATCAACATTTTGGTTGTGTTTCTAACTATTTGACCAGGCATACAGACGTACTTATGAGTGAACATCAATATCCCTATCCGCCACATCATACCTACACACATTCAAACGTCATGCAACAAGCACGATTAATGCACATTAGTGCTTTGATTGTCTCCCTAGAATTGTCGATTCCTGAAGTCCTAAAAAATCTTGTGAATCCTCATAGAGGCCAAGGAATCCTAGGATGCGTTCCCGAGAAGCACTACACGTGGAGAGATTCGATGAGAACTTTCTCCAAACGGTGCACAGCCTTCCTTCTTGCAAGAGATAGAGAATTTGTTTGCTTGTGCAAATGGTGATCCGATTGGAATGTTTTTTTTATGAAAGACCAAAGAATTTTGTTTGCAAACAAGACGCTTAGATGAGTTTCATTCCGGGTGATTGAAGGAAGCATGCTAAAACTCAACGAAGACCGACTTTTATTGATCACTACGATCATATAAAGTGATTTTTATGTATTGCCTCCTTATATTATTTTATTTCTTAAAACTGCTATAAAAAGTTGTGTTAAGCATATATTTCAATTAAAACAGCAAAGAAATAAATACAATACTTCATTTAATAACAACGAGAAATCTCTTATAAAAACTAAGTCAAACAAAAAATCATTCAATCCAGAATCATGGTCCAACCAATGGAATTACCTATGTCTGGAAGATAAAAATAATTCAAAAATTCAACAAGTTTATTTGGAAAATAGATAACAAGGAATTTGCAAATTCATTATAATATTGATTGTTATAAGGGCAAGGCTGGAGAACATCTAATTGTCCATGTTGTCTCTAAGGCTTTCCTTTTTGGCCCTCATTCGACTAAGGACATTTGGCGCGATTGCCTTTGTAAGGCATTGAAATGGCTTCCTGTGCAGAGGCTTCACAATCTCACAGCTAGCATAGGGATCGTGACTGTCGATTGTCAATTTCGCATTGGCAATCTGCGGTGCGGAATCGAAGAGATGCCGCAGCACTTTGTGCAGTGGCGTTGCTGCTTGATAGTTTCGTGTAGCCAACCGCTTATACTCAAAGTGATCGATTTCTCGTAACACCCTCAGTATGTCGGACCACAGAGCTGGAGGATAAATAAACAGCAACGGAACTGAACTGTTGCAAACGGTCAAGCTTTTCTTATTGAAGGAAAATTTTGCTTCGAGTGACATCTTATGTTTGCTCCTCCAGTTGAGGTTAACTTGCCAGATTCTCCGAGCCATTAACCCTTCAGACAAAGAAATACGATCAAAAGTGTTTACCTTAGGTTTTTCCAGGGTCTTTCGTTGACCTGCAGAGGGTCTCTGGGTATCTTCTGGCTGACAACAACCTTGGATATTTCGAAGCAATTGGGAGCTCTCAAAGTATGTGCAGTCAGTGCCAAGTATTTGTGATGCTGTTGATGAAGCGACGGCAGCTTGTGAGACGTCCTCGATATTATAATTTGATTCCTCAGTAATTGTTTGTGCTTCACTAATTGTTTGCTTTTCCGTGCGTTCTTCTGGGAGGGTTTTCATTCTCGTTGCTGCAAGCCTTAACGAACGAAACGGGTGAGTTTTTTGAGGAACAAAATCCAATGCAGTGGGTTTATTCGCAGCTTTTTTGGGAGTCACTCTTTTCTTTTTAGCATTAATAATCTTGGTTGCCTTGGTATCTGAACTAACCTCTAAGCATGGCTGATCTGCCTTATCAGAGCAATGGTCGGATTTTAGTTTCGCCGATTTGGCGCTTTTTCTAAGTGTTACATTTTGAGTATGTTTAGTAGAACTTATTTCTGCATACTTCTCATTTTGTTCGTCACCGCCAGCTGTCTTTTGATTTCCAGGCGATGCAGTCTGGTTGGAAATTATAATTGCTTCGTTTTTACTGGCGGTATTTTCGCTATTTGCCTCTGGTAATACACCCACTTCTTGCAAGCAGAACTCTAATTTGGCCTTCAATGCATAGATCGTCGATTCCTTTGTGGTTTGCTGAATTTGCAGTGGAGTGACTATGTTAAATGGCAGCATTTTGATAAACCGCCGATTGATGAGAACAGGTACCTCCACTAGGTCATCCTTGTCGTCATCAGTTCCTGGATCATCTTCCACTTCAGGATTTTCGATGAAATCATCAGTGTAAGCGCTTTTAAGTGCAGCAATCGGCAGTAGAGCTGGAAGAATATACATCTTTTCATTTTCTAGTTCTTGCGTGTCAGTTGCTAAGGCCGAGTTTAAAACGGCTGTGGAGCTTTCAATAGATTTGGCAAGCATGTTGTGTCCAGTGTTGGACGGGCTTTTCGCGTGGTTTTCTTTGCGATGGGGTGTACCTGCCAACGCCTCTTGTCTAGGAAATTTAATGCCACAATCAAGTGGATTTGAAGTAGTTTGTATAGTATTAAAACTACTGGCGGAACACTGATTTGTTTCGAGTGACGTCTTACGGACAATCTCTTCGGCGGACGCCTTGTTTTGTACTATGTCGGCAAGAATATCACCTCGAGTTCCTTGTTCATCAGAAGCAATACCTTCTCTAGTTGGAGCTGTTTCTATTTCATTGCTAACAACTTCCTTAAAAACAAGTTGGTTATGGCTTGGGGATTCGGTGTCGGGCATTTGTTCAGTTGTCTCCGCTGCATTCTCTTCTAATTGATTATTCTCAGAAGCATTATCACATTTTCTAACTTGTATCGATTCAATCTCACATCTGTTTGTGAAAACACCTCTTTGCGAAGATATTGTACTTACTTCGACATTGCAAGCTATAAATAATTCATTCGATATCTCCTCAATGAAAGTCTGAGGCAAATTAAATGGAGCACCCAATTCTTGATTCTGAATTAACCCGTTGCTCAGGCTTGAACTCAAGTGCGTTAATTCTTCTGAGACGTTATCATTTAAGTTTTTTGTTGTCACTAAATGCCGTAAAGGTGATGGGTTTTCTACTTGAATATGAGATAATTCAACATCTTTCGAATTCATATAATTTTGTTCACCAAAAATTTCATCCTCTGTGGTTGCCATCGGTGCATTTAAAAGCATACGCTCAAGTGGCACGATGTCATTTCTGGTTTCTTTCTCCAACCTGTTATTAATTCCAACACTTGGGTCATTGTCTAAAGTAATTTCTTTTTGTGTAGTAATTTCACAAACACGAGGTTTTAATTCCGATTTATTATTTATTGAGTCAGTGTTTTCCAGATTCCCCAACTCTTCTGTAGTCGCAATGGCAGTTTCCTTAAAAATTGAAAGATCATCCTTGTTACCTCCATTAAGACTCTCCTCGAGTTGGTTAATAGATTGAAGGATTTCTTCTAAAGACAAGTCTTGATGATCACCTTGGGTCATTTCCACGACTGAACCTAATCTTTGCAAAGGAACTAAAATTCCTCCCGAGAGTTCGCTCTGATGATTAACCGAATAAGAATGATCCTCATCAATATCAGTCAGATCGACAATTGTTTTTAATGAATCGGTAGTGTCCTGTATGTGATTTCTTTGTGATGGACTCTGTTTAATTGTTACATCGGGATCCATTTTGATAATATTCATAATACGATCAATGTCCGGCAGGTCAACATAAGCGTCTATATCCCTTTCTACTTCTTTTTTAACTCTACTTTCCGAACTCTTTAATGATTCAGTGCCCTTCTGCTGATCTCCATCTACTTGTTTGGGTGTATGTTCCTTTGAGCTTTCTTCGTGCGTTTCTGAAGGATTCAGAAGGCTTTGCGTTGAACACAGATTCGATGGTAATCGTTGAGCGTACACAAAGGTATCCGTGCCAGGCGATATTTGTGTATGGGGCGAAGAGTGTGTTGGAGGCGGCGTCGGTGCTGTACTTGGTGGCAAAGTTGATGATGAAAAAAATGAATCCTTTGATGTGGGCCCCACTAATAGCATGTTTAAAAGTTCTGGAGCAGTCTCTTCGTCATCTATTGTAATCGGCTCTGAAGGGGGTATATCAAGAATTTGGACGCTATCATCCAATGGATTGTATGATGTTTGAGTATTGTTCCTTGACTCTGGTTCTAAGGGAAAAATTTAACGGTTAGTCTGTGACTAAGGGACAATGAAATTCAATCACCTTTCTTAACAATGTCCTTCAATGCGTGTAGGTTCTGATCCAGTGCTTGCTCAGGTATATTTTCTAAGAGCACTTCTGGATCGCGGCTTGCTTCAGCGAAGGGATCCGTGGTATTATTTTTAGAATGGACACTCATTATGGTCATATTGTTTTCCTCGGTGTTAAGCATCACACTTCGGTCACAAGGGATGAACACTTCTTCTGGTGGACGAATTTCAGGTTGCTGAGATTCACTGATTTGGCTTCTGTTCTCGTTTTCGCCACTCGACTGAAAGAGTGCCGGTGATGGTGGTATATAATCCAACACTGGTTGTGATATGAGGTACTTTTCATAGTCCGGGGACCCCACAGACACATTAAGCTTAGACTCCGCTATAACTTGGTTGATGGCATTTTCTGAAAATTCCTCCAATGCGGTAACCCTCGGTTGCGAATCAGCAAACATTTTTTCTAACGTCCTTTCTACCGTATTTTCCGAATGACTTACTATAGGACTTCTTATGTTATTTGTTGAATTTTCATCATTTACCGCAATGGAAGTTTTACCCGACTGTAGATCCTGGTTCCGTTGAGAGTATGTATTTCCTTCTAATGAGTTATGATTCTTTTCCAAACATTCGACGTTGCTCTTTGTAGGTTCCTAAATGACACACATCCTAAATAAACAAACTAAATGCTGTTGAAAACTTTCTTACATATGCGGGTTCTGTAGCCTCGTCAATTTTCTGCGATTCAGTGGCTGCGACTTCACATTGAGTCAATTGCGACATTTCCTGCAAAAAGGATTACTATAAAAACAAAAAACAACGAATAGGGCTCCTATCCCGTTTACCTCATATTGATAATTTAAATCAATAAAGTGCAATCCCTCTATCCAAACACCTTCTGCACAGCATTTTAAATAAGTCTTCTTGCACAGACTTAGCAGTTGCTTATAAGACGCTGGGGGCTCTGATCCCCTAAGACTTGTGTGTTCTTTTATATTTGTATATTCCAGAGTCTCTTCGAAACTTAAGAGCCTTGGTGGAATGTACACCAAATCCACGGGATCTTTAAGTCCTTTTGAACAAAAATAGCTCCTTAACGTTGTTAACTTGATGTGATGGTCCCTAGGCCAAGCCCGTTTGCCATTCGTAATGTCTATATATTGTGCTCTTAAATCGGCTGTTAAACTCTGATGAGTTCTCTCTTCTGATACTTCTTGTGCATATATTTTGTCAGCATTTATGAGAGTCTTGTAGTCATCAAATGTCATTTCACGAAAAACGGCAACCATTTTGGATTTTGATAAGGATCCACGATTTTCTGGATGTTTATTCTGAAAAGGTAAGTAAGCGCTTCTTAATATAGCCGAAGTAACCATAAAGATATATTTTCTGGGTAGTTAGTTGTTTCACAATCACAAGTCAAATATCTAGATTGGTTAGTTGACTTACGAACTAGTTCAAAAAATAACTCTCACAAGTAAACTAAATTAAGTAGTTTACAATGTCATTTTACTTTAGCTCATTTACTTCAGCACACATACAAAGACCTACAGTTTTTTGCCGACTCCGAACGGCTAGAGTTGAGAAGCTTTTCATAGACAATTAATACTCTTTGAGTGTTGTCAGCAACTCGAAAGAGGTGATGCCGTGAAAAAAATCGAACCTAGACCTTGTGCGTTAGGTTCGACGCACTTACCCACTTACCCACTACGCCACGGCGACCACTTGTCATTAAGGCAACTGAAAAATTAAGGGAAAAATCGAATAAACTTACCATTATTTTACGTTTCAGAATTTCTCTCTTGATTGAAAACTTAATATACTTCCTGACATCGTCTGGATACTTTTCAATTGCCGTTAGTTTATCAATAGCCGTAAACCTTTCTTCGAGAAAGTTGGATACACTATCACAATCGCTCTCACCGTTCGAAGTGCAGGATTTATTTAACCAATCATGAATCTCACATGACACTTGAAACTGCAAACATTAAAATGCATGTCAGAACAAATTTTAAATAAAAGACGAAACCTCACCATTGCCTTTTTCACTGCCCCTGATAGAGATAGCAGAGCCATTTCCGTGTCTGAAGATCCCTGCTCTTGATCCGAATTTTCTTCAGAATCCTCCCTTATAGCCGATTTCCTGTGAGTGATAGTAGGTTTTTGAAAATCTTCAATTCGATTACGTTTGGGGAGGGGTGATTTTGCGAGCCCTGATGGCGAGCTATTCCTTGAACTAGGTCTCCGACCAGAGGCATTTTGGGTTTTGTTCAAGTCCACTACCTCGACATTTGAATGGATATCCGAGTCATCGCTAGTTATGTCAACCGCAGATCTCTGCGTTTGCCTTCGATTTTCACTATTTCCTCGTTCCTTTACATATTTCCCTCGCCCGTGAACTCGATCGTCTAAGGTTTTTCGCTTTGACTTGGGTCCCATTAGCTTACGATTGACATTCGAAAGAGGTGCTTTGTTATTTAATTCTCTAGATTTTGAAGAAACAACTAACTCGTCGACATCCTTGGCTCGTTTTATTATGGGCGATATTTCCGTAGCTTCGCTTTTCCTTTTTCGGCCACCCTTTGTCTCCTTGTTGGGATTGTTTTCTTTTTTTTGTATTAACTTAAGTGCGGAAAAGAAATTTGTAATTTTTTGTGAATCTTTGACTCCGTTTTTGTCTTTTTCCAAAGATTGTCTTGATGTTGATTTGTTGATTGTTTTCGGAGATGGCTCAGGTGCATTTTTATGCGATACTTTATTTATGATATTTTCCGATGATTTCTCGCAGGCAGTTGAAGTTGTAATATTTTCGGCTTCAGCAAATTGAACTTTCAATTTTTCACCTTTTCCTGCTTTATTTTCGGATGTATCAGAGATTGCTGTATCATTACCTGAAATGATAATGCAGTTTAGAATTTGAAACAAAGAGAGTTTGCAAATACATATGCTGCCTTAAATAATTCATAACCTAATGATATAATTTATATATTAAAGAAGATTAAAGGATAAACTTTATCTTAGTGGCAATTTCATAAAAATCTTTGGTGATAATGATCGAGCTTTAACCCAAGGATACGTAAAAGAATTTTATTTTGAAACCACTTGACGAATGGCTCGGAAGTCATTTTATACTCAAAGGTGGCTTAGGCTTATTTTTGCGTTTCCTGCTTCTTGCATCTCGTAACTCAAAACTGAAGTCTTCATGGAACCAACTCCGTTTATGGAATTTCTTATAGATACGCATTTATACAGGATGCATTCTTCTAGGCTTTGTAGTAAAATGTTTTGTGAATAGAAAACAACAATTCCTCAGTCCCAGAAAACGTTTTCAAGTGGTAGGGAAGTTCGGGAGGAAAGTCTTATCAAAATTTTGTGCTATCGTCATTTTTGGATTTCAAGGCCTGTTACAACTTCTTCAACAACAATTTGTGCTGTTAGGGTCATTGTCCTTCAACGGTTGAATGGAATCTTGTTCAATAATAATTGCGCTCAGAAGCGACCAGGGGGTAGCTTCTGCATCAACTACGCGTGTTGTGCTTGCTATTGTTCCCTCACCAGAACCACCGTGAGAAGCTTTTCATAGACAATTAAGAATCCTTCAGTTTATCAGTAACTTGAAAGAGGTAATGCCGTGATAAAATGCGAGGCGTTCAGTTTGGGAATCAAGCCTAGACCTTCGAAATATTGGGCAATGCACTTGCCCACTACACCACGACGACCACCATCGCTAGATAAAATGGTACATATTTTCGAAATAATCACTGTACTGTCAGCAGCCGAACAATAAAATTAAGCACGATTCGTAGTGAAACCTCCTAGGCATGAGACAACAATTAGCTAAAGAATTTTACTTCCAACAAGTTAACAAATAAATTCATTGAAAACGATTCAAACAAACTTACTTGGCATCTGCATTAGTTTATCCTTTAGAAACTTGGGAATAGGCTTAATTTTTAATCCTCTACGCAACATTTTTTCTCGTGATGATTTACTTTTATAGAAATTTTTATACACAGCTGGGTAATATTTATGCCGTATATGATAGTTTAGATCATATATCCTTGGCCCGGAACGCTTCATTTCAATCTCGACATAATTCTCTACATTTGTAAATTTTCTAAATTCCTCAAAGGTTACAGGATATTCGTTAGAAGTATTTAATTCATCTGCAAAATGAAAATGTAAACAAAAACAAACGCGCAAAATTAACATGTTCATGAGTAAGAGTTTGTCGCGCAATTTTTACCAGAAGCTTTTTTCAAATCTTTTGCTCGTTTAGATGTGGAAGGCTGGTTATCTGGATCCATTTTTGTAATATAAAGTCGTAATACTAAATAACAATCATTTAGAAAAATATATAGAGTGTAAAAACAAAAACTTGTCCCAAATATTGGGATAACAACAATTTATTTTGTATCTAACGACAAATCCGCTCTACCATGCTGTCAAATTAGACGCAGTTTTGACAGCATACAGGTGTGTATGACGTTTTGAAAATGCTGCCAAGCAATAGTTTGGCCAAAAAAATATTCAACCGGTTATGTGCCAGGGATGAAAATTCTTCATTCATCCCTGTTATGTGGTTTGGCGCATTTAGTTGTACAAATATTAACCTATAACATCAACTGCAGACTGACAGGCTAACTTTTTAAATAAGATGATGTGAAACTCTTAACAAAAAAAAATTAAATTTTTATACACGGCCCGTGTTATTATGCCAATAATCTGGTCAGGACCAACAGCATTAAATTCTGGATACATTAAGTTCTAACACTATTGTACGTCATATAAGTTGGGCTATACGAATATGAAAACCTGAGGGTATTATCATCAGCAAAGGAATGAATTATATTAAAACACATATAAAGAAATGAGGAAGTGTGTTGGAGCTTAAGCAGAGCCCCGCGAAACACCAGCCTCCACCAAAGTCAGATAGAGAGAGAGTGTAGAATTCATACCAAAGCACAATAATAATGTACGTACGGAAACTAAAGGCAATTAAAAGAGTCAAGGCAGTGTAAAGAATTTCAATACTACGATCCTAATAACCAATAAGAAGGGCTTGTATTACAATTCTCTCTAATTAGGGCTAGTGATATAACTTCGAGTTTTATAAAATTTTTTGAACGAAAATGTAACGTAACCCTAATTGACGGATTGGTATCACTTTTTTCGTGCAGTTATGCCTAAATATATCACTTCCTCTTGACGGTCAGAAAGACGACCATCTTTCTTTTTACATCGTGCTGTGTGTCGACGAGGTGGGTCAATTTTCTTCTGCTATAATTTTTCATCAAAAATACAATTTTTATATGCAATTTTTACATTTAAATATCAAAAACTAATGCGGCCTACTTTTATGTTGAACGCGGACAATTTTAAGTGATTTTCGAGTGTACCTTTAACGGATTATTTCACTTAAGAAAAAAACCGCGTGTGAACTTGCGTACATCTTGAAAATTTATCTTGAATTTCTAAATTTGTGTAATTTTAGTTATTGGTGAGTAAAGCAGGACGTTATCGACTTCAGAGTATAGTGTTTAAATGTAACACATCGACTACAACCTGAAACAGATATTCGTCCTGCCTGAAGGAGAGTCATTGATGGATATCCATTTATTTTTCTTTCAGAGTTTCTTCATAACTTCGACGACAGAAAAACATCAGCATGCCGCAGAATGAATATATGGAACGCCACCGTAAACTCTACGGTAGGCGATTAGATTATGAGGAGCGTAAGCGCAAGAGGGAGACCCGATTGCCAAAGAAGATAGCTAAGAAGGCTCAAAAACTGAGGGGTATCAAGGCCAAGCTCTTCAATAAAGAACGTCGCAATGAAAAGATTCAAATGAAGAAGAAAATACAGGCACATGAGGAAAAGAAAGTCAAGAAGCAAGAAGAGAAGGTGGAAGATGGAGCGCTCCCACATTATTTGTTGGATCGTGGTGTACAATCCAGCGCTAAAGTCCTATCAAATATGATCAAGCAAAAACGAAAAGAGAAGGCTGGTAAATGGGACGTCCCGATTCCCAAAGTTCGTGCTCAGTCCGACGCAGAAGTTTTCAAAGTCATAACGAGCGGCAAAACAAAGCGAAAAGCTTGGAAGCGTATGGTTACAAAAGTTACGTTTGTTGGAGATAACTTCACAAGAAAACCACCGAAGTTCGAGCGATTCATTCGTCCAATGGCATTGCGTTTCAAAAAAGCACATGTCACACATCCGGAACTAAGGGCAACATTCCATCTGCCCATTATTGGTGTAAAGAAGAACCCAAGTTCCCCAATGTTCACATCACTTGGTGTTATCACTAAGGGTACAGTAATTGAAGTCAACATCTCCGAGTTGGGTCTCGTCACACAGACAGGCAAGGTTGTGTGGGGTAAATACGCCCAAGTGACAAACAACCCAGAAAACGACGGTGTCATTAATGCCGTACTCTTAGTTTAAGCATGTGTAGTTTTAGTGAAGTGGATGTGACTTATGTTTGGTACAAAACAAATTAATAAAGAATGTGAACTGAAATCATGAGCGTTATTCTTTCATAAAACCTACGACAATTTTAACCAGTTATATGTTATAAAATTTTCTTCTTGTTTTTACTTTCAGAGCGTAGTCTTCTGACACAAACAAGATGCAGATTTTCGTTAAGACCCTTACGGGCAAAACAATCACCCTTGAGGTGGAGCCCTCCGACACTATCGAAAATGTTAAAGCCAAGATCCAGGACAAAGAAGGAATTCCTCCAGATCAACAGCGTCTGATTTTCGCTGGCAAGCAGCTGGAAGATGGTCGCACTTTGTCAGATTATAACATTCAGAAGGAGTCGACATTGCACTTGGTGCTCCGCCTGCGTGGTGGTGCCAAGAAACGCAAGAAGAAGAATTACTCCACCCCAAAGAAAATTAAGCACAAGAGGAAGAAGGTCAAACTAGCTGTGCTCAAGTACTACAAGGTCAGTTGAAACAAAACCTTTTGAGATTGTGGATCTACAGGAATTCTTGAGTCTTGTTGATCTTGCGCTTAGACATAATACTAAGAGCCATCCAATCGTCAGTGAGTTGTTCACGTTCATAAATGATTTGAAAATTATTTCGTTTAGGTTGATGAGAATGGGAAAATCCACCGTCTGCGTCGCGAGTGCCCCGGAGAGAACTGTGGCGCTGGAGTTTTTATGGCTGCCCATGAAGATCGCCACTACTGCGGCAAGTGCAACTTGACATTCGTCTTCAGCAAACCAGAAGAAAAGTAGATGTTGGAAATGGGAATTTTGAGAAGAGAGTGAGAAATTTGTTTTCTCAATTTTTATAAGATGATTTAAAATCCAATAAAAGCGGGTTTTTCATTCAAACTATTTGTTTTTGCTTCTTAATTTATATTATTCCGCCATGGTCGAAGTTTGGCAGAATAAATACAACAATGCGCTTAGTCTGTTTCCGGGGGCGTATGTCTTGCACTGTTTGTATAAATATATTTCTGCTGAATATGGAATAATGCATCGGCGGGTGTTTTAACTATCCATTCGAACCTAATAACTTCAATTATACAAGATAAAGATAGATTTTCATCTATACTTTCGTTGTTGTTTACCACGGAGCCTTCAAACCTTTAGAGAATAAATAAAACTTCCAACAAAACCCCGACTACCTAAGGACGTTTATGGCTTTGTCACCAACACTATTTTCGTTAGTGTGACGGTCTGTTTTTTGAGTACACAAACCTACTAACAGTAAAAAACTAAGGAAATGTTATAAATATTTTGCATCTTAATAGCCTTTTAGTTGATGGGCCTATATGCAGGGTGAACCACAAGTATTCTGTTTACTACTCGATCCTTGACGAGCTGAGGCGTAAGTTTGGTAAGCTTCTTCTTAACACTTGAGAGAAGAACTGTTAGGAATATGAACGATATCCCTTTCCATGTTCAATGAAATATGCTTTTGAAACTGCATCCATCAGGAAATAATTAATTTATTGTTGTAATTTCAGCTGTTGTGGTCGCTGTGGCGTAGTGGGTAAGTGCGTCGACCGCTGCCCAGAAAGTCTAGGTTTGATTTCCGGACGGGACACCTCGAATTTTTTCACGGCACTACCTCTTTTGAGTTGCTGACAACACTCAAAGAGTATCAATTGTCAATGAAAAGCTTCTCAAATCTCGCCGTTCGGAGTCGGCAAAAACTGTAGGTTCCTTCTAATCTTAAGAGAACAGTAGCACTTACAACACGAGTAGTTGTAGAAGCTAGGCCCTGGTCCCTTTTGGGCTGTAGTGCCACTCAATTATTATTATTATTAACTTCAGCTGTAGTTTCCAAGGAAAATCTTTAAAGAATATGTGACTTCCTAAAAGCTATTGAGGAGGTAAAGAATATAATGAATTTACAAGTAGAACATTATTTTAAATTAAATCACTCCAATAGCTTGAGATTTTTAATTTTCAAGAACCTATCAGCATCGATTCTGGGTCCTTTTATAATGCCTGCAAAATTTATATTTGTGGATAATTTTCTCTGACCCTCGACTGTGGAGACCAGAGACCAATAACCTTATTGGTTTCTGCTGGAGACCATCTATATCTAGAACAGTGACGTATGAAGAAGGGCCTCCCCAAGGGCGGGAGACGAAGAAGCTGTGTATCTCCTTCCTTGTTCATCCCTGATCTAGAATAAGTTATTCAACTGTTTTCCGCGTATCTTCAAAGGCTATAAGAATAATTTTCGTTTCAATTTGTTGCAGCTTCGAGCGTTTTTTCTGAAATTAATGAGCACTAGTATTTAAATGGATGAAGTATGTACGTATATTTCATAAAACACATATTCTTTTAATATTACAATACACTCAGTAAAATATGAAGTTTTCATTTCAAAAATGTCAAAGCAATTGCGTTGCCTGAACGCATCCATACAACTGAAAAGAACGAAAAGAACGCAAATGTCAGAAGCAGCTGATCTCAGTCGTAGACGAAGAGCGTAGAGTTTGTTGATTGTTTAGAAATAATTTGGTTAATGAATTCCATTAATACAAAATAAACCAATTTAAGTGTGTCAGCGTTATGTTTTGCAAGTTTTGAATGTGTTGGTCGAAAGACAAAACCGAACCAACGGTCACCGCACGCAAAGAACCCGGATCCAGCAGCACTCAGCGCATATGTGGCCACCACTCTATGAATCAAATAAGGAAAAAAGAAATCTACACGAATGACAACATCGCAATTAAGTCGATCGGATATTAAGGCGAGGTATTAAGCGGCGAAATGTTTAAGTATTTTAAGAGACCCGGTCGGACGACGAGTGAAAGTTCGCAAGCAAGCAAAAGTGATTCGAAAAGGCATTCCCTATGTCCGTCGACAAATTCCTGTGATGAATTCTCGTACATCGATGATGTCTATGACACGAATGAAAAAGAATACGTGTTTCAGAACAGTTCTCGACTCTCGATGAACTTAAACGCAATCGTTAACGAAAAAAATTGTCTCATTTACTTTGTTCAATTCCTGGAGTCAAAGAAGGCACTCTCACTGATAAAATTCTTCTTGGATACGGAAAATTTTAAAACAGCATCGACGAGTTCATCATGTGAAGAATGTTGTTGCTGCCCGATTACCGATGAGTTCCTCCATGGGGATGCAATCTCTCTTCAAAGTCTGCAGTCAACAAGTGAGACTTGCAATGAGGACGACGACAGCGTTAATGCCCACATAGACAGTAGCAACTGTGTACCTGCCTTGAAAGCTCTCTACGACCTCTCCATGCAGAAGTCGCTTACGGATGATGAGAAAAGTCAAATTTATGCCGAAAAGAACAAACGCCAACTAGAGCGGTCCGCAAGTTCTGCATCAAATTCGGAAGACAAATGTCAGATGAATGCAGAAAGCAGCAAACGGCAACTGGAACGGTCAGCGAGCAGCGCATCAAGCTCGAAATATGCCGAAAAGAACAATCGTAAGCTGGAGCGCTCTGTAAGTAGCACATCTAGCGTAAAACATACCTGTAAAACAACAGATGCCATCTCCATCTATAAGAAGTACTTCATGCCGGACTCGGAACACTATGTACAACTCCCGGTGGGCATCCTATCGGAGATCTCACTAGTTCTTTGCTCTGATGGGCAATCGTGTCACACAAAAAAAATACCAACGAATCTCTTTGAGCAATCGCAGAAGTACGTTCTAGACAAATTGGAACACGAGTACTTGAACGAATTCTTGCAAAGCAGTCTATACTGCAAGTACTGTATCGAACTGCTTGGAAGTTCAGAAATAACTCTCTTCGACGTTTTGTATAGCGAATCAGCTCTCTTCTACTTCATGGAGTACCTCGAACAGGAAAATAAACGCAACTGTCTTGATTTCTGGATGGCTGCAGTTAATTTCCGCAAACATTACGAAAGCGAATCCATTTCAAATTTTAACCGCAACGAAGCTCTCTCTGATGCAATGATACTCTATGAAAAATACTTCTCTCTACAAGCAGACTGTCCCCTAAAAATCTCCGATCGTGTACGCAGCACAGTCGAGGAGAAAATATGCAGTAATGACACCAACTCTATAATCAGCCGTTGCTTCGACCGCCCACTCAAAATTATAGAGAACTACTTAGAAAAGGAGCTCTTTCCCAGTTTCCTAGAATCTCAATTATATTCCAAGTACGTTCATGAACTCCACTCAAAGGTGAGTGCTCATACGCGTCCAGAAGATAGCAACATCGTACAGCAAAAACTGCAGAAAATCTCGAAACAACGCAAAACTAAGTACGAGTGCACATCTAAAAGCACCAAGGATCTTAGAAAAAGCTTCATTTCGCAGCATAACACGTTGTTAGCTATGGAAAGCCACACTGCTCATTCACACAAGAGTGCCTCATCAAATAACTCTCCAGACATGCACATCGATTCTCGACACTTCGTTAACCCAGACATGTTATGGCAACGAAGTCAGGCTAACGGACTCAAATTTGGCCGCGTCAACGCTCTAGGTAGGTATGAAAGGGACTTTGATATTTGCCCAGCATCAAAGAATTGGTCTCTGGCCATGGGCAGTAATACAATTAAGAGTGTGGTTAGGAAGCTAGCAAACATTCCAGAGGATAAGATACAAGAAGAGATCGCGTGGCAGATTGCTGAAATGATCATCGATGATGTTATGAGCATAACCATGAACCGAAAGCTCTCACACAAGTCTGTATAGCCGGTATGCGGTGTAGACAGATGTACTCAAGCGCGTATACAAAGTTTTGTTAAGATGTTTTCGGCAGGCCGACAGATTGTTTTAAATACTTATATATTTTATTTCTTTTTATGCTTAATTTGTTATGAATTTGTGTATGTACGTTACATGAAATCAAATAAAGTGAAGTCGATGTGCTCAAGTAAGCATTAAATTGTTCACTGTATTGGTTTAATTTAAAAGGTTTCTCCTGCGGTTTAGATCTGAATTTGTGATGTACTTATTGGGGGATTACTGATTTCGGTTCTCTAAAAATGGGTCTGCTTTAAATCCAATTGGCAATTTTCTTCTAAAACTGTGCTTTGTATTTTCATAAAAATAAATGCTAAAATACATATTCAGTTGAAGCATCAATCTCCAGTGAAGGTTCTGACAGACCTATTTGTGCTGACGATGATAAAACTTTGGACGCATTATAACATGACAACACACATCGTGAAAATAGCATGACTAAACAATTTAATTCCACTGATTTGTGTCGCAGCTGCATCTGTACTTATCATCGGAAATGAAAAAAAAAACAGAAATGCAAGCAAAAAGATTGCATATTTCAATGGCCTTCGGGTTTGATGTGTGTACAGTACCAGTCATGCTATCTAAAATAGTAAATTTTAACTAGGCTCATGCAGCTACATACTCTTTAAAATCTATGGTCGAATCTCTTTCAGATTCCTTCAACCCAAACACAACCAGAGCTGGAAAATAAAACGTTTCTCTCAAATAGCTCAAATGCTTCTTCATTTCTGTATATATATATATACGTCTGTAGAGAAGCCAAGTGAAGTCTTTGAAGAGATTACTCTTTTACTCAATTACGTAGAAGTGATTTCTGCTTCCTGGGGATGTTCTGTTCAAAATCTCAATGTTGTTCGTATTGATTGATTGATGACAATGGTTACTCCCAAATTTCCCATTAGATCCATTTTAACTACTTCCGCTTCTAGGTCAGAAAATTTATCAACGCCCGGCATACCACGAAACCAACTTTCAATACAGATAATTGTATGATCCTGCTTTTTATGTGGATTTGTGAATTTACGATTATTTTAAATAGAGTGCTGCAAAGGTTTGCTTTGTTTATAACATCACATAAAGGCTCTTCGTGATTTTTTTTTACGAATGTCAATTGAGAAACAAGTCTTCTAATGTCGTCCTAAAATAAAACTGGCCCTGTATGATTCGCCTTCATGCAAACTGTCATAGTTAAAATTGATGGAAAATAACGAAAGTCAATCTAAATGTTTTTTTTTTCTTTTTGCCACGATCCGATGTAATTGCAAGATTTGGATCTGTATAGTATTTGATGACCCGATGTCAAAAGAAGAGCAAGGATCAATCACGCGAACAGACTTTTATTTATTAATTATTACATTCTATATGTATACAATGTTAGGAAACCAGTGGGTGGGATGGGATTCCATTAAAGGTCGTAAATTATAAGTAAAAGCATAGTTTATTTATAACACGCAATATTTATCAATAATACAAAATTTTCTTCAAAAAAATATTGAATTACACATGTATATATTAAAATATGGCAGAAATGCTTTAAATGTTTTAACTTTACTTATAAAATCATCTTAACTACCGTCCTTACAGATTGACGACGTCAACATTTAGACTCTTGTACATGAAAGTCAAGATATCGGTAGCTTCTTCAATGCGTTTGGATGTTGGTTTGCCGGCTCCGTGGCCAGCTTTACTGTAGACGCGCAATAAAATTGGTTTCTTTTGCACGCTCGACTTTCGGACGGCATCCTGTAAGGCGGCAGCAAACTTAAGCGAATGTAAAGGACTAACTCGATCGTCATGATCGGCTGTTAGAATTAGAGTTGAAGGATATTCTTTATCGGCTAAAAAAAAGGAACAAATTTCAATTTATATCAAACAGACGACAGAAGGACGATAGGTTCACTTACCACAGGATGGGGTGTGCACATTATGCAGCGGGGAATACTTGTACAGGTTATCGAAGTGTTCCTTCTCTGAAGGATTTCCATAGTCCGAACACCAAGCATGCCCAATTGTGAACTTATGGAAACGCAACATGTCCATCACCCTGCAAATGTACGCAATTCAGTTTGGACTCTTTATCGAGACAGTCATTCACTTACCCAACTTGCGCAACGGCAGCACCAAACAGATCAGGACGCTGGTTAATGCAAGCGCCAACCAAAAGGCCACCGTTCGAACCTCCTTGGATTACAATACGATCTTTGCTCGTGTAGTTATTGGCTATCAAGTACTCAGCAGATGCCTGGAAGTCATCGAACACGTTCTGTTTGTTTAACAAACGTCCACCGTTGTGCCATTTTTCACCATATTCTCCACCACCACGGAGATTTGGATAGGCCAGCACACCGTCAAAAGTATCGATGAACATTAGCCCAGTAATGCCGAATGCAGGTTGAAGACTGATATTGAATCCGCCGTATCCATAAAGAAGGCACGGTCGTGGTGTTACTTTTTCTTTGTTCTTGCGAATGATAAACATTGGCACCAATGTTGCGTCTTTGCTGTTAAAGAACACTTGCTCGACTATGTAGTCATTTTTGTTGAAGCCCTCCAAGTTCAGAGTAATCTCTCGGAATATCTTCGGCTCCTCATTGGGTTTCGCAAAGTCAAAGTGATAGATTGTTCCCGGTATCAGGAAAGAGGTGAAATGATAAAATATCTCAGAATATTTCTTTTCCCCAGATATGCTGCCAATTGTTCCAATGTCAATGTCGAAGGTACGTATCAGTTCTCCAGTTTCAAGAGAGTGGGCTTGTAATGCACTCTGTACAAGAACAAGTAAGTTTGAATATTAAAATCAAAACATTTTACTAAGTGCTACTAATTACCTTGACATCACGGATGTATTCAAGTAGAAGCTTATCCTCATTTACGCACATCACTCGATCGAGCACATCCTTCTCATGTTCCTGCAGTTACAGAAAAATTAACGTCTCTTGTACTGGAACGAAATTAAAAGATGTTTAAACCATACGGGAATAAGGGTCTTCCAATTTTCCTCAGCCGGAGATTTCAGATCGATTGCAATGACTCTATAATTTGGTGCCTTCTTGTTGGTTCGGAAATAGACAACGGACCCAGTGTTTGTAATATACTGAAACAAAATTGAGTCGTACAAATTGACAAAAAGACATGTTTGAGAGTTCACATACGTCATAGTCTGACTCGAATTTTGTGACAATTTCGTGTATTTCTAGTTTTGAATTTATTTTGCCGGCTTTTTCTAGATCAGCATAGAAAACTATGTTATCCCGGCAGTCCTTCACAATCAATAGAAGCAGGTATTTTCCACAATCTGTTACAGCACAGTTTCTAAATGAAATTGTCTTTTTGATTAAATGGTTTGCTACATTCTAGCTTTAACTTACATTCGCCATGAGGGTTGTTCTGGAAATTCGACAACCAAGACGTCGTTTTTCTGTGGCTCACCGATTCTGTGATAATAAAGTTTTTGATTTTCGTTTTGCTGAGTCTCAGAGCCATCGGTTTTTCCAACTTGATCAGGATAGCGCTAAAAACAAAATGGGTAACTCTTTCCATCTTCATAATTTAATTCTTCCTTACGCCATAGAAGAATCCCTTGTTGTCTTTTGTCCATTCCATTGGGGAGAACTTAACTTTTTCCAGAGTTTCATCGAAATCTTTGCCTGTTGCTACATTACGGATTTTAATCTTTATCCAATCTGAACCGCTTTCACTTAACCCGTAAGCGAAATAATTGCCGTCTTCTGAGAAAGACGTTTGCGATAAGGCTGTTGTTCCATCTTCCGACAGAGCATTTGGGTCTAAGAACACTTTTGGCTCGCTAGTCAATGTTTTTTGCTGATACAAAACACTAAAAAGAAAACACAAATAAGTTTTTAGAGATGGGATTATTTAAAATTCCGAAAAAGTTAGGGTTGCATAGCAGTATTAAAGTTTTATTTAATGGTTGTAGTGTAGCGGTTCAAAAAAATTGAGAACGGCAAATAGAAAGACGACGGAAGAGATAACTTGCAACACATTGGGAATAGAAAATAAGCTGGCAGTGTATTCTTAAAATATATTCTTTGCTTGATGTTTATTTCTAAAAGGCATTAAAAAGGTGCGCATGAGGTAAATCAGACTTTCCGATGCATCCCGTCCATGCAAATTATTGACGATGCCAAGTTGCTTGATAATAATTGTGTAAAGAATCAGTTTTTGTCGGCTCTAATTGTCACTCAGGAAACACAATGAAATAATTGAGAGACAAGAACTGATTCTTTACACAATTATTGAAGAGGTCTCTAATCGGTTTACATGTTCACCATTAAGATAATTCTCAGTGATTGCTCTCATCCCATAAGCAAGTTTCAATTATTCTTGGATAGAATCTCATTTATTTGACGCGTTTTATTACAGGCTCTTGGCGAGACATAAACCATATATGTAAATATACATATGTATGTATTGTAAATATGTGTGAATATTGTGTGTGTTACTAACAAATTGAGGGAACCAACAGTTTAGGGCAAATTCCTTACAACGAGATCGAAAGGCTTTACTTTATTAGTTTTGTCTGGAATTCAAAAGATTAAGTGCCGTGGAAAATACCCAAGATGAACTGTCCAGGAATCAAACCTGAAATCTTCGGCGTGTGATCAGTTCTCCTACCGACTAAGCCGCAGTGGTTACCGAGATAATGCAGAAGCTGACCAAATTTTTTATCACTCAAAATGGGACACATGGGACATCTGTTGAGATATTTTGTTGTCTTTGTAGATAAAGAAAAAGTGCGTGCATTTGTGTTTTTCTTTGTTTCAAATATAAAGTGAATAATAAAAGCAAATGAAAAGACTGAGATGTGAGCGTTCATATTCATATGTACATATATACCAGCCATACCGAGATTGCATAAGAATCCTCCATCTTTAAGAAATTTGGTTCTTCGTTTGTCTCTGGAAGTCCATTTTTATACACATATGTACATATATATGTATATTCATCGAAAAAATATGGAACACCTTTGATCAAAGCGGGACATTTTGTTAAAACAGGACTCTCCTGGCAAAATCGGGACGTATGGTCACCTTATCGCACTACAGAATGGCTCTAACAAATAAAAAAATGTGTCCTCGTGACATCATTGGGCAGTATTATGTACTTGAAGAAATAAATAGCAAAAATACTTGTACTTTTTCTTTGTTTCAAGTAAACTTGCTTTTTAATTGAGGAATGCTTTTATTTGAATATAAAGGGGACCATTCTTACAAGTATACCTCCAAATTAAATGTACATATTACATTGCACGAGTAAAATATTATCAGCAGATGTGTTAAACAAAAAGTTAAACCAATTGGCAAGTTCACTTCTGTGTTTTGCTAAAATTAACAAATTTAGTTATATGTAAACATTCTAAACATAAGAATATGAATATTCTGAAACCGGACAAGTTTTAAAACCCATTTATTCGTTAATTGCAAAGATGTGCTTTAATCTGACATCTGCGTAGATTACTGTGTGCGCGCAAAGGTATTTAATTATGACTTATTTGCGTTGTTATTGAGGAGGGGGTGTTTTGACGTGGGCACTAGTTGTTTATTAAGCTTTTAATTGCTAGTTCTTTGTGACCCAATAAATGATGCAGTAATATCCAAATTTATAGATAAGAAGTTTTTCACCATCACCCGAGCTTGAATCTGTTTAAATAACGCGGTCTTACCTATGATTTTGAAGTCCTGAATTTTTATAGAAATAATAAAAATCCCCATGTCTCGTAGGCACACCGAATTTAGGGAAGTTCCAAAGTTTAGTCAATTTAGTGTTGAATTTCTGCCACTCCTCGCAGTTTTCCAAAAAGGGTTGGCTTATTTTATTCTGCTCTTCGACATATGCCTGCGTTTCTGGAGCATCGGGATCTTCCAGCCAACGATAAACATCTGGCACCTTAAAAAGTACATCAAATTTCTCAGCAAAAAGATATTATATCAAAAAATTGCATTTCCATTACTTTGGTTCCATGAAAATCATCAACGATTGTATCGTCCTTACGTGCCACGGGATAATTAAACGTCTGAACATCAACCATTGTTTTTGTTATTTCTGGTTCTCTAGTATAGTTTGCTGGTTGAGGAATACATTAATTTAATTGTGCAATCAAGTTGAAGCATAATTTACTTACAATATAAACGAGAAGTTGAATATAAAATTTGTGGATATCGTTTTTGGTTATATCTACTGCCACCGATTGTTAATAGTCGAAATGATGCAGCGCGAATGACGGATTTCATTTTTTTTCCAATTTTGACACAAACAGATATCACAAGAAAAAGAGATAACACATTTTCCAGCGGACAGCGCTTCGCGAAAATGTGAACTTCCAATGGAGCATTAACTCATACACAGACCCTACTGAATTCCGCAACTCCCGCCTGTTTTATTTAAAAATGTGCCACAGTTTTTTATGACATTTGCAGCGAACTTTGATCAATTTTTTCCCATTTTAATGCAAAAAGCCAAACTTTACAGTAAAATGCTCTAACAAAAATCTACCCAAGTGTCATGCAAGTTAATTTCATGAGTCCATTTCACTTGAAACAATGAAATTTGGCACCACCTGGTGCAGTGTTAGCATTGCCATGCATACAGCCTTTCACCATCTGACTTTTGCTTATGTACGAAATGTCAAAACAAATGGATAACTCTCACTCGTGGTATGATTGCATATAAGGAAGGAATTCCCTATCGCCAACGTGCACTATATGTAATATCCAAACGATAGCGTAGAAGAAGATTCAACATTTTCCATGTGACACACTTTGGATAGGATTGTATGAAGGTAAAAATAAACGACTTCTTTTAAGAAAGTTATAACAGTAATACAATTTACGTCAGCTATTCGAACAAGTGCCAACATGTCTACAAGAAGACCTAGGATAAAGGCCTCTGCCAACTTGGCTTTAGCTTCAAAGCGTAAGTCAAAAGCAGCAGCTGACCCTACACCAGCTCCAAAACCCGTTGAAGAGTCTGTTGTGAAACTTGAGAAGGTCGTTAAACCTGAAGTCGCAGAACCAGAACCAGAACCTTCATGTACTGTTCCAGTTAAAGAACTACCGTCTCCAATCAATGAACTAGTAGTCACTTCACCTGTGAGTGTTTCTCTTAAATCTCCAGCATTGAACGCAGAGAGCCCAGGTATTTACAATGGGGACTCTGAGCCTACTCTTAAGCCATTCGAAGATGCATTTAAGTATCCCCAAAATCCCGATTATAAACGCTGTACAAATGTTGTGCCCATTGAGGAGAACACTGCTTCTGACTTTGAGGACAATATTCTTCACATGGACCTACAGAAATCTCCCGGATTTCCGATGTCACCAACGAAATCTCGTCAGCGAATAAAACCAACGCCCATATTTGGTCAACGACGTAATAGTTTCGTTGGAACGAGTCCCTCGCCACATACGGAGGATGATACAATAGAGAGAACCCGTCAGAGAAGCTCAAATAGCACCTCATCAGATGTGCCAAATAGTTTCATAATGAGAAAATTAGCAGCTGGAAATCTGGGTCGAATACGAACAGAATCTGGTTGCTCCACAGTGTCCGAGTCAAGAGGCTTATCGCGGAAATATGCAAACGATGAACATCGCAACATGTCTAAAAGAGAATACCAAAATCGTTTCAATCGCAAAGTACTTGACAAGTCTTCGCTAAAAATGTTCGATCTTATTTATTACAACCCAACCACCAACCCCATGGAGCAAAAGTCATTGGAGGCCATTCAATCTACTGCAAACAATGAAACCTCAACTGAGCAGACTACACCTGCGGAAGAAAAAACAACCGAACCAACAGCGTCGGAACCCAATTTTACGTCGGCAATGCCAGTGCCGCAGTTAAAGCTGGGATCCAATGGCGAAATGATGATCGATGAGAAGAGCTTAGAAATTGAGACAACAGCGGAAGTGGAGGCACGGAAGGTACTGGCTAACTCGAGTTTAATTTATCATGATGAAAACACTGGTAGCGAGGGATTCTACAGGAAACACAAACGCACAAAAGACTGGCTTCCCGATGAGACAATAAAGTTCTACAGATGTCTGCAGACAGTGGGCACGGACTTTTCACTTATGCTTACACTCTTCCCAAACAGAACGAGGCGGGACCTCAAGTTAAAGTTTAAGAAGGAAGAACGAAGTAATTTGAATTTAGTCAACAAGGCTTTACTCTATCCGGGAACATTTAATATCGAAGAACTGAAGGAGCAATTGGACGCTGAAGATGTCGAGAGACAGGAGCAGGAGCGACAGTGGCAGGAGATCAAGGCTAAGGAAGCTAAACAAATTAAAAAGGTAATTACTATATTATGTAATAGTTTGTGAGAGATGACGGTATTTGTTCTTAATGCTCTCATTATTTTTTTTTAATACACACGTGGATTTACTGTCATCACACATAATTCTTAATCTCTGAAATGACGCTGACAATGCAAACGGTTGTACTGTGTTTAAAACATCGTATTTGTCGCTGCGTTGAGCTGACGTTCGGTAAACAAAAAAGAAATAGAATCTAGTCCAGAAATAAAAAATGAAGTCCTGCTCTGCGTTTATACAAAAGAAGGAAACATAAATTGCAAACCTGGTATTAAACAAAAACTATTTTCGCTTTCAAGGAGGAGATTTATGATAGGGAACGTGGGGTATTTCTGAAGATGCAGTTTTCACGTTCCTCTTTTCTTGTGTTTTTTTGATGCTTCTTTCGATATCAAAAAAAGAGCAGGGTGTTAGATATCGCTTCGCAATTGCATTTTCCTGATTTTTTCCTATTATAATGCTAGGGCTTGTTGTGGTAGTTACAATCTCGTTATGTCCACGGCGTTGTTCTTATCATAATGCCCAACCATTAGCATATTCCTTTGAATGAAGCTAACACGCTGTTACGTATCTGTAACAATGTTACACATGATATACACCAAACATTGCGTTTGAAACGATTACTTTTTTGTCGAAAAAAAAACTGACACTTAGGATACCTTTCTTAACAGAATACCATGCGCACACGTCTATCTGATCAACCTCTCTTAAAAAGAAATTGAACTAACTTTGTAAACTAAATCTTAGAATAATTGTTTGGAGAAGCTATTTCAAATCATAATAGAAGCATGTTAGTCTTAGGATCGGTGTCAGCGGCAGGGACTTACCAGAAGATAAAAGATACTTAGAAACAGAAAAGAAAAACGTATGCGCTTTGCACTGTAAGTCATTACAGTTGTCAATGTTGATTTACTAGCCCTAATGTCTTCAAGTATAAGTTATAACCGTATTTATTTCCAACGCTTATTCCGCTCTCGATAGAGACTATTGTGCCAGTGACTGCATTATTTTTGTGCACATGTATGATGTGTCCACTAAGTTTCTGTCAATGTCGATATTAATGTGATCAGAAAAACATACCGTTATGACAAAAGCATAGGTAGTCGTGTTCAGGCGTTTTTGGAATGCGTCTTGGCTGCTTCCACAATTTTCTGCAGTCCAACCACCACAATAAATTGATACTAATGGTATCAAAACTGTAAAGTGAGTATATTTTTGTAAGACATGTAAATGATCGACATTCGTCCTTCTCCCTGATAACAAATGAATTCGAATTTTCTTAAAATAAGTATTTATATTTTATTATAGTAGCTTAGCACAAATCCATTATATTCTTATAAACCTCCACGACCCCTTCCAGCTGACGGGGCGCCTCCTTGCCATGAACCTCTTCCTGACGGTGGAGCTCCTCTACCGCCTACACCGCCTCCACGCCCTCTTCCTCTTGCTAAAAAGAAGCAAATATGCATTAAGTTCCAACAAATTTACAAAACCACTTTATGTACCTTGCGCTCTTAATATAGCCGATTTTCCTCTTCCTGCCGTACCGCCTTTACCAGATTGTTTTTTAAACATCGGAGCATTTTTCAACATGTCCGGCAAAATTAGAAACCTTATTTTTGATCCACGGATATAAACGTTCTCCAAATTTGTAGTGCGTCCATCGCGGTAGGTCACAGTTATTTGTGTAAGTTGGCAATTCATATTGTCCTCAGCTTCAATTAATTTGCCGCGATAAACTTCGCCGGTTATTGTTTCACAGGTTACGATGTGGCCTTCTGCCTCGTGCAATACTTTAATTGGAACACCAATCGACATTTTGAAAGTATGAATTAAGTTAAATGTTTCAAAAGGTTTAAAAGAGAATTGGTGCTAATAGATTTGTTAAAATAAACGTATTTCTTCAAATCACTTCACTTCCTTTTGTTGCGATTCGATCAACACAATATGATGGAGGAAAACGTTTTGGTTGACAGAAACGCCATTTTTTTTGCTAGTGCGGTGGTCTCTTTCATTAATGGCTATCGTTAGTGATCAAGTGATGCCAAGTTACTTATATTTAGAAAATATCTTACGGAAATAAACGAAAAATATGTTTATTCTTGTATTTACAGTTAAGAAATGCACCAAGTTCATCATCGAGAATTCTCGTATCGGGTGATGAGATATATCAAAACGAAAACGTTACCAAAGGAAAACTATCAAAACGCTCGGTTAGCAGCGTTGCCATTACGCAACCAAAGCAGAAGAAATCAAGAACCACAGCCGTAGATTTACCCCCACCGTCTTCTAACTCTGTGGATGAGAGTGTATCCCTGGAAAGGGAACTAAACGATATACTAGTGGATCCTTCCATAGTCTCTGGTGATACTATGGATTCATTCCCGGACTCTGAAAATTTTAATGAAGCAAGCATAAACCTAATCCTAAGTGAACTTGCAAATGGAACACTAGCATTAGTATCAAGTGCAGATCCGACGAATCCTGAAAAGGACTTCAACGAAATCTACATTCTCTGCAAGGAAACCGGGCAGCTAAGCGACAAGCCACTGGATCTTCCCGAGGAAATAATTGATGCCATTCGCTCGGTTATATCCAGCTAATTTGCAAAAGCTCAAAAAATGCAATTATTGCCTATTTTGTAGATAATACTCCCCCACACAAAAATATTTGCTTTAACTGCTTTTATTTATCGGTAGGTTATAAGGATGTTAAAGATGTATTTACGAATAAAAAATATTAAACTACAGGCATACCACAAACGAGAAACTATATTATCAAGTTGTTTGCATATATATATCTAACTGCGATTATGCCGATTACCATCACCCCTTCGCACAACATCCTTGTATTCATCCATAGCCCTTTGTCGCTGCAAATACTCAGGATCATCATTTTCAATCAGAATCTCGTTGGCTTCCCTTTCTTGTTCTTCCTTTTCGTCGGGGTTTGCAAGCTGGGCAAGCAATTGCTGCTGGTTCATCTTTTGCACTTGCTCTTCATCGGGGAAAATGCCCTCGTGAACGCGTTGTTGGTAAAACTCATCCACAGTCATAACAGGCAAGCTTGGATAGCCCATTCCGAAGACAGCTTTCTGTGTGTTATCGCGGGTAATGATAAATGGTTTCATTGGTGGTTTTGGCGGTGCCTGAACTCTGTTGTGTTTGGGGGCAACAGACGATTTAGATAGCGAAGCCCTCATTTGAACCATTTGTTTTTCCAAGTTAATGCTTTCCAACTCCTCATTTGATTCGATTATACTGCGGTTTATTAATTTGATGAAGAAATCGCGTTTGATTTCATCATCCACAGATTCATTAAGCACTGCTCCACGCAGCATTTTAATTTGGTCGTCGAGCTCTTTCTTTTTACGGAACTGCGCAATTTTATTGTTCCTTGAGTGAGCCGCATTAATAAGACTTGCCAATTCGTCTACCGGCGCGCCGTTCTTTTCATCTACAGACCCATTCTCATGCTTTTTTGGTGCCTCCGTGAGTTCATAGTCAGCACAACGTTGAACAAAATCACTGAAATACACAAATATATTGTACCAGTTAATTTGATTTGAGTAAATCCACGAACTTGTAGTAAATTTCGGCCAACTCTAGGAGCCTTAAGCGGTCTGGGTCATTCGATTTAGTAGTCAATCTGGCCAAGAAGTAAGGCAGCAGTAAGTATTGTAGATGTTCTGTAGGCACTTCATCAATTAATTCATTTGGACTGAACATAGATATTTGATTCACAACACCGGTGCTCTTTTCAAACGTTTCAATAGCTTCCTTCACTTTGTTCTGCAAAAAAAGATCTTTGAGCAAACAGAAATTACTTAAATGTACTTTTATTTTACTTGATATTCACGACTCGCAAAAGGTAAGGTTGTTGTTTCCAATTCGTCAAACAGTTTCCAACCATCCAGAAATATATCATGTAGTTTTTTATCTCCAGATTCTGTAGACTCAGCCATTGTTTTCGTTAGTTTTTTGCAAATTGCACCAGGTCCACTGACAGATGTCAATAAGAAATAGACTGTTTGATTCATCAAGAAAATTCCAAATGAGTGCGTTCAACGAAACATGGTTATTGTATAATAACCACTTCTATACAAGACATATTAATATTTTACTCTCACAAAATACAGAACATTGCATAGATAGGAAAGGACTTAATAAAAACTATAATTTAACAAACTCTTATAAGCATTTTATTCGCCTTCTAAGTGCTTTTGCTGTCACTGCCACCTCTCGTCGAATAGATGTCGTCAAGTCAACTAGTGGGACTACCGTAACTCAAGCACAACAATTTTCGATGTCGCGCTGCTGTCATTTTCTCCGTCGTCGCATTCTTCCTTTCATAATTTTTTTACGCTAGTTTCTAAAAATTTCACTTTATTTACTCGTAAAGAACCCAATTAAAATCTAATTTCTCTCGGCAAGTTCTCCGTAAATCATCTCGTAAAGTGTTTATGAATAAATATACCACATCCACAAAACAGCACCTGAATCGCCTTAAAATTTATTTTCCTTATCCGCTCGAACGAGAAAAAATTGCAGTTCTATATATTTTTTTTTCGTTGGAATTTTCATTTCACTTGCATTTTCCTTTCTGTTATTCGTCTTGAATTTTGTGCACTTGTCGTTTTTCCGTCATCATTTGTGTCGTCGTTGTCGCTTCTAAATGCCGTGGATATTTACTTCTAGTGCATAAATGTTTCATTTGAAGGAGATATAAAGCAAGAAATTACTTTCCAAAGTAAAACTAAAGAATGCCATTAAAGTTTTTAAAAAAATCTCGCCACTATAATGTTACTTCGAAGAGCCTGTTTGTTATTCCTGTTCATCATCTACTAGGTGAGTTAAACATTCTTATATAAAATATAATTAGATAATATAGATATTCAAATTAGTCAAGAGGCAGATATGACTCTGAAAAAAGATGAAGAATTCCAGGGGCGGATAGCCTTATCAGAACACACGTTCTTCTTCTTAAATCTGTACGCATCTTTTCTCTGTATTGTCTTCGCTGCCTCAGCACCAGCACCGCGGCAGCAAAAACAGCAACCGCCGCCGCCGCCCCACTCTCAAATGGCGTTAATAAAATTCACATTGAACAACATTCCATCCCAATGAGTCGAACTGCCTCCTTATCCATTCTCTGAACTAAAATACGCACACACAAAGCGAAGATACTCTACTCAACAGAGTCCACCACGGTACACAATCTATCTCCGGTAACCTGTGTGGTGCTGCTGATCTAGGTGTTACGGCGCTTTTTTTCTCAGTTTGCTGCTAGGGCTACCTGTGTGACTTGTACTCTTATCGTTGTCGCCTTTGAGCAGTTAACGTCAGGTATGTGTGCGTGCTCGTCGTCAGTTCTGTTGTCGTGTATATTCTGCTTCACCTGTACTCTTGTGAGTTCTATTTCAACCGCTGTTTGATATGTGCAAAAAAAGGAAATCTATGTAATAAATGATTAATTTTATTTTTTTATTATCATGTGTCATATCAGCGTCAATCAAGATCTTGGCGATGATATCTGTCTTTCCTTTAGGGACGATAAGATACATCTGTATTCGTGCGATGAAATCCTTATCTTCGCATATTATTTAAGATTTCTCGTTGTTGCGCGCAAATATGTCACATTTGAATGGTTGTCTAATGCCGGCTAAATAAATGCCTCGGTGGCGGAACTTATGCCATTTAATATTCAAAACAGATTGTTCTGTGAAAGCACGCAGCTCACTCTTCTTTTTTGCAAGAATATTGTGTTCTCTTCGCGAATTCCTTTGACGCTTTTGTTTGTTTATTGTTTATCGCTGAATGTTTATATGTATTTTGTTTTCCTTTGAGTTTTGCAAAACGATCACAAAAACAAAATGCTGCGTATTTTGCGGTTGTATTTTTATTGTTGTGTTTCGACGTTTTGACGCCAAAGATGATTTTCAGTTGATATTTCAAGATGTCGTGCTGTCAATGAATAAAAAGATTATGTGTAATTATGTTATGTGCATAAATCACAGAGGAAAGCGTTTAAATTTGCATTCTGGCTTAGAGGATAGCTCTTGGGTGTTGCCTTCGATTTATATTGAATGGCATAACTCCAAGAACATTAAATTTGCATACAATTTAATATGCAACCGAAAAGAGAAGAAACTACCCAATAGTTCCATTGAATAAAATTGCCGTTATATTGTAGAGTAAGTCTTCACCTCTGATACACGATTGTTTTTTTTTTTTTTGGTCAATATTACTTAAATGGGACTTTCATTTTGTCAGTTAATTTTGCTACAAAGCAGGGATTTGATTTTCGTCATTTTCATTGTTATTACATTAATACTGTGCGGGTTACATCAATTTTAATGAATGTAATTTAGCACAGTTCGGCAATGTGAGAGATTTGATATAAAAGTCACATGAAAAATACATAGCATACACCAGATGCACATCTGGTAGACACATATGTATTTCATTGTTATATGTCATTGATACGTATGTATGTATGTAATGTATCTTGAATGAAGTTCTGAAACGTGAAATAGAGCCACAGGATGCAATATTTGGAAAAGACGGCGAAGCTTAAAAAAGGCAAATCAATTAATGATCACTCCATTCGACAAGTGTAAGGCTTTGCTGTAATTTGTGCTGCATAACGCATATGGATATTGACGCAAATTAATGTGGTCCCCGCCCAGAGCATTCCCATATGTGTGACTGACTATAATATCTCTAATTGCACGCAGCTATCAGCCGTCGGTTGTAGTTTGCCCTCTCTGGGTAAGCGGAAGGTTTATAGTGGGGATACATGAATGTGGATTTTTAGTTGTTTAAAGACCAATTACAGAAAGATGGACAGAGAAGACATTGAGAGATTAGTTTTATAATTTTACCTAGATTAAAAAGTAAGATACTTCTTGATGGTCGTTTTTCCTGGGTAGTCTGTAATGCTTGGAACTTTTTTTCATAAAGTACGTCCAAAAGAATTTATGGACATTTATGCATTTAAACTCTGATTTAGAAGCCGTATTTCAATATTGCTCCAATATATTATAAACAAGTTTGGAAGAAGAGAGAAGACACTTATTTTTTTGCAGTGACGATATTACAATAGCTTCAATGAAAACACCTATAGGAATTCAATATGAAAAGCAGTGCTGTAATTAAAATAAGTGGCGCTATGGCATGGTAGGCTGGATTAAAGTATAAAATGGATCCCAGAACTAAAGTAGCAAAACTTTACATTTAACTTTGTTCGTCTCCGTACAATTTTGGCCAATGTTTTAATGACCTGACATATTTTTTGATCCAAATACACACAGTTTTGCGTCAAATAGCCTGTGCTAAGAATTGTGAAGAAGACTTGCGGCAATCCTACACACGGTAGATCAAACTTAAAGCTCCATTATTACGCCATTAGGTGGCATTGTTCCAAGATTTGCATTTTTATAGCTATTTATTATCTTCATGGTTCTTACCACAAAGATATACCTATTATAGTCATACAATTTTTCTTCGGTATAACATTCTTAACCTATAAAGATACACATTTGTAAATTTGATAAGAGTTTATCTTGGAAGCGTTAGGCATGACAAACTCTGAACCCCAGACATGTCTCAAATATATCCATTCATTTGGGCCGGGCACAAAGTAAAGACACCAAACAATATAGATCCTTGTCTTTTCCATGAAAAATCTTAATTCATTTTTGGAGCTATAGTATGTTTAGAAGCATTTTTCCAACAGGTCTTCCCGTATTAATTCTTATGATAAAGTTTTATCTTTAACTCCGCATTCAGAAACTTTTCTTTTATCAGTCATTAAAAGTCTTTAGAGACACATGTAGAAATTAATAAGAAACTGTCCGCGTACTTAGGGATCTGCCTGTTGTTGCTATTTAATCTCCTTGCCATGCTTCCGATAGATATAATGATCAAACCCATTCGTTTTGTGAGCTGCGTTGTTTTTTGCTTCTTAATTTCATGCCTGCATGAAATATCTTCCGCATATAAATCTACCATTTATTACAAAAAAAAAGAATACAAATCGACCCTGACCTTTCATTCGTACGCTACTTACCCATATGACTCTCGTTTTCTTTCTGACGCATTTTTTCCGTTCCGTTTATTACAGATACATCAACAACAGTTGATTGTACGCTAAGTGCGGAAAGCAATGGCCAAGACTGTCTTGATAATGTCTGCCAACGTCTGTCAATCGGTCAACCAGAACTCTTCGGCCTTAGGTACATAGTAAAAGGCAAAGAAGACGAACTCAAATGGATCGACTTGGAGCGGCCACTGAGTAGGCAATTGGAGAAATATGCCGCCGGACATAAGATATTTTTACGAGTCCTTCACTATGTAACGACAGGGGTTAAGCACCTCAGCGACGAGGTGTCACGTTATTATTACTTTCTGCAGCTCAAAAACGATGTGGTGGAAGAACGCATCGCATGTGATATACGAACAGCTATTCTGTTGGCGCTCTATTGCCGGCAGGCAGAATACGACAGCTATCAGAGAGATAAACACACTAAGGACTACCTACGGACACGATTAATACTCCCAAAGAGTCTCATGCATGAAGGATTGGATGAAAGTCTTATCGATGAAGTGCAGCAGCTGAATCCGAGTATTCAGCACCTTAGTCAAAGTCAGGCAGAGGAAATGTACATAAAATGCTGTCAGCGACTGGATGGATATGGCGAGGAGCGATTCTCGGCAAAGGACTCTTTAGGCAACGACATACAGCTGGGTTTGACGATTAATGGTATTGTAGTCAATTCGCAAATTGGTCGGCATTACTATCCATGGAAAGATTTCCTCACGGTGGTGAACGCAAAGCGTTCGATAAACATCGAGCAGAAAAAAGACGAGCAGATATACACCCTGGCATCGTTTACCCTACCAGATGCCGATATCGCGAGATATATTTGGAAGTTATGTGTCACCCAGCATATGTTCTTTAAAAACTACATAGACGAGGAGGCTGACAGTGAGAACGGAGGTCATCACCCCGAGTCGATACAAAACATGGCTCATGATTTTGGCGATAGCCGGGAGGACCTACTATTGGACCAACAGCGGGCCATTTATACGCCAGAATTTCAGATGGTTCTTCCTGGTGGTGTGCAAAACTCAATCATGTCATCGAACATGTCGTTAGCAACAAGCAGCCACCAACAAGCTCGCACGCCAAACCAGAGTTGGGCGAATATTCCGCAGGAGTACGCTTCTTCGACGAACTGTAGTTTCACAAATATGGTCGTTGATCCGTTAGATAACCGCATCCAGAGCACATCATGTTTGGATTTGAGTAACAATAACAACTTTTCTCAGGAGCGAGAGCGGCTTAAAGCAATGCTACCAACGTATAGGCCCGCACCCGACTACGAAACAGCTATGCAACAAAAGTACCGCGCAAGTGCGAACGAAATTAACAATATTAATCAGCAAACCATTGCCGCAGCGGCAGCTGTACGCGTCACTTCATCCGGAGCTATGCTCTCAGCTGATCCAAACTTTTACTCTGGAAGCCAGCCAGATGTCCACAACATGTCCGCAATAACCACTGAGAATATTCTGCATCAGCTAGCACCCCATCGCTATCCAGATGTCACACAGACCGCTCAAACTATGCAAAATCATTTAAGTAGGAATAACGTTTACACAAACATCGACCTCGCGCAACGTCTGCAAATGATGCGGGTGAAGCCACCACCACCTTATCCTGCGAATAGGTTAAGCTCCACCTCTACACCGGACCTGGCGGTGGCTAGTCACCGAACGTTACTGGGTTGCCGTGCTTACGTGTCTGGATCTAGTCCCGATCTTGTTTCCAACCGAAATTTGCTCAATACTCAGTATCATCCCATACATTATCCGTATATGAACCATATTGGACACTCGCAACCGTATTTGCCACACGGTACGTTTGAAAACTTGAACATGATCGAAGAGCAACCGTCATTGGTGCTGCCAATCCCTCCACATTCTCAGCCGCCACCACCGCCAGCACAGCAAATCTATCGACCACCAAAGTTTCAGGAACCCAATGGCGGGGGTCTACAACGGTCGGCAATGAATGGGTCCATTGAGCCCATTTACGAAAACGTCCCGCTGCCGCATTGCTATACAACGGAAAACGCCTCAGAAATGCGTAACAGAACGTCCAGTATTCAGTCAGCTCCTGGTGGCATACACCAAGGCACACCGATCGCACAGATGCACTCAGAAATAGATGGAATAACACTCAACATGCAACGCTTGCACACGGGAAGTAGTGGAGGAAATGGTGGTATTCCTCAATTAGAAGCCACCAATGAAGCCCTTCTCCAAATGAATATGCACAAGCCTCCAACACCCTCCTTGCTGTCACCGCCACCCCGTGAGACTCGATCGTCATCCTCGCCGATAGACCAACCACGAAAGACTAATCTTGTGAAAACAACTTCGGATGTACTGCCACATTCATCGAAACATTTTACTGACGATCACTTCAACGCATCGCAATCGTCCTCATATCTGAATTCAACACAAACGACCCTCAGCACTACACTCGACTCAGTGAATAGCTCAACAGCCAGCAGCGGCACCAAAGAGAAGCGGAAAAAGCGGTGGAATATTCTCGGTCGAAGCAAGAACTCAGTCGATAAGGAACGCAAGAGTGCCACCCTTGGAAGAGACAAGAGTAAAAATCAAGTGAAGGTAGAACTGTCGCAGGAGGACCTGAACTTACGACATAGATGGTCAACAGGACTTCCCAGGCATCAGCCGATATCGGCTACTTACAGCAAGGATAAGTTGGTAAGATTCAGACTCGTTTGCTTGTTAAAACTAACATAACCTAAAATATTCACATCTAGTGTCAGATTTTAGACGCAAAACTGAATGACTCACAGCTGTACATGGAGTTCGAACGAATACCGAAACGAAGGGAAAGTGCCCGCTACGATTGTGCCCTGCTAGAGGAGAACATAAGGAAGAATTCTGATCCGAACTTTCTGCCATACGATGATAATCGAGTACGAATAACGCCCACAATGGAAAATCGACATGGATACGTAAACGCTTCGCACATATCTGTAGGTCATGGTTTCAATCTTGTTGTTCATCACGTTAATTTTTGGTTATGTTTTTCCGCAGGCAACCGTAGGGACGAAACAAAGATTTTACATCGTCGCTCAAAGTCCGCAAATTGAATTGACAAAAATTGTCTTCTGGCAGTGTGTATGGGAAGCTGACGTGTATTTGATTGTTCAATTATCTGAGGACCTGAATTATATTCCGCCCGACACTAATCAAAGATTAGAACTTGGCCAGGTATATTAGCCTAAACCATATTATCGAACTACTGAGAATATAAATTTATTGTTTTAATTTAGTTTCAAGTGTATCAAGAGTTTTCGCAGACCACGGATCGGTGTGTTACGAGTAAGTTGCGCTTGTATCATGTACAATCAAGACGTTACAGATCAGTTTGGCACTTAAACTATACTGACTGGGCAGAACAGAACTGTCCGCGGGATGTGAATCATTTCTTGGATTTCCTTGAGGAACTGAACTCGGTTCGAATGGCGTCGATAAACGAAGTACCACCCGGTCACAATACAAATCCACCAGTACTTATACATTGCTTAGAAGGCGGTGGACGGTCTGGTGTTACATTGACCGCTGACCTTCTATTGTATACTTTGGATCATAATGAGGTAAGTGAATACAGGAAAGATAAGACAGAGTAGACTATCTCGCCTCGATTGACTACCAATGCTACCGCCGTGTACTTCAATATCAACTGGGTTTAGACAATATTATTGACTTTAATACTCTTTTAACTCAATGCTGTCTGTTTTCATTTAAGCGTTCTCAAATGAGCAGCCACTTCTTGTGTAATTGGCATAATTCAACACATATTTTGTACCATCAGGAAGTTTAAACGATACGAAAAATTATTTAAACCCTTTTGCCTTGACTTCAACATCGATCAACGTTTAAGTATAACGCTTATATCTTGGTAATTCCAAGACGTTTCTGCATCTAAGAGTACGTTAAAGTTCATAGGAAACATTATTATTGCAATGCAATGCAATGCCCGATCACCGACATGCTGTCGTTTTAAGTATGCCCAACTGAGTTGGCCAGCGAGCGCACAAATATACAATGTTTGTTCATCGAGTATCGAGCATAGTTTGGGTCAGATTTGTTTCTTTTTTTTTTTTTGAATCTATGGGCAACAGTTAAAAAGTCTTAATAATATAAGCTTTTCTCGCGAAATGCATTCATACGACGCTGATATTGCGACCTAATTAAACAAGGACAATACAGAGGCAAATATATGAATGCCATGATTTCTGTGTTAAATTCATTTTAGTTGAATATAACATTTTATGAAAGAAAACTATTATTTAATCAATAGTTATTCTTGATTTTGATTATCCTGCGTAGATGGAAATATTTTTCTCAAAGATTTTCGGTTTAATTTGTTGGGGTGTATTGTAAACTGTACTTTACTAAAAGCAACTATACTATTTTATTTTCAGGATCTAGATATACCTAGAGTCATCGGACAGTTGCGACACCAGCGTGATAGCATAATACCGTCTCTGGCGCAATACAAATTCATCTACGCACTTCTAATAACCTACTTGAAGCGAACCAGATTAATCTAGACTGGCAGTAACAAATAGCGATTAACTTTTTTTGTTTAAATCAAATTCATCTAATTTACTTTAAAGGAAATAGCGTAGACGTATCGAAAGTAACAAAAGGGTATATTTATACGATTAAAGTATTTATATGTGGTATTTGAAGAATAGTATAAGAGAGTGTGCCCCAATAAAATAAGCAAACCATACAAAGGTTGTAAAACGGGTATACAAATCTAAGTTCGAATGCGTCTTAAAACGAAAACAACGCGTGATCAAAATGCAACTAAGAGCAATTTATAAAATTGGAAGATATTATGTGCCTTAATAATTTACTTGTGCAGAAGTTAAATCCTTTTTTACTAGGTATTAAAGTAACATGTTATACATATAAATATATATATATATCTTGATTTTTATATTTAATGCCAATCCGACTCCGATCCGACTTCATTATTAGTACTGTTTTATTTTATTTCTTTTTCTCTGTGTCAGATATATACATATACGTACAGTCTTTAAGCGTTATTTTTCTCCTTGTAGATAAAGTTTACACATAAAAGTATATTTAAGTTGTTTCTTTCATAAAAGAAATTAAAATTTTTTATGTATAGAACGATATTGTATTCATTTTTTGTAGTATTTCTCTGATTTTATCCATCCCATACACGCAATTTTCCGTTTTTTTTTTCATTTTATTTTCCCTCGTTGTATGTACTTTCAGAGAATCGTTTATGTACATGGACTGTGTAACAGTAATAAAAAGTGCCCTTATATTTTTAATAAAATTTACATTTTACAGATACGTATTTGGTTTTAATTTAAGGGTTGTTTTTGTCGCGAATTTAAATTCAGTCCAATACCGTAGAAAATAATATACAGAACATATGAACGTGAAAAATTTGATTTTTATAGGCGTTATTAAATTTTTGTATTTTTTTTTCTGTTTTTCATTATAGCAAGCAGTTTTCAATGAAAAGAAATCTCTTTTTTAGGATCTCCTGCCATCAAATCAAAGGAATAACATTCCCTTTTTATCATCGCATGTCTACAAGCAACGATTTCCGCTTAACTAGAGGCAAACGAAATGTACTATCTACTCTTCCAGAAAAATCATCTCATCTCTATTATTATGAATTCTCAACTTCTGAACTGATGGCTCGATCGATTAAAATTGGTAAAAAGACAGGTTACTTGATGAATTGCATAGGACACTGTGTATTTTGGCCCATAGAGTTTGACTTTAATTCGGAGAACATTGTACTCAGGAACAAGAATTAGCAAAGAACACTGTAGCTTGTTCTTGTTTTATTGATTTACAATCGATGTCGTTGTAAAGATGACAGTTAGTACTAAAAAGCTTCCTTGATAGTTTTGCATATGATTGATTTCAATACTCTCATCCTCCCACTAAACGCATATCTGGAACAAACAATAAGCAAATCATACCCATCAAGCGACAAGTGCGATCCACTCATCACTTCGAGTATTAACACTGTTTTATAAATCAAGTGTTTAACACATCAAAATTAGATCCTGCTTGAATTTATATTTTTCTGGAATAAGAAAAATATTTATTCTTTAAATATGTAAAAACAATGCAAATTGTGCACTTTATATAATCTGCCTTGAAAATTAAATTGTTTATTCCATATATGGAGAACGTTACCGTGGCAACGATCAGTATCTTCGATCAGGGAATTGTTTACTTATGTATGTAGATACAAAATATTTCACTGATCTCCAATGTGTCCTTTTAAAAAAATCATTTGAATTTGTTATTTCATAAAGAATATATAGATAAACTATATATATCAGCAAACAACTTGTTAAAGTTGCTTTATTCCTTACGCTACTGTCTTCAAACATCGCCATCTATGTATGAAAAATATCTGCAACTCGCAATGAGCACTACCTCCAAAATTATGTACTAGTTGTAATTAATCTGCTGTCACACAATAGGTTTGTTCGATTGCTTTACTTAAGTCCACAATTCTTAATACAAGAACCCCTCAATCCTGTACGCCTACTTGCAAATTCTTTTAAATTTGCGATATGTCACAAGTATCATAGTTGGAGGAGTACAAACTACGAGAACTCAAACAGTCATTATATAAAGAAGAATGTATGCTAGATCAATTGAATATATAACTCTTTTCTCGTTATCAAAGCAAATTGCCTCTCATTTGTCACACATGTCATTTCCTACGGTTGTAACACCAACTGACGTCACGACTGTCTTGGGGACAGACATACCTCGTATTATCGTGACATACAAACAGAACTTATATCGGCCACAAGTGACATTTCAAAATTTTCCCTCCGTGTGAATGAAAATTTCTGTAAATTTCTGCAGTCAGTGTTTGCTTTCTTTTGCAAAGTGTTCAATTAAATTTGTAGTCTACATACTTACAATCCATCAAGTTGTATATCGTTCGTAGTCTTTCAAATACAAGATAAATTGAAAAAGAAAGTCAAACGAAAAACAAGAAGTGTATTTTGATGAAGGAATGCATACAGCTCCTAGCGGACGCATCCGAAATGCCTTGCTGGTATTATGATAAGAAGGCCCTGAAACAAACGCCATCCATCGTTGATGGCATATCACTGGAAACGGAAAGGCGCTATCGCAAAGAAGGCGCTCGCTTTATCATGAATTGTGGAACACAAATGGGACTGGGTCATAACACCATGGCTACAGGTGTAGTGTATTTTCATCGCTTCTACATGTTTCATTCGTTCAAGAGCTTTCCGCGGTATGTTACTGCCTGTTGTTGCCTACTGCTTGCTGGGAAAGTTGAAGAAACACCAAAGAAATGTAGAGACATCATAATGACTGCCCGAGGACTGTTGACTGACGCCCAATTCTACTCGTTCGGTGATGATCCCAAAGAAGAAGTAATGACCCTCGAGAGGATATTACTGCAAACTATAAAATTCGATTTGCAAGTGGAGCATCCTTACAGCTTTCTTTTGAAATACGCCAAGTGCATCAAGGGTGACCAAGCAAAACTTCAAAAAATGGTGCAAATGGCATGGAACTTTGTCAATGACTCGCTGAGCACAGTTGTGTGCCTGCAATGGGAGCCGGAGATTATCGCTGTGGCACTTATACATCTGGCCAGCAAGCTGAGTAAGTTCACTGTGGTCGACTGGGTCGGACGTCAACCCAGTCATCTCAAATGGTGGGATATGTTTGTTTCTGATGTGACCATGGAGATCCTGGAGGATATTTGTCACCAAGTCTTAGATCTTTACCAGACCAGTCAGACAAGTAACAATGAGAACAACAGCCCTCCACAAAAGCCACCGAGTCGTGCGGAATCTCCAACCAGCATACCTCAGCCCTTGCCATCATCAACATTGCGTGACGCCTCACCTGCTGCTGCAAAAAATTCGATACCACCGCAGTCTTTTACTAAACCTACTCATGATGACAAGATGGAAGTAAGCACCATACCAAGTACGTCGTCGATTAAACCGTTACAACCTCCTGATGCTATGCCGTACATGTACGCTGAGAACTACATGCAAATGTACGCACATGGCCCACACTATTCGACTCAAATTCCTGGACCTTCGCAAATGGTGCCGCCTACAGCAGCCCCACCACCTTTACCGCCGCCACCGATGTTTGGTACACAGTTCCCAATGTCTTCACAACCGATTCCTCCGCATTATGGTGGAGCTGCTCCTCCACCACCACTACCCTCGCATAGACCTGCACCACCTCCACAACACATTGGAGCTCCACCGCCCGCCAGTTGTTACTATCCCCCCTATGGTCGACAACGCTATCAGCCGCCAACGTAATGAAGGCCCATTGATTGTCTATAGGGAAATGTAAAAAATAACAGGCAACTGTAAACGAATAATAAACGTTGTATATGATAAATTGTTTTTTTTTCGTTTTTTCATTAAACATTGAAATTAAGTCGGACAAGAGCATTGTGAACGACCAAGCTCCTCGGTGCCACATACAAGAGTCGGTAAGGTAAACATAATTGGCGGAGAGATATGAAAGAACAACCTCCTCAACACGCCAACAGATAAGGGTGCCTCAGTAACCAGACTATCTCCGGATGTTCCAAACATATTAGTGACGTACTTATAGACATTAGAAAAACTGGTATTTGCAAGATTGTATACTATGGAGAATTATTCATGCTCGAAACTTCAGCAGTTCAAGTCCAACATAAGAAGAATATATATGTATATTTCCTGAGATGGTAATCTACCTGGAAATGCTATGAAAATGCGTAGACGATGAAGGATGGAATCTCGATCTTACAGTCTTTTCTTTTGCGTACAGCAATATAGCAACACCTATGATGTTTGTTCAAACTGTAAGCTTTTGTAGTCGAAATTGAGCCAAAGTGATTTGAGGCACGCGAGCCATTTGGGCGATTTTTTTTTTTTTTTGAAACACTGACAGAATGATGTAATGGTCTCTGCGCATACGGACCTACATTGAGTGGGCAAGTTTGCTCAAAAGTACTCCCTTCGATGTACATACAATGCAGACATGAACATTTTGAAAGATTTCTTTACACCTTGAATCATCAACGGTGTGAAAAAACGCATTTAGTTGATAATTGAGTTTGGCTTGTATGATTTTCCTTATAAGCATCTACAAATCTCATCTTCTAACTAAATCAACTCACAACACGACCGTGATTCCCTAGAGTTTGTTAAAAAAAAAACTCTTTTCATACATATCACAAACATAATGCATGGCCCGAAAGCACTGTAAGAAAAAAATTATATGGGCGGATATTAGGTGAACTTTTGTTAAAAAAAAGTATGCGATTTGTTTTTATACACACGAAAAATCTTCTTGAAGATGCTTACTTACATCTTTCTGCTTTACATTGGTGTCTGCTTTCATTAATGTAACCATAACATACTTCATGAAAGTTGTTACTGAGAAGCTATACCTAGAGAACTTAAAAATAAACCAAGAAATTGTTTAAATAATACTCGTTGTGTAAATAAAGAGATGTACATGAGTAGAAGGCAAGAGCCTACTTATTTGAACGCAAAGTGAGTGGGGAATATTTCAAGTCACTGGCTTTGAATAGAAAAAGAATTGAATGCAAATTCATTTCGTCCTGGAAATGTTTTCCAGTAGAATAAATACTCTAGTGGGTTCTAGGAAAAGTATTTTATTATAATTACCATATTTACTACTAGGTAGACAGTTTAATGTTTCAAGTGTTTTTTTTTCTTGCTTTTGCGTTTAATTTTTGGTTACAACAGAAATGTATCCAGACTTATAATACTGCGGAATCGAAATAAACTCTGCAAGTGGTTTTGTGTTATTTCTTTGCTGTGCTTGTCTGATTATGTAGATTATTTTTCCTGAAAAAAAGGGAAATGCGTGAATATCTTCGACACAATGCGAAGGTTTACGTGGACTTACCTAAAATGTTACTGTCAATGAATCGCTTATCTAGTTGCTTGAGCAATTCGAGATTGTTTTTTCTTGTCCATTGGTGTAAAATATCCGCCACTTGAACTTGAACATGTTCTGTATGCAATATGTGTGCATCCTAGAAAATTGTGTGAGAAATTAAATTTTTTTTTAAGCCATTTGGTAGGGTTAACTTACCGGCTCATATTCCACCGTAACTGCACCATTGCAGGCGAGTTCTATGAGCTTCTTTAATTTCGGATGGTTGCAAATTTTCTTTGATTGATACAGAATAAACTGTTTGAGATTTTTAAACTCCGGTGGACTCGCTTTAAAATATGATGTGATGAGCTCTTTGTTGTATGAAATCTTGAGTTTATCCTATTAAATATTAAAGTTTTTCTTTGCATTACAGGTTTGATTGATTGCATTATTTTGTTTCTAAGTTTCTAAATATCCTGTAAGGTCTTCTCGAAAAGGCGTTGAAGCCATGTGGGTTCGTTCATGTAAGCAATATGCATTCGCAATTGTCAAACCTATGACTTTTTTAAAAGTATAGAACTTTAATGTAATATGTTTCAAGTTTAAATTACATTTCTTACCACGAGGTAAGCTACGTAAGCAGTTTCCCGCTTACGGGATGTGTCTGCGGGTGTTCATGCTAATGAAGAATAATCGAATGTTTGGCAAAAAAAACACAAAAAACAAAATGATTCAAATCTCCAGGGCTCAATTAAAAACCTTAAACGGTTCTCTATCAAGTGTCTTTATTTTTACACTCTCTTCACCCACTTCGCCACCATAAATAACCTTTTTCGAGTTTGTGATACAATTCAATGAGTGCCTATTTCCTAATTTCGACATTCGGAATCTACGGTATATTATTGGTGTCTTCTACTCGTGACAGAACAATAGAGTGTACAACACGAGTGATGTCTATAGAATCTAGACCTGATCCATGTGAACAGTAACGCCCTTGAATTTATTTTATTGCCCTAAAGTGTTGGTGGGACAGGGCAGGAGGGACATTTCTGAAGTTGATCGGCCTTCTAATAATAGGAAAACCGCTATGTAAAAAAGGTAGTAGCAAACAATTTCCACAACTAAAACTTTTTAATAGGGCTTTAGAACAGTATCTCTATTGCGAGCGTACTATACTTTCAAAATAATGTAAACTTATTATTCCATATATACTGTATGGAGTTATTCAAAACTAAACAAACATTTTATTTCAGTCATTAATGAGGCGGTTGAGAGAAAATCGATAGAATTGCAAATGTGAAAGGTTAATAAACGACTACCATACTTTAAAACATTACCCAGTTCTAGAATATTAGTCATCGAATTTTAAATCACCGCAGGTAATCAATGTCGTTGAAAGGTTCTCACACTTCAAGAACAGATTACGTAAGGAAAATTGAGTGTTTGTGACACCATAAAAGCTTAGCGAGGCTTATTGAGTAACCCCCCTCCTATGTCTGTCACGTTATTACATGACACATCATATCCCCCAAGCGCCATGAAGTGTATAATATGCATAACATTCAATCTATTTAAGGAACATATTTATCGTCGGAAAGGGATGATCGAATCTCCAATGTATAAAAGGATGTATATATTGTATTACATACCAGTGCCTGCACTAGAGTATTCTCGTCTGCATTCAATGTAGAAAATGTAGAAACCACTTTCTCAGTCATTTTTAAGCGCTGCAAAAATAACACAAATCAAATATTGAAGAATGAAGCGATGTCTGTACCTTATCTGCATCAAAATTATCACACGATGATCTTCTTTGGTAATTCTTGTGCGTCTGTTGCTTCTTCTCAGGATCCTTGCATCCACTGTCACCAAATCCTTTACTACCATCGCCTCTGTCGGCACCGTCCACACTTGTATCTATGATTGCTTTCTCTCGTGCCGTTGGCAGCAGATCGTTCAGATCAAAACTCAATGACGACGATGGGGGCTTATTACACAAAACACTACTACTGCTACTCAGGCAAATGCCTGTATTACTACTACTGCTGCGACTGCTGCCGCTGCTATTGCAATGTCCAAATGCCATCAAATGGTGAGACCGCTTGTTTTTGCATTTTGGACATTCGGACCACTCAATTGGTTTGCCGATTGTGTTTGCTAGGAACTCCTTTTCCAGGCAGTCCAAGCAGGTTTCATCGGAGAGATCGCGTCTTGTGTATGCGTTTGCACTGTGCAGTGGTGGAAAACCTGCGGCGCCACCTCGCTCATCCAAACTGCCAGCTGAACAAAGAGATGTAGCGGTTCCAGAGGTTTTGTTCATTTTTGAGTATAAGAACTGAGTTTTTCGGTTTTTTGTCATGGAAATGCTCCGCTCTGTGATTCTTTTTGGCTTGGCACCGGTTATCTTCGACTTGGAGTCGTCTGTGGTGCAAGAGACTGTGACTGGAGATGTGCGTAGTTCGTCGCCGTCGACCGAAGACGACTGTATTTGTGTGAGGTTGAGCGATAAATTTGCAAAATCCTTGTTTGTGGGACAACGATGGCAGAGCGTACCCTCCCCATCTTCGATTGGTGAGCTGAATAGCTGTCGCTCAGGAAGTGTTTGACCACCTCCCACGCTCACAGATCCACCCCCTAATGAACTGCTATGAAAGAGAGATGGCGGATATTGAAGGGAGCGCAGTTCCATAGAAGGATCTATTTCGGACGACGGGTCTGGATCAAAATCCATCTCCAGGAAATCCGTTTCGTCGTCCACATTGTTGTTCCTCGTTTCTAGCGCAATGTCAAACTCTGCCCCTCCTCGATAAGCATATATGCAGTCATCCGAATTCAACGATACCTCTTCATCGGACAATGTGTTCTGGAGAACTATCAGTTCATCTACGAAATAATTGTCGCTGTTGTAAGACAAATTATCAGTGGAATTGTTCACTGAAGTTCTGTTTGAATTTGGTGGCGATTGTGCTGCCAATGCTGTACTTAGCAAATCATCTTCCTCATCGATTAAATCACTGCCATTTGTTGCTTCTGTCTGAGATGTTTTTAAATTTCCACCACCGTTACTACTGCCACCGCCACCGCCCCCACCGGCTTCTTCACCAAGAATGCTCTCATTCGAAGGCAATTCTATGACCGGTACTTGCGGCTGTTGTTGAATGCGCTGACACTGGCATTTGGGAGATTTCGCCTCTCCATCCCCATCACAGAAATTCTCTTTGTCGTCAAAGATATTGTTATTATTGCATTTAGCCTTTTCCAGCCACGGTGGTTGATTGAAATCCAAACTTTTCCCAGTCGTCTCCATATCAAGTTGAACCCCCTGTCCAAAGGACACAAGAGCGAAAATTTTATTGTTTTTCGGTATTTCTTCCTTGTTGGCGACCGACTCAGCAGAGCTCGTTTTACATATTCACTGCGAAGATTATTATTAACTTATTTACTTTCTACACCTGTCCATTTAACGCTCTTGTATTTTATTATTTTTTTAAGACTTTAAATTTAAGCATACACCACGAAAATATGAGACACTTTATCCGTCCTTTCTTTTTGGGGAAGACGAAGAAAATTGAATTTTTATCTCCTTTTGATTTTTTTCCTTTCTACCCACAGCTGACAGTTTTTGGTTTATTTTTTCATTTCTTCTTTTTGATGTTTATTCAGTGCGTTCACAATGGAAATAATAATATTTTACTTCATTGTGGAAAACTAGATGGATGGATTCAGACACGAATTTTTTAAAACTTGAAATATATCTGGAATAAAATGATTATTATACTAGTGAGAGCATTATTTTTTATTTATTACATTACAATTCGAGTGTGAATACTTTCAATCATAATTTTATGAAGTCTCTTTACTAACATATAAATAAACCTTTTTTTCAAACTAAGAGCAGATATAAGGAATGCATGATGTGCTATTCCGTCAATATTGATAATCTCAAAGCCGGCTATGTTTAAGTCCATTCAATCAAAAAAAAAAAAAACAAAAACAGTCACGTATGAACTAAAACTAGTATTTTCTTGCAAAAGAGACAGAGAGCCCCAGGCAGTCAGAATTGGGTTGGAACATTTTTTCCTAACAATTCCCAGACTGTTCCTAAAAACTGTTAAATCTGTCAAAAGTGATTGGTCTCTGTTTTCTAGTTCCTCTACTTGTATGACAGTCTTTTATGCCTTATAATGAGAAAGCCAGATACTGCTTGTATACCACTAGACCTTTTGTGCTCAACAACATTTGGTTAATATGTTTCTAACAGACTTTAATATTAGGTTCGAGAACCCGTTTTTCTTACTATATATATATATATATATATATATATACCGTCTGAGTTAATAACAGTAGAGAGAGCTTTTCGAGAGAATAGTCAATTTTCTTCTCTAATAACATATTCCAGCATTTTCTATTGGATTATCACCAGCTGTTGAATATGAAATTAGTCAGCATGTGTTGACTATTTTTTGTAGTGTTCGTCTGTTATTTTAATGATAGAAATTGTTGTTGTTGTTGTCTTTGTGAAACTTAAATTTAATGTACGTTATTGAAAACATATCACTGAAAGATAATAATCCTATTATTTGAAAACTTAACCAATTAAATCGGCCACGTTTTCAAATTAATTCAATTACTTAGTCTATAGAAATCGGTAGAATTGAATCAGCTCAACCGCCAGTTTGAATTTAAAAAACGAGTGATAAAAAAAACGAGTGATCTGTGGAGTGACCAAATTGCAACATTTATCGAGTCATTTGGAATTTTGAGCAACGCAGCTTCAGTACAGAATATTCAGTTTTCTTCGTTATATGCTAGCGTTTTAATACAATATATTCAGCTCCAGATAAAATGTATTGAGCAGGAATATTGCTCTGGTATGTAAATAATTACTTATTTCTAAATATGTATGTATATAATATATAAAAATACTTTTTGAATATCACAATATTTGAATACTAGCTTATTATTTTAATCGCCCTTCCAGGTGAACTTTTAAGTTGTATGCATGTTGGTGGGAGGTATTCATTTGAAAGAATAGCTATCAACCAATGGGAGCCTATCAAATCCAAATTAAAACTTACCTAAATACTTTGAAAGGGGTAGTTTCAGCAGTTCGAAAGATTTCAAAAGGATCTAGTATTAATACGTTGTGTTTGTGAATCCACCGCTAACTGTTATAAATGGAATTGGGGTTATAATGCAGATGGAGATATAATGCATGTCCATAAAATCAACCAAGTTTCCGTTTCCTTAAACACATAATTTTTGCTATCAAACGGTAGTACGAGACACTTTCAAGAAATTGTTCAAGTCTTTCTTAATTTTACGTAGTGGCTGACATAATGTTTATTGATAATATGCAAACAATTGAAAAACACATTTACGGAATAGAAAATAACAAATTTCCGTGAATGAGTTAGTAGTACTTTTACTTTTCGGAAGTGAATTGTCAGCATATCTTATACCATTAGTACACTTGTGTGCTTTAACCAACCGTGATTTTTGATAAACTGGGCATGGAAGACATTAAATTTAGTTATTTGATTCAGAATTCTCTGGATTTTCATTAATTTTTACATTTCCTTCGTAATCAGTCTTGTAGCAGTCCCATACCTATCAAACTTCGAATCGAATGAACGGGATCTGTGAAACGCCCTCATATTTCACATACTGATTGATTATTTTTGTTTCGAAACTATGTGGTACTATGCATTAATACCTTAGTTCAGTGATTCTTAACCGGTGCTCCGCGGAGCACTAGTGCTCCGCAAGATTGTCGCAGGTGCTCCGCGAAACGAAAGCTAAACTCATATAGTATAATAAAATATACATATAAATTTATTAGAACAAACTTTCAAATATATGTATATGCGGTATGTACTTAGTTATGAACAAAAATTTAAATCAAGCAGGCTGCATTTCAAATATATGTACATATATGCGGTATGTACTTAGTTCAAACAAAAATTTAAATCAAGTAGGCCGCATTTCAAATATACAAAGTACATGCAGTAGTACTTAGTTATAAACAAAAATTTAAATCAAGTAGGCTGCACAAAAAAATTCTGATCAAATAATATGAAATATTTTAGTGTTGTGTTGGACGTAAATCAATGTGTTTTCAATAATTATTTGATTAAATTTGTGCCAAAAAAGTGAAAAAATTTATTTCAGTAAGTATATTACGTTATAATTGTAAATTAACATAAATTTAAAATAAAAAATTAAATAAATATGTGTACATACATATTTATTGTATTTATTTATTTAAATAAACTTAATATCAATCTCCTATGTTTTCATAAACTTAATTTTCTTATTCTGCATTAAACACTTTCGAAAAATACCTCTATTTACGCGTATATATATATGTATGTACTTATTCTTATTCCCAATTTATTTAGCCATGGACAAGTTCTTGAAACGAAAATGTAATTCTGAGAAAAATATTAATGATGGACCAAGTACAAGTCGGAGTAGTATTAATAGTGGTAATACAGAAGATGTGTCAACATGTAATAAAATAAGGAAGACTTATAGACAGTATTCTGACGAATACATCAGTTTGGGATTTACATGGACCGGTGAAAAGGAGTGTCCAATTCCTAAATGTGTTGTATGCGGTGTAGAACTGTCCAATAGTGCTATGTTTCCGGCTAAATTAAACCGACACCTTACTACTACCCATGCTAATCTTGTTTCAAAAAATAAGGATTACTTTAAAAGGTTATTGGGCATGCAAGATAAGCAAGCAAAACAATTTAAATGTGCTATGACAATATCTGATAAGGCGCAAATTGCATCATACAAGGTAGCCGAGTTAATTGCATTGAAACTAAAACCACATACTATAGCAGAAAGTCTAATTTTACCGTCATGTTGTGAAATAGTCAAAATCATGTTTGGAGAGGATGCAATAAATGAGATTATGAAAATTCCCCTATCTAATGATACAATAAAAAAAAGAATAAAAGACATGTCACTTGATATCGAGGAAACGGTTAATAATAAGCTTTCAGACAGTCTCCGTCTGACATTCAAAGTGACAACATCGTCTTGCCCTCCAGTGCGCGTTTTTTCATCGAAAGTTATTCCCGTTACCCATTCGCAGTTTCTTATATATACCCCTCTCTTTCCAACCCCCTTTCTTTTAATACACTTTAATATACATATATAACTGCAAAGAAGCAGCTAAGTGAATTCCCAATATGTCCCTCCGGGGCCATGAGCCTCCGGAAAATCGGTTCGCTAGCCTCGATTTAGAGTCGCTAGCAGAACCTAACGCTAGAAAAAAAAAGAAAATAAGTAAAATAAACAGCAGCTTCATTAAAGAGACATTCAACCCATTACCAACCACATCAAGTTCATCTGATCCCAAATTCATTACAGTTACCGCAAGCGATGAAAAAAAACCGCTTTCTACGTACAGTGTTTTTCTTCTAAAAAAAGGAATTGACAGCATCAGCACAGCATATGAATCCATCTCGCAACTCAGAGACGGAAGCCTATTAATTTTATGCAAGAACCAACGAGTTGCAGACATCTTTAAGTCTCAAAAAATGCTCTCCAACATCTGCCCCATCAACATAACACTCCATGATACACTCAACTCATCGAAAGGAACAGTCTACGCTCCTTGCCTAATTCAGGTACCAGAGGAGGAAATTGTCAGAGAAATGAAATCCCAGGGTGTAAGCGAAGTTTTCAAATTCACATCTAAACACAAAGATGGCACTGTATATACTACGGGGGTCATTCTTATGACCTTTGACCGTTTCCGCCCCCCAACTACAGTAAACATTGGCTGGTACAATGTACAAGTCCGAGAATACTTCCCGACGCCCATGCGGTGCAGAAATTGCCAACTCTTAGGCCACACGGCAAAAAGATGCAAAAATCCCTCTCGCTGTGACAACTGCAATCTACCCCCACACCATCCAGTTTCTTGCCTAACTACTACTTGCGCCAACTGCAAAGAAAATCACCCTGCATCATCTAAGGATTGCAAAGCTTTTATTCAACAAAAAGAAATTTTAAAAATCAAAACCATTAAAAAATGCTCACTAGCAGAGGCCAAACAAATCTATAATGCTCAAAATCCTAACAACTCCCTCCCCACAACTTTTGCGGCAGTTGCTAAAACCGCTCTCGCAGCGCAACCAGCGCTGACAACATCATCCCCCACTCAATCCGAACGTACAGCACCTCCACAACCAATCAACCAACAGGAAATTTCAACCAAACAAACTACCACCCAACAAAACACTATACCACCTAACACAGAATTACAAGACAAGCAGAATATATCAACTTCTCCTCACGATCAATCAACCCCAATCGTAACGATTGCAACAGGCTCTCAACAGATACAGCCTGAACGAATCGGCAATAGACCCGTATCGCCAATCTCATACATAACTCAAGATCTCATCAAAAACAACGAATACTTCACCCCCTACACTTCCACTCAACACACTCCCATACAAAAATCACAAAACAAGAACAAAAACTCCCAAAAAAAGATAAAGATCACTCACAACATCAAATCAACCCCTGGACTCACACCTTCGGAACAAGATGAATCATCTTAACTCCCCAACAAATTCCACCGCCAACGACCCCGCTGTCCCCAAACCATCCGGTTTGTGCTCTCCAGTGGGCAAACACCATCCACAGGCTGGATGGCGGGGTCTCACCAATATCAACACAATATCACCCACCAAAAACCAAACACCACACATCATCCACGCTATGAAGATAATTCAATGGAACATGAAAGGCTATTTAAATAATTACAATGAATTATTAATTCTTATAAAATCCCTCTCTCCCAAAATTGTAGCCCTCCAAGAAACACACTTAACCTCTCCTAACAACATTCCTATCCCTGTCAACTACATACTTATTGCCCAAAACCAATCCCTCAATCCTTATGGTGGAGTTGCCTTCCTCATCCACTCCTCTATACAATTTGTTCAGATCAACCTTATCAACGACTTCGAAGCCCTTGGCATATCAATTACTTCCAAATTCAAATTTTCTATTATAAATGCTTATATCCCTCCCACATATGACTTCAGCTTTCAAAATCTTAAAAATGTTTTGGATTCCCAACTTTCTCCAACTTTAGTAGTCGGAGACTTTAATGGCTGGAACTCCAGCTGGGGTTCCCCCAAAAACAATTCTCGCGGCACCATTATATCCAACTACATTACAAAATCTGACTACCAACTGTTAAATGACGGATCCCCTACCCACTTTAGCACCCATTCCACCCTTACCCACGTTGATCTTTCCTTCTGTACCCCTAATCTATCATTTGAGACCAACTGGTCTACTTTTGATGATCTCTGTGGCAGTGATCATTTCCCCATTATAATATCCATGTTCAACTCAATTTCCTCCTCTCCCAAAATCAAACCTAGATTCAAAATAGATCAAGCCCAATGGAGTCCCTTTCAAGATCTTCTAAATACATATAACATCAACCTGCCTATTAGCAGCAACATCAATAAAGAAGCAGCTAACATCCATAAAATTATTCTTCAAAGTGCCAATAGAGCTATTCCGCAAACTACAACTTCGACCAGTAAGCCCAGAGTTCCCTGGTGGAACAAAGAATTAGAGCAGCTAAAAAAAGAAAAAAACAAACTTTGGAATTCCCTCAAACGCAATATTTCGAACGAGACCGTTATTAAATACAAAAAAGCCAATGCCCAGTACAAAAGAAAAATTAAAATTTCCAAAACAGAATCCATACATAAACTCACTTCGGATATCAATCCACATACTTCTACTTCTAAAATCTGGTCTACTATCAGAAGATTCTGTGGCCTTAAATCTTTCTCTCCCATTCATTGTATTGCTCTTTCTAATACTTCCGATTCAAATCTCACTAATCCCCAAACCATAGCTAATAAATTTGCCGAATTTTGGTCTAAAGAATCCCATGACTCAAACTTTTCCCATCTATTTAACCAACATAAATTTATCACATCCCCATCTTTTACCTACCACCCTTCCAACAATGCAAAATTAATCGATGGCATCATCAGTCCCCTAGAACTCGATATAGCACTAAGCAAATTGAAAGGCAAAACCCCAGCTAATGATCGAATTTCTTATCCGATGATCAAAAATCTATCCATTCCCATGAAAACCAGACTTCTCAAATTCTACAATTCAATCCTGCAAAACCATATCCCACAAATCTACAAAAATAGCACCGTCATACCTATCCTCAAACCAAATTCCGATAAATCTGTTTTGCAATCCTACCGACCCATCTCTCTCAACCCTTGCTGTGCCAAAGTTCTCGACAAGATCATCGCAAATAGACTCTGGTGGTTTGTCACACGCAACAAACTGCTTAGCAGTCAACAAATAGGCTTCAAAAAAGGCAAATCAGTATCCGATTCCCTTCTCTACCTTGACAACCACATTATCAGCTCTCTCTCTAAGAAAAGCCACCTTTCCCTCATATCCCTCGACTTCACAAAAGCTTTTGACAGAATCGGAATTCATTCAATAATTGACCAGCTAAAAACTTGGAAAGTCGGCCCAAACATTATCAGGTACATATTCAACTTTTTGTGCAGTAGAAAAATCTCAGTCCGAGTTGGATCAACGTTATCATCCCCTTTACCCCTTTCTAACGGCATCCCCCAGGGATCCCCACTATCTGTCCCTCTTTTCATTATAGCATTCAACAAACTCTCCCACACCCTGTCCCTTCACAAAGAAATACAATTCTCCGCTTACGTCGATGACTTCACCATCATTAAAAAACTAAACAAAAAACCGATCTCAACTGAAATTAATCTTAACCCAATTTTTATAGACATTTTATCCTGGTGCGATTATTCTGGAGCAAAATTATCCTTAACTAAGAGTAAACACTTACATATCTGCAGAAAACACCATTGCTCTTGTAAAATTTTGTCTAACATAATCAATTTAGAAATTGTTGATAAAATAAAAATTCTTGGCATCGTTTTCCAAAAAAATTACAGATGGAACGCTCATATAGACTACATCCTTCCCAATCTCAGTAAAAAACTTAACGTTATTAAATCCCTCTCTTTCAAAAAATTCAACTGCAACCCACTCTCCCTAACCTCAATAATACAGTCTACAATAGTCAGCAAAATTGAATACGGTCTTTTCCTTTACGGATACTCTCCGAAGTCCCAACTTAACAAAATTAAAACTATTTATAATGCAGCAATTAGAAAAGCACTCAACGCATACCGAACAACCCCAATTAACCACCTCTTACTCGAAGCAAATATGCTACCCATCGAAAATCTGAGACAACAATCATCATTAAAACTGTACAAATGCACACTCTTTTCCAATGACTCTCCTCTCGGTGGTCTCATAAAAAAGAAACGAAAAACTAATAAAATAATATCCAGTTTAGAACGTTCCACAGATCTATGCAATGAATTTGATATCCCTAATCTACCAATCCCCTCCTATCCTTCAAACTCTCCTCCCTGGTGCTTTCACTCTTCTTCCATTATCTCTTCCTTAAGATCATTTAAAAAAACCGATACCCCCCCTGAAATTTTCAGATCTAACTTCATCGAGCTAAAATATAAATTACACAACTACCATTTCATTTATACAGACGGGTCTAAGACAGACAATAACGTAGGCTTCAGTGTCACCACCGAAAATAAGACCATTTACTCCTTTTTGCTACCTTCATATTCATCTATCTTTTCAGCCGAAATAATAGCCATCCTTCACGCACTGCAATATACAAATAATTTTAACAAAAAATTTGCCATCTGCACAGATTCTCTATCCTCCATTGACGCAATTCTCAACTACAATAATAACTCCTACTACCCTTCCTTAATCCGTAATCTCCTGTACCTTCAATCCCCGAACACAAAACTAATTTGGATCCCAGGGCATGTCCAAATTAAAGGAAATGAATTCGCCGACAAGGTTGCAAAAGAAGTTCTTAAAGCTCCATCTCTTTTCTCCACCAATTTCAACAACATCGACATTAACTATTTTATAAAAACAAAATCGGCTTCCCCCAATACCATAAGGGAAAAAGCCTCCCAATGGTACAAATCTGTTGACAAAAACAAGCTATCCATCAAAGACTATTCCAAACATGTAGTACCTTCCAAACTTTCGCGTTCAGATATATCCAAAATTATCAGACTCAGACTCGGTCATACCCGACTTACTCACGACCACTACATTAACAAAAACAAATCTTCTACCTGTACATTCTGTAATCTATCACAAATCAGTATCCAACATATTTTCCTAGAATGTTCACAACTCCACAACCAAAGATCCCTCTCTCCAATCAATATTACCGATCTCCTTTCCAACCCCAACCCTACTAATATTTCAATCATAATAGATTATTTAAAAAAAGCCCAACTATACAAACTTATTTAATGTCAATATTTCTATCTATATTGCCTAAGGCCTTATGTTGCTCCGGCATTCCTATAACTACATTACAATTTTACATTGTATTGTATGTGCTTCATAAATAAATAAATAAATAAGCTTTCAAAAAAAATTTTTTGCTTTGCAAATAGACGAATCTGTTGATATTAGCAGTAAAGCTCAATTACTTGCATTCGTTCGGTTCATTGATGAAAATGAAATAGTTAATCAATTTCTTTGCTGCAGAGAGCTTACAGGACATACAAAAGGAAAAGATATCTTTAATTGTATTACTACATATTTATAAAAATACCAAATATCCTGGGATTTCTGCGTTGGAATTTGTACAGATGGATGTCCATCAATGGCAGGATCTATTAAAGGATGTGTTACACTTGTGAAGGAAAATAATCCAAATATCATATCTACACACTGTTTTTTACATCGGGAAGTTTTAGTTTCAAAAACATTGCCAAACACTTTAAAATATGTTTTGGATGAAGTGGTACAAATAGTAAATTATATTAAATCAAGGCCTCTGCAGGAACGCATTTTTAAACAGCTTTGTATATCTATGGATGCTAAGTATGAAAGTTTGCTATTGCACACTGAAATAAGATGGTTGTCTCGCGGTAAAGTCCTATGTCGTTTATTAGAGCTCAAAGATGAATTGTTGTGTTATTTCCGAAATGCCGCTGTGGATAAATTTGCAAAAAATTTTGAAAATGATATTTGGTGTGCTAAATTGGCATATTTAGCTGGTATTTTTAAATACTTAAATTCAGTAAATACAAGTATTCAAGGTAAAAATGAGAATATTTTAACAGCCACGGATAAAATACTGGGATTCAATAAAAAAATATTGCATTGGAAAAATCGAATAATAAAAAACAATACGCTTGATATGTTTCCTTCAATTCAAACTAAAAATGTCGCAGATATTATTCCTGCCGTAATAGAACATCTAACAATATTGGAAGAAAAAATCGAATGTTACATCCCATCCCTTAAATTAGAATCCTATGACTGGATACGAAATCCGTTTGGGACATTTGAATTTTCTAATTTGGAACTGTCTTTACAAGAAGAAGAAGAAATTATTTCCTTGTCTACAGATCGATCTCTGAAGATGGAGTTCACAAAATTGTCTAATGAACAATTTTGGATTTCCGTCCAAGATGAATACCCATCTTTATCTAAGAAGGCAATCGCAATATTATTACAATTTGCTACATCATATCTCTGCGAACTTGGATTCTCAACATTAACAAATATAAAAACTAAAAAACGAGAAAGACTTCTCGATTTAGAAGAGGAAATGAGGGTAGCAATATCTTTTATTAGACCCAACATTGGCGAAATATGTAAAACTCACCAGGCTCAAATATCCCATTGAATTTGTATTATATTTTAAGTCATTTTGAATTTGTAACAATTTAGTTTTGTTAAATATATTGAATATATTTTATTTTTTGTATATTGTAGTTATTTGAGTTGAATAAGTAAAAAAATAAAATACAAATTACTAGAATCAATGTTATTTGGTAAGGTGCTCCGTGAAGGTTTCATGTAATTAGAAGTGCTCCGTGAGCTCGAAAAGGTTAAGAACCACTGCCTTAGTTTCTTAACAGCGACCTACAAAAGGTTTTGTTGCCTGCATATGTTACTTGTGATCTTCAAAGCCTTACTTGGAAAAATAAAATCAAACACAACAAGGTATATCTTTTTAAAATTGTTTATTTACTATCTATCAAACTGACTTTTTAAGCATACAAGATTATTATCTCTGCACCCAACATAAATATTTCGTTCCATAACAGTAGGCGAAGAAAATATTTCTCCATTTAATTTTAACATAAAAATAATTGAACCGAAAAAATAGTCTAAAATATAAATATTACCTTGTGTGGAACATGAAAGCACAGCAGGTCTATGAGACTTTGAATATAGTATAGTTGGCGTTGAATAAATGGCAGAATCTAATTTCTTCCGCCATAAAATCGATGAGCCTTTGTTCTCTTGTTTACTTTGAAGACAATAAACATTGTGATCGTGGCATCCAAACAAAATTCGATAGTCATGATCCACTTCTTTATGCACCGCTATGCCCGAAAATATGTTTCCAGCAGCCTTAAAGGTCCATAGCTGAAATAATAGTATTCAATAACTATGTATTTTATATTTTTGTGTTGTGGAGAAAATAATATTATATTTATTTTTTCACTACTATGTCAAAAAGAAGCTACTTGTTTAGCTCTTCAAAATTATGTTCTACAAGAACTTAGTAGATTGTGTATACGCTTCGGAGGCCCTTCATCGAAAAACCCCACTTATACCGTATATAGAAACGGTTTAAGTAGATTGCCAGGATCGAGGGATTTTTTCCTTTGAAGTCAGCACAAAAAGTTAGTTTCGTGATTAAGGGGATATATTTCAGAGCTTATATGCTCTTCCTAGCGGCATAAGCTTTTAAATATGTCCGTACACTTTGACTTACAAGCATTTGTTTGTAAAACAATTAAATAAATTACCTCGGTACCAGAAGATATGTGTAGACAGTGCAGTATACCAGATACTTCGGCAATTATGACTGCGTTATCTGAAAATGTTGCCGGCGTAGAGAAAATTGGGCTTTCAAATTTTGTCTTCCATAAAATACTGCCATCATGTATCATGATCCTTGCTACTTCGCCAGAAAGACTGCATATTACAAATGAATCGTTTTTTACCCCGACAGGAGATGAAAAAACTCCCTTTGAACCAATTTGCAGTTTCCACTCAGTTGTTTTTTCCTAAAACAAAGAAAAAATATTACATTCATCAATATACATATTTAAAAAAATTTTATTTACTTTCACGTTAAAACACGCAACGTTTCCGGTTTTTGAATAACTTCCTACCACAACTAGATTATTTTTTTGTAATGGCCTTGACTTAATCATTCCTCCGCAATCAAAATGCCATACAATTTTACCATCTTCGTGGTTAATAACATATAACTTTCCGTCATAGCAGCCTAATAACATCAAGTTATGTTCAAAGTAACGGGCTTGACATTCTATTCTGTCTGGAAGAACGCACGATGATATATTTTTACCAGTTTCTGAATCTAATGTAACCAGTAAATGAGAGTGGGAACCAACGCTAACAACGTTTTTATAGCAAGCGGGTGTAGCATCGACACATTTTCCTGTGTCATATTTCCACATAATTTCTAATAGTTCCGTATTATGTGAATTAAAAATGGGGTCTGGTGAGAGTTTAGGGGCAGCGTCATAAGATAAATTTCTTACGAGATCCAATAAGTTCAAAAGAGAACTTGTTCCATCAAGCAACATGTTTAAAAATAATGGCTCTGGTCTTTTAATTAGCGATTCTATTTGAGTTGCCAGTGTAAGCGCCTGAAATGATGTTCCACCAGCATCCAAAAACGAGAGATTCAAAGAGCATTTTCTTATTTTTGCTGGTTTCTCCAAATGGTCTGTAAAACTACTGTCTGCACCCAGTATATTATTTATAAACATTTCAAAGCGTTTCAAGGGTGTCTCTGCTTTACTTTTAAGTGATTGTAAAAGATCATCTTTGGACACCTTTCCATGTGATGTCAATGGAAAATGATCAACAAATCGTATATCATCGGGCTTCTCAACATTTGTAAGTTTTCTTAAAATTTCGAATTTAATTTTTTCTTCAGAGTTACTTTGTTTCTTTATAATAAAACAAATTAATTCCATGCTTTCGTTATTGAACCCGCAATATACATTAAGTACTCCATCTATAGCAGAAATTATATCAGTTATATCACTTAGATTAACTCTGTTCCCGTAACGTTTGATAATATCATTCTTTCTGCCCTCATAAACGATTTTCCCATTTTCTATATATCCAATGTCGTTCGTCGATCGAAAAAGTGTATCCGATGAAAAAATTAGTTCATGCAGCTCATCACCAATTACACATTTCCGACTGGCACTACCAATTTCTATATGACCTCTCCCTTGGAGTATAGAATCATTTAACTCATTCAATACCCTTATTTCTGTCTCATCGTCCAGGGGTCTTCCTAATGGTATACGAGTTTCATTTGCACCACGCTTTATTTCATGTATTGTGCTCCAACATGAAACTTCAGTTATTCCATAAATATTGAATATTCTAGTTTGCCACTTATTCTTCAACGTCCAGGCAGATATTTCACTGGATCGTGGAAAATTTTCCCCTCCCAGTAGCAAAATTCTTCAAAGAAAAATTAATTTTCTTATTAAATACGTTAAAAGTACTTTCAAGTTTAGATAAAACACATTTTTGAAAATTAAAATTTTCCGTATTGTACAATAGCGCGATCTTACTTAATGCTAAATTAGCTAAATTAATAAAGTACGCAGTTTAACCTTAAGCGGACGGACCGCTTACATTGAGAAGTAGATACAAGTAAATGTGCTGGATACTTGAAAAGCGCTGGTATTTGAAAATTATACAAATACTCTGCATTAAACATGAAGATTATATAGAAATGTTTTGGCTTTGTGTTTCACACTACAAAAGCGACGCAAACAGGCTGTATGGGTGTGTACAGTCCATTTGGACAACAAAACTAGAACACTTATTCCCTTGAATATGGTTTTTCATACCATTACTCTCAACAATTTTCAAGTCTTACAAGGTTTTTTATTATACATTACATTTCACAGATAATGACCCTCCACTTCACGGAGTTTTAGATACCATCACCCTCAGTCTTGTTTTTTAGGTTTCACAGTGCATTGGAGAGTTCAGTCATATATGTATATAAGTGTTATATCTATTTATATCATACCTTAGTGATGTGTTATCAGCTAATAAGGCATCTTGAACAGTTACTAAATCAAACCGTCGGAAAAGTGAGGGAGTCATCTGCATCACAGTAACACCACCTTGTTGCATACATTGAAGGGCGGTTGCGTACAAATGTGGATTAAGTTTTAAGTTTGACTCAATGATTAACAGAGAGGATCCATTCCACAACGCCAGAAAATACTCGACCACAAATGGATCAAAAGTAATTGGGGATGATAGCAATATTTGATCCTTAGATGTCAGCTCCAATATATTGCTAGAAATAAATAAATCATAAGTGCAAATGTATTTATTATTTTATATTAAAGGCCATATAAGAACAAGATAGAGCACCTGGGTTATTGGGCAAAGAGCTCTCACAGCGACTGGCGGTTCGGTGGACGGAATTAGTTTTAGTTTATGTTTATGTTTAGCTAAGTTAAGAAAATTAAAAGAAAATATTTTACTATGTCGGGCACTATTTGCTTTTTATATGGCCTTTGTTTTTACACAACACACCTCAAGCTTTTAATATTTGGCAATATACATTGAACCGGTACACGTACAACGTTAGCAACACCGGTAGTTCCAGATGTTTTTATGGAATAACATTCATTAGGTACGATTTCAGATAATACTTCATTGGTTGAATTCAATACTGCATATATGTACAAGTTTTTATCCAAAATTGTCAATTCCTGTAGCAACTGTAGAGACTCAATTTTGTTCCAACAGATGTGTGAAACTAAAAACTTTGCGCGGTAATCCTTGTTTGCCGCACACACACTACTTTCATTAGCATTAAACGGAACTCCACAGAACGAGCTTTCACAATTAAGGACACTAAAAAGAATTTACTTTAATCTCAAATCGAAATATCAGTTCAATTTACCTCAAAAGAATAATGCAGAGTTCTGGAGAATAGGGACATTGTATACTTATTCGTACTTTAACCATCCCATGATTTTTAAATGCATTAAATAACGTTCGAGATAAGGAAATTATTTGATTATAATGGTATACTTTGTCGTCATTTCTCAGATTTCGATAAGTTATAAATTTGTTATCATTAAACAGTGACAGCTGTTCAAAGAGGAAAAACTTATTTTCCATTTTCTTTACTAACAAACTACATTTTAAACTAAAATTAGCTGAATGAAGATACTTTCAATCTTCTACTCAAAACACTACCACTCTTTCCCATTACATCTAATTGACATTTGTTTAGTTCTTATCAGCTATCCATCAGTCAGGTGCGAGCTGTTCAACTTTCCAGCGCTTTCCCTCTTCCAACATCGCAATTCACATAAATTTGACGTCAAATTCCTGATTTCTGAAACTGTATGTAAGTTTGCTTTTGCACAAACACATACAGATATCAGTTTTCTCTGCTATTCATAATAGCTCTCGTGCATTTTCGGATTCCTGTCCCTGGAAATAGTTATAGAAACTATGGATCAATAAGGGAAATCATTCATCCCTTTGTCAACAATTTCTAAGAGCGAAGGGACGAAGAAACTCTGTATCTATGGCTGGATTGTGACTGGTTTTGTACTGGCTACTTCATTAGTTTACTAAGTAAACATAAAAAGCTTGTGGTCAAGAATTAATAACGCAGTGCATTAGGGCATCTACAACTTTCAGATTTAGCTGATCACTGATTATAACAAAACATATTTTATCTGTCAATCTTATATTTCATATTCTTGTGAAAATGGGGGTAACTGGGCTGTGGAAACTAATTGAACCCTGCGGTAAGCCTGTACCACTAGAAACATTGGAAAATAAAATTCTTGCAATTGGTAAATATCAAGATAAAATCGAACGGATAGTGTATAACTATTTGTCATTATTTCAGATATTTCCATATGGCTCCACCAAGTTATAAAAGGATTTCAAGACAGCAAAGGTTATGCAGTAGCCAATGCTCATCTCCTTGGTTTGTTTCACCGCCTTTGTAAATTGCTTTATTATCGCATAAAGCCGGTTTTTGTGTTTGATGGTAAAGTCCCCTTATTAAAACAGAAGACAATTGTAAGCGTGAATTTTTAAATGTTTGTTATCTTTTCTTATAATAATATTATCTTTTTCAGGCAAAACGTAACCTCAAACGAAATAAATTAATAAATGAAGCTGAAAGAATCCAGACCATATTGCTACAATCCCTAGCTAAAGAAAAGATAGTACAAAAGGCTCTGGGAGAGTCGGCAACAGCAGAACTGCTTAAAATATCACCAATTAAAACAAAAGCTATGGATAAAGATAAGAATATTGATGATATTTTCAAACTTCCAGAAATATCCCCTTTTAAAGGAGATATTTCTGAAAGTAGCGAAATAACAGATACAGATACTTCTTTCGATGAATCCAATGAAAAGCATTGCTACAATCAAAACTTACAAGCAATTGATGTCAAAAGCAAACATTTTCTCAACCTCCCAGCAGACGTACGACATGAAATATTAATTGATATTAAAGAAACGAGAAAACAGTCTTCATGGGGTAAATTGCATGAGCTACCTACAAAAGGCAACGATTTCAGTTCTTTCCAAATGAAAAGGTTGTTAAAAAGGCGACAGGTACAAGAAAGTTTGGAAGAAGCTCAAAAAGAAATGGGCAGCAGTAGATCGCTTACATTAAATGAATTGGAAAATATATTTAGCGAAGAAGGAATAATTCAGCCATCAGCATTACCCAATTCAAAACATATATCTTCTGATGCAAACACTCGCTTCTTGCTGGTACGTGATTTGAAGAAAACTCTCATAAAAACAGAAGAAGTAAAAATTGAACCTGAAATAAAGGAGGAGGCTTGTAAATATGAAATAAAAACGGAAAATGAGGAAGAAAACACTGATGAAGAGTATGACGATGATATACAAAAAGCAATTTTAATGTCTTTGGACAAATCTGCAGTTTATGATGAAAGCGATTATACTTATGCTACAAAATGCAGACTGAATAAAGATCAGCGGAAGCATTTGGGGGATGCTACTGTTGGATTAGCTCGAGCGTATATGATTGAACATTGTGGTATGAATGATGAGGATGTCCGGGATCTAATGGAACAATCACAATCTCTCTGTGATGACAAGTATTTTTCAAATTGGTGAGTACTTCATACGTGTAAATTTGTAATGTACTGTGATCCACTCGAAACACTACTTACCTCTTCACAAAATTTATTTGCTATAAGGAATTGTCTACATTCTAGAAAATACACAAAAACACACATAAACAATACGCTAGTTTAAACAAAAAGTTTCAGTTATGTATAGATAAATATTCATAAATTAATAATGTAGAAGGAGTTTACACAAGGGAGATATACAACAAATACAATAAATAAATTAATTCGTTGTCGCTACAGCCAGCAAGACCTGAAGCAACCACTCAACCTGTGCGCTCTATTTTTCGTTTACGAAGGTACATATGTTCAGTTCAATTCCGACATTTAATGGCAAAATTTCAGAAAAAAATGTAGACAATAAGTTCTCTTAGCTGTGAAAACCTTTGAGAACAAAAAAACCAGAGCATAGTTCATATTGTTTATTTACTTTTACCTTTGATGCTGTATTTGAATAAAAGGGTGCAAGTTGGGGCCTAGTCATAGAAACCTTTTAAAACTTACATAGGTGTCCAAAGTCAAGCCTTTTTAAAAGTAAAATAACGTACATTGAATCACGGCAGAAGAGGTTACAGATAACTTTTCATGTAGTTCAACATTAACTTTTTTGATTGACTGACTAGATTAAATTTATACCAGTATGTAAAACTTAATTCATTTTCACCATTTAATGACCCAAGCTGAAAGATTATTTTCTAGAGTTTTATTGGTATGTATCTGTATTTGTATCTCTTCTCATATTTTGAGATTTAATGTCGATCTGTCAGAATGTCTCTTCTGTAATGTTTGGCATTTTTTTAAATATCCTTTTTGTTACATAAGTATTCATGTTCTAATATCAAACTTTAATATACTTCGTGACTTAATTTAAATAGTGATGCCGCTCATCCGGAGGGAATTGATGATATAAGCAATGCACTCACATCCCAATCACTGCCATCGACATCATCACAGAAACAGGTTGTGTTCTTTGATTCGAATGATCCACCAAAGAAATTAAACACAGAAAAAATGATTGATTCTGATTCAACCATTTCAGCTGATAAATCATTAAAACATACGAATGGGGACATAGATATTGTCATCGATCCTTCTAATGTTAACTTAGAAAATGATGATCTCTTTGCCGATATTTTCAATACAGATAAGTTAAAAGCGTCTGGCAACGTGCTTAACAAAGAAGTTCTGGAACCAGAGGATATAGGAATAATATCGAGCTCAGATACAGAATCAGAAATGGAAGCCGAAATAGTTCCAAAAATTTCCAAACCAGATAATTCTGTCGGGGATTTTTTAAATACGTGTAAAACCAACAATGAAATAAATACTTCATGTAACCTGACAGAAATCAAATTAAATAATAAAACAACAACTGCTATGACAGAAATACTAAAGGATTTAAAGAAACAAGCATCAGAAGTTTCTAAAATTAGTTTGAAGGACATTAAAATTAAAACTTCTAATCTAACAGATAATGAAAATAAATGTCAACACGTGGAGGATAAATCCGAATTGAATTGTGGGCTTAAACAAGAAAGTTGTAATCTTGTTTTGAATGAACTTGAAAATACGTCCAAAGAAAACGATGGAGTAGAGAAGTCACCGGAAATAATCGAAATAATGGATGATGAACCCTGCAGTAGAAATTCATCTGCCACACATACACCCTCAAAGACAAAACTAATTTCTCAGTTTTTTCAAACTGATTACGTCATAAAACGTACCCCAGAGAAAGAAGATGAAAACGTTGAAGATGTTTCAACTACTAAGTCGGCAAAAAAAGAATTATTTAAGAAATGTTTTGATGCGTCTTCTGAAGTAATGGAAGAAGAGAGTGCATTAAATGTGGCTGCAAAAACGTTAAAAGAGAGCAAAACACATCAAGAGCTCAAGGACTTGGCATCAGAACTGGCAAAGGAAACATTAGACTTAGAAAAGCAAAGAAACCGCCAAGAAAGAATGGGATTAACACTTTCTGAGAAAATTAATTCAGAGTGTATGGAATTGTTGCGTTTGTTTGGTGTTCCATTTGTGGTTGCTCCAATGGAAGCAGAAGCTCAATGTGCTTTTTTTGATTCAATAAATTTAACAAATGGTACAATAACAGATGACAGTGATATTTGGCTATTTGGTGGCAGAACTGTGTACAAGAATTTTTTTGCACAAAATAAATATGTTATGGAGTTTAATGCAGAGAACATCGAAAATCATTATAAAGTAGATCGGCAGAAACTCGTCCAATTAGCCTTATTAGTTGGGAGTGATTACACTTCAGGTAAATATTTTATTACATCAAATTGAAAAATAATATTTTGCGAAATGTACAATATACAATTAAGGCTAATATTTTTTTAAGCAAGGGCGTGTAGATTCTTTATGTTTAAGTGCAGAATTGTTGTATTATATATAATTTGATATGTATTGTTCTTAATTTTTTAGGAGTGAACGGAATTGGTCCCGTTACAGCTCTGGAAATAATAGCTAACTTTTCAGCATCCAAAGATCTAAGTAAAAATACACGCGAACAACCTGAAAGTGTGTTAACAACTTTGAGCAAATTTCGAACTTGGTGGACAAGCGCAAAGACTAACGTTTTTCCTGAAAGTTCACTGCGACGTCGGCTTCGAAATAAACTAAAAAATATTGAACTAGGCGAAGAATTCCCCAGTCAAACGGTAATTACATTAGATGCTATGCATATTGTGATTTATTATCTTCATATATATATTATCTTTAAATTAGGTTGTTGAAGCTTATTTGGCACCCACTGTTGATAGTAATCAAGAAGCGTTTAGTTGGGGTTCACCAGATGTCGAATTAATAAAAGAGTTCACAAAAAACAATTTTGGTTGGACAAAATTGAAGACAGAAGAGGTTCTCGCCCCTGTCTTAAAAAAGATGAACGAAAAGAGATCGCAATCATCTATAACCAATTACTTTTCAGTGAGACGTTCATTTTCAACAAAACAAATTGCAGTAAGCAAACGAGTAAACAGTGCAATACGTAAAATGTCAAATGACCCCGAGTCATCTAAAAATGAAACCGAAAGTAAAACAGCGTTAAAAAAGAAACCAAAGAAGCGTAAGCAACCCACAGATTCAGCAAGTACAAGTAATACGGAGAAAACGGTTGCTAGAAAAACTATTAGACAATCAACAAAAAAATAAAATAAATCAATGCACATAGTACGTAGTAAAAATAATTTTTATGTATTTTGTTAAATGCGAAACACAAATATATGTAGTTATTTTTTGTAAAAGTGTTGTAAATTAACATTATAAATTATGCTATGTGATATTAAGGCAGAATTAGGGGAATTTTCAAAAATTGATGGAAAACTAATTTCTCTCTGATATATTTTATATTTCTCTTACAGATAACTTTTGGGTAATGAATTTTGCAAATTAATTTGGTTTATTTAATGGATTGCATTTATTTATTTGAGAATTAAGACTAAGTTTTATTATAATACATATCTTTAAGCAAATATCAAGTATGGTCTGAGATTCCTATACTCTGCACCTCCTATTGTGGAGCAGTGTACGTAGGAGGAAATACAGGGCAATAATCAATGTCGTATCAGGCCTGTCGTAGCAAAGTAACACTTACCCGCGATACATAAACGAATATATTTGTTTCACGGAATCAAAATAGGATTGCTGCACGTGAATCCTTTTCTTTATTTAGGTCTCGGTTGATATATGTTAAATGTGAAAATCGAAACTAATTAAATTGGGCATTCTAATTGTTGTTAGTTTCAGTTTCAACAAACGAACTGCTAAACTGTATTAGAAATTGGAATTAAAAGATGTAAACTAATCCATTTTAAAAAATTACAATAAAATATAAATGTTTCTTGTATTATTTTCTTTTTTTTTCTGTAAAAAGAAAATAACATTTTTCCACCTTCAAACTTTCTCTCCGATGAAAATATTTGTGCATAGAGAAAAAACATTAAAATTTCTGATTCGTTCAGGGCTTGTGTTACCGCTTTTTAAATAATCCGATTTAATGGCACTATAGTCCGGGGTGATACTATGTATGAAAATGTATCCGAGATTATGTAAATAAACTTCCAAGCAATGACAATCAGCTTTGTTGCAGAGTCTTGCGCTCTTGTTACTCATACAAATCAATCCAAAATATACCTAAAGTATATGAAATTCTTACCACTTCTATATCATACAATGATTAATAAAAGCAGCCACCGTTAAAAATAAATTACAGCTAATTGACAATTTCCAAGCTGTGTGATGTGAGCAAACTTATTGTCTAATGCACAGGGAAACAGTCGTTTAAGTGATAACATCGATTGTTTTTACGCATAATGATTGATCTGGATAAACATTATGCGAACATAAAAGTAATCTTAAATTAATTTTTATAACTCTATTTGAAATACTGTATAATTACCGAAAACAATGTTAGTCATACACGATTGTGCGTTTTCATCATACATACATACCAAATATAAGAAACGCACCATTGTCATTTTTTCTGAAAAACTTAATATTATCTTTAAGAAAAGAAACTTCAATAAAGAATATATCAATTTTATTTGGTAATTGTACTAAATTTATAAAGCTTTGGTGTGCCACCCTTTACATTCAAACTAAACCTAATTTTCTTTTTTAGGATTGTAGTATTTAGCTTCTTGACTTAGTTTATAATACTCCGTTTGCATAATGGCTCTACATTTTTCCGTGAGCTCATTAATGTTGTCTGTTGTCATACCTTCAGTCGATATTTCTGGTAATATATGTATTATAGCGCGTCCGGGTCTAAATATCTTTTTTTCAGTATTTAAAAACCAATACTTTGAAATAACCACTGGCTGAATAGGACATTTGCTTTGTAAAGCGATATGAAAGGATCCTTTTTTAAATGGCAGAAGGGTTTCATCACTATTTCTAGTGCCCTCCGGAAATAACAAGAGCTTACAATTTCTTTCATTGATAGCCCTTGATTCCTTTATGAGGGAGTTAATTGAATCACTTTTTTTTGATCTATTTATAAAGAGTGTCCCCCAAAGCCAAGCCCCTAATCCAAAGAAAGGGAAGTAAAATATTTCCTTTTTGGAAACAACTGTTGCTCTACCAATAACAGGCCAGAGATACGCTAAAACTAGTAAGACAAATGAATGGATTAATGAATTAAAAAATGATATGCACAAATGGTTATTTACCTAATAGATCTAAAGCACTTTGATGATTCATTATTATAACACTTCCATGTTCTATTCGCACATTCTCAACACCTCTAACTTCCATCGCGACTCCCAAAGCTCGGCATAAGTACACACACGCCTTGGCTGGTATTCTATAATAAAAGAAAAATAAAAACAATTATTGGTGTAATGGAATTATATATATTATTGCGAGTAATCTTACAAAGCATTTCTATAGTCCTTTGGGCGAAGTATCATAAAAGGTAGGGATATTAATACTATGGAACCGCATCCTATTAAGTATATTGCCATTTTGAGTTGATATGGTGCTTTGGAAGAAAGACTTAAAAGGACAGCAACAAAACATGCCGCCCCTATCATTTCGCAAATACATGCCATTATGCTATAAAATAAAATATAAGTAAAATACATAAGTAAAAAATAGATATTTTCTGAAATTGAATTAATTAAAATGGAAAAAACTATCTGCCCCAAACTCATACGAGAAGTCCTACTATTTCTATAACTGACATAAATAACCCAAGTCTAGCGAACATTTTTTAGCTTTTCGCAGTTGATCGAGCTATCAGGGGAGTACATTTTTCACTACCCAAAACACAATAATATGTTTGTCAGATTTTACTACCATGTGTGATTTGATAAATGAACTTGATGAAGTCTTTCATTTTAGAACTATTCTTCAGGGCCAGTCTTGACTAAATTGGGTTGCAGTACAACTCACAGGGGACTAGGGCCAAGTTTCTTCAACAGCCACACGTGTTTTGAGTACTATTATTCTCTCACGAGTAAAGGCGATCTATAGTTTATTGCGACTCCGAATCTGAAATTTCTTTTTGTTGAGTGTTGTTAGCAACGTGAACGAATTCGAGATTATCAGAGGTGGTGAATAGAGATGAGCAAAATCCAATACTCAAGCCTTAATTCTTTGCCGTGTGAATCGTCACAATTGCCCACTACGTTATAGCAGCCACCGTGGGAAACGAATGTCAAGTTAAGCAACAGAAAACATTTTTTTCATATGCTACGATTATCGTGCCCAATACAATAGCCTTACTTGAGTTTTATTTAGTTTTATTCCCTTATATTCACTTAAATGGGATTGAAATTAATTACTTTTTTTGTACAGTGGGCATTCTCACAAGCGAAGTTTGTACCTATTCATTTAAGGATCATAGCGGGGGAAATACACGTAAGAGAGACCTCAAGGCCGCTCGTTCCTCCGCCTTCGACTCTCAGTTTATGAATTCGATACAACCACCTCGTCCTGGGTCTGCCGAGAAATCGCCTATCTGGAAAGTATCTCGGAAGTCGTGATGAAGAGGAAATCCGAACTAACGAAATAAAGCCACATCTGTCCTAAGAATTAGATATTTAAAATTGAGTTCTCCCCGCACCCTCACGTTTCTCAGCCTATCCCGGCGAGTAACTCCCTCAATGGCACGGAGAAATCGTATCTCAGTAGCGTGTATTCGCGATTTTATTCGTCCGGTCATTACCCAAATTTCATGACCATAGATGAGAGTTGGAGTTATCGGTTTTTAACTCGGTGTTTGTTTCAACTCTCAGCTATTCAAGCATTCCTTGTTGAAATAGCGACAAAATATTTCATCGATGTTTTAAAAATTGATTGACTTACAATATTATTTTCTCCAATGACTTTTATGCCTCCCTATTTGGATTCCATTCAGAAGGTGAAGAGTGGTCTTGGGAACACCGGATCAGACAGAAACATTGTCCTTAAGCTTTTGCCGTATATATTGTCAACGGAGGTGACAAGTTGTTTTATGCAACGTTTTAAGAAACGTAGACTTTTCGTTTTAAGAAACCTAGACATTTTATGACGCTTGAGCGATAGTAGGCAGAATTGAGTTTTGGATGCATTGAATTTTGCTCCATTGCGTTGCTCTTTTGATTATGCTCTTAATGTGAAAATTTAATGTGCTTAACACGTGCAGCCACTCCAAGTTCAAGATCGAAAAGGTGGGATATAAGCCAAGTAACGAATATTAAAGCTTAGGGCACTATCATCTGTAAAGTTGTGGATTGGATAACAAGCAGACATGAGGACATTTATTTATAGTGGAAAAGGTTTTCAGAGACAAACCGAACCACTATATCAGATTTGAAACCACTCACAACCAACGGATGCCATAAGTACAAATTTTCCACAAGAGACCCTGATACCACACCCTGACAAATATCAAGCATGACGTTGTTGCTGTCGTCCATTTTTGGTAGAATAAGCCAAAAAATCACCGATGGACCTGTTACTACAGACGCCGTGTTATCGGTCATTTAGAGAAATCCGTGATTTAAGATACGGTTTACAGCATTTCCATGACTTTAGAAAGAAGGGAGTGTTATAAGCCTATAATAGGTGGGATAAATACTGTGTTCCACTTACTCGAAAGAGTCCCCTAAGATGGAAATGCTTACGTAGTGGTTCGCGTAAAGCATCTCTTCAGAAGAATAAGGGGTAAACCATCCGGGCCAGTGTATTTGTACACTCTGGATAACCCGCTCTCAGCGAGATAAAGTAGCTTGTCTGCCTTCATTAATTCGGTAAAAATAGAGAAACGTATTAATAAAACGTACTGACTGATAGTCCAAGTAAAGCATAAGTAAGTGCTGAAACCTATACAAACTTATGGCTAACAACTTTGGGACTGCACCAAAACAAATAACATTTTGTAGTTCTAAGTTCTACGTAAGAGCAGTAGTGTACGTAATTGTAAAACCTATGAGTTGACAGAAACGGTACCACTTAAGTGCTCATTCTATTTGGAGTTTTATCTTTCATGTCATACGTCTCAATCAAGCATCTTCTTCAGCTAGACACGATTTCAAAAATGAATAGTAAATTGTTCTAATGCACAGCCTATCTTATCACCAAGCTGACTTGGTCCAAACCAAACTGTGGTCATATAGATTAGACATAACAGTAAACAAAGCACTGTCCTTACTGGGCATTGTGTCATTGCCAAACAGGGAAAGGGGCTAGTTCTTCTTCTTATTAGCCAATTAGAAATTACGGAACAACATTTAACAAAAAAATGTGCATATGACACAATTAGCCACATTTTCGACAATCCACTGCGTTTATGTTTGAAACGAAGTTACCATCAAGCAATAATGATCTTCTAACTAAATTTATTGAACGACCAATACCTAAGCAAAATCAAAAAATATTAATACATCAAATGTTAGCTTGCTTTCTATAAATTTATTCGTAGTGTATAAATGGACATTCTTATAGCTTTCAAAAACTAAAAAAAATAGCCATAAATATCCTTATATTTCATTAGCTGGGTACTTGCTTTTGAGTACAATTCAGCCTTCAACTGTAAAAAACATTGATTTTCTTAAATTCAAAAATTACTTCTGAATTTAGGACTCTTCAACGTTTAAAATAGTCGTTTCTTATCGTTTATCAAATATTTGATTTTTTCATTCTAATATTATGAAATAATTTTCCTATTTGGGTACTCAGAAATATAAGATCAAAATTTAAGTCATATATCATCGTTAACGTATTCTAAGGTTAATCTAGCGCGTTATCAAAATTTGTGGACTTATCACCTACCTGCTGCTTAATTTTGTGCACTTTTGATTCGCATAGTTCGTGGACTTATGGGCCACTTGGGTGGGTACTAAGTCCGTGAATTGTTTGAGTCCAGTATGAACTTTTGACTTACGAACTTATTTGCCTGAACCAATATCTAATCTATTCAACGTAGCGATAGAACGTGTCTTGAAATGAAGCAAATTGCTTGCGTAAATACTTCTCAAATACTTAAGGAAGTATAAAAGAATTAAATACAGAAAATATGACTAAAGATGTGTTAATTTCGTATGCTGAAAATTATGAACAGAGAGCAAGAAATCGGAAACCTTTTATTAAATACCCTTTGATTTCCCCACTCTATGTTTATTGGATCTGTATCTTAATAAAATTAGCATTATAAAGTAATGATTTTCGAATTAGTGGATCCTACAAAAATTTAGTACGAAAAAATGAGATAAAAACATTTAATAGCTAGCTATCATTGATGAAGATAACGCAACGTAATTGTTAAAGTTTATTCAGTACGAAAAACTTCAGGTATGAACATTAATCTCATTTCTTTTCTCTTCTATTTGCATTGACGCTTTTAAGATTTACTCTTTTTATAAAATTTCTTTTAAGGGGCTTCTGAACTCTTTATTTACACGTAATACATATTTTGCATTGGTTGAAAAGCCCACAGTCAAGACTAAACTTGATCAGAAACTGGTTACATTTTGCATACTGCCATGAGCGAAAGTAACATCCCATTTAACACCGACTCCATACAACGAGTTTTGAGAAGCGTTACTTAGTCTGGACAGTATTTAATAAAAAATTATTCAAGGGGTGCAGTTTTTTTCGACTAAAGTTTACAGAGAAAATCTAAAAGTCATTCATACAAGTGTTCTTGTAACGCTACTATGCAGCAAGATTTTTACAGGAATAATCGATTGCGATTAAGGAAACCACTTCTACTATCTGCCGAGCACTTTCTGCAAAGGTGCAGAAACTGACGTTTTGTCTCTTATAGACCTGGGCCCGCCTCGCATGGAATCGTCTGAAGGTCCACCTCACTCATGCTTCACAATTCCAATTGGAAATACGTATTGTTATAACGATGCCACACTTGAAAGACAACCCAAACTTTAGCTCTTCGCCACTAAATTCTTAATACGAATCCTTAAGTTTTTTTTGCGAACAGCTTTACAGAAACTCGCAATTTACAGAACAGTTGATCACGTTCAACATGGAGACGAACGGCTGAAAGGGAGCAACCACAGGCCGGGAAATCATGGCCGAAGGTTGGTCCAAGAGAGAATAATCCCTTTTACCGTTACATGCTCCATAGAAGCACCTCTACAATGTATTAAAAATATGTAACTTTTTACTTGTATTACTTTGAGAGTTAAGTATATAGCATGTATATGTATTACTAAGTTATTGTGTGGTCGCCGTGGCGCAGTGGTAAGTGCATCGACTGCGGCGCAGAAAGTCTGGGTTCGATTCCCGGATGGGACACCGAGCATTTTTCACGACACCACCTCTTTCGAGTTGCTGACAGCACTCAAAGAGTATTAATTGTCTATGGAAAGCTTCTCAAATCTCGGCGTTCGGAGTCGGCAAAAAACTGTAGGTCCCTTCTACTCGTGAAGAACAATAGCATGCACAACACGAGTAGTTGTTGTAGAAGCTAGGCCCTGGTCCGTTATGGGCTGTAGTGCCACTCAATTATTATTATTATTAAGTTATTGTATGTTGCGGTGTAACCGTCCACCTGAACCTACAAACTATTGTTATCTCTCAAAGACAACCTCCTTTGACAACATTCCCTGAATTTTGTTTGTTAATTGGAAGGTATAGAGTCTTGAAAATGAATATGCTTTTTTAGAACGGCATATGATTGGGTACCTTCGCGAAGATGCAGATAAATGTACTCACCATAGGTTGTTGTATAAAAACTGTATGTTAATAATAACTGGAAAAAACTAAGTTTCAAACGTAATTTTATTTGGAAACATGAGAATAATGCATTTGAACTTAATTATGTTTCACATTGTTGAGGTATTTTTATAAACGATATAAATATCAAAATCCTGTATAAATAAGGACATTTGTAGTTTCACTCAAATCTTGTTAACCCTGCTGAATAGGAACAGCTAAACCTCGTCTCTAATTTGTATTAACTTTTCAGATTACATTTATTTATAAAACTGAAGTCAATAATAAAAACATAAAATAATAATTTCGAAAAAATAACTTATTAGCCACTAGAAACGTAATGCGACATGTTTATGTCTCAGAGCCTCAATACTGCATTGTTGAAATCTAAAAATAATTTTGTCAAGCTATTCAATTCTGAACTCTTCGGTATGGAAAAACGTATTCGGGGTTATGATATTAGCTGTATATATCAGTGCGACTAAAATAGAAGCTTTTACTTTCAAAATAACGCAATCTAGTCAAGAACAGCTTCGTATAGTGAAAACAACTAAAAAGTTCCTACTAGCCCAATACGACGATCAACACTTCTTGATATCTCCAAATTTTTATGAATACATAAAATCTTTCTTGTTTTACTTTTAATTAAATTAATATTGTAGTTTATTGTATAGAATTTAAGAAATTTTTCTTTATCTTAAACTCGCCGGTTGATGAAACGTTCATTCAGAGTAAATCGCTCGTTTAAGTGAAAACCTTATTTCACCTAGAGGAGTAGCCCGATGTGTATATGTATGTTACTTTTTCTAATTAAAACATTTAGAATTGGTTTATATACACACCAAATCCGTTTTAAAATTCACTAACAACCTTTACTAGATTTTCAACATATTGTAGCTTAATTATTGCTTTTCATGTGGTTTCGTATGATAGTGAACGCATTGATTGAATATGTACATATGTTACCTATTAAACTTGTATTTAGGAAAAGTAGTGATTTTTACAAGCTGATATGACTTGAACAAAACATAAATACTGTGCTACTTAGGTAAGCACAAAACATATCTAAGTTCGGCTTATAAGACCAAACCTTTATGGTACACTGCGCAAATTACATTCACGCGTATAGTTGTACATATGTTGAGTTTTACAAATAGACAAAGAATAACAGACGCGTTTGATCGGCATCGAGGATAGTCGAGGCAATTTTAAACCCGATCATGATGGTCGATCGGAAACAAAGCTTTGATTTTATTTATCAATGCAACATGAAAGACAATACTTTCCCTGAGTTTTATTTATCTTTGTTTACTAATATGCACTTAAATGTAAGCGTATCTAATTGTTTTTTTCGCACGGAATATGTATTAATTGGGTGTGTGAGTTAGCGAAGGTTCTCTATCCCACTCAAATATGAGAATGCTTCTAGCTGCTTTCCGTTGGATATCAATAAAAGAATGGTCCTGTTTGTATCAGGGATCATTAAGTTACCTCTCATCCATCCATGGTACTTTAATCATTATAAACTTTTAGTCCGATGAAGTGGTAATATACAGTCGATCTCAATCTCTTTTATGTCAAAAGACGTTTTCATGAATGTTATCAAATAAACGAATTATCAAAATTATATAAAACCAGAATGTTTTAATAATTTCCTGAAATATTTATGGATTTATCTTCGTTTAAAGTGGTAAACGGAAACAAAATATGGTAGCATCTGTTTTTGGGAAGTAATTAATTCTTTGGATCATAAACTTGGGTTGTATATACTTTAATGGTGCAATAAAACGCAGCTCCCTAAATATGAGTACAGAACGCAGCAAAGCAAAGCAACATAACTTCAAGTATATATATCTGTAAATTTAAATATACAAATTTTCTGACATGCAATGGCAGTACACATCGCTGAAGAGTTACATTTGATTTCCCCCGAAGTTAACGTTAAATGCACATAATGTAAAAAAAATACTAACTACTTTTAGTTTGAAACTTTCAATAAATTCACATATTGTTTATTTATTTATACTAATTGCTTGGTTAGGAAAAGGTACGGAGCCCCAACCGTAATAACACCGTATTCAAACGTCCTTTGGGTATTGCTCATTAAAAATTTATTTGTGCTTTGAAGTCCCTCCATAGTGTAGGACCGAATGTCCCGGTTTTAAGCCGTGGTTACTCTACTCTATTCAAGATTCTTAAATATTGCTGTTCTAAGTCAGCTTCATATTGTCGGCCTCTTGCACTCGTGTAAAACGTTCCTTATGGACTGTAGCGCAACCCCAAACGCAACCAAAATGACAGTCCAAATTAATAAAAAATCCTCGTATTTATTACATATACCTATAGTGTACCAAAAAGCTCAGATTGCTGAAAAGTTTTCAGGATTTATTTGTACGTATAGAGATGTTGATGGAATATCTGCGTTTTGCAATTAGAAGTAAAATTTCTTTCGCCACATAAACAATGTATTGTGTTTGGTTTACTACATAGAACGCACACTGCAGGCACTCAGATTAAGCTAATACAATGTTAAAGAGATTTTAATATTAACCTTACTTATCAATTTATTTTACTTCAATCAGAGGAAGTAGTTTTTTTTAATCTCCTTTGAATTTATACTTACGTACTATACATACTTTTTAAGCGATTTAAGAGCAGGGTGATATTGGAAGTGCACGTTTATGCAAAATATTTCTGTATCTATCAGCCTGAACTATCAATAAGAGTTCTAATCAGTAATTGCATGCCCTGGGTATGAAATAAAATAACCTAAACAATCACCTTTTGTTTTTTTTACTATCAAAGATCATACCAATTCAGAAAATTTGATAACATTTGTTAAAGCTTTCGGGTACTTTGGCCTAGGTTTCAGAAAATTATGTACGTGTATTTGATGATAACAGTGGTGCTTAAAACTTACTTGCCCACCTTAATTTTGTAGGTGTGAACATCTATTCTTGTTAGCTAATACTGTTATATCCGAAGTTCACACATTTATGGAATAGGAATGAAATGCTGTCAAAGAGACAGTAATTACTTTAAGGAGAAATTACAGTTTTCAAAAGAGAATGGGTATGTAAAATTAATTCAAGAAATATCTGGCAGTCTGGGAAATTTTTAACTATTTTCCTTTGCCTAAGTTTTGCAGGAAACTCTTATTTCCTTATGTGTAGAGACAAGATTTGGGCAGAATTGAAGGGGACACGAAATGTTTTTTTTTTTTTTTTTGGTACAAGAACAAACTATAGTTCCATCAGACAAACGTTCATATAATGCAACTTTGGTCTACGGGATCTAGTTACATTAAATATAAACAGAAAGTGCAGCGAAAGAAAGAAAAAAATGTAATTTCGTCATTACTGTTCAATCATATGATTCGAAAAATCCGTGAGGCATTGACATAGCAAAAGTGTGCGTTGTCTTGAAGAGCGACCTCAATCAGCAGGAATCTCACCTTAATACATATATTCCCAATTTTTGTGGATTGTATGTTTTCGGTTGATATGAATTTTGATCCCAAGTATAGTTCAGTAATAAAATTATTATTGGCCACAAATTGTTGTTTGCAGAAATAAATTCGCAGATAAATGATACCAAAATTAGGAATTTTGGCATTGTATATATATTTATACAAACTATTTAGAGCAATACATGTCAGATTTAAACTAAGGCTTAAATTTATGACATTATTGTATATTTCATTAAACTCGTAAAATTATGTTTGATTTCTAGAAGGAAATATGAATTAAAAGCCTAAAATTATATATTCTTTTGTTAATTCCAATGCTCTATGCAAATTAAAGATTTTTTATTTTATTTATAAATACACACGTTTGTTGACTTGTTTATGTTCCAGGAGAAAACACCTGTTGATTGTATCAGGAAAACTGGAACCCATTGTTGGCTACTAACGCTATTTTTGTTGATAACAAAGTTAAAAACACTTGTGTAGAGATATTGGAAAGCATAGACCAATTATATTGACTACGATTTAATATCACTTTATAGCGATATTGACATGAAAAAGTTATTTCAAGGTTCATATAACATGTAAACAAAATACTTCAATTAGATGCTGAGAAGTAAGCTTTAATGAAGATAAACTATATTTAATCAAATAATTTTTAATAAATATTTGCGTGCACGGAAATTGCTTGATATCTCAAACCTGATTCTCAAGCAGTCATTACTTCCAATTTTTGTGGTGTAATGACAGATAAACATGTGTATAGGAAGTGTATTACATCAATTGCAATGGTTTAAAGTAAAAGTTTGTGAAAGGTATTATCTCAAGAAAATCATGTAATCATCAAAGCAGTCTTCACGATATACAGAAAGTATAAAAACAAGCGAAATCATAGACAATAAATCAAATATTGAAAATGAGCATCATATATGTATATACATAGGTTAATATATATGAGTATATGATAGATTATAGGGCAGTGTCTTTTACGATATATAGAATCTCAATTTTTGTTTTACAACTACAGTATTTATGGATATTAGAAGAATTAATACTGTCTTTGCACTCATATACATTTTTTTCACGTTACACGTATCTTTAACAATAACAACAAAATCCATACATATTTGAATTGTTAAAGTTCATTTCTAAAAACTGATTTAAGTTAATTTTTATATTAATCTGAGAAAGAAAAAATCAATTTAAAAAAAACAACAGTTTTGATTCACCCTTTCCAAAACATTCTGAAACTATTCTACAAATATTCGTCTATAATTTACGAGTTAACGAGAAAACAATTTGTTTCCAACATAAATTATTCTCGTTGACAAACTATATAATAACTTTTTTAGATGTGTTTTGTTGAATGGTTGCCTAGACAATCTCTTGTCCTTGTTTCAAATACACATACAGCGTCATTCATATTTAACGCTGACAGTATGCACGTACATTGAAGATAATTACCTTTCATTAAGTTTATTGGAACTCCAAAATGCCAATTTGAGTAATCAATTATTTCAGTTAAATAACAGAAAAATTTTAGCCGGCTCGATTTTCTCTACTAAAATCGAATCGAATGTTAAGGTAGAATTTAAGTTGTTGATGGATTTGCAGAATCATATACATTTCAAAAGTATGTATTTTTGTTTTAACCCGAATAAACTGGATAGATAAGAATAACTTCGCACCTTCAGTTCATAGTTTGCACTTACACCAGGTAATAAAAAAAAAATTCAATAAAGTCTAAATAAAACAAAACCTCCAATGCCTTTCGGCAAAGCAGTTACTCTTATTAATGCGGAAAGTCAGATGTCTGTATGAACTATGAATGCAAAGTAATATCAAAACACTCCAATCTAATTGACAGGGCGTGGGGGAAAAAGCTCTATTTATTCGGAAATACTTTTTCATGATATTGTGCTTATGTATATTTTTTGGGGGAATGCAGTAGACTACAGTGAAAGATGAATTGTATTAGATAAGATTATACGTTGTTCCTTCGAGTTACGGATCTTAATGCTGAATAGTATTATTTGTAAAAGTGGACGTTGACAAAAATCAATCGGACACATAGAGTTTCTTTCTTGTTTACTTGTGCAGAAATTAGTGATGCGCTTGAATTACATACATATGTTATGAATAACAAAGTTTCAGTACTCCCTCATATTCTCATGTCGTTCGACATGTCTACTCTCATACATCATTACGTACATACTCATATTAAAGCTTCCTTCACTTGGTGACACTTATGTATATTTTATTTTACCATGTACAAAGAACATTTTGTATACTCTTCTTTGAACATATGTATGTAGGTTCATTAATTGTTGATGTTTATTAAAATTAAATTTCGTGATTACATTATTAAAAATGAACTTGATTTTATAACAATATTTAATATAAATCTGTATAACTGCTTACGCGACCTTACTTTCATATTGTCCTGAACTTTAAGCTCCTATAAAGAACGACCAAAGCTCTCCTTATTTCTTCTTTACCTCTCTTTTTCTTTTACTCACGTTTAAGATATGTATGGATTCTAAAATTGTGAACGGCACCGATAATTTAACGGTTAAAAGCGGCCATACACTAACCCAAATAATTCAAATATCCGCATTTTTACCCATTACGCCACAGTACTATTTTTTCTAGGTAGTTAGGTAGGTAGGTATTACTAGCCTGTACCTGACTTACTTAGGCCAAGTTAGAAGATTTTTTTTTCTGTGTTAAAGAAAATATTTGTTTGCTGTCTTTTTTTGAGGTTTATTTTTTTATTAAGGAAAAACAAAAAAATATTAACTCACAGTTAGCTTTTGAATAAAGAATACTAAAGCATTGTGACAACAAACATTTGTTAATATTGGTATTGACTGAAGATTAAAATTAAATATTGAAATTGAGTAGAATTTAACTTATTGAAGATTATGTGCATAATTTTTTATCACTTTGAAACAAAATACTGGAAAGATGACTTGAGTATCTTGTTTCCTATTCATATTGTATCTCTTGACAACACGCTGTCCGTCTGAAGAATTTCTTTTTCATTGAAATTTGGCTGGCGATTTCTTTTCTTGCAGCGTTGTGCTAGTGCTGTTTTTCTTGAATTGTCACCGTTAATGTCAGAATTATGACCAGATCTTCTCTTCTTTAGAAACTGTTTTGTTGTATTTATGTAACAAAGGGCAACAAAGGATTTTGTAAATCATATTCGTTTTGCTCTATTTCTCAATCCTCTAATTTTGTGTAGAGGAGGAAGTAAATTCTAACGATATACTATTTTTACAGGGGAAGCTTCTTTTGTGTTTAATTTGGTTCTATGTCTTTCCTGGTTCTGTCCTTGATTTCTGAAATTTTTGTTGCGATTTTCTTAAATTTTTGGTGTGGAACCTTTTATCGCTCATCGTGAACATCGTGTTTATCAAGTTCGACGCCGCTGACGAATACGACGAGTGACTAAATATTTGACTTGCTTTTGGAGTTGTATTTAAAATTTGCGTAAATACACTGTGGTTGGACGATAGTTTTAGTGAAAAATTGAACGAATGCTTTATCCCGTTTTAATATTCATGTAAAACATAATGTGTCATCTTTTTTGAATTACTTCTATTCTCCAATCGGCTAATTCATTTAAGTATACTTTTAAGCCCACTTTTGGTGCACTTTAATGTTGACGTCAAATTGACTTGGAAATGCTTTTCCTAGGTGAGATCTCACAAAATACATATGTATGTATGTATGGACATACATATTTCTGGCAGTAAATATTTAGAAGACAGTTACACTTAGAACAATTCAGTCGTATTCATATCTAAATTGCTGAAGGAAAAATTAATTCAGATTTTGCGCATAGTCACGACATTTTTTTTTTTGCAATTTTTGATTTTAATAATACAAATCACTTATACTACCATTCATTTTAAGCTTCGGATCTCCTGTACTATGCTTAGGCGGAACTTTATCCGCTTTGCTCTGAATTTGCATTCCTCATATATGTATGCATGTTCTTTTCCTAAGCTACAAGTAATAATGTAAAGTTCAGCTATTAAATTCCAACGTTTAACCCAGTTTCACACATTTTTTAGTTTTTACCTTTTGCACTTAGAGCATATCACACCTAAACCTCCTCTGAGTAATACAGAGTTTTGCCAGTGCGTTTACAAGGTTCATGTCAGAGAGGAGATTTTTAAGTTGATAAGTCGAGAAAAACATTTTGTCAAATTAAAATTCCGTTTATTAGATATATATACATGTTTACCTTTTTTGAAAACCCGAGGGGTAAGTTATTAAACAATTAAGTCGTTAATATTGTTCCAACAACACATTAACAAATAAGCGCAATGAAATTATACAAACACAAAGAGTACTAATTGTCGATGAAAATTATTTCAATCATAACAAACTTAAAAAATGCTACAGCAGGTTTTTTCCATTGCTTCAGATATTTAAGAACTCAATATGTCCATCGTTTTGTCCTGTAACAGAAACTTGTTTTCTTGACTTTCTGGGTGTGAAATTTTCGTTATAATTTACTGTGCATCTAAAGCATTTGTAGGCAAGTCTAATAATAATAATTGAGTGGCACTACAGCCCACATGGGACCAGGGCCTAACTTCTACAACAACTACTCGTGTTGTGCCTGCTACTGTTCTCTCACGAATAGAAGGGACCTACAGTTTTTTGCCGACTCCGAACAGCGAGATTTGAGAGGCTTTTTATAGACAATTTGTACTCTTTGACTGTTGTCAGCAACGTGCCGTAAAAAAATGCGAGGTGTCCTGTCGAGGAAACGAAGCTAGACTTTCTGCATGGCGGTCAACGCACAAGGAAGGCAAGTCGGCACCCAGCTTAATATACATTAGAATTTGTCTTGTCGATATACATCCGAATTTCGGCAAAGACGGTTTGGTTTAAATTTAGTACCAAGAAAGAATACGTAACACATACATACCACCCGAAGAAGGCTTGCGTCTTTAGCCTTCTATGTTGGGAAACATTTTTGACAGTTTCTTGGTTTTGTATTCATCAGCTGAGAGCCTTCTCCTCCTACAGCTCTGAGGTGATTACTTGTATTATTTCAAAAGCAGGGATAAGGCAGGTATTCCCTTATTGGTCCCTGTTCAAAAGATACTGCTTGAACGTTATTTTGAATGCTAACCCTTCCAAACGAAAAAGAGGAGGAACTTATCAATAAGTGTGTTTAATAAATACGTTCAATTTGAGTTAATGGCAGTCAGCTCAATAAAAAAATAATTAAATTTAATGCAGGAACCGCTGATATGACGTAATTTAAGAATCGAGAAAATTTATAAATACAGGTATCAGCTCCGTTTTTGTTCTCTCTTTGAGCAAACAAGCAAGCAATTGCCTTAAAATGTGAGTGCAGTTATATTTCTTTGGTTGTGTTGTATCCTCATTAACTATTTAAAATTTTTGGATTTTTTCCAAATTGTCTATTGCAATGTAAGAAAGACCCATTATTATACTATTTTTAAGGCATAGAGTGGCGAGTTGGATAGAGCACAATTTTTCAATTGATGATTGGTAATGAAAAGTACATACGCGAATTTAAAAAAAGCCACACATATTTTACATCGGCTGCCTTTAGCACGTGCTTCTTGGGAGTATTGCATGCTTTCAAAAGACAACTTAAGACTGGTTCGAACATTGCAATGGACACTGTAATTTCCAACCTCTTCTGATGCTTTCTTAGCTTTTTGATTAATTTTCATGCATTTGTTTTACTTACGGTTTTTCTTTTGCAGTAAAATATATGGAGCAACTGTAATTGGTGTTGTGTAGGACAGCAGTGTTAAAGACTTTAAAGAAGAACTCCATCTTGCATCAATGGTCTAAATGCGATCACATTTTATGAAGTACAAATGAAAGGAAACTTGAAATGAATTCATCTAATAAAACATAACTTTTTATTATTTACATGTTTTAATTATTTTACATTAATATTTCGCAGCTCAATAATTATAAATTAACTAGTAAATACGTTCGTCTGGTTTTATTTCACTGTAAAAGCCTAATGCGATTGGCGCTGAATCTTGCAAATGGCCGAAATACGAACTGTCTGGATTTCCATCGGAGGCAGATTTCTGTAATTCATGAATTTTCAGATGCATTTGTAAAGCTTCTAATTTTGAAAAGCTTATATTGCATTGATTGCAACTGTATTGCTCTGCGTGATGAGTTTCCTTGTGTCGAATTAATTTGTCCTTTCGATTAAAGTTTTTATCACAAATTTTGCATTTATACAAACTGTCTAAATGAAGAGCCTGATGACGTTCGAATTCCCTCTTTCTCGAAAAGGTTCTAAAGCATATATTGCAAATGTGGACCTTAACATTTTTCGGAATATTTGTCACATCATTTCTATTGCGCATTGTAGCTTGAGGCTTTTGTAATTGTGCTGCCAATAAGCTTGTCGATTTTGCAGAAAACATAACGTCTGTTTGGGAGTTCTCTTGAATCACAGTGTTATCAGTATTGCTAATGTGCTGACTTATGTCCACATAAGGATGAATTGGAATATTTTCCGAGGGCTCTGTACTTTGACTTTCGCCATTGTTTCCCATTACTTGAGAGTCTTTTATCAGATGAGATTGGTAGTGTTTTTGTAATTTATCCTTGCGAGTAAATGATGCGGGGCATTTCAAGCATTTATGAGGTTTTACATCCGTGTGAGTTCTTTGATGACGTAAGAGATCTGCAGATGTAATGAACGATCGTGGGCACTTTTGGCAAACATGGGGCTTAATTCCAGTATGAATGCGCATATGCTTTGTTAGATTTGTATTTCGAGAGAAACTCTTTGAGCACACTGTGCACGAAAATGGCCGAACTCCTGTATGTACGATGGTATGCTTTTTCAAATCTGACCGACGACAAAAGCCTTTATTGCAGAGAGTGCAAACATAAGGACGTTCGTTGTCATGAGCTTCTTTTATATGAAAAATTAATACTTGTCTGTTTGCTGTACGAAACGGACAGAAATTACATATAAAAGGATTTGCTGCATCATGTCGTGACTCATGCTCATTACAGTCAATTTGAACAGTAAATGCCATGTCACAATACTGACAGAGAAATGTATTTTTTGGTTCATTTGAAAATTCTCCAGCATTTTGTGTAGATAACGTAGCGGTTTTTTCTGATTTCGATAAATTTTCATTTTGCACTGAATCGGACTTCGCAATATGCCCATTTATACTTTGACTCACAGGAAATTCCGTTTCAGATTCCTCCATTGAAAAGCAATCATCAGAACTTTCACATTCTTGATTGGGGTCGACCACAACTATTTCACAGTCCTCATCAGGTATAAAACCATTCAATCGTTGGTAGTGATTATTACATTCTTTGTTAGTTCCCTCAGTTTGTATCTGGCATCCCTTCTCTTTAATGACTCCTAAATCGGCTTGAAGTTGTACCTCACATTGTTTTACATTTTCGCGAAAAGCAAAAAAGGATTCAGTAAGATACAAACACCGGTGACATATGTTTTTCGGAAATGTATCCTCTTTATTAACCTATAAATAAAAAAATATTAAATTGGTAAAAAAATATTTAATACAAAAATTGCGTATTTAAAAGTAATAATTAAAAAATAAAAAAAGGGAGCTTGTCAACCTATGTATGAGGTATTTCTTGAGACAGAAACAAATATTCTATTAGTAAAAAAGTAACTTTATACCAAATTTAACACTTCAACTTTAATTTAAGACAAAAATTACAGTTTTTGATAATGTTCTTCATAGGCATCCAAACAGATAACCACATAACATCTGAGGCCCTGTTACGCATACGCCTTTGCAGGAGTAAATATAATACTTCCATCGTCCATGAGTTTACGTAGGGACATACTTGAAGTTACTTCTAATGCGTGTATTTACACGATCCCGCTCATGCGTTTTCTGCAAAATTTGTTTATAAATATATATTAAAAAGAAACGGTTAAAAAACCACGCAAATACACCGAAAGTGAAAATCAAAATTGGTTTTTGAAAAATATTTTTATCCAATATTTCGAAAAAATTGAATTTAAATAAGAGTAGTGTCGAATATCTTTACTTGGTGAAATCCTATATCAAATAATTTTATTTTGGATAGAGCACACTCTGAACATAGAAAACACACATGATGTGGGCCGGATCGTGTGGACACACACAACTGTAGGCAATATCGACAATAAATTGACGCAGATTCAACAGCAAGGTTTAAAGTTATTGTGGTGTTATATTTTACGGGATTGTTTAATCCAGTAGTGTGTATATCAAGTGGCCTTTCAGAAAAACTGCAGCTAACATAATGTGATAGTTGCAAATGAAAGTTCACATTGTTTGCAACACTTGCTCATCACAGGGGTTTAAACATATGCAAATTCTAAAACTCTTAAAAGTTATAAATGGAATTTGATATTTTCTATACTAAGTGCATAAATAATCGGTAATGCAATGAGAATTGAACAAAAACGGAATTGTTTGCTTCACCATAAGCATTCACAATAATCAAAGCTATGTCGAACTTCCTTGAATCCTCATTTTTTTGTGAATTCCCGCCTGTAGCGCTATCCAACATATTTACTTTTGTGTAAAAACTAATACAGCTCTGAATGGCAGTTGAAGACAAAAGTTAAAATTTGCGCAACACTTTGACGCATGGCATGTATACTTCAAAAATGTGGTAAAATATTATTATAGCATGATTTAAATTAAGGAAATAGAGTGCGAGGGAAAAAGTTGTAATTAATTGAATATAAAATTGGTCGATCCCATGCCAAAAAAGAAATTAAAGGTAAATCGCCTTAAATATAATAATGATATTATGAACTATCTTATGTTGAAAATTTATTTTATTTTTTGATATTAAATACTTGGAAGCCATAAAATATATATTTTGCTATGGCTTTATATACAATTTATTTTTTATTTGAGGAATTTATTTTAAATTTTGGTTTGAAATGTTTTGTCCGTTGTTTCGGTATGAGAACTAAGAGACACTGTTTGGGCAAGAAATGCTGTTATTATTGTACGCGAACAGGATTCGGGCATAATTGTACTGCACACAGAAGGAGTGGTTTTTGAGTATGCGAACAGACCTAGTGTATATTTACCCCTCAAGTGCCAAACATTTTAACGGCTTTAACAAAATATTTCATGAAAAATATAGATAATTAAATGCGAAATTGAAGTAGCATTAGCTTCACAAGTACTATAAGGAATGAAGTGGAATAACGTTAAAAATTAGTGTACAAAAATTTATCGAGTTTAGGCACTGAACACATTCATTGTAAATATCTCTGAACATGTCACATTTACCTATCATCATTTCAAACAAACTTTAAGATGTTTTCTTAAAATTGTGGACATTTTTTTAATTAATTATTGTAAATTTGCTATATAAACTGGTAGATTACAGTGTTTGAAATATGTAATTCCATGCAGTGAACTAAAAAATAACAAGTGTTTGACATTAAGTCAATGCGCATGCTCTTTATCTGTGGTGCAAAAAGTAAAATGGCAACTTTTCAGATAACATGTTTAAAAAATCTTAGACTTACTTTTACTTGAAAAAGATTAAATATTCTATTTGGCAGTGATACTTCATCAAAAATTGCATCCGATTCATGAAATATATTGACAAGGAAGTCGTCATGTTTTAAACAAAGCCTGCACAACTTAGGTTGGGTGTTATCAGGTAAGATAATCTCAGTCATTTTTCCGATTTCTTTTATTTCTTTGCAGATGAATTGTATTTATTTGCCGGAATTCTGTGAAAACCTATTTACGTGAGATTAATTATTGAAAATTAATAAATGTTTTGAGCAATCACTGCACAGCAAACCACCACTGCCTATGACACACACACTTCGACTGGGGCTTCTTACGTTGTCATGGCCGTCTGCTAAACCCTGTGAACCGACGCTACTTTTTGTTGGTATCTTGTCGAGTCGAACAACTGCTGAATATCGTTGCTTGGCGCTCTTCGTGTTGGACTGATTTTATGTGCAAGTATTGTGGAAGTTATTTGTTTTGACTGTTTTGTGTATTGATTTCAGGATGTCTGAATTTTGATTGACAAGAATATATATATTTTTGTAATATAAAAGAAGAGTTTTCTTAATGCAGTTTGGTGATATTAAATTTTACAAGAAAATTGAAATAAACCCTTAAATATTACGAACAGGACAGATGCCACCCTTAATGATTTCGTGGAAGAGCTAGGTCGGGTGTGTTGCTTTTTGTTTATCTGTTTTTCTTAAATATATCCTTGAACATTAAGATATATTGGAGTTTTTGTGATCAAATTATATTTAAATAAATGAGTCTGCTTAGTGTCCAAGTATTCGAATGGGCGAAAGACTAGAAAAATACCTTAATTCGTTAATTTTAGTATTCAAAATAAGAAATACTTGGATTTGTTGTAAGAACATAGGGTTTGCCCACAAGTTGTTAGATGCAAGTTTCAAGGTTATAAATTTTTTATACAAAAGGACGAACGTCTAGTCGTATAAACTTAGTATCCAGTTGTTTCCTGTTATTTTTATGAAATCCCATTAAAAGCGCTTTAACCTATAGATACAAATATTAAACAGGTAGTTGTGGTAATAGTCCAGTCTTCAAAGCAGCGGTGGGCAATTCAGAACCTATTCATAGTAAGATGTGAAATAATAATTGCCTCATCTCATCTACGTGAACATGAAGGATTCGACAAATTTTGTTACGAACCTTTCTATGATATGATAAGCAGAAACCAATGAAGTATCTGATGATAAGTTAAAAAAAAGAAATGTCAAAGAAGTAAATGGTACAATACGAGCAAGATAAGAAGCTCAATTTCAATGATGGAATCACTCATCGATTAATTATGAAAGTGGTTCAATCTTTTGATACGATCAATCAATCATACCCTTATACTTGGCGAAAAACAAGCGTGGACCATTATAACATTAGCATGTTTTTGCCGCCGATAGGATTTATACAATGTATTAAAGAGAATGGAAGAGCATAAAGGGATAACATAAAATTCAAAACCTAAGTGGATTATTTCAGTCATTACCCCAGTTCTATCTCATTTCGTAAAGCTTTTCTTTATTTGCTACCACAGATAAGGTTTTTTTTTCTCTTGACTGAGAATACGTGTGAGCTGCGTAATCAGCTGATCAGTTTCCCTCGCAAACTAATTATGTGAGTTTACTCAAAGATTTCTGTTAAAAATTCCACCACGAGATAATGAGCGAAATTGGAGGCGTTCATACCAGAAACCAATAAGGAAGGAGATGACTGAACAGCTGATTAAACATCTGACTTCCCCTTCGTCCATCAACCGTTTGAGTATTATTTACGAACTGTGGTGGATATAGCCTAATTGTCCGGAGCTCATTTACGAAGCATCGAACATTTTCTCATTTTACTCACACTTGTTTACGCTTTCCCTCCAAAAAAGCAACATAGTGTCAAACATTCGTAAATTGTCCACAATTCGTGAATTCGTCTGCCATTTTGATATATATTCAACAGAATGCGTTCGTAAATAACTACATGAAATTGTTTATGAATTAAGTGTCTACACTTTAAATAGTATGTTCTTTAAAAAACTAGTTATTATGATAGAACTTTTATTTTTTATAGTTTCATCAGTTTGGCGATAATTTCAAAACTTTATAATAAATTCTGAAAGAAACGTATGACATGAATTTATTTTGAACACAATAACTAGCCAATAGTATTTTAGAATTCAATATAATTACTAAACTCCTATCACTATCTTCGAATTCTAAGATTCTAAGTATTCTAATAACTGATGTCTTTTATATAATTGTTGTTAACATACTTTTTTTTCCTAAGGAAAGTAACTCAAATTTGTTAATATGCCCCTTTTGCCGAAACAGCTCAGTCTTTTTATTCAGTTGTTATATGTACATTATTTATATTACAAAATTATATATTATAATTGTCACTTATAGGCGTTTTAAGTTAGGTTAACCAATGTTAAGTTTTAGTAAAATATGCTGGAGGGACTAATTCAATTATTCATATTGATAGTCGAAACATATATTTTTCAAGACGAAGGTTTGTATTTAGCTAGATAGAAATGTTTTTTTTTAAATTAGTTTTCATCAAATTTTTATTCTTTAATAGCGGTTACCTGGACAACTATCACCGATGTATTAGGTTAAGTTTCCTTATGTTTTTCAGTATTACACTTCTCATAATGAGTGATCGAAATTATAACAATATAATTAAAATTTTTTATTATTTATATATTGCCCAATAAGTAACACCAGAATTACTAAATTAAAATAACATTTTGATTTTAATACACTTAACTCGGAATACCAGATAAAAAAAATCCCTCCGTAATGCTCGATTTTCAAACAGGCGTTCTATCACAATAACTACTTTTTACATAACATACTATTTAAAGTGCTCCTGACACTAAAATCATAAGCAATTTCCTGTAGTTATTTACGAACGCAATCTGTTGAAAATATATATAAAGATGGCTGACAAATTCACGAATTGTGGGCAATTTACGAATGTCTGACACTATTATCCGCCATGTTACAATTTTTGGAGGGGAAACGTAGACAAGTGTAAGTAAGAGGAGAAAATGTTCGATGTCACGTAAATAACTTTCAGAAAATTTGGCTATATCCATCACAATTCGTAAATAACACAAAAACGGTTGATGGACGAAGAAGACAGTGAAAACATGCCAAATCTAAATAGGAATACCCTGAATTGGCTTTTATGTTTTGGAATCTCTCGTTCACTTTACTTTATATTTTTCCGGATTTATGGGTGAAAATATTTTTTAAAATATACTCGATGTACGGAAGATATTACATATGTACTTCTGAAGAGATCAGGAGCAAATCAGAAAAAGCGGAACGATATGAGATCAAACTAACCACTTCGATTTAATTTTTTTTATTACTGTAGCTGCCTCTCTCTAACACATAGAAAAACCATTGCTGTTTCTCGGTTGATGCACGCTAAAGTATTGTAATAATGATCTATGCGTTACATGATACTTTTACCTTTATAGGGGTAACATTCGAATTGCCATGTGGTCATGTGGGGTTCGTACCTGGGCCCTCCGTAGTATGAATCGAGGTACTTAGCCGCTATAGCGATAGATCTCTCAGTGCTTACCCAGTTTATATATTCTACAACAGTTGAACCAAATGTTATAATAAAAATAGAAGATCTACTGCAAGATGTCTCATATGTTGTCAGTTGGCTGATGATGTTGAAGATGCCTCCGAAATAATTTAAAAAAAACATGAACTCATCCTCACATCATCTATGTATATGGTGAGTAGCAGAGAATAGCAACTAGGACGATTTTATGGCTTAATAAACATTTGAAGGATTATTAAGTTAACGATTTAGATCAATCGAGGCCGGAAATAAGCGATAAAAATTTTGAAAAAAATATTTCAGGACTCTATTGATGCAAAAATTGCACTCAACATGAAAGAGAGACCTTAGCGATAGAAAAAGTGTCGCGCAGTCAAATCAACAGAGAACTCAGTAAGGAAGATCTGCAGGAGCTGAACTTTTGCTTCATTTTTTACAGTGGTGCCACTGTAAAAAAACGAAGCAAAAGAAGTTTGAAACTAAGTTCCCAGTTTTCAAATATTTCGGCATACACGACTTACACGCTTTTATTCTTCCCACTCTCAAAAATATCCTCCAAAAATGCTATAAGATCTGCTGACTCTTCCTCTTCATTAAGTTTAAGCACCTGTATTAAGCAGAGAAAAGCAAATTGTAGCATAAAAACCAATATTATTAGTTTTCCTCTCCTTGTGTCATCGAGGCCAAGATGATGTGATACTCGTAGTGCAGCTAGTCTGATATTCTTAACGAGATTCAATTCTAGCACTACAGTAGATATAATTAAGGATGTCTGCCTTATAGGTTTTCATGCAGTGTACTAAGAATGTTCAAGTTTTCTTCTTTTAAATTATCGTGCGTAAATTTTCATAAAAACCTTAAAGTGAACAAGACATTATTCGAACTACAATTCTGGTGAATATTTATCAATCGTGTGGACAAAGTAGCTGAATTTTCTAAATAATAATTTTCATTGGAAAAAAAAAATGAATATGAAGGCATTTTTAAACAAAAGAAGATCATTTTCTTCTTCAATCTTAAGCCTTGGGTCCCATGAAAAAAATAGCAGAAAATATAGTCAAATTTTCCCTTATATTGAACTCCAGATTGCGTAGCCACATTCAAAAATAGTATTTGTCTATGAAAAGTTTCTCAAATATCGCCGTTCGGAGTCGGGAAAAAACTGTAGGTTCCTTCTACTTGTGAGAGAATAGCAGCACGCCCAACACGAGTAGTTGTTGTAGAAGCTTGGCCCCAGTTCCTTGTGGGCTGTAGTGCCACTCAATTATTGTTATCTATCATTTCTGTGATGTCAAATCACATTTTTATTAAGGTATGAATGAATGATTAAGCATTTTCAAAATATCTTATTGCTAATTTACTATCACTTGCCCAGTTTATTTCTCTTTTAAATAGTCAATTTGTTTTATTGTTTTATTTAGGGATAATGGTTTTGTTTTTATTTCTATCATTTAAAAATAATTCTTAATATTTAGACTAGATATGTACATTATTTGAAATTTAATAACCAGTTACAGTTACAGTTATGTGTATGTTTATATTTATAAATAATATCGCCATTCGGTTTCGTTTACTTATTTAAAAGTATAAAATTGAGGAAAGAATTAAAAAAAACTTAAGAATATGCGTAATTTTAATATTCATTCTTAGTCTTACTTACTTAGCTTAAACTAACCTTATCTGACAATTTTTGAGGGTTTTTTTTAACCCTATAAGTAAGTTTGACATTTAATGGAATTGTAACCAACAATAAAACCTCATATGATAAGGATCGGAGGTTTTATTTTATTATTCCATTCTATCATAGTAAGAGATGGATCCGCTAAAAGGTAACCATCAAGTTGTGCACTTGCGGCCTTGTAGAAAAATCGCTTATTGTCTATCCTACGCATCACGTAATAGTTCAATGAGAATTTCTCCGATTGCTGGATTAAACCAATTCGGTCAAGGTACAATAATGATTCCGTCGGAATGAATGCATTACCGTGGGCGCATGCTAGTGTTTGCTAAATGTACTTGGTATCAATAAGTTTCGTTATAATCTTTGGTATAAATGAACATGGTTAATTTCACACTTTCTAGATTTGTACACATATCTAGACTGGATATGAAGCCCTAAAATGTAATTTGCCAGCAATTATTAGTGTGTATGTTCGGATTTATCTATTTAAAAAACAACAATTTTTTCGCATCTTCGAAGAGGTTCCAATTTATACAGCATTTGCGGGAAGTTTTGATTTTCTTTTTTAATTGGAAGAAACGTACAGCTGAAGCCCATCTTGTAGAAGATTATGGTGAATCTGCTCCTACCAATAAATCATGCAGGGAGTGGTTTCGATGCCTTTAAAATGCTCGTGTTAGAGAAAGAGCGTGTTAGCCTGCCCAACAAGTTTTAAGATTAGGAATTGAGGTTTTACTGGATCAAAATTAGCCCCAAACGCAAAGTTGCACTTGCAGAACCGTTCGGAGTGATTTAGTATACAATTTTCCTTCGATTTAAAATATTTGGATTTATTCAAAAGCAAGGAAAAAGCGAGAGATGTCGAAAGGCGATTTTTCACCTCGGAACTGCATTTTTTCATCGGATTGTGACTGGAGGTGAAAAGTGGATATACTACGATAACCCCAAGAAATGTTATCGACTACAACTATGCGCTAAAGTCGTGTATTGCGTGAAAAACGGCCAGAAATGATGGAAAGGCATGACAAGGTGACTTTGTACGTGGCTTTAGTGATCAAAAACTACCTGAAAACGCTGAAATGGGAGGTTTAAAACCACCTGCCGTGTTCTCCAGATCTTGGTTCTTCCGACTACGAACTTTTTCGACGGATGCAAGGCGATGTATAGAGTCACACGTTCGGGTCTTTTGAAAGAATGCTTCAAAGATTGGATCCATACCAGAGAGAACTAATTTTTAAGATATGCATTCGAAAATTACCAGAGAGATAGAAAAAAAGTAGTCGTTTCCTTTGACTGAAGTACGTTTTACGGTTTTTCAATAAAAACATTTTTTTAACACAGAAAAAAGACAGAATTGGTTTGTACTCCCAATACATCATACGAATATATGATAAACTAATTATTATTTATTAATTTTTCGTTAGTTTAGTTTAAAGTTTATTTAGGTATTTTAAGCATTTTTATATAAATCGCATGGCGCATCGGTCCATAAGGTCGTGCTTGATATTGTTCTCTTAGGAGTAAAGGTGACCTACAGTTAAATGAGGACTACGAACGACGAAATTTGAAAAGCTTTTTTACAAACAGTGGTGTTTGTGTGCTGTCAATAATTTTTTAATGATTACCATCATTTTTATGGACGTTATTATCTAGCAGGTTTTTCCGACTTGTGTTTCAGATCCTTGTTTTTGGTATGTAAATTGTTATAAGAATCTTATAATAGTAGCTGTCAATCTATCGCACTTCGCTGAAGGTTGAGAGGTTGAATAAAGGCTTAAAAGTTGAATTTGTACTACCAATAAAGATGTGTACAAGAAGATTTTTTCTTACATCTGCCCACTTCTATGGCTCTCTTAGGTTCTGTGTTCTTCTCTTTTCATGTTGCACACGAAGGGAATAGAAAGAACACAAAATATGAACAAAGGAAATACGTACATAAATATAGTGATACCTTGTTTATTCCTTTGGAAAGACTTGATTTGGCCTGCAGCTGATAGCTGGTACTCCTCTATGCTCAGTCTGGTGGTACAAAGTCTGCAACAAGCGGTATTTAGTATGCGATTTATTTGTCAGAATGGATTTAGACCGCATATCAATCGGATGGCAAATCTTTGTTAAGGAATACTTCTCTCGATTTCGTTTTCATTTTACACAAATAAAATATTCTTGATTAAAAATGACAATATCGAAGTGAATTATATTTTTATGTTCTTTTGGAATAAATTTCAGTTCACGCAACAAACTAATGTGTTTTCTTCTGTTTACGGAAATCAGTGTCAAGGTGAAACGTGTGAAACGAAAGTAAAATGTGACTTTCAATGTTGTCATAATAGTTTTATCACTTGCAGTTTTATGCCTCAGAACCGAAAAAAATTGTTAATATTCGCCATATGCATTCGCCAAGAAATGCGTTTTTTTTATTTGTGTTGCTATCGTAAAAAATGAGGATGAGATATGTAAATGTGGAATAATGTTTGTTTAGTAAGGTGAGAAATATAAGAGTTTTTTGTTTACTAGAAAGGTCTTTCGTTTTAGCTGCTCGCTTACAATAAAAGTTATAAATATATATATACTCATAGTATATTTATCAACGGCAGTTGGTGATTTTGTTGTTTTGTTTCATTTCCGCGTACTATTAATTATTTACTATTTATTTTTCTGTATATAAATTATTGAGATGAGCTAAATGGATTGCGAATACCTTTAAGTGACCGGAATTAACTTATAGCACGGTTAGAATGTATAAAGGGAGAGAGGGAGAAAATGTACCGGTGAACGTTGGACATAAACGTCTGTGAGCTGTAAATAGGCGGAAAGATTAGGTTGGGAAGAACATTTTACATTTGTGTGGTGCGGTTAAAGAACGAGTCTTTAAACATCCGACAGAGGGCTTAAGGGCTAACTGATAATCATTCTTAGTGAAATTACGTTTGAATTGTTTATCGGGTGGGATGGAATGAGCTAACTTACTTGAGTATCAGTTGTTGAAAAAGTGACAGGATAATTTAAAAGAGGAGAAATAACCCTGGTGTTCTAGCAAATCGACAGACTTTCCAGAAGTATCATTGTCTATCTTTATCCTTTTTAAACTCAATTTAATCTTGGGAGCGTTAGACTCGAGCGTGTCGGATACAAGACAGAGCCTAGGAAAGTTTCTTGATCAATATTAGGCTGAAACCCATTTAACGCAATTTAATGAAATGATTCGACGGGCAACTTAAATTTGCTAGCATTTCTAAAAGGAGACCTAAGTGCCATGGATGGGTGGGAAAAGGTGGGGAATGAAGATTTCTTATTTTTAGGGTTAATTAAAGCGTAGTATAGGCGAAAAATTTACGTGGTTTTGTCAGTGCAGAAGAACACCTCTTAACACCAACACCAATATTAACCTGACTGCAAATTGGGTTTGTTATTGACGGTTAACTTGGTATTGATATGAGTGCAGGGTTGAAATAAGAGACAGAATTCCTTACGTTTTTCAGAATGGCCTAAAGCTAAAATACTCTAGGGACATTGTCTAGTTAGCGTTCCAATTATTTTGGGACCATTTAAACTTTTCTGCTTTTCTGTAGTGAGTGGGGTTTATAATTTAGGCAGATATATTTCCTTTGAGCTTATATTAAAATTTCAATCATGTATACATTTGGAAAAGAGTTCAGAGACTCCTCAGATATTAAGTCACCTAAGCCCGTCTGGTAAAACATGCGGGAGTTAAAACCGAGAATGGCTAGCAGTGACATACGAAGGCCACTTAAGCTGAGTTACTTTACTGCACTGCTCTATACCGACCCACTACTCGAATTACACATTCGCGTAGTGTAGTGTGTTTCCTGGATTTTGTAAGCGTACGTATACAATGAGGAAGGGGCAAGTAAGGATGTACCAGGTTTTAACCTTCTTTTAGGTTTACAGGTGAGGAATTTTAGGTGTAATTTTTTTTTGCTTGGCACTAAAGTTCGAGTGACATACTAGCTTGCTAGCTGTCTTACTCTGCTACTAGGTTGTTTCTCAACTTCCTTTCTCCATCTTAAACGAGGAGGTCTTCTGTGACGAGACGGACATTTGGGTCTTGACGGAGCAATGCACATTCTCCATCTGATGAGTTTTATATAAAGTACTTAATTTATACGTTGTCTTCTCTTTTAGGTTTGGTAAAACATTGCAAATCAATGGTATTTTGTAGTAAGTTATAACTATCACATTTGATTGTCAGTGTTTGCTGATCTTAAACATAAGCGACATCCAACATGTAATCTGCAGGACAACCTGTTCCTCGTACTTGCATTATCATTTATACGTCATTATACACTTTTGATTCCTTCTTTTGTGCAGATTTCCTCTTCCAGAATCTTTTAAACACACTTATCTTTTTACTTTATATATTTATTTACAAGAAATTATCAGGCTTAACAATTTTTTTAATAATAATAATTATAATAATAATAATTGAGTGGCACTACAGGGAATCGAACCTATACTTTCTGCGCGGCGGTCGACGCACTTACCCTCACAACCTGAAGTTCCCAGGTTCGATTCCGGGACTGAATATCTCCCTTTTTTTAATAGTCATCTGACAAAACTTAATTTATATTTTATATGGAACAATTTTCTCAAATTCCGAAAGTTCGGATACACCAATGAACTGCAGGTCTTTTAATTTTAAATGAACCAAGGCCATTTTGCTTTAGTTCGAAGTTAAAATTGAATTTAGGACAATTGTGGTGCTAATTTAATATGAATTTATGACATTATGACATAAGTCCACATAACTTTGGTTCATGGTACCGGCAAGATACGTCTTCATAAGGAACGTTTATACTTGAACGAACAGCGTACTATGAAAAATCGATCTATCAGTCTCCACCTGGGATGATAAGTAATACAAAATAAATATTTGTTTCTAAAATGTCGATTTTGTAGTATTTTGTATTTATTTATATAAGATTTTCTATATAACCATTTCAAATATACATATATATATATATATACATTAAACAATTTATTCCATTTTAGCACACCTTACGAATTATAATAGAAAACTGCAGTCATGGTGATATGTTGCTGCCAGATGAGACATATGAGCAAGAGATAGAGCCGATCATTATTGCCAAAGTTGAAACCAAATCAGTAGACCTCTATGAAAAACATAATGGAAAGTATGTTAAAAGTATTTATACGGTCAAAAAGAAAACAAAAATGAGACAAAAATCAAAAGACATAACATCAAGCACAATGAAAAATAGAATTGCAACAAATGAAAACTTTAAAAGAGTATCGACCTTCATAGATACTCTTCCAGACTACGATGATAATTCACCTTTTTTACCACTTGGCTTGTATGAAAAACATAAATATTCGCATAATCGAATGTATAGCGAAAGAATTTCATCATTTATACAAAGCTTTGAAATACTTCGGGAATATGAAGACTTTCTCCACCGGCATAGAATTCGTCCAGGATTTTTCTGCAAATTTCAACAGGTGATCAGGTAATTTGGCATAAATATGCTTTCAGTCATATATTTAAATCTCGTAAATTTTAATTTAAGGCATGAGACCCGTTCATCTTGTTCGAAATCACAGTGTTCTAAAGGAAATGAACAAATAAAAAATTATCCGAGTAAAGAACGCACGGGGATCTCATTTCGATATCGGAAATCAAAAACGAAAATTTTATCGCAGATTAGTGCGCGGAAGTGTGCAAGTCTCACTTCATCTGTGGGTAAGTACTTGAAAAATAAAAAAGAAAAATTATAGTAAGTTTTCAGGCTTATGTCAGATATTGGGGGTACAAATTAATTCGGTCTGCTTTCAAAAGATGATGCCACCTGTAAGTTGTGGCTAGTCTTGGAAGCGATAACCGACATCATTGGAAAGGTGTGACATTTGTCAGCAATAATTAGTATGCATCAGCGTCTGTTTAAGACAACAACATTGTTTTTTTGGGAAATATCTGGATTTGTCTTAAATAACAGCATTAGGGAAGTTTTGAATATCTTTTTAATGGGAAGAAAGTGCAGCTCTGCTCCGACCGATATCGAATCAAAAGTGCTGATTTTAGTGTATTAGACAAAGAGCGAGAGAGAGATCAAAAAGTTTAAAGATGAGGAATTGGAGGCTTTACCGGATCAATATCTGTGCCAAACGCAAAGTAAACTCGCAGAATCGTTGGGAGTGACTCAGCAAACATTTTCCGCTCGGTTTGAAAATTTTGGATTCATTCTAAAGCAAGGAAATCGGGTGCCGTACGAGTTAAAACTGAGAAATGCCGAAAGTCGATCTTTTTACCTCGGAACTGCTTCTTAAAAGACATCAAAGGAAGGAATTTTTGCGCCGGATAGTGACCAGAGATGAAAAGTGGATATACTACAACAACCCCAAGAAGAAAAAGTACTATGCAAAGCCTGGTGAAACCGCTCTATCACCGTCTACATCGACGCCAAAGAAAATTATCAACGGTTTAAAGATCATGTTCCGCATATGATGGAACCTGATGGGTGTGTTGTTGCTTACCCCAAGCAAAACCATTCAAAAAATTATTGACTATGCTTTTAGCCGTGTATTGCGTGAAAAACGGTCAGAAACGACCGAAAAACATGACAAGGTGATTTTACAACATGATAAAGCACGTGGCTGTAGCGGTAAAAAAACTACCTGAAAATACTTTTGAAGGAATCGAAGAATGGCTTAATGATTGGATCGATGACAGAGAGACTAATTTTTTAGAGATGGTATCTGAAAATGACCAGAGAGGTTTGACAACAGTAGCCGCTTTGGACGGACAATGCTTTGAGTGATTATTTTCTATGTTTTTCAATAAGAAAAACTTCTTTTTGTCACAAAAACGAACCGAATACAATCTCCCAATACATCATTTTATATAACGTATTTAAGTAATAGCTATACTTATGCCTTATATTATATTTTTGTTTCAATAATGTGCCGCAAAGATACTCGTATTACCGGTAAAACATGTTATTATTATGTTATTATTGTATAATTGAAGTGTTTCACAATATCGGAACAGTCGCTTAGCATGAATGTGTGAGACACTATTTTATTTCCCAATCTATTCCTCAAAATTGTAGCTCATCATCGAATTGATTCCTTTGTTAGTACATTAAGTATTATTCCGCAAGTTGTTCCATCTGTTCCATTTTTTACCATTTTAGTATGACTAATTACCCTCAGAGGGTCGGAGCGAGTACCTATTCAAAGGATTTGAACATACACGTGTCCCTTAACCTACAAGCCTATCCTTTGAACGGGAAAGTCCTGTCGCGGATTAGTCAAAAACTGATATCTAGGAAGGATATAGTTATTAGCTGCGATCGCCAAGTTGCGATTAAATGTTACATATAATTCCATGCCTCAAATCGAGATGACCCAGGAAAGTAATCAAAAAAAACCGCGTTAAACTCTTCTTTAAACGTTATTCAACAACATTAGAATTTATCCAATTAAGCACAGTAGATGGCCTTTTACTAGAATGTACCTCAATACCTGTGCTGAAATTCAACAGACAGATGTATTAAGATACAAATCGATGTCATTACAGGTATTTGTGTTCTAAGAATGCTTGCCCTTGGAATTGATATCTCGTGTGGTATTTATGTGTGTATATTTTAAGCTAACCTAAAGGGACTAGCTGGAATGCATTTATATTTATATTTTATATTACACATTAATTTACATCTATTAAGGCAATTCATGATCAGAAACAGACCATAACTTTTTTGGCACCCACTTGTGTTCTGCGTACTATTGGTCTTATATTTTGTTTTTCTCTTGTGAGTAGAGGGAATATACAGTATAATGCTGACTCGCGACAAATTTGGGAAGCTATTTTTTCTTCCCTAAGACTGTTTGAGCCCAGTTCTCAACTCGAAAGAGAAGGAGCTCTTAAATGTATAATTCGGAAGTCGAACCCGATAAAAATATTTTCTTAGTTTCAGATAAATTTCATTATTCGTATCATTAAGAAACCTTTAAATCTCTTTAAGGATTTTTCATCTGATCTGTGCACTTACAAATAATATTATTTTTTTAAATGGTTGCTTTTTCGTTCGCAATAATATTGATTATTATTTAATATTGTTAATAATCTATAATGAATAATATAATAACATAATAAATAATATAATAAAATAATAAAATAATTTTTTATAATCTTTTTATATTTATGCTTAGTCCTATATTACCTAACTTAACTTAGTGCAACTAAATCTAACCTATCTAACTACTGTAATCTTAAAAAATCATATCATTCGAGTGACGATACGTCATGATATGTCGTGTTCTTGGAATTTCAAATAAATCAAATCAGCTCTGGTAAAGTGGGAAAGGAGTTCATTTGTTTTATCTTTTAAGCCACTATTTACCCTGACAAGAGTTTCCTTCGTTACCGCCTTTATAAAGCTGCTGGCCGTGCGCTTACTGTAATTAGAAGTTTTCTTTGCATCACTGGGTGTCGCCAGGCTGACTTCAATCGGTGCCTACATTCAGTCACCTACTACTGTAGCTAGAAATCTATTGCAGTGATTTTAAACTTATTTTTGAAGTAAATGCCAAATTCAACGCCTATTTTTTTATTTTAACCCATCAATGTAGATGCTATCACCATAGTCGAATCCGTGCTCTAGAGGCATGGTAGTGACATTTTGTTCCAAAATTAGCTTTAACAGAGTAATCAAGTTGGGTTAGGGACGTGAATGATGAACATATCCTTTTTAAGACTGTGGTAGTCAACATTTACCAGACATACATATATAAAGATGTAAGATAGAAAATATCATACAATGTGTCTTATGGCGACATCGCTAATGCAATTGGAGATAGGCATTGAACATTTTTTAGAGCTTTATAGTGAGATGTAGAGTCTAGAGCAGGCTAACTACTGGCACGCAATATTAGGGTGTGTAATACCCGCTCCAACAACCCTAGTCCCAGGAACATTGAAAATTAGGGTGTTAATATTCCTAGCCTTCTAGTTGTAGGAGTGGTCCCTACTGTCACCAAAACGTTATCAAATAAATCCGCCATAATTTATGGAATGTGTTGTCAAACTCAATACAAACTCCCAGCTTTGTTATGTGTATCAATCGACACCATAAGATAGATCTAAATTCAATTAAATTCCTTAAAAATAATCTGGGATGTTTTGGTATTATAAAACAATGCAAACAAATATTACATTTCATTGCCCTTGACTTGAAACTACATTTAAGGCCAATATTCACACTCAACCCTTATCCAGACATACAGTTAAATTCAGAAAGGCGAAATTGAATTGAAATTGAGTTTAATTATCTCAAATGAAATTCCTTTTTAAAATTAAATTAAAAAACTTCGTTTACAACTGTAAAAAACTCAGCGAGTAGAGAGTTAGCTACTATGGTAAAGCTGTAGGTTAATGTGTGGATCAACAATATTATGCTTTGTTAAATGCTCAACCGAATAATGATTTACTTGTGTTCTAATGAAAATGTTAAAGCGGTTGTTAAAATTGAGGTTGGGTCGAAACCTTCGCCGTGTAATACATAAGTTTAAAAAAATGTATTTCTAAAATGTTGGAAATATTCTTTAAGCTCATCGATCTAATTTTTTAACGTTTTAAAGATGCTGCATAGTTCATAAATTTATTTGAACAACATATAAACAATAATAATAGTAAAATAAACAAAGTAAGAGTAAAGTAAATAGTCATTCTTATTGCCAGATTGATAAAAGTAAACATTAATACATGTGAATGCACTTCAAAATGTACACAAACATTAATGTACCATTTCGTTTCCAATAAGTTGCGAATTTTCAAACTTTGGTACAGATCAATATCAATCCAGGTATATATGTAAGTATGTGCGACTATGTATAAAAGGTAAACAAACACAAATATATTTAACACTATGCATATCTAACACATATTGGATGAACGATAACAAAACGAAATTCCTATTGAAACGTATCAGAATACAAGTTCTTGGAAGCAATTTAGGAAGTGGTAAGTATTGAACCATGGTAAGGGTTACAAATACTATTGCATTGCATTTTAAGGCAATTTTCCCTATTTCACAGTCATACCGTATTTGTAGAACACCAATACATTCGTTGACCAATACATGAAGCTGTTGCAATGGAAATATTTTAAAACAGGTTCTCTTCACACTACTTATTAAATGGCAACTGGCATCTATTTTGTGTGCATTTGAACATTTCACTCACTTCATGAAAATTTGGAACCAAAACTTGTCTTGATAACTGCTTTTGATATGGAGTTAGGGGCTAGTATTAGCTTATTTTATTATTGTTTAAAAAAACTAACTATCACAATCTGTTAAGATACTGTTCTGTATGTACAAATGTGTCAGTTATAAGGAACTTTATATGTTTTACTTTTTTAAAGTAAAAGTTCAAGTGCCAAAACATTTTATTTTGAGCAAAACAAGTAAAAACATAAAATAAGGAAGCTCATTACAGCTTAAAAAAACTTATAAAGTTGTAACTTGTTAAACTTTGAAATGCAGCGCACACCACCATGCTTGATTAAAGATCTGATTTTTATCAAGAACTACTATATAAGTTTGATTTTTACTTGGACCTTAACACAGGAGTATATTTAGTATTTTTTTTACTTTCAGGCATTTAGTATTTTATTAATTTACGGAAATGCAGGCAGAAATGGAAAAGAATATTTACTTTATTTTAAACTACATGCTATATGTCGTGGGGTTATTTCTTGTATTTTGCTTATTATATAATCACTTTAAAAATATAGCTAAATTTTTGGTTAGTTTTTAGATTTAACTTAAATGTATTTAATAAGCCTAATTGCTTATTACATTTAACTGAATAATTATACTCTTTTCTATTTCAAACATTCATTTTCTTAACAAAGTTTTTATAAAAAGATAAATAGTCTGCTTTAAAAATAAACAGAAGTAGAAAGAAAGTTCCCCCTAAATCCGTATCAAAATTTGAACCTGGCCGATCACCACTATGTAGTTGCTGCGGCTGTGAAGTTGTTTTCATCTTACCTTTTACTTACTTTATTGTATTGTTGTCGTTCTACCTGTTGAATTAATTGGTGTGGGTATAGTTATGTGTGTGTTCACTACCTGACCGTCTATGAGAGAACAGGCAGCATCAACAGCAGACCCACTGCAGACCGTTGTTGGCAGACTCAAATTGAATGGATTTTGACGATGAAATGAACCTTATACCCGATACGGGTTAATATGTATGGGTGGTAGTTGCTCAGGTATAGTTCTGCAGTTTGTCTTTTTCCCTTCATTCTACTTTGCCACGAAAGAAGAAAGAGAGGATTAAATTCGTATGTCCAATCTTTTGTTATTTGTTAGATACACGATTGACTCAGTTTTATGGAAACCACCTCCAAGTTTGGTTTTATATTTAACAAAAGTCCGCGAATCGGAATATACGTATGTATATGTTAATGTGTATAGGTGAAAAGTTATTTTGTGAAAAATGTTAAAAAAAGTTAAAGAAAATTTTAACAAGTTCTCCAAAAATGCACTTAGGTTGCAAATCTCTTTATTTAACAAAATTTTATTATAATTACATGAAATTTTTTTAATTACATCTACATATGCATGTATATGTGTCAAAAAATATGTATTTTCTGCTTTTTGGACTGTGTACGATATTTCTATTGAAAATAAAATTCGAGGAGTAGATGCTACATAGAGAGATGCTTCATAAATGAAAGAAGAAAATGTCAGTTAATCATTGTTTTGTTTTGAAAGTGATCGATGTGCTAAATAATTAACTAATTTGAATTCATCGCGGCTGTATTATTCAATTGTATGTGAAAATATGTGTTGTTAAAGTATTATAATTAGTGATCTATAAAGAAAAAGTGCACCCAGTATATGTAAATTCTCGTGAAGGGCTATTTATAAATTGTAATTCAATTAGATTCAACTGACGTTCTAATAAGTGAAGAAAACAAAAATTGAATAAATAAAATCAAATGATTACATTTTCTTAATAACAAAAATTACTTTGGATATCAGTGTAAACGATGGCCACATTAGGCCTTTCTAAAGTCTTCATTCTGGATAAATATTTTACGGAACTTCAAAAATTTTGGGAAACGGAAAAAAAGTTGCAGGGTAAGTACGTTTTTTATGTCTGCATTTATGGAATGTTCATACCACATCGGCCCGATATTAGATAACCAGTTTGATCGGCAATATATGATAGTTGTTTTTTGGAAACATTTGCCCTTAAAAAAATAAAACAAAAAAAAAACATACAAAACTTATGTACATATAGTGGAATATTGTTACTATTCGTTCTTTTATCTATACTATGCTTTGGAAGCCATTTTAGTTTGAATTTGGCGTTGCAGCGCGCTTTCCTTGCCATGCTCAAGCAAAAATTCGTTATATTGCCGTGGGTGATGGCTTTTTCGAGATAAACTGGTTTTGATTTTGCTAGACCCTCTGAAAAATATTTTTTTTCCTAAAAACGCTATGGGCATGAACATATCGATGGGTATACATACGTATACAGGCAAGTTTATAAACTTGTATTCAATATTACTTACACACCTAAAATATTACTTCTTGTTTATATTACAATATCAATTTATTAATAATGACTAGGTCAATTAATTTAAGGTCAGTGGGTAATTGATGGTTCCATTCTTGGTATAGATATAAAGTTAAATTATATACCAATTGGTCTGAAATAAATATAACAAATTTATAACCTAAATCTTATCCAAACTTGTTCAGGATAAGAATACGGACCATGATTCACGCTAGCTACTCGTACTGTGTGAACTCTAAAAAAATACATTACGTTAGAATGTACTTGTTTTAATTGATGGTATAATAATTGAATACATAATATTGTGTATTTAATTAACATTAAAAGGGTATCCCAAACGTAATAATGGATCGTTGATCTTTCTTTATGACATATTACATCGGAATACAATAACTACTGTTAGAAGAATACATTCAAAGTTATTTCGAGGACTGGTTTCGATAATAGTGCCGGTTTCTGTACTTTATTATAATTAATTTATAGTTAATTAGCACTTAAAAGACTTGAAAGCTACAGGCGGTACTTCTTATACTCAGTGCACATGAGGACACTGATAGAGCAACTGCGTATACTCCCTCAAATTTTATAGTTTGCCTTTCTTAATTTATCAAGTTATATATTTTCAAATAAAGAAAACATGGTGCTGGAAGAACGCATGCGTATACATTCATGAATACATCGCTATTCAGATTTTATGATCAATAATAATTATAATTGATTATAGTTTTTGTTTATACTTGGTTAAATTATTCAGTGTCTGAAAATGTTAACATATATTTGTTTTTGCAGTTGCCATTCCTTATAAGATGAAAGTACTTAGGTACACAAAATTACTGTTTTCTGGCAAACGAAACGACAGTCCGAATAATACGGGTTTTAATTGATTTTCAAATATGAACTTATTAGAAATCTTCACTTGCAATAATAGGAATAAATAGATACAAAGAAATATTATTCCCAATGTTGAGAGACTAATAATCAATTATTATTATTAAAATTATTTTAAAGTGATGATGTTATTTTAAGCTAAACTTAAATTCACCTAAAAAAACTTACACATATTAATGATTTTATTTAATTTTATTGTATGGGTAAAAAACTGACCTGAACTATTGCATGGCTGTTGTTCAACTTTGTGGTGGGAACATATTTACAAACACACTTTATTTGTTCTTTTAAATCTTTACAGATATATGGAAGAACAAATTTTTGATAATATTGAGAGTCTTGCTTTATAATAAAAAATCACTTTAATTACGAATATAATTAGAGTGATGTAATCTATAAAAAGAAAACGTTATTGCCATGTTGGATATTGTTTTTATTCAAAATTCTTTTTTTTCAAAATTCATTTATTTACGTTTGGCATTGACACGAATTTGGAAATTTTAACTATTATTTATAGTTTACTGGTGCAACGTAACCAACAATTCCATACGTTTATTTTAAATACACATTGATATTCTGGAAATTATATTTGTGAATCCTTTAAAATAAGTTGCATGAATGTCAATGAAATATGGATTCACAAAATAAAAGTTAAAATAATTATATTTCCAAATCCTTACATCACAAATATAGCTGGAACTCAAAAAAGCAACAATTTTTATTTTACACTATTAATATTGTTTCAAGGCTAGAATGACTTTACTACACATTTACTAATTACGAAACATGTTTTTTTATACTGTTAGGTATGTACATACATATAAATATATATGTAATTATAGACATATGACAACCCGCTTGCATAATTATTAAGTTGCTTCAACTTGCTATATTTAGATCATAATTCTTATGTTTTCCAGACGCATCATCATCCAATGAAGCTGTACATTTGCAACAACGCTTAAAGTGTTTAAGTACAGAATTAGTTACACTTCGTAATCGGTTGCATGTTGGCCAAACACCTGGTCCCAATAGTGCGATAGCAGTCACAAATTCAAATACCAATGAAGGGCTAGTTTCAACTAATAGCCCTACTTGTTTGATATCAAATCATTCAACAAGCATCATTAATGCACCTACTACAGTACAAACGAATATCATAACAGGAAACAATATCCTTCACTCGCCGTCAAATGGTAATCAACCGAAACCAATTGCTAACAATAGTAAGGTAAATGTTTTTGTACCCATGGCTGCTTCTTAAATACGCTTATAATAATTATATGTAAAAAAATAAAAATCAAGGACACAATGATCGTGTGTTGAAATTTCCAACTGTTACAACACACGGATATTTGTATGTATTCAAAAGCTTCCAAATTGCAACTTTTATTCTTACTCTTGTAAGAGACTTTTCTTTCACGGCCTAAAGAAAACATGAACATACTGATATCCATTTTCGTCCTTGATTTGACTTTTCCCACAATAGAACATGCATTTTTATAAAGTTGAACATGCATTTTATAAAGTTTTTTGAAAATAAGTCTAGAGATATTTATCCAAAATGATAATTAAATACACAAAATTTACGCATTTTTTTTTCGTTGGTTTTTTGTTAACGTATATCATGTAAAAATATTCGATTGACTGCTGTTATACCAGTAATGGCAAAAATGAGATACTTCTTGGTTATAGTGAAGAAATTTTTTCTAAACATTTTGGAAGATAGGTGTCGGCGAATCATATTAGGTCTTATATAGGATGAACAAATATTTGGCTGAACAATTTTAAATCCTGTGTGATTTTTGCAAAATATTGATATCGACATCAAATCGGTACTCTTTAAATTGGATTCATCCTTCTGCAAAAGAAAATGCAGTTAAAACTTCGGCATATCTGTAATGGAAGTAATTTGATCAGTAACTGACATTCAGATTATGCTAAAAAGTAATTCATAGTCGAGCATCTTGATCGGCTATTGAAAAGACTTACTCCCCATGCCTTACGAGGTGCGACGGGACATATTTTTGAAGTTAATTAAAACTTGCAAAAAAGAGGAAACTGAAATTATAACAACAAATCTCCGATTTCCTTTTCAGAATCAATTTATAATAAGTTCATGCTTACAGCCTGTCACAGGTGTATTACCGAGAAATACATCGATTCCACACCCACTTCCACATCATATAAACGATCATATTACAGGTAAAAGGGTTACGTTAGTATAACTATGAAAAAAAAATACTTGAGTTAATTTCTTTCCTTCAATGATTTGTCATAAATATCGAAATATCCGCCACATTTATAAATTATTTTGTTTTGCAGTGAATCCACCCTTCAGTGACACTCTACCAATGAGATCGACAACCGGTCTCGTTAACATTCCCTTTGTTCCGACTACCCAAAAGAATATCAATCCCTGCAATGGCATAAATACTTTCCCGCAAAACGCCACCATTATAAGAAATGGACACAATAAGCATCCAAGAGAAATGGAAGATCTAATACACTTACCAGGACCCTTGACCGAAGATGCTGTGATGAGGACACTTCAATCTAGATTCAACGAACACTTTTACTTTGTAAGTTATAGAAATGGTATTTTATTTAAATTGCGGAATTTTGAATATACAGAGACTGATTTCAAGAATAGTGGTATATTTCTCCTTTTTTTATTCACTGCAAAATGCTTCTTGTGCTTATTATAAAAGTATCTTCCGTAACAAGTTTGTAATATGTGTATCGGTGGTTAGAAATTAAAAGAAAGATATTAATGTACATCATGAAATACAGTAAATCGTTTACAAGAATTTCGAAGCGCAGAGAGAAACAAGTTTACTTGTTGTATCATGTTGCCCTCATTTGGCCACGTAAGCCGTGAGATAACCTGTCACGAAAAAATTCGTTTTGTGACTTTAGAACGTTAATCTTATTTTACATACTTAGCATATCTGTATGCATATACATATTTTCATATTATATCTGGAAATATGAGTAAATATATCATGACATACATATGTATACATGTATCATGTGAATATATTGCGTGTCACATATGCATATTATGTAATTCAGACAGTTTAGGACTTTGGTAATACTCAAGAAATAAGAAGATTCAGGAATCTTAAATTTATTTATTACTATTCTTTTTAAGTAACAATCTAATATATTCCATTTTTTTGTATTTAGACAAACGTTGGACCTATTTTACTTTCAATAAATCCATATCTAGATGTGGGAAATGCATTGACCTTATCATCGACCCGTTCACTCCCATTAGCTCCACAGTTAAAAAAGATAGTCCAGGAAGCCGTAAGACAACAGGCAGAAACTGGGTACCCTCAAGCAATCATATTATCTGGAACGTCCGGTGGTGGTAAAACACATTGTTCTATGCTGTTGTTGCGGCAATTGTTTGCCGTTGCTGGAGGCGGTCCTGAAACTGACGCTTTTAAGCATTTGGCAGCAGCTTTTACAGTCTTACGTTCACTTGGTTCGGCTAAGACAACAACTAACTCCGAGTCGAGTCGAATTGGGCAATTCATTGAAGTTCAAGTTACAGATGGAGCGCTTTACAGAACGAAGATTCATTGCTACTTTTTAGATCAAACTCGAGTAATAAGACCCTTACCAAATGAAAAAAACTATCATATATTTTACCAAATGCTTGCGGGGCTCAATAGAGAAGAACGAACTAAACTGAATCTTGAAGGATATTCTCCGAATAATTTAAGATATCTTCAGCACGGCGATTTAAAACAAAAGGAGCAAGAAGATTCGAGCAGATTTCAAGCATGGAAAGCATGTCTGGGAATTTTGGGAATCCCTTTTCTAGATGTTGTTCGAGTTTTGGCGGCTGTGTTATTATTGGGAAATGTCCAGTTTATTGACGGACAGGTAAGTAATGTGTAATAAGTCCCTTTTATCGACTGAATATATTTTGTACTCTTCTTTGGTGATGCACTTTTATTCTTGATTGCGAGAATGGGTATTATATTTGTATAAGAAAAGTACAACATTTATTCATAATTCAAATTTAGTATTAACCATTTAACTGTCTATTTTATTAAGAGGGCCATATTATAAGACTTTAGAACACTGAACGTCTGCAATTTGGAAATAGGTTATTCTTTGTAATTCTTTTAAAAAGAAAGCATTGCAAATTGGATAAGAAACATTTTCAAAGTATTGCCTTTCGGCTGCTTTCTTAGTTCATTTAACACATGCTACAGTGTATAATAGGTGTAGTCGAAATAATAAAAAGGAAATATTATCTACATTCAACACACCTTCAATTAATATGATTACAAATGTCGTTAACTGCTGTACTCTCGACAACATGCAATGATTAGAATACATTTTCATAAGCAGTGCGCTTAGGAGCATCCCTGCTGCACATTAAATATATTTTCCATCTTCCTCCGCCTTCACTGCGTTTATGCTGAAATCATTCGTTCTGTGAAAGAAATTTCCGTAATATCGCTATATCAGTGTAATGAACTTAAATTTTCTGCTCAACAACAATGTTCCTCTGATATTGTATCTTCTCTTCGAGTCTTCGAGAATTTCTTCTTAACCAGCATAACATAATTCCGAGATCGAATTGGAAAAATGATCGGGAACGTGAAATGTTCTCCTCATATTTTTATAAAGTAATAAAAAATGGATGTTGGAGCCTGTCTAGATGTTTAAACAGGTCCATATTGAATCCCAGAATTTAAAAATTCATTCATTTCACTGCTCTCTCTTGTTGATGACAACGCAAATCGATTTTATAAAAAAAATGTATTTATTATTCAGAGTCGGCACTAAAACCAGTAGGTCCCATCTACTTATGAGAAAATAAAAGCACATAAAATACGAGTGGTTACTGAAGAAGCTTAACTATGGTCCCCCCAGACTGTACAGTCACCCTCCCAAGATTTTAGTGTCTATCATGCGAAAATCAATTTTAAAGGAGTGGAACACTGGCTTAAAACAGTTTTAGATATAGGAAATTGCCATATGTTGTGATAACAAGGCTGCAGTAAGACCTCATAGTGGTACCACATTCTATCCATCATATGTTTTTGATCGAATATTGACCTTAACTGTATGCTGTGCCACAGTTATATACACAGAACAATGAAATTCGAGGGCGATTTGGCCTAATGCAATATAACATAATAACGATGGCAAGAAAACTAGATAAAGAATAATTTCGTGTTCTTCTTCTAGAAAGCTTCTGCAGAGTCATTGCCAAGCAGAGGCAGTGCGATATGATTACGTCCACTGCTAATTTTGGGGCTGTTCTTTAAAATTTAAATGATAAAATTAGTTTAGTTTGGTATATCTTCATATGGTATATCGCCCGTCTAGCATTGGTCTCTTGATAAATAACAGTACTTCATCAAGAGCCTTCAGTTTCTTTGTATGGCCTGGTTATAATGACTATAATTTCCGATTGTACTTTTTTCTATTTCTCTTTGTTTAAATATGCAAGTATATGTTTGGTAAAATGTGTCGTCGTTTGGTCTGAGTATTTGGTATTATAATTATTGGTTTGCGAATTTGCATCATAATTTTTGGGTATGGCCTGTAACACAAAAAAAAAGTGAAAAGTCGATTTTATATTCACCTTATGTAGAGCAAAATCATCTAATTTGGTTATTAACAATTCCCTGTTTTCTGGGCTTTCAGTCAAGTATTTCCCCATTCATATACACTTGCATGTATACTGAATTTAATTAAAATGTATTTGCATTTTTTTAATTGAGAAACATTACAATTTCAAAAGAGCAAAATACTAATAAGCGTCGTTGTCATGCAGTAGATTGTCAACTTTCAAAATTGTATTTTTTTTTCACTGTACATAACAGTTGGAAAGAAAGACAAATTCAGGAAATCGGTTCTATATCGTTTTAGAGACGAAATCAAGCTTAGACTCTTAAAATATTGAATATCAGGTGGACTATAAAAAGGTAGTCAACCAAGATAACAATCAAGTTGTTCTTGATATCCATACAATTGTAGAAGAAAACGAAGATTCACATGTAATGAAGTAGCTATGGTACCCAAGCCCCAAGCTTGAGGACGAGTAGGATTTAAAATGGATGATTACGTACCTAGGAATATCCTATTTCCTCACCAATCCATTTGGTCAATCAACTAACTAACTTACGGACCAGCCAGCTTTACACTCGAGTGAAGAGAAATTATACAATTCAGGAAACTCCCCCAAAACAAAAAAAAATTAGATGAAGTGCAATCTTTTGGCTGAGACCTTTCTGAGTAAAATATCGCATCTAACATATTATTATTATGAAATCGTAGATGCGCTCATTTTAAATATCGCCAGAGCCATCTGTATATAAACGGTCGGACATTGAGGTTTGTGTCTAAGATATAAAAAACCCTATAACAGCAAAACATTTATATTACTACTTAGAAAGTATTTTCGTCTGGTGCCAAGTGGGCTGACGGTAGACGATTTCAGCTTCAGTTTTGTGGTGCTGGGTTCGAATCCCCATGCAGACGATTTGTTGTTATTATTGTGAACCGATGCTGTTTATCGTCTCATTCAATTGGAAAAAAATCTCTTGCTGTGATGGTTACAAGGGTAATTTACGACTGAAAACAAATTTTGTGTTTGTTTGTGTTGAGAACTATTCTGCAAAGAAATCTGAGCAAGAAATTTTGTTTTTATTTGTAAAATATGAAAAATTATGTTTGTGTTCCATTATTCTGAGTTGTACCACTCGGTACATGCAGTCAGTGATGGCATAGCAAGGAAAACAACTCATTTTGTTGGTATTGGGCTAAAAGGCCTAAAAGTCATTTTCGTGCTAAGGGTTGATTTTTTAAGAGCTATAGAAAAGTTTTTCAAGAAAACACATAAGATTCAGAAAAATGCATGAAATCTTTATTTAAATCGATAATACGGTCCATATAGTTTAATGTTTGAAGATTATTTCATGCCAATGTTCACCTTGACTGCTCCTCAAATGGTTAAACCGCTTAGTCCAATTTTGGTATACTCTTTCCAACACTTCGGCCGGTATCTCACCAATAAATACTTCAATGTTGTCTTCCATTGCCTCAATTGAAGCGGGCTTGTCTGTATAGACATGAGCTTTAACATAGCCCCACAAAAAATAGTCTAAAAGCGTTAAATCGCACGATCTAGGCGGCCAATTAATCGGTCCCGAACGTGAAATGAAATGTTCACCGAACTCGCCTCTCAATTAGTCCATTGTTGCGCGTGCTGTGTGGCATGTAGCACCGTCTTGTTGAAACCACATGTCATGCAAGTCAAGCTCTTGCATTTTGGGTAAAAAAAAGTTGGATATCATTTTACGGTAGCGCTCACCATTTACAGTTACGTTACGATTCGCATCATCTTTAAAGAAGTATGGTCCAATGATGCCACCAGCCCATAAACCGCAGCAAACTGTGACTTCTTTCTGAATGAATTGGTAGCTCTTGCAATGCTTCTGGCTGATATTCACTCCAAAATCGACTGTTCTGTTTATTTACGTACCCATTAAGCCAAAAATGAACTGATCATAAAATGGAAGAAGCGGCATGAACTTTCTTAACAGAGCACGTATTTTGATAATAAAATTCATTAATTTGCAAGCGTTGTTCGTTTGTAAAATGATTCATGGTTACATTATAGACCAAATTAAAGATGACCCTTTATAAGAAACAGAATACATTATTCAACCTTGAGTGTGTTTAATAAAAAAAAACCTTTTGAAACTCGAACTTTCTCAAATTCAAATTTCAAATCGAAATTAATTATATTATAACCTTTTTTGTTGCATTATAATTGACCAGTGTTTTAGAAAATTCCACACCTCTTAAAAATTAAGATTGAAAATTCCTGTAACTGTGCAATCAGATTAATGTTTGTATGATACAAACAATATCGTCAAGATTCGGTGTATTTACGATAAGTTGTGTATTATTTTGACTTCGGCGGAAGTCATATTTGGAAGGTGGACTTTGCTAATATGAATACGTATTATTATTTTTATTATTGTATTGAAGATTAACATAGTAATAAGTAACGGACCACGAAATAAATTCATTCAATTCGAAATTACGAAATATAACAAAAAGTTTGCTTGAATTTTTATTTTTGTATAAATATTACTCTTATTTACTCTTGTTATTAACGTCTTTTGCTTTTATAATTTTAGGGCTTAGAAGTTGACGTTAAGGGCGAAACTGAATTGAATTCTGTGGCAAATTTACTTGGAGTGCCCCCAGCTGCTTTGTTTCGAGGGCTGACAACACGTACCCACAACGCGAGGGGTCAACTTGTAAAGTCAGTATGCGATGCGAATATGTCAAACATGACCAGAGATTGCCTAGCAAAAGCGTTGTATTGTCGGACTGTAGCAACTATAGTTAGACGAGCAAATAGCCTAAAGCGTCTGGGATCGACATTAGGAACGTTAAGTTCTGATTCAAATGAATCAGTTCATAATCAAGCGGATGTGGCTAGCCAACATACATCGACAATCGGGGGAAACTCAGGCTCAAAATCTATGGCTGCATTGAATAATGCTGTTCGTCACGCAACAGATGGATTCATTGGCATCTTAGACATGTTTGGCTTTGAAGAACCTTCACCCCACGCTCAACTGGAACACCTGTGTATAAACTTATGTGCAGAAACCATGCAACATTTTTACAATACGCATATATTCAAGTCATCGGTTGAATCATGTCGCGATGAGGGAATTATATGCGACACCGAAGTAGACTATGTAGATAACGTTCCTTGCATCGACCTTATATCATCACTGCGAACCGGGTTGTTAAGTATGTTAGATGCTGAATGTTCGGTCCGAGGAACCGCCGAAAGCTATGTTGCAAAAATTAAAGTTCAACACAGAAATTCCACAAGACTTGAAACCAAACATACTGAGCCATATGATCCAAGGATGTTTACTATTCGACATTTCGCGGGAAAAGTGGAATACGACGCAACTGACTTCTTGGACACAAACCGTGATGTAGTACCCGATGATTTGGTCGCTGTTTTCTATAAGCATTCATGTAGCTTTGGCTTTGCTACTCATCTTTTCGGCTCAGAACTGAAAGCTTTATATGCATTACAAAGTGTGCCACGTGGGCTAAGTTTTCGCATTTCACCAACCTCACATACAGATCTATTAAATGGGGATGAACCTGTCTCCACATTAACTCAAGACTTTCACACTCGCTTGGACAACCTCCTCCGAACCCTAGTTCATGCCCGCCCTCACTTTGTACGATGCATACGAAGCAATGCATCTGAAGCTGCCGGTAGATTCGAACGACTGACTGTTGTTAAACAAATTCGAGCTCTTCAAGTCCTCGAAACTGTAAACCTCATGGCTTCAGGTTTTCCTCATAGGATGCGATTCAAGCAGTTCAACGCTAGGTACCGAATGCTAGCACCATTTCGATTATTAAGACGATGTGAAGATAAAGCCCTTGAAGACTGCCATCTTATACTCCAATATGCCATGGAAAACCCACCAGAAGTGGATGGTTCAGTCACACTTTCTTGGGCACCTGGCAAGAGACATATATTTTTGAGCGAAGGAATTCGACAACACCTAGAGAGCTTAAGGTCTGAAATACGTATGAAAAGTGCAACTTTGATTCAATCTAGTTGGCGAGGTTGGCAGCTTCGCAAGAAGATTGGAAGCATAAGAAAACCAAGAGACTTGCATATTCATTCAGCCAAAGTGATAAAAGGTCACAACGGTGGTAAGTACAAAAGTTATAAGACAATCGACGATAATATTTGTTATTTTTCATAGCCTTCACATCTTTTCTAGCACAAAGATTATCATCAAAAGGAAGCAATAATCTCCATTCGACCACAGCCCGACCACGACCACAACCAATAGCTGGCACACCACCACCAGATCCAAATGAAAAATGTGACTCTAAGATCATACAGCAGACATGTAGTCTCTTCGGATTAGATTTGGTAAGTTACATTCCACATATTCCAATGGCCATTTAATAAATGCCATGCTTCTTCAGGAACGTCCGCCGCCAGTTCCGCCTTCACGCCCATATACAGTGACAGGAAATTCAAAGCTTGGCTATCCTCAGAACAGAATAATGAAAATGAATTTCCCCGAGGACTCAGTCACTAATCCGCCATCAGAGCAACTCAAAAAGGGCGACACTGTCACGGTGGTGGGAGCATCTTCATGCCGAGGTCATTTAATCGTTGAACACAATGGGCAAAGTTTCCATGTTCCTTTTCAGTATATGGAGCTGGTCAAGAATACCAATACTGGCTCGTCTGTGAATATTTAGTTTAAGATTATATTATAGATAACACTAATCGAACAATGCAATGTTCCCCTTTGTATTACACGCGAATTTCTAAGACTGTAAATAATTTATTTTATTTTTATTCCATGCATCACGTAATCAAGATAATTTTCTTTTATTTTTTTTTAATTTCTGGCTTTATGTATAAAATGCATTTTGAGTATTCAGTGAAACTGTATGAATGTTTGACTTAAGTATTAAGTAAGAGTGAAAACCCGGTCAGTGCCAATGTATTGTTGAAGCTTACTTTTAATGAATTATTTCAGGGTCACCCTGATTTTATATTAGTTTATAACTGTTCCTTTGAAGAACCCAATATAGTATTGCAATATAAAAGAGTGAATAATAAAAGTATTGGATATTTTACGAGTATAATTCGTGTGTTTCTTAATGCTAAAATGTGAAATTGTTTTGTAACAGTTGGCATTTTAAAGAAGTTAAAGTAAGTATGAGGTGGGTGCAGTCGGAAACAGATGCAAGCTTCTTTAACAAACATTGCGCGTTCTCTGACGAGTGAAGGCGAACAGCAGTTAAATGCTGAGTCTACGAATAAAAGAGAATTTGACAAACGCTTTCTACACAATTCATACACCCTTAATATTGTTAAAAGCTCAAGGTGAGATGTGTTTTCTTAAAATGAAACTCAATCGATACAATTACCGGACGTAAATTTTACTAAACAGGTATGGTTCAACTGTAAAATTAATAAAAAGATTTGGAGTGGTTAAAAAATAGGCAAATGTTGTTGCAGAGACCTCATCCATGCTAAAACAGCTGGAACTGGCAAATGATGTTTATCTAAAAATATGTGGGTGTAGATGTTTGATGGGCATGATTTTTCTGTGATATTGTTCTCTCACGAGTAGGAGGGATCTACAGTTCACTCCCGATTTCGGACGGCAAAATTAAAGGTTTTTTATATTAATACTATAATTCTTCGTGTGCTGTTAGAAATTCGTTGGTGCCGAGATACCGCAGTCTAGGAACCTAGTCCTTCCACGTGTGAGTCGACGCATAAAAACTAAAAATAAATGTTTTAACTTCTCCACTTCAGTCATTAAATATGCAATAAAAGGATCTGGATAAATATCATATTCTTACTTGTCGAACGAGAAAATTACCTTCCATTATTAATTCTGTAGTCTGATTAATACAATTATAATTAGTTAGTGTTTATTCAAAATTCTCTTCGACTTTGATCCAATATTTTTGCTCCGTGGAACAGAGTTTCAAGGATCGTGGCTTATGATTATGAATTAAATTTGTTAGTAATGGAAAATTCTCAAAAATGTTTAAACTAATAAAACGGAGAAGAATTAACAGCAGCATTTATAAAATTTGTTATGTGGTTATAGTATAAATATTTTCAGTACGCTATTTGGTCTTTTTTTTTACCCAAACATAACACATTCTACGCGATGTTTTACACCATTTAGGGAAAAGGTAGTTTTTATTGTTTTCTTCATCGAAATATTGTATGATTTCAAAAATCATTGAATTATAAACCTGTTAAAAAACTGTTGACGCAGAGCCAAATGTTTATCCTATGTGAGAAAATATGCAATTTCAAATAAACGCTCTTTTTTTCTTACACGAATGGTCAGACACTTAAGCTAACGGTGTGATGACACAGATAATTAAAATTAAACAAAGTTTTGGCTTTCCAGTTTTTCATATTTTATTATTAAACTTAGAGCGGAAACATGCAGTCATCCATTTACCGTCGCATAACACGCGTTGTAATATGCTATTAAATGAATCGCACATACGACTGTATGAACTATAAATTTGGCGTATAATTTGAGGTCATGCCAGCAACATTACAAAAAAATATCGCAGCTTCTTCAGAAATATTCAGAACAAACTATGTAGTTATGATAAAAATAGTAGTGTTACAAAAAACATTGTCCTTTTTTAGCAGTTTGTTATAATATTATACATACGAGTGAGTGTGAGTCTAAAATTAACAAAGAACTCTGTTGCACAATAGCTGCACAACAGTATTTTTGTCTATGTGTACATGTCATATATAACATATAAGAAAGTTCACTATCTGAGACTGACATGATAACGTAGTACAGTTGGGGAAGGTCAAATGATTTTCCCTTTGGTCTAGTCTATGGTTTCAACAACAGTTCGCTTGAATTTGTGTCATCATGAGTGCAAAATAAATGCAGTGAGTGAATAATATTATTTTTTGTATCCCTTTAGTCTGACATATGCATAAGATGCTATAAATAGGGATCCGCGCGAGTTATGTTTCTTTTTTGTAAACCAAAAAGGCTTATAAAAAACAGATAAACAAATGCGTTTATATTTTATCTATATACTTTATTAGACATTTTCTTGGGAGAAGTCGACCGTCCTTACCGAAGCTTCAAATTTAACTCGTTAATTGCCTTTTACTTCTCATTCAAACAAAGTGTAATCCATGTTTCCGGTGTTTATTTGTATTTATATTAAACTAAAATGTTGAGAGGAAATTGTACTACATTTCAAAGCTGATTTCAGAACATAATAAAATATAAGGCAACTGTTTAGATGTGCAAGTAGGTATAACTTGGTCAAACATTAAAAAAACTGTCGTTGCGAAAAATTTAAGTACTTCAAATTATTGACCATATTTGCTTACTGTCATCATAAAATTTAACTTTGATTTTTTTCCTTTTTAAAATGCATCTTTTACTCAAAATCGTTTTGACCGAAACTTCACAAAATTGAGGATCGATAGTATTTTTATATTTTTTATCAATTAGCGTCAATTCTCAATTCGGCATTCTCGTCATTAAAAAAAAAAAAAAACTGTCCCTTATGTCATGTATGGAAGGGGGGAGGGGATAACATACCATCCATTTGTGCAATTTGTTGAGTTGGAATAAAGAATCAATACAATGTAATAATATAAAAAAGAAAAAACTTTAAAGACAGCTTAAAGTAAGCAACAAAAAGTACTAATGTCCATTTATAATAACAGATACATTGACTTTTATTTCACCTACAATAACCATTCGTGATTTTTAATACGATTAAGACATAATTAATAGCTATCTATAAATAATGAATTACCTCCTACGCCAATGTACATAAATTCAGTTTACTCGCTTACCCCAGTTATCACACATTTGGGAGTTATATTATACATCTTTATTGTAGCTTCTCAAAAAACCATGTGTTGAAATAAATAAAATACACATGCAATATAATCAATGCAAACAGTTTTTGTTACTTATTGATACTTCGCGGTTACAAGATACCCTTAATATGGCACTTTCATTAATTTCTTTTATGGTTTTGAATTAAAAACGAAGCCTATAGCTAACGGTGTGTTCTTCTTTTGTCGTACACTTTTGTAGTGACTTTCATGAAATTTGAGTTAAATGTAGATGCATCAAGTCTAGCCAATATGGGCATAATTGAAATCGCTCCCGTTTGCGAAAGGGCGGTGCTGAATCATTAATTTTAGCATACCCCAACTTGATTTGATAGACTTTTTTTGAGGATCGTGCCTGGCTCTTATCAAACTGCTTTGTCATTTTTGTTAAGCAACGCTTGTCTATCATCATAGATAGACTCACACCACTCACCCTAAGCTTGTCTTCGTTCTCAGAACCTGGGCTTGACCTATTTTACGTGAGGAATTCGGCCTAAATGCGTACAAAATTCAACTTGGGCAAGAAGTCAGGAGACATGAAGTTGAGACATATACGCGCGAAGCAATGGACTTGTTGTTATTTCGATGAGTACTTAATTTCACGTCTTGCTAAACTGGCCGCTAAGATCGTTTAATGTCACATCTTTGGATTTTTTTGTCTTCAGGAAAAAGCTTTGGAAGCCAACTCTGAAGAGGCATTTAACTTTTGAATGCTATCTAGAAATTACCCCACGCCTTGATCGCATTCGGAATTAAGCCAACTGCCGGGAAAGATCTGCTCTGTGAGCAACTTGGTTTTCCCCCGACCGCTCATGTTTAAATCAAATCAACACAATGCAATGATCATCGGACAGTCGACTGAATTGAACTCCGACATATTTTTGTTATTTTTCGACTCCGGGAGAGCTTCCGGCACGGCTCGACGAGAAGCCACCTGGAATACCCTAGTGAATATTCGAGTACCTCCATCCATTATCGATCTCAGTAAAAACCCTTACGGTGAGACATCTAGCAAAGAGCGCTTCAGGGCTGAAAAGAGTACCTCATTGATCAGCACTAGAGATTCAAGGCAAGGTTGAATATAATTGCCCCTGCTTTTTATCATCGTAATTAACCAAGCCAAAGAAAGGTCTCTATAGGGGAAACTCCTTGAGCTCGACTAAGGCAACGATATCTGCTACCAGACTCCTTAACAGGGTTACAGGAAAAACTGCACACTTTGGACCCTAACGCCAAAGAGATTTGAGCTAAAAAATATCAACGTATGTGAGGCGCCTCTCTTGGTAAGCGAGACCCCAAATTAAAAAATTCCTCTTCTTTGTGTAAAGTGTAAAGTTGGAGGTACAGAAACTGACATATTTTATCAATTAAATGAAATAAACTAAGTCTGTCGTAGTTACTTCTCGCTTGGCAAGGTCTGCATATCCACTCGTTTTGCTACCGCACTCTAGATTTAATTATTCAATTTCAACGTGAAATCCGTAATTAGAAGACAAACAACATCATTACCCGCAAGCTTCCCGGCCCGGTAAACCGGGAATGAGCATCTCAAGATTGGCCCTCACTTGAACACAACATGGAGTGAACAGTCGAGATAGATCGCACTCGACTTGGAGACGAAATGTTGAGTAAAATATCGACAGGCCGGCAAGTCCTGGTCAGAACTGACTAGAGAAAAAGTCCCATGGAGAACATTAACGGATTCCCTGTAACCGCTGTAAAGGTTGTTCCATATACGTTTATTACATTCAAATAAAATATTTTAAATATAAAATTTTTATATTTTAAAATCGTTTACTCTACTTCCCAAAATGCAGCAAGCTATGAAATGTCCTTACACTTTGCTGCAAAGTTAAATTTGAAAATCCCTTTTGCTCGATACGTGTCTTTTTTAACTTAAAATTAGCTGCCTAGCCAATCAAATACAGCTAATAAAAAGTGTAGCAAATACTTTTTGAAGGTTTTATGTCAAACCGACACAATACCGCCAATCAAAGATATAAGCTGGAAGGCGGCAGTAACACTTATAGACTCACAGACTTTGGCCAGAGAGATTGTTATCCAAAATTGCGTAAAGTTTTATGAGCAGATCTTCGTCATCAAGTCATTATACTAAAGTTAGTAGCATGCAGTTGAACATTCCGTTCAAAAACTATAAACTAAGTATGCATTAAAATATAATTTAACTTGTTCATTTTACCGCTGGATGGTTCTGTCCAGATTTGAGTGGAATTTTGCTAATGCCGACCTTGAATACATCCTTGTCTGTTTCTCCAGAATAACTAAGGACAAAGTGTCACTTAAAAATTGCATCACTTTTGTGTCTAATTTGTCGCATAATAAAATTGTTTCGTTTAATTTGAGCCAAAAAAGAACTTATATTTTTTAAATTTTGTTTTTTTATTCTATCTATGACATTCTTTGAATTGAATTACATGACATTCCTTCCCTCCAAATTGTAAAACGCTTAGCCACTTCTTCTGAGAGGCGTCCTTGGAAAGGTAGACACATTGTTATATCCCATATTGTCTTGGACACTTAAAGAATTATTTTTCCTAAATGAGAGCGAGAGCCTTCATACTTAAATTTAGTTGTATATTTTTTTGCTTTCACACCAAAAGTACAAAAACAATTTAAAATATATATAAATAAAAACATTTTTAACCAAAACAAAATCGCTTCTTTATAGTCCGATATAAATAACTTTCCGTTCAATTCGTATTTAGTGATACCAACTTTTACATCCTTCGAAACTTGTCGCAAATTATTCTCAACAACGATTGAGTTCTGTAATGTAATTCGCAGCACATTTTCGAGTGCATCGGAAAGCGTAACGGTGGTAAATCAACCTCAAGTTCTTCACGTACCTTTCATTACTTACCTACCCTTCTCGGCGTAAAACGATTAGCCACCATTTTTGGCCTGCTTTAAACGGACCTTGGAAACGTAGACACACTGTAGTATCCCATATTATTTTTAATACTTCGAAGGAAAGACCACCATATAACTGTATTTAATTGCGACGTAAGCAGGTTATTTTAGTGAAGGGCCAAAAGTTTATGTAATTCAGAGAATTGAGATATAACAGCTGCTGAATAAGTTCCTAAGCAAAAAACACACAACACATGTATACTCTCAGTTTGCTTTTCGATAAATACTTTAATTTAATTCTGGAATTTACAAAGATCAGTGATTAAACATATTGATTAGAATCTTTCATATTTATATGCATACACTTACGTAAAATTTTGATCAAAAAACTAATTTGCGTTGCTTTTTACAGTTTTTATCAATATTGAAACATAAAATTTATTTTTAGCTTATAAGCATGTCATTTGAAGCACGTGCTGTACAATATTACCTGGAAATGAATTTTGTTTCAGGGGCCTGAATAATAAACCTACAAACCTACTTCATCGTTTTCATTATATGTTTATGACAGTCATTTAATGTGACCACTTGCGCTAGTAAATGCAAGTTATGCGTATTATTTTTCAGTTATAAGTAGTTTACGGCATTATTGCATTAATAGATGTTGTTTTTCCTTTTTATGCTCAACAATGAAATTGTGTTTATTACCAATATTAAGTCTATTTTATACACCTTAAATAAATACATTAACATAACAACATTTTCAACTAAGAAAATAAAAATATTTTAAAATAATAACGATATAAATCTTTATATATATATTTATATTTCGGGAACTTTTGCTTCAAATTAATGAAAGATTCAAGCTTCTGATTCTGATCGTCGCCTCCGTCCTGGTCCTCCGGGGAAATTCGCTGCAGCTAACCCCATTCTATGCTTTGCTTCTTGTGTACCAGAGAAACCGCGGGCCAGACCAAAGTCAACAGTTCGTTTTGAGCTGCAAGTGAATGAAACAATAAAACATTTTGGGGTGGATACATATTTACAAAGCATTTTAAAGGTATTAATGCACTGAGTTTTTCTCTGTGGGTTACTTAGAGAATATTTACAAATAATTTTCAATTTGCAGAACAACTAAAAATTTTTTTCTGAAATGTGTCAAAGAAAATGTCATTGAACACTTCGGAATGTATGAAAAGATACAGTCCAATTATTTATTACTTGGGTTCCTTATAATCGAACCATATTTCATTTCAACGGTTATCCACTATTAATACTGTATCTCTATGTAATGGCTATCTTGTTCCTTAATTAAAGTTGGTAAGGTAAGCCAAAACGAAAAACAATCAAAACTGTTGAAAATATTAATAGAATATAAGGTGCGGAGCTGCACCTAATTTCGCAGACTAAATTTAACCGATAGTGTTTAAACAAGAAATCGAGTTGTGTTTACATTTCACTCAATCGGAAATTAAGCTCTGGCAAACGATTCAGTAGCTTATTCACAAAATTAATGCGAGGGTTTTATACATATATAATTATAAAGGTTTGCTAAGATAATTTGACATGTTTAATTTTTGTTTCATTTGATTAATGTAATTGTATGAATATACAGATTTTGTGTGAGTTTCTTTACTCAACCAACTTGATGTGCCTAGTAAGCTGAAAAGAACAGTTATCTCACGTCGAAAAAACCGTGTACCTATGCACTAACAACCTACAAACCATTCCAAAGCAAGAATTTATTCCATATTTCGAATATGTGCTAGTTCTGAAACAGTTTATTTTTTAATTTACTAATACTCGCTTCCAAGTTACGTGTTGGTGATACCTAAATATAGTTTTTAATTTGAATTTAACAATTTGTAGGTGTTACCAAGGAAGAAGGGAATTGTAAAAGTCAATAGAAGTTTGTTTTTATATGTATATATTCGTATTTACATTGAAAAATAATTCAGTTAAGAAAATAAGTAACCGTAAATGTTAGGCATCATGTTTAGTAGACAAACACCCCCATTGGGATCAGAATTTGGATATATAGTGATATTGGAGTATGGAGTAATACACCAGGTTTACCGAAGTAGAAGAAATTACAAAAAAAGACAACGCTAGTGGTAAATCATGTGTTTCAATCAACTCTTAAGTCTTATCCTTCTGATTATTCGTAGATGATATTTAAATATTTTTATTCGTTTCATTGATACTGGAACTGTAAGCTTCAAATTGAATGCCGAAAGGAAAACTTTAGCCAATTTCCCTAAAATGCAATGAAATTCTCTAACCTTATGTTGAGAATGTCAAGAATCATTTAACAAATTAATACTACTCATACACTTCAATTCATCAAGTAGCATTACCGATGACGGTAGTAGTATTGTATTGGTCTCAGCTTACGTTTTGTGTCATGCATTGATATACTTTTGCTGTGCGAATGGGTCTATACTTTTGTTACAACCACAAGATGAAGAGCTTAACAAAATCCCGTTTTCAAAGAAAACTGACAATTTCAAATAATGTGCTATCACCTCCATTTAGCTCATCTCTCTAAAGCTCTTTCTCTTTGTCTACAAGCTGTGTAGTGTTAGTTGTGTGAATTTCAATTATAATAATAAATACATATGAATGTATGTTTTGGTGAAATGTTGGATGTAACAAAAAATTATACTTCATTTTAATGACGGATGTCACATTTACGTAGCACCCTATTCCTGTTTCTGATGCATCCTTTCGGTGATATTCATTTAAATACTCTGTTAGTAAGCGTGGATAAATATGCGTTTATAATAATAGAAACAAATAAATACCAGCAATAATAATAATAATTGAGTGCCACTACAGCCCACATGAGGCCAGGGCCTATCTATTGTTCTCTCATGAGAAGAAGGAAACTACAGTTTTTTGTCAAGCTACAGTTTTTTGTCAGCTCTAAATGTCAAGAACTGAGAAGCTATTTATGAGTGTTTTCAGCAACTCGAAAGAGGTGGTGCGTGGAAAAATTCGAGATCCTTGGAACCTTGGACCTTCGGAATGTGGGTCGACGTATTTACCCTGTACGCCACAGCGACCATAAAATATACTAAAGATAGCCGACATATTTTTTTTCCACACTTTCTCAAAAAATATGTGTAGTTCATCTCTTTAAGCTTAATACCAATTTTTAGACACAGTTAACACATAATTAACACCATACTTACTTTTCAAGATCGTTGCGGGCTCTCATTATAGTTTGCCCAAATCGAGCCATTAATTCCATCAATATGTCATCAGGGACCTCATCCAAGTCGTTGTAAAAGGCATTGCTGTGACTGAAATAGAAAGTAGATATTCCATATAAAACGCGTCAATACATTTCCAATTAGATAAATATTTGAGAAGAAAAAGTTATTTAACTTTGATAAACTTTTTGTCGGCGATGCGAATAATACCGAATGGACAAATAAACAATTCCCCAGGGATATCAAAACTTGTGAAAGAGCTCACACATTAGGAACAAGTGCTGCGCTTAATGCTACACAAGAATGTGTTTAGAAAGCCTTTTTTGTAGATATATGTATTGTACTTACACACAGAGACATACGACATAGATCTTCTTTAAATGATACCCTAAACTGTTATTCGATAACATACACTTAGAATAAAAGGGTTTGTACGAAGAATTACAATTAAATCTGTTTTGTAATATTATACACTTATACATGTACACCCTATACACTAATGTATATCCTGTGTTTTTGTGGAAAAGTTTCTTTCTTTTTTATATTTAAACGTTAAATTTCTAAGAATATAATTACAAGCAATTTTTATTGTGTAAAAAAATATTTATCTATTATTCTCTACAATTGCAGGCTTCATTTAATTGCAAATTCATCAATAGAAACGTTGGTGAAGAAACGACTTAGTATCCATAGCATATTTCAATATTTTTTATAAAATATGATACCATGATAAACTAGCCACAATTTACTCAGTGGTAATAAATCAAGAAACGATAACCGCAGTTGCAAAACCGTTTTATTTTCCTATGTTTGCTGCCAACAATTAAGGCAGAATTTGGGACAGCAACATATTTGTTATTTAGTTGTTTTTGCACTTAATTCAATATTGCATTTCGTGACTGCTGCTTAGCCCTAGAATGACAACCCACATCAATGCCCACCAGTCTTTAAAATAAGTTTTATGTGTTTATGCGCTTTTCTACGAGTGCACACGGCTCGGGTAATATGATAATGTACAATATATGCCGTATAAGACTTAGAGGTACGGTACCGAAATGAAAATAGATGTGAATGATGGAATCCCATATACAAATGGACAAAATTGGAAACAAAGCATATAAATTACACATACGCCCTGGTGCACGTGTCCGTATAGTATTACGGACATAGTCTAGCTTAGTGTAAGTAGTTATGTTGTAGGTTACCGTTATTGTACATATATATGTATATGTAAGTTTAAGTCAAGGTTTAAGTAGTGTAGTTTGGTTATATAGTCTTTTAAGTTAGGTTAAGTACAAAAACAACAAAGAAATCCAAGTTTTCAAGTTTTTCCAAATTTTCTTGGAGGAATTTTTAAAAATGTAAGTAGGCCGAAAGGCATACAACAAAAATCATAAATTAGCTTAGAGTAATCGTGAAGAATCAGTAAGATAGTATTTATTCCGTACTATGTAAGAAAATAAATTAAGGAAAATTAAAATGTATTAAGATCAATGGAAAAATATGAAGGAAAATTAAGAATTTCCTCTTGAAGACATTATTATAAATCGTGGGACAATTTTTTTTAAATGTTACTTTTGTCTAATTTCATAAAGATTCAATCGGTGCTTATTCAAAATTGAAATGCATCTGCTTTTGAATTCTGAAAGAAGTGTAACAAAGCCAAAGGCAAATATGTTACATGTAAATATATTTACAATGTTAAGGTTGCGAGCAAATGCCATGAAGTACAGTTATACGCTCTTATTTAGTTTTCCTATCGTCTTTGTTAAAAAAAATGTTCACTAAATACAAAATTATAAGCAATCTATTTGTTGGGATGCCAAAATGTTCAAAATTCGATTCCATAAATGTTCGTATGGATTTTAACATTTTTTAGCAAGAATGCCTAAAACAAATTCACATCGAGTACAGCATTTTCTGATTCTAAAAACTTTTTGAAACCTAACGGAAGTTTTTGAACTTTGTCTCGTTATAGCTCTGTGAAAAGTTGTTTAATCGAATCGTAGTTTAACTTCAAAAGATCTTTTTTTATCTATCACAGAACACTACGTTCTCTGTGTGTTAAATCTCAGTATAAGGATCATCTACCGACTTTTATCGTCTTACAGATACTAATTTTATTCAATGTAATTATGCACCTTGTATGCTTATTGCAACCATAGTTGGCTCTCACCCGATGAGATCTTTGCGAAGCATAAATATTGATAAAAAAGTAATTCCAGGGAATTTATGTAATAATTAATAATGTCGGGAATAAACATTTATGAACTTGCCTTACGTCTAAAACTTAAGGTTTGTAAGCCAAGTTCAAGGAATACAACTTTCGTAAGGTATGTCCCACATAATGGATGAATTTTCCAAGTATTGTTTAACTTATGAAATATAAATTGATTTCAGACTAGATATATAGCTAAAATCCTGACTATTTCTTTTCAAAAACCCTAACATCACGTTAGACTTGGCAATAGTGTAATCATAATGTATTCCAAACTCCAACTTAGGGTCAGTTATTACACCAAGTTTATGTTTATTAATGAAATAAACATAAACAATTGGAGATGTTATTCTATATGGCATAAAAATTTCACTTTTTTACATTTAGATCTTAGCGTTATGTTTACACCATTCCGCTGGATTTTAATACAGCAGTCGGCTATACTATTTATCGATTAAAATAATTTAAAATCGTCCGCGAATGTTTCGAAGAAATTAAGTATTTTATGAACATTGTTTTTGAATAAAAAAAATAGTAATGGTCCCTATTTGTAAAGACCACAATTCATCGACTTTACCTAGCTGCATGTAAAAGCAACTAAATAAACATTTTCAGTAGCGCAAACAAAGCCCTTAATAATGTCTAATAATTTTGAAGTTTGAATGTGTTATGTCACAGTTTGTTTTTTTTTCACTTTTTTCTCTTTTTGAATGTTTTTTGCATAAAAAATATATTATGTAATTTGTATTTATGTAGTTACATCTTACGTTACACAAATTAATGATATAAATATACAACCTTTATTTGCTTTGCTACACATATGTATATACAAGTCGCATATACGTATAGTGTAATTTTACAAAACTTTCAACAAAATTATAATTTATGTGTTTAACAGGTCTTAATTATCTATTGTAACATTCAGAGAGTTTTGGCCTGACCTTTTCAAAACTTGCCATACGGAATCCCCATTAAAATGCAAATCCTACCCACACATAAAAGAAATATATAACACTCAGAACGAGTGGTTATTGGAAAAGTTAGGCGGCTGTACTGTCGCCCAATTTATTTAACTTTCTTAAACTAATTCTTATTTGACTTCCTTATTTTAACTCTCGCAAAGATTTAGAAATATTAATTGCAAAATTCTACACATATATGTATCTATGTTGGTACACCATATACTCATCACACATCTGAAATTCACTGAAATAGGTTAATTTACAACTACCTGGGCATTGGGGCAGCTTCCGCCGCGGACAACAGAAACAGTCCTATCACAACTCCGAGTGCCATAGAGAACATAATTTTAGTTGGCATCATCCTGAAAATAGTAAAAAAGTTCAAGTTATTTCACTTTTCTTTTGTTGCAGAATATAATATACAATTTTTGAATTAAAATTTTATGGTAATAATTCTTTTAGTTACTTAAATTAAGTTTAAATTTATGAATTTCATAAAATACGACCATAATATATGATAAGCAATATGCCTATATTGCACGAGTGTATTTATGACTAAGCATAAGAAATGATTTTACTGAATTGGCTGTTGTGACGTGCTGTGCTTAAATGAAAAATCCATCAAAATGGAAGAAGGAAAACGGCATCTAGATGACAAAAGGATGTCGTAGGAGTAGAAACTGGAATCTTAGGTTCTTTCATCTTTCTTAATAAAAATGATTTTACGAGTAACTGATTCCAGTATGCTTTTAAATTGTGGCTGATGTATCATACAGTTGATAGCACCACGAAAACATTGTCCATGTTCTTGTACGTTAAAGAATAGATGTTCACATACACATATAAGATATATATTAAAAAATGACATTGTAACGTAGAGTCCTTACGGATACATATATGTATGTTATTTTGAAGGGTGTCTTAACACCTGATTTCTTTTTGATGTATAAGGTATAGGGGTTATGAGATTTTCACCAGAAAATTTCGGCTTTTCTTTCAAATTCATTGCCTCCCTTTAATTCGATTGACTTAAAACAATTTTCATTAAGCCTCATTGAAGATTGCTTTCCTCTTGAAAGAAAAGACGGGAGACGAATTGATTCTGTCACCTGAACCAATTTATTTAATAAGGAATGGATTAACTTCTTTTTGTTTATTCCTTTATCATTTTAAAATGTGCAGGCTTAAGAAAATATAGAAAACTAAATAGTGCTTGAATTCACAAGGTTTTTGGAGGTGTAGAAATAAATCAAAGAAATTAAATTTTCAACATTCAACTTTTACTTTTTTTGGACGAAAATATCATACTTTCCTTTGTACAAGGGGTATGTACTCCTAAGAGATTATTTCCTATGCAATAGGGACTATGTGCATACACGGATACACCAAGTTCTGTGCATTATTATTAAAGTCAGCAAATTAAACATGACGCAAAAATGTATTGAAATTATCTTAAAATCTCATAGCGAATCAAATCGAAGAAAACTAAACAGATTTATGGTCTTTCATTTCCGTGTGGATTGTCAAATAAATAACGATTTTGGAACTATTTTTCGAATCACATTTACACGTTCATACATTATACAACAATGTTATAATTTTTGCTTTGAATGTCCTTCTTTCACACTTAAATTGATTTTCAACTTACGCAACGGGGGTGCCTTTGTTTGTCAAGTGAACGAGTTTGAGAACTCCCAAACGTTTGAATTGTGTTTCTGTGTTACGTGTTATGTAGTCGGTATGTATACAATGAAAGTGTTGTAATCGTTTGAATACTCTTTTGAGGGTATTAAGTTGTCGTAACTTTAGTGTTAAAATGTTGATGGGTCATCTCACAAGGAAAATACTTTGCCAAATTAAACGCCGAAGGAAATGTTGATTAGTACAAGAGAAGATTATTAATTAAATTCACGCATCTCTTACTTGCTACAGACATTTTGTACTAATTGCAGAAATATTATAATTTGTAATTTGTCGAAAGCATAAAATAAATTTTAATGAAAATTTCACTTCACTTCGTGTCGATGGCTCCTTCCATAAAGCTGCCGCGTACTCACTACGTACTCAATCAAAAGCACGGAGATTTACTCCATCAATATAAGGCTCTTTAAGAAATCGTTTAAATTCAGTTTCAACTAAAGACAATAGACAAGAAACCTACTGTGAAAATTAATACTTTCAACCTAAAATGTGAATAAAGACAACTTCTCTATCAACCCTTAAGTACTTTAAGTATTTGTCAAATGTATATCCATATATGTTAAATGTATGTATGTATACAATGCATGTATGTTAAATGTATCAGGCATTTCAATTCGAAAATAAGTTTGAATTTCTTGCATTCATTTTCATTCGACTGGATGGAACATATTGTTTTATTATCTGATTAGTCTGCGTTTATTACCCACAATTTTTTAAAATTGAGTAGCACTTCAGTCCCCGGCAACTAATCGTGTTTCTTGCTATTTTTCTATCATAAGTAGAAGGGACCTACAGTATTTTGCAAATTCCTAAGGGCAAAATTCGAGAAGCTTTTTATAGACAAATAATTTTCTCAAAAAGGTGGTCCCGAAATCAAACATGGATCCTTCAAAGTGTGAACCGACGTACGCTACCACCACACCACAGCGACAACAAAACTATTTATACCACATTTTACAATTACAATATTCCAAAAGTGTATACTACTGCCTTTCTGAATGTTAATATAATTTAAAAAAATAATTGGAATAAAGAATTTAAAGGAGGAAGCAGATAAGATGAATCTATCTATCATCACCAACGTTTTTGACAAAATGTCACAACAGCAAAAACAACTCAGAGGTAATCTGCCTAAACTCTTAAAAAGACATTACTTCGGTGAAAAGATGGATAAGACTTGCTTTGCATTTCGCTTAGACGATAATTACAATGAATCTTGCTTATAGCTATTTCTTCGGGCTTTGGAGACGAAAGTATGTGATGTGTGGAATAACTTCTTAGTTTCATTGGTTTCATTTAGCTTAGAAATTAATTGGTTTTGAAAATTTGTTAAAGTTATTGAAAATTCGTTAGAGCTTTGACAAATGTCGTTTATTTGTGAAGGTGTAATTTGTAGCTTTTACGAAAGATTTAAGAAAGCTTGTTAAATATTTAGAATAAGTCTAGGCATATGGCAGCACTCTGTTAAAAAATGCAGTTTTGTAAGTTTAACCTTTATCTCACCCCCAAAAAGAATAGGTGTCTACCCGTATCTATAAATATCTATACATTTGGGGTTTTAGTACATTTTTAGTGATTTGTGTTTCCTCAATTCAAAACTCTACTAAAAACAAATTCTAACAAAGTTTCTTGAATGCAGTTTACAAAAATATTTCGATTATAAAGGCATTTCAAACTTATTTTTCAATTTTATCATTATTTGTTAATTTTTGTATTACTTGCCAATATTCACACTCGACACCATTTCAGTTTCAGTGTGGATAGGATAAATATTGAGGATCTATATATAATGAAAACAAATCTTTATAGAAGTTAAAATTATAAGGTCAGTTTTATTGCCGTAATCAAATGTTAGCTTTCTTTCATAGATCCAATGCATGAAACATTTTTTTTGTTTTTGGGAATAAAAATGTTTAAATTTTTTTTGACTCATTTTAGAAACGTCATTCATTTGTCATCATTTTTTATACCGCTTCTTTTTCAATGTCAGAATCACTGTAATCTGAAAGCAAGCCATTCTCTACATTTTCTTGTGTAGTCAGAAATGTGACGCTCATTCCATCATCACTGTTACAATCACTTGGATCTTTAACTGCACAAAGTTTAATTGGGAAAAACTGAAACTAGCTTGCTGGTAGTCAACTTAATTTTTTGAATTTCACATAGCTAGCTACTGTGAACTTATCACTTTGTTTACGAGAAGAATAGCTGAAGTTGCAAGTGTTACTTTTCTGTGAATACGATATAAGTTCAGTATCAGCAAGCAGTCCTTGATAACATGTAATTTATATTATTTGCAACGGAATAGTCATACAACAATAATCACAAATGTGTAGCTAGCCTGCGAGTAAGATACAAAATCGAAACTCATCAACACGTTCCACCACCATTTTAAGCCCATTGGATATGATTCTTCTATTTTCAAGCATGAATGCATTCGAAATAGCCGTTGAATGTCCTTGAATTCCAAAACTTGGTTTAACGATTCAAAATCAAAAGAAATCCAATTATTTTTTTATTTTGTACAGGTTTGTCAAAGTAAATAGAAATATAAAATAAAAATATCCTAATTATAAACAATACACACCTCAAATTCTTACTTGCTATATTTCCTTGTTTGTTACGTTTTGAGAATATTTAACGCCAGTTCACACAAGCGTTTGTCATTAAGAACATCAAATAACGAAGAAAGAAAGTTTCTTCGAAATTACTTGTGTTCAGTGACGACAGGTCATATTCAATGTATCTACAAATGCCGAAATTATAAACAAACAAAGTAGTACAACATTTACAACGAAACACATAATGTTCCCACTCAGGACGAGTATATGGTGAATGTGGATGAAAAAGAAGTAATTCAATTTTAATACTTTGAAAACGATTTACATTGCATAATATCTTAACACATGAAAAAAGTATCGTTATTCAAATAACTGAATAAAATCATAGCTAACCCCATTTATAGCAAGCACGTCATTCAATTGGGACTTGAAAAGAATTCTGAATCACCTGGGGAACTAAATTTGCATGTACAATTTGTTAAATAAAAAGGAATAGGTATAGATTTAAGCGAACGTAACATTCTTTGCATTTTTTTCCATTCCATTTGGGATCTTATGGGAATTTACCGCATATCAAGCAATTCAGGGAACCTAAAACCAAACTGCAAGATATTTATATAGAGACAATTTGGATGATTTTAGGATAGCTTTGGGATTGTTTCGCCTTAAGGGCTAATAGTCGTTTTCGCTAAATAAATACAACTGTTGAAAATTGCGTTTAAAAAAATTGAACATGTACATTTGTATATTAAAGAGAAAATACATTTTGGAAAGGTTACAAAATATAAACGTTTCAATTTCTGTCATTAATGTAGCTTATGAATAGGTTATCGATCCTTAGGAACACTTAACTTTTATGGGTGTAGGCATGGCTCTGCAGTAGAAGTTATTATTAGCACTTAAAAACACATAGATTTATAAAAATATCCTCAATGTTTTGGGATGTGCTGACGTGCGCAAAATTATTGAAGGCTTGGGTGAATCAACGCGCGACTTTGGTCGAGGAAGGATGAGCTAGCAGAAAGGGTATTCTTATTTGGCCCATTGGGACAAAGGTTCAGTTAAAAATGTTAAAAAAGTTAAAAGCGTCAATAAAACACAATTAAAAAAATAATCAACCTTTTCATTCAATAAAGTTCCCATCGAGGGCGATAGAAAGCTTTCAACTTTCCCTTTTTTAGTAGGCCTTAGTTTCGTCTTAAATATTTTTTCAGCTAGAATTTTCTAAGGACCTCAAAGTTTCTGAGGGTTAGATCGTGCATTTGCAACATTTGTCGATAAAACAACACTTTTTTTAGTTAGAACACGGCACAATGATTGCACGTGGGTCGCAAAATAAGGTCATAACCAAAACATCTAACTGTCGTGTCTTTACGCTTTCGATTCGGTCTCGTATACAATCCGCTCGGCTGGATATTGAATGAATTCAACGAAAGGTTGCTTTGCATACACAGTGTCCATTTAACACTCATTTAGAAGAATTTCTTTTCATAGCAAAGAATGTTTCATTAACACTCGAAATTTATTTCTTTCAGTAACCAAAGTTGCTTCACCTAATACAATCTATTCTCAAAGAGTGTTTGCAACTATTTAACAATGCAATTCCGGAGGTGTGTTCTTTTGCAGTACATTTTCAAAATTCAAAGAAACCGTTCGCACAACTGAATTTCTACTACATTGGGACTACTTTGAGAGGGATGAAATGAATTTAATATAATAAATAAGAAGATCCCCACGATAATATCTCAAAAACTATTAGTCCGACATGCATTTTTTTGCGCTGGCACTAACTTGAAAACTAAGAATTTTATTTATTTAATTCTAATGGTAATAATTCTTTTAACAGACAAACCGTCCAAGGGTAAAAACATTATTTCGTCGTAAAGAAGTCTCTACAATATTCATTGCTTTGTAAAATTTTAAACGAAAGGTGTTTCTTGAAGAAAAGAAGTTTTTTGAAGGAAAGGGGATCAAAATGAAGAAAATACTTGCATAGAAATTTTGCCGTTTTATGTTGATAAATGCTCTTGATTGGTTGATAGTTAGTTCTATCGACAATACTCGTAATCTTGTCCAAATTGTAAGGCGACCAGTGTCAAACTTCTTCAGCAGCTATTCGTGTTGTGCGTGCTATATAGAAGAGGCCTATCGTGTTTTTTCGACTCCAAACGAAGAAATGTGAGAAGCTTTTTATAGACAATTAGTACTCTTTGAGTATTGTTAGAAACTCGAAAGAGATGGTGCAAGATGTTCAATCCTATTGGCATAAAAGCAATAAGGGGGCTTGTTAGCTCATAGGGAATATTTTCTTATTCGTATTTTAAATGTTTACAAAGAGCATTTTAGAAACTAAGCTGCTGTCATATTGTTGTTTTTGTCTTATTTCTTATCTAGTCCAGATATAAAAATACAATTAAGGAGACACTAACTCCTCTAGTCCCTAAAAACGAACAAACTTTGAGGTGTGACTTGGGCAATGTCTTTTTGGAAACTCCACAACAATGGCATATTCTCCTCAACATATAGAAGCATTACGTTTTCTAGGACGTCTTTATCAACTAAGTGATCAATAATTCCCATAATTTCGTGCAAGGTGAAAAAAGTGAATAATGACAGTTGACAACATCGAATTGTTTCCAATGCTTACACTTAATTGTGTAAACAATAATTTAAAAAATCATAATTTCATCAGTTACTAATGTATAATATAAAAAAAATTTTAAATCTGAAACAAACACTTAAAATTGTTATTATTCATGTTTAATTCAGGAATGGGTACACATGCATAAACAACACAGGAAAGAAATAAAATCTTCCAAGTTTCACTTCCATTCAATGAAAATGAGCACATCTTCAATTTCAGTATACATACATACACATATATGGGTAAATGTATACTTAAATGTTAAGGCTATTATTCAAATTATTTGACAATACACTATTGTTGAAAATCCAATAAGGGTAAAATGTGAATATAGAGATTTGATGAATTTTTTGAAAACTAATAAAAGAATCCTGCGATTCAAATAAAGACATAACAAAGAAAATTCCCCAAAGCTCACTTGTACCTACACCGAGACTTTATTGGCAGACAGTTAAGTGCCTAATTCAACAAGTGGGTTTTAAATTAGACCTCCCATAGTGAAACGTGCAGCAGACAACTGAAAAAGGGGGAAAAATCACATTATATGCGAACCAGATATCCTTCACTCTTGTAGTAAAAATGTATACATTGAAATTAGTGTGCTTAACTGTGGCGAGAGTGCTGTGTTTAACAAACATGTCTTAACTAACGAAAATTACAATGTTGAATGTTGCACAATACAACAGCACAAATTGTGTGTACACATATATATTGTGTAAATTAGTTCATTGTTTTACATGTATTGTGGAAAGTAGTATGGAGAGAACAACGAAGAATACGAACTTAGAAAATAACCTTGAAGTCAGCGAAATTCTTAAAAAGAAAACTTTTAAGAGATTACTTAGAAATTAATTTTAATTCTTTGGATATAACATTAAACAAATGAACTGGAAAAATCCTTTTTCTGAAGACTTTAAGACTCTTATTCCAGCTTCCGTATCGACTTCCGTCGAGCAATTCTATATATCCGAAATATTCAGGCATAGACAAAACTTTGAAAACACCAGGCGGTGTCAAATCAATATATATGACTTTAATTGATTTGAGTGGCACAAATGGCAGCATTCATGCACAATATTTTTTCGACGCTAAATGACTGAATTCGGGATGTCGGAAAACCTAATTTGCTTGTGTCGCACGCAACGCTTAACAAACTCGAGGCACAATTTTGTTCAAGAATGTTGGAATAATTTAAACCTACACCGGAGATGTATTGCTGCCCAGACGACACTTCGGACTATTGTCATGGTATGATAAATATTATGTTTGAAGTTTTTAACGAACTATTGATACAATACAATACGCGAAAATTAAAAGAGACGAAGCTTAGACCATTGGCTCCACTCTCGCAGAATACAATTTGAAGATTTTGATCGACCACAATAGTGCACAATGGACCAGGGCCTAGCTTCTTCAGCAATCACTCACGAGTAAAGTTGACCTACAGTTTTTTCCCACTCCGAAATGCGAGATTCCAGAAGCTTTTCAAAGGCAATCTTTGACTGTTGTCAGAGGTGGTTCCGTGAAAAATGCGAAATTAATCATCATCCAGGAATGGAAACTGGGACCTGCGGCGTGTGAGTCGCTGAATGCAATTTACGGTTTCGATATTATATTACGGTTTCGATATATATATTATTATTTAATAGACAAAAGAAACTAAGTAAGTAGTAGTTTTGTAAATCTTAGTTTGAGCGAAAATTGTTGGAAAGTCCGTTTAACAGTTTTTATTAATTAAAAATAATATTAATTTCAGAGTGGCCACCGTAGCCAAGTGAAATGCGTCGACTACCTGTTAGGCGTTTCCATCTTCCTCTCACGCCGGACGTCCTGATATATCTCGATTTTTTTCATGGCACAAACATATTCGGATCGCTGACAAAAAAGTTATAAAAAGCTATTTGAACATGATCGCCTCATGAAATATTAGAAAAAATGTACGCCTTCTCGTCGGCAGACTTGATTAACGTATTAAATTAAAACATAATTTTCAAGAAATAATTCATTTGTATGTAAAAACCAATTTTTTAATATAAACAAGCATATGACTTAATATAAGTCAAGCGTTTTAGGTATTATTTGAATACATTTTTCAGGATAGATACCAATGACTCGGGTAAAAAATGGCAAATGCAGAATATTATTTTTTCAAGTAGTTTGATGAGAATTCGATTGCCAGATTGCTGAAACTTTTCTCAGTCAAAGTTTCTTTGGCGGCTATGTGGACATCTTATTAAAGAATGTCTAAGATAATTATGAATTTTTAAAATACAAATTATTTTTTTGCAAGAAATTATATCATTGCAAGCTTCAACCTTAGTCATGTATATATTTCATATATATAGATTATTACTATAAATATATATTTGTTTGCTTTTGTACCTATTCTGCTAAAGATAAACAGCCAACAAATGTAAGTCTACATTATAGTTTAGCACAGAGACATTTTAACTTTTGCAGACGATTTTTAATTAAATAAAAATAATATAACTGATTGCATATAGTTTTAATCAGATATCTTCAAACTAGCAGAACGGCGTGATCACAATGCATTGGAGCTTATTATTTGAGTCAGATTTGAAAGAGCTTAATAGAATTTTACAAGAAATTGAACTCCACAGCTAGAATTTCTTGTAAATTGCTATAACAAGGTATGTGTATTCATTTAACGAATTGCAGTGAAATTGATCTTAGATTGTCGCGATTAGAGTTTAAAACGAGCTTAAAACCATCAGAAAAACACTTTTTTAACTCTTTCAAAAAAACACAAAATATCATAGTCTTTGATATTAGTTTTTGAGAAATAATAAACAGAAAACGGAAAGCAGAAAACGTGTTTTTGAATGCGAGACAGATTCTTTTGCAAATATTGCTCAAGCTTGGAATTTTCTGAAAGCGATTTTTGGCTGCTTTAATCTGTCGCCGAGTCCTAGACCTCTTCTTTTGACTTTTAATTTACCCTACATATTTGTTTGTTGACAATGTTAATTTGTTTAATTAATTAGAAGAAATTGCTCATGTTGTTAAAAAAGCAAATGGCCTTTTATACGGGACAAAATATGTAAGAAACGAAGTTAAGTCAACTGCAAATTAGGTCACAATAAAGTTATGTTCAAATAATCACGACCAACGCATATATCTAAGATACTTGAGATATATAAATGGTTTAAACAAGAGTATAATTCGAGGTGAGTATAAGTATATTGTCTCTAAGCAGTTTCAGCTAGTAATTAGGGAATTCCACTAAACATCACCTTAAGGAAAATTGAGACGACAGACATATCAATTGCATTTATTTGTTAGTTTTCCAATTTAATTGTGTTTATTTGTGAAGTTAATTCTTACATTCGATAGAATAATTTAGTATTTTTGCTCGAACTAAGCAAATTCATTCAATGTGCATATATTCTAGGTAATTTAACTGGAAACGCTATAAGTTCATCACTCGCTTCGACAGTAATAATAACTAACATAATAACTAAGTTTCAAAACGAATGCACTCATATTAACTTATATAAAGTTTTCCACAGTTTGCACACTCAAAATGAGTTTCTTCTAATACTTGCAGACCTCCTTGTAATGACTTAGATATACGCAATTATATAATTTCACTTTAAGAACTTCAAAAGATTTTCTCAAAACATCTTCCGTTCTTGAATCATGTGCAGTTCTTGAATATAAAAACACTAAAGAACGGTATGATGCTTCTTTCAGTTTCACATTTCACGAGCTTTGATACATTGTTACCACATAGAAATATGTCCCTTTAAGAACTGTATCAAGACCTTCATAATTCTGAAAGAGATAAAATAAAGCCCTAAAATCCTAAATGTTATGTCTCAATTGTCAATGGGGTAATTTCTATTAAAAAAAAAAAACTCCATTGACATAGATTTGAGTAACACCATCGACTTCGTCGTCACTGACCATCCTTCTTTTCAATTATACGAATGTCCTTTTTAATTTGTTTCTTCTCTTTGTAAAGTGTCCGAGGGAGACCAATTCAGTTAGAGGTTAATCGCAATATTTCATTTTTTTTATTACACTCAGCCGTAGCTGCCAAGAAAAAAACGTACTGATAGCTGTTGCTGCTGGTGGTAGGTGCAGTCAACTGCAAAGGATTTCCTTCTTATTGGATTCCTAATCGGAACTGTGGATGAAATGAATAGGGTAAACATGGTATATACCTGAATATATGTATTCATTGACGTACAACACTAGGGTGAGCTAATATTCGAAGGTAAATGTCTGTGCAGTATCTTACCCCATGAACCGTTTGCTGCAACATTACTCCTTCAATGGCCATCCATCTCTGGTAGTGGTGCCTGTTATGAGGTGTCAAGCTCAACAGGAGAACGATTCGTGCAAAGTTAAATGCAAATATTGTGGTATTTTGTTCGACACCCGTGTAGTATGTATAATATGTACGTTTAAAGAAATAAGTTCATGTACGCCATGACCACATTTATATTCTTTTGTTTAAATTTATCTTCAAAAAAATTAACAACTTCGTGAATGAATTACGAATTGTTAAGATATTCAAAAAAAAAATATTTCATCAGTTTATTAAACCTATATTTTAATTTTATCTAGTTTGATTGAAAAATTAAATAATTTAAAATTTGTTTGGTTGCTTTGGCCAACAAATTAAGGACAACATAAAATTTATATTTATATTCGAATACTATTCATCAACATCTAAACAATGTCTTACCTGCATAATGTAATATTGTATTACAGTTACATGGATTTAATGAAATATTTAAAGCAGACAATATATAATGCAGTCCATTTCCCAATTGATAGTCGATTAGGTGAAGGATACTTTGATAGAGTTTGCTTACAAGGCTACTTGACAAATAACTTACAAAACATTCAATCTGCTCCTGGTGTCCTCAGTCAACATTAAATATTTATAATGATACGCATTGTTGACCGATGCCATACTTAACCAACAACCAGCAAATGTGAATGTTGTATTGCATTACTTCAGTCCTTTTGGATAAAGAACATATGTACATATTGGATTTGTACTTTCAGCGCTATATATTGTATGTACACGTACGTATATATATTTAATATATTTGGGAGTTTCTTACGCAGAAAATTTGATGATTTCTTTAGTTTCTTGTGAAGGTTTGTTTTTCGTCCATCTAATAACTGATTCATATATTATATTAAGCCTACATGCATTCAAAGCCGAATAGGGTTCACCAACAGTAAAATTGTAATAAAACCTGTAGCTCTGGACGAGCAAAACGTTTAGCAATATACGTAGAGCATGTGTATGTAACTTTCTTGGACACGAATAATTGATGCTATCTCATTTCAGAGACTGTATCTTCATTTTGTGGTCGTCATTGTGTTCATGGGTAAAGCAACGTCACAGGAAAAACTCTTGACTGTCATCAAATAAATTTGCGATGTCAGGTGATAATCGTGAAAATGAAACTCTAGGGTGAAATCAATTTCTGTACTCCAATGATTTCCAAATATACTGAAGATCTCAATTGATTTTATCCTCTACAGTAAGCATAAAAATTAATCCGAAATGATATCCAACCTTTTTTAGTTAAATATAAAAGTAAGAAACAGGAAACATCAATTTAGGTTTGAATGTCGAAGAAAAATGATTCGGTACCGACAGACGATTTAATAATTATTAAAACACATCCACATGTTGAAAAATATGTAGTAATAGTGCATTCCCAAAAATGCGGAGTAAAAGAATTATCTTATAACATTTCACCTTATAAAAATGTCAGTGCAAAAAACACCGAATGTTAATTGTAACATTATTTGAAGTAATAATTAGAAACATTTACAAGGAAATCACATGGACAGAAATGTTTAATGCGATGGAAATCTGTAGAGTAAGTAATGAACTAATTAATGTGCTGCTCTTCCATCCGAAATATTACAATTTAAATTAGAGGTTTAAACCAAATTCGGATCTGATGAATTCAGTTAATCTGTATCACCTAGGAAGTATGAGTGCCACTGTGTCCTTAAAAAATATTTTGTAAAATCTAATTATGAGCATCATTACCCTTGAATCATCGCGGATAAATTAACTAATGCATCGCATGAGCCTTAGTAAATTATGCAAATGATCTTCACCAGTTTCTAACGAGATGGACACAAATAGAGTCGATTACATTTAAAGCATCAAATTTAAAAAGAGCAACTAAAGAATATTTCTGTCCTTCCTTACTTTCAAATCAGCCTTATAAAGGGCAAGGCATTGAGTACATAAACATCTTCGTCCATGCATATTCCCCCATGTACACGTGCTAAATGAAAGGTGGCACTTAATTCTATTCGGGAACACATAAATCTCCTATTAAGATAAGGAATGTTTGTCAAATGAGATGTTTATCATGTTTCATTAAAAATTAAATTAATGTTCTTGTAGCTTAAGCATACTGATACATGTAGGTATATTTGTTATTGTGTATTTGAGAGTAGAATAAATAAAACAAAAAACGCTTTTATTTTTTTCTAAACAAGGAATTTTAATTGTCTTGCGATTGGTTTTGTATTTCACGTTTGAAATTGATTCAAAGGTAGAACGTCTTGGAAATATACATACTGCTATATATGCGCGTTATAATAACACATGTAAATACATTGTACGTAATTTCCAAAATTCCATTCAACATATCCCTACGGGAGGCTGGGACTTGGAAAAGAAAGGTGTATCACACGTAATACATTTTTTCCCGTTAAGAATCGAATCCATATGTATGGGCACACATATATTTTTATACGTCTGTGGTTGGGAAATGCAAATATTTTGTCTGACTGAAATTTTTGTGAATTATCTTCAACTGAAAATTTAAATTATAATTCCATTCTTCCTGAAGAAATATTTTGTGTGGCGATGCATTTAAAAATATATATATGCGAAATAATTTTTCTTAATAAACATAATAATATGAAAATACAATAACTTAGGTTGCAATAATTTGATAATGAGGAACTGTTTCTACAAGTTAAATAACATAAGCGTGTGTTTTAGATTTTCACTTGTAATACGATCAATTGTGAAAGAAATTTTCATGGAAATTAGATGTAAGTACCTTAAGAAACCAAATCTAACATTCTTTGGAAAGTAAATTATACTCAATTACAATAATTAACCGAATTACTTGCTAGAAATGTGTGAATACGGATTATTTTATCAACGCGTCTAGATTTAATGACGAACATGACAATTAATTACATATAAGAGGTATGTACGATTTTATACACTTAATCCCTCGTTATTGCTTGTTAGGACAAAAACAAACTAAGATGTCATTCCTTAATACTTCCTCGCTTAAGCACTACCTGTATTTTATTCTTCAGTCGAGTGTTTAGTGAACACATGAAATCCATTTATCATTAGAATGAATTTAAAATTATTCATATAATGAAAATAATTTTCGTAGGAATTGGGAAGAATAGCATGAATTATGTTACACTGATAAATTTTAATTTTATAGATAAATGAAGGCTTGATGTGGCATAAACTTTATTGTTGGCTTTGAAAAATGTTCTGTGAATATGAGAATCTGAAAAAAATATCTAAGTAAGATATTCTGCCATTATCGAGAGTCCAAAACAGCCCAGAAATATTACATATTACACAGCCAAATAACACATTTCGCTAGAAGCGAACACAGCTATTGTTGGGTACCTCTATTATTGCCGAGAGTACAATAGAAATACCCAATAATCGCAAATATCTAAACTCTTACCCTCAAGTATAAAAATGGCAAATTTAAAGTTATTTCGCACATTTTTTTCTTCACATAATATTGCAAGTATGGTAAGTATGCATGTAAATGTACACAAACCCCTTCAGAACTTTTTATATCGCCTAAAGACTTCTGCACTCGAAACAATAACATTAAAAATGTTAAGTTTCAAGCAACTTCAAGCAAACTTCTTGCGAAAACATTCAAAATATTCCTTAATCTACAAAACATTTTAACCCCTATCCGCTACAAGAAGCCACCACATTGCCATACTTGAAGTCGACCACAACCATTAAAGAATGATGTTTATTTCTTTGTTGATTTTCCCCATTCCTTCAGAAAACTCCATTTAATTGTTTGTAAGTAATACTTGGCTTTTTGCGAAAGACTTCTCAAATATTTGAAATGGGAAGATAACACACTGACTGATTTGAATGCGGCAAGAAAAAGAACTCGGATACACCTTCTCAGATAAAGTTAACTTGGAAATTTATGTGTGTACATAGTATATGTAGAAATCTATATGCTATACGAAGACCTTTTTCGTCACAATGGTGTCAAATATTTCTTTATATTGCATGTGTAGGTATACAAGATTTTGAAATATATAATATGACATCTCAAAGATAATCTTATTTAAAAGTAGAAATTAAATATGCAGTGAAACAACTATGAAGTACATAGCCTGAATAATAAGTTTTTATTCAACAAAAAGCACAAGTTAACAAAACTTCTATTCAATTCAATTTCATATTAAAATCTCAAATAAACATAAGCACCATTTCAAAAATAGACTTTATGTCCACACTCGACGTTACAGTGAGTTTTAATGTTATCATGACGGATTTTATACACCGGAAAATGTCGGACATTGCGTGTCAAAATTGTTCTTGATTTTGAAGAACTACATTGTCTGTGTCATAAAACTCTAAGTGAAATATGTTCACAGTGGACAACGGATACCCTTTCACTCTACCAGAGGGTGTTAGCGACAGAATACGTGCAGATGACTGAATAAAGAAATGTTGGCAAAGAAAATAAACTATTAAGAATTGAATACTGTATGCTTGTAAAATATTTAAGGATTTTATTTAATTTTACTTCTTTTGTAACGCTATGTAAACACGTGACCGCTTCCAACAAATATAATATGCGTAGAAGAACTTGTTTTTATGGTTGGAGGTAAATGTGTGTTTTCATAACTCTGTTAAAAGAAGAGCATTCAAGTGGTTTGAAATTGTAAGACTATATCCTTTAATGCCATACACATTTTTCGATGTCACATATAATTCTCTGCTCCGTATTTTATCTAAATAACTTCACTTCAAATGCATATTTATTCATAATTGACTAATGAACGAAATTTATTCGATTTTCTTTTTTGAAAGTATATTGAAACCTGTCACAATTGTGGTAAGGTTTATAGACAATTTTGTATAATTTGCATTAACCGATGTATAGTTGAATTTTGATTGTGTGATACTTGGATAAACGGGTAATTTTTACCTATGAACGGAGATGATAATATACTTGGTTTTATTTCATTCATCAACGAAACCTAAAGAAATTATTCAACTCATGAGGTATGTACATATTTACATATTGATATACACACATATCAATATATACAACAATTTTGAAGGAAGTATAAAAATAAAAGAATTGCCACGAAATATCCATTATGATTGCTTCATCCCAATATGGATTTTATGAAATCACATTGAATTGCAAATCTGTAAAATGAGTTTGGACACCTTAAGACTAAGATTTATTGCCCAGAATTTATTACATCAAACCGTTCCTCATGTACCTACGTATTTATGCATCGAAGGAATCATAACCGTAATAGAATGAAATTGATTACACTTGAGCGGCACATTTTTATTCAAAAATTATTGCTTTTCAATCGCCAGCATATATTATCAATATTTGGCAGTCAAACTAACAGTGAATGAATGCCAACTTAACCTGCCGTAAAAGTAAAATATATGGTAATGGAAAGGATCATGCTTAGAAAATTAAATTCATATAATTCGAAGTCCATATGGGATAAAATGGGATTTACTAAAGCCCGAGTGAAGACCAATTGCAAATGGGATTACATTCTCTTTCTTCAGATTGTTTTTCTTTGATCGGTGACCATATGAAATTAGTAAGTACATGCGGATATAAATGTTAACATATTATGTATATATGCTGGACAGACCTATATGTAAACATCAACATAAAGTAATTATATAAATGTTTTATATTTGTAAATTGTTCAAATCAAAATTGCTGGCATTTGAATGTTATTTCTTTGGAATGATTTGTATTTCTCTCCTCAAATGCTAAGCTTAAAATGAATTTTTATTTCTATTTTTACCGTTGGGACAGAATAATATCAGGAAATGGGTTTAATTGTGAATTAAATGGACAGTGGCTGGCATTAAAGGGGCTAAAAATGTATTTTGGATTTGTAAATTCAAAATTGTGTCACCAAATACGATTATAGCGAAAAATAACATTTATTTCCTGTACGTAATGTAATTAAAAGACAGTTCCAGCAAAAATATAAGCATCCGTAAAATGCTGGTTGACACTCGATAAAACTTTTGTGCATTTGGAAAGTTGAGTTTTATTCAAGATTTCCTGCACTGCTCCCTAATGGGTTAATGTTAACTATAAATTATCCTATTCGCAATGGGAACTTTACTAAAGCAATTTTGAATATAAAAATTATTCTTTCCAACTATTATAAAGTTAGAACAATTAATTATATAAATCCATTATATTACACTAAAGCTACTTCAATATTCACTCTATTCTACGCATGAAGCCACTTTTCCTTTCAAAACTGCGAACTTTTCGAACGACAACTGTTGCTGACACTGTCTTGTGCGAAGCATGTTATTAATCATAATGTAAAAGTTGAGTTTGGAAAAGGTTCAAGTACATATTGTGCGCAAATTTCGGTTAGAGAACTCATACTCGAATAGCACAAAACATCTCTGTTAGTTAAAATGAGAACTTTTGTTTTCGGTTTTGTTATTTTTTAATTTCGTGAACTCCTAAATTTTAATTGAATAATAAACGAATCGTCTGAAGAGTGTCACCTGCAGCATAGCAACGTTCATTAAAGTCTGTTTGTGTGTTTAACGCCGGAGGTCAAAAGAACTCACAAAAAGAAAACGCTAATGAAAATTGTCAAAATTAAATTGTTCCCATCGTCTTCATTCAACAATTGAATTAAAGGCGAAAGCCCCTTTGAATGACTTCGTGTTCTTGTTTTTTTTTTCTTGCCAAAGTGTATTATATATATAAAAAATTAAATGTTTTAAATGAATAGCGAATTATGTGGTCAAAACTGCACTTACCTTGCTTTAAGAAAAACTCGCAAACCAACACAGTTAGTCCTTTACAAAATAAATAACGTATATTTGGAAAAAAAAACAAATTGCTTCAAATTTAATTTCAGTATTTAAATATAAATTAATTCATATACAATATATTTTGCTTTTCTTTCACTCACGTTATAAAAATATTTCTAAGTAAAACGGGTATGTACAAAATATTCCTTTTGTATTCACCAGGAGTCGCGACTATTTTGGTATATATTTAACTTTGCGAGAAAAATTGCACTTCCACGTACGGCTAAATCTGAATTAACAGTGAAGACGACTAGGATTACTTGGCGGCTTTATACGATTTTTGATTACCGGCTGCAACGTATTTTCAATTTTGCTTATGATTTTCCTAACGGCTTTTCACAGTCAACCAAAATAAGGGGAACAACTTTTAAAGCTTTTCCATATTCTCAGAGAGAAAATTTGGAGAGTGCGCATTGAAAGTTTGGAGAAATTTTCTTTATGAATTTGGCACAGACCTACATACATATGCCTAAAAGTTGTTAAACATTCACATGCATACATCAAATGCAACTGGTGGTTCCAGTTTTCGAATTTTTGAAATATTGAGATACGTTTTCAACCATCATTGATTGCGCACAGGACGCAATTATGTAGTGTTGTTATTTGGCACATCCAACGGGAAGTGTTTACGTATATCTAAGTAATTTATATTAGACTATTTAGGGATAGGATATTTGTACTAATTTTGTTTGCATATGGTATGCAATATATGGTTAAATTATATGTTTCTTCTTCTTGGCATTATTTCGTCATTATGGCCCGCATTTTGTGGAAAGTCACATTTCTATTCAACAAACATATTCTTTTATTATAATAAAACAAATGAATATTTTAACCGTGTTAAAGCAAATGAGTTCATACGTCAAAATAAAAATTTATTAAGTGCGAACTGCGTCATTGGAACTCCAAATATCTGATAACTCAGATTCAGGGCAAATGTACGTATTTTGATTGATGGTATTCTTGGTGTGGGAGAATATGAGGTGTGCTGGACAGCCTTTTAAACTGACCATGTAACAAGCAACTCCTGATTCTTTTGCAAGCTTTTAGTTTTTCTTTTTCTCTTAAATAATTAATGAAGGTTTTTAGTGGCTTTCTCTTTAAAATAAATGCGTGATATATTATTTAAGAAATTATATTAATATTTTAGTAGTAAGGAAACATGACCGTATCTCTAAGAAACGTAAGATACACAAAAACTGTTGTAACTCTTGCCACAATAAATGAAGTACTGAAAATACTTTTCTCACAAATAAGCTTACTAATACTCTAAAACCTAATCTTCATGCCAAGAACTTAAACAAAACATCTTCCTCTACAATAACTACCTCAAGAGGGTATCATATTTGTTAAACACATTTTGCATGACTTTTTAGGAAATAAGACATTGACTCCAATTTGTGTTCTATTGGGAAACTTTACTTTTTAAATAATACCTATATCAGCGGAGCAAAATAAATATTTCTATTTAAATGTTTACAAAAAATATTTACTTGTGCAGTTGTGGTGAATCTACAATTCGTCCAAATTTCATTTCTCAAATCTCAGTATACTAGAAGCTATATAGGCTACAATAAGATTTTAAGGGTATCATTGTGCTATAATTGCACGAAGAATAAATTAGAAAGTATGACTAATGCAATTTTCAGAATCCAGAAACACGTTCGTTTTTTTACAAAATCTCATATAGTATGACGAAGCTATTGATTGACTAGAGTAAAAAGAATCCCTTTTAGAGCTATTTATAGCGTAATTTCAAGATTTATTCATGAAAGTAATCGGATATAGCCAATATTGCCAAAATAAGATAGCTGAGGTTGATAATAAATAACCTTACTGATATGATGGATACAAATACTAAGTACAGACACAAACGATAAGGTACAAAACAATACGCCAGACGGTGATACGCAATGTTTAATTGAATTATTTCAGTCCTGTTTGATTTAAGATTACATATCCCAGCCTACGAAAATAATTGATTCGTATTTCCCACATACTCGCATATTGATAAACACACATTCTTTAGCTATGGGGATCTGTTTCGAGGTTTATCTTATCAGAATATACGGATGCTAATTACCAAAACTAATGAATCACTTTGGGTAAAAATTAATCCAATATATAAATTTAGAAATGACAAATATTCTTAAGTAGAATACCAGCCGTATTTCATAATCCTGTCATCAGTGTATGTCACAGTAAAACTGATAACTGAAGATGCGAATTCATTGAACTGTCGGCAATAGGATATGAAATTGAATTGCATACTTTTACTGGTTCAATCTCAATTCCTACTGTAGTCTCGATATGAAATTGTGATTTTTATGGTGTCTATTTAAGTCACAGTGCGAACAAATGCTTCAATATACATATAGTTGTAGTTTTGCTGTGTCTTGCTATATTTACTTTATTCTGTTGCTACGAATTCAATGGATTTTGGGCAAATATATCTATATTTATTATGATTGTGGCCAACGGATAAATGCGTATTGGCGAATAAGGAACCAACCAAAACAAAAACCCTTTCTATATTAGAAACATTATAGACCTGTATTACAACTGTATTACATATTCAAATTATAAGTTATGTAAGAAGAAGAACAAACATGCCTAAAAGACACAACATCACACTATATCAGTAAATTTAAAGAAGTTTTGTATCAACTGTTTCCATTTACTATCGCTAAGCATCTGCTTGAAAACATTTGATGCAAACTCTTGCGCTTGTAATATGGTTGATATGGTAATGGTTATTGCTTGCAAAATAACTGAAAATTACTTAAAAGAATACATTTTTGATTGATGCTTTAAAAACATAAGTTCAGTCGCTAAATAAAAAACTTGAAATTGAAGTCTCCTCTTGTTTTAGAATTGATGAATCAAATAAAATACCAAAAGTCCACATTTCGTTCTTAAATTTTTATATATTTATCTGAATTGAAATTTTTGCAAATATTTTCAAATTTTTCTACATAGTTTAAAATGCTATGCAATATTTTGTTCAGTATCGTAATTATTTGACTCTGAAAAACGCACTTTTACGCACGCAAAATACTTTCAATTTCTGTGTTAATTTTCAATTGTCTGTTTTTATGCACAGCAATTCTGATATGCTCTTTTTGGTATGCCCTTGAGTTCATGGGCCAGTTCATTGTGAGTTCGGTGGCATATTTACGGTGTTGCTTTGGCCGGAAAATTACGTCAAAATTTAACGAATTTGGAACGCTGCCACACGTTTCATGCCCAAAATTTACGAAAAAATTGTATGGCATGAGCCAATCGATATGCCGACATTTTCAGCAACTTCTCTAATAGTGTTCCAACGATTCTCAATAGCAATTTTCTCCATATTCTCAAAATGTTCACCTTTTGTTAATGTTCTTGACCTTCTTTGAAAAGCTTGTACCACTTGCAAACATTTTTTTTGAATCAGAGTACCGTCGCGGAACCCGCAAAAACGTTTTATTTGTATGCTTCTCACAAACAAAATAAATATGCCACATATATATGTAGCTGAAACTATGTACAAAATTGAACTGGTTTCAACATCTCCTTGAGGAAGAGCTGTTTTAAGTTTATTAAGGTTGTTAAGCATAAAGGTATCCTAAGCATTATAATAACCAATACCAACGGCCAACAGCTAATCGAGATATAAACTTCTTCCTATTTAAGTAGTAAAAATAAAATTAGTTAAGGCTGTAATCGAAATTGTAACTGGAGATGATATAGTTAGGATAGATGTAGTATATCGAGGCAGTTGTTGAACATTATTTAAGAACGCGATTATTGTTTGTTATTTGATTTTTTTTATCAACTATTTTTTCATTATTAAATAGCAAGGGTTTTACAAGAAAGCAAGCGTTTCTCTTCACTAAAAATTTTATTAAACTTTGAGAAATAGGCTTTTGGCAGACACCATACACGAAAACATTTGGTCCTTCGAGCTGGATTTAAATCGAAGCGGAACATCTTCTTATGAACTATGAAGAAATTTACCTATTTCTTAATGAAAAATGAATTATACTCCCGCAGTTGAAAGCTTCTTTTAACATTCGTCGACGAGAAGACGACACAGTTTTGAAATAGGCCGTTTTCTTTCTTCTCTTGGTGTTATGACAGAAACAACTCGTTTTGGTTCGATTTTACTTGGATGAGTTTTTGATACACGTCCATCGACTAGGTGACTCTTTTCTATCTATAATAAGAACAATGCTCTCCCGTTGAAGACTTTTTTGGTTTAAATTACCACTTATTTCGCTTATGTAGTTGCGACACATAAGCTTGCGACCAGCAGTTGTGGTTAAAAATCAGTCATTCACTGGCTAAATTTCGTATATACGTCTAATTCCATATAAATTTAGTATATACATCTAATTACATTTGTAGTTACTGGAAATTGTCTTATGTTTAACCATGCAAGAACATTAGCCATCCAACACAATACCTACTCTAACAGTTGCAGAAAGAAAGATAAAAAAATAGTTAAATAGTTAAAGAGTCTACAATAGGAAACTACTTCTTAACATTCTAATGTGTTATAGAAAAGAAACGAAAATCAAAAATCAATTGCGCGAGTAACAGCCCATTAAAAGTTTAACGTAACGCGGTTATTTTTAGGAGCACAAAGTTGCAACGTTCAGAGGAATTTTCAGTGGCGATGAAATACGGAACATACCTTACAGAAATAAAAACTACTGGACTGCTTAAGTAGTAATAGCTGATACAAAATGCAATTGCACTAAAAATTTCACACTACAAACTGCATTGTTCTGCTCACAGACTAAAAAACTTTACAAAATATTCATCCTAATGTGCAAAAGTTAGTGCAAGCAATTAGTTACCCGCTTTAACGTATAAATACATCTAGCTTTAAAAATTCACACTTGGATGTACAAATATACAGGGAACTCCCCCTGAGAGCATTTCTATTTTAATATCCAAAGTGTAAACAAATCCAATTTTTGTTAGGATTTCCTGTTCCCACATATTAATAATCCTGAAAAGTCCAGTTAACTATGCTACAGCACTAAGTCGAAGTAGAGCGAAGGAGCACCGGATCAAATCCCACAGTGAACTGTGAACATGCATAAGCTGTTCCCCGTTTGCTGCAAATTGATTTCATTTAATTTATGCAACGACTCATTTGCATTTAGACCCATGAGGCGTAGTGAAGAAAACTTTTCAACTTACCCATATACAGGGCAGCATACCAACCTTCACACCTTCAATTCAAGTAGTTTTGAGGAACTTTAAGCTGTAATTGGTTCATTTGGAATATTTCGACAGGGTTGGTGTTGGTCATAAACGCTAATAACTTCTCCCCTTCTTGTTTTGGTCGATTTATAAAAGGTTGCTTGAATGTACCCAAAGAGTAACTTAATTAAAAGCGTTGGCGCATATACATACATATTCACGTACATTCTAAGCATAAAATATTACTCATTTGTGTCATCCTGTTTGGTTTATACTGTATGAAAATATTTATTTGTATTGTGAATATGTCAAGATAAAAACTTTGTTGGTCATTTAACCGGAGGCGAAAGTTAACTTTCGAAACCTTATACGCAAACAAAATGCTGGTATCGAGCAAACGCAAAGGATAACAATTTAGCAAGAACAAATTTGAAGAATTTGATACGGAATAAATACCACTGCAACCGAAGGAATTCCTTATATTTTCGCAAGGAACGTTCCCACTCAGAAACTTCTTTATGCATACATACACTCTTAAAGATATGTGTATAAGACATTTTCTTCTCAGTTTATGATAGTTATACGCTTTTGGTTGTACTTTATCCGACAATCTTTGGCGGATACCTTAATAATGGAATCGAGTCAAGTTTCTTCCGGAGCAATTTACATGAAAATAAATTAGTTCACAATTCTAATAGCACAACACCGAAAAGCTTTTTAAAAGGTTTTCCTAGTCATGCACATAAAAAGTGCAGTTTATCACTTAGAGGTCAATCAATATGCTACAACAGTCGATTGCTGTGAATCAAAAATGATTGTTTGAACATGGGAAACTGATTTGCATTGTCGCATACAATTTTTGTTTTTTGTTTTTGCCTTTGTTTAATTTTTTGTGTTTTTGATTGCAATTACAATATCTACCATATTGTGGTCTTGTCAATAAAATATTAATCTCCAAAAATCACTTTGCGTTATTTATGTCGCAGCATCCCCTCTATTATGGTCGGCGGAAAGCAAAACCACTAAGCAATTGGAAACGTTGATGAGTACATCGTTTGTTCATGAACATCGATTAATTGCTCTGTCCAATTCGGCGAGTGGATTTGGGTGACGGTGAAAGTGTGTCCTCTGTGTATGGAGATGAAATACAGCATAAAATGCATACGAAAGTACATTCAAACGTGAACGAAGCCATTCACTCGTATTTGAGTGTCTACGTAGACGGAAGTGTTTTTAAAACAATTTGCATTTTTAATCTTTGCATGCTATTAAGAAAATACCTCTTCATTATACGTATGTAAATATTTAACTATCCCCGTGTTGTTAATCCCATAACTTTAGGTGTGTATAAAAGATTATACTAGTTCACTTCCTTATGTTTACAACGGTATTGTCGAAATATACCAGGCGAATAATCGCTCAACAATAAGAATGAATTTGAATCACTCCTGGATATGTTATTGACAAATGATGCGAAATCGATAAGGATACACTTCAATTGACACTCTCAATGACATCACACATAATTTCGTTAAGTGGACATCAATATTCAATCGGAAATCAGATTCTTGTATCAGTTATAAAATCATCGAATAAAAATTTACTTTCAATGTTTCAGCCATGTACTTGATGTACTTGAAATCGTTTTACATCTTCTTCTTCTGGTGATAACATTGATTTCCTGTATGCTATGAGCAATTTAGTTAGCCTCATATCTGATGTAAATTTGCACGTTGGTATATAAATTGTTGAAAAGCAATTTTATTCTACATACATACGTCATGTGCCCGTATTGTGTTTGTAGAAGAAGAGATCAGAACAATGAAAACAGAACCTGGAAAATAACAATTATATTTTGACTTTAGTTTTTCTTTCAATTTCAATTTATTGCGGTGTACTTGAAAGTATTTATAGTAAAAAAAATGTAGATATTTATTTAGTTATATTTATGGAAATAAAAGTACGGAAGAAGGGAGAAAGTGATTTTTTTAAATTTAAGAGAAGAAATTATCAATCTCTCTTTAAAACATTTTTTACGTATGCCTTTTGACGGAACATATTTATTTTGCTTACATATTTTTATTATACGAGAATGTACTGCAAACTGCGTCGAAATTATAAGCGGAAGGGAAAAATCAAAGTTATAATTGCTTATGCGAAACATGATCTAGAAATTGAAGCAAAAAAATATTATATTATCATTATACATTATTAATCATAATTTGCTGAAAAAAATGTGAACACTGTATCACTTGCCGATGAACCATTTCATTTTGATACTTGCAAAGAGTATAAACCAAGGAAGCAGCGTGTCTTATAAAACAGTTTTTTTATTTTAGAAAGATCACAACCTCTGATTTTTCACCAAAATTTGGCTTAATTTATTAGATTTTGTCATTTTTTTCAAGATACACTTAAAATTTTTTTTTACATGCAGTCACTGGAGTAAAAAGTTGTTGTGCCTAAAAATGTGTTTTGGGTATCTGCCTCATTTTTAGAGATTAAAGAAAAATACTTTTTTAGTGTAGTACTGTTGTTTTTTTTATTACTGCTAAGGAATATTCTCCAGCTGATATATATTCTGTTTCAGCACATCGACAATATACTAACTTAGATAGTTATTTTCTATGCAAGTAGCAAAAATGGTTCTTCAAGTCGAGAAAAGCAATTTAGTTAAGGTCTTTAAGTGACCTTGTCTTTTTCGTTATTGACCAGATATTCTTAATACGTAATGTGTTTGTCGACATTATTTTCTTCGAAGTACTGTTTAACATAAAAAATAAAATGAAAATTCAAATTTTATCTTAAGTCACAAAAGTTCTAACTCATTTAAAAATTAATATTATATTTGTATCATTTTAAAAAATTAAAACAAATTCATACTTACAATATAGACTTTGTGGCAAGGACCTATTAATAAAATAATCGGCTACCAAAAGCTCCAGCGCAGGTGACTCTGATGGATTTCCCATTACCCAGAGAGCCTACCTGTTTCATTTCCGGATCATTACAATATAGCTTCTGGTAACACTAGGGACGCCTTTGGCTATCATCGGCCAAGAATCCTCCGATATCTATCTACATAGATTTAACTTTGATTTTTCAGAAAAAAATAACATTGTTCATGTTGTCATATGTCTTGACTTTAATTAAGATAGTCCTTAAAACTCAGCAATTTCTTTCCTCTGGCACCTTTTACAAAAATAGATTCGTTAACCCGCATGTTCCACCAAGGAGATAGCTGTTTTCGAGCATATCTTAATTTATATCGAACACCAGAATCCCAGTACAATAAATTTTACCCAAACGAGGTTCTGTACAAAGAGGCAAACCTTATAAGGATAGATAATTTTAAGTTGATACGAACAGTAGAAAGGCAACTTCAACACGAGCCGGACGTCGCTCGCGGCCACTAGGATCTCCTACGGTATAGTAGAGCAATATCTTAAAAAAAAGAACAAATTAAAAAAATACAAAAAAAATTAAGAGCGACCTCTAGGCCACTCGATCCTCTGCCATTTTCCGCCACTCTAACTCATCAGCTATTAACAGCGCTGCCTGCGGCATCAAAGGCTGGAGTTACAATGAGGGCCTTTCCTTTAGCTGTTTGACATTGATGCACCGACGCATTTCTCAGCCTATCCCGGCATGTAATGCAACAACAAATACGATCTTCTACTGAGGTCATTTTTTGGGCTTCCTGAACTCTTTCTTCTCATGGCAGTCCCAATTTTACCATATTCTCTTAATATATTTAACAATAAAATATTTGACCTAATTTTTTCTAATAGTACTCATAAGTTTGAATGAAAACTCAAAAATTTTACAAAACTATATATTATTTTATATTTATTTATCAAAAATATATATTTTTTTTAATAAATTTTAAATGTGAGTACATAAGATAAATAAAGGTAATAATAATAATAATTGAGTGGCACTACAGCCCATAACGGACCAGGGCCTAGCTTCTACAACAACTACTCGTGTTGTGCATGCTATTGTTCTTCGCGAGTAGAAGGGACCTACAGTTTTTTGCCGATTCCGAACGGCGAGATTTGAGAAGCTTTCCATAGACAATTAATACTCTTTGAGTGTTGTCAGCAACTCGAAAGAGGTGGTGTCGTGAAAAAATGCTAGGTGTCCCGTCCGGGAATCGAACCCAGACTTTCTGCGCCGCAGTCGATGCACTTACCACTGCGCCACGGCGACCACTAAATAAAGGTAAGAATTGTTAAATATAAAGGGTTTGAAAACTACAAATGTAACCAAAAAGTAGCAGTCACAATGTTTTATTAATTAAATATAATAAGCTACAATTAAATATTATTTGAAAGCGTAAGTTGACCTACACCTAGATATTCGTAATCATTCATAGAAGAATCAGCATTGAATACCAGGCGGGACTAGAGCGACCATATTCATCGACTGATGACGAAGAACAAAGTATAGGCAATAGCACTAACATATGGAACCCGGGGGGAAAACTCACAGGGAGATGAAATAAATTTAGAAGAATGAAGGAAGATATTTTGATTAGTAATTGATTAATTATCCAGAGTATTAAGCTGATTCTTAAATATAATATATATACATAACCGAAGTAGTTTAAAGTTCAATACATGCAACAACGAATTCAACGTAAACATACCTATTTGCATCACGTCAGAGGGACAAATCAATCATGTTTCGGCCCACTTGAGTTCCAATACGCACAGATATTGTATGTATGTGATATGTGAACCTTCCCAACGTTTTGCTTTTTTGGGGTTGATGTAATATGCGAAACTCCATTCAGATTCAATGAAAAATACAACAAAAATTCAAAACATGCGAAACCTTAGATTTTAAAGATTTTTTTATTCAACAAATTTATTTTTCAACATTTTTCCTAATCTTCTCACCGGAGTTCAAAATCTGCATGATGATGAGCTTTTATTTCGGGTCAGTAACTCTGTTTTTATATTTTTTAAGTTTTTATGTACACGAATGAAGAAACATACTTTTTTTCAATTTCAAGCCTAAAATGATGTGATTCAAATGAAAATACAGAAAGAGAAACTCTCCTCCGCCGATTACCCCATTTATCCCCCAAATCTGAATTTGCATGCACATGTATTCAATGCTGGGCGTAATGCATAGAATCCCAAAATTTTGTGCAAGCCACTTCATTTGCATTCAATTGCGATCTCAGGCGTATTGGCAAATATTCCGTTTCCTGTACCTCATCCGTATTGAATTCGCCTGTGTAGATTTTCATGAATGCGAGATTATTTCTCAGACAGATCTCTCCATTATTGGTAGTTGCTTGGTAGTTTCTCTCTATATCCAGAGGAAGTGCTGTGTCGTCAATACTCTTTTGGATCTTTGCTGCATTGAAAGCATCCATATACCCTTTCTGCTTCAGCGGTTATACTCTCTCCGATGAACTTTTTCGCCTCAAACATTTTTTCCGTGATGGCTATAAGAGTCAGCCTAAGTGCTGCAATGACGCAAACGTCTGTTAGCCTGTTGACTTTCCCTATGTTTATTGAACCTGTTTAAAAGTTAAATGTTTTATTCTAAATTTTACTTCCGACCGACGATTTTTAAAGACTAAAAAGGCCCATATCAAGAACAATTTGATATCTATCTCTTGGCCATTGCATTTACGTGAACAACTTTGGTTGAAAACTGCCTGTCTTACGCAAGCAGACAGTACGTTTTTCTCATTGAATTCAACGGCATACAGTTAAGAGAAAATGCTATGTACTCGGGTTTTTGAAGTCAACGTAAAAATACTAATGAATCTTTTTATCCGCATTCCCACAGACCCAAATTCCAATTTTTGAGATCAATGATTAAACGGGGTGGGTTTCGCCTTTTTGCAGACACAACAACTGGCATTTAAGTTGAAGAAACACAACTTGCAACCTTGATCTTGTGAGCATGTGACTTGATGAAAAAATTGACAAAAATAGCTGCCATTAAAAGACCACTGCCAGAAATGAAGGAAAACACCAATTAGTAATAATGTTCACTACTGCTCGAATTGACACGAAAATGAAAGTTGACGCACTTTGGAGTTGTTTTAAACTGAAGAGTTGAAAACCGATTTTATTGTCTTTGTTTTTTAGGATATTTCTGAGAATTCGAACATGAAATTCCATTCTCAAAGTTTGACTACTCTGTCTGCCTTTCATTTGCGTTATGTTTGCTTATGGAAACAGCACGATTAACATAAGATAAATGGAATTGTCATTCTTCAACTCATAAAGTAAACTTATTTATTTTTGAGCCGTTAAAACATGCGATTCTTACAAGGTTTAAGGCTCCAAATGTCTAATGTTTCCACGTTTGAGTAGCAACTGAGAAAGAAAATTACAAAATAACACGAAGCACCACTACTACTTATTAATACAAGACAAATAGTTGGAACTACTTTTAAAAAAGAACGTAAAGAAACCTTTTGTCTTCAGTAGTGATAATAGATGTTGTAGTCGCCGTGGCGTAGTGGTAAGTGCATCGACCGCGGCGCAGAAAGTCTGGGTTCGATTCCCGGACGGGACACCTAGCATTTTTTCACGGCACCACCTCTTTCGAGTTGCTGACAACACTCAAAGAGTATTGATTGTCTATGGAAATCTTCTCAAATCACGCCGTTCGGAGTCGGCAAAAAACTGTAGGTCCCTTCTACTCGTGAAGAACAATAGCATGCACAACACGAGTAGTTGTTGTAGAAGCTAGGCCCTGGTCCCCTGTGGGCTGTAGTGCCATTAAATAATAATAATAATATAATAAATAGATGTGCAGTTTTAATTCCGTACCTTATTTATTAAATTATTTCATCACTTAGTATTTCAACTAAACTCAAATCTGGTTGGACGTGGGTCTTATAGAAGTGCCTCTCCAGTTAGCACGATTTTTCGGCAGCTGCCTTAAGATGTGCGCTCCAAGTTGCTTAGACCTTTCTCAACCAAAGCCGTTCTCTGTTACGTTGTCCCAATAGTTCGAATTCTAAGAAGGGGCGAAGCAGTGGAGTTCATACGCTGATGTTGTTGTACCAATTTAATGTGGAGCCGAGGAAGACGAAGGCCTTGACTACCTGAAAATTTATGCCGCTTAGTGGCATGCTCTGTCCGAGACCTTGATGACAGCATATATGTATGTACTTCGTTTTGCCCTCATTTATTGCCAGACCCATATTAGCCGCTTTCGCTTCAATTCCAGTAATTCAATTCCAGAAAACTATAAGGTCATTACATCTATATGACCAACAGAATGATACCGTTTGTGTATATTTTTTTTATTAAACTCATAAAAATTGTGAAATAAAATTGTTAATCATATCAATGTGTCAATGTTTGTATATAATTAAGATTTAAATAATGAAGATTGAGTTTAAAAAATAATTATTTGGACATGAAAACTACTGGCCCAACTAGAAACGACACTGACTATAGTTTTAACTTTAAAACTTGTACAGGAATTATAATTTATAACACTCCTTCCTTTGAACCGCAGCTCACACACAGACCGGCAGTCCCACATAGGTTCAATTTGTGGACTCCATGCTCATTTCGCAATTATTAGCGAATCACCTCTTTCGCGTTCAAAGAACATTATAAAAGTACTAATTGCCTATAAAAGGCTTCCCAAATTTCGCCGTTCGAAGTCAGAAAAAATGTAATGTCCCATCTACAAGTAAGAGAACAATATCACGCCCATTTCGAGTAGTTCCTGAAGAATCTAAGTCCTTGCCCTTGTAGCGCGACGTAATGTTTTTTTTCTGTGAACAATTTCTTTTGATTTCGCCATGCCGTAGTGGGAAAATTTGTCAACACACATGCGATGGTCCCAGGTTTGATTAACGGACCGAACACCTCGCAACGAGAACAATACCGCAACGGGAGTAGTTTCTGAAGTAGAAGAAGTCCCTTGTGGGATGTAGCAACAATCAATTTTATATAAATGTCTTTTACAAAAGTTTAAAGTAATTTAACAAAACTATTCATCTCCAAGAGAAATTCAATAAATCACGGTTAATGTGTGATAAAGGTAATATTAACTGTCTTTCGTACCTATTCCCTCCAATCCAAGATTAAAAATAAACATCGATAAAAATAAAGTATTGTAAAATTCTATGGACTGTTCAGTTTTCCTCTTGCAATGTGGGTACACGATGACGATGATATGGAGCTATAAACTGTTTGCGTAAATATTTTTTTTTAATTATTGCCAAAATAACGATTAAGGTAGATCTTTGATTTGCGTATATGTGGATATAAATGTGCCACAAATTTTATTGTAATATATACCTTTTACTCACTTGATAATGACGTGCTGTAAATGATTAACGAGTACTTCATTAACTGATTAATTTTTATCACATTTACTTTACTTCACCGTTTGCTATTGTTGGGTTGACGTAACTTGACAGCAATGCACTGTGAGATCCGTTACACATAGCAGTGAGATTTTTACTGCAAAATAACACCCTTTCGTATATGTTTCATTTATTATAACTAGGTATGCTTTTTTGTAGTATTATATTCTTAATTTTTCAACGCTAACCATCATTGCAATACAGGTTCAGGGACAATATCACACACACACAATTGGGTTCCAATTGGATTGGACATACACGCATAAGTTCACAATCATTTTTTTTTAGTTGACAGGGACCGAAAAGCATATGACTCCATATTCCATCGGTAGCCGCTATCAACAGTAGATTCATTAGTATTCGAAGCTTTCAAACAACAAACAAACACATGTTTTATGTGATGGATGCATTAATCTTACGATGCGTAAACTAGCACGCGCTGGTAGACCAAGCCCGTAATTTTAACACTCAAACAAATCTAGATCCCTACATACAGTGGTTCACCATAGAACGGTCTTTGTGATGGTTATATAGGGCGCCTCTTGCGTCGCACTTGTTTATACAGACGAGTTGAGCGCGATCAAGCGGACAATGCAAAAAAGATTCTCACATAACTATGGTTTCAGGTGGAACGTCCGCAAATACCATTATCACTGAAAAATACTAAAATGCATCTTAAGCATTTGATGGACCTGGACCTTCGACGTGTGGGTTGACGCACTTACCACGGCGACCACAGACCCATGACTATAAAATCTACTTTACTAATTGGTTTCACGCTCTGTACCCTACTAAAGCAATTCTGCTCTCTTCGGATAATGGTGTTATTGAGCGGTGTGAGAAATGCCCTCGTATTACAAATGAGACAGTCTATCAAGGCCAGGAGAACAAATGGGACCTTTAGTCAATTGCCTCTGTTTAATTGACGTTTAGTTTAATTGCGAGCGATGAAATTTTATCCGGTCCATAAATTACACCTTTGGCGTGTGAGTCGATTCACTTGGTGCCACGAAATGGATGTATTATGTTTAAGTAGTTAATAGACAAAATTGTATTGTTATTGCGTTCAAAACCTATCTGTATAGATTGAGTTCGATTTCAGTTTAATTTATGCATTTTAAAGGGCATATTATATAAAATGTTTTAATAATGTCAATAGGTACAAGGCAATTACAACGCTTAATACGGCTAGGCCATGTAGAGCGCATGGACACCACTGCTCCGGCCCGAAAAGTCTTCAAATCTGAGCCATTGGGACAACGCAACAAAGGACGGTCCAGGCTAAGGTGGCGCACACAAGTGGAGAAGGACCTTAACCAACATGGAGTGCACAACTGGCGGAAGCTGGCGTAAAACCGTGCTAGCTGGAGAGGCATATAGTTGAGGCCCAGGTTCACCCCGGACTGTAGTATCACAAGAAGAAGAAGAAGGTACAAGGCAATATATAATATACAAATGAGATCGAAATAATTAATTCTTTTCCCAAATTGCATTCAAGTATTTCACTTATGCAACCTAATAAATAATATATGTATGTTATGTACAGCTTATTAACTAATTAATCTCCGAAGTAAGACATGTTATTTATTTTTATTTCATTTCTGTGCCTTACAAAGAGTTAATTCTTATTCAGTATGCCACGAGCTTCTATTCGTTATCTTCCTAATGAATGTACCACATGCAGCTTCTACCCACAAGTTTCCATCAGTGTTCACTATCATTTCTTGAATACACGAATGCAATTACCCCGACACGTGATATAGCCAGCTGTTCTATAAGACGTGAGAGCTTTTGATACATCCTAAAATATTTGTTCGCTGAAACTGCCAAGCGTGGGCAATAGAAGGCGGAGTCTGAATCTCTACATGAGTTAATGATGACGCTGTCTGCTGTGGTAGACAGCAAGTGAAACAATTCCTCCAAAATGTATACAATGACTTAGTGTGGTTGACTGTGAATGACTTAATTGTGATTTTTTTACAATTAGCGAAAAGATAATACGTTACACAGAGCAGATGCAAATTCTATTATTCGAAATTCATATATAAAACGTCACAGGGTAAAGTAATGCAACTTAAATAGTTTCCGTAAAATCAAAAGTTAATTTTAAGAAACCCTTATTTACTTTTTTATTATTTTTATTTTTACGAAAAATCGCACCTTACGCCTGGGGTTTTTGAACGGAACTAAATTCACGTGAGTTAATGTATAAAACGCATTAATCGGTATTAAGCCTAAAAGAAAAAAGCATGTGTCCATACATTCTTAAAAATCATTACTATTTTACTCGCTCTATTATCAGTTGAATGTTCAACATAAAAAATGTCAAAACTTAAGCGTATCCATATCATTTTCAAGTACTTAACATATTTTTAAATTCAGTTTTCGAATTTCTTTGTAGGTTCATGTCACTGGCTCTTCGGTTGACGCCTTGAATAGATCTAATATCTCTGCCCAGCCTTATTCGGATGATGTAGCCGCATTCGTCACACATCCGCAAGTGGGCAGGCGGCTTTAGACATAATCGATGACTAGTGAATGGGCTTTCAGTCAATCCTTTAAACCGAAGTTGTTCTCTTCACGAGGATGAATTCGACAGGTCTGACTTAACTAGAACAGACAAAAACTTGCAAGACGCTGTCAATCTTCACGCTAGAGTAAGGGAATTTTTGGTACAACCTAGGGCCTATCACCAAAATGATATGTGTGCAACTATATGCAAAGATAAAACCTCTTCTTTCCCATGCATTAGTCGTTTGGTGGAATAAATCTTCGAGGAAGTATGTGACTGCTGCTTTCACCAAGTTTCAAAGAACTACTTGTCTTGGCTACACAGACGCTTCTCCGAGTATGCCTGGCTCTGCTCTTAATGCATTATTAAATCTGCCTCTTCTTGATGTTTACATTATGAGATGCATAATCATGGCCATCTCCCGACTTTACAAAGTGGTCTTTGGTTCAACTCACACTGGAGCTTTGATGGAAAACGACAGCATTAGAACTCACACCTTTTTAGGTAACTTCGCGTTGGTCTTCTCGGCGTAAACCTTTGCGAACCTAATGGCCACGAACTATATTGTGCAGATGATGGAAGGATCGAAATACTACGTCTGTAGGGCAAATCGACCTGTGCTTAAGGCCTTACTCAACCATATAACCACTTCCGAGATAATACAGAAATGCAAGTTTTCCCTTAATTTGGTCAGCAAACTTAATTTGCTAAGATTTGTCTGGGTCCCGGGGCACCGGGATCGTGAAGGAAATGAGATTGTCAAGGAACTTGCTAGGTAGAAAAAGTAAGCATTCATAGAGCCCTAATACACCTTAGGACTGCTGGCGTCCTTGGTTAGGGGTTCCGTCGAGGCTTGGGTCTCATCGACAGCACAAACAGAAGGATGTAGACTGACCAAATGTAAGACCAATGCGCGGCTTTTCTGTTACCTCTATATAAGTAAAGACGACTTGTTTAATTACAAACGGGACAATTCACTTTCTCTAAGCACTTTAGTGTGCTTGGGCTTAGTGATTAGACCCTATGCGATGCCTGTAAAGAAGGCGAAGACACTGCAGAGTACTTGCAGATGAAAATCTTGGTTCTTCATCACAGAATCACTTGCTGTTTTTTTCCTAGAAGATTACTGCCTATTGGTACAATGTACCAGTTTTCGAGTCTGAGCAACAAAAAAATGTCACCGACACTGCCAACTTAATTCCTTAGAATTCACATTTTCTCATCTTAGTTTGATTTAAACTTATAAAATTATGACCTACGTTATGTATTGTGCAGACCGAAAGTTACAATTAATTAGTAAAGTATAAAATAAATCGCTAAGTCTAAGTATCAATCAGTCCCACTTTCCGTTATCTTGTTCCGCTGTCTCCAAAAAGCTTTTAATGTTTTAGTTTGAAGAAAGTAGTCCTTGTATAACCTCATTTTTCGTTCATATAACTGATTTTCTATAAATATGTTATACATGAGGTTAAACAGTAGATGGCGAAATATTACTACTGTTTGTGGTGGAAAAATACACCAACACAGTTAGTGACCCAAACCAACGCGAGGATATTCCTTCTAACAAATAAACATCACATGGTCGAAGTGGGGGTGCGCTGACCAACACATCGAAGATCTAGGTTCGATTCGATTTTTTTTACGTGGTGCCTCTTTGGATTTGCTGACAACACTCAAAGAGTACTAATTGTCTATGAAAAGCTTCTCCAATGTCGCCGTTCGGAGTCCTCAAGAAACTGAAGGTATATTCCTTATTTGAGAACAGCAGCACTCACAATACGAGTAGTAGAGTAGTTATCATTATAATTAAATAAACATTAGCGATCGAGGGAGGCACCATCAGACAAATATCTACATATTTTAGTGAACTTAATTCCCAAATATTCTTTTGGTCTCTGCGAGTTTTTAAAAGGGCCTAGATAGTTAAAAAGTGGTAGTGGCCAGAAGGTTATTCTGTGCTTCACCCGAATGTTATGATCACAGTAAAGGTGAGAAAGTGATTTGGGTGATCAAGTGAATGGCTCCCATATGTAGTTGTAGCGTACATGTGGCGAGAGGTGGTACTGAAGTAGGGTTATCTATAGCTGGTAAATTTATGAGCTTTGCAATTAATTACACTGTTTTTGTGGGCTGGAACTCAGTGCAGGCAAAGATTGAATTGCTCAGCCATCTTATCTAAGGATGCATAGATGTGGGATTTTATTTTACGTCATCATCTGCCATTGGAGCCTTATACTATGTCGAACCATTTTCTCAAGAGTCATAACCACTGAGGTAAGCACTTTGAGGCAGTCCAGTCAGTACGACACCAAACATCTGGGTCTGGTAGCAGCCATCGCATCTTCAGTATGTGTACATCAGTGGTTCCGTTGGCTAGTTATAGTGTTGTGATGATGATGTGATTTTGAATCATGTGATTCACAATTCCAGACACATCATCGGGACTTAAGTATACACAATCAATAACCGTCATAGAGTTTACTGAGACTGATTTCTGATTCCTCCGACTATACAGTATTTCACTTCAGCTAGGACAGTGTTACGCAATTGATCGTTACCTTGGTTTGGAACACGCAACGGTAGTTGGGAAGTCTGTGGGATAGACATAGATTCGGATCTTCAATGTAAATGCTACCAACATTTTCTTTTGTTTTAGACCCATCAGTGCAAATGCACTTCAGGAGGCTATTAATAGTAGAAGGGTCTATATGTAAGGGGGTTTTGCGTGATACCCTTTCGTACTAAGGGATGTTATCGAGAGAGTTTAATCACTTTGAATACCTCGCCTGTTATTAGCAGCACATTAAACACAGTTCTGAAAGTCTGAGAACCCATTTTTGAGGTATGAATCTACTGACGAATCTGGAAATGATAGTGGCTGTGATACGTCCGCTAAGGAGTAGATTACATTTTAAGGAGATGAGAGCCCTCACCCAAGCCCTGATTAATCACTATGTCACATATCGGATGAATGTAGGCATTACTGAAAACGACTTCCATGTCGATAAAGGCTGCAAGGGTTTAAGGCTATGTCGATTGATATGACAGTTTGAAGGTTGTGAGGTTGCAAATTTGTGTAAAGGACCTATGTATCAAATGTGAGTATCAATCACAAACAATTTGATGGGGACAATGATAGTCTTATAGGCCGAAGGTTAGGTTGAGCATGTTAACTACCCCGCCTTAGATAGGAAAACCACTATAACCAGTGTGCAGCTAAGAGGTATGCATGACAGATTGAGACAATCTGATAGTCTCTCTCATCAATCTGCTGAGTGCAACAATACATCAGGGGTGAGGTTATCGGGTTCTAGTGACTTAAAGCAGAAGACCGTAAGCTTTGATACCACTGGTGAGATATTTGAAGGTCCTCACATCTACCTGTACAGGACTTATTGTATACCGCTAGCCACCTCTGCCTACCTACATTATCGACTACCACTTCTTCAATAACATACAATGCAGAAACTTTTAAAAATCTGTTTTTGATTATTTTCAAAAGAAATGCCTTGCAGCTCGGCTACGCTTACGGCGACGATTTTAGTCAAGCAGAACTCCTTGCAAAGAAATCTCGAAATCCTGTCAGTCGTTCTGCCGTGCTTCCCATTTCTTGCGCTGCCTTGACAAGTTTTTCGTAGGTCCCAGAACGTCTTTCTAAAAGTTTGAATGGTTGAATATGACAGGGTACAGGAGAATCCAAGACATTCAAATTTATGGTTTATCTTAAGAACTTTGCAAACCACTACCTAGCGACTCAACTAAATCGTAAGTTAAATGCAAGCGATCACACAGAACAAGGGTCAATTTAGGATTGGCACCATTCGCTAGATAATCGCTTTATGTAGATTTACCAGTTGTATCTGCGATCAAGTGCCTCAGATTTCAGATGAATCTACTGTTGACAGGGGTCTGCAAAAGAGAAAAGGTCAACGATTTTCAGCTCTGCACGTGGAATGTGACGTTCCTTAACAGTCCACCACGAAGCCGAAGAATTATCGGTGGCCAAGGGCAGTTTCAAAGCAGACATTATATCCAGGTTGTGCAATAGAATGGGCTAGAAGGAAGGTAATAAAAAACTGATACTTATACTACAGCGACTGCTACAGAGAGGAAAGGCAGAGTATATATATATCTGAATTTATTGTTCCAATCAGACTAAAGCGTAAGGCCTTATGCTACAATCCTGTTAGCGAACGCTCTTGATGATCCACATCGAGGATAATGTCAGGAACATCCACCCGATTTCCACCTAATCCGGTAAAGGTAAAGGGTCAAGTTGCAAAGTTGACTTTTATGATCTCTCTAGCAAGAAGATACGATCAACGCCACAGCAACCTCAACAAGATCGAGATTTCAACAGCTGAAATCTTCGCAACACTCACCGGAAAACACTGCCTGCACGACAACGTTAAGTTCTCTGTATTTAGCACGGTGTCCCCACACCTCAACATTCATAAGCACACCCCTGGGTTTCCTTCTTCATCAATCACATTGCGATAGAGTGTATCAACTTCTATACCATTCTCGATGTCCGAATATTACGATATGCATCGACTCGGATCATTTCATTGTTGTAGTAAAGGCAAGAACCCGGATACCAAGACACGCTGTTTAGGCAGGGCAACATGGGTCGATTTCGGAATCGCAAAAATTCGCTACGAACTTTACCACTGAGTTGCCTTAAGTCCTCTAAGAGTTCGACGCTGTTTGCTTATACAATAAGGAGAATGGGAAAATTTAATAATCCGATAGGTTATCAGTCTGGTTTCAGACTAAGGAAATTCACCATAAATCGCATCATTGAAAATGAACCTAAACCAACGTGGGGTGCGAAACTGAAGAAACTGCGCTACCTATAAATGCACGTTCGTTAAGGCCCAGGACAAAACTCAATTCTCTTTCGTGATATGATGTACTTGTTTAAGCAAATAAAAATCGAACTAAAAATTATATGAATAAACTGAAAAAGGAGACTACCAGCAGATCGAAAGAGCCCACGCGAATTTACAGATCGTGTCTGTAGACACACTGTCAAATTTGATCAAATGGGAAGCTGGAAATTATGTTGAAAAAGCATTTCTCATCACATTGAATAACATATTTAAAACTTATGCAAAACTGTTTATTACATGCCATAAACGTGTCTATTCTACAACTCTTTTTATTTACAATTTCAGCTTCTTCGCAGATAGGGCATCTGAATTCTGTTTGTTAGGTCTTTTGCCAGCTTTTGGTTGTGTCGTTGTAGTTTCTTGTAGTTTAGAGAAGAATGCCTTCGACGACTTATGTGCACCGGAATCCTTTGAAATTGATCCCTAAGTAGGAGAAAATTAGAAATAAGTTTTTGCAACTCAATAAAATAGTTACCTTATCAATTTGTCTATTCTTAACCAAACTTTTCGTAAGTTTTGCTTGCTCCTCCTTTTTCGAAAGTTGTATACCCATTTTTTGTTTTTCTATATCACGCGCTTCCAAAGCTTTGTGGATGGCTCTCTGTTTTTGTTTTTTGTGGCGCCTATCACGATTTTTGTCCGTCTTGCTTCGTTCATTGCTGCCCAATATGTCTCCTTTAGCTCGTTTTCTTATTTCTTCAGGTGCCAACAGTTTAGCGTCACTTACAGCAACTGGCGCAACTTCCTCTAAATTAATTGCTGGGGTATTTGTTATTATTTTGGGTTCCGGTAGTGCGGGCTTAGGAGTGAAATGGAAGTTTGAGAGCGCATTAAGCTTCATGAATAATGTGTGCATTAAGCTTTTTATTTCCTTATGAGACCTTGGTTCCTCCTCTTGAGTCTCAGTTGTTTTCGTTTTTTCTATTTCTTTTTGATATTCTTTTTCATATATTTGCGCTAATGACTCTTTACTTTTTTCTTGATCTAAAACCAGTTGTTTTCTGTATTCCTTTGGTGCATTTATAGGTTTTATTTTGAGCTCAACATCGTCCCAGGCTTGACTTTTTATCCTTTGACGTATTACATCCTCAAGACGAATATTTGTTGTTTCCGTAATAATCGGTGCCGGCCTAGTAGTGCTTTCGAACTCAAGAATTTCCTCAAGTAATGAATTTTGTGGGCGAGTCGTTGCCGTCACTTCTCCCTTTAACTGCCATGGTTTTTCGCCTAATATATCCTCCTCGTAGTCTTTAATTCGCTGTCTAAGACGTTCTTCCCGATTTTCAAATGAAGACTTCTCTTCTGTTCTTTCATTATCTTCCAATTGCTTGGTATCTGAATCGTTTTTGTCGAATTCTTCCCCGTCACTTTCATTTTCAACTGAATCTCTTCCACTCTTGCTCCCTTCCTCTTCTTCAGATGCATTTTCTTCCTCGCTCTGCAAGTTTGTATTATCTAAATCGTTTTCATCGTTTTCTTCTTCGCTGTCATCGTCAAAGAAATCTTTGTATTCAATATTTTCTTCTTCCGAGTTATCCAAATCATCAGCGAAGTAATTAATGTTAAGATCTTCTTTTGGTGCTTTTCCAGTCTTTTTGCTAAGCTCTTTTTCGTCCTCTGCAATCAAAAACGCTTCCATTTCCCGCAGTTTGAAAAATTTATCGTCAACGATTGATCGCTTTACTTTCTTTTTGGATTTTTGTTTTTTTACACTATTCTTAAATTGACGATCATACTGCTCCTCCAATTGTTCGTCGTCTTGTGAAAGTTCGTCTGAATTTAAACCTTCTTCATATTCAGCGTTTTCATTATCAGAATTGATTATATTTTCATCTGCATAGGTTATTTTCAATTTATCTTCTTTAAGCGATAGAAACTTAGATGCGCTTTCAACAAATTGAGGCAACAAAATGTTGTTCCTTAATTCGATTAACTGCCAAATTTGTTCTTCATCTAATTCGTCAAGGACCAAAGCCGAGAGCATTTCGATATTGTCCTTATTTTTGTCGTCCTTGGAAAATGCAAAATCATACGTCTCTTTAACGAGACATCGAATTTTTTCACATTTTGACTCTTGAATGCTACAAGTAAACAAACAATTCATATAATGCATTTCAATAAACACACGTTGTCACATGCACATGGACTGATTCGGCAACATTTTAGGGTTAAGAAATTATTTACCTCAAAAAATCCTGTGGGTGCTTGGTAACTGATTTAACACGTTTCAGGATTTGTTTATAACAATTGGAATCTTCTTCAAATACTGAAAGATTTGTCATCTTAGAAGTCATTATCCACTGCGCCAAAACAATTTACCAAAATTTAACTTATTTGTATAAACTATTCATAGGGGAACACAAACCAGAAATAAGAAACTTAGACAGCTGTCAGCAGTTGTTTTGACAGACAACCGGGAATCACCCGTGGTCAGCAACCATAAAATATTGGTTTCTGTCCATGGTGAAAGAAGAACACAAACCGCGTTGCCGTGGAATATGAAAAGAGTTGTCGAAAAGACGAGGAGTACCAAGCACACATAATCTCACAAAATTTAGTTTCCAACTTCAAGTTCAGAAGATCATCTAGTCAGTGGATCAGATTTTATTGTCTTTTTTTCCGTCAATATGCCTGACGATCATTTTCTAAAGGAATGCACAAAATAATGGCATATGAGGAATAAAATAAATAAATAAATAAAAAAAAGAATTAAATTAACGAAATTTTTATGATTGCGAATATGATTTGTACCAAATTTTCATTTTATGAGTTGCGTCAAGGCAAAAATGTGCATTACCCTTAACTTCAAATTTAACTTTGAAAGGTAGTTTTTTAGTAGTGGAAAGTTGGCTACAGTGAATGTCAGAGAACGAAGTGTCAAAATACTTTATCAATTTTGTTTACATTTTTAGCCGTGGTCTATCAATTGCATTTTAATATATTCTGTTTAGAAATGAGGAGCAGAAATATTGCTTTGCTTCTGCTTTTTGCAGGAGCAATCCGGTATGTTTTATTATCATCCAAAATTTCAACAGTTATAAGAAACCGTGTGGAGATCTCTACTCCGCTTAATTCATTCAAAAGAGGTTAATAAATACATGTTCCCATGGACACCTATTATATATAAATATTTGTTTCACAGTACAAGAAGGCATATATTTATACAAGAATAATATAGATCCTTACGAAGGAGACATGATACATGAAACACCTTTAATATTATTAACTTTGGTATGGATATATTCAACTTCACCCGCACTTATACCCTGGCTTTACATTACACTTGATGTGTTAACCGGCATAATTTTGTATTTCATGAGCAAGGAGTTTGTCAAGCAAATGGTAACATATCTCTAATAAAAGTTGCCAGAAATAATTTCCTTATTTATCAACTTAAACTTTCAGTTTGCTAAAGAAAAAAAGGAATCAACGAATTATGCGGACGATACAGAGGAACTCCAGTTTCAAGTCGAGGACATTATAGATATCCCCAAATTAGTTCTAATATCTTATCTTTTTAATCCGTTTTCCATTCTTAACTGCGTCGGACTGACCACTACCGTTTTTAGTAATTTTTTCTTGGCATTATGTTTATTGTTTTTGGCAAAACGCCTGCTGCTGCCATGTCTTCTTACTATCGCCATGGAATCCTTAAGAAATCTATATCCTATTGTCATGATTGCACCAATTGTGCTTATGCTTGGAAAATCATCGATAATTGGTTCCATAAAAGTAATATTTCTATTCATCGCGTCATGTGCCGGACTATTTTGGATAAACTACTTGATAATGGGTAAATGGACATATGTTAGTGAAACTCTGGGATTCGTGTATGTAAAATATGATCACTTAAAATATTTACTATTAAGGATTATTTTGTTTCAGATTTTTCTGCCGTGAGCTTCAACCAAACATTGGTTTATTCTGGTATTTCTTCATGGAAATGTTTGATCACTTCCGCACAATGTTTCTTATTACCTTTCAAATGAATGCAACAATTTTATATTTAATACCTTTGAGTTTTAAATTGCGGAAAGATCCTCTTATGCTCGCCACAGTATTAATTTCGCTAACAACTATCTTTCGATCTTACCCCTGTCTAGGAGATATTGCATTTTACTTAGCATTACTTCCAATATGGCGTCGATGCTGGAAATGTAAGTAGCCATTTCATACGATTGTAATTTTTTAAACATTTTTTTCATTTTAGTTATGGCACACAACTTTTTTGTGTTTTGCTTCTTTCTAATTTCGGTGTTAATTATGCCAGCACTCTGGTATCTGTGGATGTATGCGGGATCAGCAAATGCAAATTTTTATTTCGGTGCTACCTTAGCGTTTTCAACCGGACAGGTAAGATATTATTATAATTTGGTTTATTATAAACCTTTTATAGGTGGTGCCGAGAAATAAGTGTTCGGTTTGATGCGTGTGAGTCGCAACAATCACAAATTGAACTGCCAACACAAAAAGCACTATTAAAACTGAATTTTTGAAAGAAGTCTTCAAATGCTTTTAAATTTGAATTTCAACCTTTTTACGGATGAAAAACGGAAAAATACATTAGTTGTTTAAGCACGACATGCATAATAAATTATTCAGGATTTTTTTTTACATACCCACTGTTTTCATATTTCTTCTTTTCAGATATTCCTGTTAACCGATCTACTGTTTGCTTATGTCAAACGTGAATTCTGCCTGAAGCACGGTCAGAAAGTATTCATTAGCGGAAAGGAAGCAAAAATCATCCTGAAGTAGATCATAGATTACGTAGTGTCTTATTTTTGTATTGATTGTGGTTAAATAGAAATAAAATAAATAAAAACAAAACTGGTTGGAAATACCATGAATGAAACAGTTGAAATTTGATTTGAAATTGTTTGATATATGTATGTATTTCTTTGAATTTATTATCGCCATATAGTCAATAGATAATTGCTGCATTTTAAAATTCAATATAACAGTTCTTCCTCTACTCGTATTTATATCATTTAACTTAACCAGTAAAGAGAATTTAACAATGTTATATGCTAACGATGTCGCTTATTGTTACTTTATAAGTCCATTACATGTATTTTTTTTTAGTAAACGCAACTATGCCCTCGTTGAAGAAATGCTTATACTAGCTTCGGTTTGTTTTTTTATTATAATTGTTAGAAAAACTCAACTACAGTATAAGTTTTATTATATTTAACCATTTTTAAGTATGTATGTGTATGCATGTATGTATGTATAAAGGAAAAAAAGCCACACGGTAGCTTCGCAATTCAATTGCCACTCTATATTCATTCGATACTAATTTCAATTCTTTCGTTAACATGAGATTTAATATAACAGTAAAATGCTTGAAAGTCGGCTAATTTTTTTCCGCTTTAGGATTAATTGACAGACATCTCCAACTGAGAATCTGATATACTTAAGATTATTTAAGAGATCAAATCTGATACGGAGTAATTGAACAATTCATTTTCTACATCAGACAGGTCGTTGCGGTGACTTGTGTAAAGGTGGTGGGGGTGGTGGTGGAGGTGGTGCTCTCTGCTTCCGCTGGAGAATGGATAGGATTTTAGGAATTGCTCCTTTGGACGTTTTCGGCTGCGATGTTACGGGAGGAGCCCATTGTATAGGATACAACTTATTATGGTTTAGTTGTGGCTGATACGGTCTCTGGATGATTTGCTGATGGAAAACTGCACCACCCGCTGTTTGCAAGGTATGGGATTTCGACATTGGATATTGTGGAAGATCGTTATGAGAATAGGCCTGATGCGCTATTGTGTTGGCAGTTTGACCTCGGCCACTTATATTAGTTTGCTGATGCACCATATCAGATTTAATTCGGTGTTCTTCGTATGGATAGTCATATAGATTCTTCTTGGGACGCGACTTACGATTTCCCTTTTCATTGTAATGGTTCACGTTCATTACGATTTGTGGTGTTTCGCATTTCGTCATGGTCGAAATTGATGTGGGTCGTACTGAACGGCTCCCATGTGTAGAAGTTCTATTGTTACTAGATACATTCCCCTTGGAGGTGTTCGCCGGCATATTTCCGAATTCGTTTTCTCCCTCAGAACCATTCAATCTTGGTGGTGATGGAGTACGAGCAATTTTGCGTTCTTCTAAACGTGCACGAAATCCTTGTATAGACTCGTTCAATGCCCAAAGTTGCGTTAATAAGGATAAGTCCATTTGTCGCAAATTGTGCATTTCTTGTCGCAGTGTTGCTAACTGGGTATCCATATTACTCTCATTCGATGTTGTACCAGTCGACGATACCGTTGGTGATTTGCTAGCATCTCCACTGCTTACAGAATCGGCTGTTGAAGATAAACTACCATGTCTGTTAGGGCCATCCGGTGTATCTCGCTGTGGCATGTTTCTAGCACTTGACGAAGTGCTTGGAGTGTCAGCATTCGCGGAACCACCGTCTGGCAACACCGCCGACGCTAGACTCTTGGGCAGTGGTGGTAGATCTGGATACGACATCTTATAAACGGCTTTTTGTCTTTCTCCTCTCAAAATAGTAGTAAATATTGTCTTAGTTTTCTTTTTCTTTTTTATTTAGTTTACCGCACTCACTAGAATCGCGTTAGTGTTAATTGAATGAATAAAATTACAATTAATTTGACATGAACATTTAATGTATGTTGAATTTCCAAGCCTGTCGGCACATTGGGCATTGCTTATTTAGTTGTTGTAAATTGAGCCACTTAACAATACAATGCATGTGAAAACAATGGGAACAAACACCCCAAACTAGTGGACAATCGTCGCCGGGCAGTGAACACTCTGGGCAGGTACTCTCGAACGACATGCGACATATACCACAGTTTTCATCATTTGCAATCCACCGCCAAGACGCAACACCCATCCATGATTTTATTTTAACTTTCATTGTTTTTTGTGAAACAAATCCATTGAGTAAAAGGTAAAATATTATATATAATTGTTATATTAGTTGTTATGAAGATGAGAAAATAGGTCGAGTCGAATTTGCGTACACTTTAAACCTTTGACAGTTTGTACATTTCCGATATGACAGATATAATTGAGCTTGTGTAAAAAAAACTGCACCCGTAGATACTATATTGAGCTCATAGGTGGAGTTGACTTTTGTAATGCTGGAGAAATTCGCACCCATTGAACAATCTACCCTACGCCGATTTAAAATATGTAACGATAATCACAACTCTCAGGTGTTTTAAAGAACGATTTCAGTGATTTCCATTTTCTAGCCGCTTAAAGCAGTTCGGGAACATTCTGTGCACTTCAGCAACTTTTGTTTTTCTGTCTCGATATTTTTAGCTTCACCTTGCCTAAGCCATGGGCGAAGTTCTTATCCATCGTTAACTAAATCGAGTTAAGCATTTTACTTAACTGTAAAGCGTGTGACCTTAATGCTAATTGATCTAAAAACTTGTCTACTATTACTTCGATTCTGAGTTTGCATCCACTTGGTAACTGGTTAACTTTTGAACGAGGCTTAATAAATCCCAACAAAGGCCATCGTATTGGTTTTTATGATTGTAGCACAGCATTTCTACGTAAGCAAATTCAGATTCCGTACGTCTTTATACATGAATGAAGTTACGTAGGTCTATTTAAAGCTCAACAGTCGGTGCAGTTTCAGTTGTTTATTGATTACTTTTGCAAGGTACACATTTCTGCTATTAGTAACACAATAAAAAGTGGCGTTGTTCAAAATTTGTTTCGTACTGTACAGAGTATAAAGATCGTTGAATGGGACAAGGAGACAAGGTGTGTTCGACTGTGGCAAAAAACTTATTCGTGACGTTGGTTGGTGTTAGAAGCACAGAATATGTTAATAAATACAATGAAAAACAGAATCTTTTTATTTTCATAATAGTACACTATTCAGTCTTTTTGTACTGTTTCTGGTTTTGCCTTATTTACTAATCGTGTAAGCAATCAACGAATATCGAATACTAACATAAACTAGCAGTGTGACGTCACGAAAATAAGAAATGAACACTCTGTTGATTGAATTAAACAAAACCTAGCTCCTTGTACCATACAAAATTATCAATCCAACATTTTACTCAATCTGTATTCTCTTCGCTTATCTTAGTAACTAACCTCTTTTCAGTATTCAGGTTATTGTCTACACTAAACTCTTCGTCTGACTTTTTCATTTAGAAAATTACTTCAGACTTGTCTTCATTAAGTTACGGGCATTGACGAATAGACGTTCCACAATTTCTATTTATTTAATATGTAACTACAAGTTATTGGTAAATTGATTCTTAATCTGTGTATTGTTTTAAAATTTACTGTTGTATGCATTGTATTTCCTCGTCCTTTTAGATAGCGAAGGAGGCTAGAAATCAGCAATATATAAATATAGGTGAGAATATTTTTGAAGTATTTAATATAAATAATATAAAACATGAAGATTTATAAGTGTGTGTAGTTGTATCTCTAAGTAGTTTGCATATGTGACTTAAGGCTGTTTTACGTAATTCACCGGCTTCCAGGAACAAAGTAAATTACTGAGTCGGTTTTACCATAAACAAAAAAAAAAAAACATTTCAAATCTCATGTCAGTGATTCATTTGTTTGCTTTCTCTTTTTCTTTATCGTCACAAAAGACACCTCTGTCAAGCGGAGTGATATCATAGGTGTTAGATTTATAAGTTTATTTTGTAAATATTTGTTGACGTTTTTAAGGTAACATGAATATTGAAATTTGCTTGGATTGACTGTGATAAGAAGATGAATAGTCTAATAGGACTTTGCATGTATTGCAATCAGGTGAAGGCTGGGATGCTTGAACACTTAAAGCGAGTTGTTCAATGCAATCTTCTATAAACTCGGGTTTTGTTATATTAACTTATACTTATTTGGTGCTTATTCTATTTAATTGAGTTGTGAGATGTGAGAAGAAATAAAGGTGTACGTATTACTGTTTGGATAATTTTGCGTTTAGTTTTCCCATTATTAAATTGTATAGAAATTGAGAATATATAAATATAGCTCAACCTTGAATCTAGCCGTTGAACAAATACATAAGTGTGTGATTGTTTCCGGAAATAGTTTCTGCTTTATGATTCGCATTACAAGCTACTGATTCACCCGATAATCACGACTTAATTTATTTTGCCCTATGAATAGATTTTAAAATATACCTTTCATATCTAAGTAAAATTCTCATTCAATTCATACGTAATGTTTGCTTAACTATGTCGAAAATATCTCTGTAATAGTAGCTGAATTAAACAATTTTCATTACAAGTGATTACAAAGTGATTATTATTAAGTAGGGTGATGTAAGACCTGACTCCACTACTAATCGGCTGGTTTGCTACAAATTTCATAAAAACAGACAACTGCGTAGGGATTTTGTTTTCTATCCTTCTCTGCCTGAATGCAGACTTCAATGTTGATGAAAATGTTATCTTATTGGAAACGCTAATTTTCTTTACGGCTTTATAAGTGTGAATGTGTTATATTTCGTGAAGTGCGAAAAAGAAGAAGCGTTTCCGATCAAAAGAATAATTGCGAAAATTTTGAAGCTGTATTAAATATATGCGTGTATGTACAATTCGCTAAATATAACTTTTTTCACAAATCAAAGAAAATACCCTAACATTACTAATTATACAAATAAATAAGCCTCGGAAGCACGAATTTTAGAACTCCCCCCAGTACAAATACGAAATCCTTCAATTGAGAATTATCCATTCTTTTCAATAAATTATTTTATAAAACTAACTACTAGGTAATCTTGCATTCCGAGCCCAAAAACTAACTTTATTATCAACTGCTTATGTTATATGTCACGAATGGAGGGCGAACGAAGGACACACCGAAATTTGGAAAGCTTAGTATTCCGGTGGTTGTCTAGTTTTCTTTCTGTGTCATCATCATAATTTTATTTAACCCGCATATTCCACTAAAGAGGCCGCGGGGGCAATGCATACTGGAGAGACATTCAGCCCATGGACTCTAACTCATCAGGAGCTATTCCCAAGTGTAACCAGGCGAGTTTATAGAATTGATCTAACTACCTCGCCCTGGGTCTGCTGAGTGGTCGCCTTCTTAATGAAGTTGCATATATGGCTCGCCTAGGAAGTCTTGATGAAGGGGACCTCCACGTGGCAAGACCAACGAAATAAAGCGCTTTCAGTCCGAAGAAGTAGCAGCTGCTCAATATTGAGTTCCCCACGTAACGTCGCGTTTCCCAGCCTGTCCCGCGAGTAACTCTCTCGCACGGAGAAATCTCATCTCGGCAGCTTATATTCGCGATTTTATTCTTTCCAGAATTATTTGTTTAATTAACAACCGCGCTGGGGGTGAATATGAAAAATTTAAGGAAATATGAGGTGAAATCTCATGTAGATCTAACTTAGAAACTCGTAATTCTCCACTGAAATTCAACTAACATATAAGTTCATGTTTTACAAGCGTTTGACCACCGTGGCATATTGAGTAAATGCGTTGACAAACTCTTACGCTGGAGCTTCAAGGTTCAATTCCAAAACTTGTAGATGTTTTGCTCGCTTGTTGCACATTGTCTATGAGAATATTTCGATCGTCGGAGTTGCTTGTGAACTATTAAGAGCCGGCATAATATTTATTTTTATTTATTTGTTTGTTTTTTTTAATGCACATTATATAACGTATTTCTTCTTTGCAGATACTCAGCTCGAATAATGTGCCTTCAACTGTGATTTTTAAACAATGAATATTTTGTAAAAATCTAAAAACATATAAAGGTATGAAATATTAAATTTTAAATTATTCTAAACTTACATTGATGTTCATATTTTTCAGTTTCTCGTTAATTATTTAATACATATACCACATTATTAATATATCATATAACCCATCTCCCGACGAAGGACGTGAATCGTGCATAATATACTCAAAATGGGTACCTTGAACAGAAATGTGAGTATTCTTGAAGAAGACCTGGAAGATATGTGTATGGTGACTTTAAGTGAAGACGGTGTGTCTGAAGAACAAATCATTGCATCAAAAGTGAACACCTTATTGGCTACTGTCCAAGAAAGCAAGCTCAATATAAACGAGGATGTTACCGATAATATTATTGAAAAATCCTCTGGTACGAATATCGATGAACTGTATGAAGAAATACTATTCGAGATATTGAATAATATCGGTTGCCCCAATTCCGAAGAAACTTGTCCTGAATCATTACTAGAATTTGTTCGTGAGGCGTTTAAAATATCAAAAGAAAGACACGATGAGTTACTCCAAGTAGCAGAAGGGAAGGAACCACCGGAAGTTCGGTTGAATGTGGAAATAATAAAAGCCGAAAATTTAATGCCAAAAGATCCAAATGGTCTTTCTGATCCATTTGTAACACTCTATATTGAATCGAATGCCGTCCATAGATATAATACGTCCGTTAAACCAATGATTTTAAATCCTGTATGGAATGAGGTTTTCTCGCTCCCTATACCAGATGATCCTAAAAAAGAAACGCTTGTGGTGGAAGCCTGGGACTTTGATGCAGCTGAAACTGTTGGTAAAAAAGTGAACAAACTATTTGATGTCAAAGGCATAAAGGGTTTACGTAAGCTAATGAAAGAGATTGCATATACAGCATCAACGACTGTCAAAGATGATAATGAATTAATTGGTAGAGCAGAAGTCCCACTTGATTCAGTTCCTCCATCTGGAATGAGAGTTTGGTATCACTTAGAAAAAGGATCTCGTGTAACTAAAACAAGAGGATCTGTACTCATGCATCTTTACTTTAGTGCCGAAAAAGATTATCGGGTGGCGTCCCAAGAACATCGAAACCTTTTAAGAGTCTTGCTAATGAACGAACTAGAGTGCAATACCGTTGATCCATATCTATGGAACGGAAAATATAGACCGCAAGCGGATGCTATCATTACACAGCATTATGTACAAAGTGGTCTTTCTGAAGTTGATTGTGCTCTATGTCAGTGGGATGCATATTCAAATGTGCATGAACATCATCCATTGTCTTTTAGTGTATTTAATAATATATTGCACAAACTCATAGGGACATTAAATACACATTCAGGTGACAGTGATTTTGTGAAAACATTCTGGGATGCATCTAAACGAATCTTACCATCCTGCTTTTATATTATCCGCAAACTAAGACAAGAGACTTTTACTCAGAAGCAAGGCATTAATATGCTCTGTGACGTTTTAGAAATATTACAAATATTTGATTTGTTAGATGTACCGATAGATGTCGATCTTTTGCCAAAATCAGCGTACAGTTGGCTTTCTAAGCAAAGTGAGGATCCTAGTAAATATGACATTAAATGGGTACTCGATGCAGCCGTTCAAATTGGTGCAAACGACTGGGTGAATAGCATAAAAGAAAGCTGTGAGATTGAAAACGAGGGCTGCGTTCAACAAGCAACTAAATTGGTCCAAGTCATGACTTTTGATGTGAAACGCGCAATAGAAAATCACCACAAACATTTTTATCAAATAATGAAGATGAAATATGCTCACATCTTAAACAGCTGTTACCAGGAAAGTATATTCGAATATTGTAAACCAATAGTGGTGGAAGCATGCGAAAACCTTGTTCGCCTTCCCGCTTCCGATGCTGATGACGTGGAATTGTTTACTGATTTTGATGATTTTGCAATGGGAACACATTTGTTTGAATTGTATTTGGCACTTAAAAGATATGTTTTGCTCGGGGGTGATTTGTGTTCAAAGGAGGAAGAAGCCAAATTAATAGACTTTCATGAATGGTTTTCCCCTGCAGTAACACATTGGTTAGATATATCTGTACTAAAGGCTTTATCTAGAATAAAGAAAGCTATTGATTTGGATAAATTTATACCTCTTGATGGAAATCTCGAGCATAGTTCTTCAGCTTTGGATACCTTAACAATTTTTTATCAAATCAAAAAATTTTGGGAACAGCTTGATTGGCCAAATATTGAGAGTTCATTTGCGTTCGTTGGGAAAATTGTGGATGATATTTGTAGGTGTTGTGCATTTTATGCAAACAATATGACGAAGAGAATTTCTGAATTTGAAAATGAAGATACTCCGGAAGATTTCGAGGTGACAAAGGAATGGTGCATGGCAATTAGTAATATTGACCACATAAAATCCAGTATGCCGAAATTTGTCCAAGATCTTGGTGTCGATACTATACTGAATAAATTAGGAGAGTCATTAAGCGCTGACGAAGCTGATCGTTGTGCTCAAACAATTAAGAACGTAATTGAAAATGCTGAAGATAATGTGCAGAATAGAATAGCAGATTTAATTGGAGTGCTATGTGACAAAATGGTTCCAGTAATGCGAAAGCATTTATTCAATGGTGTTGAAGATTTAGATGAAAATCTTACTTCAGTCGAAGGACTCTTTAATTATTTGGAACGCTCCTTAGCCATATTACATTCAGAATTAAGTGAGAACAATTTTGATAGAGTTATTGATAAAATTTGGGACGGGCTGTCATCGGTTTTGTATGAGTTGGTTCAAAATAACTTGGAAAAGCGAAGATCGCCAACTTTTTTTGCAAATCTGAAAAAGGTTCTTGAAATTATGGCATCAAGTTTTACCCATGAAGGTACTTCGTTTACAGATACAACGAAAGCAACATTATCAAGTATTAAGAAAATGTTGGATATACATGGTTCAGACACAGATGTATTAATCCATCAGTACTATAAAGAACGATTTCAAAGGCAAAAAGAAAGGCCTCAATCTGTATATGGTCAACTTACAGTTAAAGCTACGTTGTTAGATAACAATGTACTGCGCGTTCATATATTAAATGCTAAAAACCTCTTACCGATGGACTCTAATAACTCGTGTGATTCCTTTGTCAAAATGTACTTTATACCGCTAGATAAATTCGCTGGGGTACAAACTTACAAAACTGCGGTTCAGCCGAAGACATTGTTCCCCCTCTATGATGAGGAGTTCAACGTAAAACTTTCCACGAATCAGTGCCGGGATAACGACAGCATGATAGTATTCAGTATTAAGGATCGAGATTTATTTGGCATGTCAAATCAGTACCTAGCTGAATGTTATTTGTCCTTTGAAGATATAATAAATGCAAATGGGGATCAAATACGTATGAATTTGTCTCGACCAGAGTATACGCCTGAGTCGGATAGTATTAAAGCTTTAGAATGCAGACAGATTTCGGATAAACAAGCTCGCGATTTCATTAAAAAGCTTAAGCAAAGGGCGTACTAAATAAATTAATTAAAATATCAACAATTAAATTTTTTTTTGAAAATTATATTATTTATATTTGTATATCACTCATTTAACAAAGATTATTTTAAGCGTTATTTTCTTTATTAAAGAGTATATTTTATGTATCAAGGTTGTATACAAAAACTCAAATTTAGATTGTAAAATACTTATAAAACGTACTTTTTCTTATTTGTTTTCAAATAAAAGTTGAAATCTCATTTTTTTGTTATCAAAGTCTTAGCTGTTATTATTGCATAAATACACATAAAAACCAAATACATAACCATTACTCATTAATCAAAATTTTGTGTAAAATGGCGACTACGCAAAAGTTGAAATTTCGAACATTTAGATAGTAATGTGACTGGACCACTCATTTCGGGTAAGTAATTTTGGAATACTGCCTAAAATTAATAAGATTGTGCGTGGCTTAGGTAAAATGGTGTGAAAATAAACAAATGTGGTTAAATTCGTGAATCGGAAAAAAGGAATTAAAAGAACGATCGCTTCATCATCAACATGTACGCGCAGTTCAGTCTTATTTAATTAAATTATTTTAACCACTTTTTTAGTATTAACAGTAATAAAAAAGCACAACTAAGAAATAAAAGTGCAATTCAAAGCACTTATACTAATGGGAATTTATTAGTCATAAGAAATAAGTGGAGAGAATTTAAAAGTGTTGAATAAAAAATCAAGATTGACAACTGTAGAGGGAAAAGCAAGAAACAGGATTCGTGACAAGTGGACCATTGTAGACGTCTTAGGAGTGCTACCTTATTTTCTCGGACTGAATACCTCGTATTTTTTAGGGCACCACCTCTTTTGAGACGCTGACAACACTCAATGAGTACTATTTGTCTATGAAAAAAAAGTCTAAGAAAAAAAGTTCTTTAAATTTAAATGTGTCCAAATTTGGAAATAAAAATACCCAACTGTAGCTAAAAATGACCACACTTTATGTTGTCTGTAAAGTTCTAATTAAAAAATTAAACATTTTTTTGTTACATTATTTTTATTAGGACTTGGAATGTTCGATTTTTTGAGAAATGAATTCTCTTTGTTTTCACAAAAAATATCTGTTTGGGTAGATATTTATCTCTCTTTTCTAAGTCAAATTCTGTTTTTATAATATGATTTACAAATTTGCTGTTTCTATATTTAATTGTATTTGCTAAGGCGTATGATTTTATGACATTGATCTCCAAATAACAAGAAATTAATTAATTGAAATGCGTCCCAATGTTCAACAATTTGATAACGTCTTTTAACGCAAGCAATGAAATACCTAAATATGATTTTAAGTGTAGGACTGCACAATATTCTTAAAATTTCTTAAAATTATTTATATTTCTTATATTTTTATATATAATATTATATATATTATCAGACGAAAAGAAAAGCGCCTTAATAAAGCCGATAATAAACTTTTTGAATTATCTCAAATGGATTGCGTTTCATTTAAAAAAAAAAAGTTGTCAAGTCCATATTGGGAAATCCACTACAGCAGCACGGTTATGGCTGCCAGTACCCACCATAGTAAAACATTTCAACATCTTAACAATCTTAAAAATTCGACTGCCTTGCCTAACTTGATTTTAACACCAAGTTCAACATTCCTGATTATTGATCTTCAAAGACTTTGAAAAATAATCCCGTAATGCCGCAAGATAGCTAAATAAGGCTTTAAAAAAAGAGATTGAATGGAACTCCACTAACATGTAGAATGCATTGGACAGGCGTTCTTAGAATAAACACAATCTCCGGGTTCGTCCACGTCAGGGAGGATATGAGAAATAATCAAGCCGTCGGCCTTACATTCCACCCTCCCAATGAAGATGTTTTCACAACTTGGCGAAGTTCAACGCCCATTGTAAAAATGTCGTTGCTATTGCTTACCCGATACATATTGCGTTCGAATGGCCCAGGACAGAGGACCATCAATCTCACACTCCTCGAAGAATGAGGTCGTATACCTTTTTCAAGTCTACAAAACATTTGCAGACCGGATTCGCAAACTCCTTTACGTGCACCATTCTAAGAGTAGGAAGATTGTCGTTTAAAATCGTGCCGACAGAAAAACTGCACTGTTTATCCGCCATTTTGAAATCGAGCAAAGCTTTACTTAGCGCAGCACTGCGTAAAATCTTCTGGGAGATTACAGCACATAGCCCCTAATAGCTGGAACAGTCTCTTTTATTCCCTTTTTTGAAATGTAGCAAAATCAAGTTCGGCGTAAAATTCTCTCTTCAGTTGTTGCCGTGTTCTTTTCTGGTAGAATATCATTAACACCAGCGTAGCTTTTAGCAATTTAATCGGCAAAACAACTTCTTTCACCGTTGGATGGAACATTCACCGCACCAATGTGATCATTGCTACTTCTACCCCTGTTAATAATTACGTTGCATATTTCTGTCACGCAGTAACTTTGGTTGAGGGCATTTATAAGAGAGTTTGAAGTCACGGGCGAAGGTTCAGGTCGGGAGCTGGATCTTGTGTTTTTTTATAGCTATACAATCATATTAAATCACTGAAACCATAACATATGGGCATAATAAACAAAAACACTTTCTAATGAAAAACAATAACTTAGGTAGAGGTATAAATATATAAATAATTGTATTTTAACTATTGGCTAAGAGGCTACGTAATTAAACATTTTGCTTGTATTAGTTATACAGGAACAATACATACTCATATTTGTAAAGGTAATTGCCAGAGAACGTGTCTGTTTACTTCAGACGATTACTTAATTCTAAGCTGTAGTCTTACAGTCTAAGACATAATTGTTCCAAATGGAAATCTCTGATTGAGCGTCTGGCGCACACACGCTGGCAACTGAATTATTGTCGTGGGAAACACACATATGCACATATTCAAACAACGTTGGTAAAGCTGAGTTGAAAGTTTTTCACGGTATACTAAATATATATGCGAAGCATATAAATAGCACATATGCCATGGTGCTCGCGTTCTTATAGTTACGGAATGATTAAGCTTAGTCTAATTAGATTTTAAGGCCGCATACGACAGCATTCATCGCAACCAACTTTTCGAGGCGATGCCCGAGTTTGGGATCCGGTGAAAATTGATCCGGTTATGCCGCACCACGCGATGCACCGTGCAGTTCGGCTCGAGGACATCTGAGCCGTTTGAAACCTGCACCGGATTTCGGCAAGCAGATGCGCTGTCGTGTGACTTCTTCAATTTGGTACTGGAGAAGATAGTGCGGCGGGCCAAGGTAAACACGGAAGGCACTATCTTCTACAAGTCCAGCTGTTGGGATATGTGGACGACATCGATATCGTCGCGCTTTCCTAACGTGCCGTAGCGGAGGCCTTTGCGGCAATTGAAGAAGAGGCGAAACGAGCTGGCCTTAAGATCAACGAGGGGAAAACAAAGTATATGCTGTTGACTAAAAAACACCCAGGAGAAAATGTATGTATCGACAATTATAGTTTTGAGGTAGTAAAGGAGGTTGTCTACCTCGGGGCAAACGTTAACTCCACAAATAACATCACAGTGGAGATCCGACGTGGAGCCACCCTTGGCAACCCATGCTACTTCGGTTTGTCGAAACAACTGGGGTCAAAACTCCTGACTCAAAGGACTAAAGTCTTGCTCTACAAGACCCTTATACTGCCAGTCCTGCTTTATGGAGCTGAAAGCTGGACGATAAGCAAGTCTGCAGAGCAGATTGTTGGTGCCTTCGAAAGAAAAATTCTACGTCGGATATAACCGCGAACTCTACGAGCTGCACCAGGATGTGTATGTAGTCCGGAAGGCAAAAATACGTCGACTACACTGGCTCGGCCACATCGAACGCATGGACAGCAACGCTCCAGCGAAGAGGGTCTTCGAATCTGAGCCTCCTGGTTCGAGAAGAAGAGGATGACCGAATCTCCTGTATAGAGACCAAGTCATCGCGGATGTAAGACAGCTTGGCCCTGATGACTGGAAGCAGGGTGCCCAGGCCCGTCAGCGATAGAAGGCAGCAATTGCTCAGGCTCTGACCCTTCATGGGTCGCCGGCCTGATAAGTAAGTAAGTAATTAGCTTATGAGAGATAAGCTTAGCTAATATAAATAGATATAAGTTTGAAACTAGGTTTAGGTAGTTTATTTAATAAGTTAGGCAACGTAGTCTTAAATTTTTGGTTAAGAACAACAAAAGCAAGGGGGTCCAGGAATTTTTTTTAATTTTCTTGGAGGAAGAAGAATTAAATTCAAACAGGCTTAAGCATTAAATTTAAAAAGAAAAAAATCGAGTTAGAATAAAGATCATTAGAATTGGGCTAGGTTTTTGCAGTATTTTCTGCACATAAAATGCATTAAAATCTAAAAAAGGTTGTGCGGCGAGACAGTGTTTGAGTACTATGAGTTAGCTGTTCCTTCCTCCGATACACGTTTGTACCCGATTACGCCACTCTCCGCTTCTTTCTGTATTTCAAGAGGAGTGCAAAGCAACAGATTAATCCGGATGCTCTCCCACTTAAGAAAAAAGAAGGATTAATTCAGTGGTGACTGTTGCATCTTGCTCAGTATCGGTATGATGAATCCGGCCAGAAATGGGTAAAGACGGAGTCTTGTGGCTCTCTCGTGTCGTTAAGGTGGCTTGGGAATGCGGCAAGACACCTGGCGATTGGCAGACGGGAGTTATTATTCCTCTTTTCAAAAAGAAGGAGAAGAGAGTGTTCTCCAATTACAAGGGCATACCTAGTTTAAGTCTCCCAGTAAGGTATACGCTATAATTTTGGAGACCTGCTCAGGAGCTCTGGTTGAGCCCAAGTTGGAGGATGAACATTGACATCACATTGTAAGTCGTGGAGTTCGCTGTTGTCTACAAGTTGCTCAGTTTATCGTTTAATATACGGTTCTTTAAAATAATATTTGGAGAATAAGCATTTTATTAAGTATGACCTAGGGCATTTTAATGAGGAATTTCGACAGAAAGCAGAATGAAAAAAAACTCGGTTCACCTTTAAAGCTTCATTATTGGGGTGTTAAGAAACAGCGACCATGTCGACGCCGTCTGCGCAGCCCAGCCCTCCGTGTTAACACCAGCTCTCAAACCTTTCCTGTATAATACAAGATCGAATGATGCATTATACAACATTCGACCCTCTGAAATCAAAATCAAAGCTTAATTTTTCTCTGCCTCTTTAAAGTCTTACACACACATAAAATTAGTTTACACCAAACCTCTTAAAATACCCTGAATGCACAGCGAAAGGACAGTGTGCTTAGTCGAATTATCTAATTAAAATTCAGTTTAGGTGAATATAGTGCATTTAAAAACCGATTGTTTTACCAAAATAGATATTGACGAAGTAAATTTATTTTAATGTTTTATAAACAAGCATGTGTAGGAAGAAAACAAATTATTTTTCCCAACAGATGATTATAGTAATCTATATCTCGCGTAGCGTTCGTCACACCGTACCAAACTTGATGCCATTAGAAAGATAAGATTGTGAGTATTTTACTCTTTTAAGAACTAATGTTTTTTGTACCGAACTTAAAGAATAAAATCTTTTAAATTTTAATCAAGGCTCACAGAATAACGTAATGAACGACATAATGCATTTTTTTTAATATTTTTATTTATTTTTTATTTTATTGTATTGCTATAAAATAATGAAGCAACCATTTAACATATGACTAAAATAATTACAAGTTTGTAGGTACATATGAAATGTGTTAATCCAATTGCTTAGATTCATCTTTTTTACGAATCGATGGAATAAGTAAAGGTGGAAGTGATTCCCTAAGCGCTTTCAATCTCTTATTTTTTTCCTTTTCGAATTTCCGCGACGTTAAATCTTCATTTGAGACGGGTAAAGCAGAAAAATTTTCTGTACTAACAGATAAAACAGCGGAACGTCTGAAATATCTTGGCATTGAATAATCCTCTTGTCCTGCTTTAGCTTCATTCGCAGTCTGAATTGAGTATAAACTTTGCGAAACTTTATATTTTTCAATAGTAGGTGTATCCTCATAATTCTTTGGCAAATTGCTAAATGATATAGACGGGACTTCAGGTGTCATACTAATTCTGCTAATCGATCCGGTTATAGCGAATATGTCTGTTTCGCTGGCAACTGGTCGAACATTAAAGTGTGGAACACTTTGTGCGCTGCGAAGTGGCTTCTTAATTTTCAAATGTGGATGTCGATCAATTAATTTTGGACGGAGAACAACTTCATCTAAAACATCCCGTGAATTTGTAGTTTCTTCTCGGCCTGGATGTTCCGGCGATGTTGGTGTTAATATTTCTTCTGTTATAGGTTCAAACTTTTTGGGAGTTATTGATATATTGCTTTCAGGGGATGACTCTGAAGTAATGGTAAACGTAATTTTTTTCTCAACAGGTTCGTTACTTGTTTGACGGTTTACAATATTAACGGCCTCATCCAAGTTTTCTGAAATACGTAAAAAGAAAATCATTGTTCAAACCGGAATAAAATTTATCTAAAAATAAAAAAAAATGGCTTGCCTTTGCAATGGCATGGTTTCTAACAAATATTAAACTGATGCTTCTACTATATGAATTAATCATGACAATTTATTGTGAGGAATGAAAATGATGTTACTTGACTACAGTTACTACTTTTACAATGATTTTAACTCACCAAACATGATCACGATTGATATGAAGCTTAGACTTTGCAACTTTCGGTACTTAAGTAAACTATTCCAATTTAAAGTTTAAAAATTAAAAAAAAAAAAAACAAAAAAAGGTGGTTACAATGTACAAATTCAATGTATTATTTATACGATTTTGCAGAAATGTAGTGAAAGAGATTCTGGATTATAGTAATAAGATTGGTAAAGTAATGCTTATTTGACGGTCAAAAGAGTGGAATGAATTCTTGCCTAGTACGCCTATTTAAAATATATAAATTTAGTTTATATATTGTAGAAAACAATAAGGCTAAGCCCAGCTAAGACCTTACATGGAGGCCGAAATTCTATAGCTATGCATTAAGGTTTGAATTTAAAAGCGCAAAGCGAAATAAACCTTTCAGTTTAAGACAAAGTGGACGTAAAAAGGAAACTTCAATATGAAAGATACGTGCTCAATTATGTATTAGCCATACACTAACACTTTTATGTTGTTATAAGATATCTGCATCTTATTTATTTGATAAATAATTTATTATTTATCATGCGCATGTGCGCAAGAAGTGAGTTCATATTTCATGTTTTTTAACAACCTTTATATGAGTTGGTTTTTTAAAAAAATAAAAGTTTTTAGCTAATTTTAGTATATGAATGCAACACGTTCCCGTCACTTGAGAAACATTGACAATGGTTTTCCAATGGGTGCTTAATTCCAGCAGACGGACATGGTGAATGTAATTTAACGCACTAAAGCATTAAAAAATCCATTTTTCCCAAAATTGATTACGTTTTCGATGAAAGGGTTGAGATAAATACATCATAATATGTTTGATGAAATATACGCTAAAGGTACTTTAAAAATACATACATAACAAACCACCATGATTTATGCACCAGATTAATTTTATTAATATATTTAATTATGAGATTAAGTGAAATGAATTTAATAAGAGTGTTCCCTTCCGTGTAAACAAATATATCTACATAAATATTTTTTTTCACATGTGATATGAAATGAAACATTATTTTGAAATCATATCAATAAATTATTCATATGACATTAGTTTTTCCCATTATTATAATTGTTAACCTTTATTCATGTGTATGTTTTATCAAAATGAAAACTAAACTTATCTTTAATCTTACTGATATATCTATCTGCATTCTTAGACTCATGCAAAGAAATGATTTTGGACAATACTGTTTTGTAACGGTAATATGTTTTTGTTTTTCATAACAATTCACTTGTTTTTGGATATGAAATTCAAATTTTTTGATGAGTACTTTGTGGATACATGACAATAAAATATTATTGTATGTAAAACTTAACTTTAGCATTATGACTGTGGAGATCTTTACCTTCCAGTTTTTTTATCAATTTGTCTTGATCGATATCTCGCTGAGATGAATGATCTTTGACGGAATGCACTCCTGGTAGATAAGATCTCGTACTTATTCTATTAAGTTTTGTGGGCTGATGGTCTTGGAAAATTTGTGAGTTCGCAAATACTGCTAATATCTCAGGACCAAGCATTGGCACGTTCATTTGAGTCTCTCTTCGATAATCTTCTTCGTGAATTTTAAAACTGTGGCCAAGACATTTGAAAATGAGTTTTGTTTTTTAATTTTATCGCTTTTCTCATCGATTTACCTCAGCGACGAATTTCCCCTTCGAAGTGGTTGACTGCAAACAGCTACATTGTTATTGTCAATTGACTGTATTTGCCCAAGCACTCCATTCTTCTCATTTATATACTGTTCATCTTCGTCCGGATTATAATTTGCTAAGTAATAAATACAAAAAAAAAACTAATTTTAAATATTGTTTATAGAAGCACTTCGATAATTGTTCTGCGGAGACAATTTTGATGGCGCAGTAAAATTAAAATATCTTGTCACGTATTACTAACCTATCGACTCGTCATAGCAAAATTTTTCCTCAAAACAGTTCCAGTATATATCTTCGAAACAGCTACAACAATTAAAATTTACATTAGCGAAAAAAGCGAATCTTGTTAAAATGCACATTTACCTCTGACAACACCGGCACATCGTTCATGAGTTTTCAGTTTTGATACCCAAATTATTCGTGTGTTGTACGCTTGTTATTAAGTACTCGCTTGCAAAAAAAACTCTACGAAAGAAGAGATCATATCATGAATAGAAATGGAATGGAAAAGAGGCACATCAACTGAACAGTAAACACTGAAGACTGAGTTTCACTACATGCTCATAACAAGCATTCGCATGGCTACCTGGTTTCATAGGCGTAGAGTTCGTATGCCGCCAACTAAATCACCTGTTTAAATTGAGAAACACTTTTCTTGCTTGTATTATACTGATAAGCAAAACGTGTGTATGTATTATTCGCTTGGTAAACACTTATTATGACGAAATTATCTTGGTGGCTTAATGTTGGTATATCAGTGCCATCAGATCCGTCTTTGTAAGCGATAAACACAAATACATGAATTTGTTAATTGATTTTGTATTTTAAATTCTTTTCATTAAATGCTTAAAAATTGTGCGTAAAGGTATTGCACTTATACGTACATATATGAAGCATGCACAAATAAATAACATCAGTAAGAACTTAGGCACATATTACCATCAACTTATTCTTTCACATTCACATCTTATTTTGTTTATTAGACCCAAAAATGTAGGTAGCTGTAAACGGGATTACAACCGTTCAAAATCCACTTATGCTTGAACTACATGTGATAACTTTATAGATAGATATAACAGAAATATAATTATCTGAATTAGGAGTTCCCTTTTCACAAAAATTACATAATAGTAATGTCAAGCAATTTGTACACTCAAGCGGATCTTGGACGTCACTTGCTATGAACTTTGTTTACAGTGCTCAATTTTGTTCATCCCCAGTGTGTAATTTAATATTTTCCACCAGCATTTTGACAGTTCCTTTGAGAAAATATTTTGAATATTTTTTTCTCGGAAGAATGCACTCTTGATCACGTATGTATTATGTGCGACATAACTTAACTCAATGACTTAAGGTGTATTACACTTTTTTAAAATTAGTTTACTCCTGTTTGTTGCTTTGTCGTTATAATCGTAATTGCATTTTATCTTGTATCATATGTTTGATATTAAACGGTGGACTTGTTAATATTTTAATATTAGTCAATTTTTTGCGCTAAATGCACATAATCACGATCGCCTCATAGCCAGGAGGATGAACTAATAGAATAAACGTATATTATATATGTATGTATGTATTTGTTAAATGGATACTCAAGAAGTACTTTGAAACGCAGATATCTCCAAGCCAATAACCACTTTCTTGAGGTAGTAGGTCTTAGTAGGTCTGAGTCTTAGATTAAAGTAATCTTAACGAACGCTATGAATGAACTGTTTTAACACCTAAATTACATTTTCTACGATTTTTCTCATCACTCAAAATTGCTCACTAGACAACGTTATGCTTGTGAAATGAAATAGAAACTGAGACTAACGTAAACAATCTTAAAGTTGGCTTCAAAGACTTGGCATTTTAAATATTTGTAAAACTGCGGATTATCATTGTATTGAACACAGTTAACGTTCAAATTTGTCAAGTCCAAAATACAATTCTATGAAATTGATTAGGCGTAAATAATTTATTGTAAACCGGAACTTAAACATTTTGACTAGTAAACGTCAGCTCTGTGCAATTTCCTTCCCTATACTAGTTTGGTGTCGGTATTCGTATTAACGTTTTTTGTCTCACATCCTCCATGTCTTTTAAAGTTTATTGTCTCACATCCTCCATGTCTTTTAAAGTTTATAAAATGTCCTATAGAATGATAATTATTCGTACTCGTACATCTATTGATATACCCATCTACCTACTCGTACAAATCCCAAAATTTTCTCTCAATCAGTTAGGAGCTATCAGTAAGAATTGTTGTTTTAAACGTCAGTTGTGTGATTTTAAATTTGTTTTTCTATGGATATTTTTTCATTCTATCCAATAGTAACTGACGCCACTGAGTGGCACGTTAATTTCCAATTTATCAAAATACCCTTCAAAAGTTGGTAAGTGTGTTGTTTCGGCACTATGTAGTCGTTGAAATATAAAGAATTATTTAATATTGTATCATTTAATTTTATATTGCTATAATATCCGAACTACGCGTGCAACAACGTATAGTATCCGCTATTGTATAGACTTATTTAGGAAACCCGTTGCGTATACGCAACATTGATTTCATTTTGATTTTTCCTCTAAACATTAACATTTGTTAATTTTCTCGACAGTATTAAACAAATTATTTGAAAAATTTAGAGAACGTATAACGAAAACAACTTTTGAAGGGTATTTTTGGATAACAACGAACTCGTTGCATTAATCAACAAAAATAAACGAGAGCATATCTGACTACTGGTAGTTGGAACTTCGAAAACTTCAAATCCCCGTTTGCAATAAACTTGAACACTAGAGAAGCAACAAAAAGGTTCTTTCATGATAAATGCACGTTTTGTCAGCTGCATACAACATCGTACTTTTAATTTGACAATTTACACATGTGTTGCAGACATATAGATAGTAATGGATAAGTTTGCTCCTTTGTTAATAATTTAATTGCATCACAAAAAGGTTGAGAAATTCCTAATAACCCAACTTTATTTGGACCTTTACGAATTTGAATATAATCTAATGACATATATATATTTGTGGATTTGGTAATATATTCTGTTCTAAATGCCAAATGTCATGAATCAGCGAAAGAGCTTGATTTAAACCAGAATTTGGTATTAATTACAGTAATGTTTGTTAAAATACTCAATGCATTGATTTTTTACAAATTAGTATTATCCATTCGATAAGGCTCTTACCAACAATAGCAATGAGGCAATAAAACTTAGAATAAATTCTTAAATTAAATTCATGGAAGAATTCAAACAAATTGGTTACGAGATAATGTCATTAGAAAAGTGAATGGCTTTAAAAGCATTTCGAAAAAGTAATACACTGTTGAATTTTTGTTGTTTAGTTTTCTTGGAATTTCTTATTCGGATTTACTTTAATATGTACAAGCTACAAATATGAATATAAATCATGTAACTTCAACTGAGTGGTCTTAGTTGGTAATGGTAATGTTCTACAAGTGGATAATGCACATACTCGAACAATCGACATTAACGAAATGAGTCAATATCGAAGTATCCACGTGACCACTTGTCATGATAAATTAATAAATTCTTTGAATAGAATTATTTTATATAAAAATAATCCGAAGTTCTTATCTTTTACACCAACCAAGTCATGATTTAAAACAATGTGATAATTGAGAATATGTATTGACATCAGTTGACAATTTGTTAGATAAATATACAAAAACACTTATCGGTTAATAACAGCATACCTTCTAATTATATGTCAAATACAGGGACTTTATTTACAATACACGGTGATCAAATAAAACTTGTATATGCATACACGAGTAGATAATTCGCGAGGCACATATCTATAATTATTAATTCACTTGCACGTTTTCATCATTTTGATTTATATTTAACTTAGAGGTATATTTAACTTCATATAAGTTAAATTCATAGTCACGAGTTCATTCCCTAAACTTTGACAACATTTTAGGATCCAGAAACACTTACATACTTACATGATGAAAACTCAAATTTTCCTTACGGAGATATAATGCAGTCTCATCACCGTTCATTGCTGACTCCGGCAGATCCGCGGAAATGTATTTGCACTTCGACAAAAACACAATTTACTTTTTACTAAACCTTACACTGAAGTTTGAATGAAAAATAAACTTAATAAAGCTCTTTAATCACTCCAATCAAGATAAGGAAACCTGTTTGTTTGTGGTCATGTCACTATTAATCATCTTTCAGTCACCGAAATAATATTCGCGTTAAACACCAAAAATGCAAACCTTAAAAACGCATTTAACAAAAGAAATTATTGGATTTAAGCTTTCGTACTGTCGACAGACTGTATTCTGAAAATTTTGTATATTTTCTGTAGCTTGATAATACACTTAAAGTTTGTACAGTCTAAAACTTTAAAATGTAGCCTTGCAAAACGTGTCCGATCGTATGAACTTCACAAAACTATATGAAGTTTTCAGAAGACAACACACTTCTCACAATAATACCCAAAACTGCACAGGTAAGTTGCATGCGTGCACGAGCACATAACCGCCAAAGCTGTAATACACCAATGAAAACCTGTTGAGAAGCAGGTTGTGTCTAATGATCGAATTGTTGTTTTCGGTGACTAACTGAGAACCGAAGATCAACGATACATGTGATGTGTTTTTTTTAAATGTATGTATGTCTGTATGTATACCTACTCACCCATACAATAAAATATGACTATGTTTAATTTGTTGCTGATACTCCAGTGGTACGATGAGATGACATTAACAGGTTCGATGTTCGATATTTAAGTAAGTTGCTTGAATACGCTGAACACCATGACTTTGAAATGTTCAGACCCGGTTTTGAAAAGTTATCATTTACCAGTATCGTTTATAAGTGCACACAAAATAAACAATTTGTTGTATATATATGTTTTATATGTATACATACATATATACATATAACCGTATAAAACAAACAACGCTATAATATAGTAGCGTATACATGTCTCTGCTATTCGAGTCAACAACATGCGTATAAACATAGTTAAGACGTAAGCATAATTTTTTAAATTTACCTCATATTTTATCTGCCGTAAGTTGTGTGTACTTCTATAAAACAAATACAGACATGTGTATTTAATTTGTTTTTGTTCAAATATGTCACGCAGAAAAAATCAAATTAATAACTCGTTAATAAATGATAAACAAAATCAATAAGCTCTAAGATCTGATATATGTATAAATAAACTCCAAATGTTCACCTTCAAGCTTTTTATTCACTGTATAGGAACATGAATGTTGTACATACGTACGTATGTACGTTTGTATCGTTAAATTTTTATTGGTACTAATAGGAAATATGTATGTACTTTATGCTAACACAAAGATAACATATGACTAACTAGATAGATTTTAGCAAAACGTACAAATTAATATTATCTAATTTATTTTTTTTTTTTCTCATTTTAATTTTTTTTGGAATTGAATTAGAGTATCATTCAAAATAAGGAGAGATTCGACTAATAAATGCTAAGTAAACTGCTGGTGCAAAAAAAAATTACTTTCGGGGAAAAGTTTCTAATTCAGACCAACCTAAAAGTGATCTCAATTCCTGTTTCAGATCCAAATTCAAAATTATGTGTAGTTTCTGTGCTTTTCGATGACAGGATGTTCAGATGCCTTTCCTCCTATACCTGGAGCAGAGTAAAAGCTTGTAAAAATGTCAATGAAAAAAAACTTGACGTGTCCTTATGTTGTGTGTAGTTGAACTTGAAAACTTAGCTGTCATACGTAATGTAGTTACTTAAGCCCGCTCACACAAACCTACAATTAACTGAGTATGCCGACCAAAAAGTCATTCACATCACTCCCACTTGAGTGAATGATATTGAACAAAGATAAGTAGAATTCAACGAAAGCCAATGTATTGATATTTACAGTCGTAACACATGACTTTTTGTGTATGACTCTGTTGCAGTGGCTAAAATGAGTTTTCGTACCTTACTAATGACTAAAGTTATAATGTTATTAATTCTGGATGGATACGCAATTGCTTGACGTATAAGCTGCCGGGATTCAGAGTGTGCATTTGCAAAACTGATTCCTGTGAAGTAAGCCGTGCGTTCTAAACGGACCCTTAGTAGCACTTGCATCGTAGTTTAAAGGAAGTGAAATATATATTTTCTAATGAAACAGCCCAAAATTGACTTTTGGCCGTATATAGTATTGCCTTATTTCGAAATATGACCATAAATCACCAAAATCAAAACTAGAAAAAAACCGAGAAAGGCTGCTTTATTCGTTTTCAGAGAAGTAACAAAGGTGTATTGTGTGTTCCTTTTATTCAATCATTTAAGTAAAGTATAAAGCAGTCATTGCATATTAAACCAGACATAAGGTTTGAGGCATGCCGCCCTCTAAAACCCGCTGCTTGGGAATATGGCAAGATTTGGAGTGAGTGTCGCTTTTAAAATAATAAAAGGCTCGAAAGTAAGACAAGTCTGGGTATAAAGAAGATGTGCGTTTAGGGGAATTTGAAATTAAGACAAATACTACAGTGACCGCAGGATTGAAAGTTGAAGGGGAAAAATTGCCCCCATAACTATTAGAACCTGATATTTAACCGACATTTAAAATTGCAAATACTATATTATTTTTTTTTTTAAGTGAAAATAAAAATTAAACTAACTTAAAAAAGCGAATTAAACCGGAACATTTCCATTTCGGGCTTTGGAAATATTTCACGTCACCTAGTAAATGTATTTTTTTTTTGATTTTATTCTTTTATTGATTTGTAAAATAAAAAATACGTACCTCTGAATTCATTGATTGTAGCGTCGCTTTTTATTAATATCAATAAATACTAAATATTATTATCTGTGGTCGCCGTTAAATAATGGGTAAGAGCGTCGACTTACATGCCAAGGTTCCAGGTTCGATTTCTGAACTCGTATTTTTCACAGCACCACCTCTTTTCATTTACTGAGTACTAAATGTCTATGAAAAGCTTCTTAAATTTCGCCGTTCGTAGTTAGAAAAAAAGACTGTATGTCCCTTCTACTCGTGAGAAAACAATAGTACCCAGAATATGAGTATTTCTTGTAGAAGGTTGGCCCTAGTTCTTTGTGATTTGTAGTGCAAAATTGTCATTATTATTAATTATAATAGATTTTTCCTTCTCTTTCAGAATTCACCTTCCAAAGAGAGTTTTATGATTGTACTTAGCCTTAAAACAAAAATGTACAACTGATTCTATTGGTCACCTTCCAGCTTATAAAAGATGCGGTATTTGGCTATTTGAAAGCAGTAGATTCCTCCCAAATATACAAGTTTCCTTTAAACATTGTCAGTTTCAATTGATCAGATTTGAGTGAGAATTCACACTTCCCTTAAAATCTCCATAACTTCGCTAACACAATAGAATATGACATTCGTCAAACTGTAGCGTTTTAAAACTGGCTTCCTTTCTTAGTCGGTCTTTAATATAATAAATTTAAGGTACAAAAATATTCAATAATTCACACCTTTTGTTAACACCCATTTGCAGTAAAAGCAGGTTTTCTAAATTTACACGAATTTCTTTCGTTGGGGTGTATTTTGTTGTGTATATAAATTCTAAATTGAGGACTAGATCATCATATTTCTAAATATATATATTTAGTCCGCAAATTCCGCCCTTTTTAGAATTAAATGATGTTCTAAGATAATTAACTGACGGTTGGGATCTTAAGTCAATATGATATAATATAAGGAGTACCTAGTGTCCTTAGGTCTTAAGGTTTCGTCGTTCTAATTTATGATTCCTAATGAGGTACTAGAGGACTAAATTATTCTTTATTCATAGTAGTTACTCATGACTAAATTAATCATTATTCATAAGTCATAACTAACAGTTAATCATTAGACATTAATCACTAAATAAGAGTATTTATTCAAGCCAAAGTATTTAGTTATTTCAAATGATTTTTTTTTTAATTTTCAAAACAAAGTAAAGTTACCGGAAATGCAACCGAATTTAAATTGTGACTAAAGCGTAGTTGTGAATAAATCCGACAACTAATTTATTCATGACTAACGTTTAGTCATATTTCTTGAGTCATGAGTCATTATGTTATTTTTGACCGTCTTGTCTGTCCTATATTTATAAAGGGACTTGCATGAAATCATGTGTGGATTTTGAAATTCAGTAATATTTTGTAAAGTAGCGTCAATAAAATAATATGCCCCACTATCGACAACGGTTTTCATAGGTTTTTGTTAAGTTTTAAAATTTTAGAAATTGTTGCCATCTCAGTTGAAAACAACTCACCGAGTACATTAATTAAAAGTCATTAGCGAAATATGCATTCATTGAAGAATTTTAAGATATGGTAGATTTACGTTTTCCCGACATGAAATTTTAACAGACGACATAATCCATTTAAATGAGCATTTATGCCCCTTCCTGTAAAATCCGAAGAGATGTAGTGGCCCTATAAAGGTGTTGGTTTTGAATGACTGGGAATATTTATTGTACTGTATGTTATTTATATTTCTATCATTAATGCGATGTGCAGCATCGCAAACATTGCAGCTATTAATATTGTTGTTTCTTCGTAGAGAGTAATGTGAAGGCTACAATTGTAATTAATTCCAGCTCCTATTTTGTTGCTTGATTTTGATTTATCGATTAACAATTTTTGGGTACCAACATTCAGTTAGTTGGAGGAGTTATTCCACTCTTCTCTGTATGTATTTAAGAATATGGTAATTTCTTTATTGACGGGTTTTTTGAGGTAGTTAAGCTTCAACAAAAAGAACGCAATGAAACGCAAATTGCGAGAATGTTATGGTTGGGATTCCGAACATGTTGAACTCTGAACCCTGCTCGATTCCTTTTCGCAAGGGCGACTGCGATACTACAGACTGCAAAAAAATGGGTACTCTTTCGAAAAAAACGAAGCAAGCCTCTCCCGGGTCCTTGAGTTTTCCAGGTTATGTAAAGTCTATCCTCCCATTATCTCACGCATTCATACTTGTGTCATTAGTAAGCGAGCAATGGTAGATTTAATTTAGCTGGCTCATATTCCATTGCCTACGGTCCAGGTTCAACAAGAGAAGTAAATCATTTAAAACAAATAACAGGAAAGGCAAATTTAACAGTTATTCTCATAGTCACTGTACGATTGGTGCAATTGCAAATATATGTTCGTGCATTAATGTTTTCTACAATTCTTACAGAAGTAGTCAGATCATTTAAATTGTAAGCAAACTTTGTGTTCCCCCACAAAATTGGTGTATTTTTTGCTATAAATTCCAAGAAATAGGAACACATGAATACACCTCTTATGGTCATATTGAAAATTCAAACACCCATTACCAACAACTATAGGCTGGTTTTTCAAAACCTGAACCAGTATTTTGCTCAAGCTGCGACATCTGCTTATAATTGTCTGTGGTTCCCACATTACCGAATCGGCTTTTACTGGTTCATATCTGTATCATAATATGTTTTATAGTACTCTCGCACCTAGATGTCAGTGTAAGCTCACTATTCGCCGCTTAGCGTCGCTGTAGTTAAAATCTATTTGACATTTTGACATCAAAATATCGATTCTGTTTCCCCAGTCGCATCAGAAATTTTCTCACAAGTCTTCAAAATGTCTGCTGTGCACGAAAGATAGTGGTGTATTCGGTCGGTTTTTTAATTTTTCATTGCAAATTTTGAGAAATTATGGCATAAAAACAAGTAAAATTTGTTGACAAAGTGTTTGAATGCTCATATCCAGTAAAATGTACTGAATAATTTTCAATTTTAATTCAAGAATATCGTGTACAAGATATATGTTCCCAGAATTCTTTGAATATATACAAATTAGTGCGTGTTGGCGTATGCGTGTTTCTTACGCCACGGTGTTACCTAAATTACAAGATTTCATACGCATTAATACCAATGGAATATTAAACAAGGAATAATGAAGTTTCTTAGGAAACGTTCTTATTTCTGTAAAAGAATTGGAATTAAATACATAATAGCAAACATCGCCATCATCACCAGCATCAATCCCATTTCCAGCAGCAGCAGCAGCATTGGTCGGAGGAAAAATCATTGATTTTTGGTTTTTCGTGTTTGATGGTGTGTGTGTGTTTTTGTATTCCTCCACAGTGTATAAATGTGTGTGTGTCTTTTTAACACAAAAAAGAGAAAAGAAGTTAATAAAAAGCATTTCGTTTCGGTTGAGTGTCGTATACGTGTGACACAGTGTGTTCATAAAACAGCCTCGCTCTATCTCTTTTTTTCACATCTGATTTAAATTGTTTTAACGAGAGTGTTCAACTTTGTCCTTTTTTCGGTATTGGTTTTATCTCTCTCTCCTGAGCTTGTGGTGTGTATGCATTAGATTAGTGGGTTTTCATTCAATCCTCGTTATGTCCGAGAAATCGTTCTGCTTTATATGTTGTATATGTGTAAGTGGCGGTTGAGAAGAAAAGAGAAAAACCAATTACAGTAGTGTTTGCAGTATGCAAAATTTAAAATAAAAATGTCAAATTGGGAAAGATTCAAAGAGAGAGCGAGAGAGTAAAATTGAAGAGAATATAAAATTGATTTTTGTATACATGTGCATACATGTCGGTTAAATCTTTTGTGTTTACTGAACTACTGTTTTTCAATTGAATATATCATGTATTTGAAATACAAATTGTCAGATTCTATATAATACTTATTTATAAAGTTACAATGTTTGTTTGGAAAACAACACACAAACATCGAATCGTCTTTTGAAAACAATAATATATTAACTTGTTTATATTACTGTGCTATGGAATATAAAAACTAAGAACTTCCACCCTGTTTGAAAGAGGATTGATATTATCTCAAACAAAAAGGAAATCTAAATTGGGTTAGTGACGCTTCATTGACTTTTACAGGCTTAAGCATAGATATAGTCCATGGACTGTATACATTTCTATATGTATGTAGTTGCATAAATACAAAATTCCGGCCGTCTAAAGATTTGAAATTATTCACAAAACATTAATAATAGTATATTGGTTATTGCAATGGAATGATTTGTAAACAGTGGGAGTATTCATATATTTTGAAATACATTTCCTTTTATTCTAAGTGTTATCATAGACACAACTTCTTTTTTCACGAACAAAAGACTGCCAACAATTATTATTTCAGACCCCCATGGGTTTCTTTTAAACCTTAAGTAAATTCATGAGCCATATTGGAAAGTGGAGCCGAAAAAATACAGATTCCTAAATCTGCATCAACAAAACCATTTATAGGTACTTCGACAAATTTGTAAGTTGATGCAGTAAGCGTTAAAAGAAACATTCTAATTAGCAATATCAAATATGGTTTTAACATAAAATTAACACCACAACTCGTTTTAGGTATTTTTTCTCATTTGGGCATAAATTTAGAAGATTCATTCAAAACAATAATTTACATACATGCATACATACTTGTATATACCTATGTAAATTTCTTGGATACATTTTAAACGAATGTGTCATATGAAGGTGGATAAACACTATTGTCAGTAACAAAAGTAAAATAAATAATAGTGTCAGGTAAACTTAAGCTCACACCATAGTGCTTTTCGAATTATTGGCCTGACTTTTTTTTACTTTAATGTATTCAGTTTCCGGTTCGTTTTTTTTTTTTTTTTCAAAATTTGGAGCATTGTGCTGCTTGATCAGTATTCCACATGTAAAAATGGTATTGGTATATCCAACAAGAACAATTATCGAGCTTATGTTACAATTTCAAATCAATACGCACAACTAGTCTACTTGTTTACGTTTAGCATTGCACTAACAGTTTAACATACGTGTTCATGTAATAGATATTCTGTATATTTTATTTATGTTTATTAATTTTCTGAATACTGAAAACTATGAGAAAGGTGCGTTTATTAATATTCACATCATATTATGCTACAAACCTAAGTTTATCGAAAAATCTTCAGAACAAAAAAAATGTGGAAAAAGAAACAATTGTTTTAAAAACGTAAACATTTAATAGAAAAAAAACCGATAATATTAACCCAAAACTAAGGACGACAATAAAAAAAATAAAAATTAGATGAAATACAGTATACTCTCTTTAACTTGAATACGTACAGACCGCGGTCATGCATGTCAATTGGTTTTTCGAGTGTGTAATTCTTTGTGCTCTTTGATATTTAAACTTTTTTGGACAAGCCGGACCTAAAAGAAATCAACTTGAATTTTTGTAATTAAAAGAACTTCTTTGGCGGAAATTGATCTGTTGTTTAAGGGCACCCCTACCGGTTTAATCAAAGACTCTTAAGGGGAGAATAGAACACATAACAATTTTTTTTTCGTTCATCTGAGCTCTTACAAATGTAACTTTTTCTGGCATATGAAAGAATACTAAGTTGCCTAACTATGTATGTATATGATAATAGTTTGTAGAACATACATATTCAAATAATCTATAAGCCATGCTCGTGGATCACGAATAAATCCCGAAACATTTGGAATTGACGCTTTTTATGTAGGTAGTTCGATGTCAAAATTATCTTGATAGCTTCTTATTTGTTTATTTGTATGGTGGCTAGCAGCATGTTAATGTCATTTTTCTGTTGAAACATATTTTTGATTTAAATCAAGGAGAAGTGAAACGAAATCAGTAAAGTAATTACTACGAATCATGTTTGCAAATTTTCCGTTTTTGGCCAATGAAGTGAAAAAAAATTAAAAACTTAACTTGTAACTTGTCCTGGTCAATAATATATTGTAGTTTGGTATTCAAGATAAGATACAGGTTTATTTGTTACAGAAAAAAGTAAATTTTCACCAACAATTTCGTTTATGAAAATGAAAATAAAAACATTAAAAAAATAGTGTTTTCCGTCCCGATAACAGGTAAAATTCTTAATCAAAAATTAATTACTTCCTCTTTGTTTTGTTTTACTTACTTACTTACTTGTATTCTCCACGAATTATCTGACGGCTGTAAAATTTTAAAATGTAGGTATATTGTATTTTGGTACTATGACATAGATTTATGTGAACTTTTCGCGGGAAATCTTACAACGAACTTGTTTCTATTGCATTTAAATTAATAAATAAACATATTTAACTCACATATGTAATACTGCAGTGTCTAATTATTGTTAAGATTAAAAGCTATACCGGATAGAAGTAGGGCAGCACCTTCTTTGGTGCTGATTTTTAATATTTTGCATATAAAAAACACCATGTTCTAGTTCTTCATTAATTTCAGATAATTGTTGAATGAGTAATTGCTGAATGGTTTCTAAAAGTTTGGCGTACGTCTGAACGAACGCTTTTCTTAAAGATGTTAATTACAAAATAAAAATATGTTATAGTCTCTCTCCCTCCCTTTTTGGAATTGGCCGGTCTCTGAAAGTTACGTTGGCGTTAGTCTAAAAGGATGATTTTTTCCAGGATCTGTGATATAGCTAGATTTGATGTCACAATTAATTCCGTCGTGCAAATAATGTCAAGTTTCGTTAATCTTTACCATATTTCTCCCTGTCTCTCCTTTTGGGAAATCAAAAGATTAAACTTAAAATCATGAAACACAAACAAAATGTTATATCAAAAATGTAGTTTTGTTGTTGCAGAGACTGTATAGGAAAACTGACTTACAAATTAAAACAGATTATCCAGTTTTTTGTCCAAGTCACTACCATACATTTCATTATATGTTGCCGAATAAATTTCTTGTATTGGAAGGATATCACGCATTTTTGCTTACATGGTTTGGTTATTGGTTCTGCAGTATGGGCGATCATGCTGATGCATTGCATTGAGGTTAAACTGTGAGATGGAAACCATGGAGTGCTTATCGAACATTTTTATTTGATTAATAATAGAAATAAAATGTATTGAGTATTTGAAAATATTTGGTGTCTACCAAAATGTCGTTAGATTAATCTGAACTGTGACACCTCTAGTAATATTATTTGAATCTGTGCGAAAAGACATTCGTTGCAGAACATTATCAAATTTTAAATTTCCGAAAAAAAAAAATTTTAAATTTCACATTGGACCCTCTACCTACACCCTTCAGCAACTACTTGAGTTTTGTGTGTTTTTGTTCTTTCATGAGGAGACCTATACTTTATTGCAGACTCCGAATGTCAATATTTGGTAACTTCCCATTGACAATTAAAACTCTGAGTGTTTCTTTATGTACGCTGGAGGAATTAAACTTGGAGCGTCTGCGGTGCTTTCTTATTAATTGTGTAATAGAAAATCGAAATACAGATAGTAGATAATGCTCCAAATACATTGCTTCTTTCAATATAAGGTTTATGATGTAACAGACTGTAATATTGCCCTTTATAACTATAATATTATCATACTTGATATCGGTATCTGTCCGTACTACATTCAGATATGAAACATCTTTATTCTGCACATTCTTAATTCTTGTTTGCTGCCATAAGGTTTCGCTAAAGCATCTTGAACATGTAATCTATTGCTGCCTTAAAAAGCAATCATAATAAGTAGTTTTTTTTAAAGATTTCATATTAATCAATCTCATAACAAATTTTAAATGTCTTGTAGGAAACAAGTTAAACTGTCCGTAAGTTTTCTCCAAATATAGTGCGAGTTTGTTTTTAATTTTGAATTTAATCAAGAGACGTATTATTAAGTCAGGTATGTGCGAACAATATGCATTCAGACCATGAGCAACAACTGTTTTGGGTGTTATTGCTGTTCACGAGTTAAGGGCGCTTGCGGTTTAGTGCCGACTCCGACCTAGGAGTTTGAGTTTGTTTTTTTGTCTAGTCATTTTGTCATTAATTTCATTTAGAAATCCGACGTAGAAGTCGTGTGGCAGTACTTGTCATACATGTAATTGCAACTTTGTACTTGTGTTTCACATAAATGTTCAATCTTAATTCATATTCAAATACAAGCTTTCTCATAATTGGTGTTGGTGTTCATAAAAAAATGTATTAAAATATGTCTTGATTTTGCTTTAAAGCTTAATTGATAAGATTAATACTGCTGACCTTGTATTAAAAGTGGCATTGAACATGAAAATGAATATGGCTGACAATAAAGTTTTGCTGCCAGTTCGAACGTTTAACATACTACCGGTAAAGAATTCCACCTATCGACAAGTGAAATTAAATATATATTTACAAATGTATGGGTATATGCATCCCTTAAGTGCAGTAAATAGGAATATGTTAGCATTTCCCAAAACTCACACGATTAGAGCGGCTTCAATTTGTGGTTGTTTTTTCTCATTGAGAGCTGCTCTCGCAGGAAAATGCCTGAAAAGCCTATGTTAAACATGTATGTATCATTGACCAAAGGAAAATTTCATGTGGCTCTCTTCGTTATCTTTCCATATAGACCTTAATGGGATTAAATTACCCAAGAGGGAGGGTGCATGATTGAAGTGTTACGTCATGGTGTTTTCCGATATCAATATATTTGTATAACATATATTTAATATATATACATATATTTTATATTATACAGTATACATATACTACATACATATGCTTATCTTTATTTAAATAATAGACGTAAATACAATTAATTTTCTTGTAACTGCTTTTAATACTAATTTGCAATTTAAACAAATTCATGCAGATAATTTTTTTTTTAATAAACACGATTTTTACCTTAAAAATGTTCTTGCAATCAGACATTAGTATGTGTGCACATACATATTTATGAATGAACGTTGTGCATGCATACAAACCGTGTTTCCTTCTCGATTGTTTTTATTATTTTGTTGAAGATGGAGATGCTTTCTCGTGTGCTTCCCCTTGTCACGCCCATATGAGTAAATATCTAGTACGACGTATTTTAAAGATGTAAATATATAGGGCTATGTAAGAATATGGATATGTGTAGCTTAACATTGGCTTTGGTTACGTTTAATTTATGGGGATTCCTTATGATTCCGTTTTTGAATAGAGGAAAGATTAAACTCATAAATTAACATCATATTAAGAACATTGAGTCATGAAATGATGCAACTAAGCTTTGGCAGAAAACATATTTTTTGTGTAAATTTCTAAACGAAAAGGTAAATTTATAATTGAACCAAAACATCTGATTACAATCAACGGAAATGGTGTGTTGTATTAAAGTTATTTAAATACATTCGGATCCTGAGAAAAGCGGAACTAAGTACATTTGTACTCATATCTAATATAAGCAATAAACGTTTATAACCTTAAAGGCCGATGTTGTGCCTACAATTCGGAAACGTTTTAAGCTTTCAACCAAGCGTCCAAGCAATTCGTGAGCTATATGCCGCAACATCAACAATAATGTTAATTATGTGTTCATTTTTTAAGAAGCCTTCTGACTAGCTTGAAAACTTTTGAGGAAAGGAATTACGTAGGTAAAATTTTTTTCTTGAAATGGCTGAGGGAAGCAAAAGCATATGCAAATTCTCTCCTCAATAGAGAAGTTTCTAGGCCAAGGTCTAGAGTTCATAACCGTCTCCGAACGGCGAGATAATACAATGAAAAAAAAAAAAACAATAGATTGTGTTGTAAATTTTAAAAGTATTTGTTAGTGTTGATATTAAGAAAGATACTTTCAATTTTGCGGAAATATTACATTTGTCCCCCGAAAACTCCAAAACCGTGACTTCTTCCGAATCATATAAACATTAATCCAAACGATTTTAAAAGACTTTAGCACTAACATTTAACAAATTATCAATTGAACTCAAAACTGTTCTGTTTAGATAAGAATAAAAACGCATTTTATTAGATACAAATCTTTTAAGATTTTACGTAATAAATTTTAAAATAATCTCTAAGCGTCCGGATTAGGGTAAACGAATGTAAGCATTATATCAAATACCTTCTGAATGTGGTGCTTTGTATAAAGGAGTTTTCACTGGATTACTATAATAAACGACTGTATCCATGAGCATTTTTGTTTGACACTCCATCTGCGCTAAACAAGTCAACTCATCCGATGTTTTAAAAGCATTCTAAAATATAAAGCAAATACGCAGTAAGTGCTGATATATGGGTAATATAAAGGTCTTTAAAGATGATAATACTTCTGCAAAATGTATTGCTAAAAACTTTTTAAATTTAAATACTTCTTAATTAACTAGTGCTTGGTTTAGTTTAAATTAAGATTTTAAATTATTGTATTATGTTTACTACAAAGCAAATACTTGAAACTGAAACCTAATGTGTATGAAGAACAATTTTTGTGTAAATGTAACATTGTTTGAGCTGAAAGAGTTAGTTACATATTTACAAATAACCAATCAGTTCCCCACCTCGAACACTGGCGATTGAGAAAAATGTGTTTTTTTTGAAATGATTCTCTGAAACTAAAAAAACGCGTTTCTCAACATTAATTCAAAATTTTTTTAAGCTTTATGTTAATGTAAAGATAAGTATACCTAGTGCTTAGACCTAAACAATATTTTCTATCTTCTTTAGGTGTGACATCATTGAGGCTGGAGTTTCGGATTATTATTACGTCAACTTCAAAAGGGAGATTTAATCAGACGTAACGATGAAAATGACCATTGATTGGTTAAATATGACATCGAAGCTGATCCAGAAAGTGTGCATAAATAAGATTCACATTCTACTCCTATTGTCAATGTACGTAATAGGAAATTTAAGTGCCTGGCAGGAGAATGTTCGACCAAAACTTTATGTAGAATTAGGTAAGTTTATTATTAAATTGTAACGACAAATGCATTTATTTAGCTTTATTAAAACTTTTTAAATGAAATAAAAATATATTAGTTTTTGAAAATGAATTATACACTTGAATGGTAGTAAAGTCGAAATCTATCGCAACGCCCCATTTGTAATGTTTCCAATATATCTCGTGAGGACCAACAACGATGTACCATTAATAATTTAAGCATTTAAATTAAATAAAATATGAAATATCCGATCTAAGCAGTTGCACAGACTTGGGAACGATAGGACCTCTATAGTTGACGTTTAAGTTACGTCTAAATAATTTTTTGACGCCAAAGATCTCGGTAATCATATCCATTGTTATTCTAACGGAGGACGAGTTTTGCAGATACGCCAAAACTAAGCGATACGGTATAGGTCCCTAATTAAAACTCTAATACCCGACCTTAAAATCGATGCCTAGATATTAAGTATCGATAAAGTGAAATTGTTATCGACCATTTTGGTCTGGTTGTTTTTATAAAATCAGACGCAGTGTAAACTTCTGTCCAATGGTGGACATTGCAGGTGTCCGAACCGATCAGGCTATTTTTGTAGGGTTTCAGACAAATACGCAAAATGGCGGACAGAATTATCCCCTTTCTGGGTGGTAGTCGTCGCGGTGTGGTGGGAAAGTGCATCGACTCATTCCAGTTTCGATTCCAGACACCTCACATTATTCACTGCAACACCTACCTGACAACACTCAAAGTGTAATAATTGTTTATGAAAAGCTTCGCAAATCTAGCTGTTTGGAAGCAGACAGGTCCTCATTAACTGGTGAGAGAACAAAAGAACGTACAACACGAGCTGGAAAAGCTAGGTTCTGGTCCGTTTTGGGCTATAGTGCCACTCAATTATTGTTATTATTATACGCTTTTTGTGTAATTCGACAAATCATTCGGCGATTCCATCTATCGAGCATACATTTATCTGATCAATATTTACACATGAGTTGGTGTATGTACCCTATGAACTCATTTCCTCCTACTTTAAAAAGTTCGAAAGACAGTCAATTGGCGCAAGATGCTTCACTCGTGTTTCGCTTGATTTTAATGGTTTATACTTTACTGATGCCGGGTAAGCTGAATTTTGGCCGTCAACGCAGACTACAGTGAATAATTTTTATATATTCCCAGCACCGCTTTCATAGATAATTGAAAATAACAACAGAAATTTTTTTCCTGTGACTTTTAATTCAAAAACATTGCTTACTGCTCAAATCAGTTCACTTTATTTAATAAGATCTACATACTACTGTTTATTCAAGGTCTTCGTAATATTTCCGAATACTCACATGTATCCTTAGAAATGAATTAATTTGTGTCAAACAAAAAAAAAAAGTTGACACAAATATTGAGTAAATACATATATTTCGTTATCCAAAATGCATTTCGATACGATAAAATCAATTTAAACCTATGCATATTTGAACATCATTCTATAATTCTATTAAATTTCAGGTCCTGAAGATATACTCAAGTTTCTCGGAAATGATACTGTCTTAGACCACTTTAAGCTGGTAACTAAAGATGGCAACAGTTTACTTGTGGGTGCTAGGTAAGTCCGCTGTCTTAATTGCTGATATTTAAAAACTTTTGAATTTATTCGATATCGTTAAATTTATGCATGTATTTATAGGCCAATTACATTATTTATGCTGAAATAACTTGCATTTATTGAAAATAAATTAATGTATTTGGTAAAATAGAACATTGAACCATCAAATAGTCTTACTGCGTTGTTGGTAACTTCTTTGTAATTGCATTTTTTAACCCTTCCCATATCCGTGCTATAAAGTGGGTAGGACGAAAAGTACTTAACCTCACCAACCGTTGGCACCTCTATCACAAGAGAAATATACGTTCATGTAGTACATTCTCGTGGCTGGGTGTTGTGGGAACAGGGTAGGCACTGATTGGTATCAACCTGGCGATGCCCAGCTGTTGTAACTGTTTCCCACACATCAACTGTGCTTATAGTACCTCCACGTTGGTAGCCACCGGGTACTGGTTGTTGTTCATCCGAACTCAACTTGCTAAACCTATAAGTGCGACCTCCGCCCAAGAGGTATAAAAAAGGGCCCGGTCCTCCAGGTTGGGGGTGTGCGTCGGGGTAACTGCCCGACCACATTGCAAAATCTACAGTTACGAAACGACCGAACGCCTCGGATACGGATGGATACAATGTTGACGACCCCCGCAAACGAACAAAGGACAATGATTTACGGATCTGCACGTGGAATGTGAGGTCCCTAAACAGACCACGTGCAGCCGATGAACTTGCGGAGGCCCTGGACTGCTATAAAGCAGACATTACCGCAATCCAGGAAATGCGGTGGGATGGGCCGGGCAAGAGAAGAGTGAGAAACTGCGACATATACCACGGCGACTGCTACAGGGAGAGAGGGAAACGCTTATTTGGATGCGGTTTTGTTGTTCGAGGCAGACTTAGGCAAAAAGTCTTAAGCTTCCAACACGTAAGCGAACGCCTCATAACAATCCGCATCAAGGCTAAATTCGGGAATATAAGCCTCATATGCGCCCACGCCCCGACAGAGGAAAAAGATGACAGCAGTAAAGAAGACTTCTATCACCTCCTAGAAAGGACATACGATCGCTGTCCCAGCTACGACACCAAGATCGTTCTAGGAGATTTCAACGCTCAGCTGGGAAGAGAAGAAGTCTTTGCTAAAGTCATCGGAAGACACAGCCTGCACGCCAACACCTCCGGAAACGGACTCAGGCTAGTTGACTTCGCCTCGGGGCGAAATCTCTCTGTGGCCAGCACGCGGTTCCCACACCTCAACATTCATAAAGGGACCTGGCGATCACCTGATCAATCAACCGTCAACCAGATTGATCATGTTGCGATCGACGTCAGACACTCCTCCAGTATTCTCGATGTCCGAACCTTCCGAGGTGCAAACATCGACTCGGATCATTTCCTTGTTGTAGCCAAGGTAAGAACCCGGATATCGAGGGAGCAACGGAGTCGAGACAGGCCAAAACGGTTTGACGTCGGAAAGCTACAATCGCAGCCGATCGCTAGAGCCTTTACCGATCGATTCTCCCTGAAACTGTCTCAAAGTTCGACGCTGCCTGCACAAACAATAGAAGACAAATGGAAACGTTGTCAAGAAGCCATCAAAGAGGCCGCCACTGATGTGCTGGGTTTCATGCCACCACCTAAGAGGAACCCATGGTTTGACGACGAGTGCAGGCAGGCGCATGCAGCCAAACAGGAAGCTTACAAGGCAACGCTGCATCGAACGACGAGAGCTGTTTGTGAGCTCTACAAACAGAGAAGAAGGGAAGAGAACCGGCTTCTCAGAAGAAAAAAGAAAGAGCACGAGAAGCGCGCGGTCGAGGAAATGGAGAGGTGCTATGGCAGGAATGACGTCCGAAATTTTTACCGCAAGGTAAAACAGTTATCTGGCGGTTACAAACCTCGGACTGAAGCCTGCCGGGACCAAAATGGACAACTGGTGGTAGAGTCGCAGTCGGTGCTGAGAATCTGGAAGGATCATTTCTGCAGACTCCTAAACGGCGATGACGACACAAATCCCGCTGTTAGGCAGAATGTTCCACTCAATTTGGACGACGATGGACAAGAATTCCGTCCCCCCGACCTCGACGAGGTCAAGATAGCAATATCGAGACTGAAGTCGAACAAAGCTGCTGGCGCGGATGGACTATCCGCAGAGCTCTTCAAAGCGGCTGGGGATGAGCTGGTTGGGTGCATGCACCAGCTCATCTGTGAGATATGGTCGGAGGAAAGCATGCCCGACGAGTGGAATCTCAGCATCGTATGTCCGGTCCACAAGAAAGGAGACCCCTTCGACTGCGCCAACTATCGAGGGATCAGTCTCCTTAATATCGCATATAAGATTCTCTCTGCCGTATTGTGTGAGCGCCTGAAACCGTTCGTCAACAACCTGATAGGTCCTTATCAGTGTGGTTTCAGGCCAGGGAAGTCCACAATCGACCAGATCTTCACACTGCGGCAAATCCTGGAGAAGTCCCAAGAAGTACAAATCGACACCCACCATCTATTTGTCGATTTCAAGGCCGCGTATGACAGCGTGCATAGAGACGAGCTATACAGTGCCATGTCTAGTTTTGGCATCCCTACCAAACTCGTCAGATTGTGTAGGATGACGATGGAGAACTCTCGCTGCTCCGTCAAGGTCGGTAGCGAACTCACCGAGACCTTCGATGTCAAAAAAGGATTTAGACAAGGCGACGCGCTGTCATGCGACTTCTTTAACATCATTCTTGAGGGGATCGTGCGTAACTCACACGTCAACACCAGAGGCACGATCTTCCACAAGTCCGTTCAATTGCTAGCTTATGCGGATGACATTGACGTGATCGGCCGAACTCAGCGAGCCGTCAATGAGGCGTTTGCTAGCATCGAAGCGGAAGCGGCTAAAGTGGGACTGGTGGTAAACGAGGGCAAAACTAAGTATATGCTGTCATCGAAGAAGGACGCAGAACATCGACGTCTCGGACAGAGCGTCACTATGGGCAGCAGACACTTCGAGGTAGTTAAGGACTTCGTCTATCTCGGCTCCGCGGTGAATAGGGACAATAACATCAGTACCGAAATCAAGCGCAGAATCACTCTTGCCAATCGCTGTTTCTTTGGGCTTAAGAGGCAATTGAGTAATAAAGCCCTCTCCCGAACGACCAAAGTAACTTTGTACAACACCTTGATCATCCCTGTCCTGCTTTACGGCGCAGAAACCTGGACGTTACTAAAAGCGGATGAGGAAGCCCTTGGTCTGTTCGAGAGAAAAGTTCTGCGTGCGATTTTTGGTCCTGTTTGCGTTGATGGCATCTGGAGGAGAAGATTCAACCACGAACTGTATGGGCTGTACGGCGGCATGAACCTAGTCAAGCGTCTACGGATACAACGCTTAAGGTGGCTAGGCCATGTAGAGCGGATGGACAACACTGCTCCGGCCCGAAGAGTCTTCGAATCCGAACCACAGGGACAACGCAACAGAGGACGTCCTAGATTGAGATGGCGCACACAAGTGGAAAAGGACCTCAACCAACTTGGAGTGCGCAACTGGAAGCAGCTGGCAAGAGATCGTGCTAGCTGGAGAGGCATGTTGGTTGAGGCCCAAGTCCACCCCGGACTGTAGCGCCATCCGAAGAAGAAGAAGAAGTACATTCTCGTAAACGGTTCGGTGATTCGATTCTCGCTTTTGGAAGGGAATCGCTGAATTAAGGAGCGCTTGAATGATGCATATGGTGAATTCTTCATAGATTATTACTTTCAGAAATTGCTTGAACGAGTTACAATGTGGCTGCAAGTCGATTTTTGATGAGCCATCCCAGGTGAACCGAAAACGGCTCCGACGGAGGATAACGTGACAAAAATCGAGGATCTCGAGCGCGTTATAGCTGCGACAGTATATATCTCAAAAGAAAGAGGTCTGCGTAAAGTATACGACATGAGAAAAATGTCTGCACGATGGTTGCGACATTTATTCACTCTAGACAACAAGCGCTGCCCTAAGACTATTTCAGAGCAGTGTTTGACACTATTTAAGCGAAAACACTGCCCTAAGATTATATCAGAACAGTGTTTGGCGCTATTTAAACGAAATCAGATAGAGTTTCATGACAGTATGTGTTTTTTCATTTACATAAGTATTGGAATCCACAGATTTCATTGTACAAATTTTAAAATGTTGAGCTCATATTCGTTTCAAAGTAATAACTTTCAAACATTGAAATCCTAAATCCCCCCTGTGACCAAGTATAGAGGGTGGTAGGGTTCAGCATGCCCGTAGTCGTGCATATTTCTTGCCTCTCCTATTGCTTTTCTGAATTCAATTCTTCTAAAGACAATAAATATGGAACGGCTTTAATTTACAATTAAATAAGGCCGAAATTTAAAAATCTGGCGACCTTCAAAGTGCCAAATGCCACAGTCCTGCGAATCGTTCTGTATAAAGTGAAAATTGTTAAGTAAAAACATGGCGCAAATGTTATTAGTTGCTTCGTTTAATGATCTATAAAATAAGATTTATTTAGACGCCATAATTAATTTTGAGTTCTTGCCACAATTTGTTTTTTTTTAATTATTTGTAATGTAATCAAAAACATGAATCGAATATTTGCAATTTGATAAATTATTTAATTTTCTTTTTTTCAGGAATGTTGTTTACAATCTGAGTATACACGATTTGTCGGAGCAACAAAGGCTCATATGGTCATCGCCCGAAAATGATGTCAAGATGTGTGTTATGAAGGGCAAAGATGAGGTAAAATAAATAAAAATTTTAAGTACGTCATTGAGCTAGAAAATCAATGAAACACGTAGGTTACATGTTCGGTTAATTCTTTCATCATAAGATCCTCGTTTCCTTCTTGCTGCCCGCCCCCAATGAATACTTTTACGTTCAGGAAATTTGACGCATGTCTTGCCTCAATAAACACATGACTGATTTGGTTAGCAGTTCGATCATCCGGTGTGGATTGTTTTGCAACAAAACCTTGTGGAAAAAGTATAACGAATAGCGATAACTGTTGGTCAGTCATGGAGGCTGTATTTTTTGCTACACAAAAGATGATGTTTTTACCAATTGAAGTATCCGTGTACAATTAAGGCATCGAATTCCGTACAAGCTTCAAGAGGTTAACAATTTTTGATGAGTTCTGGCGTGGGAACGTGAATAAATATGAAGCAAATGTTGTAGAATTTTCCCTCGATGCGGAGTACAGCCAGGCGATCACTTATCGGTTAATCGATCGACAAATCCGCATATTAAGATGTGCTTTCTGCTTACAGCAGCACACTCCTTCATTTTTCGTATAGTGCCTTTCGCAACAAATTGCCTATCTCTTGCCTAGAACCTTCTCATACGTACATTAGTTGATCGCCTGTGGAGTATATCACATATACAAATTTTTGTATAAAAGGAATCGAATTAATGCTATTGAAATGTTGACACAACTAGTGAATTTTGCATTTTCATTTTTTACATATATATGGTTAATATTAATTGCAGGAAGCATGTCAGAATTACATCCGAATACTGGTCGTAACATCTCCTGGAAGGTTGTTGGTTTGTGGAACTAATTCATTTAGACCTGAATGCACATCGTATGTCATAAACTCAAATAATTACTCACTTGAAGCAACAAAAAGTGGTCAAGCCGTTTGTCCGTACGACCCAAAGCACAATTCTACATCAGTTTTTGCAGGTATGTATTAAAGTTTCCTAGACATAAGGAATTAGACAAAGAACCTACATTATATTAAACTTTGTGGCAAAAAGTATGAACACCAATCAGACGCTGTAATGCCAGAATATTTTCTCGGCCATTTTCAACTGTATGTGCATTAACTGTCCCATATATCGCCTGAAAAGGCTGAATACTCCGCTCCCATAAATAAGAGACAACAATATGTAGGTCAACAGCCTAACAGCAATTTGTGCACTTATAACATAAACAGAAGAATTCGGAGTAAACCATGAAATTATGTCAGTTGTCCACTGTGTTGTTCTGACGTTAATTATCATAAAAAGGATTAGACTTACAAAAGTTTAACCGAGCGAATTCTCATATTAATCACCCTTTTCTTCTTATATCCGTTTTCTCGTTAATATAACAAATTGTTAATATATATTTACGAATATAATAATATAATTTATTAATTATACCACATGTATTTTTTTTTTATAAACTTAAGATAATGAATTATATACTGGCACTGTTGCTGACTTTAGTGGTAGTGATCCTATTATCTACCGCGAACCACTACAAACAGAGCAATATGACAGCTTAAGTTTAAACGGTAAGAAAATGTTGTTTCGTAATTATTACAAAGTTTCAGTTTATACCGAATTTTTCTCAATTTTTAAATATTTAGCTCCAAACTTTGTGAGCTCCTTCACACAGGGAGACTTTGTGTATTTCTTCTTTCGGGAAACAGCGGTGGAATATATCAACTGTGGAAAGGTAGGTTTATCTCGAAAACAGTGCGTACTAACAACATTATTAATGTCACTGGTTACACTCTTTTCAGGCTGTTTACTCCCGTGTAGCAAGAGTATGCAAGTGGGACAAAGGAGGGCCTCATCGTTTTCGAAACAGATGGACATCTTTTCTAAAATCGAGACTCAATTGTTCCATACCGGGAGATTTTCCTTTTTATTTCAATGAAATTCGTAAGTATTACTCTTTTTAATCTGATATGATTATACCTGCCTAAAATGTTCTATACTGTTTTAATTGAAATATTGTCATTCCCTTAAATAAAAAATATGTAATAAACCCAGTACAATTTACAAAGCCATAGGAAATCAGTGCGGCATTTACGAGCGTTTATTGTTTCTATACAAAATGATACTTCTGCTTACTGTGTGGCAGGTGGAGGGTCTTTTTCAGCAACTACTCGTGTTTTGCGTGATAATGCTATCTCACGAATAAAAGGGATCTACAGTTTGTTATCGAATCATTGAATTTTTTCATAGACAATATGTACTCCTTGAGGGTTGAGCGTATTACGCAATTCGAAAGAGGTGGTACGGTGACAAATTGTGAGACGTTCGGTCTGGGGATCGAATCTGGGACCTTCGGCGCGTGTATCGTACCTACTTTTCCACTACACCAAGCGCCGCGTCACGCGACCTAAAAGTCCATATTTATTTTAAGTGCTTAACTCTATTCTTAGTTCAATCTGAGCTAAGCTAACCCCATCTTCTACGGTTTCGCATGCACGATTATGATTTTTCTGCTTTGCGTCCTAGAGTATATATTATAAACGTTTGTTTTGCCATTCATTTACTGACATAAAATTTTGAAGCATAATTTAATGATCTATCATGAATAGAAAAGTCCCCAATAAAAATGTGTGCATTTAAATACATCTTGAAGAAAAGGAAAGCGTGAAAGGACAGCGCTACGTAGATTAACTTACGTGTTAGGCAATTTCCTTATAAATAAAACCAGTGTAACTGTGTAACTGTCAAAATTTAAAAGCAAACTGACGCTAGTTTCACTCAGTTCGCTTAAATCGTCAAAGTAATACGTTCTTTTCTTGTCTACAGATTGTTTTGCATTAGCGGAAGAGATGAATGATACTTTCTTTCTCCTCTTCGTCCCTGCAACTACGGCAAAATTTATCTTGGGGAAGACTTAATCAGTTAGCGTGTGTGTCATTTGAACAATGAAGTCGGTGAGCGTTCTTTTCGGCATTTTGAAGACCTGTCTAATCTAATTATATAATGAGCTGGTAAAACAACAGGGTGTATATTCGGACCACCTACATTACGTATTAGTAATCGCCTTTAGTTAAAGCAGATGTTTTGTTGTAGCGGACGACATTCCAAAACGTGCATATCCTTGAGGGTGATTTTTCGGAATGGCGTAGCATCCCGGCCAATGGTGTAACACTTAGCCTTTTCGACTAACGTTCGTTTCAACTTAACAGAGTTCGAGAAGGGGTTAACAGAGCAGTTTTATGTTTCTTAAAAGAACACTGAAGGCAGGTCAATACTTGTACATGATTTATGATATTTAATTATACGGACGCGCGGCTGTACTGCAGATTTATGCCCACTGTTATCTGTTTTCTGCTTACAATAATATCGAGTTGTAAAAGATTTTTTAGACTGTAGGTAATGAGTTGCAGTATATAGTAATGAAGGCTAAATGGGGAATTTTGTATTTTTCCGAAGAGAGCGAATTCCTTTTTAAGAAGAAGATGTAAAGAAGATATACATTTCTCAGGCACACCGATAATTCTAACCAGATCGGCCGCAGGGCAATAACTTTGTAGCCATACATTATACTTTAGTTTTTTTAAACTTCACTTTTGTTTAGAAACAAGTAAATAATTCAAGATGTAATAAAATGTTGTTTTTGGTTTACAGAATCGGCTAGCAATCTCGTAGATGGACACTATGGGCATTCCAGTTCGAAGTTAATTTATGGAGTATTTAATACTCCCATTAATTCAATTCCCGGATCAGCAGTTTGTGCATTCTCCTTGCAGGTAATTTTTCGTATATAAAAAGCAGTTCTGAGTTTGTGGAAAAAATTGTTTCTGCAATATTGAGGCAAATAAAGCTATCAAGCGTATTATTGGTGCCATTTTGGACAACAATAGACGAAAGTGTCATAGTCTTAAGTCATTATTGAGAAGAAAACAAAACTACTGTGATCGGAAACAAAGGTACAAGACTTCTCGTTGACGTCCTGCAGTGATGGTAAAATTCTTTGGAGGAAAGCGCATTCGAGTGTGGAATCAGAGTTCTTTTTTCCCGATCTACAAGAAAGGATCAAGCGACGATGGATACAATTCTTAATATATAGATAAAGAGAGTACAGAATCACGGCTGATCCGGGATCGAGCAGACAAATGCAATGGAAAAGAGTCTAAACAAAAATTAAACACAACTGGAGAGAGACAAAACAAAATGGATAAGCTGTAATACCACGCAGAGAAAAACAGGAACTTTTAGGAATGAATATTTGGCTTTAAAAAAGTTTATGGTTATTTCACAAAGTATGTAGAAATAAAAGATGTATTATCATTCAGAAGAATAGTCCATTAAGAATATTCTCAATCGGTCTTTTAATATTCTTGGTACTTGTGACAAAATTCGCTAACTAATTGACAGTGTCATTAAATGCCTGGAATATAACTTTGCCTCTTGAGCAATTAAAGAGAACACCTAACCAAATTTCTCAAATGCAAACAATAACAAGAGCAAGTAGTCATCAAAGAAATCATTGTCTATTTTTAAGAACGAAAAAAATAAAGGTGTTTCTTAACGGAGATTATTAAAATCAAGCCACGACACAATGGAAATAGCCATTTGTTCCTAATAAAACAATTTTTTTTATACATATGTATATATGTAAATGTAACGTATCATTTTCATTGCAATTCATTCTTTTATTGTTTAACTCAATTTTAATTGTTATTTAATTTTTAATAAATATTTAATATTTTGTAATCGCAGGATATTGCAGACACATTTGAGGGAAATTTTAAAGAACAAAGTGGTATCAATTCAAATTGGCTTCCAGTAAATAGTGCGAAGGTTAGTATTTATTTAAATTTATTTAAATCGGAAACTTCATAAATCGTATTTTAAGACGATAGCATACATGTGTGTAGCACGTCTGTACGCCAACCTTTAAAATAAAATAACTCACCAATTTGTTATTTATTTTAGAGTTTATTTTTTATGCGTATTGTTTTACGCCTACACTCACTGCACTCTGCTTTGCGAATGACGGGCATAAAATATTGTGCTCACTATGAGTATATCATACCGATGGTTGTTTCTTAGAATGCATATAAAACTTCTTTAGAGTCAAATCTATCAAATCTTATATTTCTAACTTATATTTTCAAGAACCTTTCAATTTTAACCCTCTTTTTTCACTTTTTAAATTCAGGTTTAAAAAGTCCCACTGTGACGAATATTGTTTGAAAGAGTTTGCTCGATTTGTGTTTTGACAGAAAGATTTTAGAAAAATGTGCATGTGACATTTTTGAATGCTTTTTAAATGTAACTGCGTTTTTTCAAAGACATAATATAGTGAATAGAAATTACTAAAATATTTTGGTTCTACAACTTAATTCGTGCGATTATAGTTGTAGGCCCAATATATTTCCACATATACAATACATATGTGTATACAACAATTGTGTTGAGATTAACATGCTGAGTATGTGTAAGTTATTTACAAAAAAAGGTTTGAACGCAAGCAGGCCTTACGCACTTTATCCTTTATGAACACACGCACTTTATTCCTTATGAAAACATGTTAAATGTAAACAAATATCCGCTATGTCCTTATAATTTAATTTACAATTTCTGAAAATATTTTCTTTTACTTTAGGTGCCAGATCCTAGACCTGGCTCTTGTCATAACGACTCGAGAACGCTTCCCGACTTAACTTTAAACTTTATTAAGACACATTCATTAATGGATGAGAACGTACCCGCATTCTTTGGTCAACCGATTTTAGTCAGAACTAGTACTATGTAAGTTAAACGTTGCATATATTTAAAGTAAAAATACTCACTTCAGACCTTTTATTATTAATCTATTTGATAAAATAAAGTATATATGATAAAATGTTTAAAATTGAAATAAAACCAATAATAATTTTCAAAAGAAGGACAAAAATCAAAATATATTCATAATGTTGTATCTGTACAATACAATTGTAATGAAAATATAACACTCTCGGCGAAATTCAAATTATTCCCAAACTATACATCGATTAAAAAATTACACGTCACGCAATAAACCAAATGTTATCTTTATTATTTGAATATTTCAAAACAGCTACCGTTTTACACAAATAGCGGTGGATGCGCAGATAAAAACTCCTGGAGGGAAAACGTACGATGTAATATTTGTTGGAACAGGTAAGTTCAGCTTCTTTGTTTAACCTAAGTCTTCCTGTTCGGGTAAAGAGGTAGTCACAATTTGAAAATATGAACATAGTCTGGGATCACTAGAAAAACGATGTATATCTTTTTCCATATTCTATGGAATAATCGTTACAATTGTGTGCCACTGTTTCAAATTTTTGTGCGGGTACAAAAAAAAAAACGAATTAAAGTAAAGGGTGATTTTTTAAAAGCTATAGGAAAGTTTTTCAAAAAAACGCAGTCCAATTTTGGCATGCTCTTTTCAACATTTCGGCCGGTATCTCACGAATAAATGCTTCAATGTTGTCTTTCAATGCGTCAATTGAAGCGAGTTTGTCTGTATAGACATGAGCTTTAACATTGCCCCACAAAAAATAGGCTTAAAGGCTTTAAATCGCACGATCTAGGCGGCCAATTGACTGGTCCCGAACGTGAAATAGAATGTCCATTGTTGCGCTGGCTGTGTGGCGTGTGGCACCGTCTTGTTGAAACTACATGTCATGCAAGTCAAGGTCTTGCATTTTGGGCAAAAAAAAGTTGAATATCATCTCACGGTAGCGCCCACCATTTTCAGTTACTTTACGATTCGCATCATCTTTGAAGAAGTACGGTCCAATGATGCCACCAACCCATAAACCGCACCAAACTGTGACTTTTTCTCGGTGCATTGGTAGTTCTTGCAATGTTTCTGGGTGATATTCACTCCAAAATCGACAATTCTGCTTGTTTACGTACCCATTGAGCCAAAAATGAACTGACCATAAAATGGAAGAAGCGCGCGATGAACTTTCTTACCAGAGCACGCATTTTGATAATAAAATTCAATAATTTGCAAGCGTTGTTCGTTTGTAAGACGATTCATGGTTAAATAATAGACCGAACGGAAGAAGTTTGACAGTGAAACAAACCACGAAACGTGCGTCAGCTGTTTAAGCCAGTGTTGCCAAAAAGATAATAGCTAAAAAATCACCCTTAACATACAATTAAATATATATCTTATATAGTGTATATATGTGAACGTTTGTTTTTATGTTTTAACAGATCATGGGAAAATCATCAAATCAGTTAATGCTGAGTCGGCGGATTCAAATAAAAAGGTTTCTTCGGTAGTAATTGAGGAAATCGATGTTATGACCAAAAGTGAACCCATTCGTAATTTAGAAATCGTTCGAACAATGCAATACGGTGAGTAAATAAGTGAAAAAACTATTTTTGCTGTTATCCTCATCTTCTGTAAATGCTATCAAGAGTTGTTTTCGTTACAAAATAACAATGAAATACTTCTGTTTTTAGTGATTTCTCTAATTTTTTTTTATTTTTGAAAAATTATTTGTATGAAAGTCCAAAGACTAAACAAAAAACTGAGAAAGCCCTTCAAGGAGATTCAATTTCTACAAGCTTAACTTCCTTCTTGTTGTTGTGTCCTAAAATATAGTTTTATAGTTAAGTATCATCAAGTCTCCCTTGATTCACAGTCACTTCATTAATGCAGGTAGTTTCAGAGAATACAACACGATGTAATGTATGGTTTTTGAAAAAGGAATTAATTATCTCCATGTCTCTTAAGTATCACAATCATGGTGTTTATGGAAAGCGGCGTGTTAAGTGCAGTATTCTCAACAGTTTGAACGAATTCAAGTTTAAATCAAATCTAAACCTGAGTTATATATTTGTGCATTAGCTTTTGATTAAAAAATATATACGCACATATTTTGTAACTTTCACTTCGGCAATTAATCGATTCCGCTTTTATAACTCTAAACTTGTGTTCAGAATCGTATACGTCTAGTATTGCGTCAGAACTTTATTATGACTTGACATAAAATTTGCAGTATTTATTAGGCTAAAGATGATTAACTTCAATACCGCAACTAAAAATACATATATTTTTTTAAGATCAACCCAAGGAAGGCAGTTACGACGATGGAAAACTTGTTATAATAACAGATAGCCAAGTTCTTGCAATAAAATTACATCGCTGTAATAATGATAAAATAACAAGTTGCAGGTAAGGATTTCATTTTGTAAAGAATCTTTCTTTCATATTATTTATATTCCATAACGAATTTCAGTGAATGTGTCGCGCTTCAGGACCCATATTGTGCGTGGGACAAGATTGCTGGTAAATGTCGGTCCCATGGTGCCCCCAGATGGCTTGAGGAAAATTACTTCTATCAAAATGTTGCAACTGGGCAACACGCAGCATGTCCATCAGGTACGTCTGCAACTAATCTAGGGTATACGTCTCTAAGTTTACTTTTGCATTAAAAATAATATTGCTAGAAAAACGCTAAAAAACAATATGTACATTATATTTTAACAGGTAAAATCTCCTCGAAAGACGCAAACGTTGGAGAGCAAAAAGGTTATCGAGATGATATGGACCTACTTGATTCTCGGCGTGCTGGAAAGGATCAAGAAATCATCAATATTATGCAGGACAAAGATTTTGAGGGTAAAGTTTTAACTCATAATACACATACATATTTCAAGCTTTAATTTTTTCTTTGATGGATTGTGCACCTGGTAGATAGTTGAATTGCGTAAGAGCACAGTTTATTTATGTGTGTCCCAATGATTAATGGAGCACATTTCGATGTTTGCTTTAACATCTTTAAAATCCTTTAAGTTTTTCTCAATTCTGATCTTTGGAGCGCAATACTATATTCTACATCTTATTAACAGTATACTATGGTCAATAATTACCATGAAGAAAATGCTAAAATGAATTTGCTTATGAAATCGAATTACATTTCTAAATAAGCACTATATAGGTGGATTAATACTATAGATAACTTCAAATAATGAAACAAATTTCATGTACAGACAATAGCGGGTAAATGACAAATGTATTCGGTTATTTTGACCCATGCACTTTCATATATTCCTATATTACTTCATGCATGGTCCTTACCTGATTTTGTTTTACTTATTTCAAAATTCTAAAAAATAATAAAGTGTATTTTGAAAACGACTTCAATATCAGTAGGATTACAAAACAGAATTAATAGACGCAAAATATAACGAACTTATTGTACCAAGTCAATCCAAAAACTACGGTAGCACTGTGCTTTTGTTCTACACGTTAGAAACCTACCTGCATGTGCATCTTATCTGAATATTGTATATGTAAGCACCCAATAATAAGTGTTCATATTTTTTAACAACTTAAAGAAAAAGAAATAATCACTCTTTAATTATAATTATTTTTAATGTCTACTTGTAAGGTAAATGTTTGGTGTGTTGTAAAATTGATGTGTATATTTTGTTTTTTATTTTCTTTTTTATCAAATTTGTCGTTTTTGGTTGTGCATTGTGCGCCAACAACAAAACAAAACTAAAGGTCCACAAATTTCAGCAGATATTATCAATGCGCAATACACCGTAGAAACACTCGTTATGGCTGTCTTAGCTGGGTCGATATTCTCCCTTTTAGTGGGATTTTTTACAGGCTATTTTTGCGGTCGAAGGTGCCACAAAGATGAAGATGATAATCTTCCATACCCCGACACTGAATATGAATATTTTGAACAAAGGCAGAATGTGAATAGGTATGTATATATGCAGATTATAATTAATGCTATAAGTTATTTATTTAATAACACTGTACTCTACATAGAATTCAAGCAGAGCCAAAACTTCTTCCACAAGTAGAAGAAGTGACATATGCTGAACCAGTTCTTCTACCTCAGGCGCCAAGTCAGAATAAGATTCAACATTCACCAAAGAGTACACTACGGAAGCCTATGCATCATCATGGTGCAAATTCGGAAACCCTCTTTCAATTTCAACCAGATGGTTATAATACCAGGGAGACATATCGTGGACGTGATAACTTTGGTACATTAAGATCGCATCAAGTGAGTTAGACTTGTGATATTATATTTCACACTTAATTTTTCACTCACATTAATATGGGTTTTCGTATGACATTTTTAGGGAGATAATTACCGGCGGGGTGATGGTTTTTCAACTACACGAAGTGTTAAGAAGGTAAGAAAATTTATTTTTAATATTTTTTCGTAATTATTCCTCCTATTTTAAGGATCATTGTTATTTTTTTTATATTCGATTTTAATATTTTAATTCTGTTATACAATCACTTTAATTTTACATACCGCGGGATCTATTCGAACTTTTAGAAGAAAGCGAATAATCACCTTTGCTACATTTTAAATATGTCTCCAATTTTTATCCAAAGATTTTTTTGTTTTTAGTTTTTATTATTTGCTTTGCAATGTAGGTATAATACTTCAGTATGTTATATTAATAGTTTTTGACTACGAAACTTGTTCTCAACTTTTATTTTTTTTTTTTTTTTTTTTTTTTGTTAAAGAAAATTTAAACCTGGATCAACATTTTAGACAAAATACTTTTAGCAATAGCTTTATTTTAATACAGTTCTGCTTCTTCTTTCGCATACTTAAAAAAATAAAATAATGTAGCTCTCCTTATTCCTCAACTTTGTGAAACTGAAAAATTTTACTACGGTATCCGTTGATCTACACATGGAAGCGTCCAACATGAATCTTCAGGTAGCGCATGGCAAATTGATTGAAGTTCTTCTTTAATTATATTCGTCATGACATCCTCGTTTAAGTTCTTTCTATGGCTCAGAAACAAAATCTCTTCCTGTAGCCATCCTGACTGTTATAGGTGCATTCCACTGTAAAATTAACGCAAACAGGTCTAGCATCAGTGAGCTGATAGCAGTTTATAATATATAAAAACCATATTGATCTTTTAGCAAAATATTCCTATCTTTATACTATATTGTCTTAAGTTGAAAATAACAGTGCTTTGCGATCAAGCTTCTCATGTATAGTATCCCGTAAATCCTCAATGGGGTTAAGGATATTTTAGACTTTCTATCTTTGTTAAGTCAATATGCCTAGTGCAAAAGTTTATTCCCTTATTCCCCTCAGTACAAGTGAAGTGTAAACACTGGGAAACGAAACTATTCATTGTGCCACAAATCATGACCCAAGTCCGTTGCGGAAAAAGTAAATTGAAAATTACATTTCCAATGCCGTACTCTTCTGTAACCTTGGTGAACTAAAGACTCCGTGTCGCAGGTAATTAGATCGATATAAATTAAATTTGAATTCCTTAGAAAAATGTCTACTTTGCAGCAGTTTAGTGTATGTGTGCACTATCAAAGATGATATAAATTCAAACAATCATTAGACCGTCGTTTCATGCCCAGACACATTGGGACAGATATCAAAAGTCTTTACTGTGTAATTCATCGTAAACATTCCGTTGTGTAAAGTTCAATCAGTTGCGTAATCTCTTAAGCGACTGGATTGGTATGAAACTTCGCAGATGTGGCAACAGCGTACCAAAATACGCAGACTATATTATTGCATTATTATCGCACCATTAGACCGTAATGGGGTTATTTATCAACCTAATTTGTGATGAATTTGAAAAAAGTGTTATATTCATAAAAAGGAACGTTTTTACATTTTAATATGTTTTCTATTCGCTGTCCAGCTTCTTATATAATAATAAATGCATGCAATGAAATAGTATTAATGTATTCATTCTTGGTTTGAAACTTAGTTTTTGTCTAAATATCTCTTTAAATTTATATGTTAGACTCTAAATTTCAAGTTTTACTTAATTTGACATATTAACTATTATCACGCTTTCTCTATCCATTCTTTCTCTTTCACCCTATTAGGTATACCTTTGAGACGGGAGTGGGGCGGCTGAGACCAGTCAGGGACTTATTACCCAAAATATGGTAAATACCACATAAATTAAGATAAACTCACAAGCAATAACAAAAAAATAATCACTTAGAATTATGGGAAAACTTCTTTTTGACTCAGTTTAACTCCTTAAACACATTTCATTTTCATGTTTAAAACAATACCAGTATCTTTAAACATGCTTCATACCATTTATCGCTGTACAAACAATATAATTTACTAAACACAAATTCATTCGGTATTAAACTTGATCCAGCCATCCCGCACCCAACTCTTCTGTACATTTGGATGACATAAATTTTATTTCATCCTATAAAATCTATATGAGAAATATTTTAAAATTTGTATGTGATCTAGTTTGACATTCTGAGCCGTAAAATGATCTTTAGTTGGATTCTGATGCAACATTTTATCCGTTCTATCAATCGAAATTGTGTTCTTTACAATTGTCTTATGTTATGGCTGGCATATACTTAACAGCTCTTTCAAAACTTCTACATAAAAATCAAACATATATCCCCGTAGTAATAATTTTGTTTTGTGTGCGTAGTACTACTTTGATGTAGAGGAGTGAGAGAACACATTGTCACAGAGTCCAAAAATATAAACAACAGTGATTTTTTTTTCGTTATTTTATTCACAAGCATTTTATTATTTGATTTATTTCAATTACCATAGTCTTTGCTCAAACACAAAATATTTTCCATCAAATTTAACTCAGGCTGTAAACACAAACACACGAAACCGAAGCCTTGGCCGATTAAGGAGACAGCCGCCCCGTCATGGTATTGGTAAGTACTCACGTAAAAGGCGTGCACTGAGCTTTTTTTTTACCCTAACAGCATTCACTTTCAGAAAACTTTCTCTCATTTTATCTTTTGATTATTTGTTCGCACTTGTTCTAATAAATGTATATATATTCCAAAACATATTTGATTGCAAGTGCATTGGTTGCCTAAACTCGTCCACACATTTTTCATGCTTAAAGTTTCTGCGATGGGTTAAAGATCCTTAACGGCACAACTACTTTAAAACACAATGTTTTATTTATACGCTAATAAATCAGCGTCGCCCGTGTGTGGGTGAACTTAAAAAGCAGGTGAATGTCTGAATGCATGCCTGAAAAAAATTCCAAACCAATTTCAAACAAAAAAATTTTTGTTTTACATTTTATCATTCTCAGGAATTTCGTGTAATAAACATGTAAAAATATTTTTTTTTGCTAACTAATATTAATTTCTCCCAACACTTTATCAAGTTAATAATGACATTATAGAATACAATCAATGACATTTTTTCTCATTTTAGTAACTCAACACCGTTCAAATAGCCCGCAAAACTCAAGTTCAGGATCATCACCTGTTATGTCAAATAGTAGTTCTAGTCCAGCACCACCATCTAGTAGTCCAAGTCCACAAGAGAGCCCTAAGAATTGTAGCTACATATATCGTGATTGATTGATATGCAGCACCAAATCCATGCCACTTATCAAATCGGCAACAACTGCCACTAGTATCGCCGTATCCTTATCACCGACAACGCCCATCCAGACATCCGTCTTACCAACAAAAAAATCAAATGAAACGCAATTCATTATCAAAAGTGCAGAAATCAATGAAGACAGCAATGTTGACGAACATGGTAATAAAGATGCTAATAAGGTACAACACAAATCGACAGAAGTCTATAACCGGAGTAAAAAGTCGATCAATTGTTTAAAACTTACACCTTCAAATAAACGACAAATACCGGCAGATAAAGAAACTTTAACACGTAGTAAGAACAACAAAAATGCCAGCACAACATCTTCAAACTCTGTGACAACTCCTACGAGTATAAAACTTACAACCGCTATATTTTCTCCACAATTTAATGAGAATCTCGCCTCACTTAATCGCAAATGGACTAATTTTAATCGTCGTAGTCATCGCCGCCGCAACAGTAGTTCAGGGGATTCAAAGGAGCTCGATAAATTAGTGCTTAAATCCATGGACTGGGATGATAACGATATTTATTGAGAAAATAAATAAGTGAAAAAGATTCTTTTACATATAAGATAAACTGATAAATCTACCTATTTCAACATATGTATGAATCAAATCTGTCTAGTTACGACGAAACTGGAACTGTATGCATATGTATCTGCATAAACACTAACCAAAAATTAAAGTAAAACTTGTATAAAATTAATTATGAGATGAACCTTATAATCAGGGAAAGGCCTATCAATTTTCCCTTAGCTTATTTATATACTAAATTAGTATAAAACATTTTACATGAAAAATCATATTTAGATAAAATAAACAGAAGTTTTACGTAAGCTTAGAGTAAACTCCACTTACACTTTAATAAAAATTCATAATAGATCTTAAAATAGTGACGAAAAGTATACACACAACACTTGGAAACTATAATTTATATAGTTTCATAACTTAAAATTGCAAGTTATGTGAGCATGTTGTTAGGGGGATATATACATGTGTATAATTCAAATACGCAACTTATATCAATATAAGTGAATCTTGTATACATACACGAATAATTTATACTGTAAGAAAGTTTACTGATTTTTCTTTCTTTTTTTTACTAAACTCAAAATTCAAAGCCAATGAAATTATTTTTCATATAAATAAGACAGGAAGAACTTTAAGGGAAAGTGTGTTAGGCGATGGCGGAAACTCAGAAACAAAAATCCTTTAAGTCCGCGCAGATACACGCCAATCCACAAGTAAATCAACTGGAAAATGTATTCAAATACAATGAAAATGTTTCAATATTATTTGTATTAACAAGCAATTAAGGCTTCACCATAAACACAATAAAGCGTGGCCAAATAGACATTATCGGTGTTATGTGGGGTTAAAATGAAACTATAGATGCTGTTCTTCAAAAAATAAAATAGCGATACGAAGAAAACATTGCTGGTTAAAAGAGAAAACTACCTCTTGTAGTCCCGTCGCGCTGTATTTGGAATATATAGCGGCAGTAGTTTATGCCTCACCGCATCAGCTCATGCGTATATTTACGCTTAGAGAATGCAACTATTATAAAATGCTTTTGAGGCGACATGAAATGTTGTCTCTTCAATGCTTTAACGCACGCACAATGAAGTTCTTATTGTCATATTCAGTACAAGATAAGTAACTTCGAATGATTGCCATTTGTTTCAAATTAACTGTGTTCTAATACATCACACTGCTACTTGAAAAAAAAAATCTTAATTGTAAGGATCGTTTAATACGTTCTTAAAATACAAATATAAAGGTTGTTTTATGTTTATTCCTAGTCCAATATATACAATGAATATTATTATTTCATATTATTCTCATTTAACATTCAGTTTTATCTATGAAGTATGATTCATTTGGCTTTTATTGATAGTTGTGACGCATTCCATTTAATATTAATAATTAATTCTGTTGGTATGCAAACTGAGACGGATGGGAAATCAATCAGGTCTATATGCATTTAATTTAATTTATTGTGTTAGTCACTGTATGTTCACATTTTAAAATTCTTATACTTTTTGTAATAACATTTCAGAACCCCAAATCTGCAGAATCGTTTATTTGTTATAACAGTAGTAATTTATTTGACCTTGAGCTCCTACAAAATGTATATAACATTCGCCTCTGTTTTAATATACGAGTAAATTTAAACTTAGTTAGCATGTTTAAATGAATAAATTACTGTAAATACAATATGGACGAAATTTTTAAGACAAGCTTGCGCCTCTCAAGGCTTCAGAGCTAAATTTAAATAGACACATCGCACTTTGCAGCGATTACATGTTATCCATCGTAATTTCACTTAAAAAGAACAGCTAAAATAAAGCGTAGGTAAATCTAAATAATCGATTTTGAAATTTAGAGGCCGAGGAAAGCAACTTTAAATAGCGTATCACAGCCTCGCCAAAAGCCCAATTATAAACGTTTACTTAAAGAATTTTTATAAATCCTATATTATACTTATATAAAACATATTTTTAATCATGAAATAAAACAGCCAAAGAAAAAATACATAAAACTGATGATATTTCAAAATATTTTTTCTTTTGTTATGATTTTGTTCAAATCTAAAATGACTGACTGAAGCTCGATACGTATAATTTCTTAACATTAGTGTTAGTTAGTTAATTTTTATACATTTTTATTTTTTTTTTCTTTTATACTACAGTTTTGTTGTGCAAAAATCCCTTTTATTACAAAAATAAAAAAAAATGTTTATATTATACAGATGAAGTTTTATTTTGTTTTCTATTGGTTTTTCTTTTCACATAATTCTAAGCTTCCTTTTATTACAGAGAAGAGACAAAATATACGTACATATAAACTATATATTAACTCATTTTGCTTTTCACATTTTTAATATGTATTTTTAAGATTTCAAGTAGAATAGGACGCAAAATGTAAATTAGAGATTTATAAAGTATCAAAGGCGAAGTGAACTCTTAGATTTTAGAGAAAAAATCATATTTTATGCATCTTAAAGTATAACCTGTATACAAAGTAATAATACTCATAACATGTTAAATGGTATACAACCTAAGTTTCCTATTAAAACTACATACATACGAAGTTATTTCTTTTTCTGTTACATAGAGGCGATAAAAATATGTATCATTCTTAGTTTGGATTGCAATTTATAAAATATGTATTGTTTTATTTTAGTTTATGAAATAAAGAATTGAAGAGATAAAAAAGATATTTTATCTTTTAATCACGTACCTATGTTAGGAAAATAATATTAAAGCAATACATACACTTTTTAACATTAAATAAAAAAAAGGAGAAAAGCAAAACAAAACAATGAAAACACTTGTTGAAAGGTTATTCTTAGTAAAATATTCATTCTGAGGTTCTTATCTTTATGACCTAACATAAAGACGAATATATAATATATGTATATTTAAATAGAGAAAACGGAAATATGTTTGTACAATTTATAGAGTTTAAAAAAGATATTAGAGTTTTATTCAAAAAAGAAGTATTTATTTATTTCCACATTTTTTATTTCTTTTAAATTGTCGCTCAACAATTTGTGTTTTTCTAAGTGAACGACTTGTTTAAGGTAACTCCAGTAGGTCAAATATTCAGATTCTAATGAACTATTTCAACTAACATACATACATATATCGGAGCAATGTTTTTACAAACAAAATTAAATGCACGAACTAAACATTTATTATGTTCATTCTCATCCATTACAAAGTCAGATGTCAAATAAAATTATTTCTTCTCAGTTCCTTGTCACACAGAAAACAACATAACCCGAAAAAGTATTAAATCATGAGGAGCGCCTTGAAAAGTCTGGATGGTTTTAAAACAATATATAAAAAAATAAAATTGACACCTTATTTCCCTTTAGAGCTGTGATGATATCTATTCTGTTTTGTTTCTGAGTTTTTTTTGCCGTATGTGTATTTTAAAAAATAGATTAATTGGCGATTTTTCTTTCATCCTCTATAAATCATAGTCAAAAACAGACACACCCGTAAAACTGAAAATAAAAAAAAAACAAAAACAATTATTATACATACATATTTATTATATTTAGAATACATACTTCTTTTTTATTATATGATATATTCAAGTGCTTCTTAAATAAAATAAAATATAATATATACATAAATATATATATATATACATATATATACATATTACAATTGAACAGAATAGAAATTAAGAATTATATAAGAAATCGCTTTAGAGATTTATAATAAAAAAAAATAAAAGTTCATTTTTTATTTTCTAAGTAATAAAATAACTTTTTTAAAGTTAAAGAAAAACACATTAACTCCGAAACAAAATACATACGATAATTTATAAATGAGTAACGAACGATTTCTAAATAAACAAAACATTAGATTTATGGAAAACCATTGTATATAGCATTTGTTTCATTTGCAATTTGTGTTTCTTAAAAAAACATTCTGCACTCCCAGTAAAATGGTTAAATTTTATCCGATTTGCTAAATGGTTTGCAAGTTTAACATTTGTTTCTTAATTTTATTCATGTTTTTAGTTGTGTTTCTGTTTGTTTTTTTACCCTTGAAGCCCTGGACAAATAAAAATATGATTTAATTTTTATCCTATACACCTTTACATCTATGATACTAACAGATTAATTAGAAGGACTTGCGGCTACGATTTTCTTTACTAAACACCAATAATAATTTATTTAATTTGGGTCAATATTTACGCTGAAATATTGATCTACTATGCTCGCCTGTTTTAGATTCTAAGCATTTTATTCCTTTAGCATTTTCTAAATTTACATCTGTAAATAGTACTTAAAATATTTTTTTTGCCATTTTGTGTAATCTTTGTTGGATCCTACTTTAGCATATAAATCTTCAAATGAGAGCAAGTGCATCGTTAAAAGACTGAGTTTTATATCATAAATGTAAACATACATTAAAATGAGATACTAACTAAAAAGACGTATTACATTGAAAGTTTTATATGACTATCTTCCACTATTTATGGGCACCAACAACAAGCTGGTTCCGTTACTTTTCATTGATGTTATTCAATTCATGGCTTGGATACATATAACACTATATAAACGCATATCGTATATGTATGTATGTTATATTTGTGATTACCAACTAGAATTATTTTGCTTTAGTAAGACAAATTTTGTTGTCAATGGCACACATTCATCACATCTCCGATCGACTATTGATAATAAGCCAAGAGCTCCTATTTACTATTATGAGTGCACCTCAAAAATTCAGCAGTTTTTTCATATTACAGTGATTTCATTCATTGTCGAGTAGTGGAAGGAAGATCTAAGTCTGACTCCTGAGCTGGACTTAATTTTTATTACGAATCCACCTTCTTTCTAAACGCTGACAACAACAAAGTGAATTGTGTATAGAAGTGGTCGGTCTTAAACTGTAGACTGTAAATTCGTGAAAAAAATGCAGACTATACGCTTGTAGATGAAAGTTGCTGCGTATTGTTACGTAATTTGTTGTATCTATTTCCCAGTTTCTATATTGTTATTTGAAGCAAATGTTAATATGTGTGTGTACTCTATGATTTCCTTAGCTCTATAACAATTTTTGCCCTTTTTTGAAATAATTTCACCCCCAACACTCCGTTCCAAAAAGTACAATGTATATTACTTTAATGGGCGTCATTTGAAATATGCCCATAAACAATCATGGATTAATTCTTCTTTTTACTAATTTACCTTTAAAAGTCGTGTAAATGTGAAAGTCGAATTCATATTTTCAGCTTAGAGCTAAAATTTGAATTTGAAAATTTATATATTTTATAAACTTTCGAATCGAAAGTAGAAAACACTTGAATTCGACTTTTAATGGAAGTGAATTTTTTAAATATTTTCTTCAATATCATCTTCGCAACTACCATATTCGCTTTGTACTGCAAAGTCACCAGAATCGAGTTACGGAAGAGGTGCGCAGATTCACAGCCGAGATCTCCCCAGTCAATTCATGAAAAATGGATGAAAATATGCAAAAATGACAGAAGAATCACGAACATGACTGAAAAATTATGTCTTTTTGTTGATAAATGGATGCCGTATCGCTTGTCTGAGGTTTTACTTCAGCCATCACAATTGCCGTATGACAAATATTCTCAGACTAGAGAAACGATTTGAAAAAAAAGAGACTCGGTAAATGGTGTCCAAGGGCTGGAAAGACGGAACCTGTACATCGTTTACTATATTGATTGCAACAACAAAAGTAACCCGCGCATCGAAAACTACCGAGACGCGGTGAAACTACAATTTTATTTTCTCTCGTAACAAAAATTAAATGCAACATCAAGATGTGATTTGCGTTTGTAACGAACTCAGCCAACAATTAAATTCAAGATGTATTTGGCTTACAGTTTCTGAGAATTGGATATTTATGACTAGTTACTGAAGCCATTTTCGCACATTTTATACGATTAATTTTGTGGCCATTTTATAAGCATGTTGTGCTTGGCCTTTTTTTTACGTACATATGCATATGTGCATATGTAGTGTCGTTACTTAAAGTTAAAACGTTATAGTTTTAACTTATGCGTTTGAATTTCCCAAGCAAATGCATGCATACATATTCATTGTTTTCTGCACATGCTAGTGTAAAATACAATATTTTTAGTTTTTTGATATTCCATAAAGACATCAGTAAATATGAGAGACAAACGCCTATTAATGCTCAGGAATTTTCTCATCGTAATTCGATTGTTATTAAATGGATTTTTGTTAGAACTTTTCTTAAATAGGTGTGCAAATTGTAACGGTTATGTTTTTGGTAAGTGAATTGACCTAAATTGATTGACTTGTTGAGTTAAATAAAAGGCAAATACCAACATTTTCTATCACACGTTTACTTCCAGCGAGTACTAAGTATCTTGATGCTGATAAAAATATAAAATGCACAATACAAATCGAATAAGTCTAGACAAAAATGCGATTACGAAAACTACAATTAAATGAAAATAAAAAGTACGCATTTTGCTTTTATAATATAATCATAATAATGGAAGAGAAATTGTTATTGCGCTCAATTATTTAAGCTTGGGAAATATCACATTTTTCGTATCGCGTGCATGAGTTTTTGTTTTCTTACATTTTCTTGAGCCTATATAGAATACCAACAATACGCACAATATAATAAATAAATTAGTGAAATTAGAACAATATAATAAATCCTCACCGACTTTTCCTACATACAAATTATACGAAATCTAGATTTAAATGGAATATCTTGTAACGTGTTATCTACCGATTAACATTTAGTTAAGCAGTTATATTCATTTTTTCGCACTTTGCTTCCACACATCAATTTCTAACGAATTTTAATTTGAAAAATCCGTTTCATGAATATGGGCTGAGAGGATATCTGACAAATCAGATAATAATTCAGTTATGTAATATTCTGTTGTACTGAATATATAATTTAAAATGGACAGACATTTTGTTTTCTTTTTTTTGTGTAATATACATATAAAGAAGGAAATCTCATAAGACGACATTATTATAAAAAAAAAACTATTATCAGAACAAATCCATAAATAAGAAATATAGATGCGTATATAAATTTATGAATACTTTGAGTGCATGTATACTTATACATACTGGTATATATGTACACATGTTCTGTCGGGCTGTGTATGAATTATTTATGTATCAGTATATGTACTCAAAATATTTATAATAATGTAATACAATTATCATCATTATTATTATTAATATTGAATTTGAAAAAAAAATTAGACGAAATGATGATTTGATTATAATAAAGATACTTAAATGAGAAAAATATAGTGAATATTATTATTATTATTAATCCTGTTTTGATTTCTGTATACCGACTTCTGCACAGAAAATATTCAACACTTGTATCGTGTATACTGTTCAGATTTGAGCGTTGCGTGCTAAAGTTCCCTTGTGCACTAAACCTAAAAATTCTTTTAAATTCTTACAATTCTCCTATATTATTATCCAGGTTGATGTTGATATTTTTCATGCCTAAGGTACATCGAAGTTACTGACGATATTGGTAAAGTTTCAGTCTCCAATAGCTTTTAAATTGGAATTGATTTTTAAGGAGACAATTTCAATAAGAGGAAAAGATAATTTAGTAAAAAGACGAACAAATAAATATGATAATAAGAGAAACAGGTCCGATTGACATATTCTAACGAGGGTGAATGAGAAATAAAATGTAATGGGAGTCAAGTTTATTCAGATCTAGAAACAAGAAATGATTTCTTCCAAAATTATTAGAAAAATCCTACAAACTCGAATAAAAGAAACGAAACGTTAGAAGTTACGCATTCACTAGTACTAACTCATTTATTTTTAAAAGCTGACTAAACTTCTGCCACAATCCATCAAAATGGTAGCCAAGGATGGCAAAATTTCTCAAACCCGACCGTTATAACTTACCTAATTTTGAAGAAAACAGAAAGGTTCCTTGACATTGTGGTCCATTGAAGCTGTGGTCCATTTTAGATCCAAATATGATACTTCCACCATATATTAGATATAATGCAAGTTAGTCTCTACTCTCTGCCTGTAAATGGGTGATCAAATATGGCTTAACCATTAACCCACGCATGACTAAAATGTACCCATTACCCCAAATTCACCTTCTTTACTATAAACTGCACCGACTAAGATTGTGGTAAGTACTTGGAGTTAACTTTCAAAATATACCCAACGGAAATCTCAACACTATTAAAGGTGTAAAAAAAATCCGCAGGCACAATATATATGAGCAAAGGAGACAAACCTCATGGAACATATGCTTTGTATGTACAGATAACATTGAAAGCCTTAAGGCATATGACGAGCGCTTGGTAAATTTTTGAAAAAAAACCTTAATTATCATGCTACCACCAACTCTACTACGCTCAGCTGGGAAAAGAGGACATTTTTTGGGGTCATCTGGAAACGCAGCCTGCACGACACCACTTTCGGAAACGGACTCAGGCTCTCTGTGAGTAGTACGCGGTGATGAAGTTCGTAAGTTTTACCGAAAGGTGAAACAGCTATCCGGGGGATATATGGTTTCGACGGAAGACTGCCGGGACCAAAACGGAAACCTAGTAGTAGAGTCGCAATCGATGCTGAGAATCTGGAAAGATCATTTCTGCAGACTTTTAAACGGCGGAGATAGCCAAGAATTCTTTTCCCCCTGACTTAGACGAGGTCAAGATAGCAATATCGAGACTGAAGTCGAACAAATCTGCTGTAACTGATAGACTGTCCGCAGAACTGTCTAAAGCAGGTGGAGATGACCTGGTTAGGCGCATGCACCAGCTCATCTGTAAGATATGATCGGAGGAAAGCATGCCTGATGAGTTCAATCTCAGCGTCGTCTGTCCAGTCCACAAGAAAAGGGAAACCTTCGATGCTCTCTACCGTATTTTGTGAACGCCTGAAACCGTTCGTTGACAACCTGATACTAAATCTTCACACTACGGCAAATCCTGAAAAAGACCCAGGAAATGCAAATTGACATGCACCATACATTCGTCGAGTTTAAGGCCACATATGACAGCGTGCATCGAGAGGAGCTACACAGTACCATGTCTAGTTTTGGCATTCCCACCATACTCGGTGACTGTAGGGTGACAATGGAGAATTCTCGCTGCTTCGTCAAGGTCGGTAAAGAAGTCACCGAGACCTTCAATGTCAAGAAAGGCTTTAGACAAGGCGATACGCTGTCATGTGACATTTTCTACATAATTCTTGAGAAGATCGTGCGTAACTCCAGTGGCTTTTACCATTTAGCCGGAAGCGGCTAAATGGTTCTAACGGTTAATGAGGGCAAAACGAGGTTAATGCTGTCATCAAGAAAGGCCGCACAACATCGACGTCTAGGACAGAGCGTCACACTAGGCAGCAGAAACTGCGAGATAGTCAAGGACTTCAGCTACCTCGGCTCCGCGGTAAATACGGACTACGATACCAGTACCGAAATCAAATGCAAGAAGAACTAAGCTTGTTTTATATAGCAGTTTGATCATGCCAGTCCTAATTTATGGCGAAAACCTGGACGTTACCAAAAGCGGATAAAGAAGGCCTTAGTCTGTTAGAAAGAAAAGTTTTACGTGCGATATTTGGTCCTGTTTGCGACGACGACGAACTCTATGGGCTGTACAGCGACATGCGCCTAGTCAAGCGTCTTCGGATACAACTCCTAAGGTGGCTAGGCCATGTAGAGCGCATGAACACCACTGCTCCGACCCGAAAAGTCTTCGAAATTGAGCCATTGGGACAACGGAACGGAGGACGGCCTAGGCTAAGGTGGCGCAAACAAGTGGAGAAGGACCTCAACCGACTTGGAGTGCGCAACTGGCGGCAGCTGGCGAAAGATCGAGCTGGCTGGAGAGGCATGTTGTTTGAGGCCCAGGTCCAGCCCGGACTGTAGCGCCACAAGAAGAAGAAGAAGATCAGCAGTCAAATACCAAGTAGGCGTATTTAACATCATCTATAGTTATTTGCAACCAACATTAGGACTGCCAACGACGATAACACTGCTAATCAAGGTTTCTTCACGCTATCAACCTATGCAATCCTAACTTCAGAAATTGATCACAGGCCTCAAGTCCCATTAGTAATCGCCAGTACTGTCCACTTCGCATCACTTAATATTCATCAGACCATCAAACGAATAGCTTGTTCGGATTCCTTTTTATTTACCCGATTGCTGCATGGTTTATATAACAAAGTTTCAGAAGAACATATACTTTGTAAACCAAACTTTTGGTGATCCGGTGGCGAACGATAGCGAAACTACAGTCAGAAAAATAACGATCGACCGTATCGAACTTTAATGTGTGGGCCGGCAGTATGAACAAGTGTATATACTTACAGCCCGTTACCGTTCTCAATTTGCAGTATCTCGTAGACAGCACGCATCAATATATCATATTTATTTTCGGTAGTTAAAGATCACGACGCTCTGTCAGCAAACTATGTAAACCAAAACTGTGAGAGCAGGTTACACTTTTTTAAGCAAAACAGATGGAAGAGCAGAAGCAAATGGCATGAAATTGTGCAAACCGTGTTTAAACGTTCTTCCGTTCATTAATTTTCGTTGCATATTTGTAAAAAAATGCAAGGTTTTTCGATGCTACAAATATGAGAGCACTTTTTCGGGCACTTAAGAATGCATTTCCCATATTTAACCATTATTGAAGTAGGTTGAATTTAATAGGTCAATTTTGTACCCAGAAATGTATCGCTATATTATGATTTAGTCCCCATGCTTGTTTTTCCGATTCAATATAACGATCATATACATGCAAAACAAGAACAAATGACAGTTAAAAATTAACTAAGACTTATATAAAATTCCCAGTTATTTTTTGACTGTAATATGTAAGTAATGTAGAACCGATCTGTTGGGTGGTAGCTTACCTATACAACAGATATTTTGTAAAATATTCTCCAAGAATTGGTTTTTGATATTATTTACTTTTATTTAATAAAAAGTAAAGTTACAATTATTACATATATTGTGGTACGGTGGGTTTCCAAGTGCCCGTTGTGTTAATTCCTTTTTACTTTATATTTTCAATTTTTTTTATATTTTTGTGCGCCACTATTATTTTTTTCTCCACCGTAAGTCTATGGTCACAATGGAAAAAAAGGGTTCCTATAATAAACTTTATTCACAGAAAGCAATTAAAGAATTAAAATAATCGAAAATGAAAATCTGTGCGAAAAATTATAAATGATCTTTTATTGTTTATCTATGCAATATGAATCGCCTTCTTGTGTTTGAGAAATTATAGGAACGACTTTACCTGTTTTTTCTTTTGACCACAAATGTATGGTCTCTGAAAGAAAGTGCCTAATACATTTATTAAAATGTTCGAAACAGAATCCTTGAAAACATCACATTTTTTACAAGATGGAATTGAAAACCATTTTTCTTGAGGAGTGAAATAGAATTGAACTCAATTTTTGCACACGATTAGCTTAATCACTCTCTTCGAGATTGGAAATGATTGTAAAAATGCATCAAACCACACTCAAAAGTTCTAGCTTCGATTCCTGGACAGGACGCCTCGCATTTTTTCACGGCACCGGCTCTTTCGAGTTACTCACAGCACTCAAAGTATCAATTGTTTATGAAAAGCTTCCCAAATCTCGCCATTCGGAGCCGGCAAAAAACGGTGGGTCCCTTCTACTCGTGAGAGAACAGTATTACGCACAACACTAGAAGTTGTTGTATTATTAGTTATTAATTGTACTCCAGTTGTAGTGTCCGAGATGGAGTGACTGTATCCTAAAATCGGTACACTTTGTATTTATTTAATGTGTTAATAAGAGCTTCATTTAAATTAAATATTCCCCAACAAATTAGTTTCAAATTAAAATTATATTTATATATGTAAAATTAAATTATGTTTATGTGATGCTCTTCACCACATGAATGAATAAATAGATGTATTCATTTCGACGTATATTTTATTTTTGAATATACACATTAAATATACTCTTTGCTACTGTTAAATACTATGAATATAATAGCAATAAGATAAACATCCTTCCCTATACATCATCATTAGTTATTTTTCCATTTTGTACACTCCTGTTATCTTCACTCTTATTGCCTTTAAAGGCTTTCAGAGAAAATGTCGACCCAATCTTTTTTAGTTTATCACTTATTGTTTTCTCATTACTGGATGTACTATTTAAAGACATTCTTGTTGATTTTAATGAACTCTTAGACGATGACAAGGAGGAGCCGCTGCTTTGATGGACTGGTTTTGTTGTTATCCAGAATTTTATAGCAAAAGCTGATTCCAGTTTTAATGCCTCAAATAATGATATCTGAAAATAACACTTAAATACGAATATCATATATATTTATATTTAATAACTTACTTTTTCATCTATTGCTACAGCTTTGACATTCCACAAAAATTCGACTATGCCAATTACAAACGCCGACAACAAGCCAAGACCCAGAACAAGAAATACACCACCAACATTTTCGATACCCAGCTCAGGTGTGTCGGCACTTCCTTGCGCTATTTGAGAACAATTAAGACTCTGTTTCTTCTCCTTCCACCATCTGCGTTTAAGTCCAGCTAATGCTCCGGTTTCGCCAAGCTTTAAGACAGCCGTACTTATTCTTTTCCGATATGGCGAATCTATTATATTTATTCTTTAGTGATCCCCACAAAGGTTTACTCAAAGTTAACTTACTGAATGGCATTGCAATTCCATAGGTTTTGTAATCAAGCCAACCGCCAACTTGCATTAAATTGCAGTCTCTCTCAACCTTGTATTCAAGCGTTGTAGATTCCATTAAGAAAGCGTACAGTCGTTTTCCTTTTACAACTCTCTCCACTCCCTCATCGTTATTTTTGGTGAACACGGAGGGTCTCTCCGCCTCCATAGCTGCCCACATTTTTTGATATGTACTAATGTTAGACTCCTGAATTGAAAAAAAGAATTTAATACAACTCAAGGTGCTTCAATACGGAATTACCCTAAAAAATGACTGCGTGCTTCCACCTATTACCACGCCATACTTAATTTTGTTCTGACTTGCCAAGTCCTCTACGCTTTCGATTGAGTTGTCCATGCGAGAATTCGTAAGAAACGCTGCCAAATTTGCTGTGTAAGAATTAATCATCATAAGCGCGAAAAACCACCACATTCCAGCGGCGAGTCGTGTGGATGGAGCCCTACCAAACGAAACAAAGGAAATTTGCATACAATTGCGAAATTGATTGATTAATTTATGCATCTGGTATTTACATGATAATGGTTTTTTCTAAAAAATATTTTAAACTGCTGCAATTTTTGTATTGATAAAAACACTTATTGAACAGCAACATTTGCTCCGAAAATTATCCTCACAAGACTCAATACAACAAATAAAACAGTTAAAACAGTGGCCTTCTATTATCCTGACAACTGGTACTTGGTCTTGTCCTTATTTACTTCAATGCCACTTCGTTGTGCCTCATCTTTAATGACTCTCCGGCGTATACCAATGAATAAATGTTTCAAAACGACACCAAAGCTCTTTCGAATTTCAATCAGCGTCAAACAATGCGTTAAAAAGTTATTTCGCTTGTTTTGTTATTTTGTTATTATTCAGGTGAAGTTGTTGTTATTCAGGTGAGTTTTAAGAAAAAGCTTACTTACTTAGGAAGGATATCACAGCCTTGCCCCATTATGGAGCCCATTGTCAACCATGTAGTATTCATAATGCTCCAAATATTTTCAACTTCTTCCGGTTCCTTACATGGATGTGGATTTTCCCAATCATCTGGCGCCATTCTTGAAAGAGCAAAAAGCAGAAGTGATACTCCCAAAAAAGCCGTTGCCATGTATATCCAAACATCCAGCGAGAATGGTGAAAGGAAAGAGAATAAATCAGTTTCTTGAACTGGTGGCTTAGAGTAAAGAATACTAATTCCCAGCGTCATAAAAGGCGGAGTAAAATCAACAACCTGTCGTCTTGCAGAGGTCATTGTAAGATCACATATTCCCAAATCAGCTTTCTGAAATTTTTATATCAATATTAGTGTATAAAGGAAAGAATACATAGTTTTTGAATTAGTCTTACACCATCTAGCAGTTGTTTCACTAAACCATTCCACTGTTTTTTATCCTCATTATATGAACCATAATTTCCATCTGGAGCCAACTCGAATAAATATTTAAAACCTAGAAGTTTTGCTATGCTATCAATGAGATCCATTGAGTAACCTTCATATCTGTCATTTCCGTATAGAACTTCTCCTTCTTTTGGTTTCCTAAAAATAATACAATTTTTTATAGGTGTCCCTTAGGTTAATTATGATTTATTTGTAAAACCAAGTATTCTACAAAATTATTTAACTAATTTAATAAAAGTCTTTTCGACTTACGGTTGTAGCGTAAGCGACAAGCTATCGAACAAGTGCAGCATTTAACTAAACGCAGACATGTTTAAGAACACACATAGATATACGTTTTATTCCCAATAAAAGTATATCCACGCACTAAAAAAGGGGATAGACCCTTTTTTGTTTTACACGGTTTTATCAGGAAGGTAAAACCAAAACAGAATAGGCGTACAAAGCGTGAGCTTAAGAAGATTCAGCCTTATGGGCTGAAGTTCCACTCCATTGATTTTATTTATTAATTTATCAAATCAACACTATTGGAACCAACTAATCTGGATTATTAATAAAAATTAATGCGAAGTAAAACTTCTATTTTACCTTTCCATCAAAAACGGTGCTCCCAATCTTGATGTAATGATGAATGTTTTATTCGCAAGTTTTTCGTCCAATCTTTTATCATGTCTGTCATCTTCGCCGAGATTTAATCCATTGACGGTATCCCATACAGCCAAATCCAAAAATCTATTGCTGCTCAGTTCCAACACTTGTACGGTAAAGTAGTTTCTTTGTCCATATTCGTTAAAATTAATAAGACCCGTTGACGCTTCCTCCGATCGCTTTATAATAACAAATCTTTTATAACTAGGAATTCGATATGGATTACGCTGTTTTAAAATAAATACTCACTGCCTTTATAAACTCAAAGATTCTTCTTCCAAATGGCCAAGGTTTATTTTTTCTGCATTCAAGTTTGGGCTGAACAATTTCTTCAGCTATCTTCAAATCAGCTAAGCCCTTTGCAAAAACCCAAACAGCGTCACTTATAAGAAGCATGTTTGTCTGTAGTATAAAGTGTATGCATTTTGTATCTAAAATCACATAAAATTGTGAAAAATATACCTTAACGTAGTCAGGTATAACACGGTAATAGCGCCCTTCTCGCTTTTCACGTTCTTCCCAGTCATGAACCGCATTTCTAACATGAAAATCCGAGGGATCCATAATTCGAACTGTTGTTATATTTGCTGCAACATTTTGGAGTTCCTCCAAGTCCAAAGTATGTGTATCCAAATTTGGGATGAAGAAGCTCTAATCAATATGAATTAAATCATCGAATGCACTGTTTTTTCCATCAAAATAAGTAAAACCTGATATTCTCCGAGCATTTTCAATTCATTGGCTTGCGTTAATATATTGCGAATATTCTCCAATGAACAATGTAGAATAATGCATGGATCTCCGAAATGCTTAATATTTTTCAAAAATGGTCGGAAGTCAGGACCACTGCCTAATTGCCTTACGGTAGTGGGATTGCTTTTTGGGCCATGAATTTGTAAAATATCTTGCAGTTGCATCAGTTCTGAAGGTAGCACAATTAATATGTCATCAATTACTTATTAGCATTACAATACAAATAATAAATGTATACTAAGTGAGAATTATTGAAAGTCATGAATAGTTAAAAAAATAATAAAGATTCTTTATTTGACGTTTTCACCACTCTCAACGTAATATTAAAAAAATAATGGCTGGTTTTTTTTAAAGTTGATTAAATTAAACACTATATTCAGAAGGATTTTATTTTGTTGCATTGTTTTCATCTCAAATTCTTTTATAAACTGATCTTCACAAAAAGAAGTGCTCTTTAAGTGCAATGATTTAGTTAAATCGTTTATTTTTTTTTTTGTTTGTTTAGTATACTCTTTTCATAACACAACAACGCAACTTTCTATCCCCTGATGAAGGCGCTAATCCCTGTCGAAACGTTGGAATAAAAACAATGAAATAGCATCGTTTCATTGAAAACAAACAGTGACCAAAAAAGTATCTCGAACAAAACGGAATCATTTCAGTGGTTTACTGTAGGTTACTGAGCTCATTTTTATTCTCATTTTTATAGAATTTCTTCTTACGGATAATATAACTGAATAAATGAAGAAAATATAAAAGAGTAAACCTTTTTACGGTTTCGTTTCTAAAAAACATAGCAATAGATTACTAAAGGCAAGAAAAACTCACCCCTATCTGTTTCATATAAAATTGTGTAACTTCTCCATGACAATCCTTGTACAACGTCTGCTAATGCACGCGATAAAACTAAATTATCAGGATGCACATTTAATGTCATAGATGCATGTTCTCGATCTGCCAACGCTTCAACTGGAGACCAATCAAACGTTATGTGCGGCACCTCCAATGCACTGCAGATAGAGCTTACAATTCCTAAAAAATAATTATTACACTTTCTATAAGCAATACATCACAAAATTGAAAAACTGTACCAGAACTAACAGCGGCATTTGTTCCGAAAATAGCAATAACCCCTTGCGCAATTAAATTGCAAACTAAAATTATTCGTAAATATTGCAATTATTCCCAAAAATATACAATTCAATATACAAAAGCAAATGTACCTGTTTTTTCTACAATAAAACTATCATCAAGAGTGGCATATTGAACTATTGGTGTGAGCTCGAAACTTCTTTCATGAATATTTACTCTATCAACTGCAGCTCGAAAAGCAATTTCATATTCGCTGTTCTCGGTTTCGAAAATTGCTCCTTCAAAATTTTACAAAAATGTTTTAGTACTCTAATTTCACTTTGTCCTTTCTTACCAATGTTAAATTGTTGTCTGCATGTTATAAAAGCAGTAAGGTTTAATAAAAATATTATTTTCAATATTATCGATAACATTAGTGTATTTGCACTGTTCCCAACTGCAACTAATGTGCAACTGCAATAAGTTTGTAAAAATAGAATTTAAGAAAAACGCCATGCGCTGTGCCATGTACAATGATACAAATGATCTTACATACTCGCGAAGAACTGAAAAATGAAAATGGTAGAACAGTCAATTATGCGATGCGAATAAACAGAATATAGTAATTTGTTAAATGCAAAATAATAGTAATGGTTGACAATTTTTAAAAGCACTTGATTATGTCATCTATAACAAGTCGTGCAGTAGCTTATATTTTCCACTGAGATCGATATAAATTAGGTGTCTTAATTTCTTTTTAAAGTGTGTGTAAAAATTGTCTTTATCATTGTTAATTCGAAAAAGCTATGAGATACCTACCCAGATTTTCAGCACAAGTCTTCGAGACTGTGATAAGATCCAAAAGGATTTAAATGAATTTATTGAATGGATTGACATCAATCACCTATTAGTTAATGTCATCCACTTTTTGTAATAATAATAATAATTGAATAATACTGTTCTCTCACGAGTAGAAGGGACCTACAGTTTTTTGCCGACTCCGAACGGCCAGATTTGAAAAGCTTTTCATAGACAATTGATACTCTTTGAGTGTTATCAGCAACTCGAAAGAGGTGGTGCCGTGAAAAAATGCGAGGTGTGCCGTCCGGGAATCGAACCCAGACTTTCTGCGCGGCGGTCGACGCACTTACCACTACGCCACGGCGACCACCATTTTTTGCAGTGCATACTTTATTGACTTTTTTATTAAAGGACAAAGATCTTGAGGAAATTGTTGATACAAAGTTGACGTTTTCATTTTATAGAGCATGTTACTGATATCTTGAGCATCCACATGCCTTTAATAAATCTGAATCTTAAATGTTGTTCTCTTCCAGATCTGCGTTTTTTCGAATAGTAATAACGATATAAAAAATCTAAAGTTTCTTTTGAGGTGTCTAAAAAAGACGCATATCTCAAACACTTATAAATATTAAGATGTGAGATAAGCACAGATGTCAGTAACAGTAGTGCTAGTAATAAAAAAACATATCTTTGCCCCATCGAAAAAAAAGTTTATTATTATTATAACATTATTGAGAATACAAATAAATTATAATATATTAACAAAAAAATATATATTCAAATATCCGAGTATTTTTGTTCATAGGAGTATATCATGGTGAAAATTCGGAACGTTTAGTATAGATAACGCGTGATATTTTGCTAAATACATTGTAAAGCTTAGAGACGATTTGATTTTAGCAGTGGCATATGGAAATTCGGTTAATTTTTCAAATTCAAAAACGATCATCTGTGTATATCCAGCTTTCTGCATGTGGTTCCTTACTGCTTGGTGATGAATGCCCAGTTCTCTAACAACGTATGCTCTGCCCAAGTGGTGGTCTTACTGCTTCTCTTCCATGACTTTTTTAATGATTGGTCTACCAAAGCGAGATTCATCAAATCGAATGCTATTAGTTTATCGGACATTTACCAAAAAGTTCACCTCATTTTTGCCAAACTGAAACATTTTGAAATAATATTCTTAATCACCTCAGAAGAAGAAGAATGCTTCCATCTGTTAAAAGTATTGCACCTATAAAACAGATTTGCAGAGTTAACCCTTCTACATATTATTTGCACTATATTTAGACTGGATATTGCAACGCGGCAACGAGTGTATTGATTTTTTTTACCGAAATCCTTTACCTGGGTTTTTCACATGAGTATCAAATTGAGAAGGTGAGCTTTTTAAAAAATACAAATTTTTGGAATTACCAGTTCCAATATAAAGCTGAAAAAAAATTTGTTCCCTGCCTGCCACTCATATGAGACGCCCTTAGACGACGTTAGTTACCGCTGTATGTACTCATGCTGAGGTGTAGATTAACGTGGACAAACCAAGCTTATAATGATTTCCAGAATGCGAAGTGAGTGAGTTGATACTTGAATTGAAGGACATGGGTGTGTCAGGGGAACAGCGACCTTGAAGGTCTAATGTACCACTTCTTTGGCCTGCAGTTCTTATGATCACTAGAAGGAGTTTCTTGTTAGTCTGTCCCGTTATTGTTTTTTTTTTAATTTTCAATATTTTCTGGGCAGATTCATTATGCTTGTCTTGCACAACAATCTGACTGAAACTTTAATGTGGGCAAGGAAGTGTGTAGTGCGGGGATTACCGAAACCGTGCACGAATTTTCCATTTCTCATATTTCCTCGGATCAAATCGGAGAAAGGAATAACAAAAGTGCTAATTATTTTATCTTTCTGGAACTTCCTATAGAACACAGACGACAACTTAACCCAAGCTTCTAGTTGCTGTAATGACCATGCAGCTTTTACAGCCTTTGTGTATGTGTATGTGTTCTTCGAGTCGACTAGAAATTTTCCTCATCCTTTAACGTTTCTTTGTTTCTAAAAGATTCAATAATATTTGTTCTTCTTTTTGTAAATCGCATAATGTGTTTTTTTTAAATTGAACTAAAGTCCATTTTTATCACATCAGTTCCAAGTTATTTCGTGCATGAGACTTCACCTTCATAGTTCCCTCTGGGAAATATGGTTATGTCAATAACCGTGTCGTGAAGCTATTATCATTAACACATTTATGGTTTCATCCACCCAAGAAGTGGGGATATTAGTAGTAGTCCTGCTGATCTTAAGGTGTTCAAAGTAACTCAAGCCCAATGACTTTTCCCGTATACTGAAAAAATGGGTTTTACGTCTCTCGAGAAAGTTTAAGATCCCCGACCCCTTCCCAATCTAACCCAAGATATTTTTGTGCGTAAGTGGTTGGTTTTCTTTCAAATCAATTGATTCAAACTGTTACCATCAAATAGAGATTTTTTGAGAGTAGAGTGGAACCGTCGTTTCCAAATAAACCCTTACGCACGTTCTTAGATAAAGGCATAATTACGAGCTACAATTTTTCTTCAATGTCCGGTTCGTTAATAATTACATCTACTTCATCGGTTACCATGTCCAAAAATAACCTTTTAGCTGCATTTTTTAAATCTTTCATTAATTTCACAATTTATATATATATATAAATATAATATATATAATAATATATATTAGTGAATATATATATTAGTGAAAGATGAATAATTTGATTTTAGAGAATATTTTAAATTTTGAACTAGGATAACTGAGGACTTGCATTTTTGGTATTCAAATTTTTCTTTATAGAGTGGATCTTTCCTCAAACTTGATCTTATAACCAACTTTAAGAGACTAAATAAGTACTGCCGAGAAAGTTTTTAGTTCAACGTGAAGTGCAGGGGCTTTAGTCCTTTTTTCAAGAATAGGCTACACTGAAGAGCTTTTATGCTCTTCCAGGCGGCGCTTATGTTTGTTAACAGCGTTTTTAATTTGGACTGGCAACATTTTAAGATTTATTTTGATATCGTCGTTCTGACATGGTGCATTAAAAATAGTCCTTAGCACATTCTTTTAAGAAGTCTGCATAATATTCATGTTACTGGCTTTAGTACAACCCAAAATTTATTAGGATTCTACACAAGCAATGCGTGGAATAGGTTGGAATACTTGCCAATAAATGTGAGATTTAAATGCATTTTCGGCGTGAAATAAAATTAAAAATAAAAATAAATCTGAATAGAAATGTAGATTTTAGTAAAATATTTAAAAATAAAAAATTTTCTTTCAGGAAAACAAAATCACTTAAAAGGTCCTACCTTTTTAGGCATGCCTTCTCCATACCAATATTTGAATTGCTTTTTCTTACAAAATGCGTCTTATTTAACATTCGTAAGGAACGTATTTTTTTAAATACATATCAGTCAATACAACATTTTTTTCAATGGAACAATACATTTTATTATTCTATGCCTTTTTACGTATTACATGATCGTATAAAATCACATGTCCATATAGAGGTGAGAAAACCATAGTTCTGGTTGAGTTTCCCTTATAACTTTCATTTGCCTGGTTAACACAAATCTTTTTACGATCTCCTTTGTGCATAAACATAAGTCCAGTTTCGTGATTATTTATGACAATATAATTATCCGAGTCCCTGTGACAAGCTATATTTGACTTTGCACTATAGAAACTCAAGTCTGTTGGTTTTGGTCGTAATAATTTTCGCTTCAAAAATACCGCCTTCCAATCGGTGGAATCATCTGTTTTCAAGTTTGACTTTTTAAGGCTATGTTCGAAATCAATATAACCTGAAATTTCAAAACCCGACTTTTGTTTTATGCGCAAGAAAATTATTGTCTGAAATGAGAGAATTATACTTTTTTGAAAATATTTGATTGGTTTTTGTTTTTACCGAAAGAGTCTTTTGGTAGTTTGTTTTTTCCCTCTCAGCTAATTCTCTTAAAACTGGGTCAGTTATTTTGATTCCATCGTGAAACAAAATCAGCGACTTCTTAATGGGAAACATTGCCTCGTGCGCAGCTGCCTTGCGAGTTTCAAATTGCTCAGGAGTATATATTTCGTTTGTTGATCTATATCCAAGTTCTACCAGCATTCTGCTAAAACGAATATTACGGAGGTAACGATAGTCAAATTTTAAAATATATGTATCTAAGTAATCTTCATATGTTGGGCAGTCGAGAAGAAATACGTCTCGTAACGGATTCATATTAAAAGTACAAAAAATTAAAAGAAATGAGGATTTCTTTTTGTTAAATTTTTGAAGATTTTATGTATTAAACTAAATTTCATATGACATTTACAACAGTGTATTATTGACGAAGTACTAAAGAAACAGGAATGGTGATTAAAACTATATGAGAGTTGAAATTACGTATGTGGGACAAATAATGGATTGTTTTTTTAACAGAGGTTTTCAACTTGACCAATTACATTCAAAAGTGGGTCTTTTGTCAAGCATTTACCTATATTTGTTGTTATTACTTTTCTTTGAAAAAAGCGCTTCTGCGACAAGGGACCTACATCGTCAACACATGGAAGGGAGTGCTTGGCATTGTCTTCGTCCTCGTCATAGGCGTTGTAGAGGTTTTCTTTGCTTAGCTGTAGCACACTTAGGTGGTGAAGGTGTAATGGTCCGTTTGTACGTCGATAAGTTGTCTGCAGTCTTTTCTTTTAAGTGAAACAAGAATGCTGCGGATTTCTTACAAACGTTTGGGACTCATCGATAGTAATTATTGAGCCTAAAACTTCTAGTATTTTGCATGCTATTGTTCTTTCACGAGTACACATTTTTGCCGACTCCAAAGGGCGAGATTTTAAAAGCTTTCCATTGATAATAAGTGCTCTTTAAGTGTTGGCAGTAACTCGAAAGAGGCATTGCCGTGAAAAATTCGAGGTTTTAAGTTCGGGAATCGAACCTGGGGACTCCGCATTTGGGTCAACGCACTTACAGATTACGTCACGGTTATCACATTAGCAAAGCTAATAAGTTTCTTGAAATGTTGGCTCAAAAATACTAATGCAAATATTTTTTATAACATGTTCTCACCCATCATAATACCTTAAGGAGCATTTTTGAAATTTCTTCGCTTATCATGTATTATGTTGATAAATGGAAAAATTCAACTGCCTGCGATTAACCTTTTAGATACAAAACGAAAATTAAATTAATTGCATTTATTTGTCTTGCAAAATGTTGTAAAATAAATACATTTATGATAAATTTTTGTGTTAACCAGTTCACAAATATTGGCTTATTAATGATTAACGTGTGTCATCATGCCTAACAATTCCTTGCGTGTTCTGTAACAGAACTTTTGTTTAGGTTCAAAAGGAGTTCAGAAGAAAACGAATATGCACCGAAAGTCATTTTCAGGGTGGACACTCCACTTTCACCTCATATCGATCCGCTTTTCATCAGTTGCTGTTGGTCCGCAAATATAGTAGAGAAATATTTTTCAAGTCCAAATACATGAAATATAATATTACCTGTTATGCACTAAATACCTGTAATGCATTCTATATTTTAGCGACTATCTTCAGTTGGTAAAGTTATGAATCAAAGGATGCTATTTTGAAATGTTTATTTTCAAAGTTTAAGCAAACACAAATCAGTGTCTATCGTTTTATTTTGAGCACTTGTGTGCGAATTTTGTATGCCCTTAAAAAAGTTGTAAAGCTTTTTTATGTTCAAGATAAAAAAAAGTCCCAAAAAGGGGAACGAAAAAAATCTCTTAGCTTATTGGTTTCTGGTTTTCTTTTAAATTTTCCGAAGTTCAAATTCATAATTTATAATTACCTTTAAAATTTTAAATTTTCTGGTATGTTTAAATAAACTTAATTTCACCATTCGCTCCTACGTGCCTACTTGAGTGTATGCTTCCTAGTTATTTGCTCTTTAGAGAAGAAATGTCACCATCTTTTTTACGTAATATTTTATGCCATTCAAAATTTCACCTACCAACTTTCACTCAATTATCAAAACCATCGATTACATTTCATAAATTTTATATGGCAACTCTGTGAGTTATTGACTTGTCATGTGTCAGGAAGGTTTTGATATTTAACACAGCCAGACTGTCCCTAGAACGCAGAGTTGATATTTACTCTGTTACCTATCATTCACCAAAAATCCAGCACTACGCTCACTAATTTTGTGTTAGCCAATCAGATTGCAAGATAGGTTTCACGTGCTGTGAATGCATCAAGGGAGAAAATGTTATGAAAACGCCGATGCGTGGGAGCTGATTTTTTTTCTCATTGATTTCTGGCTTCATTCAATGCTAATGATAGGTCCGTTCGCATACAATAGCAAACTGGTTCTTTTATTTCAGGTATTGGAGATGAAATGCTGTCAAGAAGTAGAAAATAGGAAGGTACAAGAGCGAAAATACCGACGAGAATATCTTCTGAAAGATACCACCGTTTTTAAAGGGCACTGAAAATTGTTAGGAAAAATTTCTCCGACCAAACGCAACAAGGTGGGGAAATGTATGAATATCTCACAAGAACTCTCTTTTGTGAGAAAGTGTACACGAACAAGATTTAGATATATTCGCAGTGAATACGGGTGGGTTCTTTTCATTCCATTTCATTAACATTAATCGTATTGTAATGACATCTTTTGTCATTATCATTGCTAATGAATATTTGCCTTCTTCCTCACCTTTTCGTCACATGTATTTCATTATTTTCTGACTTTTGTCTGAAATTTCTTTAGTTATTTTCTGATTTTCGCCTGAAAGTGACAAAGCTTGCTCATTACTCATTGAAAAAGTGAGTTTTGTAGATATTGCGTTTCTAATAGAGATTGTTCAACGGGTAAAGCTTTAAATACATAATGAAATGAATGATAGTGATAACGACAAAAAATTCAATTCAATTGAAAGTATTGACGAAAATAGTATGGATACAACATCTACATCATTTCTCATGGAATCGAGTGGAATAACAACTACAAAGTATATTTAAATAAATATAAATTCTAATTCATTTTAATATTTTTTAATGTTTTATTAATTTTTAGTCAAGATATGGACACAGGATCGAGTTCAAACAATATTCCATTGATTTTAACATCTGCTTATTTTACAATTATTAACAAAGTGAGTAAGTTTTGTAGAAAAATTACTCCGCACGAGTGGGAAATAAATTCACTCTCAAAATATGATATTAAACCTCACCTCACCTAATCTTTGTATACTTGATATGTTAAGTAAATGCTAGTGAAAATATTTTCACTCACGTTAACATAATGCTTAAGCGTATGCATATGCGTTAGTTTTTTGTTTCCTTACATATCTTTGCGAGATGAAAAATGGAACTTTATTTAATGTTCTTAATAATTGCATTTAAATCACCTGCCTTAACACATATGTATATATTAATATTTTATCCAATATTTTATTTTAGCGTATAAATACCCATCACCAAAGGCTATCTAACGGTGTAATTGCTTCATGTCAGGTGTGCAATAAAAAAATTGCAGGTTCCAAAAAGGTAACCTCCAACTTTTTGCAGCATTATAAAAATAAACACCCAGACATGTATCAGACGTATTTAGGAGAGAAAGGCAAAAGCCAGGGGACAAATCGCAAATCAAAAATTCAATACAATTTTGATGAAAAAATCTTAAACTTTGTGATACGCACATATTCTCCACTTTCCATAGTAGATCATCCAGCATTTTTGTCGCTGTTTGAAGGCACACAAAGGGTGGTAAAATCACGTCCCTTCATAACTGACCTTTTGGATACAAAATACAATCAAATGCTTTTGGAAATCAAACAAAATCTCAGTAAGGTAAGAAACTAAACAAAAGTAAGCCAGAATAAAAATAAGAATATAATTTTAAGATCGACTATATATGCTGCAGAGCGGATATTTGGACTAGCTTAGATCAGTCGTTTTTCGTTTACACTTGTCATTGGATTAACATCAATTTTAAAAGGAACTCATGTTTATTAGCTTGCCGTCGTTTTAAAGAGACTAGCACTTTTCTCAGCATTCCAGATATAATAAAGACAATCAACACTCGATACGGAATCTCGGACAAGCAATTAGTATGCACCATTACTGACAAGGGTGGTAATTTTTCTAAGGTTTTCAATGAATTCGGAATAAAATGTTAGCAGAAAGTTTTTTTTGCAAAAAATAGCATTTATAATTATTTCTATATTTTAGGCAGTGATATAAGATCAAATTATCAAGACATGGATTCAAAATTTGAATATATAAATGATATTTTGGACTCTTCATTACTACAACAGAAACTTTCAAGAAGTATGCAATGTCCAACTCAGACGCTCAACGAGTTCGCAACAACTGATTTTATGACCGCATTGCGTAAAATAGACACCACTTACGAGAAACACCAGTATGCAATAAAAAAGTGAGTTCAACGATATAAACCTAATTTAGTTTACGAATTCAAAATCCACTAATTCCTTTTTCTTAGGTGTGCTCAAATTTGGAATAAATGCCAATGCCCAAAAACAGCAGAAGTACTGAAAGAAATTTATTCCGCGTCGCTTAAATTACCTACAGTTACGCGGTGGAATTCCCTATACGATGCCATTGTGCACCTTTTGTCATTTTCAACCAAGCTAGATGAGATAACACAAGTCATTGGCGTGGAGAGCCTTTTGCTCTCAGAAATAAAATACCTACAAGAATACTGCTATTTCATGAAACCCATCACTGAGTGTTTAGATTTCCTTCAAAAGGAAAATGATATTTATCTTGGCTACCTCATGCCAACACTATTGACATTAAAAGCGACAATTACCAAATTTTCCGTTTCACCATATGCTGAGTATTTAAAAGAAGTAGCAAAAGAAATGAAAGAAATATTAATTGAAAGATTTCGAGCATTTTTTGAGCTACAGCCTACATGTCATGATATTCTAGTTGCAGCAATGACATGCCCGTCAGTAAAGATTTTAAAATGTGCAAAACTATTAAAGGTTTGGAAACAAGGATCACCAAATTGCAGTGCTGAAAATCTTATAGATATTTTTGTAAAAGAAGTAATTGAAAGTCGACTACTTCCTTTTGAATTAAGTGACAAAAGAAAAACTCGCGGGCCTGTAGTGCTACCTTTCCTTTCCTTGGAATATAGCGATGAAGATGGTAAGATATTTGTTAATAATTTAATTTATTATTTGTTTGTTAATAATTTTATTATTTTATGTATTTGTTAATAATTTTATTTTTGTTTACTTCTCTTGTGTTGCAGATTTTCAAGAACCTATGACCCGAGGAGCGAATTTAGAGAGATCCAGAATTGTGGAAGAATTAAAGAGATTTACAGAAAATGAAAGCAATTGCATGAGCACACTCAATGACTATCCAATTGTAAAGCATATGTTTTATAAATTTAATACGCCGTTGCCTTCTTCAGCTCCTGTTGAACGCATTACATCGCTTGCAAATATTTTAAAACACAACCACAGGCAACATTTAAGTGATGACCACTTTGAAAAATTAGTTGTAATGAATACCAACAGCAACGTGAGCTCTTAGTATTTTTAAATCATATCTTGTGATACAAATAAACACAAACACGCACAATATATATGTGTATATAAAAATTAATTTTAATGCAGTGTTTATTACTTCATAACAGACGAAAGTAAGGGGGTCCGGATCTATGCCTAAGAAAAACAGACTTTTTTAAAACCTCAATGCCAAAAACCAAAAACTTTTCGTACGTACTTTTCCACTTAAACCCCAGTACTTTTCTCAATTACGTGAGTGTACTTTAATCATGCGCGTTTTCGTTGCCCCGGGTATGGATTACCCCGAATATAAAAATATGAAACCCGCATAATTTGGAAGATCAAGAATGTCTCCAATTGAATAATTTTAGTCAGAATTTCACCCGGTATGTAAATATATATATTATGCAAAAAAATTTTTTCTCTCTCGTAGAAAGCACAGTAAAAAATCATAATAAGCACTCAAGTGTCCACAAAGCTACACATCATAAACTCAAAAGTCTTAATAACCTTTGATATATAACATATGATTAAAATGGAAGAAACCAAGATCAGTGTAGTAGTTGAGAGGGAACGAGTTTAATATTTATGGACACGGCTGACGGGGGCAGCATATGTGCATATGAACGTATGTGTTAGCAATATGTATCAACAAATACAAGCAACATATACTGTCAAAAGGATTTGAAAAAAAATTTTGCAAGTACTTCTTAAGTATTATATTTTTAAAAATTTGCAAGCATGTACTGCACACTTATTTAAAAGTACTGTTCAAGTATTTTATATTCTAGCCTATCAGCCCTCAGGTATTTTCTAGGACTCGAGTACTTGGAAAAGCTTGATAATACTTAAGGAGAAGAGCAGGACTTGAAAATGCCTAATCAGGCCTTTAAAAAAAATATTAACATATACTTAAACACTCTGCTGATATATTTCCCTTAAGAATTTTGAAAATCCTGGAGCGTTGAAAATGCAAGTGCCAATACCTCGTACTTAAGAACAAGACAGTGTATCTCTTCTGATACCGGTAGTTCTACTTGACTTAGTACATTATTAATTTATAATGAATATAAGGGCTGGGTCATTTGTGGTCTTCTTATTTTCACGCCTCAACTATCATGCCTCTCCAGCTAGCATGATATCGGCTAGCTGGCTCACTTTGTTGTCCCAATACCTCCTAAGCGTTGTACTCGTAGACGCTGAACTAGATGAATGCCGCCGTTTACCCTACAAAGTTCATTCAGATGCCTCAAAGTAGACAGGACTAAAAATTTTACGTAGAACTTTTCTCTAAAAAACACCAATTGTCTCCTCAGTGGCTGGATTACAACGTAATTAATCTGGTTGAACCCATATGTATGTTGGCATATGAGAACCATGTGCTACCTACAGTGAGGTTCCACCTGAAGTTATAATGACCAGTCTGAGTCTGTTTCTGGCCGTGTTGTTATGCATGCTGTATTCTCCAAAGATTATCAAAGAGTCTTACTTTCTTAACATTGAAATCTCAAAAAATTATCTGTCTGGGATATATAAAGAAGTCATAATGGCCATTGCCACCATTTTACTTTCGGAATATGGGCATAAATTAATGTTAATGTGGGTTAATGTTTCCGAATCTCGGGTCATTACAAATTATCATGAGGGTTGACGCTTACGGAATTGTAGCATACAGTGCTTTGTTTAAATCTACCTCGAAAAACAATATAAATAAGAATTAACTTCCCTCCTTGTAGCAATCGCTGTATGAAATACCTCAGTTTCGCATCCTACTCCTGCCAGACCTATTATATATCACTCCAAGGCGCCCATCCGCTTCATTTGATCTTATGAGAGATCTCACATTTTACATGACCTTTGTTCATTTGCACCTGCCTTTAACCTTAAACCTGTACATATCGGAGGTTGTAGCTATGGCTAAATACTTTTCTTTACGTGGTGAGCGAATAAATCTTACCTTTAGTGCGCCGTTAAAACGTTAAATGTTATCGAGTATCGGTAACCTCGCTAAGGCTGTGAGCAACATCGTTGGCCTTAGCTTATGGGCATCATTGGCCTTAAGCCCTTACGTTGAATTTTGTTCGAGCAGCCCTAAATAAAATAAAAGTAGTTCCCACTACATGTACCAGTGGATGTCACCACTGACCGATCCGTTGATTTGCACATCCGCCGCCACACAATGACAGAGTTAAGTCTACTTCACAACGTGAAGGTGGGTGTAGAAGTTGATTTACGCCCGAACCGAACATTGAAATAGAATGAGTGAGCAAAAAATAATTAAGATTATATAATTGGTACAACCTTACTTATAACTTTTGGAAACGAGCATTGTATGCGGTAGTAAGGTAAAACTTTAGTTTTCGCTTCTCTCACTTTAACTGCAGAGTAAATTTCGAACAAAATTTTAATTCAGTTGATTCTAACATCAATTTAACAATCGTAAGGTTGAGCAACACAGCATTGCTATTAATAATTGGTGTAAATTGTCCGTTATTATTTGAATTTCTATTGTTTGCAATCATATTTAAACAGTCAGTGTCGCCCACTAGCATTTATTTGCAACCTAATGCTATTGGAAACCCGTTATAAAAATCCAAATGATTTGCTAAACAAAACCAAAACACAAAAAAAAAATATGTAAACATATAAATTACACATACGCCCTGGTGCACGCGTCAGAAATTGGAAATGGATTGGAAAAATTAAAATTCACTTTTTTTTCTAATTTCATGTGACATGTTCTGTAAAGAATAATGTTATAAATAAGCGCTTAAGTACTAAAAACATATTTGTTAATTATTCTAAGCCATAAGGCATTGTACCGCAGGTATTTACAAACTAACTAAACTTAACATTTCTATCTACGAGAATGTATAAACGCATTAATGTTTATAAATAAAATTATTTAAAAATAATAAACACACCGGTCTTATACACACACAGAATGCGTTCTCAAAAACACATGTTCTCCAAAATCTATATTTGCCTGAATAACAAAATATAAATTGGTGTCTTTGAAATATACGAATCATTTGTGAAAGAAAAAGACGTGTGCTTACTTCAGACTCGAAAAATTTATAGTGCGTAGTATATGAAGGGAGAACCATTCATACTTGTGCAAAAATGAATTTGTTTTTGTTATTGTTTTCACTATCGGCTGTTGACTTATCGATTGCATTTCAACAAGTCAAAATTGGTACACTGAATTAAGCGATAAATGTAAAAGTTATTATAATTATGTCTTAAAGGTGCCATATTCTTTGCTGATGAGCAGGAAATTGAAGCTGCATTTGATTCAGCAATTCATCGTATGAATCAACGGTTCTATGATATAAAATTAATGCCAATAAAACATATTGCACCAAGCGATGATAGCATTATCCTGCAGAAATACAGTAAATTGTTATTCGGAATTACTAAATTTCCAAGTAATAAATTTATTTTTAGCCTGCGAGTTAATTGGAAAGGGTGTCTCCGCTATTTTCGGACCAAGTTCAAAAGCATCTACTGGCAAGTTTGTATTAGTTTTACTTGTGTATTTATTTATCTGACCTATTATCCGCAGACATTGTGGCACTAATATGTAACAGTACAGGAATTCCGCATATCTTATTCGATTGGGGTCCAGAAGAAAATGCAGCAGAAAAAATCAACCATGGAATGAGCATTAATGTAGCCCCTTCAACATCCATGTTGTCCAAGGCATACGCAGATATTATCAACAATTATGCATGGAAAGGATATACACTGGTTTACGAAAGCAATGAAGGTCTATCAGATATTGGTTTTGCTAAATGTTTAATTTTGTAACGTGTTTTTTACATAATAGCCTTATTAAGACTGCAGGATCTCTTGCAATTAAAACGTATTCACAGTGACGAAGTTAAAGTAAGAAAATTTCAACGAGGCGATGATTATCGTGTGGTTTGGAAGAACATCCGACATCAAGGTGAAAGGAGGGTTATATTGGATTGTCCCCCGGATATTTTAGTAGATGTTGTTAATAGCTCCACGTTTTTCAATATGACCGGTCAATTCAATGTGATTTAATTTCATTTTATTTAAATGTATTTTCAATAATTTAATTTTTCTAGCAACTTTTCTTAACCGATTTGGACTCGCATAAGTCTCAGTTACATGTACTAAATAATGCAAATTTTAAAGCGAATATAACCGCAGTTCGAATAGAACTAAATGCATACGAATATACTACAGTAAGTATCATCAATCCTTATTTTACAATCCTGCCTATCTTGTTCTCATCCATTCCTAAGCCTAATTGGATAATCAATGATTAATAAATATAATTGGAGGAAGTTGTTACACATGATAAAAACTTTACTCGTAGTATTTGATAACCTGAATGTATTGTATAAAAAATTCTATAATACAGTTGGTTATTCAAAATAGTAAGCATCTTTTTGATAGCAGATCTACATGGTTGAACGTTAAATTACCTTTATATAGAAGGAGTTTAAATGCTGTGCAAAACTGTAAATGATGATAAAAAAGGGTGTGATAGCACCATACAAAAAGAATAAGAAGACAATTAACTTAATGTTCGGCAGCTGCATACATACATGGTTTAGAAAAATTCGAAATCATTTGAACTTACCCCACATTCACTAGTTTCTCCCTAATAGGTCTTGGTATATACTGTCTTTTGTGACTGTGGTTATAAGAAACAGAGTTTAATATATTTTGCTTAAATATTTTCCTTTTTTATTACTTAGGACAATACTGTAATGTCAACCCTAACATTTGATGCAGTTCAATTGTTCGCCAATGCTATACGTAATGTCATAGAAGCCAATCAGTTTTTTGAACATCGAATGACATGCGACCGAGTAAGATTGGATGAACGGTGGCCGACAGGGCGTCTAATTCTACATCACATGAAATCAGTAACAAAGAATACCACTTTCATAAAGTACACATTTTCTTATTTTACTTATTTGTTTAGACATCAGCACAAAATGGGACATTTCTAACAAAAAACATACAGTTTAATGAATGGGGTGAACGCGTTAATTTTAACTTAGAAGTTTATCGTCCAATGGTAGATCAAGTGGTGGCTGTGTGGAGTCCAGACGGCGAATTGACTTCAACAAAAGTAAATTCGAGATCGACAAATATAAATACTCCAGATTATTCGCAGAGTAGAAGACACTATCGAGTTGCTACTCGTGAAGGATCCCCATATATTATGTACAGGTGTGTATAAATACAGGTCAACACCCATTATTCGACTCCCATTTCCTAAAATACATTGTAAACAATTCATTTCCAAGATTTTGGTAAAACTAAATATGAAAGTTTCTTCTCGTAAAACTCATTGCCTGAAAATCATAAGCCATACATACGATATTTATTTATTATATGATAAAAAATTATATTTCATTTTATTGCAGAAAGCCAAACGATAATGAAATTCTAACTGGAAATGCAAAGTTTGAAGGATATGCCGTCGACCTTATCCACAAATTATCGGAAATTGTCGGGTTTGACTACACATTTGAGATAGTAGATGACAACGCATACGGTAACTATAATCCTGAGACAAAAGAATGGAATGGGATCGTACGCTATTTGATTGATCACGTAAGAATATTTTCAGTTTTGCTTGATCGAATGCAACTACAAGCCCTTGTGCTTATGCTTTTTCTTTTGTCCTCTTATCTACCATACATATGGTAAAAGTCAACTTTTAATTAATGAAAGAATCAATTCAACATGAAAATTCGTTAGGGCTACAAACAACAGTGAGGGTAGAGTAAAGCAATGTAACAGTAGATGAGTATAATGGCTGTGTTATCCAGGTGAACAGAATCCATTAAGAAAAGGTGAAACGAGCTGGTCCTATGGATAATATGGATAAAACCAAATATCTGCTGTATCTCGTTAGGCGAAAGACTAATAGACTCGTATATTTCCAGTCTGCCAAATGCTGGACGACAAAATAGCAAAGTACCGTCTATTACAGATCAGAGTCTTCAAATATTGTCCCATAAAAATTGCCCTCAAATTAATTACAAAGACGTGATTACTTAGGCAAGAGGAAATGGTTACTGGAAAAAGAATTCGATGTATTCACATCGATCAGGGACTTAGTTTGTAAAATTGGTTGATAGAGTGTCAATGTAAAAAGTGGTTTCATCAACAAACGTAGCTTTAATACTTGTCGGTGGATGTTGGTTATGCATGATAATCATAAGAAAGAAGGGACCTCTTCAATTATCATGTTATAACAAAAAAATAATTTAGTGGCACTACAGCCCACAAAGGACTAGAACCTAGCTTCAGCATCAAATACACGTGTTGTTCCATCACGAGTAGAAGGGACCTACAAATTTTGGCGACACCGAGAAGCTTTTCGTTGACAAAAGGTACACATTGAGTGTTGTGAAAGAGGTGGTGCCTTGAAAAATGAGATGTTTACAGTCCGGAATCGAACCTAAACTTTTAGCGTGTGGGTCGATGCACTTATCCACTAATACTATAACATAAAAATATTAAATATTTAGAGCTTAAATAAAATAATTTATATATATTAATTTTATACAATTTATCTGCAACATTATATTTCAGAAAGCAGACATCGGTATATGTGATCTTACAATTACTCAAGCACGACGAGAGGTAGTTGACTTTACAGTTCCCTTTATGCAGCTTGGAATTAGTATTTTATACTACAAAAAGCCCCCTGAAGCCAAAGACTTATTTGCGTTTTTGTCACCATTTGCTTTAGAAGTTTGGTTTTATGTTCTAACAGCATATTTAATTATTTCACTGGTATCTATTGTCGTGGCCAGGTACATATTGATTTAAAATAAATAATTAAAACACTTATTTATTTCAACCGTTAGAGTATCACGAGATGAATGGGAAAACCCTCACCCTTGCAATCCCAATCCAGAAGAGTTGGAAAATAAATGGGATCTTGCAAACACATCCTGGCTTACTATGGGATCTATAATGGGACAAGGTTGCGATATATTACCGAGATCCGGGCCAATGAGACTAATGAACGGAATGTGGTGGTTTTTCGCCTTGATGATGCTTAATTCCTATACAGCTAACCTGGCAGCCTTTTTAACTTCCTCCAAAATGGAAAATGCAATAAGTGGTATAAATGACTTAGCGGAACAAAATAAAATTCAATTTGGTACTGTCAGCGGTGGAAGCACTTCTACATTTTTTTCTGTAAGTCCAAATTATGATACACCTTTGTAATGCATATACCTACGTATATATTTCAGGAATCAAATGATACCGTATATCGCTTAGCTTGGTCAAAAATGGTAACTGCGCAGCCCACAGTCTTCACAAAAGACAATAATGAAGGTGTAAAACGTGTAAAAACAAATCGTGGCACTTATGCTTTCCTCATGGAAACAACAAGTATGGAGTACAATATTGAGAGAAACTGTGAACTCACTCAAATAGGATCGCAAATAGGAGAAAAACACTATGGAATTGCTGTACCTTTAGGTAAAATCTTTATTAAGTGACTACGCAACTGTAGTCCATTGGGCGAACAAATGAGTATACCGTTCCTTAAATAAAATTAGGGAGTGCTTAATGTTTCAGATCGTATTCTATGGGAAAAACTCGCTATAGAATACAGATAAAGAAATCATAATTGCCAAAAACATAATTCTAAGGCAGCTTTGTCGATTTCCGGATCCGGGAAAACACTTATTTAATTGTGTTTATAAATATATCCAATTTTTTTTAGGGGCGGACTATCGTTCAAACCTTAGTGTCGCTATTTTAAAACTAAGTGAGAAGGGTGATCTTTTTGCATTAAAGAAGAAATGGTGGGAAAATCGAAATAAAACGTGCGAAGAACCTGCTGTAGTTGATGGAAGTGAATTATCAATAGAAGAACTTGGAGGTGTTTTCCTTGTCCTTGGTTGTGGAATACTTGCGGCTTTTGTCTTAGGAATCAGTGAGTTCTTATGGAACGTACAACAAGTAGCTGTAGAAGAGCGGGTAAAACAATGAACACAAATTATATAATTTTTATATAAGAATTTAATCTGTAGATTACACCTTTGGAAGCTTTAAAATCAGAAGTGATGTTTGCCTTAAAGTTTTGGATTAAGAAAAAACCTATTCGGACATCTGCTAGCAGTTCAAGGTCTTCAGCAGCACAATCAAGACGTTCATCAGCCCAATCGCAACCAACCACAACTTTGAATTTCGTAAGCAAAGAGTAGACAAACATACCGGAAGTGTTTGCGCATAAAGCGTGGACCACATCATAATTGAAACAATGATTGAAACACATTTAGAGGAAAGTACCAATAATTTAATTTTCCCTAAATTCATAAATAAATGTTTTGATAAGAATTAATAAAATAAAAAAAAGGTAATAAATTAATAAAACAATTTTAAACTATCTTCATTTCGTAATACTTGATCAGTAACCGACAACTGCTAGTAGCACAAACCACATATAGATGGTTTATAGCTGGTAGTCAAATATCTTTGAGTTATCTCAAATTGGGATCAATTGTTCGTTTTCTTTTTCTTTGTTTGAAACAATTTTTCCAGGTGGCGCGATCTTTTGCCAGCCCTTCAGTTGCCCACATCTAGTTGAAACCTTCTCCACACACACATATACACAGATGCGCCGCACATTTTTCTGCGACACAAAGGATTGTTTACCGACGATTCCGCGTTGTTCTTCGCTTGGTTTTTCGAGAGTCTATATAAGCAGATTTTGGTAACTGGTTAATCACTTGATTTCGGTACCAATGTTCTTGTTTTGACAAAGATGTTGAGCACCTCGAAGTCTGACATGTTGATGTTGTACGACTTTCCTTGAAGACAGATTAATCCATTTTGACCGCCACCAGCAAATAGCCTCGTCTGCGTATGACAACAGCTGAAGGCACTTTCGGAAGATATTTATCTCTTGTGTTGTGAGTATCGCCTTCCTAAGCATTATGTTAAAAAAGTCATACATAAAACTACGTGTCCATTAATAATAATAATAATTGAGTGGCAATACAGCCCACAAGGGACCAGGGCCTAGCTTCTACAACAACTACTCGTGTTGTGCGAGCTACTGTTCTCTCACGAGTAAAAGGGACCTACAGTTTTCTGCCGACTCCGAACGGCGAGATTTGAGAAGCTTTTCATAGACAATTGATACTCTTTGAGTGTTATCAGCAACTCGAAAGAGGTGGTGCCGTGAAAAAATATCCCGTCCGGGACACTACTACCCACTACGCCACGGCGACCACACGTGCCCATTTATAATACTAATTTCCAAAAGAAACTGGACGAACAATGGAATGGAATAAAACGATACACATATGGAAGTTAAGGTATACTCGTATCAATCCTTTGGGTAAACATGCCACCATTTAATAATTGGATTCAAAGCTCAGACAGACATGGAATTCGAATAAAACGTCAGAAAACTATGCCCGAATTAAAGGTATGGTATGAGAAACACTTGGTATCAATAAGTATACTTACTTTCATTTAAATCCAAAATTACAAATTCCTTTAAAAAGCGGAAATAATAATATTCTGAATTCATAAATATAAAAATGTTACAAACAGTGCCAAAATTTTTATTACATTCAGATTACGTAGCTAAACTCAACAATAATAACTTAGGAATCAAATTTATCCAGGAATAACGTAAATGTCTGCTTAACTTCATCAGGCAAATTGTTTTCCTTTAATGTCTGCCGGAATGCGAGGCGACAACTTTTTAAATTATACGCCGGCTTAAAAGTTTTCTGTTCACACCTAAGCAATCCAAGTTGTATTAAAAAGAAATTCATCACACGTGTTACTTGATTCTTTTTTGTAGCATAATTAAATGCGTCTTCATACAATGCAGCAGCTATATTAAGGGCTTCCTTTGATGATTGAGATAGCGATGCGCACTTTAGTGCGGTAAAAGTCAACATAATGATGTGATTCTCGCCGCTATAACCCTAAGAATAAAAAATGGTATACTTTGTAAATTTACAAAAGTGACTTCTTACTTTTAGGTATTCTCGGAATGCTTCCAGTTTGTCTGACTCTTCTATACCATTAAACATTTTTAAAGTTGGGTTCGGTGTGCTACAAAAGGTTTCCACAGTGTTCTGACGAGAGACTTCACCAGCAAATGTCGTACTTGTGTTGAATCCGTAACTACCCGCGCTCTCATCAGCTGTCTATGTAAAAAAAAAATATGTGTTCATGTTTAAATTTCTGGATTTTCTTTTTCCAAGAAAAAATTAAAAATGTTGGATATTCAGTAGTGCAGAATTTACGGATAATGTGATAACCTACCGCACTATCGAGTCTAGAATTAAATGTATTGACATCGCTTTATATGTGAACGTGGTCTTTCGAAACTAAAACACCTTTTGCTGTAAATCGTTTAACATTAACTATTTTTAATTGAATATAATGCAATTTTTGTTGTTTGCATTGTTATTGAAATAAGTATAATACAAATTATAAAGTTCAACAGCTAATACATAGAAGTTGTTGTAGTAAAAGTAGAATTCGTTTCCTTCGATTCGATTACTGCACTCGTTCGTTTTCGGGTACCCGTAGATCAAAAGGGAAACAAAGAGTACTCGTTTTAAGATCTAGTATTTAAAATAACAAGTACGCGTTTTATTCTTTATTATATAGTTTCACTTTCACCCATCTTTGAAAATTTGCATGAATAAAGTACTGACGTGCTGTATCAATTCGTAATGAATAATAAAAGAGCAAATAAATTGTTTCGAAAATTGACATGAATGAAGTACTCTAAGGCGCTGTGCTCGCGCTGGTTGCACGTATTGTACGAATGTCCATTATGCAATGAAATTAGGAACCTGATGTTACTTACAATGTCAGTCTTGTTTTCCACACCAGTGATAGGCAAGTTTTCTGCAGACGTCGAGTCAGAATGCCCTTAAGGCAGAGCTTACTAAATAGGGTCATAGGGTCATAGGGTCACCGGTCCTGGATGTTTTAAAATTCGAATGGAAGCAACGTAGTTGCGTAGCTCAAACGGAAAATATATTCTGGTGCTCATGAACATGAGGATAAGACTGACCATGCGGTTGGCACGATAATCGTGGTGAATGTTGTTTGCAGTGAGAACTGCCTCATTCACCTGGGTAAAGTCGAGCCATATCGTTATCGACATGTTCGAAAGGACTCATTCCTTACTAAGGAGGAGTAACTATACCTTAAGATAAAATCTGAAATCATTACTTGCAATAGCTCAGCGTTTTCTTGACCATAGGTTATTGGACTGTGTGATATTAATCATTAACACTTAAATCAAAATACACACATACCTTATTACACAATGCAGTAATGTACTGCGCTGTTGTGGCATTGTTTTCTTCCTCACACGATTCCTCATCATAATTTTCATCATCCTCATCAGCTTCTTCTGTAGTGTCATTATGATCATCCGCACCTTCGTCATAATCTCTTTCATATCCGTCTTCGTCGTCGTCATCATCTTCATCATCATCATCACCATTAGAATCGAATTCTTCCTCTTCGAATGGACAAAGTGCTTCCGGATTTGCTGTCTCCTCCATCATTTCTATAATCCTTTGGCGGCATTCGCTGTCAAAATCATTCGCGTCAAGATTTAAAAAGCGTAGATTTGGTTTAGTTTTTATAGCTGAAACCAACGCAAGACCACCATCAGGACCGATTTCATTGCCAACCAGAATAAGTGTTTCTAATTCGTGGTGATTTTCCTCTAACACTTCAGCAAGTTGATATACTCCATCTGTCTTTAAAAGACAATCTCCTAAATTAATCTCTCGCAGACTAAAAGTAATTAATAAAATATTATTCGTAAAAGGTTATTTTAGAATTTAGATCCTACCGTGGCATGCATTGTATAGCACTAGCTAGGGGTGATGCTCCTTTATATGTAACAGTATTATCATTTAAGTTGAGAACACGCATGTTGACATTTTCTTTAAAGCCCTCTGCAAGAGCTGCAATCCCTTCGTGATATATTGAATTCTGATGCAAAGCTATTTCTTCGAGTGTTTTTAAAGTGGAGAATATTTTTGCCATCGCTTTGGCGCCTTCGTTTTCTAAACGATTGCGACCTGCTCTGAAAACTTTAAGAGCTAAAGGCGAACCAGCCTCACAGCTGTTTTTATAGCAATCTAAAATAGCAGCTGACAACATCCTTCCTCCATATATTCCCAATCCACAATTATCTAAATGTAATTCTTGCAAGCTATAGCAAACTTTGCTCCGTAATAATTCATCCAAGCCGACCATTCCATTTGGACCTAACGCATTATGACCACAGTCAAGGACAGTTAATTGGGCTGAAGCTAATATCAATCCACTTCCGAGATGCTTAAGCGCTTGAGGTATTTCCGATTTCAAACGCCCAGTAAAAAGATCTTTCCATAGAGCTTTTTTAAATTCCGGATGTTTTTCTAAAGCCTTTCCTATTGCCTTAGCTGCTTCTACCCCAAGTGTATTTCCCTCAAGCTGAAGGAACGTTAAACACTTGCTTTGTTCGATAGCAGATACAACTTCCTTTACTGAAATTTGAATATCATCATTTAATCTTCCTTATATGCCATCAACAAATTTACCATCTTCTGGCGTACTCCACTTAGCAGATCCACCGGCAAACGTTAGTCCCGGCTCCTCAACGTTAACCAACTCCTTAGATAAAGTTGCAAAATTAAACTGTTCCATAGTGTGTAAGTTAAGTTTTCCGTTTTTTAATTAGATTAAAACCTTAAAGGGTAACTCAAATGGAAATCAAGCATCAATCAAATATCCGCGCACTTTCCTGTTTCTTAAACAAAAATTATAACCACAAAGTCTCAAATCCAAAATCACAAACCAACCACACAGAACCACAAGCCACAAAACTCAACAGAGCCATGCACCTTCGACTGGAAAATCCGCTTCACATTATGAAAGCACGCATACTTCTTTATAACAAGTATATTTGACGTATCTACCTCATGTGAGTTTTTGCTCAGCTGATAAATTCCAAGAATCGCTTTTTTATTTTACCCACTGTTCACGACCATTCCATTGGACATGTTCCCTTCAAAGCATGAATGAAAATATTGCATATTAAAATCATATTAAAATATTGTATTATGCATATTAAAATCTTGAATTCATACATTTACCTTACTTATAACTTAAGTAATCAATAGCAGCATACGAGAATGAATATCATTAAATATAATTCTCTTATCTGAAATTATTTAAATAGTAACGTCTTTTTATGTAATATTCCAGACGTTCTTCCAGCGTTATACTTAAATCTTTACTGATATTAACCTCAGTTTAAACTTTTGTCCGAAAACTTATCGCGTTTTAAATTAATTAATCATTACGTTAGAGTGGTAAGAGGAGCAGAATCTCAACTGTTTGAACTAGCTCACACTTATTCACAGATGACACAATTCTGTCACAAATAGAACAAGGTGTCACAAATTTTAACTGTCGAAAAAAGGTATCGTCGCATGTTCCTCTTAGATGGTCAGTGGTCAATCAATAAACATCAAAATTCTTCTGTTTGACAGTTGATCTATATAAAAAGAGGGGACGATTGACAGAATCACTGGGTCTGTTCCAATGCATTTGTGCACAGAAATTCGTAGTTGAGAAGTAGGGGTAAAAATCTTTCTTGGAGAGAGTAATTTTGCCGAAACTTGAAAACGACTTTTCGTAGAAATTTACAGTTATTCACGAAATGTCAATAGATTATTGTATTATCCTTGCGAAGTTAAAGCACTGTGTTTTGAAATTATTTCATTTGGAAAAATTAAATTCTTTTGAACTTTCCATTTCATCAGTATCGCTTCTTATATGCCGATACTCAATTTTCCTGAGTAATCAAAGCCACGCATTTATTAAGTGGGCTGATGAAGACGAAATTAAACATTTCACCGCTTATTAATTTATTTTAAATGTCCATTGTTTTAAATGTCAACAGTTATCAGGGACCTTACTGGTCTCTGACAGCCATCAGATATATGAAATGCCAGAGGTTTTTTTTTTTTATTTTCAATTTGACAGTCATCTGCTGCACACAGATTTTTCTTCGTTAGAAATTCGGAGAGAGAGGAAATATTTTACTCTCTCATGTGCTCTCCCTTCTTCGAAAAAATCAGCAAATGTCGTCGCATTTCAGAGCAATTGGAATCATGGATGAACAAGGAAGGAATACCTATTTCTTGGGAAAGCACTGGAACGTTAGATGTAATGAACATGAGTAATGAGCCATGAGGTACGTTCGATTGGCATAGATGTTAGCCCTTGTAAATTTCCTCAACAGCATAATGTTGTTTATACACCTATTTATTATTGGAGTTCTAAGAACAAACACCTTTAGGTGGTTTGTGGTTCTAAGATACTGATCTTTCCAGCGCTTTCCCTACGATTAATTCATTATTCCAATTGGTTAATTTTGAATAAATAAGCTGTTAAATTGACGAGATTTGAATTCGGTCGGGAAAGAACTGCCAGCACAAAAAAATATTTATAGTTTGCATCCACACTTCAAATTGATAATATTATAATAATGTATATAATTATTATAATATGTTGCTTATTAGAGGATTCTATTTTGTATGCTTCATATTATTCATACATTCAATTGCCCTTAAAAATTATATATCTTGGTCTTTCATTTTAAATCAATTGTGTCAGATGAGAAATAAATTCCTTTCTGACTAGCTCTTCTGCTTCAGTATTCTGATAAATGTATGTATGTATATGTATCTTTGCAATGTTTTAATATCTTCTTAAGAAACATATGAAAGAGGCGATGAGCTTTACTTTTTCTCACACAACTCACAAGTCGGTACGATATTTCAAAATTCCGTACGTTGATGGCATCGACATAATGGACGAACAGAATGAAGCATCAATGACTTGTTTGCTGGCACTGAAACGAAGGTGGCTTAAATGGTTCTGGAGATAAACGAAGGCAACACAAAATATATGAGGCAACAACATAAATACAGACATCATTCGTAAAATCATTCTTGCAAATCGTCCTCTTTGAGCCCAAAAGCAAAGAAAGATAAAACTGGCTTTGTACAACATCTTGATAATACTGGTCCTGCTCTATGTCATTGAAACTTGGTAGTTATCGTTGCAAGAGTAAAGTTCTAAATGTGTTTTTTTGGTCCTGTTTAGATTGATAGCAACGCGACCTACGATAGAGACTACAGGTTGTACGGCGGCATTCACCCATGCAAAAGTTCACAGATGCAATGCTCAAGGTGACTACGCCAGCTCCAGTTTCCCGAGTTTCGAAACCGAGTCATAGGTACAATGCAGGACGTCCTCGTCTAAGAAAGTTCTTCTCCACACAAGTACTTTCGTTTATAACAGAAGAAACAAAGATTTGTAAACGTATGAGAATTCATAACTGCGTGTGCGTAAACGGATTCGTCTCATGATGAAATCTACAGGCGGAGATAACGCGCAATTCGGAAACGTAGCAAGGAATCTAAGACGGATCTGAATTCCCTACATCCTTTCACAAATGAGTTCAAAAATTTTGTTTGTCCCACTGTAGCACTTCTTGTACTTGCAAACATCACTATAAACGTTGCTGTTGTTAGAATCAATTTATGAAAGCTAAATCCTTGAGAAGGAACTTGAAATGACACTAACATAAATTTGGCATAGTTTGCGAGATACCAGTTCAGACAAAATTACATTCTTATGTACGTACATATATGGGAACTGCTCTGACGTAAGGGTAAAACAAACGTCTCTGTGGCAAGTTTTCGGAAAAAGTTATGAAGGAACTTTAATTACCTGGAGCACAACAAATTGATTGTGAAGAGTTATGTGCATTTATCTATACTTAATGCCGGTAATTTGAAACAAAGAATTGTTTTCCTTTTTTGTATTTAATTCGATATAGCTGAAAATACTTTATAATGGGTCAGCAAGTATTTAGGTCCTTTTGATTTCGAATTTTACTAAAATACACACTGAAACTCATATTTTATTTTTTTATTGAAATTTGGCAAATTGTAAATGTATTATATTTATTTTTATTCGAATATAAATTTCGACCAATTGAAAAAATATTTACTTGGATTTGTATTAATCAGAAAATATATTTCATCTATAGATCCTAAAAACTGAATGTAAAACATGTTTGTTTAATATTTTATTGTTTATCACTAATTTGAAAATATATTTTTTAGCTTGAACACGAATATTGTATTACTCATAAGTTAAAAATGTTTTACAACATTTTTCCGATCTACGGCATTGAGACATTTTTGTAATAGGAAAAAACAGACACAAAATACAAACATTATGCAGTAGAATCCGTACATGCAATTGATGACATACAATTTTCTAAAATATAAAACATGTGGAAAGAATATTTAGCTTTGTTTTTGTATGATGGCAGAGGAAATAGTTTGATGATTTCTATCCGAATAGAGCCATTACTGCTCATTGTAAGGCGTATAACGTGATGTGAATTTACCGAATTTGCAATTGCCGAATCCTTAACTTCATTAGTTTTAATTGTTTCTTTCTTTTTTTCATTACGATCTATTATTATTTTGACATTATTATTGATGACTGTGTGAAACATGTATATTTTGTACAAGCCGCTGGCCCCAATATTCTTCTAGATCAAATGGTTTGAAGTTTTTCAACTGATCCGATTCGTTTCTATAGATGACAGGTGCACCGTGAGGCCCTTGTTCGTTCACCTAAAAGAATTGAATATTATAAATTATTATTATTGTCATATATTATCTTAAAATTCTGAAAATAATTTGTTGTACTAATAATACATCTTATGAGTAATTATAATTGAGTTGCACAAGAGCTCACAAACGACCAACCCCTAGATTCACAGTAGCTAGTCGTGTTCTGCGTTTTCACGGTTAAAAGGAACCAACAATTTTTTGATTTGATTTGTGAAGATTTCTATAGACGATTACTTTTTTATGTGTGTTTTTGGCAACTAGAAATGCGAAGTGTTTAGTTCGGGAAACGAACCTGAGACCTTGGCGTGTGAGTCAACGCACTAACCGACTACCCTACGGTAACCTCTGAATAGTACAGACAAAAAAAAAACTAAGAACAATAGGTGTACAAGTATCTACCCGACTTGCGACAAGAACCTGACCACTTCGTATTCCATGGTCAATAATATGAAAAGTTGTTATTGGAACGATGCGCTCATAACAGACCACACGGGGTAAGTTTTACTCAAATGCCAAGTGTATCTTTATCATATAAAGAAAAAATATCACAAAACGAAAGTTTTAAATATGATATATGCCAGCTGGAATTCAGGTTATACAACATATTCGAGTAATAGGCCAATTGCGTTTGAGGACGCCTGTAACAAAGGTAAACGGTTGTGATTTTTATCCATCAAGAAAACATCCGACAAAAGACAAAATACATATAATTTCACTTAGGACCATTTTTCCACAAATTACTGGGAACATTACATGAAATTATTGAGAAAAATTAAAAAAAAAATACACGACCAAATTTTAAGCGCCAAGATTCTATTTAAATTTGCGCATTCAGGACATTTGGTAGTGAGATTGGTTTGCATATCAACGAAAAAAAAAATGTTCGGTCTCCTTCAATATCACTTTAAATAATACAGTAGTCATTTAATGGCATGTCGGTGCAATAGTTATCGTTAGACGATTTTAAGAATAAGTAACAGTTGAAAAGTATTTTTAACGTTAATCCCCTAATTTTGTCATATGCTAAAACACAGGAAACAAGGTATTTTTTTTAAGTACTATGGAAAATATTTTATGGCTACTGAGCATTAACACTGCTTACAGCGAAAAACTCAAAGCAAAGAAGAAAAAGGGACAAAAAAAATATTGCAGGTTTGCAATTTGTATGTTCATTTTAACTACTTCCAAAATATGCTCACATGGGGATTCTCAGCGTCAGTATAGATATAAAATTATTAAGATGCATTAAACTGTAAACAATAATATACATCAAGTCCAAACGGACATCCCTCAGTCTTGATCGTTATGATATGTAGAATGAATGAATATGAACAGTGATGTGATGCTTTTCCATCAATTACATGGCAAAAGTAAAATGTTTTTGTTGTAAAACAACAGAACTTGAGAATGTTTAAGAGAAGTAAAGAAAACACAAATTCTGCTAATTATTACTGTCAATTGAAACATACATACATAACCCAGTATTACATTAATTTTTCGCAGTTGCAATATAACAAATCCACATTAATGATTCAGTTTTACAATAAATTGGATCAAGTCTATTGCGATTCAAAATTTCTAGTAGCCTTTTGTTATACATTTAATTGACCCAGGATCCCAAAACCTGTGTTCCAAATATAATATTGCCAGCCTTTCGACTTACAAACATATATTAAAACACAAATTTACATGTTTAAATCAATTTACTACGTGCATATTTTCTAACGTAGCACATCCCTAAAAACCTTTTTGTGCAAGGGTAGATTTATTTTGTTTATAAGATATAAGTTAATAAATTACTTACTTTATGCCAGGCTTCCTTAATGTAGCGAATTAATTCATCGTGTTGTGTTAGGGGTTCCCTGGTTTGCATCGATGATGTACTTCTGCCGTCTGAATTTGAAGTTGAACCCATAGACTGTCCCTGACGTCTAATGTAAGTAAATCTGCAATATAAAGATGCAAACGAAACATTTCTTTAATTAAGTGTGTTTTAGATACTCTAATCCAGACTTTGATAATAGGATTGATTTAATTTCAAATTAAGCGGCACAGCAAACTAATGCGAGTGTGTAATAGTGTGTAATTTCATGTACAGTCCCTACAAACATGGTAATTAAACTAGGGGAAAGTTGAGATTTTTTAATACTGGATGTTGTTTATTGCGGGTGAAACTCTGAACCTTAGAAATTTAGCTTTTGTAAATAACAGAATATCAAAGTTAAGATTTTCCTTGTAAATAATACATCAACAAACTGATCAAATTATTCTTTAACACGTTGTATACAAATGTTTCACTTTCAATAAAAATACAAGGGTCTTGATAAATTTACTGGCTACAATATTTTTTCAAACAAAAATTTACAAGAGATGATATATACAAAACTTACCCGTTTCGGTCCATTGCTGTTGTTATTGTTTTTCTTATACTCTGCTTGTTTTCCTAAGTAGCTATATATATAAACTATATATACCTATATATATACGTATGTATTTGTGTGAAAAAAACGTAAGTATGAGATGTACACAATTTACTCCAAAAAAAAATTAATGCTGACACAATTTTTCACTATGCACGGCAAAACAAAAAATTGAATTAAAATGAATTTGTTATTTAAATATCTTCAGAAAGGGATTACGTCGATTTTTATAAATTTTTCTTCCTCCTTTGCTGCTGCCAGTGCGTTAACACTTATGAAAATGAGTGACGATAAAGATAACGAATGAAACAATTAAAAAGCAAAGTTATCTTCTGCTTCGTCGTAGACTCAGATGTTAATTTTGACAGATAAATTAAATGACTGCATAGGTGGCATCTCGTTTCAATATGTCAATAATGCTGCGGGTATGAAAGAGAAAGAATGTTTGTTGTAGAAGCATAAAACAAAACAAAGAAAAAACTGCAGTTGTTTTTCTACGATAATTGCTTTTGTGCTTTTGTTGGTGTGAATTTCTAGTTACAGCCGCTAGCCGCAAGCTGGCAAACAATTTTTTGTTGTACTCAGTTTTATTTAAAAACCATTATTTTCTTATATTTTATTTTGTTCAAAAACTACAAATATTTTTTTTCTGTAAGCAAAAGTTCATAATTCGTTTTTTTAAATTAGAAAACCTCGATAATGGAGTAATTTGTCTTAAGCTGGGTTCACACTCAGCCTTTTGACGGTGGCTTTACTATATGATTTTATTGTACAATTTCAAGCAATTGATCTACTACTTTGAAGTTTTTTTTTATCAAATTATCAAATTAATTCTAATGGTTCCTTTGAAGCGTGTTGCAAATAGTCTTACATCTATATTTGTTTCTTTGTTTTGCGAAATTCCATTTTTTGATGCTGTCATGTGTTATGCAACGGAAGGTTATCGAGGTTATTAAGGTTCAATATGCACAGAGTAGAAAATTGAAATTAAAGAAAAATTATACTTCTGTATTTTTGTTAATTCAACAGTTATGCCTAATGCATAGTTATGCTTTGAAGCACGCGTCCGTCAATTAAAAAAATCTAAAGAAAGAGAGAGAGAAAAATAGGCCGTTGTTGCAGGAGTGTTCTTCAACGAATTCATATAACACATTCCTCCAAAACAAGAATGTACATTAGGCATAATTTATTTTTACAGTTTTACATAACACTGTAACATTATAATGCACCATATTAAACCATTTTTAATGTAGTGAAACTATTTGTCAATATTTGATATCAAAATCATTATTGACTTCCGTTTCGAAATATCTTTGAGATGGACGGCTTTAGCACTTTGAGTAGGACTATAGTACTAATTTCCATAAAGGACCAAAACCTAACTTCTTCAGCAATTACAAGTTTTATGAGCACTTAACGTTTTTTGGCGACGCTAAATGAACAAAAAGGTGGTGCAGTAAAAAAATGTTTCAGTCCAGTAACCGTCCACTGTTTTTTACTGCTTACTGTTTACATTGATAAGCCAACATCATATATTATACTAGATCATAATTTCTTTGAAAATTAAAATTAAGATGTTGACTTACCTTACCGTTTATTAAATTGCGCTCGTAGCTACATTTGATCATAAAAAGCGAAGCTATCAAATCAAATGTACAAAGTATGTTGACGGGGTGTCAGGTTGTCTTGCATTCAAAGCTCTGGTTGCATCCGTCTATGCAAGGACTTATATAAGCTAGTGATATTCCCTTGCATATAATACCACCATTGTTTTTTCAGCTTCAGAATTTAACATTTTTTCAAGCATCACTGAGTGAAAATTTAATGAAGTGATGTTGATGGTTTCTTGATTCATCTAGAAGAAAATTCATAACAATGAAGTTGAAGTTGTAAGATAGTTTTAAGCACCTTTGAAAAAAGTGCCCTTTCTTGTTTGCTTCTGAAGTAACTAATGCATTTTTATAGAATTAAAGCCATGAATGATCTTTCTGACACTGAATAACAGGAGCAGAGGAACAGTTAAAATTTACTGTCTTTCAACTTTTTTACTTGCTGTTATTGTTTGTGTTGGAAATTTAAAATTTAAATAATAAAAAAATGTGTTAAGACAAAAATTAAAAAAAAAAATTAAAAAAAAAAAATAATTTAATGTCATGCATTGCAAATAGAAATAATTTGTCGAACAAGTCCTTAAGAGTTAGAACGAAATAACAGATGGCGGTATATGTTTCGTCAAGTAATCGTTGCTTGTGCAAAAATGTTCGTCAAAGAAAATTGGTTGATGATGTTTGGCTGTCTTTAATCAAATGCTTCAAAATTTGTTTAGTAGGCTTTGTAACGAACAACGCGGGGTACTTATTGTTGTAGTTTTTGTGTTTGTGGCGTTGAGCGCAGATAATTTGGATACATTAAAATAAGTGCCCGGCTTGAATAATTTAAATCCCCTTGGAAAAAGGTGGATTTACTTTCAATTCAGTTTCAGAAATTTAAGTTTTCAAACATAAAAAGAGGTATGTTAATATGTATTTTAAATATATTTACAAAATGGCGCAACGGCTTGATATACAAATAACATTCTTTGCCGCAATCTATTTTCATTCTGATTGAATACCTAGTCATGCAATTTAATAATGTTTTTTCCAACAAACAGAGATTTTCTGAAGTGCTAAGTAAACTCTAGGCCTTAAAAGTATATTTTAACTTCATAAAATGCGTTACCCTAATCATTTCATTTTTCTTTTGCAAAAAAATTATCTACTATGTTGAACCGTGTTTAATATAATTACGGCCTGCGCTTATTTAACAAACATAACCTACTTCAAATTAAAATTAATTGCGCGGGATCAAAGATTTTCTTTAGAAAATAAGTGCGGATATTTGACATGCTTTCGGCATTGTATACACTGCAGCACCGGCTTTTTCGGCCCAAGCTTCACGTTTTAAAGGTAGATCCATATAGCGAAAATGTGGGAAGTAGTAAATCAAAATTAATAAGAAAATGTACATCATACCAACAATGCTTGCAAACATAAGTTCATGTAAATATGTATGTACATAAAAAAAAAAACTTGTCTGGATCATTGTTTTAGTTTGACTTCTCGTTAAATATGTATGTAAATGTACGGTAATGAATAAAATAGACGAAAGTATAAAACGATCTTATGCAACCTCCGAATACGTTTCTACTTCATCAAATTTATTTCATTTTTTTTTTAAATTTTATAACGAAAATGCATATCTGTTGTGTTTGCTCCCGACTTGGCTCGTGAGGGGAAAGTACAAATTTTTGGTTATGGTTTGTACGTTTGTTTGTGTTTGAGGAAATTAACGCATTTCGTGCTCCCTTACCAAGTCCTCAGTCGTGTGAGTACGTGTTATAGGTTACATATCAATTTATATTTAGGGAGTTAAATATTTAAAATTTAGATAAAGTCATCAGTATATGTACTCCTCTGACTTGTAAAAAAGTTATCGTTGAATTGTAGTTATAACAAAAAACACAGCCATTATACATTGTTAAAATCTTAAACTAATAAGCAAAGCTTCTAAAGCAAGTAAATGTAGCTGGCTAATTGGTGTGTTGTTTTGCGTTCCTTGAAGTACATATTTTACATTAACATTGTTTTATTATGTATAAAGATTTAAAATTATACGTCAATACATGTCCTGAATGTAAATTTATTATCCATTGCTTGCTTTAAGTTTGTTTAAAGTGTGGACCCTAGTAAAAGATGCGCCTAACGATATAAAGGACCCATTGAGATTTTTATTAAACTCCCCATATTCACAAGAACGCTCTTTCAATTCCGCTAATTGGTATCGGAGCAGGAGGTTTCCCTTTACTAGTACGATGATAATAGCGCAGTACGCAAGGCTGTTTGGTGAATAATTTATACCATTTTTAATACACATTGAGCGTCAACAATTCTTATGCCACCACCCTCTTGTGGGACTCCATTTTGTGATGAGCTTAACTATATTTCTACATTTGAATCGACAATCAACTCAAAAATGAATTGCGCTAGTAACTAATCTAGTCATTTAGTCCACAAGAAAATGTTATAACGCCTTACATTACGGACAATAGCATTTGTGAATACTACCAATTCTAAGCATTGTACAAAACCATTATCAAAGCAGTTTTCAAAACCAATGCCAATTTGACTATTAAATACGGAATCTTAATCATCAGTTAAGGTGTAGGGATTATATTTACAACTTTGTAGTGCAACAATTAGCACGGAAATTACAACAAATCTTTGAAAATTCGCTGTATTGTTCATGCGAAAAGAAAACTTTTCCCAAAATACATTTACTAGCCGGTTGCATATTTATTAATAATAATACAACATTCCTTATTATTTTAGTTAACTTGCGACATGATGAATGGGGATAAAGCCGCGTCTAGCGGCGCAAAGGCGCTATCTATTGAAAAGATGTACCAGAAAAAATCGCAGCTAGAACATATTTTACTTCGTCCCGATACATACATTGGATCAGTTGAACATACAAAAGAACTTATGTGGATATATTCTGAAGAAGAGAAAAGAATGATTCAGAAGGAGATAAGCTTTGTGCCCGGCTTGTACAAAATCTATGACGAAATCCTTGTTAATGCTGCTGACAACAAGCAACGAGATAAGAGCATGACATGTATTAAAATCGATATTGATGCTGAGAAGAACGTTGTCTCTATTTGGAATAATGGTCAAGGTATACCGGTTACAATGCACAAAGATGAGAAAATGTACGTTCCAACTATGATCTTTGGACACTTGCTCACTTCTTCGAACTACAATGATGATGAGAAAAAAGTAACAGGCGGTCGAAACGGTTACGGTGCTAAGCTGTGCAACATTTTCAGTACGTCGTTCACTCTTGAAACCGCAACAAAGGAATATAAGCGATCATTCAAACAGTCGTGGGGAACGAACATGACAAAAGCATCAGAACCGAAAATCAAAGAATTTTTCGGTAGCGATTTCACAAAAGTAACATTTTCCCCAGATTTAGCTAAATTTAAAATGGATAAGTTAGATGATGATATTGTCGCACTTATGTCACGTCGTGCATACGATATAGCGGCTTCAACCAAGGGAATTGCAGTGTATTTGAATGGAAACAAACTGCCAGTGAAAAATTTCAAGGATTATATAGACTTATATGTAAACAACTCCACAGATGATACAGGAATGCCAGTTAAGATTGTACATGAAAACTGCGGGGAACGTTGGGAGGTTGCAATATGCCCTTCTGACAGAGGTTTCCAGCAAGTGTCATTTGTGAATTCCATCGCAACGACTAAGGGCGGGAGACATGTAGATCATGTAGTCGATAACATCATAAAGCAACTTCTTGATGTCCTTAAAAAGAAGAACAAAGGTGGTATTAATATAAAACCTTTCCAAGTACGTAACCATCTTTGGGTATTCGTGAATTGTCTGATAGAAAACCCCACATTCGATTCACAAACAAAAGAGAACATGACTTTACAGGCTAAAGGATTTGGTTCCAAATGTGTACTTTCTGAAAAATTCATTAACAATGTTTCAAAGTCGGGTATTGTCGAATCCGTCCTCTCGTGGGCAAAGTTCAAAGCGCAAACAGATATTGCGAAAACTAGCGGAAAAAAAAATACAAAAATCAGAGGAATTCCTAAGCTTGAAGATGCAAACGAAGCTGGCTCGAAGAATGCGCATTTATGCACATTAATTCTCACGGAGGGAGACTCAGCCAAGTCTCTGGCAGTGTCTGGTCTCGGTGTAGTGGGAAGAGATTTGTACGGCGTATTCCCGTTGCGTGGTAAGCTTTTAAACGTCCGTGAAGCAACGTACAAACAAATTTTAGATAATGCCGAAATTAATAATCTCATTAAAATTATCGGTCTGCAATATAAGAAAAAGTATCTTACGGAGGAAGACATAAGGACACTGCGTTATGGAAAAGTAATGATAATGACAGATCAGGATCAAGATGGTTCTCATATTAAGGGATTGCTTATCAATTTCATTCATACCAATTGGCCGGAACTACTTCGCCTACCATTTTTGGAAGAGTTCATTACTCCAATTGTGAAGGCCACTAAAAAGAATGAGGAATTAAGTTTCTATTCACTGCCAGAATTTGAAGAATGGAAGAATGATACACCAAACAATCACACATACAATATAAAGTACTACAAGGGTTTGGGTACATCTACGTCGAAAGAAGCTAAAGAGTATTTCCAGGATATGGAAAAACACCGCATATTATTTAAATATGATGGCTCCCAAGATGATGATAATATTATAATGGCATTTTCTAAAAAGTGTGTCGAGAGTCGAAAAGACTGGTTAAGAACACATATGGATGAATGTAAGCGAAGAAAGTTGCTAGGACTACCAGAAAGATATCTTTATACCAAGGGTACTAAGCATATAACGTATTCCGAGTTTGTGAACTTGGAACTGATTCTGTTTTCGAATGCTGATAACGTACGTTCTATACCCTCTATGGTAGATGGTTTCAAGCCAGGCCAGCGTAAAGTAATGTTCACTTGCTTTAAGCGTAACGACAAAAGAGAAGTAAAAGTTGCACAATTATCTGGATCTGTTGCAGAGATGTCTGCCTATCATCATGGAGAAGTTTCTTTACAAATGACAATTGTTAATTTGGCGCAGAATTTTGTGGGATCAAACAACATCAACCTATTGGAGCCACGTGGACAATTTGGTACAAGATTAACCGGAGGAAAGGATTGTGCTAGTGCTCGTTACATTTTCACCATTATGTCACCATTGGCTCGCCTAATTTTTCATCCAGCTGATGATCCACTCTTACAATATGAAGTGGACGACAATGTGAAAATTGAACCGGTTTGGTATTGTCCAATCATTCCAATGGTATTAGTGAATGGAGCCGATGGTATTGGCACTGGATGGTCGACAAAAATTCCCAATTACAATCCTCGAGATCTTATTGCTAACATACGGAGATTAATAAACAAAGAAGAACCACAACCCCTACATCCATGGTACAAGAACTTCAAAGGTATCATCGAGTATGTGTCTGATAATCGTTATGTTACTGCTGGTACACTCCAAATTGTTCAGGGAAATAAAATTGAAATTACAGAACTCCCAGTAGGCACGTGGACCCAAACATATAAAGAAAATGTTTTGGAGCCGCTACTTCATGGAACGGACAAAATAAAAGGAATCATCTCAGACTACAAAGAATATCATACTGACACCACTGTAAAATTCATAATTGCATTTGCGCCAGGGGAGTTTGAACGTATTCAGGCGGAAGAAGGAGGTTTTCATCGTGTGCTGAAACTGACGTCCACTATGTCATGCAATCAAATGCATGCATTTGATAATGCGAATTGTTTAAGAAAATTTTCATCTGCCGTGGATTTGCTTAAAGAATTCTTCCCCTTGCGGTTAGAGTTCTATGGAAAGCGAAAAGAATATCTGGTTGGTCAATTGACAGCCCAGGCCGATCGTCTTACTGATCAAGCACGTTTCATCCTAGAAAAATGTGAACGTACTCTTGTGGTAGAGAATAAAAAGCGTAAAGCTATGATCGATGAGTTGCTGAAACGTGGTTACCGCCCAGATCCAGTAAAAGCTTGGCAAGAACAACTCAAACTTGATTCTGAAGAAGATGTAGCTGATGATGAAGAAGAGGAGGAGGTCGAAGCAAGCAGTACAATTAAAAAGGAGAAAAAACCGGTTGATCCCGAAAAAGCATTCCAAAAACTTTCTGATGTAAAGAAATTTGATTATTTATTGGGCATGTCAATGTGGATGTTGACGGAGGAACGTAAAAATGAATTGCTTAAACAGCGAGACCAGAAGTTGTCTGAACTGGCTGCTCTTAAAGCTAAAACAATAGAAATGCTTTGGTTAGATGATCTAGATGATCTCGAGAAAAAATTGGATGAGGTTGAAGAAAAGGAGCGTATGGATGAACTAGGAGTTAATAAGAAACAAGCTAAGGCAATTGCCAGCAAGGCAAAGACCGCTGCTTTACTTAAGAAGCGTGCAGCAAAGACAGCCGCAGACGACATATTCCCTGATCCATCTGGTGTAAAAATAGAATTTAAAGTAACAGATGAAATTTTGGAGAGATTCAAAAAAGCTTCAGCACTATTAGGAAACAAAAAAATCAAAAAAGAAAAGGTTGACGGTAAAGCCAACGTTAGTAGTGCTGGAGGCGAAGAAATGGATGAGTTCGATGCATTAATTGAGGGAGGAACGCAACCTGAAAAAGAGGCCGGACCTACGAAAGTCAAAAAAGAGCCCGGTGCTCCGAAAGTTAGAAAAGAGCGCGTCAAGAAGGAGCCTGGTGCCCCACCCAAAAAACGTGGACCGAAAAAGAAAGATGATGGCATGAAGCAAACTACATTAGATTTCGAGAAACCCAAGAGAGGAGTAAGATAACAAAATAAAATAATTGCTTGAAAATAATTATTAATAAAATATAATTGCAGCGAAAGAAGAAGGTAAACTCGTCCGATGAAGAAAACTCTGGCAGTGACATAGATGTTGCCCCTGTGGTTTCTGCTCGTGCGGATAGGCCTGGGCGCCGTGCTGCTGCACAGGTGAGTAACAATATTCTAAAGGTTTGGGTACAATTTTAATATTATTTCGATATTGTTTTCTATTGCAGAAAATAAATTATTCTGGCCTCCTTGATTCCGATGAAGCTGTGAGTGATGATGGGGAAATGATACTGTACGATAACACAGCTATCACAAAAGACAATCTAAAAATGGAAAAATTGTCTGACGAAGAAGATATGTCGAACTCTGAAGAATACGACACAGAATCACCATTAAAAAAGAACGCAGCTAAGCGGCCACGGAAACGGGTGGATTCCGATGAAAGCGAAAAAGAGAAAAAACCTGTAAGTTCTTTAAAAATTGTCCACAAACAATTTATTTAAACAATGTGAAACTTCCATAAGTGAAAATGCAAAAAGTAGAGTTTTAAAAATTCGCCTTCAGGAAGTTTCACTGTATGTAATATATAATTCGCTTACGTTCAATCATTTTCGAATAATGCAGAAGATTTCTTTCATTGTTTTTCTGATAAAAATTAAATTTTGCAGATTCTGTAAAATTTAATTTTTTTTTTTGTTGTTTTGTCTCAATCTATTGTCAGTCATTATTTATGAAGCGAGATCATCAAAAATACTGCATAACTAATCGATATTTTGTAATTTCAGAGAAAGAAAAAGAAAGCTATGGCCAGCGAAGATGATGAATCTGACTTTGAATAAACATGCCTAGTTCGGTTTTTATTTTTATTTTAGGAGTTACATTTTAATAACAGAGTACATGCCGTTTATTTAATGACGGCGTATTGCAAAATATCGGCACTGCGTATGTTTAAAAAAAAAATTGTTTAACAAATCTAAGAACAACACACCTTGATCAATAGTGATTATTAATTATAATAAATGACATGTATCATAGGTTAACTATAATATCCCATTATTTTGTAACTTGGTCATGTGTTATATAATATATTTATTTTAACATTGCGTCTCGTGAGGGATTTTAAGGCGCTGAATCATGTGCGCCGCAAATAAGATATTTTATAAAATTAATAAAATTTTTGATTTACTTCTAAGTTATTCTATTGAAAATTTCAAAATTATTTTACGTCATATAAATGTAGTAAGTGTGAGTCTGTAACTGTTATGAAAATGTAAAAAAAAACAATTCATATGAAACAAATTTTCATAAAACGAAAAAAAAATATAATCACTCTTTTGTCACTCTACATCAGCTACTTACAATAGTGGGATAATATAATCTACTCATACGTCTTCAAAGTATTTTTTGTACATACCTATATATTGTTTCTAAATAAAATAAAACATCGTAAATTTAAAAATTGGTATTTTGTTGGTTGTTGAATTGTTTAAGGACTTATTTATAGCTGCCGCGTGCTGTAAAGCCTGGTGAAATGTTTGCTGTACAATGCAGTAGGTATTAGTTTAAAGTGGAAGCGATTATTGCACCCCACTATATATACTTTGAAAAATGCAAGCCATATCATAAAAACATGCGCCTTGTCCTTAAAGCAACAAAAAGGAAATTGTTCAAAGAAAAGTTGGTAGGAGGCAATGGTGGGTACGGTAATAAGGGTCTTCATAGGACATAATTCAGACCCTTGAACCTCTCAATCAATCAAATTAAGGAATGACAACAATACGGCCCTTAGATTGTTTTGTATGGATATGTACCTTGTTCGAACTGCAGGCGTCCTATTTCGAAGATATTACAATCCGGCGAATGTCCGAATAAACAAGGCTGTGCAGTACATAACTCTGTTCAATTTCATACTTCACGTGTTCCACAAACGAGAACATACTGTTCTGCACGTAGTCTAGACTGGACGTAAACTGTCGCATAGTTCGCTGCTAAGACGTGTCCTCCAGATGCACTTAACGTTAAAAGGAACAAAAATGGCTTTCTTCATAAACATTCATATCGTCCGTGTTTTGCGTTATACAGGAACACTAAAGTTGTCAATGTAATAAAAAGCACGGTCTGTCGAAAGAGGGCATAACAAGTTGCATCTTGAGCTCAAAGAATCAACTATTAACAGGATATCGGTTTCTCCTTGCTTATTTTGCAGACTTGGCGGTGCTTGTCTACCGATATTACAGTTATTATTTTGAAATTCGAGCAGTTTTGACTTTTATTTATTTATTCGCACGCTATAAGAATATAATAACTCTTTCGAGTAGGCGCTCCTTAGCTCAATTTATGAATGAAGAGGACAAATTAAAGCGGCACACAGTACTGTTTATTATTGTCTGTTTTCGATTTCGTCTACAATCCTGTTGTCAATAAGATAATGTGGAAGTTAATAATTCTCGTTTTCTTAGTTTTAAAAAAATAAATAATAGTTTTTATTAATTTTAAAAAAATAACTAGCATTGACGCCGAAAGGCAAAAACAAATATATTAATAGTTCAGCTTAGAGCGCCCGCATAGAGCCAGTAAGTAGTTATAAGATTTCGATTCTGTCGTACCTAGGTTAAGCGTTTTATACCTAGTTTTAAGATACTATTAGATAAACAATAAAAAAAAATGCCTTTTAAACTAAACTAAACTAAGTTAATAATTCTAATCCTGCTTGCATTAAAAAAAATATTTTCGGACCGACCACTGGTCCGTAATTGAAACTCAGGTGAATACGTTATAAGTAGTTATTATTTATTTGAGTTCCCGAAACAGAATGAATTCTGTTTAATATTGATTGATATCTTATCAATACTTCAATGCGCCATTCGTTCGCATACTTTTCTTCGTCTCCAATCGCCAGATGGGAAGCTCGACGCTGCTGTGCAACATAGGTATATTCCATCGCACACAAATCGGCGCTCGTGTGCACATTTTGGTTCGGGTGAATGCGTGACCACGGTGACTTGGATAATCGTATTGTTTTTAATGCTAAATATTCTAAATGATGTGAAGTTTTACCTTTTTTTGGGAAAAATAATTTTTCTCAAAAACTTTCAATAAATCAAAAATTTGTAATCCTGCTCTAATTTCCACGGTTAAGTCCACCAATTCTAAAAGGATGAATTAGAATGCAGTTCTGTAGATCTGAAAAAACTGTATTAGAACAATGATCCACTACATGTCCTACTACTAGACCTGTATACATTTGAAATTAAAACATAATTGCTGTTTAAATACTAAGACAATATGCATCTGCATATATTTGTTTGACATAATTCTTTAACACAATAAACCAGATTTCAGTTGCGTTTTCAGATACAATGTAGAGCGCATGGAACCCGAGTCACTGGTACAGATATGAAATTTGGTTTTACATGATCACATGCCTTAACGTCTTATATCATGAGGTGAATTTTCTTAAGAGTGAAAAAAAAAATGAGATGATGCTTGGGGGACAATTACCCCACCTTGGTTTGAAGCGAGGCCTTCCTTAAACCTCTGACGCTCTCAGGGTCGCAGTACCCGGTAAGGAAAGTCCCCCAACCGCCTAGCCTGAATCATTAGGGTGAACAATCTGATTCGGACCATTTAGCACAGTACACTAACCTCAATCACTGGAACAGTGCAACAGTGAAAGTTTTAGATTGAGATTGCGCACGCGAGTCGAAAAGGACTACAATAAACCTACTGCAACTGGAGACAGCTAGCGAGGGTTTGTTCGCTGCTGCCCAGACAGCATACAGAACGTCACATGTTTCAAATGTTAGATCATGAATGCACCAAGAATGAAATGAGTTGCTTTGTATGTGCTTCATAATGAATGCCGTGAATAGTGAAATGGCTTAACATGCAATAATGATGTATCTCACTAATTGGCAACATTTTGAAATTGTACTGACATCTGGTGTAAATACCTATCGAACATTTTGCAAGCGTGGACGAAATATCAGTAAACTTCCTAATAACCGTGTTTCAACTTCAAGAAGGCAAAATGTTTGATAAAACCTGAAATAACTCTTAATTTTGTAGACATTTTATCACTGGAATAAATAACACCGAATCAATAGTTGCAGTTCATACAAAAAAGTATCTATTAAAACTCGGTATGTTTTAAGTTTTATTGTAAATAAAAATTTTTGTGTGTACATCTTTACACCATCTTTCTTAAGAGTTTGTTGATCTTGTCTTCGCGGTTACCAAAATCACCACCCTCTACGTAATGGTTGTTCTTCTTGCGCCAGCCTCCAGTTGGTGTGTTCAGTTTGAATGGCCACAAGAAATTCGACGCGTACTTGAAGTTACTTCCAACGGTGAAAATCTCATGGACTAGGTCTTCAACGCATTGAATGTTGTACTTCATGCGCATTTTACGCTCAATGACAAAGTTATCTGTGATTGGAATGCGTTGCTTGTTGTGTTTTACAAAACCACGCTTGTAGATTAACTCCTTAACAGATTTCAAGTTTGGATATCCCCAAGTGATATAGGGTTCACAGATGCGAAGCATGTTTATTGTTGCCTTGTTGAGCTTAATGAAAACGCCATTGTTGATTTGACGAAGGCGGAACAATTGCAAAACTTTGCGCACTTTGGGTGCCACCTTGTTGATACTATAAGAAAACAAAAAGATCAATTATTTCTTTGAGAACAGAAGAAGAAAGATATAAACAGAATCGTATGGTATGGCCATTTCCATACACTATTCTACAATAGGTGCACACTTACCCACGAATACGAATAACAAACGCCAATCTGCTTTCAGCCGGAACATAATATTGTCCCTTCGATTTTGCAAGACGTCTCATCTTGATTTCCCTGCGATCAGCCTTTGCATATTCGTGGGCATATTTCTCGGCACGGACAAGATTTTCACGTTTTCTTAACGCAATAACAGCGCTGCGTTTCAACTTCCTTTTGGTGAGTATAGCACGACGGCTGACGCGTTTCTTAGCAAACTTAAGCTTCGATTCTGGCACTGCCGGCAGCTTTTTTGCCGGAGTAGCGGACTTTTTCTTGTCTGCAACAGTCATTCTGCAATATAAATATTACGGCGCACAGTTATTTATTTGAAAGACCATTAAAATTCAACAAAATATGAAGCAAAATCACTAACCTTAACTTGTCACTATGCACGTTGTAAGAGAAAAGGACCAGCCAGAAGGAAGTTGATTGTTAGGTTGGTACGCCTGTGTTTTGATATATGGCCATTTTGTTTTGGCTGTGTTCAATGACAAGCTATTAGAATGTAATAGTTTATCCGTGCTCATTGATTTGATCCATTTGATCTCTTTAAAAAACAGAATTAAGATTACTGATTAAGGGTAAAAGTATGTTCTCATTCGAAAGACAATTTTAAACGAAGTAATTATAAAGTTAAATAAAAGCTGACACAGTTTGCAACATATCCTCATACTAGACTGGTGTCGTAATATACAGAAATCTTCAAAATCGACAATTGTAGTAGATGCGCTTTAGAGAGATTAATATTAATTTATTTGTTTGTGTCCAAAAGGAGAGGAACACAAATTCCCGTTTGCGATAAAAATCACATCAATTAAATTTAAAAAAATATCTCGCTCATATGTGCATTTGCCTGTAACGAAACATATTTTATATATTTTAGATTTTTAAAGAATATACAGATCTATAACAAGTTCCTCATCTTTTTCAAACACTTAAATTAAATACTTTTTTAGTGTTTGAAATTCGGCTGAAAATTTGTTGGATCACGTGGGATATAGACAAGACGTTTTAGCTTTTAGAGACAGAATTATAGGAAATACACTTTCGAACATAAAATTGTCATAGGAATTAGTTAAAATAGTACAGACACAACTCTTATACATAAATTTCCCTCGGACATTTAGAATTCGAATACACCCTGTGGTTTATGCATATAAAAAGTGTACCGTTAAAATTTGATAATACCGATTGAATAAATTATATAAATTGTATAACATATGTAATTTGTCCGCAAAAACCTAAAAGGAAGTCGGCATTTACATTATCTAAATTATTCTAAAATCGTTTTCTTTAGGTGTCTCTCTCTGCGCTCAAAGTGGTGTACACGCATATCTTCGACTTCGCCGTGCACTACCGACAACGTCAATAAACAGGTTGTATCTAATAGAGTTGCAGTGGATACAGATAATCTGGAAATTCATTTCTGCTAAGTTAAGCTCCGATGAAGACTTGTGTGGATAAATCACCTCACATGTACGATATTTCTTGATGGAATTAATGTGGCACAAGAAAGAGGCCTCCTTCGAGAGCTAAAAATATTTGGGAACTATCTTCAAACTCACATATATGTATAATCATGTTTCTGATATCTCATCGGGCTTGTTATAGACCAAGAAAGTCCACAATTCTTCCCATATAGCAGCTTATTCCAAAAAGTATTTAAGAACTGGTACGACAAAATTCATGCAGTTGGAGCACAATCCGTCTGACATTTATAAGAACAACGAATTTCTTTTTGGAACGCGTTGTTTTTTGTTTATTTGTACATATTTTTATTTCTCAATTGATGCCTAGGGCTTATAAGACATGACGTTCTAAAACATGCAGTCTAAATCATATAAAATCAAATAACACATTAATCAATTACAATCGAAGAACAAAAACATTTTAGCCATAAGAGGAAAATAAAGCGTTATCAAACAAAGCTATAAAAGTAACTACAAGCTTCACATATGACGTTTAAACCATAAGAATATTCTTCTACGAAAAAATTGGGAGTTTCATCACATAATTGTTCATGTTTATCAATAACCCTCCTTATCTCTGAGTTTAAATCTAAGAGCGTTCCATTGTACTTAAACCTGCAAAAGAAACATTTGAAAATATTGCGTTTAAATCAATGAAATACATATCTGAACGTACTTGACACCACACTGGCACTGTATTAAATGAGAATCGCATTTATCCAAGCACGACTTTAGACACAGTGGACAACATATCACATTGTTTTCATCCAGTTGAGCCAAATAATCATTTTCTTCTTCCTGTTGTTCAAGTAGCCACTGAAACATTTCGTTACGTATCTCATTTATGACTTCATCTTCCAAAGTTAAATTTGAATCCATTTCTTCGTAGAGGATTTTGTTTATGAGATTCTAAGAATAATGAGACTTTAGAGACGAAGGATAGGTTTGTCAAAAATATCTTACTTCATCGTCTTTTTCTCGAATTTTCCGGGTACCATCAAATCTTTTGAGACGAGCTTCGTGAATTCTCTGCCTGCATTTCTGTAAACACGCATAAAGATATAAGTAGTAGCAAAAATTATAAAACTGTTGAAGGTATACCAACTAGCGGATTTACCTCTCGTAATAAATTAATTCTTTGCGACCCATTTTTAAACTTCCTTGCGGCTTCCCGAGAATGAAGTTTTTGTGCTACACTTGTGTGGTACATTGATTCCGATGAACATTGCGGGATAGACATGATTGCAAACAATTTAATATTATTGAAGCAATTTTTAATAACAGCTACATACTAATTTACGAAATGAAACCGCCAAAAAATCGCAAACATCAAATCAAATAACAATATGAGGAAGCAAGTGACAGTCAGCTGTTATCATTATTCTAGTACATATTTCATGTGTTTGCTTCGAAAAACTCTAATTAAGGGTAAGTGGTGTCGATAATTGTTAAACAAAATATAGTTATATTGTGATCTTGTGACTTGCACCTTCTTAAATATATACATGATGGATGGAACTAAGTATGCAGTTCCTTTTCCAAAAGGAATCGTTTCATGTTCATTCCGGGATATGAAGTAATTTGTACAACTCAACGCCTGTCCATTAGTGATTTCGTGATTAGTGATTTCGTGTCCACGCATGTTATGTCTACTGACGGCCACTTTTCTATTTTGTTTTGCAGAACGACAAAATTGAAACATTTGTCGAGTCGTTTGAAGTTTTGAGAGGACAGTATTATTTTTTTTATTATGATGGTTAAAAACAAGAAAATTATGTTTGCAGGTGTAAAATGCTTAGCAGCAATTGTATTAATACTACGAGGATGAAAAAAAAAAAAAATAAAAAAACATGAGAATGGGCAAAGGTCTGAATGCTACACAGGCAACCTTCCACCTCGGCGACAAAAAATAGTGAGAAATTTGGAACGAATTGAGAATGGAACTGCACTGCTCACGGGAAAAATTAATTTTTCGTCGTGAGGATCCACTCTCTTCCCCACCGAATTTGCCCCGAAACTACCCACACAATGTTGTCGGCGCAATACGTCTGGAGAGGCACTTACAGAGCAAAAAATAAATCCCAGAATGGTTTCCATTTGCAGCTAAAATGTGGCCGAAGCCAATAAGAAACCAAATAAGAAACCTTATTGGTTTCTCCTCATTGGTTTTTGTTTCGATCTTTATGTATCAACGCAGATCGAAATACCATAAAATAAGCAAATTATATCAGTATTACAGCCACGGAATAATATTCTGTATATCCGGGCCTTAGCTGTCATTTCACGTCTTGCCGTGACGTCATGAATTTATTTGTGCAGCAAAGAATGAAATAATATACTTCACAGTCCAAACGATTTTTAAAAATCCAGAAATACAAATAGTATTTTTCATATACTACATTTTCTAAATTTTTAATGTAATCAAGCAAAGTAAATTCACATCTACAAAATATACAGTATCGGACAAAACTAAGGAAACTGAAATGAATGAAACATTTGGACGCATGTAAAAACAACAAAACGCAACAAATGTTTCATTCATTTCAGTTTCTTTAGTTTTGTCCGATACTGTATATTTGTGGCTGCAGTGCGTAAGTGCGTGGACCTACACGCCAGACGTCCTCGAATTTTGTCACGGCACGAACACTTTCGTGTTGCTGACAACACTCAAAGCGCCTTGTCTGCTAAAAGCTTCTCAAATTGCTCCGTTCAGAGTCAGAAACAAACTGTAGGTAATTTCACGCATAACACGATTAGTTGCTGAAGAAGTAGGCCTTGGTCACTAAAAAACAGATGTTAAACTATGATCATGCCAGTCTTTGATTCAATTCTCGTTTTTGGAAGCAAATTCCCAGCAAAGAAAAGAAAAAGGCTTCGATCTTGCGTAAGGCGACTCTTTTCCTTAGGATAGGTTGAGGTGACGGTGATCAAGGTTGTGATGCATCACCGGAGGACTGTTGTTTTCCTCGACCTCTTGGTGCCAATAAGAAAATACTTATCGTTTGAACTTCTACTGCCTTAGCTTGTTTGCTTAGCTAAGGATTTGCCTTATCTTTTTTACCCTGAAATAAGATATGTAGGTATGTAGTTCGTCTAGTCTTTTGTAGAAGTTGTTTTCGATAGTAGTCTTTCTAACTGAAATGGGGAAGTTATTAAAGACTGTCACCGCCTCATTCTCTTGGCAAAATAATAATAATGTCATAATCAGTGTCACTACTGCCTACAAGGGACCAGGGCCTAGCTTTTACGACACCTACTCGTTTTATGCGTGCTACTGTTCTCTCGCGAGTAGGAGAAACCTACAGTTTTTTGTCGACTCTGAACGACGAGATTTGAGAAGCTTCTCATACTTTTTGAGCGTCCCGTCCGGGAATCGAACCTGGACCTTCTGCGTGCGGGTCGACGCACTTACCCACTACGCCACGGCGACATGGGCATAACTGCCTTAATATACTGCTCTGCAAATGTCAAGTTCTTTTCATGTACGGCTCGAAATTTCAATGGTGTCTTTAAGTAGTTTTTGCTTTGTATACTCGAATTGGGGAGAAGAGTACTTCCTGATCTTTACTGATGTCCAAAAATTCCAAAAATCCAGCATAAGGTCTAAAGTTTCAATATTTGAGATTTTTTGTTGGTATTCATGACTGTCTAGGTATAGCACAATAAATCTACCCTGAGCAACCTTAAATAAATTATAGTCTGTAAGACACTGCAATGGTCGGAAAGGCGGGTATATTAAGTGATGTGGCAAAAAACTTCTGTGTTCATTCCCGCCTCCGTTTTGGAGTACTCTGTGTTAATTCCCAGCAGCAGCGTTATTAACAAAATTATTATGCCACATTTCTGTGGAATTTGAGTTTTGTAACTAATCCCGAAGTCCTCACATACTGTAGTCAGTATGCCAGGAAGCTTTGCCTTTTGGATAATTTCCTTATGATCAGAGTCACAGTCACTGCACCAAATGCTCTTCCTTAGCCTTTATCATCATCTTCCTGTAGACAATAATGGGTAAAAGATGTGACAGCGCTTCCAGTGCAGCCGAAGTGGTGGAACGGAGACCCTACGTCGTCCTCTGGACCACACTTATCCACAGAAGATTGTCCATCCTTCTGCATTGAAAATGCATGAAGCTAGGCATGGCCTGGGCTTTCGATAGAATTCGTCTGAGCCTGCCACATTAATATTGTCGCAAAACGTAAACCGTGAATTGTTTAATAATTTACTTGTAGAGCTTCCAGTCCTCTTCCCTTCTAGAGTTCATGGACGTGGTGAACTCTTTACCATGTCTTACCTTATTTGATTATCCTTTATTTAAATGGGGAATGATTAAAATTTATTTAGATTGTTGTTTTCGCATTCCGACTGCGACTATAAGCTCGGCATATTTTAATGCGCATTAAGAATAGTGATGTTAAAGTTAAAGAACAATTAAGTTATTATTGGATTGAGGTATATGTGATGTTGCAAAGGAAAACGAAATCTTGTACGCGCGAATGTAACTCGAACTGAAATGTAATCCATGCCATAGTAAAAAGGTACGTTGACCTACACGCTAAAAGTTTAGATTTTATTCCAGGACTAAACTTTATACATATGTACATAGCTGACAGCACTTTTAAATCTTCGAAATCTGAGAGTTTTTTTTACAGTTTTAGTCTTTCCGCATTATATAGAAATATGTTAATGATGATGTGACTTTTATAAGATGCTCGCTTTTAAGCCATGTTAAGGGTGTCCCAACAAGAACAATGAGAATGCGTTGTTCATTCTTGTAGCGCTCCATTTTTGTTAACCTTATACCTTCTACTAACAAACGATAATAATTGTTCGAATGTCAAACAATGACAATTCGGCGCCAAATTTAAATCGTGCGTTCTTGTTGGGACACCCTTTAGAATACAAGGAGTAAGTCATTTCTTATAAGTGTCGAAAAAATATGTTCATGTTATTTTCTAAAATTTTTAAGTTTATCAAAAAAGTCAAGATACACATGGAAATCAGCAAATTTTAAAATTGTATTCGTAATTTTTTTCTACGGTAACTTAATTCTTCTTCTAGTGGCGCTACAGTCCGGGGTGGACCTGGGCCTCAACCAACATGCCTCTCCAGCCAGCACGATCTTTCGCCAGCTGCCGCCAGTTGCGCACTCCAAGTTGGTTGAGGTCCTTCTCCACTTGTGTGGGCCACCTTATCCTGGGCCGTCCTCTGTTGCGTTGTCCCAATGGCCGGAGCTCTACATGGCCTAGCCATCTTAAGCGTTGTATCCGTAGACGCTTGACTAGGCTCATGCCGCTCTACAGCCCATACAGTTCGTGGTTGAATCTTCTCCTCCAGATGCCATCAACGCAAACACGACCAAAAATCGCACGCAGAACTTTTCTCTCAAAGAGACCAAGGGCACCCTCATCCGCTTTAAGTAGTGTCCAAGTTTCCGCGCCATAAAGTAGGACTGGGATAATTAAGGTGTTATATAAAGCAAGCTTAGTCTTTCGAGAGAGGGCTTTATTACTCAATTGCCTCTTGAGCCCAAAGAAACAGCGATTGGCAAGAATGATTTTGCGTTTGATTTCGGTACTGGTGTTATTGTCCCTGTTTACTGCGGAGCCGAGGTAGACGAAGTCCTTGACTACCTCGAAGTTTCTGCTGCCTAGTGTGACGCTCTGTCCCAGACGCCGATGTTGTGTGTCCTTCCTTGATGACAGCATGTACTTCGTTTTGCCCTCATTTACCACCAGACCCATTTTAGCCGCTTCCGCTTCAATGCCAGCAAACGCATCATTGACGGCTCGCTGTGTTCGACCAATCACGTCAATGTCGTCGGCGTAAGCTAGCAATTGAGCTGACTTTTGGAAGATCGTGCCTCTGGTATTGACCTGTGAGTTACGCACGATCTTCTTAAGGATGATGTTAAAAAGTCACATGGCAGTGCGTCGCCTTGTCTAAAACCTTTTTTGACATTGAAGGTCGCGGTGAGTTCGTTCCCGACCTTGACGGAGCAGCGAGAGTTCTCCATCGTCATCCTACACGGTAACTTAATGCTAATGTTAAAACACACACATGTTCTTCGTTGCTTACATGGGTCATATAAAATTCCCAGTTTTTTTGTTAATAGAGCGTGTTTTTCCTTCGTCTCATTCCCACTCTCCCTTTCACTCTTTTGCCACTTTCTCTCTCCCTCTTGGGTCTGAACTATATCGTCCGTGGGTGACTCTTTCGGCGCTAAGGGCTTCAACTTCTCCTGCGCGCCATCGCTTGCCAGAAATGTGCGTCAGATCCCTTCAAATCTCTCCTAGTGGTACTGATTTCTCTTGCACTATTCCATGTGTTTTTAGGTCGTGCAATGCCTAATTTCCTCCAATTTTTATTTATACTGAGTGTTGAAAAATATCCATGTAAAAGGATGACTAGGTACCGAGGCTGATCAATCACAGAAGTTCTATACTGATGGAATTATTCGTATTAAGCTACCCGGAATACGCAATAAAGGTGAATCTTCAAATTTCGCGGGCTACGTACATTGTTGGTGGAACACTCGTCTCGAACATATGTTTACCATTTCAGATGTATAGCATATTTATTTTGGTTGTGAAATGCATACAATTTAGACGTACGTATTCCATTATCATTTCCTGCTGTCGAAAAAATGGATGAAAGAATTTGCATTCGATTTTGTCTACAAAATAGAATTAAGTGCTCAAAAACACTTGAAATTATGACAATGGCATACGGTGAGTACACTCAAAGTCAAATAAATGTTTACAAGTGGTACAAGCTTTTCAAAGAAGGTCGAGAAGATGTGAATGACGACGATCGCCCTTGATGACCCAGCAAGCCAACAATAGATGAAGGAAGTGAAGATGAGATGAGGAAGTGAGAGATTAGAGAAGTTGCTGAAGATGTCGGCCTGTCGGTTCGGAATTTTGGGCATGAAGCGCATGGCAAAGAACTTCGTTCGTAACATTTTGGCTCAAATCAACACCATAATCATGCCTCAGTTACATCTGATGAATACGAGTTTTCTGTTCCCAAGATTAAAGAAACCCATAAAAGGACGGCGTTTTGTGAAGATTGAGGAGATTAAAACCAAAGCGATAAAAGAGCTCAAAAGCATACCGAAAACTGCGCAGATACCAGAACTGCTTCGAACATTGAAAAATAAAAACGCTAGCACAAGTGCATTAAATCTGAGGAGGATTGCTTTGAGGGGGCAATAAAATAATAGAAATTGATTAATAAATAAATATTGTTTGAGAAAAATGAAAATTCAGCTTATTTTTGGAACAGCCCTTGTTTGCAAAATTACAGATAATAATGACCATAGTGGCCACAGTATTAGTACTTGATGAGAATTGATTCTGACATGTTTTCTCTTTTCACAAGAATTACTAAAAATTCAAATAAACCGGAATATTGGCTGACGCTACAGTCCCCAAGGGATCATCTTTTCCAGTTATATTGGGCGTGCTGTTGTTATCCGATGAGTGGGGAGGCGCTATAGTTTAACGCCGACCCGGAACAATGAAATTTATAATTATAAACATTTCCTGGTCCAGGAGCCAGAAAACATCCGAATTTGGGGCTTGACACACTTGTACACTTCGCCATGGCCTATATGACAGTGTGACAGAATGTCACTAAGGTATCTATTGATAAAATTTATTATTCATGATACTTCAATTAAAATATATAGAGAAAGAGAAAAAATACATAATTCATTTCGTGAAAACCACCGATCTCAGATTTTCGAATACAACAGTTCTTGCAACTTAAAGAAATTAAGTGTAAGTTTATTTATCGGTATGAAAATGCAAAACCATTTTAAAATACAAGTATAAATCGTCAAGAAGCATATACAAGTTTTGATCTTGAAGTAAAATTTGATTAGAACTCATTCACTACTCTAAAGCATGTATGAATTCTGTATATAGTTTTTATTTATGTCGATGAAATGATCTACTCGAGAAAAAAAACTTCTTAACCTAGATATTCGAAACATCTCCAGTCATCCAACAATATTCGTGTATACATAGATCGAGTGAAATCTAAAAATAACTTAAATTGTTTAAAGTCAGTGCTGGCGGCAGAGAAGAATTTAATTTCGAAATGAACATGTTTTGTTCTAAACAAACATTAAGTAAACAAAACAGTGTAGAAGCCGAAAAATTTGCAAGTTTGGATACAATTGTACATATGTACAAAATGTTCTCTGAAGCATGAACGTATGAGACAAGTAAAACTTACAGCGCTCAAGAGAACAAAATATTAGAACATTTCAAATTCAATTAGACACATTCTCTCTGTTCGGATGGCGAGATGCAGATGCGTGCTGGTCCGCGAATTGGTTATTTAAATGAAATTGTATTTGAATTCGAGTTCGGCATTTTGTTTCAAAAGTATGACGGGATAAAGTTAACGTGTTGTGAAGCTTAGTGAAAATAATGACTAAGTGCAAAGTAGAGCAGTAAAAGAATTTTGCTTGGAAGGAAATGAGGAAATAAGCCTAAAAAATATTATGAATTCCTTAGTAAACCATTCTGTGATTAAAGAATAAGAATCAAAAAAAGAAAAATGAAGTTCTTAAAATGCAGTGATACATCAGTTTTTAAGCAGTTGCCAGGATTGGATACAAATATTTGCAGTGTTCAACAGTTGCAGTTTACTTCAACGAGTATTGCTTGTGGAACACTACTGTTATTATCTGTGTTTTGCTATTTCAACTTCCGCAAAAGGTAAATTTGTAAATGTAACGTGCCGGTATTTTAAATGTTTAGTGTGCGAGGGTGTACTCTTTTTAAATGGTGCATGAATGTTATAACAATCTTTTATTGCATATCCTGGCTCACATACATACATATGTGTTTAAGATCATTAGACGTCTTTGCCAGTTCAGTAGTTCAGAGGATATCTATTCCGCTTAACCGATAAACAAGATCGTGCAAATCTTCTCTAACTTTGACTTCCTCCTATTTTCATTATTATATAAGTCCCGGAAAGTGAGGTCAGTGGCTGCAAGAGTTTATTTAGACCAACTTACTCGTATGTGAGGCAGAACAACATAATTTTGTTAGTCTAGTCAACTTAATGAGAAAATAAAGTTATTTAGTTTATATATGTACAATATCACAAACATTTAATGGTTTAAATAAACGGCTATATGTATGCTATATTCCGACACTCAAACGTGGAAGTGACATTTTTTAGCTTTAGCTACGAATTGAAATCCAATCGATTCAAATGTTATGAAAAACGTTTGCAATAGAAAGAATATAACCCACGTCAACCACTGGAAACAATTAATCCATGCGAGCAAGAGAATCATATAAAAGTATACACACACGTTTTGGCTAACAACAGTTGAATAAAGGGGATAATCAAATTAAATAGATTTACATCGAATTAAATGAATTGCGTTCCACTTTGAAGCGTTATCATCAATAAGTGCTTTATGATCGATTCGTAATGTTGCTCTCCGATTTAACTAAACTATTTTTAGCCAAATTATTTAGAAATGTTTTCATTGATCTTTTTCTGAAAGAACTTACATATGTACATATCTACGTACAAATATTGTATTCTGTACATATAAAATTTAATGTTACTTTTGTTATACGATTTTACGTATGTACATATATACGATTGTGTGATATGTATGTATATCTGAATTGTGATTTCAGAGACATGGCTTTGTTTCTCAACTGCAAATTAATTAACGCATGAGTTCCAAGAATGGGCAATACAATTAATAATTCACTGTATTGCCACTGTATTGGTCAAAGGGGGAATAAAAAAAGAAACTAATAAATATTACAATATTTAAAAAAACATTTTAGCAGTAGAATAATGCAGAGAATTTTTTGGATGCATTTAACGATAATTTACAATTAGGGACCCTTGGGGTGCTCTTTATATGTATAAAGTCAACGAAGCCTTCGTATACATTCAAGAATAAAGTATAATTTGGCAAAATGCTGTACTTTAACATTTTTAGACAACTTTCAATGAATAATTATTCAAACACTTTGGCCCAACTACGAGTATTATTATCGTTGTTGAATAAACTTAAAAAAGCGGATATATAATGCTACGAAGGAAAATTAAATATCAAAATTTGGTTTATATTTATTATAATTATTATTAAATATTTTCAATAAAAATATAAATTCAAATCAGTGCAGTATCGACTTCGATGTTATAATTAATTATCCCATGAGGCGTTGAAAAAATGCTCATGGCCACGATCATGTAAACACTGCCTATGTAAGACTCACTATCAAGCTATTTTGAAAGCATTAGACGTCGAGTTTTTAAATAAACCAAACACAGGAACTTAGTGTTTGTTTTTCAAATGATAATTGACAATGAAAAATTTATAAAAATGTTCACTTTGCTTTTCAAAATCTCTGCCGTGATTTGAAAAGACCTAATACAGGATTTTTCGTAAGTCTGTAATACGCTTGGGGAAACCATTAATTATACCGTTAGATAGAAAATTAATTCATCAGAATCCTATTTTATTTTTTTTTGTAAATAACTTAATACCAATCTTAAAATTTCAGATGCTACCCAACATTACTGTCTTTTCATAATTTGCGCTCAGCAATAACAGTATCACTTTTGATCGTCAATAGCTTGGAATTAGCAAGAGCTTGTATACCAATAAGTCAAGGGTTTTTTGATTCCATTGGAAAGGAAACCCAGGATTCTGCCAGACACAATGCTAGCATATTAAGTAGTACAAATAATTATACAAATACCGGCGCGGGTATTGACGTTCGGCGATTAGGCACATTTGTTTTTGTTCTATTGCCTGGGTCGCAGATTATATGGAATTCTGGTCTGGCAATATTCTTTGGTATTTTCCTAATTGCCTTTCACAGGATTATCGAAGTGAAAAATGAAATTGGTAAGTTTGTTTTTATTGACTAGTCCAACTCACTTAAGCTAACCGTATTGAATTTTAATTTCAGAGTTCTTGTACGTAAGCTCATCAGTGTCAATTTACTTGTGTTTTGTAAGGTTCTACGAATTGTCGGAAATTTCATTTGGATATAACAGTTTTTTCGAGTTGGAACCTTTTATTCACAGTATTAGTGGTTTATTTTTACTATCGTTGGGGATAATTGATGGTTACACTATTTATAAAGAGGTATGTGTATTTTGAAAGTATCTAAAATTGATATTGTGGTGGACCTTAAATTAAATACAAATTATTTATTTTAAAAAAAGTAATGCAATGAAAAAACCTATCATTTTAATAGGCCGTGTCGTGTCTGATCGTGTTGATTAGTCCCTTCTTTACCTCAGTTAGAATTTAGCACATTTAAAGATTTCGTGTATTTTTCGTATGAATTCATGACCCATAAGGGACCAAACGGGCCTACAGTTTTAGCTGACTTCGAACGGCGATATTGAAGAAGCTTTTCACAAGCAATACCCCTTCAATACTGTCAGTAACTTCAAAAAAAAAAAAAAAAAGTTGTGTGAAAAAAATGTTATCTACTTTGTCCCGAAATCAAACTTTAGACTTTCTGTATGTGGGTTGACGCAGTTATCCAATACGTCACGATGGCCACTACTCCATTGGCTTCTGAAAGTGGAATAAAATGAAGAAGTTCTTCTAAGAAGTACTTATATGTTTTTTTCAATCATTTTGATGAAAGTTTGTTAAGGAAATATCAAAACTTATTAGAATCGATTGGTGATTTTCAAAAGTTATTGTTGCGTAAAAACCTTTCAGGTGCCAAATGGATTCCTTTGTTGTTTAATATATTGTAGCTTTTATATGTATCTGCTTTGTATTTCCCTTGCAGAAATGCACCCTTTCTTCTGTATTTTTCTACAACACTGTAATATCTTGCCTTTTTTTAAAACTTTCAACTTTTTACTTCATCAACTATTATCAACCGATCATTTTTCCGTTAGATAACATATGTTACATGGACATACATTCACATAAATGTTCTAATATATTCATCAGAAGTTTATTATGCCATACCAGCGTCAGTCTAAGCGCTGTTTTGTTTAGACGGAAATATTTCAAAAAGTAGCACTGACAAAATATCCTTAGTTGCTTAGTAAATTTTCGGAATAAATTTTCTCCTTCTTTAAAGTTCATAAAAACCAATCCAATCGATACTAATTTTTATTTTGCACTATGAGTTACTATTTTTCAAAAAAATTTAATTGAAACATGAACATTCAACGTTGAAAGAAAATAACTAAATCAATTAAGGGTTGAAAGAAGAAGAAGAAGAAGAAGAAGTTTTGTGGACCGATAGATGATTGCCCCACACTGCAAGAGAAGAAGCATTTTTAGAGAATGAATCAAATGTGAGGATTTTCTTCTTCCATTTTATGGTCAGTTTATCTTTGTTGTCGGTTTTGGAGTGAATATCAGCCAGAAGCATTGCAAGAGCTACCAATGCCAGAAAAAGTCACAGTTTGGCGCGGTTTATGGGCTGGTGGAATCATTGGACCGTACTTCTTCAAAGATGATGCGAATCGTAACGTAACTGTGAATGGTGAGCGCTACCATGAGATGATATCCAACTTTTTTTTTGCCCAAAATGCAAGAGCTTGACTTGCATGACATGTGGTTTCAACAAGACGGTGCCACATGCCACACAGCACGCGCAACAGTTTACATTTCTATTTTAAGAACTTTACTTTAACTATAACACTGAAACTTCCTAGCCTCTAGGAGCGTAGTTCCGCAAATGAGTAAACATGTTGGCGATAATTTCCACGGATATATCAATTGTGGGTTAATAATTTCTGAAAAGTGCAATAGCTGTGCCTTAAAGTTGTTTAGGCATGAAAAAAGTTTTGATATTTCTCGCTATTCGTGCGTTTTGAAACTTAATACATAAAATGCATAGTAAACTAGGTGGAAGTTTACGTTGAATTCATTATTTAATATTCCTTTCCATCAAATTCTAAGGAGTTTTCTATCTAACAATACAGTGTTTAAATAACAAGGAACACTTCCATGATTTAATATGTTATCTATTAGATTGCCTCTCAATAGTCTTGAGGTATTTAAGAACAATTTTTGGCATTGTGCTTGACAATATCACAATACAACAAATATGCAAGAAATCTACTTTATATCCTTTATAGAAGCGTGGGGTGAAAGGTATTTCAATAGGTATATGCTGTTTTCATTTAGATAATATATTTATCGTTCCTAAATGGCTAGTTAATTTTCTCTGCTGCTAAGAGTAACCAACATTTAAATTTTTCTTTGTGTTGCCTGTTTTCTTTCCTGTGAAGCTTTGTGTGTGTTTGACACGTTTTTCAAAATAATCAATATACACAAATAACATTGCGGGCCAACTCAGAACTGACAAACATAGCCGTTCCCTTAATTTGTTACAATTTGTTTCAATATGCAAAGGTTTTTTTTTTATAATTGCACAGATGCCTCTAAATCTAGAGAATCAAGATCCCTTTTCGAAATTTGTAAGCAAATACATGCTTTTGGCTTCATACACAAATGATTTTGTTCTGGGTATATATTATTTTGAATAATATTTTTATTATAAAAGAACAAAATATAAACTCGTTGGCAGACATAATTTAAAGTTAAAATCATATTGTTCTGAATCTCACAATTCGAAAGTACGACGATGAAAGTGAGATAACTTGTCTTATCCTTCATTCTACTTGAACGAAGAAAAAGTCACGTGCTGGATAAAATTGCAATATTTTCTATGTTTATTAGCTGTGGAAAAACAACGGGATGACAAAAGTTCAAAAGGAAATCGTGTTGCGTTATTATAAAACTTAAGGAGCGTGCGATGACTATCACTCTACGTGAGTTGAATGTTCGCAGTTTGGTTTTGCATATCAATTTCGCGTTAATTTTCTGTTGCATTTCTAAGGAGCAAGTGGTGTTTAAATTTAAACATTTTAGTTTCTACATACTATTACGAGGGTACTTGAGGATACCTTGAATGACACTTGAAGTAGAAATATTGACTAATGGTTTTGTTTTGTTTATAACGTAAATTTTCTCAAAACCTTATATGAAAATGACATTCAATGGGCAACTACGTTTAGGTGGCTTTTGGATTCATTGCGAAGTCGACCGGTGAGTCTCTCTAAGTAATCTTCAAGCCGGCGTGAGTTAATTAACTATGTAGCTATTGATTGATGATATTCCACACTGTCATAGAGTTCACCCAGCTTTTTAAAAAAGTGCTTTCCTTAGTGTTTCTGATCTTTTTGCAAGTGTTTGGCAGTAGCAGAGGAGGGGACAAATAGCTCGTCCTTGCAGCTCTTGCATTAGGGTGATGCCAAGCCTGAAGGCATGTACTTTAATTCCGAAGTAGCCCGTTGACTGTAGGGAAAGGAATGTCACCTTCGGGTGAGAATGAGGATTTGGTACCGCACCAGGTAAGCTAACCAGCCTCAGAATTTCCCTGGATTTCACTATGTCTCAGCACCCATTAAGAGATTGGCGATACTATAAGGAGGTGATTGAATGAGAATTGTGGTCTTCAAGGGGTTTGATTGCATGCAGCCCTGCTGTCGAAACAGATGATTATAATCCTTTTTAATGTAGCATTGCGCCTAAACCATCACAGCGCTTCTTCAATAGTCACAATCACTGCCTGTTTAGTATAAATGTATATTGATGGAGACCTCTTTGAGATGCGAATGAAGTAGAATGAAGAAGACGTCACCATATCACTCATATTTGACTCATCCTCAAGTGTACAGAGTAAGTTTTCCAGAGATGTAGGTATATAGTCTCAGAATTCTTTTTCCAAGATAAGTTCGGGGCGCATAAGATCGGTAAATTCGGGGAGGGTAAGGTCGATATTTCGTGGGAGGATGCTGAACTGTCACAGGATACTGCAGTGACAGCATCTTAGTTTAGAGTATAGACCAATAGATCTTAGACTGATTGCCTTCTTAAGTATTATGGTTGAATGGACGTTGTTATAATCTTTATGCTGTTTGCAATATTCAAAATTAACAGTTAAATCTTGTATCGCAGAGAATTTTAAAAAATAAACCACTCTCATAATTAAAATGTTTCAATTTTATTGTGTCTTCAAAAGCGATATATGTCCGATGAAAATAAGAAGGCTGATGATGGAGAGAAAAAAATCGGCTATCACCATTCTTGTTCAACGTTTTATTCGAAAGCAATATTTTGGTGGCTCACACCACTATTATGGCAAGGATACAAGGCCCCACTCGAACAGGAAGACCTTGGATGTATGCGGGAAGAGGACAGCGCAAGGGCGTTTTATGATCAATTTCTTATTATATATAAAGCTGCAAGCGTTGTAAGTATATCTTTACATGACAGGTCATGACATTATGCAATAAACGTGTAAGAAATTGTCGCATGTAAATTTTTATAAGAAAGCTTGGCATTGTAATTAAAATAAAGTATTATTTTATTTTTTTGGCAGTGCATTTAACATTTCTCTGCATGTTTTTTATACAGATCCCAGTACAACCAACTAATAATAGTTATTACCACAAAATTTTAGATACTAACGTCAGCGGTGTATTGATTTGCGTGTCCCAAGTAAAAGTTTATGTTATACACAAGAAAACAACAGTGATACCAAGTTGTGGACAAAGAACCATTTCGTGGGCATGTCGAGTAACAAAATGAGCTAAAAGGGCTTAAAATATATATTTCAATTTTTTAATTTTTTACATACATTTGAAATTAATCACAAGAATAGAATTATTTACAATTATAAATACGAAAGCAACGTCAAACGTATCTGCCTTCCATTGACTGTTCCCATTTCCCTTTTCAAATCTGGCTTTAGGTTAGGTTAGGTTAAGCAATTTTGGTAGAGTCGGCCGGTAGGATCTTTGGTGGACTTGCATCAAGCTTATCGTTTTCTCTTCTTCTTCTTTTTCTTTTACTGGCGCTACAGTTAGAGGCAGACCTGAACCTCAACCAGCATGCTTCTCCAGCTAGCATGGTCTCTTGCCAGCTGCCAGTTGGTTGATGTCCTTCTCCACTTGTGTGCGCTATCTCCACCTAGGCCGTCCTCTATTGCGTTGTCCCAATGAGTCAGATTCGAAGACATTTCGGACCGGAGCGTTGGTGTCCATACGCTCTACATGACCTAGCCATCTTAAGCGTTGTATCCAAAGACGCTTGACCAGAGGCATGCTGCCGTATAGCATAAAAAGTTTGTTGTTGACTCTCTTACTCCAGACACCATCACCGCAAACAGGACCAAAAAGCACACGCAGATCTTTTTCTGGAAAAGACTGAAGACTTCCTTGTCCGCTTTTAGTAACATTCAAGTTTCTGCGCCGTAAAGGAGGACTTGGGTGATCAGTTTAGTTCTTCGTACTATTCAGTTGCTTCTTAAGCCCCACGAAGGAGCGATTGGTAAGAGTAATTCGGCTTTTGATTTCAATACTGACGTTGTTGTTCCTGTTTACGTAAGTGCCGAGGTAGACGAAGTCTTTGACTACCTCGAAGTTTCTGCTGCCTAGTGGTACGCTGTATCCGAGACGTCGATGTTGTGTGTTCTTCCTTCCTACTTGGTCTTGCCATTATTTATCGCCAAGTCAATTTTAGCCGCTTCCGCTTAAATGTCAACAAACGCTTCATTAACGGCTTGCTGTGTTCGTCCAAGAACGTCAAGTCATCGGAGCAATCTAACAGTTGAACGGAGCCGAGGACCGTGCCTCTTGTGTTGATTTGTAAATTACGTACATCTCAAAGAGAATACTGATAAAATACCTATCCTTAAATCGTCTCTATTACCTAAATTGACGTTTGGGCATAACCGCCTTCATTTTAACAGCATCTTTGAGTATGTTCGCATTTACTACTAGAAATTAGGAGTGCTTTTTGATTTTTTCTTGCTAAAGATGTGGACGTCAAAGTTTAACCATTCAAAATTTTGTCGTTGGCGCTTCCAGAGCCGCTAGGCTAAGTATGTTATGTATATAAATATTGCACGATAAATCTATAATCTATCGTCTAGTTTGTGTTTTTAATAAGAAGGAGAGTTTCTATTTAAAAAATATTAAACAAAATAAAAACTGTTTTTTGTCGTTTAATCCTTATTTTTAACTATTATCAATAGTCCGGTGATAAACACATATACATGTACAAACATATGTATTTCTTTCTAGCAGTCGAAAAAGCATCCATCTCTATGGAAATGTTATATAACAAGCAGTTGGAAAATGTTTACTTTCGGTGGCTTACTTAAACTGCTCGGCGACTTGTGCGCCCTGGTGGGGCCAGTATCAATTCATATGATTGTCCTTTATATTGAACAAATGTACGAAAATCCAATCTCGAATGTCACCACGTGGGCTGCACTGTCATCCAAGCAAACTGGTAAAAGAACTTCTTTCCTTAAACAGTTTATTAAAATGATTTATTATATTTACATAGATATTCCACAGGAATGGTCAGAAACAATTAAATCAGCAGAGAATGTAAAAATTTACAGCCCGTCATGGGGGGATCTATTATCAAACGGATGGGTAATTGCATGGCTGGTCCTCGTGTCGTCGCTAGCTCAGGGTGCCTTATCACAGGCATCCACACATGTTCTTAACATGACTGGTATAAGAATTAAGACGTCACTGCAAGGTCTAATTTACCGTAAAACGTTACTTCTGAGCTCAAGTTGTCTAGCAAGTACACAAGTCACAACAGAGAGTTCTGAACATAATACCGAAGTTGAAGGTGCTGACTTTCAAATTAAACAAGTCCAACTAGAAAGCGAGAGTTGTGCCAAAGCTGCGGCCACAACTGGCACTGTGAACGATGTTGGGGCGATAACAAATCTTATGTCAGAGGATGCTTTGAACGTCATGTCGTTCTTTTGGATTGCTCATTACGTGTGGGCGATCCCCTTGAAGGTAAGTTCGCATATTTATAAAATATTGTGAGGAATTCTAATTTTAAGTTACATTTCGCTTGATATTAGTAACGCGTCCCTTTTTTTAATTATTTGAATACATTTATCTGTAAGCGTATTCACACCTTTGCACAATATGTTATGAAACGACTGAAAGAAGTTAGTATGAAGGCTTTGCTCTGTCAACCAAAAGGTGACTAGTACGTATCATCGCACGATCATGTCAAATGTCACATGTGATACAATTTAAAATACTTTTTTAAATTTGAGCGTTCATTTTGTAATAATGGATTGGATCATCACCATACAAAACAATAAAATAATTGAATGAGGCAGCCACCACACAAGGAGAAGGACTGTAGAGGTGTATTGCACGGGTCGTACTCTCTCTTTACGTGGTAGAAGAAGTTTCGACAATCCACTCTCTTAGAGTGCTAGTCCTATAAGATCACTACTAAAATTTTTTTAGGAGTACTGTAGAGTGCAGGAATTACTGAAATCATGTATAGTCACCGATTCTTTCATTCCCTAGGTTCTCTTGTTTTCCACTTGCATATGTACATCAATCGTACGGTAGCGAGCGGAGAGGGTTTGGGACGAATGCCGTTCTTGACCCTCAATGATTTACAATCCTACTTTCTACTATATCAATTTCTGTATATAACGTTTCCATCGCCGTTCCGCAGATTACAGGCGATCTTTCATTTTTAAATCTACCCCAACATACCTGTTTTGTAATTATTGTCGAAATGACTCGAATTGAAAGCAGGAGTAGTGTTCGCCATCTACTCTACATGACCCAGCCATCTTAAGCATTGTATCCTGGACGATTAACTAGGCAAATGCCGCTTCACAGCCTTCAGAGGTTGTCATTCAATCTTGTCCAATATATACAGTCAAGGCAAACAGAACCAAAAATCGCACGAATAACCGCACCAAATGCCACTTACCACGCCCACCTTGCGCGATCTTTTGTAACCGCGACTTCTTGCTTTTTTTATTTCACTTTATATCGACGGCAAATATAATATATGTATAAGGTTGTTTAATGTGTTCGAAATCAGTGAAACCCTTGTACTAATAGTTACCGGGCACAATTTTGACATTTTTTGAATAAAAGACAAAATTAGCGCCCAAATTCTTACTCATCGTTGACTTCTATTTGATTCGTTGAAACTCACTCATAACGCATGAATACTCAATACAGAATTTTAACTCTATCGCGGATGAATGCGCAGTCTGACACACAATGCCGAACAATGAACATTCATAAATGTGTCATGCCGGGAATACATTTCATGAGTGATCGTAGCCCAGCATTACTTTGATGATCAAAAATAAATTTTAATTTTGTATACACATAATATCTCGACATATTTCCAAAGCGAAGAAAATATAGATGTTTAATGCATATGTACATACGTTAGTAACATTCTAAAAGCTTTGTGTAGTTAACAAAATTACCCTTTGTTACTTTATTATTTGTTTTCTTTTTTATTCGAAACTGTTTTCCTTTTTTACTTTTTTCAATTAGTAAAGTTTCCTTATGCTTATCGATTACATGAAGGAATTAGGAATATGTATTTACACATGCAGCACGAACTCGGTTATTCATTTATTCACGAATTTAACTTTCCTCACAATGTTCTTTGCCCCTAGGAAAGTTTGCAATGGGAATAGTTTTCATGAAATGATGCTCTTTGATGTCCCTTTGACTGAGAAATCTTAGATCAGAATTTATTTAACGTTCTATTATTCACTACTTGTTTAGTGTTGAGGCAGTGTAGGCGGTCCTTGATCACCTCTCAGTTTTTGCAGCCAAAATATTGTATACACAACGTTTTGACATAATGGTCAGTAATAGGCATCCTCCCGTGATTACGCCATAAAAAACTTGCTCATGTTGCGAGTACATACAGACAGCCTAATCAAAAATCATCCAATTAGACTTTGTTCACATTTGGTATTATGTAACTAAATAAGTAGAGTATCATACTCTTATTTAATATATAATGCATCTTTTGACAGCCTTGACGTTTTCACATTCGCCTTAAAAAAAGAAGAGGATGTGTGAAGGACTAATACGTTAAATATCAACACCCAATTTTCCTTTTTAAGCACTAATTAAAATCTCTTTGTGATTTTTTGCCTTTAATTCAAAATGTTTCATCCAGTTTGCTATTGCTTATTGCTCTCCACGTTTCCAATGTGACAGTTTTTCAGTTTTTAGAATTTTAACATTGGTATAGTGGGCGATGGTAAGTCAGTATTTAATTTTTGGCCACAGTTTTGTGTTGCGGAGAGACCCCACAACACGAGTAGTTTAGACAGAAATTAGGCCCTGCTTCCCCGTTGGCTGTAGTGCTACTCTTCTAAATTGTTATTATTCTGCGTTGCAAAATGCATCGTTGCAGGCGTCCATCGTCGTGGGAAGGTGCGTTGTCCCTACGCTTGAAGTCTAAATTGTTTTTACCATGCTACCTTTCACGATTTATTGACCATATTTAGACAGTTCTAACTGTCAAGAAATAGCTTACAAGCTAGTAGTTCGTCGTAGGTATTTTACTGTAGGTTGCCTCAACTCGTGAGATAACAAAAAGTAGTAACTGGAGAAACTAAGCTCTTGTTATACGATTCTAAAAGAAATTATGGTGGTTGAACTTACGGAGTTTATTACACATTCAAGGCTTATGCTTATTAATTTCTACTAAAATTATCAGATGAATTAAAGATTAGAAAGTGATGTTTTTGTACCCACTTTAACTTACAATAAACATACATGTACATATTTTTGTGGAAATTATACCTATATTTGGTCACTGTGACGGAGTGAGCAAGTGCGTGAACTCAAACGCCAAATGCTTCAGGCTCCATTCCTGCACTCACGCATTTGTTCACGGCTGTCAAGATGCTCTCAAACAAAGCTCAAATCTCGCCGTTCGGTAATAAGTGTATTTTTTTAGTGTTCATCTTCACGAGATGTTGTAGTTGTACACATTTTTTTCTTTTTATTTGGGGTGTATGTACTGTGTTTGTGTTTGTTTTTGAACAATTATCGTCGGTCCATTGAAAACATAAGAATCGAACCGAGCTTCTGTCGTAACTGCAACTTCTGTCTTCTAACAAATGTGGAAAAACTAAAACTTCATCTTCATTTGTACTGTCAATTTCAGGCGGGTCACACTATTTTCCGGGGCATCAAGGTTTTTCCTAATCTGTGCATATCAATCAATACGAAGAGTCACCATGTGGCGTACTCGATGGTTTCTTCGCTGGGAAGTTCATTTGAAGTTTAGAAAGTTCATTTTGAAGTTTTTGTTTCTCTGGGCCCCATTTCTTTACCTAGTATTGTACTGTATTGGTATACAGTTTTCAATTTGACGAACTTGACGAAATTTTCCACTAGCTCGCAACCAAAGACGTGATCGTGAAGGTTGGCTACAACCGAACCATCGGAGTCGGAGGAGTTCTTGTCTTGTTGGGTTAACAAATCGTTTGTTGGTTCCATTACTAAGTGAAAAAAATGTACTCATCCTAGGAATCGTATACATATACTAAAACAAAAATTGAAACAGAATTTGCTTCAGATATCCTCTGCTTTCCGTACGGAAATAAACTGATGCCTTACTGTTAGTTCTTAGCCCTTATCACTGACAATTTTCTTTAACCTCTGTACCAACATCTTAAAAGAAATAACAACATCTAGTTATATAACTATCGTACAGTATTTAAACCGTTACTGTTGTAGAGGTAAATTTAACCCGCAAAAATTTCTTATGAAAGGATTTATATGAAGATCGTCTGTAAACGGTCTTAGGGGTTTAATGGTTAGTTGTGATTAGGTGGATCGTGCTCTCTACACCCGTCATATTTGGTGGAAACAGAGGCTCCTCTTGCAGGATGTGGTATTGACACTTATGAATAATCTTAGTTCAAAGCCTTAGCCCTTGAATACAAAAAAGGTTGCTCAAGGTTTAAAACAGGCTTAAAGATGCTTTGTATGAAATTTGAAGATACTGTTGCTAAAGATTTTGTAACATGTACACCGAACGAATATCGGTTGTCTAAAATACATGCTTATCATAAGAAAGGTTAAAAAATGCTAACTCCTTGCTATTCAGTTAATATTGATATACATATGATTATACCATTTTTTTTTAAACAATTTTGTCAAAATATATAATAAATAACATTCATAATTATATTTTTATCTGTGGAATATATAGATTGGGGTTGTAATGTATCTTTTGTACCAACGATTGGGATCGAGTGCTATTATTGGCTCATGTGTGTGTATCCTCACAATGACACCTCTACAATTTTTAATTGGAAAGGCAATGTCAAATAACTCCGAAATGGTTGCGGTAAGTTATCCGTACTTTAAGTTGCAACTGCAAAGACTAACCGAATGTTGAAACGACTATTTATATATTGTTTTAAGAGAAAAGCAGCTACAAATGACTAACTACATTTGATAAGTGGAATATTTTTAATAAGATTCATTTCTATTGACAACGCTTATGTTTTCCTTTCAGAAAAGTACGGATGAACGTTTAAGAAGAACTCACGACATCTTTTGGGGAATAAAGTTAATTAAATTGAACGCCTGGGAAAATGTGTTTGCAGAAAAAATACGTTCGGCAAGAAATCTAGAACTAAAGTTTTTAAACAGAGATTCATTTTACTGGACTTTAATGAGTAAGTTTATAAAACATTTGTATTCTCGGAAAATACTAGATATACTAGATATTGTAATGAATACGTGAACGGTATTCCAGGTCAAGTATGCAAATGTTTCTTCCACCTATCTATATATATGTACATATACATACAAGAATATATCTCTCTGCCGATTAGATACGTGGTTGGACAACATTACAAGATTTAGATCGTTGTTATATTCGTTTTAAATAATTCTATTTAGATCTATTGAACTGTTTAAAGAACGGCCGCTGGTACGCCTTGGCAAAGCGGATAAGTACCTCGACACTCAAGCTGAAGGTACCAGGTTCGATTCCCGGACCGGCTCCACCTATTTCGAGTTGTTGGCAATACTGAAAGAATATTTATTTTCTTTGAAAAATTATGATATTATGATCTTAATTCTTTCTGATGCGCGGTACTGCATAATGACTTTCATTTATATTTTAACCAAATAAAATGTAAAAGGAAGATATCTTAAATTAACTGATTTTATAATTTATTTCGTATTTCCTTTTTAAATCACCTAGCTTTCCTCACGCATGTATCCTCTGTGTTAATAACATTCGTCACCCTAGCAGTTTATGTTGTAATGGAACTGAGGTCGACAGGCCCTGAAAATGACTTAACTTCTTCGACGGATAATGGAATGCAATTTTCAGGAAGAATCTATAACCAAACTGGTCCACTTCTGAAATTGTTGAATAAAAAAAAGTCGGAGAGTGTGTTTTCGACTGAGTTTACTGCTAGTAGATTGTTTTCGGCACTGGCACTTTTCAACCAACTTACCGTGCCATTGTTAATATTTCCAATAACGGTACCAATAATAATTTCGGCGATTGTCAGCACACGCCGTCTCGAAAAATTTCTCCGCGAACGTGAAGTACAAAAGGAGTTTGAAGGAATTCGACACATGGCACGCATATTTAGTAAAAGTGATGCGTCCTTGGACATGTACGAGGAAGATGAAACAAAATTGTCAACTGTTAGCACGCCACAAACTCCGCCACCTCAATTCATATTAGCGGACAACAAGATTGGTTTCCCTTTCAATCAATCTACACTAACTTTGTCAATACCGTCATCAGCAGAAGCAACGACAAACAAAACCTCTTCATCTCCAGATGCCTCAACTGAGAATTTGATTAAGCCCAATAACAATAAAAACAATGCATCTGGCGTAAAGCTACTTGAGGGGGATAATGTGGCTGTTCAAGGGGATTTTCAAACCATGAAAAAGCATCCCCATGAGAAAACATCGGAGCCAATTGATTGCCATACCTTTCCAAAAAAGCGAAAAGATTTGATTCGGAATTCACGGGTTGAACGGGTCAAATCGAAGCACCTGAAATTGTCGACTACCTCATTGCAATTCCAGGCAGCAGATAACTTAGCTGTGTCCATAAGAGGGGCTGTGTTCTCGTGGGACAGCTGCAATACGTTGTTGCGGATCGATGGCTTAGAAATACCCAAAGGTATGATATTCCGCTTATATATATTTATTTGTGTGTGTATGTTTATAGCGAAGCCGTTGTCTTTTAAAAGGTCGTCTCACGGTGGTTGTGGGGAAGAATGGTAGCGGAAAATCGTCTCTTCTGGGAGCACTACTAATGGAGATGCAACAAATATCGGGGGAAATTGTCTGGAACAAGTGAGTTTACTTCAATTGATGGCATACTTTAAATATTTTAAGAATTTGATTTCTTTTTAAAAATGAAATTTATAAGCTTGTGAATATTTGCAAGTTCACCGTGGGGAACCGTCCACGAAATCTAAAAAATGTCTACATGTACATTTACACAGTGCAAAAGAATTTTCGTCATGTGTGAAAAATTACTTAAATTTAAGCTGAAAACGGCTATATATTCTTCACGATATAAATTTAATAAGCTTTCCTTAACGTGAATTGAGCAGAACAAAAAAATCGAAACAGTTGTGTGAATACCACCGATTGAGAAATATTTGGTACAAAAGTACCAAAAGCTGTTCTTGTGTCCAACATACTAGAACGATTCCTGTGTAATAGGAATATATAAAGCAGAAAATTGCTAACATGCAAATACATATATTGAATAACATGTTAAGTGTGCAAATAGTTGTTTTCGAAAATGTAACAAACGACGCCGACAATAACGGTTTTCAGCGGATTTAACATTAGCAGGAATGAGTAAAAATTAATGGAACCAGCGAAAGGAATCTGCGGTATAAATGATTCGACTTGAGATCAAAAGCTTAGAGTATAAAAAAAAAATCAAAGTTTTTTGGATTGCCTTACATTTGATGTTCTTTTGGAATATTTAACCTCGCTTTCGTAGTATCTGAAATATTGTATGTTAAGAATGACTTTAACTGTTATTCCTTATTAAATGAAAGATTGGAGCCGTTGCTGTTACACATACATGTCGAGCCGTTGCTCATGATTTCGCACTATTTTTGAATTGGAATGCAAAATCTTCAGTTAGGACCCATTGAACTTCACCTTGGAAAGGGTTTATTTGTGTGTTTCTGTTTGCTCATTGATTCGAATATTTCAATTGTCTATATAAACAAAATTTGTTTTCCTTATATATTTGTATGATTGAGAATGCGCAAGTAATTTATTAAGACGTCCGCTGCAATTTCTTGTATTTTTTCATTTGTAGTACCCCTATTCTGACACACCTATGTGATGAGGTCATAATGGCGTCTCAAATAGTAAACTTTTTGTACTCGTCTGCTTTTCCAGAAATCGTGTGATCTTAGGAAAAACAGATAAATGGTATTTTGACATTTTATTATAAGCTGTGACCACCCTTCACGTCACCCCTCACGTAGTAGGTAAGTGCCCCAACTAACATGCACTTGTACGATTTCTGGATTGTTAATTTCGCACATTTTTACAGCACTCAAAGAATTATAATTTCGCCGCTCAGAGTCGGCAATAAACTGTAGGTTTCCTCTACTCGTAAGAGAATAATACGAGTAGCAGGTACAACACAATTAGTTGCTAAAGAAGTTAAGCGTGGGCTGAGATTTCAAGTCACTATTTTCACGTTCTCGTTTTACAAATAGGAAAAAAACATAAATATTTGTCCGTAGGGCTTATAAAATATGTGTGCAGTATAAAGAAGTTCAATTTAATACTGTCTGTAGAGTACCATAAAATGAAGATATATGTATGCATAAGTATATATTATGTTGTTGTAGAAACTATGCACTAGTCCCATGTGGGCTTTAGTGTCAATTATCTTATGATGATGTCTAATGATTTTTACTATACGAAAGAAGAATAACTTATGAGCTTAAAAATATAATATTTATCTTGACTTAAGCCTTTGGTTCTGCGCTTAAGTCACAGTTTTCAGTTTTCATCATTTATCGGCTTTATACCATGGAAAAATAGCAAATTTTGGCCTGAAGAAAGAGCAATTTAGTTGAAGTGGACAAATTTCAGCAGCAAAAATGTTTTTTTTTTCTACAAATATGCATTAATGTCCTTTTGCCTACAATGTGAATTTAAACATAGTCGCCATAAATTTTACAAATAGTCTCAGCCACTGACTCCATACCCCAAGGGAATAAAATTATCATAAAGGAGGCATAAATTATCATTAAATACCACCGAGAGAATGAACAGTGGGAATACAAAGCCAAAAGACAAAGTCCCTAGATTAAGGAAGCAGTCGGTAATTCTTCAATTGACCCAAGGTGAAATTCAATTTGGTTTCTTACGTTTTTCGTTCTCATTGTGCACTAACCTTTTTATTTCACTTAAACGATGATGAAACTTCAGATCATTATTGGAACAAAGGATACATAGATGAAAACCGATTGAATTGAATTTAATTTTAATTCTGTATTTATATTGTGGGGCCGATCAGTTCTTTAAAAAAGGTATAAATTGAAAATTTTTATACGATTTTTTTCATCTATCATATTTGCGTTATTTGGAATGAGATACGGTTATAAAACATATTTATCAGCATAAAATAAGGTAGGAGAAATAATAGGTGCTCGTTTTTGGCATTGAGAATTGCCGCGATAAAAGTTTCATCTTAAATACTATTATAATAACCAAAAGCAGTTACGAATTTTAAAAATATTAAAAAAAAAAACCAAAGCATATATGTAAAGTAAATATTTTAACAACTGTGAACTCGGGATATACATATGTATTGTATTTCATCACCTTACGGTGGCGTTCTGCTTATTGAAATTTAAACTCAAAAATAAACAAAGCCAATACAGTTTAAACGACATTTGTAAATTCGAACATTACTTTTTTATCCAATGCTGCCAAAATACATTTCCGAATTCCTTCTGGTAAAAACGTGTCTCTTCAGCTCGCCACCTTACCAAAAAAACGCCGCAACTAATAACTAGTGCATGAAGAACAAAATTTCCTGTAATGTGCTTTGATGTATCAGTTATTAGTTATATGTGCTATTCCGAATATAACTGCCGTGGAGACTGCATAGGTGCATTGACTTCAACGCTTGGCCTGAGTTTAGATAGTTCATTTTTAATTTCATCATTCTGAAGTTGCTGATACTTCGGAAGCAGTCGGGAAGTACTTAATTCCTAAAGTTCGCAATTAATTATTGCTTCCTTATCAACTTACAACAAACTAACAACTTAAAGCGAGTGAAACTATACACCGTGTAAAAAAATTAGTGACACTACGTGACATAGATCTAAGTAATATTAGTGGCAGCAGCCTACGACGCTATCTTACTTTTTTGTAAAAGAAATTCAAAATATGTATCAAAAATTTCACTCAATTTTAAATGCAGTTTAAGTCTTCTAACGACATAAAACTTAATACGTTACTATTCGCAAAAGCTATCAAATTGGCAAATTCGGAGGTATTTACAGAACATCCAATATGTTGTTTCTTCTAAACAAGATGATTATTGTAGTGTTGAAAAATCATAATTATTTTTTTTTTTTAATTATTATTAAAAAAATATTATTATTAGTTAGATCTATATGAGGACATGCATGCATACATGCAAACTATGTACAGATAGTTTGAAAGAGGCAGGAATTAAAAAAAAAGTAGAAAATAAATTTATTTTAATTGAGTGACACTGCAGCCCACAAGGGACCAGCGCCTAGATTCTACAACAGCTACTCATGCTGTGCGTGCTACTGTTCTCTCCGGAGGAGAAGGAACCTACTGTTTTTTTTCCGACTCCGAACGACGAGATTTGCGAAGCTTTTCATAGACAGTTGGTACTCTTTGAGTGTTGTCAACACCTCGAAAGAGTTGGTGCCGTGAAAAAATACGTCCGAACTGAGACCTTCAGTGTGTGGGTTAACGCACTTACCCACTACGCCACGACGACTACAATGATTGATTATGTAAACTAGCCTCAAATTTCGTTTTATCGTTATTCACCGTTATTGTGCCGATTATTTCTCCTTTCCCTAATGGTTCAATAACTCTTTGCTTTATTTGTTTATCCGTATCCGTAATATAAAATAATATAATATCTTATGGTTCCAAATTCTTATAGTCCAACATTATACCTGCCCCACTGTTCTTTATTTTTTTTAGTGATGCCCAGATGAATGAGTAATAGACATAAAACAAAAAAAAGTTCGAGTTTCTTAATTACTTTCACAATTGTCCTTTTAAACAGACAGCATTTCTCAGTGTCTCCTTGTTTAATCAAATTATTGTAGCTCCACCGTTAACCCGAGTCTGTTTGAAATCAACTCATAATCAGAATGCAACTCATTAATTGTTTGCCGGCTCATTATAATTATCGTCTTTCGTTGGGAGTATTAAATGTCAAAGAACTAACTAACTGCCCAAACCTAAGCAGTGGAGGCAGCTCCCTTAGATTTCCCCCTATTCTCGCAAAAAAAAACTTATTTTAAATTGGAATGAAATAGGTAATTGTATCTGTATGAACTGTCAGAAAGTTTAATATTATCGGTAATAAAAGAATTGAGTCATATTTTCACAAATAAGGAAATTTTTTCATTGCATGAAAAATTACATAAAAAGTGAGAAAACATTTAAGCCAAAAAAGTTGTATTTTCGCCATTTCGTCGGCCAAACTATTTATTAGGGACCGTAACTCAAAACCTAGCATTTTTTTATATATTTTCTTAAGCTGGCAGTTCGAAGTTCTTTCGGCTTATTTTATTTGTTATTTCGATTAGTTCACTTGACAATAAGACAAATAACATTTTAAAGTACATAAAGTACAATGAAATCCGAATAATTTTATATTTAACGAATCGTATCGTCTCTTTCTTTATTTTAAGTTAACATTTTTGTGGTGCCACAGCATAAATTCAGAAGTCAAAAGATCAATTACTTACTACACCCCGACTAACTCGAACTGCAACCTATTTTAGACTATTATAATTTCCAAACGTGGTCGCCGTAGCGTAGTGGGTAAGTGCGTCAACTGCCACGCAGAAAGTCTGGGTTCGATTCCCGGACAGGACACCTCGCATTTTTCCACGGCGCCACCTCTTTCGAGTTGCTGACACTCAAAGAGTATCAAAATCTATGAAAAGCATCTCGGATTCGGGAAAAAAACTGTAAGTCTCTTCTACTCGTGAGAGAGCAGTAGCACGTACAGCTACTGGTCCCTTGTGCGCTGTAGTGCCACTCAATTATAATTATTATTAAATCTCTTGGATTTCTCCGTCTGGAGAATTTTGAAGTCGAAGGTTGGCACTAAAAAATAACAAAGTTTTGACCATCTTAAACAAGCACTTCGCCGGGAATGGCCTAAAACACTGCAGAGAGACTTGTGATGCGACCGACCGGCCATTATTGGCTCCGAAGGTGGATATATTGAAAACTGATGTATTTTCCAACAACGAGTCATTTGCCTTGTAGAATAATCAAAATATGCAAATGAATAAAATTCCGTCTTTACTAATCAGCAATAGACTGATTTTGAATGTTAATTTTGCCCCGTTCTACATACTGTAGTAGGCTCTGAAATTCAACTGTTCATATTTCAAATATGAATCGCAGTATGCTCTGGATTCAAACGCTTTTCGCAAAAAAATAACAACCGCCAAAATGTAAAGGAACTACCGGATAGGAATAGGAGAGTTTATTTCACTTGCAAGTATCTGCAAGTAAACTCAGCAGGCTTTGGTTTTGGCGCAATGAGAGTAATACGCTGCCCATTTCTTTGACCGGGCTCCTTGCTTTTTTGCGAGGCTTACACGTTCTCTTCTGTCGACAACCACCAAGCGCGAAGCATCGCTGACGCATTGTGTAACAACTAAATCAATAAATTGTATTAATAAATTGAGTTTATAACGATTTCAAAATTGGCTTTGATTATTGGTTATCAAATTTGCATTCATTCGTTTGTGAATAGTCGGATAAGTAAGACGTGACGTGTGAAAATAAAAGTTGAAAAGTAGAAAGTATTTTTGTATTTTTATTCCTATTATAATACATATATATCACAAAATTCACCCTTTAATGTTACAATGATGACATTAAAGAGTGAACTTTGTAATATTAAACGATTCTATTTTTCAAAGAATTATTTGACTTGAATACGTATTTTTTCTTCTTCTACGAAAACTATATCCCTGCCAGTTTCAGTTGTTTTATTTTCATTCACACACTTTACATACCCAGCAGAAATAATTGAATTATTCTTCCCTCATTTTAAAGGTTCTCTACAATTGCATATGTTCCACAAGTGCCATGGCTACTTAATGCCAGTATACGTGAGAACATTCTGTTTGGGGAATCGTTTCGTCCAAAACGCTACGAGATGGTCCTGAAATCGTGTGCCCTCAAACCCGACATAGATTTGATGCCCGATGGGGATATGACAATAATCGGTGAACGTGGTATAAATTTGTCCGGCGGACAAAAGCAACGTGTCGCCATAGCCAGGTCATTGTATTCTTCTGCAAACGTCGTCATGATGGTAAGATATCTTTCAATAATGGCACAGTCATACGATTTGCATGGACTCATTGCAAACAGCTTCGTTACCCACATTTGTGGCTTTAATGTTTGTGCAGAACTGCACACAGCAATATGATGATTAAATTACTACGATTATATTATGTATGGAGCGTTCATTGTGCTATATTCGTTTGTGCATAATGCAATTGTGCTCATTGAAAGTCCGAGGACAATATTCCCCTGATGTGGTTATATATTCAATAAACTTTTTCTTTTTCTATTAAACGATAGGATGATCCCCTTTCTTCATTGGACAATGAAGTTGCCAGACACGTTTTTGAAAAAAGCGTTCGAAAGATGCTATTGAAAGCAAATCGAACTGTCATTCTTGTTACCCAACGACTTCAACTAATCCATAATGCAGACTATGTAAGTAATTGGGTTGGGAACATGCGATAGCAGGTCCTAAGGGATATTAAATATTCTGCATTGAATAATTTTCATTTAGATAGTTGTTATGAAGGAAGGATGCATGCAAGCTGCCGGCTCGTACAAACTCCTTGAAGAAAAATATCCGGAAATTGTACAAAAATGGAAGTCTATAATAACAATTGCTGAGGAGAATGAAAAGTCGTGGTATGTATAAGAACATTAAGTACGGTTAGACTATCAGTTTTTAGTATTTATACTGCAGAATAGTTTCTAGTTATACTTGTAGATATTAACTTTTTACAACTCTTTTTGTGCAATCGTGTATGAGGTATATATCACTTATTTCAACATGATATTCGGGGTGTACTCCCCAACGTAACGGAATGTCAAAAATACATTTTTTTCCTTTTAGTAAACCGATTAGAAAAACCATTACAAATTTTTTGTGCTTCAAAATGGAATAAGTGTGTCCCCACCAGAAGTACATAAGAACTTGAAAAAAAAAAACAAAACACTCGCTCAACGAAAATGTTTAATAAAATAGTTTTTGGCATTCTGGCCACGATAGTTTCCTCATTTTCGATTTCGATTGTTTATTTTTAAATTTAATTAAATGCTACACAAAACATACTTAAAACTAGATTACCAATATAATCTACTGATCTGAACTTACTGATTCTTCAGGAGTACTCTAAGCTTACCTAGGATTTTTATTTATGCCTTTCGGGCTCATACCTACATTTTTCAATTCATTGCTTAATCCTACATATGTACTCAAACGTACGTTTTTTTTATTCCTCCAAGAAAATTTGAAAAAAAACATGGATTTCTTAGTTGTTCTTCTTCCTAACCTAACTTAAACAATTATATAGCCTAACTACACTACCTAAACCTAGACTTAAACAAATAACATATATACAATTAGATAAACCTAAAAACTCAATGTAACTATTAACTTAACTATTAACATTAAAGTTAACTTTGTCCGCAAAACTATATGGAAGCGCGCACCAGAGCGTATGTGTTATTATATAGTTTACACCTATACGCGGTAGTGTACCTTTTTTGCGTTTTAGTTTTTGTTGTTTTTTTTGTATTTCTCTTTTATTTTTGTATTATTTTTTGTGAATGTTTAAAATGCCTAAAAACTACCTTAACTTTTATGAGTTGGCCCTGTAGACTCAACTACCTCGTCTGGGTGTCTGAGAAGCTAACGCCATCGAATGCTGATTCTGGTGTAACCACTAGTAAAAATGCCGTTCTTTAGCAGAGACTGCTCTGTCGCGGGCAGAAATTACATTACTGAGCGACGGCCAGCTCGTATTGTAGTTGCTTTTCTACTGTTCGGCGTTCGACGCGAAAGATGATAGGGCAGCTTTCCCTATCTTGAATAGTTTTCTCATTAGTGGGCAGACATAGACCTCACTTCTAACCTCACATTGATTATGGATCTTGTTTGAAGTGTAGGCGTGATTGTCTCATAAGTAGGGTGCCATTAAGTCATACAATTTTGTTACAGAAGTGCCGGTGATCCCAGGTTATCATCTCGCGATACCGAACACCATTTTAACTAAACATAATTCATCCGGGAATCAAAATAGACATGAGTCAGAACAGTTTGTGTTTTTATTGATCAAAATTTGACAGCAGTTTTCAACAAATAATGTATAAAAAGAAGAAAAACGCGGATAGGTAATCGAAATTGCAGGCATAGCAAATAAAAAACAGGTGTAGAAAGATAAACCATACGTATACACCTAATTCTGTTTTTACACGATAGAATGGTTCCCGAGAAATTCGTGTAAAAAAAATCGTGTAAAAAAAGATACTGGCCAAGTACAAAAATAATAGATTGGTTCTAGACCTCAAAAAATAAGTTAAAATTAGACTAAATAATATAAAAAAAATATTGTTGTAGTTATTTTAAGAATTTATTTTCGTTTTCATTTATTAAATAAACTAAATTATAATAAAATAAATTAAAATTTAGATTTCATAAAAAAAATAATACCAGAAATTCATTGCCAAAAAACTTAAATAACATAAAGTACAACCATAAGAAAAATTTAAACATTAAACAATTTTATTTATTGTCACTGTCTGATAATAAACGCAAACGTTTGCGAAAGACTACAATATCACTGCCATCACTGGAATGATTTTGTTGATCATTATCATTTCTAGCCGACTGTGTTGGGACATCAGTAGATTTTTGAACTAAATCAGTTATCTTAGATTGAGTTTTATTTCGCGTTAACCCATTATAAACTTCCCTGTAAGATGTCATTAATGATTTCAGTTCACGTTGAAATTTGGCAGCTCGTTCCTCGTCATGATCATGTTGTTCAAAATGACTACCTAATTTTGTAGCGAGATCAAGACCTTCTTTTTTGCTTTTATGCTTTTAAAATTGGACGATCTCTTTCGTCACTGTCATTATGTTCTTTATCATAACGAGTCTCAAGGGTGAGATCTATAATTTCATTTTCGCTCAAGCTTTCATCTACCAACAATTCTTCTACATCTGCTAACGATAGGTCATCGAATCCATCCCCACCGATTGCATTGGCCATTGTTATTATATCAGCAAGTTCAGCGTTATTATCGATAACAGGATCTTTGCATTTTACGCATTCTGGCCAAATATTTTTCCAACACGAGTTCAAAGTTGATGGCTTTAATAAATCTAACGCGATCTTGATTTGATTAATGCAGTCCATTATAGAAAATTTTTTCCATACATCTATGACTGATGATTCCTCATAATTATCAAGTTTTTCTACAACATAATGAAATGAACTTCTTATGTAATACGTTTTAAACGTAGCAATTATCCCCTGGTCTAGTGGCTGTATAAGGGAAGTGGTATTAGGCGGCAAAAAACAAAATTGTACGTTTGGGTGCTCCAAAACTGGATGACCTGGTGCATTGTCTAGAATCAAAAGAACTTTAAATTCGAGACATTTTTCTTTCATGTAGCGCCTAACTTCTGGGATGAAGTGCTTCTGAAACCACTCTGTGAAAATTGCACTGGTTACCCAAGCCTTTTTGTTCGCCATCCAGTGTATAGGCAATTTATTGAAATCTACACTTTTCATGGAACGTGGTCTTAAGGCACGATGTACTAGGAGTGGCTTAAGAATACGTTCTCCTGAAGCATTGGAACAAAACAACAACGTAATACGGTCCTTTGCTACTTTAAAACCACCGGCTGTTTTCTGCGATTTTGCTACATAAGTTCTTCTAGGCATTCTCTTCCAAAAAAGGCCGCTTTCATCTAAATTCCAAACTTGGTCTGGAGTATATTCTCCATCTTCAATAATTTTTTTTAGTTTTTCGGGAAATTCTTTAGCAGCCAATTCATCAGCGGATGCAGTTTCTCCCTTAATTTTTATATTGTGGAGAGCGTGTCTTTTTAAAAAACCAGTCATCCAACCAGTACTTGCGGAAAATGCATGTTTTTTTGACTGAGATGATGTATCTGGATCAATTTCCTGGATACGTTTATAGATTCTTAATGCTGTCTGCTTGATAGCAAGTCCGTCTACTGGTATTCTCTTTTGGGATTTGTCTTCTATCCAGATTACCAAAGCTTTTTCCATTTTCTCTTTAACAACATCCCTTACATACGATGATGACTTTGCACTTAATTTTGTTCCAGAACATACTGATGCTCTAATTGCAGTTTCATTTTTTTTAATTGTTCTTACAGTAGCTTCATGGATTCCGAAATTCTTTCCCACAACCGTTGCGCCTTGTCCCGTTGCAAGTTGATCTAAAATTTTGATTTTGGTATCTAAGCTGATCGCTTTCCTCATTTTTAATGCAGGAGAATTATGTAACATGGCGTGTGGCTACCAAAATATATTTTATTAATCAAAAATGCAAAAATCTAAAATTAAATATTTGAAACTAACCTGTTATTGGTCTACAAAAATTATATGAGCTTCTACTTTATTTTATTTAGCACTTGTTAAAAATTAGCAAAAACTAACGATCTTTCAATTATAATTGTCAAATAGGAACTAAATTGTGTGTACAATACATTATGTACATTTTTACTTTTTCAATAATTCGGGGAATCCTGCATTTCCCGTAAAACAGAAATTACGCATACATAGACATAACTCAGAATACACACCAGAATTATTTTAAGTAGAAAAAAATTCATTGAAAAAAAACGTGTTAAATCCAATAATTCATGTAAAAAAAGTAATTTTGTTTTTTTTTGTATTCGTGTTATTTCAAATTATGTCGTGTAAAAATAGAAATATTTTTTCGTATTTACTCGTGTTATTTCAAATTCGTGTAAAAATAATTCGTGTAAAAACAGAATTAGGTGTACCATATACCCACGAACTTGAAAAAGCGAAATTTGAATACGCTTTATATTCCAATAAAAAATAGTTAACTAATTTTCTGCATGCAAAGTGTGATTTTATTATGTTTATTGAACACACCAATTTTTATTAAAGTTGTTAAATTTTTTCATTTTCCACTTTGGCAGTCCGGGACGAACAGCACGAGAACGATGGAAACTATTTAAAAATATTTCAAAGATCGGACTTCAACGTTAGTTTAGTTTAGTTTAAAATGTATTTTTTTATTTTGTATTTCACTTGTCTTAAATCTAGATATAAAATACTTAAACTACGGACTTCAACGTCCTAACAGTGTTGTTGAAAATGAACCCGCATCCGATGTAAGTTGGTGTGGAAACGTATGTAATCCAAAACACCTTTAATTACATTCAAGCTTTGCATCTAGACTCCGCCTTCAAATGTTTATAGTCATCCAAAGAAAAGGCCAAGCGTTTATGGGTCACGACATTTAATTTACGACATGCCTATCCCCATCGATGAGTATCAGAACGAGGATGTAATTATACGACGTCGGTCTTCGGGAACAGGCATCACTAGCCCAGGTCGCCGTGCTGCACATTCCCTAGAACTTAATCGTAGTACCTCATTGCACAAGCGAGAAATATTGCGGTTACATTCCCTACAGCCCAATTTACAAAGTCGAACCGGAGTTCTTCAAAATATTTCTTCGCAAGGAGCCTTGCTTGACTCGAATCGACGTCGTAGTGGCAGTAGCGGAGCCACAAGCGATGTAGATTTAAAATCATCGAAAACAGGATTTCAACAGTTTCTGCATCGAATGTCATCTAGGAAATCAAATAAACCAACACCAACTGCAAGAATCCATCGTCCAGTAAGTGCCACAGATTCAATAATGTAAGTATATGAAAAATGTAATTTAACTTTGGTACCTTCTAGAAAATTCCCTTAACTTTTAGAAGCATAAGTGAGGAGTCTCATCCCTCTGTAGATGGAATCACTGAGACTAGTAGTTCTGCTTGGGCTGGGGATGAAGAGGAATCATCCCTCCAAGGTACGTTGCAGAATCGGGCTTGTTTCTTCTTACAACTAACCTTGTTTACGAATGTACTCGCACATACCAGCCTGCCACCACTTGAAACAAAGCTTTCAATAGGCACATATTGCGCATAATACAATTGATACAACCTATTATTCTCAAACTAGGGACATCGGAGTCATGTCTTTGTTCAATGATCCAAAAAGGATTAGCCAAAAGTGTTTGTTTTTTTTTTTTTGTTGTCTACAATTTTGTTTTTAAGGTTTCGATTCCAAAAAAAAAAGTTTCGGTGAGCCTGTCCGTCGTCATCAAAATGAAGTTATCGGGCTAACGTATTCCACAATAATAAATACTTTTCGGTACAAAGCCACTCTTAGAAATAGTATCTGCGTCTGTAGCTACGGCCAAGCTGTGCTTAAGACCTTATTCAACGCTTTAACCGATTCCAAGATAGAACAAGAATGCAAGTCTTCCTTTTAATTTGCTTGCATTATGCCTGTACTCACAGCAACTCTTTTCTCATTTTGAGAATCCACGCTTGCCTTCACTGCTCACATTTGGTTGTAGACCTCTTCACTCCGCAAATCTTTTGGAATTTAAAGCACCGAATACGATCTACTTGGAACAGTCATAAAAGAGGACATAGTGCAAGCATTAGGAATGAACTTATCATCTATTCAAAACAAAATAAAACAGAAAACTTTTTAATTTCAAATGCACCACGGCAGGACAAAGAGCGCAAAGTATTGAAGGACCTCCCTTTCCTTTGCTCTGCAGTAAATAAATAATTAAAAAAGAATTATACCTCGAGAGCCCTGTCAGTAGTTTTGGCGTTATAAAATTGAATATCAACAAATGATTTTAGAATTTCTGAAACTGCTTAATGAGAGCGTTAGAAACTTGTAAAGTTACTTCCACTAACGAAACTGTCCTTACGCCAACTCGATCTCGCATTGTTTCGTTTTTAGTTATTATTAATATTGATGGACCTAAAATATGAATTGCTTCTATCCTACTAAAACGCAGATATGGTCTAGAAAATCTAATTAACACACTTAACGATGCATGTACTTCTTTTACTTTCAGAGATGAATACAGAAACCTTGTCGGAGCTGTCATATGAATGTGATACAAAATTATTTGTGGTAGATGAGGAGCGGAAATACGGCGAAATTCCAGCGAAGATATACATGCTGTATTTGAAATCAGCTGGGCTACCGATAGCGTTTGTGTTTTTCATTTCCGCCCTAATTTGGCAGTGCTTACGTGTTTATACAGATGTGTGGCTGCAACGTTGGACTGAAAACTCCGACACAAATCACAACGAGTTGATTTCATCCGATATACACGACATCTCGTATTACTTTCGGATTTACGCTATTATCTCCAGCATATGCATTCTGATGGCATTTATAACAACACCAGCGGGACAAATAGCCGGGTGTAACGCTAGGAAATTACTGCACGATAAACTTCTACAATCGATCTTGAGCAAGTCGCTGCATTTCTTTCAAATCACACCGTTGGGACGTATAATGAATCGCTTCAGCAATGATATGGCCGTAATCGATAAGGTGTGCATTTCTTTATGTCCTCGTATCGGGATTTTGCATCTCTTTGTGTCCTCGTACTGACATGTTAGGACAATGATAAATTATCTGCTTGCGGCAATGCATTCAGGAAAGAAGCTTGCTTTAATTTTCATTCTTTTGTCTTGCAGAAAATTGCAGCAACAAGTCAACGATTGCTTCAGTTCACTCTATTGTGCCTGTGTGCCATTTTGATAAATGTTAGCATAACGCCGTGGTTTGTTCTACTCACATTACCCATATGTGGCGCATATTATATTATTCAGAAGTTTTATAGATGTTCGTCGAGGTAAGAAACGTTATTGATGTTTTATTTTCATAGATATTTTTATATTCTTTCGAAAGCAATATGACATGTGTGTTTGTACTCATACATTGGAGACCCTTTAAGGAAATAAACACTTTAAAGACACGATTGCCAAAGAAAGATCCGAGGGTGAATTATAACCTCTTGTTTGAAGTATCAACGTCTACCGTTCGTAAGCTCACTCGTAAAGCCTCGGACTGTGTGTACTATAAAAGAGATCTTTGTGTTTTCGAGTCAGTATTGAGAAAATATTAAAGATTGTTATGGAGGCCTTTAGGGAGTGATATAGAAGTTGTTTCCTAGACCTTCTATTTTGGGAAAAACTAGGCAAATTTTAAGTGTTGTCCAAAGTGCCAAATGGAAATTCAAGCGTCTAGCGTGAACACGCTAGGAGTTTTATTTGACACTGAGCAAGCTGCAACCTTGAATTTATGAATTTTCATTAATATGTAGTTATTTAAATTGAATGTGAGCTGACGGCATCATTCCGTCAGGATTTCAAAGGCCAGCAGACCAAATAATTAATTGGCTTAAGAAACGTCTTTAATGTGGACATATTATTTCGAAAAAATTCTCTTTCTTAAAGCATGAAAGAGTGAAATCGAATGACTCCAATAATAACACCTCGTTATTATTAAGGATTTTATTTTTTTAAATATACTCATTCTTGAAAGTTGATTTTATCAAAGTAGTGCTGAAGAAGTGACAATATACTCGTGCCAACGGTTATTTTAATGTTCAAAACATGCATCAAATTTGGATAAATTTAGACATTTAAAAAAAATTTACTTTAAGCTGTACTTTAAGCTTTATCTATAAAAAGATGTGTAGCTCAAACACATATGAATACTTTGAAGAGAAATTTGTCACTTTATTCAGGGACAGTAGTGCCAATTTGAATTTTGTACTTTATCAGATATTTAAAATTATATCTGGTCCTATCGAAATTTTTCGGTTATTTTTTCCGGCCACAGAAATCATAATCATTGCAATAACTGTAGTTGAAAGCACTCATCAAACCCATAATAGTGTGAATTCTTTTAGACAAAGATGATACAAAAGAAGATATATCGTGGCGACTGAAAATAAAGATATCATAAGTTAAGTGAAAAATTAAAAAGAAATGATGCGTGATTCATCGTAAGGTTTGATTTATAATGGGAAAAAAACACATAAATTTGTAAGTGAACTTGAAATTTGTACTATCGGCTTAAAGGAACAATTCATGCCATTTACATACATTTAATTACGTATGCGTATTACGTAAGTGTTGGTCATTAGGAAAATTAAATTTAATGCAACTCGTTCAAGCATATCTACTGGTATATCTTGGACAACCCGAGCTTCCTGAGACTATACATATCTCCAGAGGAATTAGTCCACTGGTATGATATTGCACGATCTAGGTGGCTAACGTACCATTTTACCGTATTGATTTTTTAAAATTATTTTCCATTGTTCCACGCGCTGTATGAATTGCAGCGCCGTCGTGTAGTAACCAGAGCTTACAGAGATAAGGTGCTTAAATTTCAGGAAGCACGAAATCCGCTAATTTGCCCAAGCTGCTGACAACGAAGACTAATCATCGCGTACAGTCGCGGCAATAGTTGCTATAATCTTTTCGATACGTGGTGGACGTGTTTTAACCGGGATTCAATTTTACGAATGTCTCAATTTACGAATAGTTCCTCGAATTAGACAAAAAACACTTCTCCTCGAACGCTGAGTTTGTACAATAATCCAGCTGAATAATCTGAATACGCTGTTGTAAAACGAGGCTTTCCAGGATGACTAGCCAAAGGATTCTGAAATCACAAGTCAGTTCGACATGAGTCACGTGTGATATATCAGAATAAGCCTATTGAAGATCAAACCTCACGATGAACCACCCTTTGAAAACAATCAAACTCGGAATTTGAGTCTTATAGACACAGTATGTATATACATATATTACACTTGTACACATGTATATATATACGTATATTTCCTAATGTTTGCAAAGTGTGATGTTGTTAGTCAATAAAGAAGATACAAGCCTATTTAATTTATAAGCAGCTGTATTTTACAGTACCTAATCTATTAATCTAATTGGTGCCTGTTTTTTTGCAAATCTGTATTTCTATTTCAAGGGAGCTTCAAAGAATTGAAAACATGACAAGTTCTCCCGTCATCTCTCACTTCAATGAAACTATTTATGGTGTGGTAACGATCCGTGCATACAGCCAGGAAGCAAGATTTACAGAAACTTTGTTCAAGCGACTCGAAGCAAACACAATTGCTTTTACAATTTTAAACACCAGCAATCGATGGTTGGGCATATCTCTTGTAAGTTCATATCTGCATTAAACATTATTCAAGTAATCCATTGCTTTTTTATTAATTTATATTCCTGTAGGATTATTTGGGAGCTGTCATTGTATTCGTAGCCATAGTCACTGCATTGTTGGCAGCTACACTTAGCAGCAGTACCATAAATGCAAATCAATCCAAAAGCACCGACGGCGCGATAGTTAGGGGAAACGAACCATCACCGTCTCTTGTCGGACTCGCAATTAATTACACACTCTTGGTGCCAATATATCTCAATTGGGTAGTAAAACTTCTTGCAGATATGGAAATGTATGTCAGCTCTGTGGAACGTGTTGCTTATTATGCTGAATCACAAAACGATGAAATCTGTAATGATTCTACAGGCAATGATGATGATAATGCGCCTCCTGTAACCAAGATCCGTGACGAAAAAATTATTTGTAAGATATTTCTTAATTTACATTATTTCTGTGACAATGCATTTAGAGATGGTACTACATGTACAAGTCCTTATAGCATTACTACCAATAATTTAAACCACACATAAAAAAGGTGCATTAGGGACTCGATTATCACCTAGTAAGTGCAACCCTCAAATGATCGTAAGCTTAACTAACAGATAAAGTCATGCAAGTGCATGAGTATGCACAGCGCAAACGCTTCCGGATACTTTCTTTACTTGGTTTTTAGATTTCTCTTTTTTTTTGGTCTAAAGAAATTAAAAACCTTTCTCGTAAAGAAGGTGAAAACATTTCTCAATTTAGATGACTATTCACCAAAGGCACTTCTTCTGATATCGAATTCTCGAGCTCACATGGCTAAATGACAGAAATGTGCTTCATCGAATGGGGCGGCAGTTAGAAATTGCGGCTGTACTCCTTCTCACAAATTTGACTGCATTCATCTATTCCTCTGGATGCAGAAATTAAAAATTTATTACCACTTTCGAAGCCGATTCCTATCATAAGTTTTTCAGTTTAGAGGTATGTTTTGGGTTTTTGTCTGCATCCACCAAGTGCTCAATTCTTCTAGGGTAGTCAAATAAATTTCACTTTGTATCACATGTGAATATATGCGATCCAAAAACCGGTTTTTTTTTCCTCTTGTGGTAACCAATTGTAAAGTTGTTTATTTTCCCCAACATATTTCAGATAGTTTTCGACTTAGTAATAAGTGCGATACTCCCATGTTGTGTCCAATAACCAGCGGTTTCAGTCAATAACCGGTGCTGGCGTCGTCAGTTACCGCTTACAGTTCAGCGTTAATTTTCGAGGCTTAGATCACACGAACAGAATGTACTAAACTAATGCCGAGTGGAGCGCTCGTTCAACACTACATTCTTAAATGCATTATTTATGTCGTTGACTGCGGGATACGCATTATATCCCAGACTGAACTTATAAGGGAAATAAAAAATGAATTTTCTAAAGAAAAAAATCCTGCATAAAGAGTAACTAACTTTAGGTCATACACACCAAAGAAATATACTATTTAATCATACAAAAAAAAAAAAAAAAAAAAACAATATGTTGTACAAAATAATCACTTGAGAGCTTCTTATTGGATACTTAGAAAAATATCTAAAATTTAAAAGTGGTAAAACCTAATACTGTGGTCGCCGTGGCGTAGTGGTAAGTGCATCGACCGCGGCGCAGAAAGTCTGGGTTCGATTCCCACCTTCTTCGAGTTGCTGACAACACTCAAAGAGTATCAATTGTCTATGAAAAGCTTCTCAAATCTCGCCGTTCGGAGTCGGCAAAAAACTGTAGGTCCCTTCTACTCGAGAAGAACAGCAGCATGCACAACACGGGTAGTTGTTGTAGAAGCTAGGCCCTGGCCCCTTGTGGGCTGTAGTGCCACTCAATTATTATTATTATTATTAAAACCTAATACTGTTCTTGCCCCTTTAATACAATTTATTTTCAATTTCTTTTAAGATAAATCGGTTCCAATTTCGTGGCCACAAAAGGGTGATATAATATTTGAAAATGTTAGTCTGCAATATGAGGGTCATAATACAAACGTTATCTCAAACCTATCGTTAAAAGTACCAGCTGGACAAAAGGTAAGTTCTGTTAACTAACTTAGATGTACATTATAATAATAAGATAATATCAAGCTATTTGGATAGAAAAATGTATCTCACTTCTAACTTTAACGAATCATAAGTTCATAAAAAAAAATATGTAGGTAAACAAAAACAAATTAGTCACTAAGTTGGTAAAGAAAAACAAATTTGTCACTAAGTGAGCTTCGTCCGGAGCGACATTGTAATAAAAATTATAATTATATCTTTTTTATTTGTCGTTGCTGTTGTGGACCTACAAGAACCTAGCAATTGTCACTTTAAAGAGAGTATTTACACTCATAAAATGTTTAGCAGGTTTCAAATTGTTAATTTGCACTACTGTATATTCTATTTCCCAGCCTCAAACATAACAACGAATTAAATTACATAAATACATTTTGTCGAGCAGCAGTAGTTCGTTGCAAAATAAAACGAAATATTAAAATGCTCCCAACTTACTAAACCAATCCAGCATTATATTTATTAAAATCATTTGTCAAATCTAAATTGATAAGTTAAAAATTGAAAAATGCATCATTTTCAAGTACCCAAAACCACTTGATAGCTGCATAGTCGGTAAATAACTCATTTTGCGTATTGATTTCTGAGATTTTTTTATTTTTTTATTGCTCGCATTCATAAGGTTGGCATTTGCGGCAGAACTGGCAGTGGAAAATCATCCCTGGCATTGTCCCTGTTCAGTGTACTGAAAACCACTTCCGGCAGGATTTTGATAGATGATGTGGACATTACGCAAATACATCCGGAAGAAATTAGATCAAGATTATCGATAATTCCGCAGGACGTACATTTATTCCATGCTTCTATCAGAGAAAATCTGGATCCAAGAGGACATTATTCGGATTTAGATTTGTGGAAATGTTTGGAATTGGCCCAATTGAAGGATTTTATTATTGCCGCTATGCCGCAGGGCTTGGGTGAGTTTTTATACTTTCATATGTGTCTTTTTTTAAAGGAAATATTAATTTTCATTTACAAATATGTGTCGAATGTTTGAATAGATTATTGCGTTCAATATTTAAACGATAAAAAACAAAAATAATAATATCAGGACACTTGTGAGGATTCTTCTGTCGGTGTCACTTGATGTGTTCGATTTCTTGGTATTTCACCCAAATGAAGAAGTCTTTATTTTCTGTTTCGGTATTGTGTGGTATTTAAGTGGAGCAGTGCTCGCATTTTCGCACAAAACAGCCTTTGTTGTGACAAATGTATTTCAATAATAGGAAACATTATGTTAGAACTATGAATGCTTAAAGATTTCAAAAGGGTTTTGCATAAGATTTGCTTAAAAAAAATTCATGAAACATAGACTTGAGGAGACATGAAAATAACAAACGATATATTTTACGAGTATATACATGTTTCTGCAGGAACAAACATAAGAGATGTTTTAACATACTAACCAAAATCTACCAGTTATTAGTGATAAAGTCAGTCGAAAATATTGCAGTATAAGTGTTGCTGATCTTATGAACTTGTCGAATTTCCAGCATTCGCAGTAATTGAACCTGTCATACACGTCACTATGATATATTTTGCATTTGGATTTAAGTCTTCATCATTTCAAAGATGGATTTACGGCACAGTTGAAGCATAATAATAATAATTGAGTTTGACTACAGCCCATATGGAACCAGGGCCTAGTTTCTACAACAATTACTCGTGTTGAGAGTGCTACTGTTCTCCCACGAGTAGAAGGGACTTACAGTTTATTGCCGACTCTGAACGGCAAGATTTAAGAAGCTTATAAGTACTCTCTAAGTGTTGTCAGCAACTCGAAAGAGGTTATGCCGTGCACGGTGTACAGACCCGGAATTGAACCTTGACCTTTAGCGTGTGGGTCGACGCACTTACCCACTACGCATCGGCGACCACATAGTTGAAGCATGCTGACGATTTAAAACCCAGTAGTTACGATTCTTGGGTATTGAAACAACATACAATAAACACCGATTGTCGAACAATATTTTTTTTCTGATGAGGCATATTTATCAATTACATTCCCGCATATGGGGCTCAAAAAACTAAGAAGTAATCGAAAAGTTGCAATTGGATTTAAACAGGTGGCAGCTTGGTATGCTTTATGATTGAAAGGTGTCATTGTTCCCTATTTTATCGAAGATGCCAATTCGGAGCGGTATGGTCGGATAATAACTGACTTTTGTCTTTAGGCGGTGATTGAAGGTTATGACTTGGCCTATACATATAGGGTTAAAACAAGAGTAGGCAACAAGCCACACAACAAGACAAATAATGGCTATATTGAGTAAGAAGTTTCCTGGTCGCCTAACTTTTTAACACGTTTTGGCGAAGTCAATTGATCATAGGATTTCACACCGTTAGATATGTATATATATAAAAATTCCTCATACTTACATTTACAGATAACGTAACAAATTTAAACCTTTTTTAATTCATTATATTAACTCATTGAAATAAATTGGAAAGCTATTGAGATGATAACATTAAAATACGTATGGAGAATATCCAGAAAAAAAACACACTTTGTTCAAAACTGTGAAAACACATTATAAAACAGGTGCTTTGTAAAAGTAATACTATATTATATTTTAAAATTGTGAAGTAAGTAAGTTAAAACTTGAAGACAAGTAGGCACAGGTATTATAGATCATTATATTTAGTTATATATGGAATGATTTACCTAATTATGCCAAAAATTTGTATTCTAACAAAATGTATTACAATTCTCTCGCCATAATGTATTTCTACTTATGAACAGTGTATATATACATTATTTTTATTATTTTAATTGTTTTCAAAATTTGTTTCTTCTTTGTCAAAACAAAATTACCAATTTTTGTGTACCAAATTTAAGTTATTTTAGTGCGAACAACACTTATTAATATTTTTTCCCCTGCGAATTGAACCCACTGAGTTGACGATTCACATACGAGCGAACAAGAAATTCGTAATTGAATGTAAGAAACAATTCTCGCAATTCGCAATTCGTTCTCTGTCCATATGAAAGGCCGTTTGTTTTTCTTGAAGTAAATGGATTTCTTGCTAATGGAAAATAAATTTCAAAGTTTATTCCGTTTGAGTTTATTTGTCGCACTTTCCTTCTGAATTACTCCCCTATCTTTCTAAACCAGCCTTTTCGAAATATAGGTTTAGTTTAGATTTTAAGTTTTCTTTCTGTAAGTTGAACTACGCTTAATAAATAGGAGGTGCAAAATCGCCAAAATCTTAGGGAGGTTTTAGAAGGTAACTACATGAACTTAATATTGAAGTAGATTCGCATTGTGTGAAGAATCAGGCTGCAAATCATCCTTTTTTTTTAATTTAAAGAAATTATTGAAAGTTACGTAATACATTGGATGTGTGTTTTTGAAGATGGTACATTAAAAAAATTGGTTACAAAATTGGTTATACAACAAAGCGTGCTTTAGAGTGAAAGAAAACTTGTGCAGAGATTAGCGTTTTCTGAAAACTTGGTTGGTGCTACACTGAATTTTGAACATTAAATTAGTTTTTCCAATTAAAGTTTTCAGAAAAAGTAATAAATGGAATTAGAAAAATGTGTACTTTTCAGCCGTAAACATTAGTTTTTACTCTACATTTACAACAAATTATATCATTTCACTTTTTCAGAAAAATTTAGTCATAATATACATATATAGTTTTTTCTTTCAAAAAAAGTTTTTAATGATATTGTGAATTCTTAATTCCAACTTGAGCCGTAAGCTACGTGCAATACCGGAACTAAATGAATAATATGTTACAATGTTATTCTACTATCGTTTGAATTTTATAAGATAATGCAAAATATTCCTCATTTCGAGAAAACTGGTTTCCCAATTAAGTTCTTAAAATTAATTATTAAACAGTTTCTTCAGTATGATAACGCTGTTTCTCTTCATTTCGGTTTTGTAAGGAGGAAAAAAGATTTATGTGTGCAAGTCTGTGTTTAAAAGCCCAAAAACAAAAAGTCAATCAAAATTAAGTTTTGTATTTATATTAAGATAGTTTTATTTCCTACAATCTTATCTATTTTTATTCTATTTACCAGCTTTACACATAAAAGCCAATTCGATGTAGTAATATACCCAATCACCTTTTTCGTGGAAATATTTATTATGAATTTATATTAAACAATTTCTTGTTTATGTGAACAGACGTTGCAAATAATAAGCTGTGAATATTTAAATAATTTGTATGCTTTTTTCGTCTATAGAAACAGAAATCAGCGATGGGGGTAAGAATTTAAGCGCTGGTCACAGACAATTGTTTTGCCTAGCAAGAGCGATTCTGAGGGGATCTGTCTGTTTGGTACTGGATGAAGCCACAAGCTCATTAGATACAACAACTGAAAAAGCCCTAATGGACGCTGCTCACAGTGCTTTTCAGGGAAGAACAATTATCACTATTGCGGTAAGAACCGAAAAAATTAATTTTAAATTTTATATGAAATTTCTTATTTTTACTTTTTTTGGAAATTATTCTTTGCAGCATCGACTCTCTACAATACTGGACTATGATCGTATAATTGTGCTAGAAAACGGGCAGATCATCCAAGATGGTAGTCCACATGACCTCCAGTCAAATACCAATGGACAGTTCTATGCATTACTAACATCTGGTCGTATGTCCACAAACATGGAAGCTGCATCTGTGACGAGTGACTGCAAGTCAATGAAAGAAGAAAGTGAATGAATTTAATTCATAGGCATCTACTTATAACCAATTGATGTTTCTTATATCTTTAGTTTAAATGTGCATATTTTAAAAATAAATACATTCGTTGTTTTGTTTTGTAATAAAGTGTTTATTTTTGAGTCATTTTTGAGGTAAGCAGAGTTAAGTCTTCGAATCCGAGCCACAGGGACAACGCAACAGAGGACGTCCTAGATTGAGATGGCGCACACAAGTGGAAAAGGACCTCAACCAACTTGGAGTGCGCAACTGGAGGCAGCTGGCAAGAGATCGTACTAGCTGGAGAGGCATGTTGGTTGAGGCCCAGGTCCACCCCGGACTGTAGCGCCATCCGAAGAAGAAGAAGAAGAGTTAAGACGTCGACTCGAATGATTATCAGGTTCGACTGTTGGAACACCTCGCAATTTTTCACGGCACCACCTCTCGGAACCGGAAAAAACTGTAGGCCCCTTCTACTCGTGAGACAACAGTAGCACGCAAAACACGAGTAGCTGATGCACGCGCTAGTACTCAATTGTTATCGTTATTATTATTATTATTTATATTACTATTATTATCGTCGGTATTAATTGTCATTACCTTAAGCCCAAAACCTTTTCGAGACAGGGTAAATATTTTAAAAAAAGAAAGCGATTTATTCAAATTATGTTGAACTAAGTCTGTAATTTACCTGCATGTAAACCTGAGGCGTTTTCTTTAAAATTAATTAGTTAGAAATTATTATTATAGCGTCTATGATATTTGACCCGCAGTTCTGCCAAGAAAAAAACATTATAAATCATGTCGAGTGGGAAGTATCATTCAACTTAGTAAAGGGCGTCCGGATTGAAAAAAAATAAAAAAATTAGTATTTCGTATCAGATTTTTATAATTTTAATTGTTTTTTGGTATGTTTTTTTTTTAATTTCAGTGTTTTTTATTACTGATGCGAAAAAGTTATATTTCTGTCCTATTGAACGTAAAATATTGGTGTAAAAAAATAATTGGTCGTGACTGTACGGGAACTTTTCCTTTCAAAGCTATCCTGATAGTTTTTGCATTCCTTGCTTCTGTTTTCTTGTATTTCTTCTGAAAGAAAGCCCATTGAACATCTGGGTATCAGTAGAAACTTAAAGCCGCAAAACACACGGGCCCACAGAGATCCGCGGTCATTATGAGTCTACGCAGGAAAACTCTGAGAAATCTTGTTGGAGTCCTCACAAGACACTGCGCAATGGGTAGGAACATCGCAAACGTAGGATTACCTACAACAACTTCTGTAGCAGATACATGAAAGATGAGGCAACTGCATCACATCTGATCTGCATCAATCTCCAAAAAACAAAGTTCCAACGGACGGTTACCGGCTCAGTGACAAGTCGATGAAGCCCTAAGTCTAAATGAATCCACATTGCCTAACCTAATCTTTTCGAAGCCCACTAGTTAAAGGTTGCTGCTTCTTCTGCATAAGTTACAATTTTATGAACCGCTGATGGATATACAACGGGTGTATTTTTGTAAAAAAAATTTAACATTTCCGTTACATGAAATTTAGTTTGTAAAAATATACCAGGTATTAGTAGAACCCGTTCAATAAAATAAACATTTTTCCGCAAATCAATGATGAAACCATTGCTCTTGGATTGCCCAAGCAGATTTAACTTTGAAGTGTAGACCTGTAATTAGGAAGGTTGAACTTCAAGTAAAAGCCAAGTTGGAAAACTCAGACTTAATTTTAAATCTCAGTTATGGTCATGAAATCCAGGTACAAATTTAATAAATAAGATAATGAATGCAAGCTGTTGTTTGATTTACTCGCTGGAGTACGAGTCGATGTTAGTAACATCGAAGTGTGAAGGCCTTGTAAGGTGGCACGAATGTTCTTACCTACATGACTTCCGACATTTGAATTTGATGTGATTCCGTGAGTAATGCGTATACTGGGCAGACCCAAGACGTGGTGTTTGGAACAAGCCCAAAAACTCGCTTGGTTACGTTTGAATATAGCTTCGGATGAGTTGATTTCGATGGCGCTTTAGTGGAGTCCCTCTAGTAGAACATGCTGGTAATTGATAAAGACTTAATTATCAGGCATGAACAAATCTGTCGTTGTCGTCTATGTGTAAGAATGAAACGGAGTGCATGCATTCTCCCAAATGTTGTAAAAATGTGAAATTCTGAAATTTGACGCTGACTGAATATGAATATTTGACTACAAAGAAGTGAAGTTGTCGACGTAACTGTACCTCTATCAGTTATGTTTCATTCGAAACGCCACAATTTTTTTAGCCCATAACAATAGCGTTATTATTGGAAGTTATGATTTCTTACACATTTAATTTGTATATTCACCTGAAGTGCAATCGCTCAATGTGGCATTTGCGTCTTTAAATTGGTTCTTCACACAAACTTTCTTCAAATTTCCCCGAAGGTAGTATGGAAGTTGAATTCTGAATTGTACTCAAACTCTACACAAGCTGTGCAAAAGAATTACTGGAATCATTTTTTGCTGTTAGATGTATAAGTTTGTCCAACTAAACACTTGTACATTATTGCCTATGACTTCGTTCCTTAAGTACCCAATTACGGTCACGCGGTTTATTTCACTTATATTTCTTTTTAAACTCGAATTAAAGGTAACAAATAAATGCATGGTGTTAGACTTACATTTATTCATGTGTTAAAATGTATTCTATTATACATAAATGTAAGTTGTAAGTAAACAAATTGTATCGTACCCTCACATTTTGCATATATAATTTGTTTTAATAACAAATTAAATTGATTGAAATTGAAGGTATTATTCATTGTATTTATATACAATGATCCGATCTAAGTTTAAATATGTGCCATCCTGTTCGATAACTGTCTTCCATTTTAAAAGTACCTTCATAGAAAAATTTAGAAACCAACTATCGCAAACTTCTCTTGAAGCAAATAGACATAGATAGGAACAGGTAGTAATTACTTGGTCCTAAATTCGGACTATATTGCGGATGCAACCTCCCAATCAACCAATCAAAGTGGTATAAAAAACAATTCCTTCTCTATTGGCTAAAGCCCTTTAGACGGTTTAATAGTTGACAGTACAAGATTGAATTAAGAGTTTGACCTTTGGGAAGTAGGTCATGAAAGATGATTTCCTGCCAACCCCACCAAACACACAGAAAAACCTTCCTGGCAGTTAGTCCTGATTTGGACACGCCAGAATTAACTGCCTGGCTCATTGTCATTTCGTTTCCGCTTGATTTTGTCGTAAGTGATTCTTACGATTTAAAATTGATCGATCTTAGACCGTGAGCGCCATTCGCCTTAATGGAAAAAGAAGGCTCTAAAATGTAATGTTTCAGTTTTGACACGTTCACAGACAAAACTAAATCAACAAATGCAAAACTCTTTAGGAATCTTTTCTAGAACTAACTGTCATCTTAACAACGACATCCGTAGTAAGTCAACGAAGCAAAAGCTAAGCAAGATACAGAGTACTAATCTATTGATACTGTTTACTACATCTGATACTAGATTGCACCACACAAAAAATATTAATCATTTACATCTATAATGTCTATAATTCCTTCTTAATTTTTTGACTCTTAACCATTTTTTTAAGGCTTTCGCGAACACCTTACATCAACCAAGTGACGGCTGACTGCGTAAAAGGTGATAATCAGTAGGAGAATTATCAGAAGAGAACGGTGTATGCAGCAGAATTCCTAGTCCAAGTTCAACTGTAGCACCTTTTGCGTTTGCATCAGGTCCAGATCGGACTCGTGATCGTGGTGCAGGAGCCATGGATGCTAGTCATGCTGCGCTTAATTCTCTTAATACCTCTTTTGGCTGCCAGGGGTGCACTACATTTCAGTATGATTAACTCCTTAAGGAAACCAGTTTGTACACAAAAAAGCATATTGTTTTGAGTGGAATTAATAAAAACTGGCTTTGGAGCTCAGATAAGCGATAAATGTAAAAAGGTCTTCTACCAAACAAAAATTAGTAAAAGTGTTAAATTTATGTGTTTGATTTTATTTTCACAACGAACACACAAAAAACTAATCAGGTCAGTGAATGCATAGGTATTTAAAAAATGTGCATAATGGAGGCATTTATTCCCATATATCTCTTTTGCTGAAAGTAGGTATAGGATTTGGTTTAGGTTGAAGCGAACTTATCTATATTCATTTTCACGTATTTTTTGAATTATGGATTCTGTGAAACTGCGAATATTTTCAACCCAAATCCAGTAGCGAACAAAAAGAGGGGTTTGCAGTGGTGTACTACGGCACCTAGTGAATATTCATTGATTACAGGTACGAAATCCTGAGGAGAAGAGTATTCAAGTTACCTATTTAGTTTTTGCAAGACTGAAAAAGTCAGAATGTAAACCTTTTTCACTGTTTCACAAATATCTCCAAGTATTTTCCTATTTCCTTTGTTTTTTTCCTATATGCTGTACTAACTGTTTTTTGTAAAGTGAAGTAAATAAATCAATTCTAAAGATACAAGGCCAGAAATCGATTTTTGATGTACTTCTATCCTTCTATCAAAATATTTTTTTCCGAGGGTATGGGGAAATCTTTGACAAAACTCTATGGCGAACCTTCGCCCAACTCACTTTAGGTGTTATGTTTGACTACAACTAAGTGAAGCCCTTATCCAGAAATTTCTATTCCTTGATTTAGGTACATTTAACAGGTAACTCTATGAATGTTCCTGCTCAATGCTAACAATGGGCGAAGAATGTAATGAAATGTAGGCTATCGAGATCAAGAGGCGAAGTCCTTTGAAGTCGACGATTGGATTGGATAAACCCCAGAGTTTGTATGCTCGGAGATTAGGTTTATGAACGCTGTTGTTGATTTCATCTTGGACTGGTAAAATTTCAAAATCTCCGTGGATATCGTAGTCGCACAATATTTCTTAGAGTCATTTTTTGGAAAGTCTGTATAATATTCATGCTGCTTGCTTTGGTACGTCCCCAAACAGGTTTCACCCCCCACTGTACAAGTTTCTTTGTGCACGCACATTGTTCTCAATACATAGCTTGAAATGTTTACCAATAAGCCAGCACATACATATGTCTAAATATTATGTCTAAATGTATAAAGTCTGCTCGTTTCTTTTTAACGTCCTCCTTCCACTTGAGTTTAACGTTAAGAGTCATTCCCAAGTATTTAACTTGACTATTTCGAGCCGATTTTGGAAAACTAGCAGATTGTTTTTAACTTATTTATATTTACGATTTTTTTATTAGGAAAGTTTGCGAAAGGGAAAAAATGATTTCGAATTTTATAGTGCTTATAGTACCTCCAGCCGATGAACTTGCGGAGGCCCTGGACTGCTATAAAGCAGACATTACCGCAATCCAGGAAATCGTTGCCCCAGCTACGACACCAAGATCGTTCCAGGAGATTTCAACGCTCAGCTGGGAAGAGAAGAGGTCTTTTCTAAAGTCATCGGAAGACACAGCCTGCACGCCAACACCTCCGGAAACGGACTCAGGCTAGTTGACTTCGCCTCGGGGCGAAATCTCTCTGTGGCCAGCACGCGGTTCCCACACCTCCACAATCAACCGTCAACCAGACACTCCTCCAGTATTCTCGATATCCGAACCTTCCGATGTGCAAATATCGACTAGGATCATTTCCTTGTTGTAGCCAAGGTAAGAACCCGGATATCGAGAGAACAACGGAGTAGAGACAGGCGAAAACGGTTTGTCGTCGGAAAGCTACAATCGCAGCCGATCGCTAGAGCCTTTACCGATCGATTCTCCCTGAAACTGTCTCAAAGTTCGACGCTGCCTGCACAAACAATAGAAGACAAATGGAAACGTTGTCAAGAAGCCATCAAAGAGGCCGCCACTGATGTGCTGGGTTTCAAGCCACCACCTAAGAGGAATCCATAGTTTGACGACGAGTGCAGGCAGGCGCATGCAGCCAAACAGGAAGCTTACAAGGCAACGCTGCATCGAACGACGAGAGCTGTTTGTGAGCTCTACAAACAGAGAAGAAGGGAAGAGAACCGGCTTCTCAGAAGAAAAAAGAAAGAGCACGAGAAGCGCGCGGTCGAGGAAATGGAGAGGTGCTATGGCAGAAATGACGTCCGCGATTTTTACCGCAAGATAAAACAGTTATCTGGCGGTTACAAGCCTCGGACTGAAGCCTGCCGGGACCAAAATGGACAACTGGTGGTAGAGTCGCAGTCGGTGCTGAAAATCTGGAAGGATCATTTCTGCAGACTCCTAAACGGCGATGACGACACAAATCCCGCTGTTAGGCAGAATGTTCCCTCAATTTGGACGACGATGAACAAGAATTCCGTCCCCCCGACCTCGACGAGGTCAAGATAGCAATATCGAGACTGAAGTCGAACTAAGCTGCTGGCGCGGACGGACTATCCGCAGAGCTGTTCAAAGCGGCTGGGGATGAGCTGGTTTGGTGCATGCACCAGCTCATCTGTGAGATATGGTCGGAGAAAAGCATGCCCGACGAGTGGAATCTCAGCATCGTATGTCCGGTCCACAAGAAAGGAGACCCCTTCGACTGCGCCAACTATCGAGGGATCAGTCTCCTTAATATCGCATATAAGATTCTCTCTGCCGTATTGTGTGAGCGCCTGAAACCGTTCGTCAACAACCTGATAGGTCCTTATCAGTGTGGTTTCAGGCCAGGGAAGTCCACAATCGACCAGATCTTCACACTGCGGCAAATCCTGGAGAAGTCCCAAGAAGTACAAATCGACACCCACCATCTATTTGTCGATTTCAAGGCCGCGTATGACAGCGTGCATAGAGACGAGCTATACAGTGCCATGTCTAGTTTTGGCATCCCTACCAAACTCGTCAGATTGTGTAGGATGACGATGGAGAACTCTCGCTGCTCCGTCAAGGTCGGTAGCGAACTCACCGAGACCTTCGATGTCAAAAAAGGATTTAGACAAGGCGACGCGCTGTCATGCGACTTCTTTAACATCATTCTTGAGGGGATCGTGCGTAACTCACTCGTCAACACCAGAGGCACGATCTTCCACAAGTCCGTTCAACTGCTAGCTTATGCGGATGACATTGACGTGATCGGCCGAACTCAGCGAGCCGTCAATGAGGCGTTTGCTAGCATCGAAGCGGAAGCGGCTAAAGTGGGACTGGTGGTAAACGAGGGCAAAACTAAGTATATGCTGTCATCGAAGAAGGACGCAGAACATCGACGTCTCGGACAGAGCGTCACTATGGGCAGCAGACATTTCGAGGTAGTTAAGGATTTCGTCTATCTCGGCTCCGCGGTGAATAGGGACAATAACATCAGTACCGAAATCAAGCGCAGAATCACTCTTGCCAATCGAGTGTAGTAACTTTGTACAACACCTTGATCATCCCTGTCCTGCTTTACGGCGCAGAAACCTGGACGTTACTAAAAGCGGATGAGGAAGCCTGTACGAGAGAAAAGTTCTGCGTGCGATTTTTGGTCCTGTTTGCGTTGATGGCATCTGGAGGAGATGATTCAACTACGAACTGTATGGGCTGTACGGCGGCATGAACCTAGTCAAGCGTCTACGGATACAACGCTTAACGTGGCTAGGTCATGTAGAGTGGATGGACAGCACTGCTCCGGCCCGAAGAGTCTTCAAATCCGAACCACAGGGACAACGCAACAGAGGACGTGCTAGACTGAGATGGCGCACACAAGTGGAAAAGGACCTCAACCAACTTGGAGTGCGCAACTGGAAGCAGCTGGCACATGTTGGTTGAGGCCCAGGTCCACCCCGGACTGTAGCGCCATCCGAAGAAGAAGAAGAAGAAATGTTACATAGTAAATTGAGGTTATAGTGCAATTCTGTACAAAGTAACGAAACACGGTGTTAAATCAACCATGATATGCAAAACATTGTTAAAAAATAAATCAAACTAAAATTATTTGACAAACAGAAAGGAACAAATTCGTTTAGATAAATTGGTTCAAATGAAACTAACATGCTTAGCTGAACAACATTACGATACATTTTAGTTAATGCACTCTTATCTTAAATTGTTTATGCACTAGTTACGATTGAAGCTAAAATGCTTCAAAACAGATACGGGTATAAATTTCATGTTTTGTTCTTTCAGAATAGAAAAATGTGCATATGTATGTACATATTTAAATTTGTGAGTACTCCTAAAAGAATTCACGGGATGCATGAAGTTAATCGATTTTATTTCAAACACAAATTTGTGTAACGCGTGCTTAACTCTTACATTTCTGCAACATAATTGCATTTCAACAAGAAAAAACAACTTAGCCAACATAACTTACTTAGTTCTTTCATTTTATCAGTGAACGTTTGAATAAATGTCAATGGCTGTCTGTGTAAAAATCCTTTTTTAGTAGCCTGTATTTTATTTTTTTTTATTTTAAATACTCGGTCTGTGTTTGATAAACACTTGGTGACCATAATTAAATTGCAATTAGAAGAGTTGAATGTCCTTACATAAGAGTTGAAATTCGTCACCCTCAGTGCCTCCATTGCAGGGATTTTTCATTTTTACAGATTGTTTGTGTTTTTTCCTTGGGATTCCTTGTATTGTCTATTCATTGGATTCTGTTTGCTTAGTTCCAATTAATGTTGTCTGCTTAGACTGGACTAAGAGCATTTTTTGTCCATTCTAAAAGTGTGGATAATACAAAAAGAAAAATATATTAAGAAGAAGGCAATCGTGTAAAAACGGATTGTATTTTTAAGTTTTTTTTCCGCTTTTTCTACATTTTCCTTTGTACTGTAATTTGTTTTTATATTGAACGGTTTGTAAATGCTCAGTAAAAAAAAAACATCGAACCATTGGCTGAACCCTTGTTTATCGTAGCATTGGGGTTGGGTTTTTTTTTGTAAAATTCTATAATGGAATTGGGAGAATATTTAAGTTATTCCTAGAAAACGTAAAAATGTATTTTGATTTGATAAAACATTTCAAAGTCTAATTTAAGATTACAACAGATTGTGTGGAAATGATAAGCAAAATTTGTTTCATTTTAATGGAAAACAAGTATGCATTGAAAGATGTTGAGCATGAGACTCGAATATATTCTTTAAGAAAAGTAAAAATGATAGACTTGCAAGAAAAAAAGTTTTTAATAAAGTAAGGCAAACAGATGTAAACGAGATGACAACACTACCGCTGCCTGTGCACAAGTAAAGTTAAAAAACAACCTCCTCGTAGCGTTCCCTCGATAGCCGTCACAAGAACAGGTGTATTCTGACACAATGCTTGCAACGATCCGCCTCTGTTGAGCGTTGCAGTTGCAGGTTGTGCGCCACCACGTAAGACCACCTTGTTATGAAAAGACTACATGAATCGTATATAGATAAATCTACTGTTGGCGACGCTTGCAAATAAATCAAGAACACGGTTTTGCACGTGGTTGAAGAGAGCAGGACATGGGCTGCTACAATGCAGACTTTACCGACATTCTGGGAAGATAGTGCTGACTCGGATGCCGTTCCCACGGTGGCGATCTTCTTATCAATTGATACTTTCGACGTCAGGCACTCCTCCAGCTAGTGAAACCTGCCGAGGTACCAACATGAACTCAGATCATTGCCTTGTTGTAGCTAAGGTAAGAAGAAGAAAAGATAATAATAAAAATGATAATAATACCCAACATGGGTATAACGATTCAATCTGAAAGAATACCATGATTTGACGATGAGTGCAGGCAGGCGCATGCAGCCTACCAATTAGTATTTTAAACTTAATTGAAAGCAACATTACTTAAATTCTCCTATTAATCTATGCGGTCTGAGGTGAGTTGCTGCATGTCCCTTGATTTCATGTGGTGACGTGAAATAATTGATATTTGCTCTTATTTTCGTCTCGACTTGTTTACACTATCTCATAAGAGGTCGTCCCTTGTAGCAACATATCGTAGCGCTGTTTACGTAGATTCTTGACATCTTTGTATATTCTTCTCATTCACTCAAGCAGGAACATTCCTCGTGAAAATAAAGGGCTTTCTCATCCACATCCGCCATAGAGAAGAAGAAAATCAAGGTATGGTAAAAGGCCAACTTGACATTTTTGGTCTTGAGCTCTAAGGCACATCGGCTGGCTATAGAATTCCACGCTCAGTTATATAAAAGCAGTTTGATGTATTGCTTTTGACTTGTCACAGTTAATGGTTTGGTTTTTATACAGAATATAAAAAATAACCAACATATTTGCAAAAAGAAAACAAAGAAAGTGCGAAGGAAATGCCCAGACCTGGACGAATTACAAATGTGTCTCGCTCTTCAATTAGAAAAAAACTATGTACATATATAAACAAATCTTTGTGTTTAAAAACAATTTTATTGTTTTATATACATATGTATGTGTATGTTCAAACATGTGTCAATCATTAAAATTCGGCAAACGTTACGACAACTACAGAAAACCGATTTTTAACAGAATTACAATCGAATGGCCAATGAATCGCTGTAAAATCACATGCCAACCACCATCGTCTGTACGAAACACCGAAATAACAATTAAATTGAATGCGTTTATTATGGGACATCGCCCGCATCATTACAATGTCGACTGGCAAATAGGACAAATAGGTCACACAAATTAGATCATATAAATTCGATGAACATTAAGGATTTCCGATTTCGTTACTTTTAAAATGATTGCGAAATTGGGGAATTGTTTAATACGCTATTCATATAAACTACGATTCCACTTGCACACACATTTTTTTTGTGATGTCATTTACATGTGGATGATGCTGTAATAAATGCAAGCGTTAATTCAATGTTTCAACTGTCTGTGACTATTTATGGAAAGCACGTTTTCAAGTCAAAATGATGGTCGCCATATGTATAGCCGAGTTGATGTGAATAGCCTCATAATTTTGTATTCGAATCAAACTTGATTTTGGTATTAATTTTTATCCGATTGGTGAAGTAGAGAAGCCAGGATATTGGATATTAATTAACAACCATCAAATAAGTCCTCGAATCGAATGAGCAAATTATGGTGACCGCATATTGGGAGGTTATTTTACGGTTAACACCATAATTGCGTTTATCTCTCTTTCTGTTCAGGAATTGCAACAGGTTGAGCCGAAAGGTACTTAAATAATAAATGCGAATATTATCAGGTATTTTTAAACGTTTGCTGCAAACTTCTGTATTGATGCAATTGAGCAAATTTAAGAAGAAATCTGTATTGTATGCTAGGTCCAATGTGTGAAGTCTTGGGATAGTAATTTCAACTTAGAAGACAACTTTCAAAGTGCGCTATTGTAGGCTAAATGTTCGGTAAGTACAGTCCCACGTTGGGACTGTCTGCGTGCTTGGTCAGGGCAGAATGCAAGCGGACCAAGCGCATGCTCCCTAACATCAGCAACAAATCTACGGCATTTCTGTTATCTCTACATAGAAAAGACTGCAGACGACTTTTTGGCGTACTAACGGGTCACTTCATCTTCACTAAGTACTTAAGTGTGCTTGGGCTTAGTAGTAACACCCTCTGCGATGCCTGCAGAGAAGTTGAAGACACTGTAGAACACTTCCTCTGTCAGTGTCCTGCGTTCGATTAGTCCACGTGGCGGCTTTTTGGTGTTGAAGTGGTTGGAGCTGAAAACTTAGTCCTTTATCACAGAAGCGCTTGCTGGTATCCCTCTAGAAGACCTCAAGATTACATTTAATGCATGTTACCGCTGGCTACTACAGTGGAACAGTTTTCTATTCTGATGCTCCACTGCACTAACCTCCAACAAAATAAAAGTAAGAATTTACAAGACAATACCAGCGCTACCAAAGCAAATAGCAAGATTTGAATGAAATGATATTTCTGCAACAATTTGGTAACACTATATCGCACGGTATTTAGCTCGTAACGTCGTCTCACCGAGACTATGTGCTTGAATTTAAGGAAGCATATAGACCGTTAACATGGCCAAGCTGCTGTGCGACGACGAACGGCGCGGAATTGATTCGTCACTGTTTTCGCGTACACTCTTAGTTGCAGTCTCTTCACTACGTTCTGGGTGTGATCTAATCGGTCGATTATCATCTATTAATGTAAACTGGGACTCAAATTTGTAAATGGCTTTAGAAGTTAGTGATTTCATTAGGTCGGTTCTTCACATCGTAAGTTCCTTGAATTGTACGAAAAACATTTCTTATAGATCGTTGGTTTTCATAATACACCTGAACAACTTGAATATGCTGTTGTGGTGTGAGACTTTCCATGAAAACTTGTCACACCATATTCAACAAAAATGACAAATCAGTTTGATAGTAGTCACTCGCGATCCGTCAAGAAATAGCCTGATAGTCAAAACTTCCTGATTTGTGTAAGTTAATTGTGTTGAAATTTGACTTCAAAAATGCTCCTCCAAAAATGTGTTACCAAACTGAGAATGCATTAATAAATGCACAATGCTCAATCCCCAAAGCCTACATCTGGCCATGAATATAAATCAGTATGCATGCAAACTCATCGTGCTTGACTTGAGCTATCGTCCTTTAATAATCTGAATCATTCTGAAATGCGAAGTCAACACTTCAATCTTCTTCAAAATCTTCGCAAAAATCTAAAGTTCAAATTTAATCAAGGGTATTTGCAGAGTACGGAGTGCTACAGAGAAATACAATGCTCCTAGATGATTCATTGAGATACCATCAGGAAAATGGACGTTGACGAAATGCAAATTTATCGCGCAACGAAAGAAGAAGAAAATTTTCTTACTTCAACCCATCGGCATAAAACTCACATCCTGCGGAGGTGCCTACTCTTAACAAGGAAACTTTTATCTCATTTGTTTTTGTTCTGGCTTTCTTCCGCCTTTCGAAGTGTCATTTTTCGTTTTGTATTTGCATATTTGTTGGTTATATTAGATGCAGTATTAACAGATGGAGTAAAATACGCATTGAAATTCAGCGGCATCTATAGATCGCAAGGAGTTTCCTAAGCACTGCTGCAACCTGGTAAATATTCTGCTGTCAAGCTAAATCGATCTATAAGGTTATGTTAAATGAGAATTATTCAGAAACAAAAAAAAGTAATTTTTGGGGTTTTCATCATTGTAGTCTGTATCTACCCAGTGATTGAATGTTTTCTTCATTTCTATTCCTACTTTCTCCTATACATGACATGTATGGGATTCGCCTGCAGTATGCAGATATGTTGAAATTGGAAATTTACTTCCAGAATTGCGAAACCGCAACCGAATTGGCCGTATGCATGTGAGGGGAAAAGATGTCAGAGAACACGAATGCGTTACTAGATATTTGGTTGGCCTGAAAAATGTATGAGTATTTCAATTTACCATATTTTGCTGTCGCAAGCTGTAAATCAATAAATATTTTTTGTGTTATAGTTGCGCCACGAATGGTGCACAACTTAGGGGAAAGGCAGTCAACATTTTGGTTGCCTGGAAGGCGGACTACTGAAAAAGTGAAAAGGCAAAATTGAAATAATTCTTCAGAACATACAAGGTTGAGAGAAGTTAGAATGAATTACACTTTGCGGATTTCAAATGACAGGAATGATGTGTAATCTAAAAACGAAAGCCGCTGAAAATTAAATTAATTACAATTCTGAATATAATCGTATAGGCTCTGGGTACGATTATATTCACAAACCCCCAACATTGCATTGTGAATTAATAGAAAGTCGATTACGTGTCTATAGGTAGGAGGTGAAGCATATTTTTAACAATTTTTGAGACCCAGGTCATTTGACAGACTTATGAAGACATGATATGAAAGGAACTCTAGGGAATGGCTTAAATCAAAATCGTTTTTTTTTTTTTTTTTTAAATAATTGAAAACTTTTAATTTCTTATTTTAAACGAAGTTTAGCAAATACCTTGCTATTTATTTGATAATATATTCGAATTTGAGGGATGGTTTGTTATATGAAATTTTATCTAGCATATGCAACATTTTATACCTCACAAACAATTTTTGAGAAACAATTTTCGACTAAAGTGACGATTTTTTGTTAATTTTGAAACTCAAGCAGAACTTGAGCTTTCCATCGTGTTCCTTTAGATTATTACAAATGTATGTACTACTGTAACCGTTTTCAATCTGTGGCTACTGCAATATGAGTCTCTGATCCCGTTCTGCTTATGTATATTTGTGTTTCGCAAGGATCTGAATTGGGACCTAACTTTTTCTCTCTCATTAACAATGCCCTCCCTCAGGAAATTAATACAAACAAAGATCGTCGCTGTGGCATAGTAAGTAAGTGCGTCGCCCCAAACGCAGAAGGTCTAGGTTCGATCCCCGGATGGAACACCTCGCATTTTTTCACGGTACCACCTCTTTCGATCTGCTGACAACACTCAAAGAGTATCAATTGTCTATGTAAAACCTTCTAAAATCTCGCCGTTCGGAGTCCGCAAAAAACGGTAGGTCCCTTCTACTCGTGAGAGAACAGTGGCACGCAAAACACGATCAGTTGTTACAGAAGCTAGGGCCTGGTCCCATGTGGGCTGTAGTGCCATTATTATCCAACTTATTATTTTTTTTACATAACGAACTGAAATACAATTTTTAAAGCAAATCTTTGGCTGATGTCAGAAACATCGCTCTGGATATTGCTGAAGAACTTGAAGCCGAAAATAATTTGTACATCGCCCGTCCCCGGCAAGTCATTGTAAAAGCATTCACAGCTATTGAAGAGCTGGCGAAACTAGCTGGTCTTAGAGTGAATAGGATAAAACAAAATATATTCTGTCGACAAAGAATCGTTCCGTCGAACAAGACCTCGGCGGAATGTGACAATTGACATCTACCTTTGAGGTAGTTAGGCACTTTGTCTTTCTTGGGGTAGACGTGAACTCCACAAGCGACACCTAAGTGGAGATCACCCTTGGCAACCGGTATTATTCCGGTTTGCCAGGGTTGAAGCTCCTGATTAGAAGGACTAAGTCAATGCTCTACAAGAAGCTCTTCCTACCCACACTCTTATACGAAAGCGAGTTCTAGACGATAAGCAAAACGGCAAGGCAGATTCTTGGTCAATTTGAAGAAGAGTTCTGCGACGAATATATGGTCCTGTCTACGAGGAAGGCGAATATGGGGGAAGACACAACCTCATACTCCATATGCTGTGCTAAGATGTGAATGAAGATCGAAAGGCAAGAATACGTCAACTACAGTGGCTCGGCCACACAGAGCGAATGGACAACTACGCTCCAGCTAAAAGGGTCTTCGAATCCCAGCCTCCGGGTTCGAGAAGGAGAGAAAGGCCGCACCTCCGGTATAGAGATCAAGTGATTGCAGACGCTAGAGAGCTTGGTCTTGACAACTGGAAGCAGCGTGCTCAGGGTCGTCAAGAATGGAAGGCAGCTATAGCTCAAGCTCAGACCCTTCATGGGTCGCAAGCCTGATACACACACATTCACACACACCATTTGCACAAGGCTTAATACATGGGATTGCTTAGACGTGTCAGCGCTAACAAGCCATAAATATCTAAAAATAACCAGAAAAAAGGAATATAGTCTGCTAGAGAACACCAAAACTATTGTAATATAGAAATTTAGCAATAAAACTAACTTGTTTAGGAATTACTAAAACATTCTGATATTTTTTTTTATGATACCCAATTTTTTATTTAATGCAATTTTCTTTTAACTATATTCGGCCCGATTCTTTTGCACGTCACTGGGCAGTATGTACACACATCTCTACAGTCCCACTTGAAAGTAGTTGCACGAGTAGTTGCTAAAGAAGCTACGCCCTGCTTCCTTTAAGACTGTAGCCAATTAATTCATCATCATTTTAGTGGCCATCCACTCAATGCACGTACGAGAGACTTCCAGGCTACTCGATTTCAGCAGGAGCTATTCCCAAGCGCAGCCAGGCAAAATTATGAACTTGAATCAATTCCATCGCCCTGTGTCCGCCAAAAAAACTCATTGGATGAAGGGGACATACTTATCATGTTGTCACAATGTTTTCGCGTTTCTCATCCTATCCCGGCAAGTAAATCCCGCCACAGCATAGAGAAATCTTATCTCGGCAATTTGTAATCGGGACCTCATTATTTCCAAATTTCATACCCATGGCGAGAGTTGGAACAAAATGAAAAATATTAATACGCGCTATCTCAACAATCTCGCATATACTAGTGACTAAAGTTTTAATACTCGTACGTTTACTTTTTCATTCACCATTTCAATCATCGGAAACAATGGAGGTGAATCATATTCCACATCCACGCGACCTTTGCTTCCCTAGAATCCAAGGTACGATGAAAATAAAACAATGCGTTTAAAACTAAACCGAAACCACTGCTCCTCCTAATCATTTTAACTTATTGACAACACAAACAAACATCGGGGTTTCGGGGTTTAAAACTTTGGACTACAGTTTCAAAGATAAACTTTTACACCCACAAATACACCAATGCAATTAACCGAACCGACCAGCGACGACGAGCACATAAATTTTCTTTCAGCAAAAAAAAAAAAAAAACAAATATCGGGCTTCATTTCCTGTTGAATTGCAAAAACAATCTGAAAATTTTCCTCTTCACTGGAAATTCGTTGAAATCGATTTCCTGCACTGACCTAGTGAGCACACGGAAAGTTAAAGTTCAATTATTGATTAAGATCGAATGGATGTTGCAGGAGCAGGTGTTGAAATGTGAAGAGGACTGAACGGAATTCAATGCATTTGCTGCTAGCAGGTGTATTTTTTCTTGATTTTTACTGTGGCTCAAATTCACCAGGAAACTCTTAAGGATAGAAGATTTGCGATATTGACTTTTGGTAACTTGACTTATCGCATTACTCTTATTTAATCACTTTCCATCTTGAATATAAAATAAGTGAAATAGACCAAATTGAAAAAATAGTGTCTTAATTCACTGGAGAGTAATTCTGATTATAAGCTTTGACATACTACGCGCACGGCAGCAGTAATAATTAAGTCATTTGGATGGTTCGGTTGATTAAGACTGTCTGATTACAGCAAAGACAACACAACGTAGGTCTTTTTTTTTCGATCTGGGGTACTGCATGGATTCATTCATACTCTTAGGAAAAGTAAAAATCAAAAGCTGTTTAACCACGTGTGTTTTCTTTCTAGTGAAATTTTCTCCTTAATCTAACTTAGAAATCGTTTGTCATAAGGTTTAATCCTGTCGCCCATTCCTCCAATCGTAAGGTGGCCAGATAAAATTGTATACTCTTCCTAGTGTTCGTTATACGGAATTTGGTTCTATCACAGTCGAACTTAATACATATGTAATGTGATATGACTCAGCCATAGTGAAGTTGCCACTGTTCACCTACTAATGGCAGTGATAGCTGTTCAATAAATCTTTTGGCTGTGCTAATGAGAGGAACCTGTGCTTGAGCTTGAACCAGTCCATGACAGTTCACCTGCCTTTTCGGTTGCATAATTTTTGAAATATCCAGTGAACTAACAGGGAATAATATGAAGTTTTTGGCTTTTGAGTACCTTATGCAGTCTTTGAGATATTTAAAGTTAAAGAGATGGAATTTCAGCGTTTAGGACTTCCATCAGGCAGGCCCATTAAATGTACATTCTCCACGGCTTTTTTTATAGTGTTTCACAGGAGATTTCCGCTCCTCTGGCATCTTCTGTCTTCGAGCCACCAATGAAAATAGGTCCGCCTTTGAAGAAACCCGTCTTTTGCTTTCTTTAGTAAAAGAATCGGAAAGTTCTTGTCGACGTATGTTTTCCACAGTCTTTTGTTGCCGCAAAGTCTCTTCGACTAAGAGATTCGAAAAGGCTTGTATGTCCAACATTTTCAGAATGCCACTTATGGCGTTCAGTCTGTCAGAGCCTCCTTATGTAAAGTTGCAAACGTGAAAGGAATTGTTTCCGGTCTCGTTTGTGGGCTGAGTTTGAATACACCAGTTATGCCTAGATAGACTAGTTTTTGAACTATTCTTAAGTTGGTAAGGTAGGATTCCTGTGTTATCCGCTCCCCGTCAAGCAATATTTCAATAAGTGGGGATGGGCCTTACAGTAGATATGTGTACCCTTTGGATGATGTGTGGTTGTAAATTTAATTTTACACATTACACGGACGTTAAAACCTTTCGAGTCTGATTGGGTGTTGAAAATACATAAATTCGGGGAATTTATCTTCTTTGAAGCTGATGAGGGATTTTTTGGTCTTTGGTGCCTTCCAGTCCGTGGTCTTATAGTTTCATGTAAATTCGACCAGCTCTGTTTACTTGAGTTTATCTTGAGCTTGAAGTTATTATTTTTAGTCCACGATGCAATGCATTACGTAATGCAAACTGCATAATATCACTGATGGTGAGTAAAAATGTAGCTCCTATGAGGATGGTTAAGTTATCTTAATTTATTTTAACTGAAAGCAAGGACATATTTATTGCAATAGTACGCTTTTATGAAACGTATTGTATATTGTTTTAAGTTTTTACCTGAGCAGGATTGTTTCATTAATTTCAAGCAAAGGGAGTCTACTTAATAGGAATAACGTTTGTAATGAACAAACGATCATTTTCTTAAAAGGCTCAACGCGCTACTCAAGTATGCGCCTCCCCATGCCTGTATTTGTTGAATGTTGAAACAATGAAATATTAAATGAAGCAAAAAACTTGACGTTAAGATGTAACTCACAGTTAACGTCGTGCATTATTGTTGGACTACCACAAACGCCCTGAACTCTGGGTAAGAGAAGATATATTCAACTCAAATTTTATATATGTATAATCCGCCTAGATAGACCTGCTCTATACATCCACATATATCTGGTCTTTGTCAGCATTTCTGCAACGAAAGCTGTGAAACCAAATTGAGCTCTGTCTCTTGGGGTAGATGCTTAGAAAGTTCTTATTTTTTCGATGCTCATTCTCTGAAGAACAATATACAGTTACTGCAAATTTGTAGACAAGTTTAAAACCGACTTTAACGTTTATTCGAGAGTTTTGAGTCTTGATCTTAAATTTTATATTGAGCACTGGACTTTCGACAACTTTTTTTCTGGTAAAAAGTTCGGAAGATGACGCAATTGTATTGTGCAGAAAATTAATTTTTTATCAATTCGAAGATTATGAGTTGTAGGTTCACAGTAAATGTGTGGTTAAGCCAAATATCACCTTTTTAAATCTTCGATGGATGGCTACTGTCATGTTCAATAGTCAGAGTCAGTTCAAAAGTAAGTTACAAAACTTTAAATTCACAGACTATATCAGGTTTAGTGCCAAAGAAAGCATTTCGCGAAGAGTTTCACTTCATTACTACAACGTGAAGAAAAAAAGCAGCCGAATGTTATCGCATTTTGGTGGAAGTTAATGTTGATTCCGTTCTAGCGAAGTGAACGTGTTAGAAGTAGATTTAACGGTTTGAAGTGACTATAGTAATTCGGAAGGCGAAAAACAACCCGGAGAGCCAAAAAAGTTTCTAAATGAAGAATGAAGAATTGGATCTTAATACAGATGCTTCAAAAATGCAAATACAAAGATAATGTTTGGAGGGGCGTACCACCTAATGCATATGAATTAGAAATAAGTGACATTAAAAGTCTATTTTGCATGACTTCTCGAGTGCTTGCATCAAATTGTAACTGATGGTAATGAAGTGGAGCAGGCCGTCGGGTATGAATACCGTGTCTATGCAACGTCGTTCATGACCGCACCGGCCAGAGGACTGTGTTGTGTACATGTTTGGTGGAACCAGTGGTGTATTATAAGCTTGCGTCAACGGAATAAAACGATCATACTCAAGGCCCATCAACAGAAACACTCGCCATACGATAAAGTAATTTTGCAGCAAGATATTGTTCGGCCACATGTCGCAAGGCTTGTCAAGACTTACATAGAAACGTCAGAAAGTGAAGGCATACCCACCTTTCTTAGAATCCAAACCTTACACAGTGCGATAGTCATTTGGCTTGGCTGGTTTGGACCTTTTACGGATAGCCGTTAAACCGCCCCATTCTTTTCGACAGGGAATTCATCTCTTGACAGAAAATGGGGAGTACTTTTAATACATAAGGCATTTGTCGATTAAAAAGAACGCAATTTATTTTGGAGTTTCTTTTTTGCTTTTTGTTGGGCTTAATAAATTTGTCGTAGATATATGGGATCCTGAAGATAAATCCTTTTTGCTTTTATGTAAGTGAGTCCTACAATTATCACAAATACAATATCAATGCGTTACGTTGAATGAGCTTGAATCAAATCTTAAGGCGATTCCCAAATTTTAACAATTGCTGTACCTGTAAGGAACGATTGATAGCATCCGGTAAAGTAATTCCAAAATCCTCAATTATTCAAATATTTTCGACGTCTAAAAAAGAGCATTGCTCGTAAGAGAATCCCTGCAATGTTTATATGCATGACCTTCAATACAGACATTCCTTGTCATACAGAATCCCAAAACTGTTTTCACACTCTTGCGGAGACGTTGGTGGTGACAGAATACCGATAGTAAACACATTTCATCCGCGCATAGAACAAGGCAAGCGAATAGTTTCTTAAGACTTTTAGCATCCACCGTACACTCTCTCTCACTCTCTTTGTCTGAATCTGCAAATTTCCCCACCGCAGAATCCAAATTTATTCTGAAACACGCCCGTTCGAAATGCATCCCACCATTTAGCATCCAAGCTGAGAATTCCACTTAACTGGGTGGCTGCGCACTAGGGCTCTTCTTCCACATTCTACATCTCACATTGTGTATGGTCCAGAAAATTTCAGTTCTATCGTAACTACACCTACGGAAGGTTGGATTAAAGGAAGGCTACGGAATACTTTTCCTCCTTCTCAGTAGACTCGCGTTCGGTTTATCGTACACCTCGGTGATTTCGGTGTACCGGTGCACAGAAACGGGAATCTGTAATTTTCTTCGTTTCTCGTTCGTGACAGTAATGACGATGCCTAGTAATTCTTCGCGTGTTGCTTTGTTTTTTGAGTGACAATTTAATTAGAAAATGCGTATCAAATATCTGGAAGACACAGGATATCTTCTGGTGTCAGATTATTACATCTCTTAGTACGACCTCCTTGTCTTTAAGGCCTGTTTCAGTTATTTCACGCGTGAAAGAAAAAAAATACCTCTAACGACAAGGTCGACTGACCCATAAAACTTGACTTTGCTCGGTGGATTAATTTTTTGTTATCTTTTTGCTTTGATTTATCTTTGAGGGGAGCAGAAATATACATATGTACGTGTATGTTTCTTTGTCTTTAGACTTGTTTCCTTGACCTTTTGCAAGGCACACACGAGTGTGCAGTGCGTGTAGACAAACAATTTGATGGTTTTAATCCTTAATGAACGAGTCATAATTATAATTCTGAATTGGTGATGTCGTACACAGCCTTGAAGTAGACCACAGAAAAAGTTTATTGTTTGGTGTGACAAGTTCCTTAATACATGTATAGCATTGATGCCAAGTATGTTATACATGTGAAACGTCTCATTGCGGATAATCAAGTGAACTTCAATGTGCTTCAAAATTATGAATTCACCCCGTGTTGATAAAGGCGGTACTGAGTCAGCATAATAGAGGAAATCAAAGTGATACTTGTGGTAAAATTTTTTCGTTTTTTGTGTAATTGATGTGTTAACAGTAAATAAAGAATAAATTTAAATAAAATTAAAATGCATTTTCCCTAAATGAGGGAATTTGAAGTTTTGTGAATATATATTCGCTTTATAGCGAAATATTATAAAGTTGCCCGTGGTGATGGTGTTAAAAATACCGTGATACATAAAATTAAGTTTGCCAAATTTCTCCGAGACAAAATTTGAATTCTATTTGTAAGTAAAAAACTCTAATTTATTCAAATAAAAAAAAACAATTTCATTTAAAAGGATATGTTTTATATTAAACATACATTTAAAAAATGTGTGGCTCTGTGCAAATATTACAATTATCTTGCTGTGCGCATTAAATAATCATTTTGCCGATCTAAATGAGGGAATAAAATGAATGAGGGATATAAAATCTTTCCGTAGATTGGTCAGATAGAAAATTTGAAAACTATGTCTTGTGAAGATTGAAAATTTAAGGAATAAAACAAAAATAAAATAGAATTTACTCTACATTCATTATTCTTAACTTGTTACGTTTATAAGGATTTAATCGAGTTGGTGTAGAAAATTTTTTAAGCTTTAGTCAATCAACAACTTGACCCGGAATATCTTCAACACTTTTCTTTGATTTCCGCGTTTAAATAGGGCATCATTTATTTTATAATGTTTGCTCTTTCAATGAAGTGTAAAAACTTAAGTTTTGTAGTGCTTCCATTTCACATTAAAAGTGTTTGTAAAGACAGAGCGTCTTGTATGACTCTGATGATGTCAAAAAGTTTGACCTCATCCAAATTCTGTGAACAATATCAGGCTAGAAAATGTCTAAAAGATTTAATAATTACTATGATTTTTCCATATTTATTCTGTTTCCATTTATTATATTATAAGTGTCAATGGTCCTTTTTTATGGCTGTCTTTAAACTATTCAAGAATCTTTATGGGTTTTCCAAGCAAGGAAAAGGTATAAAGTACGTTAATTGCATGTTCTTTCTTCAAGTTCTTAAAATTCTTTACATATAAAAGAAAATGCTAAAACGTAGTGTTCATGTCAGTTTAAATTGTTTTGTCAAATTCGTTAGCAGATAATTCCCAATTAATCTCCGTATACAAAAGGTGATTTAGATCAATCGCGTCAAGAAATTTGTTAGTATTCAAGAGAACAAATGTCGATAATTTATGCATAAGATATAATAGGTATTAAGACCTTGGCCACTTGTTGTCATTGTGGTTTTCTTTTGACACACCCACAAGTGTATATAAATACGAGTATGTACATAAACGAGTATGTACAAATTTTCAGGATGTTGAATGCTGTTCATTGTTTTCTCGCAGATTTATTTCAAAACACACCACACCATCTTATACTGCATACCCTTTTAGATAATGTTCAAGTGTCAGTAATTATAGTGCTTCGTTGTTCACGCTCATCAAAATTTGGTATAATTAGAAGCAATTATCAAGTGAAGTTCAATCTTCAAATTGGAAACTTCAAACGTAAACTAGAAATTATTTGCCATTGCCAATGTTTCCATGTGAAATGTTGTAATATATTCGAATATAAATATCTTATACCAAAATTAACTATCTCCGATGTTCAGTACTGTCAACTAACATGTTGTTAAAGTGTATTATTGAATTATTCTTGTAAAAGGTGCATATTTGGGAAATCAATGCCGGTTATGTATAAATCACTTTGAAAATTTTGTTAAATTTCGGTGTTAGTGCAAGATTAGGACAAATTTTCATATTATGATTAAAACAAGCACGAATATTTTGCAATCTGCTTCTAAGATATGCTAATGTACTTAATTGACTTGGTATTTCAAATGGTATTGATAAAAACGGTGCCAATTTAATTTTTGTCCAGGCTGGTAGCTGTTGATGACTGCCCATAATGACAATAACGCTAAAATGATCGGAATCGGTCCATATTTGGCGAAGTCTGTGTACACCCATGGGAGTTTTCCTCACAGGAAGAACAAAGTGAATATAAATCAAGAAGAAAGAAGTATATTTGTATGTAAATGCATGACTTGACTTTTTAGTTTAAAACGAGCTTAAAAAGTATTTATGCGGTTTAAAGCAAAAATACATACAATCAACGGAAGGCGAATTTTGAACTTTATATCATATAAGGACTGACAGCAATGAATTAGAAACTTATCAGTATCATTATTTAAATTTCAAGAAATACGCTACAAATGTAAGACGAAAAAATTCTGTGATATTTTGGACTGGGACTTGCTCTTTGAAACTTTGCTAACGACAGTTGATATTACTCAGAAAACATCCCGTCAAATAATTCATCATAAAACTCTGGAAAAAGTTTGTACAGCAGATACTGTCGAAAAAACGCATTGGTTTATTCAAGAACTGATTAATAAGTATAAAACTACAGAGTGGCTGCTGTCGAAAACTTTCCATTTTTTTCAGATATAAATCTTATATTTTTCAATCTAGTGGGTGATGTTCTGTGTGGTGTGAAGATGAAAACAATAATTGTCAAGCAGGGTAGTACTATATACATTAAGTATAACGTATGGAGTTCAATAGCGGCTTTAAGAGTGAACAAAATTTATTCTTGAAAGTAGTTATTGCTTATTGGATTTGATCGGGTGACGCTACTTGCAAAGGGACAATATAGCTCTGATCTCTTCAGACACTTTTTCCAGACGGTTTTTGTTCATTCTAAGTATTAAAATTATTTATACTGAATTTTAACAACCATATGTAGGTTGATATAAGAAAATCTCAAGAAAATATAAGACGTAAAGCTGTGTTTTTTTTTAAGCCGTATTACAGTGACGTACGAGAAAGAAAGACTTGTATCAAGCTTAAATGACTCGCAAATACAACTTGTTAGCAATGAGTCACTACTAGTCATTAAATTCATCTTGCATTGCCTTATGTTTGCATTTCTAAAAGTAGAATAAAGATCTGTTTCACGGTATCATGAAAGACAACCTTATTCGATGGTTGTTAAATTGATTAATGCCAAAAAAGCAGATCTTATATTTTGTATATTCTTAACAGTTTCAGAACACACCCCTTTACAAACTATTTTAACAGTTCGTTATACATTTTCAACATGACAATGCAGGCTCCATCAGGTCTGTATCGTGAGTGTATTAATGAGAAAATATTTATCACAGCTATCCCCAAGGCAACTTGAAGGCGCCTAATATGCATATTACGTAGAAACAAAATTTGCGTATATTGCGTTAGAATTGGTAGTGCGTAGGAAATTATGTGATGTATCTCTGCAATGATTGATGTTTTCGGAATAATCGATGCTTCGTTATCGATGGGAACAAAACCATTGCTATTCTAATTAGGAAGTGTATTTCGATTGTTGGTCATAAATATGTTAATGTATTTATTGGAGTTAGCTGTGTGCTATGAGACGATACTTTGATTCAACACACTTCTTATTTAGTTTCTTTTTAGTATAGATTTTAAAATTTGGAAATTCATAAACCATTCTTCGGCGCAGCCCAAAAATTAGTGAGAAGATAAAGTGGTAGTGAGAAGATAAATATAAGTAACTGTGACGTCAGTAAAACGGATGTGCTGAATCGTAGTTGGATTTCACAACACACGTGGTAACCATAAATACATTGACATGGTTGAGTCGCTCATAATTTAAAATAGAAATAACTCTACAACCGACACAGAAATTACATTTTATTGGACATTTTCCCAGAAATACGTTCAGGGATTCTTAAAAATAAACACTTTAAATATTAATACACATTTATGCTGCTATATTTTGACTTCATATATAATCGGATTCTACTCCTAAAATAATAATAATAATAATATAATAATAATAATTGAGTGGCACTACAGCCCATAACGGACCAGGGCCTAGCTTCTACAACAACTACTCGTGTTGTGCATGCTATTGTTCTTCACGAGTAGAAGGGACCTACAGTTTTTTGCCGACTCCGAACGGCGAGATTTGAGAAGCTTTCCATAGACAATTAATACTCTTTGAGTGTTGTCAGCAACTCGAAAGAGGTGGTGCCATGAAAAAATGCTAGGTGTCCCGTCCGGGAATCGAACCCAGACTTTCTGCGCCGCAGTCGATGCACTTACCACTGCGCCACGGCGACCACTTTCTACTCCTAAAGTCGAATTAAATTTATTTTTTCAAGGATTTCCCGCCAAATTGAAGGCTAGCTTGATGTGACTGCCTGCCACTTCATGAGTGGATGAGTGGGTCTTTTGTCACTACACTTGACCGGATGATTTTTGCTTATCTGGTTTGCTTGATGCCTATAAAAAAAACACATATCCTTCAAACTTCTGATGGTGTGGACAGTTTGTTTCTCTAAGGATCTCTCATACTCTAACAAAAAATAGTTTGTCTAATCTAGATAGATAGCGGTCTTGGTAACGATGGCCAAGAGATCCAATTGAAGGACACTTTTCTCCGCCATTGTGTGGAATACCAAACCTTCTTGCATAATTTCCAACCAAAAAGTGCACAGTTAGTACACGTGTAATCAAACATATATTACTTAAGTCTAATCTGATGATGTCTTTGGTGCGTGAAAGTCTGGTTTTGACCATAACGTCTACGTCTACGGGTATCTAGTTCATTCGTCTTTAAGTTATTTTGTTTTCGTTACTTGATTTGGCGGAAAGGGTGTCTTCCGGTTAGCCGCCGGCGGTAAACTTGCTAATTCATATGGGCTTTTGTTGACCAGAATGCCTTTACGCTCAGATAGTAAGCAGAAGTTAATATTGCATCTAACAGTTAAAATAGATGCAACAAAGTTAACATTGCATTTATCTTCTTTATAATGTTTAACCATCTGAGACTTTTTCGACGGCATTTCCATAGCCCTTATGATTGCATGACTGTCTATGCACGTCAGATCTACCATTTATCGCCCCCGCAAACAGAAAGAGAGCAGGTTCCTGAGCCCTCATACATTTTTAAGGGGAATCAGTATAAATTTCTCGTGCAGCACCCTTTCTAAATAAATCCCAATTCAACAGTTTCCTCTTTTGAATTTGGATATTATAGTTCTTTTCAAAGTCCTTACAAGCGGGTCTTAGTGTTGCTAGTTGTCAATGTCTGTGAATGTTCATAACGTCGTACGAAGAATCTGGTAAAAACGTTTATTCGTCCATGGCATAACCCGGTCTATCAGGGTGATACTTATGATAGGCGTTGGTCAGAACACCTGGAATAGCTGATGACGCATGGTTTGCATAAAGCGCTTACCCCACCACTGAAATCAGATTTCACTGTCACTTGGCAATAGACCACGCAGTATGTGTAACCCTTAACTGTTGCCGCTCTCTGGTGAGATGCACAGCCATCCAGGCAAGTAATCTTTAAATTGTCTTCAGGTTTATACGTACGAAATCTTTCCTTCCTTATAGAAACTCTTGAGATTATAGAATAGAAGCATTACCAATTTTGAATTTATTATAATCGTAGGATGCAAGTATTTCGAGATACCGATTTGCATTTTGTTACTGGACATGGACATGGAAGGTATCTTTGCCTGTTGTTATTAACCAACAGACCGTATGAAAGCTGCTTCCTTAACAATTTAAAGTTTATCCTGTTGAATGCTTTTCAGAACGCAAGTGAATTATTTCACAAGGTGTTCAGAAACTAGTGTAAATTTGAAATAAGATATTCCAGTCCAGTACACAACCAAAAACGTGCATGGTCTCTCAGGTATTTTTCTTTTTAGCTATTTATTGTGAAGATTTATTGTCGCTGGAAAGATAAAAAATCACTTGCGACCTGAAACAAAGGCGGTGGCAGTGGAATTATGTAAAGAAGAATATGCCACATTACGCCAAATTCCAGAGCTTACTCGATAAATCATGTACTCCGTACATATTCCAAGAGAATTTATAACCAACTCTACTCTCCAAACAACGTATTCCTATGCGAAAGAGAAATCAATGACGTTAGGCTAAACCACCATAACAGACATTCAAACGACCGGAATAAATATTGTGAGACTGACTGATTGTATGGGGAAGTTAGTGATGATGAAACGATTGTAAAAACGACTGTGGAACAAGTTTGATTAATACGAACACGTTTTATGAGTATCAGTGTGAGACAATATGACTATGCAAGGGATTATGCAAATAACAAATGAAGCTCGTACGCTGCACAACTTCCCATAGAAATGCGAAATTTTCGAAGCGCATAAAGGACCCACACATCCTCAATGTTTGATCACCTTACAATGCACGTGCGTCGGCTCGTGTTTTGATTCAGAGTACATGGGATTTATTAAAATGTAAATATGGGAACAAACAACTGTTCAAATCCTGCATATGGATAGATGTGTGCAGCATGGGCAAGTCATATGTGTTGTCTTCAAATTACGGTACAAGCAATAAAAACTAGAGTTTTGTTTGTAAGCAAATTTTGCATTCATTTATACATGACGATCTACAGAATTTATAAATCATGACTAAGCAATGCGGATATGTACATATTCTGTTAAGCGCATATGACCGGTAAAAGTAGGGTTAGGGAATTTGTTTGATTTGTGTACAGAGAACTGATTTTTGTTTAACTTAGGCTTCCCATGAAAATGAGGATTTGCTTCTAAGTTTGATATACTGGCGTTATGGCATTTTGTAAACAACATGCATACGCATTCATACATGTACATACATATGTATGTTATGTGTGTTTTAAAATATCAAGCAAAGTCCAAACGAATTTTCGTACTAAATGGGGGTAAAGTGAAGTGTGTAATCGGATATGTTCACTTAAAATATTCGACAAACTAACCTTCTTCTTCTTCTTCTTCTTCATTTGGTTTCAAAGTCCATGGTAGACCTGATCCTCAACTGACAACTCTCTTCCATGGGCATGATCTTCCGACAGCTGGCTCAAATTTTGCATTTGAAGTTGATTGATGGTTTTCTCCCCTTTGTGCGCCTTTGGGTCGGTGGGCGACCTGCTTTGTCCTGGCACTGGTACGGAATTGAAGGTTTTTCGGTTGTTGTCCATATGTGCTACATGACCTAGCCATCTTAGGTGTTGAATCAAAATACGCCTGCCATGTCACTATACAGAATGTATAGTTCATGTTTGAATATTCTTCTCCATAAAGCATCAATGAAAACAGGGCCCAAGCAAGTTCCAACGCAGGACTTTTCTCTCAAAAGACCATCAAAGTCTTCTTCATTTGCTCTTGAAATTATCCAAGCTTCTGCAGAGCGTAGGACAGGACGGGGATGATCAAAGTTTATTAAATGTTAGTTTGATCCTTCGAGAGATTACAAAAAGAACCAGTGTTTGGCAAGAGTTGTTCCGCATTTATTCACGGTACTTGGAAGGCAAGGTATACATAGTTCTTCTCTATTGGGGAATTATACATGTGCCTTTCTTGGCAATACTTGCCCCTGTTCGCTGGTAAACCCATTTTGGCCGAATCATAAAACGCTTTATTGAAGGTTCGCTGTCTTCGACCAATCAGATCATCCTGATAAATGTGGGACCTTGGCGTGTGTGTCGATGCACTAACCCACAGGACCACGGCGTCTTTATTTCCTTTTAAAATCTAAAAATGAAAATCCAATTTATTTTTTTTATCAAGAACTTTCTTCGACGGAGGTCAACAGCAAGGAGAGTGATATAAAGTCAGAAATATTCAAACTAGACTTATAATTCGATTCGTTAATAATTCGAAAAGTTAATTTGACACGGAATGTGAGTACTTGGCTGAATGAATATGAATTTTATAAAAGCAAGAAATAAAAATGAAAGACGCAAATTTGAATCAAATAACAAAAGACTGCATCAGATGCAACAACAACAACAACATCGGCAGCAAAAGGAACAACAACAACTGTCCCAACAGCAAACACAGCAGCAGAAACAGCAAAAGCAAAAGAAGCAGAACCAGCAGCAGCAGAAACAGCAGCAGCGAAAACAACAGCAGCCGCAGCCGACGCAACAACAGCAGCAACAGCAACAGCAACAACAACAACAACAACTGCAGCAGAAACAACAACCCAAGGCGGCATTCCGATGCCCGCCAATCAATGTGTTTGGGCAAAGCACAAAGGATCTGACAATGCTATGTAAGTTAGCCCTCAAGTCCAATTTTTATATTAAATATAAAGCACCTGAGAGTCATTCGGTCCATTGTTCTTCGATGGATGACTTCAGGTTTCTCAAAGAGAAGTTGGTGGCGTCAAACACCGATTTTTATACTTACACCCCCAAGGGTGAGAGGCCACAAACTGTGCTCCTCAAGGGCAGAGATCCCTTCACTGACCCGGAGGAGCTTCTCGAAGAGCTGCGCGAGGTAGAGGGCGACGAGATCCGATTTGTAGGGGTCAAGCCGTTCAACACTGCGGCTGCTAAAGCGAAGAAGAAGGCACTACCCTTCTTCCTGGTACAGGTTGCCCACGGCAGCAAAATAGACAGCCTACAAAAAATCCGATATGTAGGCGGTCTTGCTGTAAAGTGGGAAAAACTAAGAAAGTCTGACCACGTATTGCAATGTGCGAAGTGCAGACGGCTGGGGCACGTCGCAGAGAACTGTAACATGGAGTTCCGCTGCGCACGTTGCACAATCAGCCACAAAAAAGGGGAATGCCCTTTGGGCGAGAATGAAGTTGAGGATAAGACGCTCCTCAAGTGTGTACTCTGTGGTGCCAACGGACACCCCGCAACTTATCGGGGATGTCCGCGCATTAAAGAGCTACGACAGAGAGCAAAGGCAGTAAGGCCCATTAAAAAGGTAGAAGCCAGTCCGGTGGCCCGTGCGGCGACTACCACTGTAACACCGGCCATCTCCTACGCCCAAATGGCGTCAGGTAGAAAGCCAGCAACACAGACAGTGCCGAAAGCTGCCCCGGTCCCAGTGGCCAGGCATCAAGACGCAGAACCTTCAATGAAAGAGCTGATGTCAACCATCCAGGCGATGCAAGCGCAGATGATCGCTTTGCAAACCCAGATGGTGGATCTCAACACAAGTATCCTTACGCAGACAGCTCGGCTAGACTTCATCTGGTCGAGGCTGCCTGTCGAGCTTTTCGCGTCAATATAATGGGCTCACGCGAGGCAAGAACCCTTAAGGTCCTAGCGGTGAATGTCAATTCGCTGATCAGGATCGAGCGTCAATTAATGCTATCGAACTTGTTGCAAACCCACAATCCTGACGTGCTAATGGCTAGCGAAACTAAGCTTAACCAGAGGCGCAAACTCAGGTACAAAAACTACCACGTTATAAGAAGAGACCGGCCCCAATCCACTCAAGGGGGTGGGGTTGCTCTCCTCATTAAAAAGGAAATTAGTCATAAGGTCATCTATAGCAATGAAGTGCGAAGATTTAGTGTGTTAGAGGCGGCCATCGCACGCATCCCTCTTCAAGGTGGAAAGGGATTATATGTGATTGCCGTCTATGCACCAGACGCTCAAAACTCGAATTTTATTTCAGAACTCGAAATTCTCTTCTCAAGCCTTCGCTTAAACGCGGAAGAGAACTATTACGTCATAGCCGGTGATTTGAACGCAAAGCACGGTGAATGGGGTAACAGTGTTCCAAACGCGAGAGGAAACGCCCTCGTAGGGTGGATGGACCAGCACGATATCGAGTTTAAACTCGTTCTGTTAGCAACCGGAAGACCGTCGTTTCCCAGAAGTGGGTCCTATCTGGATGTAATACTAACAGACAGACGACTGACACTACTAAACGTGGAACGACACACAAGGAACTGCCTAACCACGGTTGAGTACGACAGTGATCACTGTGGCCTAGCCGCGGTTATCCAGCTCCCGAACGAGCTGGAGGATCTACAGGAATATGTCCAGAGGAATCCTTATAATTACAATAAGGTGCGCTGGCCACGTTTCTCTAGAATCTTAACCAGAGAACTACGTTCGAGCGTGATCAATCCCCCAACGAACAGAAACTTGACAAATGAAGAGGTTGACGAGTACCTTGTACGAATGGACGACGCCATTAAACGTTCAATGGACAGAACGATCCCGAAGGTAGTATTAACCGATGTTGGCGACATTTATCGGAATGCTACCATAGACGAACTTCACGTTCAAAAGAGTAGACTACTGTCAAGACTAAAGCTCTTGTACAGAAGATTTACCGACCCGCAAAACGCTGCAGTGCGATCACTGAAATCGGAGATCAAAGTACTCCAACAACTAATTAAACAGCATTACAACCTGGCTGTAAACTTGCATTGGGGCAATAAGATTCGGGCTGTAAGATCCAACAACCCGAGCATGTTCCCGCAAGTAAATAAAATCTTCCGGAGGAAAGATCAGAACGATATTCAGAGCGTTCGACTTGACAGGACGACAGACAACGCAAACCTCTTGACTTCTGTTGGCATTGATCCGGATGGGGCAGTCCTTGACGACAACTTCTTCGTGGTTGAGGATCCCCAGGAAAAGGTGAAAGCAATCGGTGCTGTCTTCCAGAAAGTGTATACGGTCAATGATTCCCGTTGCCCCAATCATGAACTGGAGAACAGAGCCTTGCTAAACCATATCAACCTTCGCAATGAAATAAGTCAATGGCGATCAGAGAATCCTGGTTTCACCACATTCAATGACGATCTTTTGGCGAATAGTGCCGTCGCCAATGATGGAGACAACTCCATCCTTGTTTCGAAGGAAGAACTTCTGGATATCTTCATATCACTGAAGAAGAAAAAGTCGGTGGGAATTGATGGAATACCGAATGTGGTTCTAAGCCATCTACCGCCTGAAGCGGTGGATGTATACACTACCCTGTTTAACAATGCGCTGAGCAATGCACATTATCCGGCCCATTGGAAAACAGCTGTGGTACAACCAATCCCCAAAAGGGACAAAGATACCTCCATTCCAACAAATCTCCGGTCGATAAGTCTTCTCCCGTGCATAAGCAAAGTATTTGAGAAGATAGTCATAAGGGCTCTGAAAGAGTGGGTTGAGCAAAAGGAAATAATACCGGAAAATCAATTTGGTTTTAGAGCGGGGCATGATACTTCACATGCCGCGACTAAGCTGTGTTCCGATATACAATGGAATAGGAATAAAAAACATTGCACAGGTGCCTGTCTGATCGACATGGAAAAGGCGTTCGACACCGTATGGTTAGAAGGTCTTTTCCTTAAGTTGGTCAGGCTCGGCATGAATAAATCATTGCTATACATGATCTATGACATGATTACAGGTAGGAAGTTCGTAGTGAAGAATGGCAATGTAACGTCGATACCTGTTTTTAACATCAAAAATGGGTTGCAACAGGGGGCGGTTGGATCGCCGATTCTTTTCGCGATATTCACCAGCGATCTTTTGGGTTCAATGCCAAATATAATTGCGTATGCCGACGATATAGTCGCGTACAGATCAGGTCCGAAGGTCGAAGTGATCAATAGCTTGTTGCAGTGCGATTTCGATAACATTCAGCGTTATTGCGACGACTGGAAGCTGAAGATCAACTACCAGAAGTGCGAAACCATTCTGTTCAGAACCCCGCTGTCCAGGGCCTCAAGGGACACGAAAAAAAACTGGCGCAAGTTCGGCATTGTTGACCCACAGGGGCGACCGTTAACTGTGAAAAGTGTAGTAAGATATCTTGGCATTTGGCTGGATCAGTATCTATATGGTGATAGGCATATTGCTACTGTTCTGGCAAGGGCCAAGAAAACTTTCTTTGGGGCGAGTAGGCTGTTTCACAACCGTCAACTCGATACCAAAGTAAAGGTTATCTGCTACACGGCCCTCATCCGGCCGGTCATGGTGTACGGTTGTCCAGTGTGGTTCAACGTGAGTCCTTCCCAGATGGAAAAGATGAGGGTGTTCGAGAGGCAATGTCTTAGGACTTGCCTCAGATTGTATCGCACCCCCGAATCAGAGTACAAGAAATTCTATCCCAACGAGGTTTTGTACAACGAGGCAAATCTGATCAGGATAGACAACTTTATTATTAAGTTAATCAGGGGTCACGTCGCACGGGCTTTGAACTCGACCAACAGTCTGATCTTTGGGGCTTACTACCCGAATGTAATGTACCACGAGAAGGTGCGTCTTAACGGCTTCATTCCGCCCGAAGCTTTCCTATATTTGGATGGAAAGGGCCTGATACAGGATACGGAGGGGTGTCCTTTAATCTTCCATGTCGCACGCCGAACAGTGGACAGGCGACTTCAATACGAGCCGGACGTTGCTCGCAGCCACGAGGATCTTCTTCGGTTCAGCCGGGCGATTTCTGCTCGAGACAGAGCAGTGTCGGCCAAAGAACGCCACTTTTATTGGTGGCTGCACCGAAATCGGTTTTTGACGCCATCAACGTCTAATGAATAGAAGTTGCTAGTTGACCCTTGAGGGCGAACTCACATAGGCTAGGTTTAGGTTAAGTTAAATAAAATAAAAAAAAAAAAAAAAAAAAAAAAAAAAAAAAAAAAAAAAAAAAAATAAAACAAATAAAAATATATATATATACAAAATATATATAAAAAAAAAAGGTGCATCACGGCGTATTGCTTATATATGTTAAGCATATAAATCGCAATACGCCCTGGAGAACGCGTCCGTACAATTCAACGGACATAGTTAAGAATAGCATAAGTAGATTTAACAATTTGTAAATACTTTAAGTTTTAGTTAGAATAAGTTAGGTTAAGTAAAAACCAGAAAGTCAAGTTACTTTTCTTGACAAACAAAGTAAAAACTAATCTCACATATTTAAGTTAAATTAAGATAGAGTAGGCCGAAAGGCAAAATAAATGTAAAGTAGATTAACTTAGAGCACCCGCGAAGGGTCAGTAAGATAGATATAAAAGAGAAAGCTCACATAGTATAAGCTAGTTTTAAGTATTTTTAGCTAGAATATAAGTAAGGAATTTAAATTGAAATAAAAATACAATAAAAAGTTAAAAAAAAAAAAAACAAAAACGATCTGTAGCGGGAAACACTTTGCGTAAGCAAATAGGGAGAATTTAAATGTGAGGGCAAAGTTGCGTGTGTTGTTTTTTTCCTTAAACGCAGAGTATCATATTTAACAAATTTACTTCGTATTTCTAAGGGTCACTGTTTTGTACAATACTGTGCTCCTTAACTAGGGTGAATCTCCACTTACATAAGCAGAAACTTCAAGGGGGTAGCAGTGAAATCATAAAATACATACTTGGTGAATGTCCGCCGCTGTCGATAGAAATGCATTTAATTCAGATGGCGAATTGAAATTTTTGTTGAGCCTCTTATGTGCTAAAGTTTCCAGAAATGTTTGCCTCAAAAATAACACAATTGAAAGGAATGTTTGCTTAGCATTTTGGAATTTTGTTTAGTATAGACCGACAGGGTGTATATGACCAGCATCACTCCAAATGAAAGCAGTGGTTCTAATAATCTAATCGTCTTGCATTTTTTTTATTCACAGGAAGATACAGAATTTTTAATGCTCTATTAAAATTTTAGTTCTTGACACTATTTGATTCAAGTTTATTTTCTCTGTCTCTGATGGAGAACCATTTGAAAGTAATCTATGCCCAAACAATTCTGATTCATCACCATCTTAACCAATTTTGTTTGAGATTTCATATACGAGTATTTATGTGTATAATATTTGACGGAATTTTTGGTCGAAAGATGGTACCCAAATGTGTTCTGTTTGTAGCCTGTATGGTTCAGAGTCTTATTTTAAAAATTCATTTCCATTATCACAAGTATCACCTTAATAAAGTCAATTATAACTTTAGATTTTTTCCTTGAATTCAATGAAATCTTTTACATAAATTTTTTTCAAATTAAACGTGTTCTACGAAGTGTAAGTCTTTTTCTTGTCCCTTATTTTGCCACGTTTACATTTATGTATGTAAGAGAAGATGTACCTATACTGTATATTGCCATCATTCAACTAAATTTTCAGCCAAATACATTCGCTTTATAAATCGTTATATTGAACTAATTATTATCTTCTATGAAACGGGGGAAGGTTTCCTGTTGCCTGAGAGACTGGCTGCTGGTGGTGCAAGAGACAGAAGAAGAACACCGAATGCGCTGCGGTGTGAGGAATGTACCATCCCCTTCATCCTTTGTTGAGATTCTGATTTAGTTGATTGCTTGCTGCGCTTATATATTTAATACACGGTAGACCATTACTCTTCTCAGAGAAATATAGCTCGGGTCTTGCTTTCATTTGGGATGAATTGATACTGTCGACGTCAGTTAATAAATTTCCAGCTTCAACAATTTGACAAATTTATACTTTATAGTTTGTAAGAATTTGCTTTAGCTAAAAAATAACTTTTCGTTGTTTGAATGAGAACTATGTAGATGGAAATTAAAGAGACAAATACTTTTTACACTGATTGCGGAAACCTTGACATGAAATGCTATCGCGACCTCAAACACAATTTGTGAAGTATGTACATAAGCGATGAGGAAGGAAAATAAGGTGTGTTATATAGTTTCGAGTGCAAGATGTAACGTCATAATGACAGTTTGAAGTTTTAAGGCCAGTAACAAATATTTTAAGGTGATGGAACGAAAAAAAATTAACCGCCCTTACTCCACCAATTTCGATTTTACCTTTTCACAATTTTCATTAGTAATTTATTTACACCAATTTGCAGTCATCCATTTATTTAAAAATGTTCATTTTCCTTCTTCGTGTTCGTGTATGATAACCCAGCAGATGATGCCATTTTTATCCTGATTTTGAGCCATAACTGCTTACAAATACTACAGGTATCCAGCTCATTCCATCAACGGTTGACAATTTTACTGGTAAATTTTTATTAGGTTTTCCTTATTATTTTCCTTTTTATCTACTAGCAGCAGATCTTCCTTCTTGCTAATTTGTCTGGATACCTTTATGACCAGACGTTATCTTGATATACAATTTTCTTAGGGTTGGGTTTGACCTTAGTATTTCTCTTCAGCCATGCATCATTGTGTGGTATTTTAGACGCAGCTTTGTCCGGATACCTCGGATTTAAGAACTCTTCAACAGCTTGGATTGGTTTTTAAAGCAAAATTTCTTCACTACCTTTGAGTGAGAGGTATAATTGGGAATACAAATTAATTCGATTAGCCGCTGCAAGTTGTGGCTGATATTGGAATCGATTGTTTAATTCATTGGAAAGGTGTCAGCAATAATAAGTGTACATCAGCGTCGGTTTTAGACAATAACATTGTTTTTTACTTCTTCAAAAATGTCCGGATTTGCAGGAAATAAACAGCATTTGCTGGAGGTATTGATTTTCAATTGGAAGAAAAGTGCAGCTGCAGCCCATCGAATGCTTGCAGAAGCTTATGGTGAATGCGCGCCGATCGATAAGTCATACAGAGAGTGGTTTTGACGGTTTAAAAGTGGTGATTTAAGCGTCGGATACTAAGAGCGTCTTCGCTAGTCTAGGAATTGGAGGCTTGCTAGTGACTCAGCAAACAATCTCCGTTCGGTTATTAAGAATTATTAGAATTAATTTGTACTCCCGATAACTCCATTTGCTTAAATTATTGCGTATCGCTGCCACACAATCTGTACAGTTTGTTCTTGAAACGTATCCTCAAGTCGTCTCTCTCCCCAAATCTTTCATCAACTTAAGCAAGCTCTTTAATCTTGATCAAAACTTATCTCACGACAACACCAACTACCGACGTCATCTGCATTAGATCAAGTCTTGGATGATAGAATTCTAGCCAGTTTGACCTTTCGAAGAGCAAATGTTGTTATTTGAGGACAGCGATTGCCAACAGTGCGCTTGAAATCGATACTGATGCACCTCTGCCGCTCTAGGAATTTGACTCTCTGTCTGATGCATCGTTTGAGTTGCGTGTTTTTGATAATTGGAAGAAAAATTACGCAGTTTTGTCTGAATTTAAAGCTGTTGGGCAGCTGCTGGCTATTACCAAATTTTTAATTTTGGAGGACTACCGATTGCTTCGCCGCTTCCATTAAATCTTGAAAAGAAAGAAAGGCCGAATAAAGGTTTCGCTTACAAACGACAACTTGTAACAGTAACCACTTTATCAAATCAAGTCAATATTTGAGTTGAAATAAACATGATAAGATTTCAAAACCTACCTCGGGCTTCTGCATAATTTATATACTCTCAATATATGCAAAGCCCTTTGTTGAAGGATGCAAAATTAATATTCATTGGTTGAAGACCGCTGTAAAATTCATAGTAAACCCTTAAATAATGCTTCATTGTAAAGCAGTTTAACATTTCCAGTGTTTGCTAAATAAAAGTACTGAAAGGATTGTTGAGAGGTAAACCCTTAATTTGACAGGAGAAGGGGTAGTAATAGTTCACTTGAAGTTTTCCCAAAAAGGTCTTATTGTGTTGGTATATGGAGATTTTATGTCTCTGTTTAGAAAATGGTTTCAATGAGATGGTGCAGCGCAAATTATATCGGGTACACACAGCTGTAAGCCTTTTTAGTCTCGTCAAGTGGGCACCATTTGCATTTTTATTGTTTATTGCCAAACAAGAGGGCGAAGGAAAGCACTCGTGCAAATCCCATATTCCGAGAGGTAATAAAAGTGAAACACTGGCACAAGAGCCTATTCTCAATTCTGATATCTATGCAGCTTATGTCGCTTCAGGTAACAAAGACATTTTAATAAAAGTGAAGGCGACCCTTTTGTATTCATAAAAAAAATAAAGATGTTTATCTTGGACTACAGAAGGTATGTTGATGCAGTTATAATTTGTCATTGTTAAATGCGACAAATGGCATTTATAAGAATAAATAAATATGATTTTCCGGAAAGGTTTTAATTTTAATGTTTTCGAATTTTTCATTTGCTCTAATTTTATCTTGTGGTGGTGGCGTAGAGATTAAGTGCGTCAACTGACACGCCGGAAGATTCCAGATTCGATCTTGGACAAGTTTATGTCGCATTTCTAAGGCACAACCTCTTTCGAGTTTCCGACAACATCCGTAGAGTACTTATTTATACTAATACCATAAAGCGATTTTCATATATTCATATATTGTTTTTCGAATGCACTCATTTTAGGAAAGTGTTTGCGTGGATAGTTAATTTATGAAACTGTTTATAGACTTAAAGGAAACAAGGCATCAAGGAAAAATGTTGTCAAAATGGGATAATGATTAAACGGTTTAAGTTACGGAACTTGTTGGTTGAGGCCCAGGTCCACCCCGGACTGTAGCGCCACAAGAAGAAGAAGAAGTTACGGAAAAATAATGAATGATGACATAGTTCCTCTTTCACCTCCAAATTGGCAGTGTCTATCATATAAGATTAACTATGTTTTTTTGTGGTTTTAAGGAGTTTTTTGAACATATTTTTAATTCTTAACCAAGTACAAGCAAGCACAGTAAATATAATTGTACTTGACATCACTTGAATTCAGTCAAGATAATCATTATAAGAGAGATATGATTATTTTAGAGTACTTCCGTAACAAATAGATGCGTTCGGGCTTACGTTTGCATGACAAAGAAGACACTGACTGCTAGGCACTGGCTGACCGCTGGTAGCACTGCGAGGTCCGATGCCGCGTGGCTCAACTACTGAATAGTTTTTGACAAATAGTTCAAGCCTTATGGAAGAACAAAATAATATTAGCTATCCAACCGCGGACAACAGCGAGATATCTGTAAAAAGTTTTTTTTTTTTTTAATTTAGTTGTCTGGGGTAGGATTCAAATTGTGTGTCTGTAGGCCCCCCCCCCTTTATACGACAAAACAATGGCACACACAACACTTGTAGTTGCATAAGGCCCTCGTCCTTTGTAAACTGTAGCTTTAGCCAATTTAGTCTTAAATTACTTTAGTCTTTATTGTTTCATTAAAACTTTTCTTAACACAATCTTTAAACGCTAGGAATAAGTCCTGGACTTCAAATGGCTTTAAGGGCTGTAGCTAATTTTATGGAAACTGCCCGCTCGAGGTTTTTCGGGACTTTAGCGCATACGAGCTTCAGCCGCTTTGGACTCTGTTATAGATTTTGTGGGCCTTCTTTCAATATTTTAGTCCAAAACTCCGTTCAGATGTACAATGACACACATATTTGCTGGGAGGAGGATTAACTGGTTAAGGGATATTGTGTTTTTGCTTTAGGTTATAGTCCTAACAGAAGACTGCATACGTGGTGAGACCGAACTTTTGGACGTGAATAGACATAATTTGGATAATTGCAATTCAATAATCTGCAATTTATTATTGATTCCATAAAGGTAATATGGCATAAGATGTATACATTACGTGGAAATGCAAATTGACACTGAGCACAACCGTCGAATAAATCATATACCGTTAAATATCATGACCGCAATGTGATTGAAGATTGCTCTCCAAATGTGTCGTTTGACAGTCGACAAATGCGAACTATCATCTTGTATCCAATTTTGAATTGCATTGAAGTAACCTTTAAAGTTCCTTAATTTGAAATTTGTTTTTCCTTTCGATTCATGGGTGCATTTGTTTACAAATATTTTTGTTTTTTGATGTTTTGTGGTGCATTCAAATTTCCACTACGTCACATTCTATTAATCAAATATTTAAATTTGTAAAACATTCCCTAGATCTACCATAAAGAAGCCGAAAACATATGAACAATTGTTTGATCGCTTTGAAGCCTTTTGTGCCAAATCTATGTTTTGAATAACACCGTTGAATGGGACAGTCTAAATAAGCAAATTTCAGATGAGACTGAATTTAAAATTTACCTTTGCATAACTTTAGCTAATATTTAAGTTCAAATATGTAGAACAATCCTACCAGGTAATAAATTGTTGAGGTAATTAACGATACGCCTCAGTAAGCCTTCGTTGAAACAAATTGTTTTCTATAAGTATTTTGTGTGAAGGTGAATGAATAGAACGTAAGACGGCTTATCCTTAAAGTCTTCACACCCATATTTTAAACAACATTGTATTTTTGACAGTGACTGAAAAACTGCCGAAGAACTTCTAAACCGCTAACATGTGGAGAAAGAATTGAAAGTAAAACAAAAGCTAAGGTTCATTAATCATTGTATTTCAGGATTGAAAAGATAAAAATTCAACGAAAGAAAAAAAAAACCACGAACACCGGAAGCATAAGTTCGGAAACTCCGCTCTTTTTTTTCATGTTATTATCAGTAGCATGACCAATGAGTTTGTTAATTTCGTTTGTGAAATCACTTTAGGTTGATAGCTGGATCATTAATCTTTATTTGATTCGCTTCCATTTCCTTTGTTCACGGAAATAGCAATTGAAAACTCGTAACTTAGTCTAAAGGAACTTTTTTTGCTTTCTTTTGCTTCTGTTTTGCTCTTTTGTACCGCCGCGGTGGTGGTTCGTAAATTGTGCGATTTTCTTTAATTGGGAAGGTAATTTTCCTTCATTACGTATACATATACAATTTGTATGAGACATGCAACGGCTATGACTTGTAAATTTAACAACATTTTAAACCGCAAGTAATGAATACTATATGACCTAAATTGTTTTGTGTGTAAAACTTTTTACAATTCTAACAGTTTTTGGATTGTTAAAGCAACTGGGAAGTATGCAAACTAAATGGAAATAATTTTGGTTTTGCAGGTATAGATCACAAAGTGAGTGATTGTTTCAGAGACTAGTTCCAAGTTCAAAGTGGCAAGGTCAGCACAGAGAGAACTGTGCACAGATTATCTGTTGTTCGAAATTATATCTTTATTTCGACATATTGTCCTTGTCGCCCTGCTAAGAGGTCTGTTAGAGTATCCGTTTTCTTACTATTGTTACTAGTCAACTGCGAATATATAGTTTGAGCATATTATGGACTAAAAAGCACTGTTTCTAAGTTTGATGAACCAGATAGCTTGAGATTTATCAGCGACTATGTTACGACCATAAGCAAATTCACATTATGGGATACACAATTAAGGCCATCCCTCGACTAAAATGGAAACCGAATGCTTTTCGGTTCAACCTACACCGGAACGTTGATGAGCTCGCGCGCCGCATCTCCTATGATATTAGTCTCATGGACATGTCATCTGATGCGGTTACACCATCAATTCAATTGGGTCGCTCTACAAAGTCAACATTCCCTGTGTCCAGGACTAGCTCTGGGCAGAAACTGAGTCCGGAAGGGAATGTGCTCGGATTTTCATGGACGGCTCTAAGACGATGGAGGGGGTCTGGAGCTGGGACTTCGTGGAAAACGACAACATTCGGCTTCACACCTTTTAGGTAATTTTATGCCGGTCTTCCTGTCTGTAGCGTCTGTAGCGACAGTCAAGCTGTGCTTAAGGCCTTACTCACTTTCAGGATAGGAGACGAATGTAAGTGTTCTCTCAATTTGGCCGGCTGGCTACGTCCTTGGTCAGTGCTTCTGCCGACGGTTGGATCTGTCGACAACACAACCAGACGGCTGTAGCGACGGCTGTAGAGAACGTGAAAACTGCAGAGGACTTTTTCTGTTAATGTCCCACCTTTGCTCGGATCAGGTTTCGGCTGTTTGTCGCTGACGTGTTCTGAGCTTAAAGATTGTCAGATTGTCAGATCATAGAAATACTCTCTAGCAGTTGCTGATTTTAAATCGGCAGACCAATGAATTAAATTAAATTTAAGATTCTGACTGGTAGTACAATGGACTAGTTTTCGAGTCTAAGCGCTCCAGTGCAGTGTTTCCGAACCTAGAACAACAACAACAAAAAATTGGAAGTTTAGAGTTTCCTATGTGTGTGTAAAATTGGCACAAGGCAAACAAAATTTGTATATTCCATACGGACTGGGCACGTAGTAACACTTTGAAGGCTTTGTAATATTTGAACCACCCAATTCCAAGCCGTAGCTCACGGATGGCTTGAAATATGTATATTGGAATTAAGTGACCGAATTGTTTCCAGATTGTTGGCAGATCAAAGGTTCTTTAAGGCTCCCACGAGAAAAATCCCAGGGATAAAATGATAGCTCAGAGGCGGAAAACAGACATTGCAAATGCTGGTGTGCAAAGATTGATTGTGACATGGGCTGTGTAGCAGGACGCGCCGTCTTAAAGGTTGTCCAAATCCATGTCTTCAAGTTCGCTTTGAATAGGTCGGGGACAAAACTCAGTAACTCTGAAAATTCCCCTAACATTAAGATATGTCGGTTGACGAAACTCTGCAACTTTTTCCACAAGCATACCTGTCTCAGTGACATTTTGCACGTACAACAATCACGGTGGTAATTTCATTTCGGAACTTAAAAAAACGCGTTGCTCGAACTTCGCAGCACGATTCATTTCTTACCGTGGTGGAAGATACAGATTTTCTGTAAAGATTTCGATTAAGAAGAAGCTAGCAGTATCGGTATACGAACAACAAATGATTTAGTAAAATACGCAACATACGTTCCTGGACGTGAATAATCCTTTACGCGAGTTTCAAAGTGGCGATGGGAATATTCATATTTAAAAGACACGATTTGCATACTAAATTAATAACTCTTAAAGTTTCCAAATACATACATCTACTTGACTTCATTTTCAATACATTTTGATAACGAAAAAATTTTCAAAATTCGGAAACATTTTATTTCAAAATAAATTCACCATAATGTGGGTTTATTTCGACGAGTTATGGGCATTCACAATGGACAATAAAATATTATCCAACGTTAAGGGTGCACGTGTCTGCATGGGACTAAGCCGGGCAGCGTTACCCTTTTACTGTATGGATAGTGATATTTTATATTCTTTTTGTATATTCTGACCAATAATGTGGAAACCATTTAAGATTTCATCTTTCAACATCGTCCAAATTATGTTTAAATTTATGGGAAAAGTAAGTCATCAAGAATAATTCATAGTTCCCTTTGGAAAGGACCCAGAGGGTTGAATGGGATACTTTTGTAAATAATCTCTGATCGGTTTTAGTCTAGGGATTATGATTCATAACAACTGTAAGTAGTCATGAGATGGATAAAAAATGGTATAATTAAAAAGGGGTTTTCTATTGCATAATGTACGCATGGGATATGTGAGTGTATATCATAAGCATATGTACTCGTATGTGTGCGACTAAATACATTCAATAGAATCCATACACTTTTTCTTGATGTACAAATTATGTTAATTGTAGGAAGCGTGGTCGTTTTTGGCTTTTCGGTCATTCGCTTTTTTCATGAAGCTCAATTGAATTTGCAATGGAGTTTGCTGTCTTCCTCTGCGAGTCTTTTGTTATTTATCAATAATGCACTATGAGAAACACATTTCATACATTAGAGCATGAATTAATAGTTTAACGAATTGCAGTTACAGTTGATGATTAAATAGTCGGAAAATAAATAACTAAGCCACCAATGTGTAAAATCTCCACTTCATCGAAATTGAGTTGATGATTTGTGGCTATAAAATGATGTTCTAGTCCCGGCTTTTGTGGATTCTCACTTTTTATGCATGATTTGTTGTCGGTTATTCACTGCTTCGGCCCGAGAAGTCTTCGAATCTGAGCCATTGGGTTAACGCAACAGAGGGCGGCCTAGGTTGGGATGGCGCACACAAGTGGAAAAGGATTTAAACCGATTTGGAGAGCGCAATTGATGGCAGCTGACGAGAGTTCGCGCTAGCTGGAGTGGCATATTGGCTGAGACTCAGGTCCACTTTGGACTGTAGCTGAAAGAAGAATGCTGGGGTTGTTAAGTGGTACCCACATAGCAAAGGTTGCTACATGTATTGTCCTTGCTGTTGCACTTGATTTAATAGTCATAGCTTAAATACGACTTATAAGCCAACTTGATGTTTTCATTGAACTTATTCCGTTTAGTTTGTGAGATTTTTCAAGATTATTTCGGATCAGTGTTGGCTGGTGCCAGTAGTTTATCCACCAAGTTCTAAGCGCTGTTGATTTCGTGTGCTTAGATTGGTTTGATCTGAAATTGACTAATCTTCTTCCTGATACTGTTTCTGTACGATGCTTATCTAAAAATTCAAAGATAACCATTTAACCTTATGCTCTTCTAGAGTAAATATAATTTCCTCCTTAAGTTTTTGGAGTACTGTCAGAAATTTATCGATTTATCCATAATCTATTATTGCAAATATGTCACCCCTATAATGCTAAAGTTATTATTTTTACATTCACGATGTAGCAATCAAGTGGATTGTGAAATACTAGATTCTAGATTAATACTGGATTCCCCATCGGCATGTCATGCATTTTGCTTAGACACTTGAACTTTTTACTGAAGTTATGTACTTATTTTCCTTAATGCCAAATGCTAATGATAATAGCCAGATTTGAGAAGCATTTCATAGACAATTGGTACTCTTTGATTATTGTAAACAACTCGAAAGAGGTGGTGCAGTGAAAAATGCGAAGTTTTCCGTCCGAAAATCAAATCTGTCACCTTGACGTGGGATTCAACGCACTGATCCACCATGAGATCACAAAATGCGTAGAGTTTCTAACAAAACTCTTTTCAACAGAATTATCTTAATATCCTTTTATTATGACAAGGATAATTATGTTTGAAATAAAATATTAGTCAAATGCTAGCCAAAGTGACATACCTCTATCCGATGGTTATATTTTTAATGAATTTTTATGAGGTTGAATGTGGTTATTGCCCAGAATTATCTAATTCTTTAGCTTTTATTGGATAGTTCTTGGCTAAAAGGTGCAAACTTTTTCCTTTAAATATTCCCACAGAAAGAATTCCAACGGTGACAAACCACCACGACATGATCGTGGAAAATTAGCATCGCTACGATGTGAGATAACATTCCCATTTTCGTGTACGAATTGCACTCCCATTTTCGTAAAAGTCTTCAATTATTTAAGCACCCTGCTGAATTGTGTACCTCTCTATAGTTGAATGTGTCAAAGAATAAACAAAAAAATGTCAAATAAATTTGGTCAAAAGACTTGACGTTAAGCTGTGGATCTCAATTAATATCATTCTTTATGGTTCAACCACCCTTTACTCAGATATTACTAACAAAACCCTGGGGTGCTTCACAAAGTTTTACTAATCGAAGTCGGCATTCAACTATCGGCCTCATCCACTCACAAGAAAAAACAGTTGTGGACTGTAGCGACAGTCATGTACTTATACATTTATTAATATTGTATATTGGTTGAATAATAAATTTCAGTATCATTTCCTTGTGAAAGCATTTATTACACTGAAATATTATTGATTTGTGTTCCGTTATATGATTTTGCTTAATTTATGGTATTTTTTGCACTGCAGTTTGAGCACACAAATAACTTCTGATTGCAAAGCTAAGATCTATAGTCCATACAGTAGCAATTAATTTTATATTATGCTTGGGTTCAGTAATATTTTAACGTGTTGCAATTTACCATATTTGCAGTTGTATTTTAATAAAAGTTAAATGTTTTATAAATCCGTTAAAATGAAATCAGACGCAGCAATTTCGACCATTTCGCTTATATATATGTAGGTATGCAGTGGATGAATAATTTTATCCTTCTACTTTGACCAACCCCTTCAATTAATATAGCCGCCTAATTTAACGATGTGTGAGCACCAGTTCGTGTGTGAGAATTAAGGGCTTTGTTTCACTTCCAGTAAATGGGCGCATTGCATTTGCGTCATAAATTAACACATTATAAATCATTTTGAAAACAAATCCTTTGGTTATGTTTGGTATCCCTGTTTTTCTGCATGAGATTCCCTCTTCAGTAGTAAATGGCACATTAGTAGGACATTAGCAACTACGTAGTGTGTGCATGGATTTATCCTTGGTGAACTCTACTCATTACGGGCTTTATCAGTTTTTACGGTTTATTACGCACCAATTTGTACATTTTATGGGAATTTGGTTTTACCCTCCACCAAGCAAAGTTTTTTCTGTTTTGAAGAAATACGAGTAAACAGCAAAGGGAGACTCAAACGTTGTTATTATGATGGCGATAATGCTGCTAGGGTGATAAGTGCGTGAGAGGGGACAGAGGATAAAGCCACTAGTGTTGTGTTGTTTGAATTTATATTTTTCTGCACTTCAGAAATACTCAAATCAAATTTAAAAAGACTAATAAATGCGTTATGCGTACAATCATAAATAATTTTCAAACTCGAGTCCACTATCCCAACGACTTCATTTGACAGATATGATTTATTATTTAATCGAAATGGGCCTAGAATACTTTGCCAACCTATCTTAAGGTGAGGACTTTTGGAAACTTAAATACGTACCTTATTAATTTTGGGGATGATGACAAAGATGGCTATCATTAATCATTTGATATTGCCATTTAAAACAAAACATATTGTTGTGTGGCCACCGGAATAAAAAAGTACATTTTGATAACTTTAAAAAAGTTGAAATTACTATATGAAATATCCTCGCTATATATGCAAGGGGAGAAATTTAACACAGAACTTATATGTAAACATTTTAAAATTTTACCAAGCAGTGGGTGGCTCTACAGACCATGCACGACCGAGGCCAAGCTTCTTCAGCAACTACTCGTGCGTGCTATTGTTCACAAGTATAAGTTTTTAGCCGACACCAAACGGCGAAAATTGAAAAGCTTTTTATAGATAATTAATTTTCTCTGAGTGTTGATAGCAACTTGAAAGGGGGAGTGCCGTCAAAAACTTCGAGATGTTCAGTCCTGGAATCGAACTTAGAAGTTTAAGCATGTGTCGAGGTACTCAGTCACTTTCCCCCGGTGACCACAAACAATGCATACGATAAAAAATAAACGAATATTAATTTGGCACAATTAAGTGCGAGTTATGCGATGGCAAACTATCCTAGTTAGACATATTGTACATACATAAGAGATTATCCAAAGAAAAGAATGACAGGATGGTTTTTATGATTACGATATTGATATGAATATGATGATATTTTAACGATTATGATTTGCCATTGATTCTAGATCCGGGGAAACTTAAATATTTAGTGCCGCTGACCTAGTTTGTAAATTCATATTATGATAATCGTTAAAATTTAATGATCTTACAAATCAGAGCTGCAAAGACTGTCTTCCGTAATTTATTTAGCAGTGATGGTACAACGTACTTTTCGTACATACGGAAGATGTCTCTTGGTGTTAAAAAAAATGGTAACCTTCAAACAATATTCCACATGATGATACCCGTGAAATCTATTTTTATATTCCGAAAAAAATTTCATTTTTATTATTGGTGAAGAAAACGACTTTTACTTTTGATGACTCCGTCGTATCTCTCAGCTTACACACGTACTGTTTGTTTCAAAGCGTCAATCGTAGCTGACTTGAATTGTGCTGTGCTTGTGCTTGTGCTTGAATTTCCATAGTCTGTTAGCATGGCCCGATAATGTTTATCATTGGCGGTAACATCCTAATTTGCCTCATTTTGAACTTCGCATGCGCAATCACGCTTGATTTGTCCAAAAAGCCTATTGAAACGATGAAACCTAAGCGTATGTACGAATATGTATATAAAAGAAGTTAACAAGACGCAAACCTGTCTTTTGGTTGTGTCCGTCCAACAGAAATAATTTTATAATACAATTCATACAAATTCCTACCATCCAGCTAAACTTCTATTGAAACAAATAATTATGGGTGCGTTTTTTGAAGATTCTAGTGGAAGTATTTAAGTCGCCGTTGCGTAGCGTCGACTTACACGCCGAGGTCAGCCGAATTCTTCACGGCAAGACTTCTTTCGAAATTCTGGCATGGCTTTTTGGGCCTAAAAAGTCTTCAAAGCAAAAGACAAGATTATTGTGTTGCCAGACAGGCAGAGAGAAGGTTAAGAAACAGAAATTTAATTTTCTGTCCTTCCACACATCTTATGTATTATGGTCAAAATAATCCAATTATTTATTCCTTTTTTTTATTATAAATTTTCTATTTCGACTGAAGTTGAAGAGAAGAGATAATTTAAAAATAATTGTCAAAAACTATATCGTAATGATTGGTAACAATTGATGCATATCATGAAAAAGTGCATATATTGACTATTTATTCATCTGCATATATACATTTATATAAAATATAAGAAAGGAACATGTTTTTATTGTTTTTTGTACAAAATGTTGTAATCAGCGAATTTTATATTCAATAAATCTGTCATTTAATTTTTCATCTTCCTTACCAGCATTTTTTACTAAAGGGGGAAGTGGGCAATGCACGCATGAGAGACCTTCAGGCCACTCGATCCTCCGCCATATACTCTAACTCATCAGGAGCTGTTGACAAGCGCAAGTCTAAGGACTTGATCCAACCACCTCGCCCTGGGTCTGTCGAGCGGTCGCCTACCTGGTGGGATTGTATCAAAGGCACGCCTCGGAAGTCTTGATAAAAGGGAAATAAAGCCCTTTTCGGCCTTTCTTTTTACTGATCTATTAGATTTATACTTTTTTAAAATGCCTAAACAAGCAAACGAAACGCTTTCCCCGTGAGCATAACTCGTATTTGCTTGATTTCATTTTTCTGTAGATAATGAAGATGAAGGACGTAGATACATTTTTCATTGACATTTATTATTTTATTTTATTTATCAATTTTAAAAATATGATTACAGTCATTTTTAAAATACCTTGCACAAGTCGATTTTTTCACTTGAGTGAAAGTAACAACTCAAAAACTAGCTCTTCAGCTTCTATTTGGCAATGTAGCCAAATTGTAACTGAAATACGCAATTTAAAGCGCTATCGGCTTTCGCCTGTGCTGGCCTTGTCCTATTAAAGTATAAGTAAAATTAATAAAAACAAAAAGGACGATGAAGGTAAGGCGTTTCTATTCCTTTTAGTTTTCTTCGTAAGTCGCTGCCATTTCGCCTTCAATTGAATTTGTCTGGAGTGTCTATTGTATTCTTGTGGTTTTTGATTGATTAACCTGAAGATACGGAACGAAATTGTGTTATTGTTGTGTGTTCTATTTATTTAATCTCTTTTATTTTTTGTTTCAAAAAATATTACGGGCCATTTCACCCGTAATGTAGATCTGTAGCACAAGCGGAGCGACGGTTGCCTTCTTCATTTCATATTGAAAGGGGAAATAAATTGGTGGATTCAATCGAGTGTTATTTGGCGGGAACAACAGAGAAATGAGTATCCGAAAGAAAATAATTTATATTTCGATTGGAAAGGCATGCAAGTGGAAGTAGAAAACAATGTAGCGTTAGTCATGGCTGACGAAGAAAAGTAATTTAGGATTTCCTTTTCTGTTTTTCATTTTTCAAGAAATTTGATAGAAGTTTTAATGAGGTTAATTTGAAATGTTCCGAAACAGACGGAGAAAGAATGCAATTATTTATACGTATTAATTGGATTTGACTTTTCTCCGAGAAATCAAAAAAAGTATAGTTTCCATTTCCTTTAATTGAATCTTGCGAAATTTTTGATTGATATTGAACAAATACCATTAATTCATTTGCATAATTATGTGGAAGAGGTCTCTTTTTGAATATTATAACTTTTGTTGTTAAAATATTGATCATCCGTTTTGTCTTGTTCTTTTTCATTTTTCTTTTCTTTTGTTGTTGTTTTCTTGTACAAACTATGGGACCATGACAGAAATGGCGAAGAATTCGAATATATCAAAGATTAATGCAAAAGATGTGCTATTTTTTTTACAGCTTCTTTCTTCTGATTACTGTTATTTAGAAAGTACATTTTAGGCCTTGTTTTGTCATAAAACTGGATATTAATTAGATTAGTGAGAAGGGACGATAATTCAGATAGATAGATTATGATAGAGTTCTTAAACATATTGGCTCATGTTATGTGCTATTTAGATTTCTAGAAATTATTTGAAGAAATTCGGATTGTTGAAAATCAAATATCTGTTCTTGCGGTTGGTATTTGCAAATGAAAACATTGGCAAGTTAGATTTGGGCACCCTACACAGGGTGCATAATAAAATTTGACGAAAATCAAATCAGTGTTGATTTTCACCAATGATGAAATGTAACTTGGTCACTGGAATATTGAATAGCCCACAAACGCCCAATGTCACTTAAATGTTGTCTCATTCAATTGATAAGTAACATCTATCGTGTGTAGGTCGCTTATGGTAACTGATGAACAGCTACATATTTTATATAGACCTACTGTCTGTCTGATGTATTGGTAAGTATCTGATCTTTTTCATACCGTTGAAGTCTGTATCACTGTATAGGAAAAATCCTTTTCCCTAAATAGTGTAATCCCCTAATGTATCAGAAAATTTTACCGTTTTTTTGCAAACTTTGACTTTTGATTCGAAGTTCTCTTACTCGTTTATGTATAAATATGAACTTTTATCTGAGGGTAGGTGACTTCTTTCTAAAAAATAAGTAATTATTTCAAATATTAATGAACATTTTTAAAAATCAACAATGGTCGTCGTGGCGTAGTGGGTAAGTGCGTTTACTTATACTCCAAGGTCCCGGTTCGATTGCCGAACGGAACACCTTGAATTTTTCACAGCACCACTTCTTTCGAGTTGCTGACAACACTCATACTCTCTGTTGTCTATGAAATACTTAAAAAAAACTATAGGTCCCATGTACTTGTGACAAAACAGTAGCACGCACAAAACGAGTAGTTATTGTAGAATTTAGGCCCTGGTCCCTTGTGGGCTGTAGTGCCACTCAATTATTATTATTATTAAATAGTTAAAACGTTTATTTAAAATGTATCGCAGTGTATTTTATTAAGAGTCACTTTAGAAGTCGAAAAATGAATGGCCCCATATATTTTTGACAATCACTTTTCTGCCCTGTCTCCGGCGGAGATCGCCCTACTGAACCGAAGAAGTTCCGAAGAACTTCCGGTTCTTATTGGTGTTGCCTGTTGACGTACGACATGGAAGATGATAGGACATCCTTCCATATCCTGTATCAGCCCTTTGAAGCTTAAATAGAGAAGTGCTTCAGGGGGTATAAAGCCGTTTCACCTTTTCTTGGTACAGAATGTTGGGGTAATAAACCCCAAAGATCAGACAAAGTCATCCCTCTAATCAGCTTAATAAAAATGTTCTATCCTGATTAGGCTTACCTCGTTGTACAAGACCTACTCGGAAAGTGTTTTACATTGTTTCTCGAACACCCTCATATTTTCCATCTGGAAAGGACTCACGTTGAACCACACTGGACAACCGTTCGCCATAATTGGTCGGACACAGGCTACCTTCAAATTGGCTGCTGTAAAACAACCAACTTGCCGCAGCAGAAGCCTCATTGCTTCTTGCATCCTTACCATAATATAGATATCACTATATAGCTACATTTTTCACAGCTAACGGCCGCCATTGTGGGTCAAGTATGCCGAATTAGCGGCATTTTTTTCCACGTCCCTTGAGGCCCTGGGTAGCGGGGTTATAAAGAGAGTAGTTTCACACGTACCTATTTTCAGTCGTCACAAAATAGTTGAATTTTGTTGCAGTCACGCGGCAACAATTTGTTGATTACTTCGACTTTCGGGCCTAATATGCACGGCAGCAGATCATCGACTTGACATCTCGTATTCAATATTGGAAGTATGTACCATTAAGCCCTTTTGTTTGTTTTCGAGTAGACTTTTGTCATGTCTACGACAAAGTCTCCTGGGCAAACATACAAGTTTTCTTTTTTAAAAGTTAATTTTAAAACTGCAATTAAGTGCAAAAATATCGTTTGTTCCAAAAATCAGAGACCATTCATATTGTTGATTATAACTTACATTTTTTAAAATCCTCTGTTGCTCGCTTTAGACGTAAGTTGATTATAATGCCAGGAAGATGAGAAAGAGCTGTAGTAGCACGTTCTTAAATGATTCATTAGTAACTTTAATTCACAAAAAAGTTTCAATCGGAAAAAAAGAACTGGATAAACCAAAATCGGAATAATTGCTTTTCCTAGCAAAGGAAATTCAGCCCAGATTGCTGGTTTTCAAAATGAAATTAATTCAGTCAATAACTCCGACTAACATATGTGCTTCTTTTCATCTGACCAGATTTGTGTTTTTGTTTTTTTTTATTTTGCCATTGAAACAATTTTGAGTTACGCGCCACACAGTATTTTGTAAAAGTTTGCAGGCAAAGAAATATGTTAATCAAATAATATTGCCCCCTACCTGGCATAATAAGCATAATTCACAATGTTCCTATCCCTGTGACCACTTCTTTGATGATATAATTATATCCAAGTTTAATTAATAAATTTTTGTTTTCCCGCCTGTCTCTGTACCGACATACCTCAGTCAGCTTTAATGAGAATGCGTTTCAATAATTAGAAAATTTTTTTAATATTCATATTTGCTCGTATTTTGAGCAGAATTTTTATACGAATGGGGACCCCACGACCTGGTTAGATTTATATTGGATTTTTGTTGGCTGGGAGCTGTTTGCGATGTTATCGTTACTGTTCACTGGGATTTATGAATGTTGTTTTATTTTTTTTTTGCTCGTGTGGAGTGCCTGTGTGTTGGGACGTCTTCCATTGTTGTTTTTTTTTGTTTATTCTATGACACCCATATCTTGTGTATGAGTGTGTGAAATTTACTACGTCGTTTGAAGCATAATATGTCTGCCGCAACCATAACTCACCTCGTTGTGCTTGCCTGTGCTTGTTTATTTAGGATACGAATAAGGACTACACAAGTATGACACTGAAAACGTGAACGTGGGCGAGGGGAAGCGGGAATTTATGATGAGGTTTAGTAAGTGGGCTTGCTATTATTCCCTCTAGATTAATAACATAATTTCCTTCTGAGATTTAATTGAGGAACTGGCACACATACGTGCCTACAACGTGGCTGTACTTTAAAATTAATGCAGATTAATTTATTTCATTGTACTAATTTTCCGGCATACTTACATTCATACATATTTTTTATTTGCGCACTGGAAAGTATAATGTGTGACCTGAAGGAATTGTAGGCGGTTTGTTGTCACTTTTAATTTACCAAGTCCCTGAGCAACCAACATATTAAGGTGGGAAAACTAAAAAAGATACATATATTCCGTAAACTGAACACAATACAAATATAGCAACAAGGAAGTGATTTGAAATAATGCGCAGAAGTACCTTAGAATAACTTAAAATAAATCAGTTCAAATTAGTAGTTACAAAAGAATAAATATGCGCGTGTATTCAGTTATCAGCTTTCTAACTTCTTACCGTTACATACATAAGCGGATACCTAAGTACAAGTAAATGAAATAAACCTTTTTTGATGAACAAAAGAGTCAAAGTGTTTTCGCTTTTCGTTTCGTAAATTTTCAATTTATCTAATTTCAAAAAGAAAAAGTGAAAGCAAAAAAAAAACAAAACAAAATAACACGAATGAAAGAATAAAATCCACCCCCAACAATCAAGAATGTCCAGAAAGAAAGGATTAAGAGTGCTGATTTCATGGTTCGTTAAATATCTATAGCTTTCTCTGTATACCGACTGGGGTGGGTGTTTTATCTACTGTGAGAGAGAATTTCGTAAATTCATAGGAAAAAATTACTTTAATCTTTTGGATTATTCTTTAAAAAGTTCGTGCTGTTGTCTTCTTAATAATGCATGTCCGTTTGTTGAAACCTCGCCCGTAAAATGCGGGGAGAAATTTGCTTCTACCCGTCGACCTCACAATTAACGTGGAAACTAATCACTTAGTCAAAATGCAGCCAACCAGTTTGTGCTTTTTAAGGGAAAGGATTTTATACTCTTAACGTTATTTAACGCTATGCGCAAATAGGATAATGGTTGGGACAGACTGACATAAGTACCACTTTCTGTGACCGTAATTAAGTCGTATGCTTCCACAACCAACTTGTGCGTTATAATTATTTTGTATTTAAAATTAACGTCTCAACAAGTTATCTTTTAATTGACGTTGAAATGACAATTATTTTTTTTTTATAAATAATAACACAATACAAATGTAACAAAACAGCGGACGTTCAGAATTCTCTTGCTGATGTAAGTTTACTTTTCGAAACGTTTCAATTTATGGACTCTATTTAACTAACCAAACAATTTAAAAAAATTTTCTATTTTCATAACAATTTCTTTTATTTCTCTTGTTGCGTTGTGTTTCTTCTTTTACTGGTGCTACAGTCCGAGGTGGACCTGACCGTCAACCAACATGCCTCTCCAGCAAGCACGATCTCTCGCCAATTGCTTCCATCTGCACACCCCTAATTGTTTGAGGCCACTGGTGTGCGTTATCGCAATGTAGGCTGTCCTCTGTTGCGTTATCCCGATGGCTCGGATTCAAAAACTTTCCGGAGAAGTGGTGTCCATACGCTTTACATGGCTTAGCCATCTTAAGCATGTTATCCGAAGACCCTTGACCAGGTACATGCCGACGTACAGCCAGAAAAGGAATATATTGAATCTTCCCCTCTAGACGCCTTCAACACAAACAGACCCAAAAATCGCATGCTTAACTTTTCTCTCAAAAAGACGGAAGCAAGGAAGACTGGGATGATCAAGTTTTTGTGCAAAGCCAGTTTAGTCCTTTGAGAAAGGGCTATATTACCCAATTGCCTTTTGAGTCCAAGGAAGCAGCGATTGGTAAGAGTTGATGTTGTTGTCTGTATTCCCCGCGAAGCTGAGATAAAGTTTCTTTGAGATTTGTTTTGCTAGGCCGTACTCTTTTTATGGTTAAGTTCTTCAAATCTGCGAATCGCATCCGAATTGCAAAAGATTTGTTCCAAGATTTCGCTAATTCGTTCATAATTTTTTTTTTTTCGGCGTAGATTCAACATAATTGTTCTTTCATTTTCACTGATTAGCTGCAAGTGTTGCTGATGCAGTGTATCAATACGTTCGTATTTCGTTCACATGAAGAATTGAATTGAGTGGCACTACAGTAAACAAAGGACTAGGACCTAGTTTCTACATATGAAGAAGTACTAAATTAATAAAGCTTATTTTTTATAGGAACGAATTACATTGTAAATAGCTATTGCGAAATACGTATATTACGCTCAATAAATTTAGTGAATAACAGTGATATTTAAACAATTCCCCTGCTGGTCCTAGTCAAGTTTGTTTAGAATGAAGCGTTTCGCCAATATCTACGTTCAATACTGTATGCACATTTATGCTAAAGTTCAGGACTAAAACAACTCCTGATTTGCTTTCACATAATTAGTCCCGGGACATATGGACCGCCACAAACAAAAAGATTATTATTATATTATTAAATAATTATGATACTAAATGAATAAGTTTTGTTAGTGGCGCCCCCTATATGTATATCTCGCGACTTATTGGGTGATCTGTTTTGCTATAATTTTCTTACGAGTGAAGGCTTAATGAATCTTTCTTAAGAAAATCTAAATTCTTTCAGGATTGTCGTCAACACAAATACTACGATAGTGTCGTAAAGTAGAACGTACATATGCCTTTAATGAATGAGTCGAAGCAATTACCTACTACGACAGTTAATTTTTTTTCTAAAATTTCTTATTTGGTACCTGAAGCATCTAGGCATCTAGCAACTGCTGCCACCGAACTAGTAGGGAACGTTTATCAGACCATCTGCAATATCTGGGAGGACGAAAGTTTCCTCCAAGGCTGGAATGAAGGCTCCTATATATAATTTAGGCAATTTCACCCATTTTCAAACATTATCGAGAGTTTTTTGTCTGGCTGATACATGTCACTTACGAGATCCTGTCCAACATATTTCTTTTATGTTATGTTGTAATGTACAACGTACCAGCAACAGGCCAAATTTGAAGATTTTTTCGACCGTTCTAAATGCACATATATCGAATTGATTCTTGAAAGTTGTACTTAAAAGAATGGCGCTAAGGGCAAGTATTAATGTGGAAGGACCCGTATTCTACAAATCAATGCAACTTCTGCACTACACAAATGGTAACGCGCGTTTCAGACTTACCGTTTACGGCAATTGAACATCATTTGAAACAAGCTGCTCTATGTATGAGAACCAAACGAAATATATACATATACATATTCAAGTGTATGTATGCTTTCAACAAAGAGGTGCTTTGTTGTCGACATTGAATCGCCTTTGGCAACCGATGATATTTTATTAAAATTACAGACCTCAGTGTGACAAAATGGTTATCCTACCAGGCTCCTTCTTAGAAGCCTAATTTTGGACAATAAGTAACACACAAAACAGATTCGATGGAAACTGTCCTCCTTCAAGAGCAGATGAAGAAGCCTTGGGGAGAAATGTTCAGCTTTCAGGCATGAACTGTTCAGGCTGATATGAGCGTAGCGTCTAATAATTTAACGAAAACGGATGACCAGTCTATGTAGAGCGCATTGACAGCAACCAGTGGGATCCAAAATCCCATGGAACCGATGGCGCACATAAATGGAGGAGGATTTTAATCAACTTGGTGTGCGAAATTCTGGGCAGCTAGCTTAAGGCCGTGTCAACTGGAGCGGCTTGTTTGTTAGGACCCAGATCCAGCCCGGGCTGTAGCACCATGTGAAGAACATTCGAGAAAACAAAATCAGATCAACAGCAAGAAAATTGTAGACTTCGCTGTGCCGTACAAATCAAGGGAATAAATAGTAACGCACCTGTATAGAGGTTCTTTTAAACCGCATCTCTGGATGTGAGAAGGAATCTAGACGACCCAGCAATATGAGACATAAACCAAATTGTGGGACCTTAAACCTTTAAGATTAGATGGCTCGTAAATTGCTTAGAATTTAAAGGGAAATAACTAAAAAAAGATAACAGAATATAAGAGAACAAATTCAATCAAACATTGCTTGTCTCAACGGGTTAATCAGTAAGGATTAATTGGTGACGATTTGATAGAAAGTAAGGGACTTTACATACAATTGTACATTTGTCACTTTAATATAAAAAAATGTATATATTTATTTACAAAAGAAAATACTGTTAGTAGCAATCAGAAATCAATATCCCATCCGCTAGTTTCATCAGGGGGTTCATCGTTGTCCCCACTGCAAGGTTCGAAGTATTGTAGGTCCGTATTACTGCTTATTGGGCGTTTAATCGGTGATGGTAACGTTTTCGTTTTAAGCTTCTTCCAATCGAATCCATCGAACCAACTGATAAAGGAAACACAGAATCACACATAAATATGAATAAAAATCACAAAACCCACTTCTCACCTGTGTCGTTTAATATCAAGTATGCCCTTCCTCTGACAACCCAATCGTTCGGCTGGCATCTGTTTGCACAAATGCTTGATCAGGCTTTGTGCGGCTTTCGGTATCCGCGATGGCATCTGTATGACATTGATACCACCCAGAATCTGCTGATAGATTTTGATTTGACTCTGACCACGAAATGGTGATTTGCCAACTAATAATTCGAATATAAGTATTCCCAGGGCCCAGTAGTCGACCGACTTGTCATGTCCCCGATCTAAAATTATTTCCGGCGCAACATATTCTGGGGTGCCAGCAAAAGTATTCGTCTTGTGGTTCTCCAGTATTCTTTTGGCAAAACCAAAATCAACCTAAACAATGTGATAGTCACGTACAGTTAAAAATAAATAAAAATTCCGTTTGAAAGTGCTACCAATTTACAATATCCATCGCTGTTGAGCATTAGGTTTTCAGGTTTCAAATCCCGGTATATGATATTCCGGCTGTGCAGGTACTCAAATGCTTCGACTACACACGCAGCTATAAAGCGAGCAGTCTTTTCGTCGAAATACTTTCGTTTTGACATTATTGTCCAAACGTCACCGCCAAGGCAAGCCTCCATAAGGAAGAACACAAATTTTTCGTTGCGGAAGGTTTTGTATAATCTATAAAACCAAAAAGATTGTAGGGGATAGAGTCTAAGAGATAACATAGAAAAAATAATTTAAGTACTATGGTGCCATTTAGAGGAAATTTATTCCGTCATACACCAGAAGATACAACATAAGAAAAAAAACAAATTAATTGAATGACATATTAGTATATTCCACTGGAAAACAGAGCTTTAATTCAACAGGAGCTTGTCTTCTCTCACGATTAGAAAGGGACATACAGTTTATTGCCGACTCTGAAGCTTCTTCATCGACAACTAATACTCTTAGAGTGGCGTCAACAGGGGGAGAGGTAAACAGTCACCAATGTTGAAGACAAACGGAGGAGTTGCGACTACCCCAGAGGCAAAAGCGGAAACTTTCGCATTCCACTCACTTCAATTTGAGAGCAGCTTCAAATCCAAACCACCGGAAGATCTGAACATAATCGCAGAAATGAGAGCCTGCGTTGGCACCATTCGACACCTACGCACAGTAAAACAGTCACCTTCAGCGAAGACAACCCAGCTGATGATCCGAACGCCAACGTTCGCGAGGTCAGAAGAAGTCGAGAAGATCATTTTGGAAGTGCGACCAAGATATCGGCCAGACCGGACAATTCTCTAACATTGTCCTTGTCCTGATGAAACAACTGACCATCATCATTTATAATTGCATCACAAACACCCTTTTCCCAGCTAGATGGAAGATGCCAACTATTGTTGCAATTTCCAAGAAAGGGGACGCTGACAGCGTTGCAGCATACAGACTCATATCGCTCTTGAGCAATATGAGCAAAATTCTGGAAAGAAAGCGATACTGCACGAAGTCGTACATCAACCCAGATCGACATTCGATTCGCATTCTGGGAAATGCATTCGACTCTGCATCCCCTGATGAAGTCCCATCATAATATTGTGGCTGGCTTCAACAATCACTAAGTCCCCTTGGGCTTCTTTTTGGGATTCGAGAATTCTTTTGACACGGCTTGGATAGTAGCACACATTCCGACTCAAATTTATAAGATAATGAGCTTCGTCAGAATCCATAGTTTTCTTCACTCCAGGAGATTCTATGTAGAAACAGGAGGAGGCAGATCAAGAACAAAGAAAATGTAAGCAGACGTTGGTACATATTTGTTTTTAACACCTACACCGCAGTCGACCCGCTTTTATCTCCATCTATTAATTTTTGCTTGTTCATGGATGACTCCTTAGCATACAGAACATCGCATCCATTGCTCGTAGGTCGCAGCATGGAGAATAGAGCAACAAATGGAGAATCTCAAATTCTACTACCTGAAGTGGGGCATCCGGATCAACATGAACAAATCGGACATCATGGGCTGCGTAGACCAACAATGAGGCTTCCGTACAGCTGGAGCATCAAGGTAGTGCTACACAATGGGTAAAACAAAAATGGATAAGGCGAAGTATCTTGGAATAAACCTAACTGAGGGGTTTAAGTTCGATCGTTACACCAACGAGACCCTTTTAAAGGCCAGTTTCGCTTTCCATGATGTTCAAGAAGAAGCTAGGTAAAACTGGAACCCATTCAAGTTCAATCATTAGGAGTTCAGTTGCCGGACAATGACATATCAATGCACACAATATTCTGAGCGAAGAGATTTATACCTCGACATCCACTGATAACTTCTACTCTAGTAGAGATACAAGCTACCATCGATACTGAACTGTACATACACACCATCGATACATGGAATTGAATGTTAAGACAGGACTAAAATTGTAAATAATTCACATGCCATGACAATGTTCATCTGTCGAGCCCTTGTCGTTGAGTCGACACCTACATGCATTAAATCTCAAATTCTAAATACTTTTTTTCAATCAAGAAAATTAAAAATTGAGGTAAACAGTCTAGTAATGGAACCTGAGACCCTCGGTTTGTACCAACTTCGCCGAGACGACCACAATTACGTCAACGAATAGTCAAAACTTACTGTATAATAAACGGGCTTCCTCTGCACATCATCATAACTTGTTTTTCACTATAGACATGTTCAACCTGATCTTGTTTGATGACATCGATTTTCCGAAGTATTTTCAGTGCAAATGTTTTTCCTGTAGAAATATGAGTAACCAGGTCCACACGTCCGAAAGCGCCAGCACCGAGGGTGGCCACTTTTTTTAAGTCCCCCAGCTCAATATCAGCATATTCTTTGTCGAATTCAGAATTTCTAGCTACAGACACCCTCTCGGTTGGCTTGTCCTCGGGTTTCTCTCGGAGCTGAGGTATTGTACCGAGGTAACTTATAACAGTCCTATGATTAAAAATTGTATATAATAAGCTTATAGCTAATGCAGTAAGGAGCAAACCAACTCTCGATCTAGTTTCAAACACTCCGTTACCGGAGGGTCGGCGTAAACACTGGCTTGACGGACGTCCGCGTTAAGTATCGCATGCTCTCCAAAATAATCGCCTCGCTTTCTATGCGCCACAATTCTCTCAGTGCCATCCGGTTGTAGTTTCTTTATAGTCACAGTTCCCCCGCGTATGATAAAGAAATCATTTCCAACTTCACCTTCACGAACTATGCAGGTGTTGCCAGGGTAGAATCTCTACAAATCAAAAAAACAACAAAATTATGAGCACCGTGCTTGGTCAAGATTATCGTAAACAAACCCGTTTGAGGAGATCGACTAATTTAACTAGAACTTCTTGTGACAAGTCCTTCAGTATCGGAGAAGACCGTAAAAAATGCAAGTACTCCTCTTTCTCTTTGTAACCGGAAACCAGCATTATGTTTCGAAATTTAATACGATTTATTTTCCACACCTTTGCCTTTGTTGCAGCTGAAATTTGAAATTGATTAAATTGATTGTCTTCAGTCCGTTTTTCTTTTTTTTCACTCGGATTACCCTTAATTGAGGCAAATCGTTTTGCACTGTAGAGTATAGCCAATTCTCCGAAAACCGTACCAGGCCCAATGGTTCCAATTATGCTACCGGATTTAATTACGTCGTAATATCCTTCCTCGGAAACAAAGATTTCAGAGCCTTCGTCGTTTTCACGAATGATATAACTGCCCTCTTCATACATAGCCGGTTCCATGGCATCTATTACCATCTCCTTTCGGTCCTTGTCCATGTAATTATTTAGAAAGTCATTCTTCTCTATGGCAGTTCGAATTAGTTTACGAGTTCTGAAGGGAAATAATATTCTATATCGATGTAGTTCTTGTTGTAGATTCACTTACGACTCCTCTTTTCGAAATATTTCGATGTCAATGTTTTTTTGGACGGACAATTCACGTCTGGCGAACATAACACCTCCTTCAGGACGACTGTGTGCTTCGATTGTACTATATTTTGGTTCAAATGTATCCTAAGAAGTACAACAAATTAATGCCGGTATATTTAAGTCTTAAATTTTGTTATTATACAATTTGGGGGAATTTTTTAAAGAAATATTCATATTTTTTGGGTTTGAAGCGATATGAATCTAAATGTAGATTAGACATGTTTTTCTAGCAAAGATATGAATATACATCATTTTTATTTCATTCTAGCCAACTATGAAATAAGATGATCAGAGCAGAAGCAGAAACACATTGAAGACATATTGCAACCAACGACGGCGCTTATTCCAATACCCCAAGTGGGAATTTGTTCTTCAAAGCATTAAAAAGCTTCTGTGGATTTTGGTACATTTTTGAAAACACATCCCGTCATTCAAAATTAATTTTAATGAAATACATACAGGTCAATATTATAAAGGGTGGTCTAACCTTAATTTCTGGTTGTTTTGCCCAACATTTCTTTGTTTCAGCGTTTGACCCTAGAAAGGTACACATTTGAGAGGCGCGTTAAGAGTCAAAATTAAAATGCATTTCATGCACTTCATATTTTTTTATCGATCTCATTTAATTCCTCCACAAACATAATTGACGCATATATGCAAATGGTAATCCGCGAGTAACAGTTGAAAAGTCTATGCAATCACAAAGAGTGACTGTTTGGTTCAGTTTTTAGGCGATGAGGGCGTCACCGGGACGACTTCTTCGAAAATGACGTCGACCAACCAGTTACCGTAAATGGTAATCGCGAGATGATAACGGCCTTCTTGTAGCCAGAAGTGAAATAAATGGACCTGGAAGATTTGTCCTCTTTACAGGATGCCTCTTGTCACACAATAACTCTTTTACGCGAGAAAACCAATGGCCGTGTCTGTCGTCGTGGCGAAGTTAATTGGCCGACACGATCATGTCATTTTACCGTTGTACTCCTTTTTTCGGGGATATTTAATATGACGTACGTAAGAATAAGTTAGTATCTAAAGGATGAGAGAATTGGGCATATTAACGACATGCAGGGTCATCAAAACTTTCCGTCTAAGCTTTGTCAATTTGCTTCGGTTGCGCTAGACGTATCATGATGGCAGACAACTCCGTTTTTTCGCCGTTTATTCAAATGGTCAGTCACATTATCATTGCGATGAATGCCGAGTCTGGAGGCATGTGCTCCAATAGCATAGAGGCTAGTTATAACACGTACCAGTATTGTGATCGTTGATGCGCTGAGTCTAAGCTGATCAAGCAAAAAAGGGTTAAGAAATGAGCTGTGGCCCAATTATCTTGGTTATAAGACAAAATGGGCTCGTTGATCATCTCTTGTTTTGTTCTCTCAATGTGTGAGTTTTCAGTATTCCCCCATTTCGCAGTGTCGCGCCACCTACACCAGGATGATGTACTTGGCTTTCTCATAAACAAATAGGCGACATTTGCGAGAGGCATTAAAATGGGAGCTGTGGTTTCCAAGGTATTTGAGTTTAGCTTCGCTGTCTAAAAAGACTATTATATTTGTTTGCAGCACTGTCATGACAGTTCCGTTTTAATTGTCGTAATGCCTGCTTATAGAGTGACGAGTTTTAGGTCTCTGAAGTGGACGCCAGCCCTTACCCGATCGTTCATCTCTGATCTATCCGGAAATATACAGAGTGAGTCCGAGGACACAAAGTTCTAGTTCAACCTTTCTGGAGTTTTTTCAAAGATGAGTTAGGGGGTGGGGTTTAAGATCGGTTTTTTGTTATAGGAAGTTCAACTCATTGAGGATACTGAAGTGACTATATTGTTCGGACCTTATCCTAATATATCTAAAACGAGTCTACTGTACGGGGTGCTATTTTCTTTCGAAGAGCACCTAGCAGAGGAAGGAAGAGCAGAATGGTGTCACGGAGGTGGTACTTCTTCTGGGCTTCATTTACATATAAATACATATATACGCTGCCTAGCCTTTGCGCTCGACTTAGAAGCTTGCACTTATTACTTTTATCAAAGGCTGTCCTCCAGATTGCGATATCTTGAAGTAATGTCGTCCGAACAACCTCAGCGTAAAGTCTATGTATCATAAGGGGATGTAGTCCTCATTTGCATTCTTGCAACAATGCAACGCTCTAGAAGCTTTTGGAATGCAGAATTTAAGAAACATTTTCCTTAAGCATTTCTTTCTTATTTTAACACGAATCATTAAACTGTTGAATGGCAAGGAAAATGCGCTTTCCTTTGCTGTCAGAATTTATTTTTTAATTTGTTTATTGTCTTGCTGCATTATTAGCATATTGTTGTATGTAAGTATGTTTTATACAAATGACTGACTGAGGTATATTCTAAGGTCGTGATGCACTTAATTCGCTTGTAAAATACCCACACACTACACTACTACGAACCGCAGTTTCATCACACCGACAGAAAACTTACCTCGACTTGTACTCCTGAATCTCCCCCCACACTGGTAGCTGGCTTCTTTTTTTCAACATCGTTGTGTTGCACTTCAGTGTGGATCTGTAAATGATAAAAACACAAAAAGAAAAAAGGTTGATAAATTTATCATCTCTTAAGTAAAAGAAGGATTTCCGCCACAAAATTCCAAAAACAAAAATAAAAGGAAAGGATGAAAACTTGACTAAAGAGAGGAAAATACCGTGCACTATACATCTACTGAAAGCAAAGTTTTCTTTTCCAACGAGAGATGCTAAGCAGTTTTGCGGACTGCACTAGGAAAAGTGAAAAGTAAGTGCAGTATGTGGTCGGTGTGCCAATGTACATAGGAAGGTGCAAGAGTTTGTGTTCGGGTGTGTGTGTGTGTTTAATAGCGAGAATAAAAACCTCATTATCCTGTCGAGTGTTTCTTTTGGTTTGTGTTTTGTTGTTCTTTTGTTGGTGTTTTATTATTTGCATGCTGTTGGTCTTGTCACAACCACTACCACCGCCAACATCATGGGAGGATAACGCAACAATAGCTGCGGATGCAGGTGTTGCTTGCGGTTGGAGTACCTTCCCTTCTGCGGAACGCTCAGCAGCATATGTGTGAACTTCAACTTGAGCTTCAGGTGGGATTTTGGATTTTTCAGATGTAAGTTTCGCTGCTAAACCTCTAGGTTTCCCTCCTGCGTGGCGCTGTTGAGTTGATGATTGTTTCCCACCGACAAAAATTACCACTTTATTCGGTTCAGTATCCTTGTGGCGTGGTAAGAAATCGTCCTGTTTTTGCTTGAGCTCTCCTAAGTAGACCGGTGTTTGTAGCGGTTTCGGATGAGCTGTTCGCAATTCGTTGAAGTTGGTTGAGTTGCTGCAGTGGTTTTCTTTGCACGTTGAGAGTGGCTGTTGATAACTTGCGTCGGGTTTTGTTTCGCCACAAGTTTCGAATGATTTTCCTTCACGCACACTGTGGTGTGATTGGCCTATATCAGTTAATCTTTCTTCTTGTTGTGGTACCAACATGATATCGGTTTGTAAAGGGGCTCCCTTTGATTTCTTCGGCACTGCTGTAGGGTCTTGCTGGTGGGGAGTGCTGTCATTGTTGTGCTTCTTTTTTTTCTTGGCATTGTGTTTATGTTTTTTTCGACGACGCTATGTGTATGTTTTGGTTTATTATGTTTAATTGATTTTTTGCGAATAAAAATTAGATCTTTAGAACAGAGTACTTACAACTTTTCCATTTTCATATATCAGTGGTAACTCTTCCCGTTTGATATACCTTCCAATTTGCTAAAAGTTTAAAAAAAACATAAAATGAGGTTTGAGTATTTTCGTGAATCGCATATAATTAATAAAATGTAGACATATCACATGCACATGTTGGTTACAGTTTCATTGACGGCATTGTTTTAGAAATGTTTCTCTAATTTCAATGAACGGTAAATATTAAACTTTTTATTGAGCAATTCAAAAATACTACATTTGATTAATTAAACATTCACAAAGTCATTAATCAATGTAATCTAATGCCGATTAACACCTTCCAAGCAAAAGAAGTACATTTCACTGTCTGCTTTGTTATCGTTAAGCTTTAGTTAAGTTGATAATGCATATTTAATAATGTTTGACTTGAATGCTAAATGCATACTTAAGCTTAATTAATTGTTCTCAAATGCACACAATTCAGATATCCAATGATGTGAAAAAAACTACTGACAGCATTTGCTTAGGCTTACGGCAATTTCAATTCACGTCCAATACAGGATGTATTCAAAGATCTAATATTCAAACAAGGAGATATCAATAATGGGCAAGTTAATAATAATCATTGAGTGGCACTACAGTCCAGGCCGAGCTTTTACAACAACTACTCGTGTTGTGCGTGCTTCTGTTCTCCGACGAGTTGAAGGACCTACAGTTTCTTGCCGACTCCCAACGGCGAGATTTGAGAAGCTTTTCAAAGACAATTAGTACTCTTTGAGTGTTGTCTGCAACTCGAAAGAGCTGGTGTCTTCTAAAATATGCGAGGTGTTCCCTCCGGAAATTGAACCCAACCTTCGGTGCTTGGGTCGAGGCACTTACCCCCTACGCCACGGCGACCACAATAGGCAAGTTACCAGTAAGATATTTATATAAGCATATAAGCGTTTAAAAATCGCTTAAGCTAATGACAGAAATATATAAATAAGGACAACAACAGTATTGCAATCATGTGCAGCATCACTTTTGCCAACCGCCAACCAACCGTTTGTTTGGGCTCAAAAAGCAATCGAGTAAAAAAGCCGTCTCTCGAAAGACTAAGGTGGTTTTGCATAAAGCCTTGTTCATCCCTGTCCTGCTTTCTGGTGCAGACACTTCTATGTTCCTAAAAGCGGATGAAGAACTTATGATCTTTTTTTTTCAAAAATGTAGTTTTATCCGCGATTTTTGGTCCTGTGTGCATTGATGGCATTTGGATGAAAACATTCAACAAACAACTCCGTACGGCGGTATGCATCTAGTCAAGCGTCTATGGATACAATGCTTAAAGAGACTAGGTATTGTGGAGCGCAGGGATACAACTGCTCCGTCCCTAAGACTCCTTAAATCCGAGCCATTATAACAACGCGATACAAGACAGTGACGTTTAAGATGGATCAAACAAGTGGAAACGAACCTCAACTTGAAGTATGAAATATTCGAAAGAAGCATGTTGGTTTAAACCTGGGGCTGCAAAAAAGAAGAAAAATGCAAGAGATAATAAGAATTCATTTAGACGATGAACAGGCTAGAGAAAATACTTTATTTAAACTAATGTCTCTTCTCACTCTTGAATATTACAGATACATACCTTAACATGGATTGCATCGCAAGTCTAAGAAGAGGGTAGAGTTAGGAGCAAGCTGTGATGATCAGCCGGTTTTCTCCACATGATTTACCAGCAAATTGACCGGTGTCCTACTGAGACCATTACGGTTCTCATGAAAGAGTTCCTTCCTCTTCCTCCTCCTTATCTATAAAGCTCATACGGAGATTATAAGAGAATCGCACTAGTCTTCGTGCAAGGAGATCTATAAAGTAGTGCACAGCAGTAATACCCACTATAGTTCTAATCTTTGATCTCCTTAACGATATCAAGGTACGTGAATTTTTTTTTGGATCGAAACCATATTTGTATAGATATCAACAAATGACGTCCGTCAGCCATCTGGCGTAATGATTTGTAGATTGCGATCTTTAGCCTCTAATCTAACAGTGTTCTTCCGTCCTCGTGTCAGGCTTCTGTACTTAGGTTTTAGTACTAAGAAGCGCCACTAACAAAAATGTATCCCTTTAATATTAATTTTTTTTGTTAGTGGCCCCAACTATAGTTCCCGGGAACTATTGAGTCATGTGCTATAGTAGCTTCAGCGGAGGATTGCGCGAGGGGACTGGTTCTGCATTGCTAGTTTTCGACGTGGCCTAGTGAACTTGCAAGCTGAACTTTCGAAGTTCGAATCCAGGAGTGAACATCTTTCATTTTTTTATGAAACTAACTCTTTCGAGTTGCTAACAATGCTCAAAAAGTATTGACTGCCTATGAAAGGCGTCTCAAAACCAATGAGTAAATTTTACTTAAACAATAGCACGTGAATTACGAATAAAAAAGCAGGAAAAATATTCGATTTAGTTATTTAGCATATAATTACTTACAAACATGCTAAGGTTTCCCGCTGGTAAATTTGTACATAAAACCGAAAATGGATGTATTTGAAAAAAAAAACAATAGAATCGACGTAGTGTCAATTCTTTTAAATGTGGTACGTTATTTGGAACTGGACTTAAGGAAACTGAATCTTCGTTCTGCATCAACATAATCGGAAAACGTAGTTATGTACTGCTGGGACTCTTGTTGATTAATATGCTGCATTATCTTTACATTTGTTTTCTTCTGCCAGCATACATTTTAAAACAATTCGAAATTGAGGTATCGGGTAAGTAAGTACGTTCTGTTATATCTATTTTAAATAAACGATCTTACAAAATTGATTCACATTTAGATTATAGAGATGACAATGCTTTGTTTTTCTAGTTTTGGATAAACTCATTATACAAAGACAATTGCATTAGTATTTAACATTTTTGATATTTGTCTGAACTTTGTTGGGTGAGTAATCCAAGTGAACTTTCGTGTAATTAGGTTCTGCAAAGGTCTACAAATTGTTTTACATTTTCGATGGCTGTAGGAATTGCGCTTTCTTGTAATTTATTATTTAGTAAGTGAGACAAATGATTAGTTTGAAATTTTTGGGAGTCCGTCAATCAAACTTAGCCTCAAGCCTGGACGATCACCGTTGCGGTAGGGAAAACTTTAAGGGAAGAAGAAAGATTATGTAGTGAAGAAGGAGATCAATTGGAAATCGACATTTCTTTTTGATTTCAGATTAGGAATGGCAGACACAGATATACCGTCATGGTCGACCGCGACACTCATACACACCCCAAGGTGGCAAGGTGTAGTATCTTCTCTAGTTGTTTGTATTTTTCGGATTTTCTTTTATGGCCAACACTCTTTATTCTTCTGCTCTCACTGTAACAACAATGTTTTGGTGACCGTAGTGTATGGGGCAACTGTCAGTCGGACTGTTTGACGCAAACCGATATACAGTCATTATTTTGTAGAAGGAACATTATTTTAAAACAGCTTAACTTAGACTATCAGATCGAGTTCACTTCTGTCTCAATTAGGGTTAATTCGAAATATAGTCTATTTATGAAATCTGTGATATATGATACAGTGTAATTTTAAAACTTGATGTGCTCATAAACCTAGTACGTTTTTCAACGTTTGCCAAGTCGCCCATCTTTTCAAAGAAACTGCTAAGTGGTTCTGCCCTTCAACACTAGGTAATTGAATACATAGCAGGTCTTAGACGAAATGCTGGTGCACATCTTATTCATAGTCACTTGCCTTTTAATGTCTTAGTGTTGTATGTATACTTTGCACAAAAAATAAAACAGTAAGATAAATGTAATAACTGAAGTATCGAAATGCGACTTCATCTGTATAAATACATCGCCTGAATTTTTGTAGGCTTTCGACACAGAAAACAAACAAATATTGGAAATTGAGAGACAAAAAATTAAAAGAAACGTGTTCCAAAGAAAGCGAAAAAGCTGCAGCCTATGAGTTTCGATCTGGCATGACCTCAATCGTAGCTTCAACAAGCAGCGTCAGAGAACGAACCAAGAACCATTATTCAATGAATTGAATACCAAAACATGCGATGCCGTGGAACCCGCTAACTGAGGACGGCAAAAGAGCGGGTCGACCGAGAAGTGCAGGAGGAGGAGTCCCGAAAAGTGGTAAAGAGTTGGTTACAGCTGAAACTTATTGCGAGAGGCCCTAGGTCCCGCAAAGGAATACAGGAACCCTACAAACATTCCTAGCGCCTTGTGATTTCATTCGCTCTTATGATTGTTTTTTTCTTTTGTTGCATTCAGCGTTGGCTCTTTGGCTTTGTTCAAGTTCTTGAATTGAATTTTCATTTTGATTTTCTTCTTTCCACAGAACAACTCTTAGAGAAAAGCGTGTATTGTGTTTGTTTCATCTTTATCCAAACCCATCAGTAATCCTTTACTGCCAAGGGTTTTTCAAACATTTTGTACAAGATCCCCGTTTCTGTTCTCTCAGTAAGTTTTCTCGATGTTTGTGTACGGTGCTTACTCTCGGCTGTCCACAAAAGCCCACGAGTCCTCAATAAAAAGACACTTTGATACGTTTAATAATAATAAATAATAATTGAGTGGCACTACAGCCCACCGGGGACTAGGGCCTAACGTCAACAGCAACTACTCGTGATGTGTGTTCTGTTCTCTCACTATTAGAAGGGACCTACAGTTTTTTGCCGACTCCAAGCGGCGAGATTTGAGAAGCTTTTCTAGACAGTTGATACTCTTTGAGTGCTGTCAGCAACTCGAAAGAACTGGTGCCGTGAAAAAATGCGAGGTATCCCGTCCAGGAATCGAACCTAGACCTTCGTTGTGCGGATCGACGCACTTACCCACGACGCCACGGCGACCGATACGTTTAGAATTGTCAATAAGTTAAATCGTTATTCTTCTATATTAACTTAATCCCTCTCAAAGTTGTGTTATTTTGGACATTATCAATTATTTGTTTTCAGAAAAACTCGTATCTCTAACTTAAATAACTTGAAATTTCGCACAGATGTCAGTGATTTTAGTTCCAATTTAAAAACAAACGCAAGGGACTTCATTGTTGATTATTTCATACATTACAAAGCAAAAAATAAATTTTAGTTGGTTACAAAAAGTCACGTGTATAAAAAATATAAATATTTTTTAATTGGTGATAGGTGCGGTTGTGGATTCAAATTTCCCGATAGAAAGTCTTACATTTAAATACGAAATGAGAAAATATAAACTTAAGTAAGCGTTTCACGTAAGTTTTCAGGAAAATTAAATAATTTTCAGAGTTGAGTATTGTTTAAAGTAAAATAAAGCTTTGTACTAACATAACAATAGTTTAGAAAAGTTCTATTTTCCATACTCATCTGGAAATGCTCTCAAATATTTTCCATTATGATTAATATTGCATTTATAACAGAAGTCCAAAATCCATCAATCAATTGTAATTCCTATCCCTCCGACGATTGTCCACTAGGTGTTAGTTTTTTTCGTAAAGGAAATGCTTTTCTATCAATGGCATTGCCAGATTTACACAGAAAAAAATGTTTTTTTTTGTTACAAGTGCATTTACAAAAAAAAAAAAAACATATTTGAAATTCGAAAAAGTGCCATTTCTCTCCCAACAGTAAATAATCTGTTAGCTATTTAAAATATCTAGCCTTGTAGGATAAATTGTATAGTAGTTATTGCAATTATTCTAATTTGGACGTTTACTAAAAACCAAAACAACCAGCATAACAAAATTTTAGTTGACATAAAACCTTGCGCCAATCTAAGCAGGCAAATGACGAATTCTTGACATATTTTCGAAACAAATTCTGAACAAATCTTTGTACCCCTTATGTACCCCTTTTGATTTGCAAATGTAAAAATTTGATTTATTAGACTCCACTTTGATACAGAGCACAGTAAAGGGGTTTTGGGTTATTACTGAAGATCCTGATCAGCATCTGTATGATGAACTGTTGTTGAACTACACACATATCAGTGATCAGTACCGAATCACGAGGAAAAATAAATCTCTACGCTATGGTATGGTTACTAAGTGCGTCGACTCATACGGTCAGGTTTGATTCCTTGACTGTTCATCTTATCACTTTCAAATTGTTGGCAACACACAAAGAGCACTGGTTGTAAATGAAAATCTTCTCAAATCACGCCGTTCCGAGTCGGCAATAAACTGTTGGTCCCCTCTACTTTTGAGGCTTTCTGTTGTGAGCTCTAGTAGCACTCAATTTAATTTAAGATAAAAAGATGATATTTTCATTTTCTTACAAGGTACTACTAACCAGTTTTTAATTATAACGGCAACAGTCAAATGAATACAAATCACTTTGACAAACCGAGAAAAAAGTTATCAAACAAATAATGCAACTTTTCAATTAACTGTTTTCCAATTTTTAGTTATCGTCTCTGTATGCTAATGATAAGATATAATTCAGAAAGCGCTCAGATATCACCAATCGTATTCATAAATGTATTCCATTTTCAGAAATATTTATAATTTTGAATGTATGTTACGCAAATGCGAGCATAAAGTAAGCAGTCATTTCATCAATACTAATACCCAAAATTACGGGTTGAACTTTACACAAATACTTTTTAAGTTAATTATTACCGGCAATCTTTTTTAGCACATTGCCTCTAGAATTTCAAGTGGTATTACGAATTTTTATCTGTAACTTATCTTTGACGCTGGTGCCGAGGGATTGAATTCGTTAAATTTCACTGAGAAGTAGTAGAAATGAGAACTCAAAGTAAATGCCATTGCATACATGTAATTACCAGAAGCTCCCAGTGTTGTTAATGAGATGGAAAAATTCACAGTATCTTCCAATCAATTTCGAATAGCTTTGACTGCGCATATCTCCGATCATTGGATTTTTCCATATAATCTGCTTTACATTACTAATGACTTCAGACTACAGTACCGTATCCGCTTAAGAAAAAACTCTACAGCGCAATAAATACGAATATACATTCGTCACGGGAGTAGATTGCTTAATCACCAGTATGCTAACGAAGATGAGGTAGGCGCGTTTGACAAGCGAAAAATTCCATCACCGATTTAAAATCAAATGTTCCCCCAAGGGGATACGCGGTGGAAAAGTGTTCACTTAAAAAAAAATACGTTCTTTTCGCTTGAAGAGATGTATGGAATTCAACGACAAGTACTCCCTTAGCATTTATATACAATTGGGAAAAAAGTGTGATAGGAATTCAAAACCACATCACGTAGTCGTTTTTAGCGCCTCTAGGAAGGGAACGATTTTGATTTGAGATTTGAAGTGAAGGGCTAAGAAAAGGACCAGTTAAATAGTTGAAGGATGCCAATCAAGGTTGAGGCATGCAAATTACGGAATAATTCGCGAATTTTTTACACACCAACCGTAATGAGGTCACGGTGTGGCGGGGTGTTTTAGTAAATTTTTTGTGCAAAAAAATGCTACCCTTGTGAAGTCACACATTTGTAGGAGAGACGTTTTTAATCAAAGTTGTATGAATTACTGTGCTGCTACGGGTGATGGTTGTGTAAGAACGTGACGAATTCCCTGTGGCAAGGTGAAATAATGAGTGTGGAGGCGTTACTTATACCAAGGAGAAACATATAAAATGACTTTGTACTTCCGGCAAGGCTTGATTGCGGTAATTTCATATTTTGGAGAGAGAAGTAATTCTGTCTATATGGGTATGCATATGAGAGATTGTGATATATGTACACTCTAAAAAAAGTATTTGAAGAAAATAATTACTGAGTCTTCTTTTCTAAAGCTGCTGTCAGTTTATAGGCAACCTTTTAAGGTTTAATACTTCACAATAGGATTGTCTCATTCGTTAATATTAATTTGCACAATATCTAATACAAATTGTCAACAATACTTGGTTTTTTTCAGAGTTCTCAGAGGTGTTCTCGTTTTTATGTTATGTTATTTAAATGAACATCTTAAAATGAGAGTAATTTATCCATTTCCAACGCAATAGCTAAAATCAAATTTTAATGCGATGACGCTTTCCTAAACTTAACTTCCTACTCAGAGCATTGCTTGATGAATTGAAACTAAAACTTACTCCACAAATCGTGTAAAACAGTTGGAACAATTTCTAGATATGTCTACATTTGACAAGTTCGACATTGTTTTCTGATAATCCATTATACATGTCAATCAATTATATACGTCTGCTGTGCAAATCTAATTACTTACTAACAACTGTAATCAGTAATTTTGATATCCGTTAATCTGTCAACATTTAGTCAAGATTGTGATATCAATTTAAGATTCGTGCCGTTTAAATCTTAAGAATTGATTCTCCTTCAAAATATTGACTAAAAATATGTTGTGGAGTGTCGAAGGAAAATAGTTCTTTCAGAAGGTGGAGTCCTTTAGAAAATTGTAATAGGCACTTTTTAAAAAAATCAAAATGAAAAATTAAGGACAATACATTTACAGGACGTGGTCGTGGCGTAATGGGTAGCTCCCTTCTATTCGTGAGAAAACAGTAGCACACTAGTTGTAGCACGAGTAGTTGTTGTATATTAGATGCTAGAACGTGGTCCCTTGTGGGCTGTAATGATTATTAATTTGCTGTTTCCCGTAAAAAAACCAAAACCACTATCAAACGAACGAAATAAGTCGCTTGAACAACGTTGGGAAATATATAAAAACTTGTTGTGTTATAATTGTAATGTCTTACAAGTCGCTTAACCTACCCACACTCCTATACAAAACCTAGTACTGGACGCTAAGCAAAGCGCCAGAGCAGATCTTTGGTACTTTCGAAAGATAAATTCTGCGTCGAATATATAATCCTTTCTGCGAGGAAGGTGTATGTTGTCCGGAAGGTAATCAACTGACAACTTCAATGCATCACCCACATCGAGCGAATAGAACACAACGCTCCAGCTAAGAAAGTCTTCAGATCACAGCCTTCGGATTTAAGAAGACAGGAAGATCGAATCACCGTTAAAGTAATCGCGGACGATAGAGAGCTTTGTCTTGACAACTGGCGGCAGCAGGTTCAGACCCTTCATGGGTCCCTGGCCTGATTACTAAGAAAGTATATTAACCGTGAAGGAGCGAAGTTATGCCGGTAACAAATGAAGTACTTAAGGTTAATATCATCCAAGTAATACCAACAAAGGTTGAAAGGTTGACTGCGAAGCCAGCCATGATAGACACTCAAACTGTTCATTGTATTTACTGGACTAGATTGTCCTTTATTAATTCACCTTCTGATGGCATTCTTAGTTTTCGAGCAACGTTTGCTTTTTTTCGGTCCTCTCTTAGGCAATGTCAGGGTGGTATACCATAAGTCTATTGTACTAGCTCGAAATTAAACCGAAATTGTTGTTGACCAAATTGCGTATTTTTGTTTTTATTTGCCAAATTTCCTGGAGTTTAAAGAAAATAATTCAAAAATAAATACACTCTCTTGGTGAAAGGCAATCTTGTTGAGGGTAGCTATATCCAAATATGTTTTTCACTCAAAATACCCCAAAAATGGGGTGTTTCTTCCCAAATTTTCCAAAAATTAAAAAAGCAATATTTATACTTCGGACTGGGTTTCAGAAAAATATGTAAAAAAAAACAAAGGTCCTACAACTATGTGGCGCAAACCTCTGAACCACTTGAAACTTGTTAAAGCGCAGCGGTTAATATAATTCCGAAATGTTGCAATAGCCAGGATCAACTCTCTTGAGTGAAGAGTTTAAAGTGATTTAAACTCACACTACCAACTTCTTTTTCTACTTCTTATATTACTTCCTTCACAGTTCAAGTAAAATCAGAGACATCATAAATCAGACAATAGTTTTCAAGGACATTAGGGAACTATCCTTGATGTCACAATGGCGGTCGAAAAAGATATCTTCTCAGTATCAACACTGAGAAATAGACAAGATACCTACAAGATAAGACTTTCGGTTGAAGGGGTGAACGTAGGCTTCTCTAAAGACCATATGGCTTATATCTTGTAGGAAATATTGGGCTTAAGAATTATGTCTGCGCGATGTGATTGCTTACTCCTGACAAAAAGCGCAAGCGTGACACGAATTCGGTTTCAGCATCATTTCGTAACCAACGAAGAAACATGGATCCACTGCTACACAATAAAAACCAAGTATACTTCACCAGGCAAACGTGTTATAAAGAAGGCGAATACTATCTAAAGTGTGATCTAGATAGACTGCATTTGTTTTGTCGAGAGTTTGTGCCTGCTGGAGAGTCGAATCTGGACTAAAATGCCACTCAAGGAGGTTGTAGGCCTTGTAGGACTTCTTTGCCGACGCTAAGAAAACTATCTTTCGAAAGGGATAAAAGTACTGAAGGATTGTTGGTAATAATTGCTCGAAGAAAAGCAAGTAATAGTTCGCCACTTTTCCAAATATTCGTTTTCCTTCTGTAGGCTAAGTACATACATAAGTATGACCGACTTATTCTTCTTTTATCTGTCCTGTGCTACTACAGGTTTTACTTGACAGTTCAGAAATCACATTCTCACTTCTTTCACTGGTAGGTGAATATTTCGAATCTTAGCAAGAGAATGTCAAAATTGTTTTGGAGGAAAATAAAATACTGTAATTTCATCAGTTCCAAGGATGTAACATTCGTATGAATACGTGTAAAATTAGGACAAAACATACCTTGAATTTGTGCTATTGTGAAATGTATGACAAAACTTTTTTTAAATTTGCTCCGCCTGTTACGTAGACAAACAACCTTTATGAATTGCAAATATTTGCTAATTGATTAAATACCCCTATTGTAAATTTAATTCAGCGATTACTCATTTGAATTTGAATGGCCCTACGAGGCGTCCTTCGCACGTTTATCGCATGTTATCAAGAGTTGACTCAAATTATCCGCTCTTATCGAATAGCGACAGTAGCAACAACAGTTACTACTTACAAGGTTGTGCCATGCAACGAATTCGGCGCAGAGAATTGTTTGCCTGACGCGCAATTCAAATTATCAATTTTTGGTATTAGTCAATGATGCTGGTGCAATCAGGATACAAGGATCTCCTTTTTAATACTCACTACATTTGAGTCCGAATTATCCGCAAATGTTTCATTCGACGGACTAAATCCAGTTTTCCGTCTCAGCAGTCTCGGGAAGCAAGCCATTTTATGCTGGGTGTCGAACTTTCAGTTAAACCTTCGTTTTTTTCATGCACATGTACAAATGTGGAAGCTTCTGCCTGCTATAATAACTTTGTATTCATTTTTCACTACTGTTTACACTCAATGCAAAATCGGAACCACTTGCACAAAAGACGAAAGAGCTGTACGATTATTTTTTAAAATACTACAGTTGGAATTTTATTTCAATCGCACATCGATAAAGCAGACGCGCCGAAGAACGAGCGGAGCAAAATAAATGTTCACCTACCTACGGGATAGGTGTATCTCGACTAATTTACCAGAATCAATTAAAATTGTACCCAATTTGTTACTCTGCGTCAGTGCCTCAACAATTGGTAGTATGCCGGTATCCTCAAATATAGGTACATACTAGTTTGGGCGGCTATGAGCTAACACAAAGTACCACTTTAATTGTGTTGAATTGGCAATCGTTTAGTTGAAGAAGAAAGCCTTATCAGAAGACATTTGATTTCTCAACTGCTATTGATAGGTACATATTGCAAGCCAGTTTTGTGTGTGTATATGCTTTACATTCTTCTGCTGTGGTATGTGAAACTCGAATGCTTATCACCAATGCTGCTGAGAAAATTTACGATAACACAGAGTGGGGTTTTTCGAGTCTCTATTTGATTTGTCTGAATGCTTTTCCAATTAATAGCTCTTATACGCTTTGGTGTTCACCTTAATTGTATTTCAATGTTTACATAACCATGTTAGTGGATGCGATAATTATATGATACGGTTATATAGCGGTCGTGCTCTTAGGAAAATTTGACGAGTCGGCATAGGTTGAAAGACAAGTTTTGCAAATGTTCATGTTTAACGAAGCGCTGTTAGGAAATGAAAACGTGTAAGTTAAAGTAAAGCACTTCAATAATACTGACAAAAGCTTACAGTGATCTGTTTTTTTTTTGTCTTTGACGTAGGAACAGCTGCTGCTTTCTTTAAGCAGCCTGACAAGCGATGTACGAACGTTCTGCGCTTACAGAATAAAATTTAAACTCCAAGACTGATATATAATATAAATTCGGAGGCATTCGAACCAGCACTGTAAGACTAGGGCAGTACCAGAGTACCTATTCTTAAGACCAGCCGTCTCTCATCTTAGGGTAAACAGAAGCGTAGCGAAAAATATAAAATTCGGGTCTTTTATAAGCAAACCAATAAAATGTTGCAGCAGACTTTAGTTCCTAATTTATTTAGTTGCTTGCGAGGTTTGAAACCTGGGAAAATGACACAACGTCAAAGTCGTTTATGCGTGTCCGTGATTACCGATTACCTTTTCCTTTTATTGGAAAAAAAGACCGAACCTCTTGCATAAAGATGGACATACGGATGGACGTAAATCAATTTGATCTCTCCGTAGGTTTTTTGTCGTTAGATGTACATATCCATGTTTCTAGAAACACCTAAGTGTTTGTGTCATACAGACACATGTTTTACAGGTCGAGCACATTTCCAGTGAAGAGAGATGTATACAGAATGAGTTAGATATGTGTGATAGTTTTTTTGTTCCACAAATTGAAAAAAATTTGCGAAAACATCCCGAAAATTGTGCAATTTACAATGGGAATGCTGTGAGTAAACAAGGGAAACGCTAATAATTTCTTTCATTTCGTTCGGAGAATTTCAATATAAAAGATGCGCCTGGCATTGACCAGCCCGTCACTGACAAAGTCAATGAAATATCGCAACAGCTTAGCGGAAGCTATCACAATAGTTTGGAGTCATCTAAAACCAGCAGGTAAAAATGTACGATATTAGTATGCAATAAAAACAAACGCAAGCATTTTATAAAGCTTCTTCTTCTAGAAGCCATTCATTGTGGTTGAAGAAAAATGGAGTAAATACGAAAATGTTCCACAGAAGCGATAACGGTCAAAGACAAGTGACCGACCACAATCGATTTCACAGTCAGGATTGACGGCAAATAAGGCTTAAAAAAAAAGAGAAGGAATGACATAACTTTCAATTCACAATATCTATGAAAGTATCAGGAAAGAACTATTTCTATTCATTTTGTTTGTATTCCTTGAACCCTTTGTGTAGAAGCAAATAAATTTCGGGGCTGGGACATTTTGAATGTAATTGCATTTTCATATCTAATTTATAAGTGCAGAAGATGTTTAAATTTTTTATTTTAACCTCAACGCACAACGATGACACTTACGGTATTCAAACAGAAGAACTTATTACCTTATGCATCATCGTTGGTTGCTATTATAAGAATCATGACATTAGTGCTTGCTGCTACCATAAAGCACCCGCCAGCCAGTTCCTAAATCAAACGGTTTTTTTTCTTTTCGTGTCTCATATCATTCCTGTTTGGAATAGGATTTACCCATTTTTTGCACAAGTACGAACGGTTCAACTGTCATGAAATTTTCTCCATTTGTTCTTAGTTTTTGTTCTCATTTTAAGTAATTGCTACTCTATGCAAATATTTGTGTCACACGGGGCTTAGTTTATCGATTGGATTGAGGATAACACCAGAAAAGTGTTTTAATGTTCACATGAAGAAAATAAAAGACGTTTTGCCTTGTCTGTAAAAAATCTCTTACTCTGAAGAGAGTACAAAACATAAATTAAATCGATTTTCCATATTTTTATCGTATTTTGAGTGATTATCCACATTACACACGAGAAATCATTTTGAGAGGTGAAGTGGAACTGCCAAGAGCAATGGTTTTGCAATAAAAACGTTCATAGAAAAACCGTAAGTAAAGTTTCCTGGAGCCTGTTGAGTATGATCTCTGCAAGAATTTGAGCCTTATGTGTTTATTCAAAGGTTACTGAGATCTGCTCAATTTTCTCCCCTAACTTAATTTTCACACCTCGCAGTCTAAATGATCTCCTTGATTCATGGGTTTTAGTGTGGAATGTATCAATGTCTTAGAGATCTAAGAAATTTATATGAGTTGTATTACTCATATAGCTGTGCTCCTGATTTAATGGAACATATTCATATGATGATAATATCAAATCGGTAGCTAACTTGATGAACATATGAATTTTCACATTATGTATGTATGCAGTACATTTGTTTTCTTCACTTTTGAATGCATTACTGAATTCATATTTTGCTGTGTTCGCCATATGTTTGGGAGAAAACTTCAAAGTATATCTATTTAACTTAAATAATTGAAAAAAGCAAACCTTTTTTTTGCATGAGTACCCTTAAAAGTGATGCAAGAACATAGTACTTTGTCACTTGAATAAAAATATAAATTAATATAAAAAAATTCGATTATTTATACATAATTATTATTATTTTTTAAGCAATAAATAAAAAAATAAAAATTTATTAAGTAATAAATACTTCTGCCTGTATATACATGAAATATACGAAACAGGTTGGTTTAACAGCCATCATAATTTGTTAATTGATTTTCATTCTTCACAATTCAATTTCACCCCCTTAAAGAATGTAACTCGCTTCTACGGATTTTCGACAGATCCACAAGCTCTACTTTTAGTAGAGCCCTCAGTTTTTAACACTTGACATTGATGGTCGTCCTGGGCGAGCCTAGATTTTAACACAATGTCAAACCTCTTCTAATTTGCACCACTCATTTCTTTTATTGAAGGCAACATTGTGGCGGAAGAAATTTTTGAATAGTTAAAGAAATAAAAAAACAAAAATTAACGTTTATCTGTTTAGGAAAAGACATGCCTCAAATTAATTTTTGATGTTAAATTTGGCAGAGATGATAATAACATAAATGCCCAGCAGAATTCTAAAAAAAATGAGACTGAAATCCTTCGATTTTTTTGCCCAAAAAAAAGAAAAAGAGGAAATAGATTACACAGAAAATTACTATAAAACTATTCGTTAAACCATTAAGGTAATTATACTTAAAATTCTGATATAATTTTATAACTAATTTATTTAAGTATAACTCAATGGAAAGATAGCACTTGCTAAGGAAACAACTCAAAGATCTGACCAAAAATTAAATAAAAATATTGGCTACGTCGCTGAAGATGATTTTGCGATGAAATTCATCATCTTAGCGCATCTTCTTCAGAACCAAATCGGACAACATACATACCTCGCTTCAAATAGTCCATTAATTCTTGAGTCAGCTTTAACTTGTACGTGTGTAAACAAAGATTCTTACGCCAAATACTCTCTTATGTGGTCTGAGCGGTGCCCAATTCTTCAGAACGCAGTGGTATTGTCTGATACCAGAGTTGAATGGCAGCGATATTTTCGACATTTCGACCCACCCGTTATCTCACTGAAACGGCAACATCACACAACGTGCAAGTGCATAGTTCACGGCACCACCTCTTTCGAATTGTTGACAACACTCAAAGAGTATCAATTTTCTAAGAAATGCTTCTCAAATTTCGGCGTTCGGAGTCGGCAAAAAACTGTAGGTCCCTTCTGCTCGCGAGTGAACAGTAGCACGCACAACACGAGTAGTTGTTGTAGAAGCTAGGTCCTGATCCCTTGTGGGCTGTAGTGCCATTCAATTAGTAATTATTAATTCTAGTTAACGCTTTTGAAGTTGCAGCCACTGACTTCGAATTTTGGTAAGAAATTTTTATAATTGAAAACTTTGCATTCGTTCCTTGAGTATATTGAATAAATTGTCAGTGACCGTTTTATGACTAGTGAAAGAGTGCGTTCACAAATTAAATTCAAATTGTTCAAGTCCTTTTGCATTAGAGAGAGAGAGAGAGATCGTTAAAAATGACGTTGACTTATTGTATAAGTTTTGGTTCTGAACTCCCTTCCTTTCCAACTCCTGAGTAAAATTTTAAATATCACAAAATTTTCTATTCCGTGGAAGCACTCAATTAAAGTTGTTCGGATTGTGATGATAAATTAACACAAACTTCAGTGGTATCACGCATATGCATTTTATTTTCAACCGCAAAGTCCGGTGGTATTGTGCTTGATGCGTTTGATGTGAACTACACTACACTGTCCTTATCACATGCAAAAGCAAGATATTCTATTCCTGAGTGCAACTCGCTTTTGCAAAGCTTATTTCTTCTTATTAAGAGTCTTATATTCATTATGCTTAAGTTATTTAGAGGATAGGACTTGACTTAACCCTAAAAACTCCTAAGACCGTCAACAGATGGTCTTCGTAAAAATTATGTTCTCATCCAATTGAATTATTTTTTCACTTTACTCTTATAAAAGCTTTTTGCGGGTTAAATTTACCTCTACAACAACAATAAAGGTTAAAGGTGAGAAGAATAGTTGTATAGGTGATATCATTTGTATAAAAAAATTGTACAAAAAGGTAAAAAAATTAATTGTGAATTTCGTCTGTGGGTTAAGTTTGGACTTATGCATAATTTTCACTCAACACACCTTAAACGTGAAAGTTTGAGCGACAAATCATAGTTTAAACAGCATTGTCTGTTTTTTTTATTTAATCACAGAAGTTGCTAAACAAGTGCAAAAATGTCTCATTTTCTTATAGAGAATCACCTTAAAATCTCCTTAAGTTCAATTAGGCTTTTCTCACAGTCTGTGAAAGACCAAGGACTAGCTTTTCCAACAAGCAATCCTCTAAATCGTTTAATTTCGCGGTTCAAGTTGGTAGCACTGTCAACAACAGCCAAACACGGCTGTCGTTCGAAGTGTCATATGACACAAACATACTTCAAAAGGGGTTTACTGCGTTTTACGCGACGTTAATGGACATCGATCGACTACGCAATCAATCGGTTAAGTTGTGCTGAAATCTGAAGAGAGTGGTAGTGTACCTGATGTCATAAGGCCTCTGCATCATAATAATGTACAGTCAGTCAAAAATTTTGGCACTCTTAGTGCAAGTGTTGCTGATAAACCGCATTTATCGCTTTCCCTTCGTTTGTCATGCCGTCTACCACACTACGAAGTATTTTGCATTTGAGAATCTCTCCGAGGTGGTTATTTGACAAATATTGTTTTTCAGACTTAATAGCAAAGCCCAAACTTTAATAAGGAAGGACGGCAAAGCTGTATGTATTTTATTAAGCAGTACTTTCACAAACGAAAAAATTGTTGACCTCATAATTCTATCCCATAAGCGGATTTAACCTTAATATCGATTCTGAATGGCTAAATTTTGCTTTTTTCTTGGAACAGACTATAACTACTCAGAAAAAGGTTGTCACCTACGTGACAACTTTCGACTAAATCGGGTCTGATGTAAATAGGAACAATATCAAGATCAAGCGCAGTATTGTTGTTGAAAAAAGCTGCTTCTTTGGGCTTAAGATTCAAATGAGACTTCCCTCGAAACACCAAGCAGACTTTATAGAACACTCTGATCATCCCCCTTTTGCTCTATGGCACAGAGACCTGGACTTTATTGCAAAAAGGTGAAGAAGTTCTGTTTGCGTTGACGGCGTCGGTGGGACACGATTCAACCAGGAACTGTACGGGCTGCACAGCGGCATGCTGCTATTGTAGTCAATCGTCTAAGGATCTAATGACTTAGATGACCAAGTAATGTAGACCAAATGGAAACCACAGCTCCGGCCAGTAGATTTTTAGATTCCGAACCATTGGGACATAGTAATAGAGGACGTCCTTGAATGAAATGGCGCACACAAGGGGATCTCAACCAACTTGGTGTGCGCAACTAGAGGCAGTTGGCGAAATATCATGCTGGGCGGAAAGGTTTGTTGGTTTAGGCCCAGATCCACTGTCGCGCCAAAAAAGAAAAAGAACTGAAACTACAATGCAATGCATATTTTTGAAATTATAAGAAGAGAGAAAGTCTGATAAAAGATGAATGTTCTGACCACAGAATAGTGCCCGTCCGATCTCAACATCTGCTGCTCATTCAAGCTTACTGCTGATCACAATAATTTATTTGCAGTGCTGCAAAGTTTTGCATCAGTCCTGTTGCGAACTTTTGCTAATCGGAATCAGACAACACAAATTTTGGGTTGTCAAGGGAAAAGTGATTAAAATGACTTTTCTATTTATAACCATACACACACGAAATATTGATATGACAACAAAGTGTCAACAAACACATATTTTATTTTTACACAATCTTTTTCGCTTTGTGCCGAACTGTAAATCAAGATAGTCACAAAAATTTTGATACGGATAACACTTGGATAAACCTAAGAAAGCCATATTTTTTGGGGGAGAGTATGATTTATTTTAATTTAAAACGAACATCATGTTCCGCGATAAGTTGAGTATCCAAATGGATTTAAAAGTAACGGCACGTGATAATGCTGTTCCCGTTCACATTCTACCACAATTTCTATAAACGGATAAAAGCTTTTAACTCTATTCTGTTGGAAATATTGATGAACGTCAAATTTCAGCTTATAAACGCCTCCTTGAAACTGATCTGCTGTTATTAGGTGTGAGACACGGCCATCAGCATTTGTTGTTGCCCGACTTATAAGCTCCCATGAATCATTGGCAAGTTGATATACAGTGATTGGCACTTCTTTTGCCGGCTGTCCCCTCGATGTGTCTAAAATGTGAGTGGAAATCGTTTTCTCCTCTGGTGTCTCAGACATTTTATTTTCTCCAAGATCCTATAATTAGAAAATATTTAGAATATTTGAATGAAGCGGCCAAGGGCGAAAAAATTAAATAAATAAAAATACTGGAATTGTTTCGATCCGAAGACGCACGCGCTCCCAGCTGCTCATGTTGTTGCCGACAACTGACTGCACCTCTCTGTAAGCGAAAGAGAGATTAGCAATGATTTGGATATCTCACCGTTATCGCTTACTTTATTTGCCCTGATAACCGTATATATGTGTATCACACTTGGTCATATCTCAGTTTGAATCTGTCTTGATAAATTTGATGCATTAAGCCACAAACATAATAAAAGTCGTCATTTAAAACTCTCACGTCACGTCTTACGTTACTGATAAGCCAAATAATCTGGTTTGCTAAAGATACGAATGTCGTTTAGTGATTATTCGAGCTGGTAACCATATGAAGACTGAGAATAAATTAATAAGACACATTTTTCGAAAGTGGTACACTAGAATGAAAGAGCAGATTGAGAAAGCAATAAAAACTCTCAAAGCGAGATATACATGCACGAAACTGTTAAACAACAATGAAATTGCATTCAACTGGAATGCGAGTAGATAAGGGAGCACTTAAAATAAATGCGAGGAAACAAATTAGATGATGATGATTAGATGATGTAAAGTTATCTAAAAAATTCATGCAATGCACGATGGGATCCAAATAAAGGTTGTGGAAAAGCTTGTAGGGGTTTTCTTCCAATCTTACACCTCTTATGACAAAGATGTTTTGGTCCAGAAAAACACTGGAATTTAGCCACAAATTTGTCGATGTCAAGGCCTAATATTGTAAAGTGCAAGGAGGTGAACTGTATAAGCAAGTTCCAAGTTTCCGACCAAACTCGACAGATTGTGTAATGTAAATCATTTTACTACGTCAAAGTTGGCAATGAACTTTCAAAGAACCTTTAGATCAATCGGTCTCGATCATACTTGAGCAGATCTTTTTTAATTCATAGGTCAACACTGGAGACATACTTAAGTTAAAATGGGCAACTAATATTCACAAACTAAAAACCCGGCAGCGTCGCGCTTTCAAAACTTCTTGGAATTTTGGTTTTCCTAAATTTAGTCCTCAAACATCTAAAAGGTCGTTCACTTGGCAACACGATTGGGAGAAAACTGCGAGCCAGCAATCGTGTGTTGTCATAAATGATCGCAAAATGGGTTTGATAGCAAAACTAAGTCAATTTTCCTATTAGAACGGTATGTCGATTTGTCGTTCCTCCCCGGCCGCACTGCTTTTGCAGATATTGTTCAAGGGAACATTTAGACTTTCAGCATGCTTGCTGGTAATACAAAGACCGGTTATAGTTTATACAGCCAGGCTTGCGTTGGATCTTTTGAGCGATAGAAACAGCCTTGAGTGATTAAAGTTACGGGAGGGGTATATTTGTTTTTAAACGCGGAGGAAGGCATTATTAGGCCAATTTTGGCTCATCAAGTGGGTCACGTAAACCTGTGCTTTTAACTTGCTTGTGGCGAGATGTGTTCATACTCCTGAAGTATGGGTAGCTTTTGCATATCCGGCTAAATTAAATTATCTACAATGGAATGTCTTAATATTCTGACAAAGAGATTAAATTGCAACGCGCCTTGGGATGTGCGGCAATGACTGACCGCCTTGGCGTGTAATGAGATATTGCTTCCTGACTATCTATGTAATGACATCCTTCGAGTATACACTGTCCTCCACTTCCCACTCATCAGGACAGCACTTAGTGAGTAGTCAGCTTGGAACATAATTCAGTGAATGGGGAGTCTGCACGAAAAACTAATATTGTGAAGATTCTTAAAGTAAATGCATGGACAACAAAGTTTCGCTATGAATGGTCTTTTTCTCACAAACAGTTGACGCAAATTTGTTGATTGAGCGTTTCTAAGGCGATTATATTGGTGCAAGTAAATGAAATTAATGAAGACAATACTTTGTATTACACGCCGAATATTCCATGTTTAATTGAACACTTCACATTTTTTCAAGTAAGTGGCGAGATTTGAAAAGGTTTCCGTAGATAATTAGTACTCTTTTGTCAGCAACTTGAGGTTGGATGTGTCGTGAAGACAATCTACTGTCGTGACGATACAACGAATGAAAGAAAAAGACATGAAGATAGTCAAATAACAAGTTTGTACAATTTATTTGTACTGCGGATGATTCTACAGGAAGATACGAAAGTTTAAACTAGACTAAACTAGACTTTTCGTAGCTAATACTCATTACCTCGGTATTTTCGGTGTCATTCCCGGTACCAAAAATTTAAAAACTATATTTATAAACAAAAAATTGTGAATTGTGAGTAGTACGAACCATCGTGTTTTCGTTTGGGCCGGTATATCGTGTTGTTAATGGCCTTGAGTACAAAAAACTGCGTAGTGTTTAGAAGATTTTGTTTTATTATGAACTAGCAAGAGTTTAAATTCAAAACAGGACCTTTGGGATGGGAGTCTACTTACCCATTAAACTATGATGACCACCGTTATTGACTACTACTGCAATAAAAAAATTACCGCCAAATTGAATTTAGATTTGTTGGGCTTCTATTAGGAGACACTTGTGTTTTCTTTTAAAGTTGGCACTACTCTCACAGATGTGACGAATTTCACGTCATAAAATGCATAAATGTTTTAGCTACGGGTTCTTTTGAATTTTTTGTTTTTCATAATATCTCAAACTATTCAACAATGCCATACCGGAAGTGGATTTAAAAATTTATAAATACGTGGGGTTTTGTATTGTGACTTCCATAAAATAGAGAGCTAGCTGATTTACGCGCTAAAGGTTCCAGGTTCTTACCAGATCAGTTTACTAACTGCACTTAAAGAGTCCAAGTGTCTTTTTAAAGCCATCAAAAAACTGTATTCCCCCCTACATGTGATTGAACAATAGAATGCATAGCACGATAGTTGCTGAAGAAGTTAGATTTGTGTCCCTCGTGGGCTGATACACCACCAAATTTTACACTTTAAGTAGCATACGTGTATTATAAAGCTTCGTTGGACTACGGTGAGGGGGATGAAATCCATTTTTGTAATTATTTATTGCCCACAGGATGACAATGCTCCTCTATTCTAGTTATAAGTTATGTTATTTTATGTATATATTTCTGTTTGACAAATAAACAGCATCTTTAATTGTTTTTTTTATAATTTCAGGTGAAACTGGATGATGAAGAGAAAATCACTCGGTCAAAAACACATCTGCCTACAACCAAATCGTAGACAACGAATGGGATTATGTCAGGACATGTTAATCAGAATCAAATGAATAAAGAAATAAACGTTTCAACGATCAGACTTAATAGCACGATGGCTAATACATGCAAAGGTTGAAAGGCAACAACTGTTAAATATATTCAAATAACCATGAAACAGAAAACGGAAACAACGTGAAAATCAATCTGTTACAATGCAAATTCAAGGAGGAATTGATTATTCAATGTGAAAGGAACAAACTGCCCAGTATGTCCTTTCTAACCACCACCACCACCGTTACTTCAACGTTGTTGAATCCGTTTTGAAATTAAAAATATTTTTTTTGAAGCCATTGAATATTCGTTGCTCTTTTTGGACTACACGGGAGGTCACAGCACACAAGTGCACACAAAAGTCCAACAGGATCAAACAGCAAACAATAGTCGATGACGACATCATTTTTTCTTATTATCTTTTGTATGGTGGCTTTATTACCAGCCAAAACAATCGAAGACATCCCATCACCGGCTTCTGGTGGCGATAGGTGGTCGGTGGTGACGGGTAACAGAGATAGGATCCATAGCTCGTTGATGCCGCCTACATCTATTATCGACAATATCAGCAGCAGTTCGAATAAAAGTCCTCATCTGGAGCAACATAATCACAATGCCAGAGCACCAACAGCGTCAGTCATCCATCAAGTGCATTTCCTCGATGCATTGTTGCCGCCATCACCGTCACCACCGTTATCATTACTGCCTAAGCCCCTCGCACAAAAGCAAAATGCCCAAAATACAATCAACAGCACTGCATCCACATGTGGTGGTTACTATCGAGCGTCCACTGGTATCATTCAAACGCCTAACTTTCCACGAAAATTTCAAACGCCTATTGAATGCGTGTGGATTGTCGACGCTTCCGAGATTCATGCTGCAGCCGGACCCGGAACAAACGTTTCCATAGTAGTGTACCTCACGCAGTTGTACGTTTTAGGCGGACTCAAATTCACCGAATACATGTACTATAGCGACGATTACAAGGTACCCAGTCATCGAATTTTCCAGCTCACTGAAGACGATGTCACGAAAGTGGCGTGGATTCAGTTTACGAGTCAGTACCTAGAGATACGATTTGAGATGCGCACTTTGGATGGCACCCATCTCAGGGCATTGGATCGGCTTTTGGACGTGTACGGATTCAATATAACGTACGAAGTGGATGCCACTGTAAAACCATATCAATGCAATGCGATGCAATGCAGATTTCTTGGACATTGTTACGCCAATTTCGACTACACGTAAGTAAAAGTTTTTTCACGATATGTTGTGTATCTTTAGTCGATTAAACAGGACATACCCAGAAAGTTTCTATCTGTTTTTCAGGTTTCAAAATTGCGTGAATGTTCTGCTGCGATATTTGTTGCTTTCCGGTCCATTTTGTCGACGGAATTTAATTTTGTTTTGTCTCGTAAATTGATTCTGCGAACGTTTCAAATAAAGATGTGTGTGCACAATGGTGTGCAAGAGAATAAAATTGCATTTGGAAAATATATACTTTCGTTCTAAAATGTTCTTGCATTGGTTGCGAAATCCCCTGAAGTCAGTCATGTGCGCAAGCATTATTTTCTTTTGTTGACATTCGTCGATATTATGTTTTGCTATCGAAAATAATGGAATTTACAAAAAATTCAACTGGTTTTTTGTTTTATGAAATCTAATGGTTGATAAAAGCATTCTAACGTTTTGCATTCAAGATCTTACGGGGCTATTCATTTTGTGGTTTCAAGTTGTCAGAGCTGGCATTTAACACCTGCCAAACTCATCTGTCATTTGATGTAACACAATACTAACTGAATGTTTGCCATTAATGGCGGTGTATCAAATTACAATGGCGTAGCATGGTAAAACTATGAAAATTTACTACAGAAGGGGTTATGTAAATATAGCACTTTTTTGCCTTATACGAAAGTGTGATGATCCGAATTATTATTTTGCATCTTGATTTGCATGTCCTTTCTTATAAAGTTCAACTAAGGTAACAAGTAAAGCCTGCTCACTATTCACAACGTCGTACATACACTTCTTGGATGTTGAAACAACAAACAATAAGCACCGATTTTTTTAAGCAATATTTTCTTCAGTAGTGAGGATCATTTCTCACTCCGTGGATGAAAAAACAAAGAGAATTGGACGGCATATAGTCATAAGAAGTAGGAACACCAAGTCACATAACACAACCAATTAAGGTTTTATTGATAAGTTTCCTGGTAGCATGTTTACACGTTTTTAACCTCATTTGATACCGTTGGATTTTTTGTTTACGCAAATACTAGGCAATACTACTCAAGTTATGGCCGCGATACCTCCCGTAATGTACGAAAAAGTGGTTAAGGGTTGCATCAGTAAAATCGCATGCCGCATATCTCTTTCCGCCATTTGACTTGACTAATGACAAAGTTCAGGCTTTGTAAGGAAATATCTTTATCGGAGTGTGTGGTTTTCTTTCGAAACTGAAAAATGAAAGACCCTATATATACAAATTTTGAGTTCTGTGTATAGCTATATCAGTGAAAAATGTATGAAAAGTATTTTGCCTTTTCTAAAGAACCATGTTCTTTGAATCGCATTCAAAGAATGACTAATCATAAAATTTAATAGATTTCTTAATGGCGTATTTCCAATATCGGATATGTCTGATTTCCGTGACTCCATGACATTATCGGATATAATCTGGTTAAGTTAAGAAGAGGACATGATGTGTGTTGGTTTTTAGCATGAACTCTCATAAACTTGTGACATAAAAATACCCCACGAGAGAATGTTTTGGTCAGAAGCACGAACTTGGTCGCGAGTAACCAAAATCTTTTCTTTCGCGCAGTTAAGTTTATATATTTTCTTTCGTTAGCTGCTCTACACGAATATGAAATGGTCTTCCCAACTCGATACTCCTTCCCTATTACTTTCCTCAGGCATTTAAGATCAATGTACTTTCAAACCTTTAGTTCGTCTCGTGACTTAATTCATCACTTAATCACTTAAAGGTATTCAAATCCCTGCTCGTCCAAAATGACCTACTTGGGATGAAGTGTGTGGCCGTTGTCTTAATGTGGTCGATATCCATTTTGATGTCCAACACCTTCATAAGAGAGTGGTAAAACAATACAATAGGCTTTGCCTAAAATGATTTCTGCAGAAGTTGTATGGTCTAGGAAGAATCATCCTTGCGTTTGATCTGCAACTTCCCGACGTAAGTAGGCTTTCGAAACAGTGTAGTGGGTCTTCAACTTAATTCATGCGGTGTGCTAGAGATGTAACTGTATTGTGTGCTAAGATGACGTAACTTGTATTATTTCAGCTGTTATTAAACGTTTTGAAATGGCTGCTTTAGTGTCACCCAAAGATTCTGCGAGCTCTTATGTTTGACAACAATAAATCATACAGTAATGTTTCCAGTTCTTATCTTCAAACTTTTTTGGTTGTACAGGACGTTCGTCGTCTTCCAAGCAAAAGTCATCACTTTTAAATCGCGCAAACAAATTTTGGCACGTTCGCTCTCCTAGTTTTCTTCATATTAAAGTAAGAACTCCCCGCAAAAACACTTTTTCAGGCGAAAAGTTCGACATATTTGAGTGAAAAAGTTAAGTTATAGACCAAATATTTTCACTAATTTACTGAATTTTCTCATCAACTCGGCTCCAAATTCGATTGTTTACATCGTGTCCTGGAGGGGCAGCGCAATGGTTCTGTTTTTGAAGTGTATAATCTCCCTATCTATATGCGTATTCGCCACAAGTTACTAGCTCATTTGTACTTAACTCAAAATATTTTGGAAGTTTAAGTGTTTTGGAAACGACAATAAGCCTATTATCATTTCACAGACATTTGACTAATTTTCCCAAAAGATGCTTTTGTCTACTCACAAAATTTATTCAGTGGAAATTGTGCATTTTCTACGAAATGCATCATGTGACCTGTGGCAAGAGCAATCATTCCTTTGCAATTATAACTATAATTTTCCGTTTGCCCTTGCCACCTCCAGGCAATAAGTAAACATCAAGAAAATTACAGCACTCCACAAGAGACTCCATATAAAACAAAGTTTCATACTTTAATTGAATTCAAAAACAAGAATAGTCAACTGTCATTCAACTTTCAGTTATCCGAATCTCTCCTTAGTACGAGAAAAGATGGCGGTGATTTCAGAGACTGCCTGCAAAAAACATATTTACTAATTGCATTTCGGTAAGCCAAAAGAAATTGAATACTTCTATTTTGGATGCTGTCATTAACGTTTTTTACTCACCGTTTGCATTTGTTGCAGAAGCTCTTGAATTTTTGGCTTTTGCAAATGTAATATGCGGTCTGTAGACTGCGGTAATCGAGAAGACAAAGGATTGTTTTACACAGCCAGTCAGTCATATACAAGATTCAAACATCTTCTCATCTTCGCTTGCCTGTCGTCCATTAAGAATGCGAACGATTTTGGCAGGATGTCTCGGAACGTATCTTCCAATTCAAAGTCCGAATTTGTGTCACACACAACTGTATGTACATTATGAAATATTCAAGTAAATGCCATCTTTTATTTACAGTATTGAGAGGATTTAGGAATGCAGGCAATTGTCGGGTGAACCAACAAAACAGATTCTGAGATGTGAACGATTATCGTTTTTTGCCTCAAACTTGAACAGGCGCCAAAACCATATGGGTATGTCTTACATTGGCAAGGAGTACCATTTGCTGTTTCGTTGCCATTGGATATGAAAAGAAATTACAGAAAACCCTAAATTATAAGGGAATTTATAGCCCAATGAAAATTCTATTCAATGAAAAGTTGTGCTTGCTTTTAGGTTTGTAGCCAAATGTCTTGTGTGCAAATGACAATGCCTGATCTGAAATGATATTCGGGGTGAACGATTCAAATGCATTTCGTTATAAATGCAGTCATTTTATAGATGCAGAAAAGTATATCTAGCAAATGTAAACGTCGATGTCCTTACTGCACTCTTACGTTTCATAAATCTTCCTAAACTTTCAACAGCAAAGGCGGTTTAACTTTGACCATTATGAAGGTGATGTATGTCGATCTGCATTTTAGTACCCTTCCCTATACCTCCTGTTGTATGAAAATCTGATCCATCGTGAACTTTCGTCTTCCTTCTTCTCTTCTTTCCTTAAGCACCACTTAAGGAGAGATGTTAAGGTTAGTGATAAATTTGGTAGTTGGCGCAGTGGTAGAGGACTGTCTTCTCGTGCAGCGGACAAAAGACCCTGATCAGACATACATTCATCCGATAATATTAAACAAATTCAGTTCGTCTTCAGTTCAGTCCTGGTCGGAAGAGAGAATACTTATTTTTATAACTTCTGTGTGCTAAAGGCATTTCGAGCGCCCTTAAGTGATCGAACTTAAGGCAACGCTCGGCAGAAGAATGAACGAAAGAGAGAGGGAGGAGGTAAAATCGTACTTTGATCGTAAATACGTGTGGATTGTAATGGGAAATGGGAAGTGCATTCCATACTCATGTGGTACGGCTAATGAACCAGTTTCCAAACGTCAGAAAGTTGGCTTAAGAGTGAACTAATGATCAATCTAAGCTAAACATCAACCACGTTTGAGTTCTTGAAATGGAGGAATGTTTTTATGTGAGTGTCTTTTCCATGGTCGCTGAATTTTTTTTTTCTCTATCCTATCCTAGTCCCTATCTACTGCTCAATAGATGCCTTTATATCTGGTTAAGGGAGAAAGGAGAAAAAATGGAAGCTATAGCAATGTTGTATTTATTTTCCTGAACAAGACTGTATGTTCTAAGGCAATCGTCAAACTTATATATAGATTCAAAACATTAATTTTGTTATGAGTGACCAGCTTCCAATACTCTGGAGAATCAAAATTCCATTTTATCCATTTTTTGGGAATAGTAAAATGTTCTTCAATGCAATGTTTGACAGCTGTTAAATTTATATACGTATATCTTTCAGACTCGTAGGTTGTCCATCCTGCCCAGCAAAGGATGTTGGCATTCTACTTCTGAATCTAAAAGTGTTTGCTCAACTTCTGTGTTTAGTATCGATTAAAGTAAGGTATGTGTCGTATTTCCTATTGTTCCATTCCATTTTGTCGTGTGCATGTCTCCCTGTAAACATTGCAATACGGAAGTGAAAACGCCCGCTTAATATAAATTTAAGGAACAATTACAGAAGACTATCTCGACATACGTTACGCGTGTTACGCGTTGAGTGGAAAATGTTATGATCACTTACACCGACGGGTCTTTTAAGCAGATATTGCTTGATTACAATCTTGCCTTGTGCTGTGTTCGTTGCCATTAAGTTATCCCTTTCAATAAGACGGCGGAGAAAAAGCAAGAAATGGCGAGTTTGTTACTAGTAGTTGAGTAGAAAGCACCCTTCCCCCAAAATCAAACACTGAAAATTAATAGACTAACAGATGCCAATGAATGGGCTAAACGTAGAAGAAATTGATCAAATACGTTTAGAATATCAACGCAGTTATGACTAAAATTCAGTCTTTCACGGTCGAAATATCTCATAACACTAGGCAAAAGTGTTGTGCGTCTGATTACAGGTGTGCTTCCAATATTCTGATTTCTGTAGGGTTTACGGAGACGACAATGAGACCGTCCTTCACAAGCTTGTAACCAGCCGATTTCCTGCAACGACCAGAGATTACGATCAAAAACTATCTTTACAACAGCCTAGCTAAAGCAGGAAAGCTTGAGAATACTCTTAGGAAACCACACTGTCTAAGACAGTAAAATTTTAAGGGAGGAGTTTCTTCCATATACGTAACAAGTAGAGCAGAAAAATGATGATCATCTGTCATAATGGTCCCTGATGCGAAATAAGTAAGCTCCAGCAATTCCGCTTAAAGAACCACCATTTTCAATCTACAATACTTAACTGCTCCTGGTTGATGTACCCTTGCTTTTTCTACCCGTATTTAGTTGACTATTTTTTTGGAAACAATTGCCAACTCCCTAGCTGCACACCCCATGATATATTCTTTAGCATTAATAAATATTAAATATCTTAAAGTAAAGAATATGCAAACTAAAATAATGTAAAGTAGAAGCAAAATGAAACAAAGAAGAGTGGTATAAAAGAGAACTTCCGGTTCGGAGAGAGAAGTCAAAGTTATTTAGGTTGTTATTGGTAGTCAAAGGGAAAGAGTCGGGAAATGAAGAAAACTAAAGAAAAGCCGCAAGAGTAGATTTTTCCTATGTGCCCCATACAATTCCTAATGAAGAGCATTTCTTTTAGTATTTCTTTTTTTATGTGCGCTGAAACTCAAGTCTTCGTTAGATTGAGATATGTTTAATATCACTGGGTCAATAACTTTGCAAACACACTCAGCCTTTTATCACAATTCAAATCACACATAGCCTCAAAATAAAAATCACTCACTTCCTAACTTTAAAAGTAATAAAATTGAAATTTCTCTGCTCAATTTTACCTTTCAACGATTGTTATGCACTACATTCTAAACCACTTCCTCTTCCAAACAGAGTCACTTCGAATTTCTCAAGAGGATGCAACTTTTCTTCGGGAAAAAAAATGAAATTCATAAAACTTCGCTTGCACTTCTATTGCCGCCATCCATTATCAAATTCAATATTGGGTGCTTCAAACTTTAGGAGCACGAAATCGAATCTTTTTTTAATTGGCCTGGTGTACAATGTAAGCGTTCTATATAAAGAAAAATCGTTGTGTAAGCGACAGAGCGCAACTTGGTAAAAACTAATTAAATCCGGCACTTAATCCGGTATTTGTATGCACCAAGCTGCACTCGATTGGCTACCGGAATATTAATTGGTTTCAATGAATTAAACCAATTAATATAATTACTCTGGTAGCTAACGATGCAGATCGCTGTATCATTCCAAGTATAGCCTTGGGATAGCATTCAGCGTAAGCTATTGGATTAACGACCATTTTAAGGATTACATTATATCTTATTTTGGTTTAGGGACAGTAGAAACATTAACCGTGATCTCGTAATGGGTCTCCAATGACCAAGCATTTTAGTGCGATAATTAACAGAGAAATGGGCCGTATAAATTAGCATTCTATTCTTCTGCAAGCATATCTATTTACAAATTTTCCTTTCATTGAGATAGTTCATTTTCTTTAGGGTTGGAAAAAATTTAAACCATTGCTGTTTTTAATTGGTGTTTTAATAAAATTTCTTTACATATTGAGAAAAATATTTACTATCAAGTATTGTATTCTTAAGTCAATTGTATTTGACTTGATTAAGCCAGAAGTCTTAGACACTTTTTTCACCTCCAGAGAATTCTATAGAATACAATAAAAATTTTAAACTATTCTCTGTAATATCACTAGAATCCGTTTGCTTCCTTCAGCATACACTCTGATGCCAAGTCACAACAGCGGTGTTGTGTGAGTATGTTACCATGCTTCCAAGCTAGGTCTTATCTCTACTGATTCTTGCAAAAATTACAGAGAAGCTTCTGTCCCCAAGTAGCCAGGTTTGGACAGAATATCTCTGCTCCCCCATGTTTGATTCTCTGAAGGAACAATTGATTACCAAATAACAGCGTCTCATAAAATCTGCCCAATTCTCCCGTTCCCTTTTCCAAAATAGAAATGACGTTAACATACAGAAGAAATTGTATATTATCACCTTGCATACTGTATGACTTATATGCCTTCTAAAGATGGTCAAGAAGCACATAATAAAAGGTGCACTTTGTCTCTTGAAACTGACATCAGATTAGAGACCGGAAGGAAAATATAATTTAAATGCATTACGGATCAAAAAACTTCAGCAACGAGATTAGAGACCGGAAGGAAAATATAATTTAAATGCATTACGGATCAAAAAACTTCAGCAACGACGTGTAACAGCCCCTAACAAGCTTTAAATGAATTGGCCTAGTGCAAGTTACGATGGAACCGTGTTAAACCATGTTGGTTAAGTGCGTCGACTCACATGCCAAGGTTCCAGGTTTTATTCCCGAACGGAACATGTCGCATTTTTCACGGCACCACCTTTTTCGAGTTGCTGCCAGCACTTTAACAGTACTAATTGTTAATGAAAAGCTTTTTAAATCTATGCAGCGGTATCCCGTGGTGGATCTGACTTATCCAAAATATAAATTTCACAATGCAAACCTGTCTTTAATAATCTATGAATCCAAGTATCCTGTTATCCTTCTGTGAAATCACTGTGGCCTGTTCCTGACTTTCATCAAAGGAACTCTGCTGATAGAATAAGTAAACTGAATAGAGTATCTTATTCCAAAACAGGAAAAATGAACACATTTGGAAATATTAAAATCTAAAAAGTTAGAAGTACACCGAAGTACTAAACGATTAAGAACGTCCTGTAATAGGTTAGAGTCCGATATGGAAGTGACATTCTTATAGATCTTAAGGTCAACCGCGTAAAGTAAGTAATTTGACGATTGAAACATACCTAGAATGCCATTATTCAATAAAAGCAATAAAAGAGGACCGAAATGGCTTTCTAGCGTGGTCTAGTGAGTAAATGCTTCGACCAACACGCAGAAGGTCTAGGTTCGACAACACTCAAAGAATATCTATTGTCTACGAAAAAGCTGCTCGAATCTCTCCTTTCGGAGTCGGCAAGAAACTGTAGGTCCCTTCCACTCGTGAGAGAACAGTAGACGCATAACTCGAGTAGTTGTTGTAGAAACTAGGCACTGGTCCCTTGTGGGCTGTAGTGCCACTCAATTATTATTATTAAGTGGATTTTTTTGGGGTACGCCTGAGGAAACTAGTATATCTTTATATATAGATTTATATCTAAATCGAACTCATTAATTTTTACTTGATTTATTAAGTAGGATTCCATACACTTAGGGGGAAATTAATAAAATGTTAAATTGGATAGTTTAAGAATAAGGATTAGCAGATTATTATTTTTTTTTTCATTTATAATTATGGCAAACATTTATATTATTTATGAAATACTTGGCTCGGCCTCGCAACAGTTTTGATGGGCTTGGGCTTAAGCTCATGGGTTGCTTGACTGATACTGGCCTAAAATATTTGAATCGTTTTTAAACTGTTGAAGTTAAATCGTCTGTTTACAGTTTCCCCCATTAAAAACGCTCAAAGTTGTCACAATCGCTTTGGAAATAAATTTTCAATATCTGTTTAAGTGACTCATTTTGATCCGAAAGGAATGATAATCAAAATTTTAAAAAGGAAACGGTTTTCGGTGTCAAAATAAAGTATGATGAAAGAACAACGTTTGCTGACCCACCCTGCATACATAAATTTGGATACGTTTTTCCAAGAAACATAGAAGTCTGTTTTTAAACTCTAACCTCGATTTTGGGGCACTATGTGTCGATGTCGACGTGGATCTCTGATGGCAGTTAAGAACTTTTACAGCAACGTTCATACGAAATTAGTTTCATACATAAAACAAAATGAATTTGTGCACTTCAAATGTTGGGAGAAAATTGTGCTGCATGTGATTGCATGACTTCCGGCAAGTTGCACGTCATAGCTAAATTGGTAATCCTGTCAAACTTGTTTGAAACTTTCGTGTGAATAACATGAAATTTTCCTGAATCTTTAAGGAAGTCCCAGATGCGATGTTTAGCTATCTCAGCAATTATTAAAGCGCGAGAAAGTGTTCGCAAGTTCGCATATTATATGCATGCATTTTCGACTTCTTAAAGCCTTTAAAGAAATCTGATGGAGTAAATGAGAAACATTTTTGAATACCTTTTTTCCACACGAACAACACCTATAGTAACTCTCTTATTTCAAAATTCCTGCATCAAATAATGGGGGTTTGAATAAGGACCTTTAAGCCTTCTTTCGATAAAAACATATATTTTACTCTATTTTACTCTATAACAAATATTTTTTTAAGTTTTCTTGGCATTTGTACTCATATCTATTTGACCAAACATCATGAAGTATGGCACGCTTGAACAAAGCTTGCAAGTTTTTAAAAAAAACCCAATGGCTGATGTTGTTGTCCCTATTTACCACGGAGCCGAGGTAGACGAAGCCCTTGACTACCTTTGTCCGAGATGCAGATGTTGAGTATCCAGCATATACTTCGTCCTGCCCTTATGTATCGCCAAACCCATTTCAGCCGCTTCCCTTTCCTGCTTTACGACCCAGAGACTTGAACTTTATTAAAAGCAGATGATGAGATCTTTAGTATTTTCGAGAGGAAAGTTTTGCGTGCGACTTGTGGTCCTATATAAGTTGATGTCGTCTTAAGGAGAAGGTTTAACGACAAACTCTAGAGGCTGTGCGGCATGTGCCTATTTATGTAGAGCAGCTATTCAGCACTGTTCTGATCCGAAAAGTCTTTGACTCCTAGGCATTGGGACAATGCAACAGAGGATTATCTTGCCTGAGATGGCATGCGCAAATGGAGAAGAACCTCAACCAACATGGGGTGCGAAATTAGATACATCTGCCAAAAGAGGTGACGGATGTTGCTTAATGCCTAGATTAGTCAAAAACAGTAAAGCCACTCAAAATACGAAAGAATAATTAAATTATTATTGGATACATCAAATTGATTAAATCGAATTTCATTAGCTTATAATTTATAATTTTGAGCTAGCTGAATAAAACAAAGAGACCAAGAGGAATCACTTTTGTTGAAAGAAAAAGTCTAAGTGGTGCCGCCCTGGCGTTATCGTTAAGTGCGTAGGATCACACGCCTAAGGTCTTAGGCTCGATTGCGGGGCTGACTTAAACAGTCTCAATTGTAAAAGAAAAGCGTATTAACTTAGGCTCTTCGGAGTTGACAGTAAACTGCCAGACACGAATAGTTGTTGATGAAACTAGACCCCGTTTGTATAGCTCCATCAAATTTTTGTCTTAGTTTCTAGAGTTTCTCTGCACGAGAAAAGAAGAGAAAAAGAGAAGAGAAAGAAACTCGACGTGTTGTCTTATGATCTACATTCATATCTTGGTTCATATCTTGGTAGAGTTTGTAGAGTTCGCTATCAGTTGTGTTTGCACTTCTATTCGCAGTTTTTACAGACGAGACCACATTTTAGATTTATATCTAAAAACACGAATTTGATTGTTCAAGTAAAACGCTTGAAACGCAAATGGTTTGAAAGACTGAAACAATTTCGATTGCCAAGTGCGATGACTGGTTGTTGCATTTAAGGTTTTACCATCGCCTATGTTATGATAGCTACATTGACTTCTTCAATAGTGAATGAGAGTACACGGCACGTTTTTTTTCGTTCCCCTACGACTTTCTATTGCTCATGCAGCAGTTACTGCAAATTATACACAATCCCATCTGTGATTAGAAACTAAGTCACCCTCACAATTTCAAAAAGCCACTTTCTGAGGCGATATAAAGAGCTTTTCCATGAAACAGAAAAAAATACGGCGCAAGCATAGAAAATCCAGCGAAAGTTCAAATCGATGTGGATTTTCGGGGTGGGCACGCCAATTTTATCTCACACCGTTTCGCTTACTCGCATTTTTGGCTGAACATTGCCGTGGCAACACCTCTTGCACATCGAATGGAAAATTGTTTTCCGAGAATAAATTGAATTAACTTTAGCGTTTGTGCACTAAATAATGAAGGAATTGAGTGCATACATATATTGTTTTTTCATATTTAAAAAAAATATTGTTTTTTGCATAATTGGTGAACAATTTGGATTTAAGTGAGTAACTGAGTAAAATTTGGATGCAAATGATGACTTTCAGGATACTCCACAATCGGCGTACCGTAAACAAGTGGATTGATGCAGACCAGTGTGAACAGGGTATTTGTGTTTTCGAGAGAAAATTTGTTGATTGGCGTCAGGATAAACAAATTGAGGAGAATACTGGACGAAAAATTGTATGTGTTGCGGGTATTCAGTACTTATGTCCTCAACACATTGAATGACTAAGCCAAGTAAAAGAAATACTTTTCTTCCTCTCTCTTTCAATATGAGTCTTTATGATAACGACATGACGAATAACATCGTAGAATGAGATTGAATACACAAGTATCCACACAATTTGGAGGACTCTGCACACACAAATACAGAATTGAGGAGATTTGATGGACCAATAACGTTATTTTGAATACTATCGAGCAATAATCGAAATATGAAGAAAAAGGCGCATTTTCTTAGATTATTCATTCAGTTTTGATATTTTCAACTTTACTCATAATTGAAATACAATTTTGAAAATTCGAAATGTACGGAGAAGTATTCTTCACTGTGCCTGGCTTTTACCGATTTATTAATAATTGAGCTGCATTTTTATGAAATGTGTACACTGCACAAGATGTGTGTATTCTGTTTTGTGACTGGCTGTATTTGAAAAGCGATCGTTAAGATAAAGTTATCTTCGAAAGCACTTGGTAAATGAATGAACTTATTTGCTCAAAAAAAAAAAAACAAAGATAAGGAGCAAAAGTTGTTATATTTTAAGAAATCAACGTACATCTGTGAAAAGGTAGTTCTATGTTTAGATCCGCACATGTGTGTAAATATGTGTATGATTGAATACTAAATTTGAATGGTTGAATGTTTGCAATGTCAAGCTGATCAATATCGTAGTTTGACTTTAACTAATTTATCTACGCAGACAGTTTTTACCACATTTTATAACAACTCTATCTAACTATAAACCATAGTGGAATATTAAATATATCCAATAAATCCAAATGCGAATACTAATAGAGATTGTTTTGACAAGACTGTTTCATGTTTTGTTTTTTTTTTTAACAGATAAATTTGTAATCCTGGATTTTGAAGGAAAGTCCCACATTTTGCTTAATTTTGTAAATTTGTGCAGCAAATCACAAGTAAAGATCCTAGCCAGCAGCAGATCAGCGGGTTTTGCAATACATTCAAATGAGTGGGATGTTCCGCATATGAAAAATGGTTTTGCTTTCGTTTTCTTTTGAAAACTGCATACAATTTCAATGTCAGATCTGTTTATATTCCATTACTAAATCCCCTCGTTAGTTGGCGCAGTCAGTGCAGTTGCCTGTCTTATGGATCGAATAGACAACGGTCAAATTCCATTCATTAGGCAATGCCTCCGATCCGATCCTCCTACGGATGAACCTGTTCAAAAGCCCAACCAGATCATCTCCAACTTCTTTGAACAAATCCGCGGATAATGCGTTCGCTCCAGGAGCTTTATTCGTCTTCCGTCTATATATCGTTATCCTGATCTCATCTAAGACGGGAAGATGGAATTCTTATTTTTCCAACTTAAGCGGGACGATTGTGGTATTTGTGTTGTCGTCGTCCTTTAACAGTCTGCACAAGTAGGTTTTCTAATTCTTAGCATTGACTTAGTTTTTTTTAATATTTCTTAGCATTGACTAACTTATGCACAAGCAGGGATCGTTCTGGTATCCTACCAGGTTCGGTGCAGTCAGAAACATTGGCCTGTGTTCTTAGGATCAGTCAGTTTGCTTAAATTTCGTAAACCTCTTCAGCGTAAGGCTCTCACTAAAGCATTTTTTCTAGTGTACTTAGAGTGACTTGTATAAAATTTTCGAAAAGGTTTTAATAACATATTTAACTTACTTTCGAAAACAACAGAAAGCTTCGGAGAGATCCACATAAATATTGTAGATGTCACGACATGTTGTGTGGATGCTCCCAAGCATACATGACTATCCACTCCAACATTTTGTCACTGCTTCTTTAGGTTTTGTAAAGAATTTTGTGGTGAAAGTTTTGGTTGATGTCTTTTTTGTAGAAACTCAATAGAACAAACCTTGACAACTTGACTAAATTCTCTTTGGCGTATATGTTATTTTTTTGAAGCATTCCTTTTTACTCTCACTGGAAGTAGTCAACGTCTTAAGTTCGACGCTGGTGTCCTTATGTAATTTCTTTGGATAATTTTTAACCATTTTTTGCATATTTCGGGCAGCATCTAGCCAATAAGTGTTCGCAGTGGGTAAGTGCTTCGACACACATGGTAAGTTCCCGGGCTCGATTCTCTGACTGAACCCCACGGCATTACCTCTGTCAATTTGCACACAACACTCAAAGAGTACTAACTGTCAATGAAAAAATCTTCAAATCTTGTCATTCGCAGCAGGCGAAAAACTGTAGGTCCCCTATACTCGTGAGGAAACAATAGCAAGCAAAACAAGAGTATTTTCTGGAGAAGCTTGGAGATAGTGACCTGTGGGCGGTAGTGCTATTCAATTATCATTATTATTACCTTGGCAACGTTGGGATAAGTTCCAATATAATGCGAGGGAACACAACCTAGCTCCGAAGAAATCGTCTAACTACCTCGAATCGCATTATTTTTTTTTTTTTTTTTTTTTTTTTTTTTTTTTTTTTTTTTAAAAGTATTTTTTTTATTTTGAGTTTTATTTGCATTAAATCTAGATATAAAATACTTAAACTAGCTATAATAACTTTTATTTTAATTAAAACTATCTTACTGGCTCCATGCGAGCACTCTAAGTTAATCTATGAATTTTTTATAATTGCCTTTCAGCTTCTGTGTTTGGTTCGAATCGCATTATCTTGCGGGGCTAATTGACGCTTTCAGAACGTAAAATGACGCGACCAGGAAAATTTTCATGCAATAAAGTTATAATTAGTTATACCGTTTTACTTGTGACCGAATTTTATTGAAATCAACAGGCCATCAACTTCAATCGCCGCCCAAAAATCATCGGAAATCCTTCGATCACATTGCCTTGTAGACGTTGGCATCTTAAAAAAAAAAAAAAAATACGGACACCTTTCGCCCAAAGACCACACGAAACTGTCACTTTAGATGCAACACAGTCTCTTCGTTCTCTTGGGGATTTTCTGAGCCAATTTTGTTCGTTTAAATACCCACCGAACTAAATACGTGTCTCTTAACTGACGAAAAAGTTGTTCGAAAAATCGATGCTCTGCCGATGTCTGTCGTTCTCAAATACAAGTAGCGTATACACCGCCTTGTTAATGTTGGGATGGCTTAAATTGTTGCGTGATTTGAACTCTATGTAAATGGAGTTACAAGTCTTGATGGAAAATATGCCAAAGTGATGTGTACGATACCACTCATTTGCCGCGAATTCTGGGAAATTGATAAATGCTGACCAACGGCAACACTTGCACCTACAGTACTTATGAATCAGTAACGCGTTCATTTAAATTTCACCGCAATTGCAATGATTGCTTTCATGGCGGGTCAACTGTAACGAAAATAATTACCCGGTAATGAAAAGTGGCTACAGTTGAGTTATCTTTTTCGTAGTAAGTTTCACAAATTGTATTGCGTTGCTCGATTGTTAAGCGACTCATAATCGAAAGTGACAAATGGAATTTCAGTTTGTATGGTGTCAAACTTCAGGACTTCTAACCTGAAACCACGAAATTACCAATCATTTGAATTTACTTATCATTTGAAAGTCTATTTTAATCAGCTGGGAGTAGACATGTATAATAACACATATTTAAGCTTCATGCCTCAATTTTTTTGACATATTATGGAGCAACCTGTTGTTCTGCGGTCCTGGCAGGTGAACTAGCCAAGAATGGAATTGAATTATTCCACCATCATCAAAGAAAACAAACTGCAGGATAGCGATAAGCAAGACAAGTCAGTGATGGATAAGCACCAGATGATATGCAAGACAGTCTCAGCAGGAAACTGCCGCCAGTCTCTCTCTTTTAGCCTGAGTAGAAGTCAATTAAGGAAATGGCAGTAGACACACCACAAGAAATTGCTTTCCAAATAACAACTATTGTCCCAGGTGTATGGAGAAGAAAATATGCTTCCCCATCCTCTGCAGTTACCACAATTAGGAAGGACCTGGGAACTTTCTACATTGAAGAACTAACTGACATATCAGACTATGATGTCAAGAAAATATGGATATGGACCAAAAATCAAAATAGTTGGATGCCGGCTTAGTGGCACCATGGTGGTCTCTGGATTGCAGCGCCTGCCTTCCAAGTATAAACATGTATTTTCAATTAGAAGTGCAGTTTTTTTTGCCTTCGCCTGAATTAATAAATACAGAAGCAAGAAATCCTTCTGCTTCTTATATATGAACACTTGTGTGGTTGGCCTGGAACTCAACATTTTGAATGACACCTTTCTGTATTCCATGGCCCTTATCTCCTTCGTAATAAATCTTGTGGTATAATTAAAACAGCAAATCCCAATTTGTATCTTCGTGTATCCTTTCCGTTTGCGTATGCTCATCCAACCGTAGACAATACACATACACCAACATATCAGTCGTTCGTTTGGCTATATTAAAGATTTATCCAGCGCAGGCATTTACAAGTCAATTTACTAATCACGTCTTCCCCGTATATCATTTCAAACACTCGGATTTAAGGGACTAGGAGAGAACTGTTTTAGTGCGGCGACTGAACGTTTAGTACTAGAAGAGGACGTGTTTAGTATATATACGTATGCGGCTGTGGCTCCTTCTACGCAGAAGAAAAGAATTGGCTCAGTATCTTGTAGGAGATTCCACCGGGTGAGCGCAATAAATTGTCAAGTGGAGGCCTATAAATAAAACAGTGAACGTTACAAGCGCACAAGGGAGCATTGCTGGACGTTAAACAGAAATTAATTGCTTGTTCGAACGGCGGGTGGAAGATGCGGGACGCACAGGACTTGCACGAAGCATGCCCGTGCGAACGTAACAAATATTTAATCTGAAAATAATAAGGTACCACTCATATTTATGATTGCTGAATTCACAGTCAGTATGCGTCCGTTTACGGCGGGCATGAATTAATGACCTGCTATTTATTGCTATAAGTGGCGGAAATACGAAAATGAATGAATTTCCCCTCATGCGGTGCAGTTTATCAACAGTTTTCGAAGAAATAAAAAAAATCATAGGAGTACATTGTCTAGCGTATGGTCCATATACAGGAGTAGCAGATTGAGTCGATGAATTAAAGCATTGAATTAATTATGTGCTATCGTATCAACTTAATTGAGGGGCCAGGATTTAAGGTTGTAGCCAAATTCCCATGGTAACTCTTACAAGGATGTAAACGGAAAACAGAACAGTTTGACTACAATCCGCCTTTAACACTTTTTGTGCCCCTGCCAAGAGCTAAAGCAGAACCTAAGTGCATACTCTCATCAAAGACGTGTTCAATGCTTAGTAGTGAGTGGGAGTTGGAGCTCTAATTGATAAAAAGCCAGGGAGTACACAAGACGTGCTACAAAGTAACCTGGGTATCGGTGGATAGACTCTTTTCAACTAAAATATTCACTTGGCGATTGGCCGTCGATAAAGGAGTAGTCTCTTGGATGTTCTATACAGACTGTCATAGAGCTTTCTACTTCCATACAATGAAATCATTCCTTTCCTTACTCACAGCTGAAGTTGGAAGGTTTAATGAAAACATTTAAGTGTCCAACGTTAGCAGGAACATACTAAATTGCTGTAAAAGAGGGTTTAACATAATTTAATGAAAGAATAGTCGGTCATGTGCAAAAAGGAACCAATGTCAAACATCTTACAGCTCGTTGCAGCAGCCACACAAGGAGTAGAAAGAAGAGAGCTGGAACCTTCTTGTTGCATAAAGGCTAATGAGGCTCACACCGCAGCGTGGAATGTGCGCTTGTCACATTTCACCCATCAACGCATTGAAGCAAGAAGCAGAAGAGGCTGGAAATAGCTACAACAGGAGAACTGTCCACAAAATAACTAAAGAGCTCACAGATGGCCTACAACTTGCTAATTTCGAACGAGGACTATTTCAGTAGGTGCTAGGAGTATGCTGCATTTTCGAAGGCGACCTGCAACCGATATCTGCCGATCTGTCCGTTCCAACAAATTTCCGATTGCGTACACCAGTAGTGGGGTGAACATCACTAGAGACGGAATATTGGCCGCTCTCATAGTCAATAAGTCTCAACCTACAAGTCGGTAGGACTTGTTGACATTCCCGCAGAGGTGTCATCGAGTAAATTGCAGAAATCACCCATACAGACAGCGTAGGCGATGCCCCGAAGAGAGAAAAGGGAATAATCGTCATGTTTTCCCAGAAGAGAAACTTCATGTGCAAAACCTTAAGACGGATTTGCCTGCTGTTTGCAAAATTATAGCGAGAATCATTCTGGATGGCATGAAATTGAACAGGTGAAAGCCACACTTGATGCTGATCATATCAACACCCTAAGGGTCATAATGGAACAGTGTGTTGAATATCAATAAATTTTTCATATGCTCTTCATCGATTTAACGAGAAGGAATTCGGCTGCGTCAACAGGGAGGTGAAGTATATCGAAGAAATTCATTTTAATTATATTCCCCCATCTCGCATTGTCAAACGAATTCGAAGTGGTGTCAGACAGGGCTGCGTATTGTAACCAATTTTGTTTTCATAGGAAATAAGCAATGCGCTGCGTGACTGCAGACAGAATAAATTTATAGACTCTAACAACTTATCTAACTTCCTCACAGGATCACTATCATCTTGTCACCCATTCTTCTCTCAAATAAATATTTCACACTGCCGGAAGAGAAAGTTGCTAGTTTCCAATACCTTTGGGCACGTTGTCTTGGTGATACCGAACTGGGAAGGCAAGGGTCCCAGGAGGAATAATTTTGTCAACTTAAAGACCATGTTACGAACATTTTGGTTTAATGTTAAATTCGTACAGCTGTAAGGTTGCAGGAACTGGAATAATGTAATAAACTCAAGGAAGCTACACACTTTTGTCAATATCGTGTAAACACCCTATAGACTCTATGATTTAAAGGTGTAAATGGCAGTGCAATTGAAACACGTTTCTAAAAGGTAATGGCTGTATTGTACGTTATGCAATTCAGTGGAATTCTTTACATTCCTTGAACTTAAAACATTGTTTCATTTCCATAGGACAATCACTTCTCATTCCAACTGTATGTGTATGTGTGAACTTGTTTAAGGGCGAATAATTTGAGAAAAAGAAGTCATACTCCTTACACATCAATGTTTGAGATATTTAAAATTTCTTAATACACGCATATTCCTGTTGATATTCAAAACTCTCAGAGTTTCAAAATTCGTCATCTTCAATCTTTTCCGATTTCTGAACAATTTTCTCCATACTACTTGTGTATGGGCTAAAATGCCCGAAACAGTGTTAATTGAAAGAAAGAACACAGACGTCCAATTAAGTTGGTAAAGCGACTGTTGGGAGGGGGTAGAGACAGAATATTTCCGACTTTGACGTCTTCCAGATATGGACCGGGCAAAAAAAAAAAAATAAATAAAATTTTTAGCCAACCCTCAATATGGAACCGCACTAAGTAAATTTGTGGAGTAGAATGTGGGCAAGCCTCAAGTTATGGTCATTTCCAAAAATCCTGTTTAATGCGGTGTACATGTTAGTAGAGTTCCATTGAAACCGATGGAGAAATTTAAGTATCTCGAGGTTTATTTCCCGAGTAAGGAGAAGAACTACTGTGAATTTTCCTGTAGGATTGGTAAAACTGGATCAATTTTGAGAGTTTGTTCCAACTCTCACCGATGGTCGTGAAATTTGACCAATGACAGAAAGAATAAGGTTGCAGAAACAGGTTACTGATTTCTCCATGCCATGGCAGGAGTTTCTCGCCGGGAGAAGTAAAGAAAAACGACGCTACTTGCGGGAACTCAATGTTGAGCAACTACTTCTTCAGACGGTAGATTCGATTTCATCAAGTAGGCGACCGCTTGGCAGATCCGGGACGAGGTGGTTAAATCAACCCTAAACTAAACTCGCCTAGTTGCGCTTGGGAATAGCACCTGATGAGTTTGAATAAATGGCGGAGGAACGAGCAGTCTGGAGGACTTACGTATGTGCATTGGCATGCCAGACGAACAAGCAGACACTCCGAAACGAAACGAAACCTCAAAAAAGTGTGTTAAATGTGTTTTGCCATTTCTCGTAAGTAACTTTCAGTGAATTCAGTTTACAACTTTTGTTTGATTTTACTTAGCGCAAACTTTTCAATTTTTGATTCTCCATAATATTGGCATGCAAATTTTGCCGAAAGCAAGTATGTTAAGCACTTTTCAAAATTTCAACACCCAGATCATAAAGCTAATCCAAAACACAAGCAGACGAACCACGTTAAACTGCAGTTCCACCGATCTTATTGTGCGTGGGGATATCTTACTTTCAACTGCCTACATTTCTAAAATGCTTGACACAGACGTAACTATATTTTATTCCTTCGTACAACTACTTCTTTCTCTGTGGAAGTAAGGAAATAGTGAAAATAAATAAACACTTTTTTCGAATATTTTCAATTCAGACACAACCTCGCAAACGTTTACTTCTGTGGTTTTGCATAGGAGAAAAAGGTAAATTACACTATAATGTCTTATTGGATGTTGCGAGACAATTTGCAAGGTATGCGTTCATATGACTGTGCAAAACATGCCAAAGATACAGTTTCCGGGTACCAGAATTCTGTGTACATAATTGTCTTCATGTCTGCATATGCGCACCCTTTTTTATGAATCGTATAGAGAAGCTCACGGAAAAAAGTTATGAAGGAGGCATTACCTGGGGGATATTTCGACAAATGTATCCACATATCCATTTCCATCGTCAAATATGTGTAAAATTGTATGTTTTCCCATAAACATTTACAATAAAACTGTACCAAATCACGCTAGCATGGTATCCGAACAGGTGCTCTCATCGTTTGCCGTAAGAAATTTAAATTATTATTTGTATTCATGCCTGTGTGTACAGGCGTATGTTTGAACGTTACACGGTGCCATATGGCTGTCACAGGCTATCAAAATGTAGATATGTCCTTCATACCCTCTGATCGAATGTCAATGGCAAAAAAATGTATTCACCCTGTGGGATGCAATTGGTTACCAAGCATCCGACCGCTGCTATACTGAATGCATGAATTTAAACCGCACCTGCATAGGAGATGCTTAACAAATGAAATATGCAAAAAAATAAATTGATAAATACAAACAAATCCTTTTATAGAAACCGGGCAAAAGCCTGTTTATGTGTCCTGATATGCGCATAGTTTTTAGTAAATTTTCATAAATGGAAAATGAAATAGCTCTGTTTGAAAAATTAAATGATTTTTGATTCTTGTTTTGAGGATTTATTATTTTTGATGTTTGCTATCGGTACATTTTAAAATTTTCATCCAGGAGGAGCCTTTAACATTTTAAATCGTTTTCTTTGTTTAGTGATTTTTTCACAATGAATTTTCCAACTTTTGGACATAAGTTACAAGATTAATTCTAAAACTCTTCAGTAATTTTGTACACCAACACCGATGTAAGAGAATTAAAAAAAATTGGAGACATGTTTTTGTTTACGTTATTTGAGTGATGTACATACATATATATATTTAGACTTGGCTTTTGACAGTCGAATCGAAGTTTTGTTTTTTAACACTTGCAACCGTAGCCGGAAGTAAAGAAAATTTTAGGAGCAATATTGGTCGATACTCTTAGATATGAAAAGAGATTGGATGCTCTATAAGGTCACAATTCATAGTTTAGAATTAATCAAAACTAGTTTCAAAGTAGTTGCAGTTACGTTTTTACGTAGTATAAGTTGACAAAAATTCACGATTAAATGTGCGCAAAGTAACTTCCACGGTAGGAGTTTCAAAAGATCATGTCGCGTTAACTCACTACGTATAACATTCGTTCCTTTCTTTGGCGGATTGTGCCCTATCTCGGACAGAGGTTGCCCTGCTGAACTGTGGCTACGAGCGAGATCCGGCTCATATTGATGTCACCTATCCACAGCTCGGGGTGTGACACACGATGATAGGACATCCTTCCTTATCGCCGTTCGGAGTCAGCAAAAGACTGTCGGTCCCTTCTACTCGAAAGAGAACAGTAGCACGCATAATACGAGTAGTTGTTATAGAAGCTAAGACTTGGTCCATTGTAGGCTGTAGTGCCACTCAATTTTTATTATTATTAAGCCTCAGAGGTCAGACTTTTGGTAGAAGTCATGGCTCGTACAATGTGACCTCAAATATTATCTTAATTATCTGTCCTAATTGGATTTGCCTCGTTGCCCAAGATAGGATAGGGATAGGATTTCTTGCACTCCGATTCGGGTGTTCTGTACAACCGGATTCAGGCTCGAAAACACTTTCTTTCAAATACCCTCACCTTTTCCATCTGGAAAGGAATTATGTTGACACACACTGCACAACCATACACTATGATTAGCTGGATGAGGGCCATATAGCAGATCACCTTCACTCTGGTATCTAGTTGGCTGTGATAAAGCAGCCCTCTTGTCTGTAGTCTACTGAACAATCTCATATTATGAGATGACCCCAAAGTTTTGCTTTTGATCCACTCCAGTGACTGATCGCTTATTTTGGTCGGGCTGCACCTAGCACTATCCTCTGATGCTTAGCAAAGTTTAAGCGTTCTTTCGTACTAACTGCTTCGTTTTTTATAAAAGCAAAATATTTCTTTCTGGGACTAAAACACTCCATTCCCACTTCGTCACACAGTCTGCTTACAGTTTTTGGATAGATATGTTTATACTCCATGTGAAGATGTTCTGTTTTTTGAATTCCGTTGACAGGGTATTTCTGTCTATGGAAAGCTGGTCTACTACCGATGGATTTTTCCATACAATATTTGTTGTGTGTTTTTGTGTGTGTGCTTTAGGCCTGGGTCATTAAGGGTCTAAGCCTGAGCTATACATGCCTTCCATTCTTGACGGCCCCAGGTACGCTACTTCCAGTTGTCAAGCGCCACCTCTCTAGCGTCCGTAATCACTTGGTCTCTATACCGATGGTTCGGCCTTCCTCTCTTCCTCAAACCCAGAGGTAGGGATTCGAAGGCCCTCTTAGCTCGAGCGTTGATGTCCGTTCACTCGTTGTGGCCGATCCACTGTAGTCTACGTATTTTATCCGTTCGAACTACACCCACATCTACCACATATGTAGAATTCACGGTTGTGTTCTCCTCTATTCGCGCGGGACCATACATTGGTCGCATAATTTTTTTTTTTGCTTATCTTTCAGCACTTGGCTTCTGCTTATGTTATCCTTAAAATGCTTCTGGCCTTAGCTAATATGAAAAGAGTTAAAATAAAACCTCAGCTCTCTTGACTGTTAACCAAAAATGACAAATATAGACCAACGACATGTGGCTTATGGAAAACGGGTCTCCATGTAGTGTAATGTTTTTTAACCAAAACTTCATATGTTGTAGAAAGTGCTTCAATTTTGTCAATGCTACACTCTGCAAAGGCATTTGGTTTTGCGCAAGCTAGGGATTTCTGAATAAGCTAGTATTTAAAAAAAATGCATTTTAAGTCCTATTACGATCAAAAGTTGTATAATGGAAAACATGTTCGTAATATTTCTTTTACTAAGCAAAGGTGGCAAAGGGTTACTGACAGTTGCTTTTTGTCGCACATTGCATACCAGTTAAGTCTTTTAAATCTGTTCAGGCAAATGGCAAACTCTTTTAACCTCATTCCGCAAAATCTTTAAATCAAACTCCCAATATCATAAAATATATTTAAATTAAAAAACCCGATGATTATAAAAAATTTATTAGTAACTATACTCAATTTAAAGAAAAAAAACCCCACTCTCCACTATTATTGTCTTATTATCAAAATATTTATCTTTTCTTTTGTTTGAAAAAAAAGCAAAAACTGTAAAATTCAATTTAAAGTGAGCATTCCATTTCACGAAAGCCATTATTGCCGAAACTTGTTTCCTGCAATAAAGTACAATACATTCACGCCTTTGCCGGATACGCAAAAAGATAAGAACGTATCCTATTACATTGCGCCATTGACGGGGCTCTGTGAAATGGAACCTAAAACAAATTGTCCTTTCATCTCCTCAAAGAGAAATTGAGAACATTTACCGTTGAAAAGAGGAAGCCGAATTAAGTTTGCTACTTCCCCGACCCCAGATAAACACCACAAGCCCTCTTGCCCAAGCTACTCGCAATTTCTCTATGTTGTGCATTTCGTCCTTCCGGTGTTGTGTTATTACATCTAAACCCAAATCATTTTGGAATATTTTATTGATCTTCATTTCTAGACATCGTGCATTCGCCTCAAAACATAGAGCACGGAATAAGATTGTCCCTAATTTTGTAAGGGATACGAAAGGGATAAGTTTTACTTAAAATATGGAAAAGTTTTTTTTTTCTCTGCCTTAGAAAATGAAGTGAATATATTTCAATGGCTGTGTACAATGGAAAGGGAGGGTAGCTTGTGTATGTATGTAATTCCTCATGTTGATTTGGTGGAAGGGTTTGAAGTGAATAATAAAATGCGGGCGCCTGTGTACATATAAACGAAATTCGCGTCAGTAAACCTTGTTGATTGTTTTTTTTTTTGCATTCGTTTAAGGATCTTTATGTAATTACCTGGAGTGTAAGGACGTGAATATTCCAAATATGTCTGGTAAAAGATAGACGGAAAATGAGTTTTCAGGCTATTCGTAGATATGAGAAGTAACTTTTCGCCAAATATCAGAATTTAAATTTTGTTATCGAAATATTCATTTGATTGAATCATCTTTTCTAGGGGTACGTCTATCTTTTGCAAATTTATTGAGAGAAAAATATCGGCCAAATTCAAATAACCCTTACTCATAAATGGTTTTGTTTTTCTTATCAGATTTTATTTGAAAATGTAAAAATATTGCCGTTATAATTATTACAGTAACCACGCTCCAAATCCAAAAAGAATGTTGAATGTCTGTTACATATAACATAGCGTATTTTAATCTTGCTGCCAGCACACCCATCAAGCACGATTCAATGTTAATGCAACTAAGTGAAACTTAATACACTTTCAGCTTGATTCACCGCCTTCGGTAAGAAATTAATGTGTGTTTGCAAAAATCACAGAACATTATCTAAATCTTCTCTTCAAAACTTCGTTTTACATTTCCCACATTCGGCACTCGTTTGTTTTACAGCTTCTGCCCAACTTCGAAACTATTAATATCACTGAAAGTTCCTATTTAAACCGATTGTGCTCTGACAGTATCTTAATTTTTAGAAATTCGAGGTGCCTCTATTTTTGAGTTTGGTCCCGATTTGTGAAAAGAAAATGTCTGCTGTGTTTTTCTCTTGCTTCAATATCTGTGCTGTCAGAGATGGAAAATTACTGATTCAAAATCTCTTTTTCTTCTTCTTCGGGTGGCGCTACAATCCGGGATGGACCTGGGCCTCAACCAACATGCCTCTCCAGCTAGCACGATCTCTTGCCAGCTGCTTCCAGTTGCGCACTCCAAGTTGGTTGAGGTCCTTTTCCACTTGTGTGCGCCATCTCAGTCTAGGACGTCCTCCCTGTGGTTCGGACTCGAAGACTCTTCGGGCCGGAGCAGTGTTGTCCATCCGCTCTACATGGCCTAGCCACCTTAAGCGTTGTATCCGTAGACGCTTGACTAGGCTCGTGCAGCCGTACAGCCCATACAGTTCGTGGTTGAATCTTCTCCTCCAGATGCCATCAACGCAAACAGGGCCAAAAATCGCACGCAGAACTTTTCTCTCGAAGAGACCAAGGGCTTCCTCATCCGCTTTTAGTAGCGGCTAGGTTTCTGCGCCGTAAAGCAGGACTGGGATAATCAAGGTCTTGATCTCACTGATTAGAAAACCAATGTGGGCTTACGTTTTAGAACTTGGGAGAATTAATATTGTGGCAGCAAAAAAAAAAAAAAATACGAAAAATGTATTTTCAAGATGGACTAATTTTCCAAATTACATTATGAGTAAGAAACGTACATTCTGCAAGACATTTTATATATTAATATGAACATTGAGCTAGCTTCAATTTGCTGATATAAATAAAACTAATATTTACTGAAATGTATACGTTACTTCTGACAAAAAAGAACTAACAACTGTTGTAAATGAAATCGACTTTTTTGCTTTCACAAACTCTTCTAACTATTTTTTCGTGTTTAGCATGCATTTATTATTCATAGGCCGAATTTAGAATTAGACCATTTTGGTTTTCTACTTCGAATTTGTTTCATTTCTGAATATCAAAACATGAATAAAGCGCACGCAATATGCAACATTTAGTCGTGATATATACATTCCTCTATCTCAAAGTACTAACGCACCGTTAATGCTATGCAAGATTATTCGGGAAACGTGGGTATATTTGCAGCTGTACTCTTTCCCTTAATAATTGTTTTTCAATTTCTCTAGCGAGAGAATTGATTCCGATTATGTTTTTTTGAATGAATTGTATGCATATTGCATATTAATTTAGAAAACAAACTTGGATTATTTTTACTAATTGCTTTGATTTATGTACATATTTTTTTGAGATGAGAGGTTCGCAAAATTTTATATTTTGATATGGAATATCGAGAATATTAATAAATAAGCTGAACAATTTCGGGTTATACTCACAAATAAATGGTTTCGTTTGTATTTCTTTTCACCGTACTAACAAAACAAAAAAAGTTGTTCCACCCATAATACACAATGTTTATTGTGAGTCACATTAAGTTTTTTTTATTTGGACGGTTACACAATTGAGCAGCGAGTTAAAATTTTTAAGCCTTTTACGTTAATTGCGGTTCAGATCAAAATTAACTCACTTCGCGATTTTGTTTTCAGCAAAATCAACAACAATCTGTAAAAGTTTTTGCAAATTCCAGCACTCCGGGTCTGCTCAAGATGGACTATTTGGTGCGGTTGTGTGCTGTCGCTATAATCGGACATTAATTTTTGGAAAATGAGGTCGGCCATGTAGTTACCGTGAATTAGAGAATCGCTATCGCGAGATCATAGTGAATTTCTTGTGGCCCGAAAATATAGATCTGAACTATATGTGCTCCCAACAAGATGGTGCCACTTTCCACACAACCAACGACACAAGGACTGTTTTGCGTGATAAATTCAATGGCTGTGTTATCTAACGTTATGGCGATGTTAATTGTCTGCAATGATTGGCATCGAATTTGACACCGTTAAACTTCTTTTTTTGGGGACATTAACAAGAACAAGTGCACATCAATAAGCCGAAATTATTTCAAGAGCTAAAGGATGAGATTATTTACAATATTGAACCTAAATTATGTCCCATATTGACCATCCGATGGAGGTATGCCACTAAAGGCGTGCCGAGCATTTGGCCGACATTTCATTTTAAACATAATTATCATAGAATCTTCTAGCAAAACAAAATATACCAATATAATTGAAAACTTTTTGTTTTATTTGTCATCCTGCGTTTTCGTTGTACATACATGTACCTAAGTTAATCTTCTTCTTCTTCTTGTGGCGCTATAGTCCGAAGTGGAACTGGGTCTCAACCAACATGCCTCTTCGGCCAGAACGATCTTTCGCTAGCTGCCTCTAGCTGCACTCTCCAAGTTGGTTGAGGTCCTTCTCCACTTGTGTGCGCCACCTTAGCCCAGGCCGTCCTCTATTGCGTTGTCCCAATGGCTCAGATTCAAAGACTTTTCTGGCTGGAGCTGTGGTGTCCATACGCTCTACATGACCTAGTCATCTTAAGCGTTGTATCCGAAAACGCTTCACTAGGTGCATTTCGCTGGACAGCCTATAGAGTTCGTCGTTAAATACTCTCCTCCAGGTGCTATCAACGCAAACAGGACCTAAAATCGCACGCAAAACTAAAAACAATACCTAACTTAATGCAATGTTCAAATATTTAACTTTTCTTTGATTAGAATAGACTTATGTGTCTATTTGGACAGTTTTTTCGTCAATATAATATTACGCAATGAGAAATTTAAATAGCACTTGATTTCGGAAACTGAACTTATTTTACTGAATGAAATGGGACAAAATTCTGGACAGCGAAACAGAGTAGCATAGGACCTGATTCCGCAAAGTTAAATAACATTCAAGTCCAGAAAGTGAAGTTGTAGCAAATTGAAGAAAGTGAAATGCCGGATTAGCTTAAGGGTGATTTTTTAAAAGGAGGCAAGTTTCTAAAAAAAAAGACATAAAATTCAGAAAAATGCATAAAATCTTTATTTGAATCGACAGTACGGTCCATGTAATTTAATTTCTGAAGATTATTTCATGCAAATGTTGACCTTGACTGCGCTTTAAATAGTCCATCCGCTTAGTCCAATTTTGGCTCTTTCCCATATTTCGGCCGGTTTTATAAGAAAAAATGCTTCAATGTTGTCATTTAATGCGTCAATTGAAGCGGGCTTGTCTGTATAGACATGAGCTTTAACATAGCCCCACAAAAATAGTCTAAAGGCTTTAAATCGCATGATCTAGGCGGCCAATTGACCGGTCCCGAACATGAAATAAAATGTTCACCGAACTCGCCTCTCAATAAGTCCATTGTTGCGCGTGCTGTATGGCATGTGGCACCGTCTTGTTGAAATCACATGTCATGCATGTCAAACTCTTGCATTTTGGGCAAAAACAACGTTAGATATCATCTCACGGTAGCGCTCACCATTCATAGTTACGTTACGATTCGCTTCATCTTTGGAGAAGTACGGTCCAATGATGCCAACAGCCCATAAACCACACCAAACTGTGATTTTTTCTGGATGCATTGGTAGCTCTTGCAATGCTTCTGGCTGATATTCACTCCAAAAACAAAAATTCTGCTTATTTACGTATCCATTCAGTGGGTCGATTAAACTGACCATAAAATGGAAGAATCGCGCAATGAACTTTTTTAACAGAGCACGCAATTGATTTGCAAGCGTTGTTCGTTTGTAAGACGATTCATGGTTAAATTATAGACCAAACTGAAGATGTTTGACAGTGAAACAAAACAGGAAACGTGCGTCAGCTGTTTAAACCAGTGTTGCCAAAAAGATAATAGCTAAAAAATCACCCTTTCTTTAGTAAAATGGTGAGGAGAAATAACTTCACTCGGAAAACAACGTTAGATAGGTACAATCTTCTTTTAAAAACTGAAATAATTATACCTAAATTGGGTACTAATTAAGGTTTTTGTAGGAAATGACTTTACTTTAATATTTAAGAGGATTTTAAATGCTTTTTGGAAAGTGAATTGAGGCGGGATATAGATTCACAAAATTGATGTTAAATGTACTATCTACTGCACTTTTTAGTTAGAAGTAAATGCACATGCCTGTAGTGGAGCTAATGCCAGTGAAATTTATTTTCTGCACCTTTTCAATCTTAAAGTTAGTTCGTGTAATAGAATACATTCCTTTACTTTCAATGTTTTCTCAAAAAATATTTAACTTGTAATTGTAAATTTGAACATTTTTCATTTACATTAGCATTGAAATCAACACTTACTGTATTAGATTGTAATTTAACCTGCAATCAATTAAATATAACATATAATAACAATAACATTCAATATGACTATTCTTGCATCATTTAAAAATACCTTGTGTATGACAATTATACCAAAGAATCAAAAGGTATAAATGAAATGTTCAAGAGCACTGCTCTCCACACACACAACAATCTTGCATCTTCCATGTTAAGCCCAAGGAAGACTTTCAATTGGTAATAGGAAACCTATCACCAAATGCCAAGAAAATACAAAAATTTCCATTCACGATCTATTTCAAAATAAAATTATTTTACAATAACTAAAAACTTTAACTTTATGTAAAACCAAAATTATATGTATAGCATTATAATGCTTTTTGCAAACGTCAATGCTTTTAAAAGAATTGGTGGCGCAAAACTTTATGGCATCAACTAGATGCTCGCTCACTTGAGAATAAGAAACTTTGAAAATCAGGAATGTAACACCCGTCTTAAGGGACCAAATTTGTTACACATACTCCACATACAAACTGAAAACAAATGTCCTAGATCTGTCTGTGCACGCCACACATAGGATACATATCAATGCGTACATCTGTATATTTGTAAGATTAGTTTAAAGTACTCTTCATAGATGTCTCCCAAGTGAAGTCAACCCCTTCTTTCTGTATTATATTGACCGAGCTTATTTGGGCAAATAGTCTTTTTTTTTCTTGAATATGCATCTTCCAGGATGATGTCTCCCTTTGACGAAACCCATATATTCGACTGATTGAAACAGTAGTGATGTTGTGCAAAGTCTATGGCACTCCCATATCAATAAACTTGATAATTTAAGGTTAATTTTGGGGGAAAAGTTTCGGTGTTTTGGGTTCATCTGATACCTTAAGGGATCGTGATTGAGGAAAATGATTTCTATTCGTGGAGGCAAAACTTTCGTTGGTAAATCAAATTTTGGAATACTTTATTCCCTGTTGATATATCAGGGTAGAGCGCATTGGGTCATAAAAACTAAGACGTATTTGAGATTTTGTGAATATTATTGAGATACAGTTCTGGATATACAGTGGGCTAAAGAAAAGGAAAACTGGGACACGTACGAGGTCTGTTCAAAAAAAGTGAATTTGAATTCGATTATTGATTTTTTAGTATTAACAATAAAAAAATACATTTGGAAATGAAAAAAAAAGAAGATTTTTTAGTAATGTTGAAACACTAGTCTTGAACATTCGCTTACAGTTATATAGAATATTTATTTTGTTTGTGAATAAAAACAAAACTCGCATTAAAATTGTACGTTTTTTGAATGATCAGCGATTTTCAGGTGTCGAAGAAAATTAATCAAAGTATGTGTACTCAATTTTGTGTGTGAAATGGAATTTTTGCTCGAAAACACTTGAAATCTTAACAGTGGGATACGGTGAGTGTACTCTGAGTCAAAAAAAAAAATGTTTTAGTCGTACAAGCTTTGCAAAGAAGGTCGAAATAATTTGAATAATAACTATAGCCTTGTAGGCTAAAGCACATCAACAACTGATGAAAAGTTAAGAAATTAAAGAAAATGCTGAAAATGTCGGTATATCGGTTGGCTCAAACCATGCAATTTTTTTTGAAAACTCTGGGCATGAAGCGTGCGGCAGTGAAGATCGTTTCAAAATTTCTGAATTTTGGCATAATTTTTTGGCCACAAACAACACTGTTATCATGCCTCAGCCACCGTATTCAACAGATTTGACCCCCGCGACCATTTCTGTTTTGCGACGATTGAGGAGATACAAACCGGATCACTGAGAGATGTCAAGGGCATACCAAAAAGTGAATATCAGAACTGCTTTCAGGATTGGGAAAAAACTCTGGCAAAGTGTGTATATCTGAGGGGGTAAAAATAGAAATTGATAAATAATATAAAACATTTTTTTGGGAAAAATGATAATTTACCTTTTTTCGAACAAACCTCGTACACCAATCTTTGTAATACCAGCTATGTGTCTTTAATCGAAGTTGGACTTGTTTCATTGTTTTCGGGAATTGAATGCTTCAAGATATCAACGATAAAAAAATGGTTAAATACTATATAATGAAATAAATGAAACTAGCATTTGCTTAACTGGGAGAGTGATATTTTTTAGATTTTAAGGTAGTTCCACCTCTCCTCCACACAAAACGAATATTCTGAATTTCGGATTTATCACAGAAAATTAATTTGTTTCCAAAAGTCGTTGGTTGTTTATACTCATTCCTTGACATGCTGTAGTCTCTTCTGAACTCTTTTTTGTCAAACTAGGTATATTGCAAGGCTCTTAAAATTTGTAGACTTCTTTGCCGTTTTTTTTCAACGGAATCCGCAACTTCGACATTGAATTGCTCTGATAAAGATTGCTGATAAAAATGTTCACGAATATCATAGTAGTTTTTATAATAATCAATTATTTATAGCGCGAAATATCTGCTGATTTCTATTTATTTTTTTGGCAATGAAGTCTGACAATATAGGGTGGTCAATCGTAAAACAAGACAATAAAGCACATACACTTTAAAGTAAACTTAACATTTACATTATCGGCTGAAAGGATAATTCATGATATTTCCTTCTTATAAATGATATCATGTAACTGTTGGCCACGACTGCGCTTGAATGAACGGTTTAATTTCGGGCGACTTGTAGGAGCATAGGGACTTAAATCACGCTGATTACCCGTAATAATTTTGGCTTCCGAAGCCTAGATCTGAGACTATAATTTTTTTTGTTTTAGCCGTCACAGAGCACAATGAACGCTATGATAAGTCTTAGTATCGCTTGACACAGCAGATGTTTTCCGAGGGACTAAGTATCATCTTCTATCTATCTTACGTAATTACTTCAATAAACACGCTGCTTCCAGTCATCAAGGCCAAGCTGTCTTACATCCGCGATGACTTGGTCTCTATACCGGAAATTCGGTCGTCCTCTTCTTTTCGAACCAGGAGGCTCAAATTCGAAAACCCTCTTCGCTGGAGCGTTGCTGTCCATGCGTTCGATGTGACGGATTTTTGCCTTCCGGACTACATGCACATCCTGGTACAGCTCGTTGAGTTCGCGGTTATGTCTTCTCCTCCATTTTTCTTTTGAAGGCACCAAGAATCTGCTCTGCAGACTTGCTTATCGTCCAGCTTTCAGCTCCATAAAGCAGGACTGGCAGTATAAGGGTCTTGTAGAGCAAGACTTTGGTCCTTCGAGTCAGGAGTTTTGACCCCAGTTGTTTCGACAAACCGAAGTAGCATCGGTTGCCAAGGGTGGTTCTACGTCGGATCTCCACTGTGATGTCATTTGTGGAGTTAACGTTTGCCCCGAGGTAGGCAAACTCCTTTACTACCTCAAAACTATAATTGTCGATACATACATTTTGTCCTAGGTGTTGTGTGACGGAACGTTTTTTAGTCGACAGCATGTACTTTGTTTTCCCCTCGTTGATCTTAAGGCCAGCTCGTTTCGCCTCTTCTTCAATTTCCGCAAAAGCCTCCGGTACGGCACGTTGGGAACGCACGACGATATCGATGTCGTCCGCATATCCCAACAGCTGGACTGTAGATGAATTTTTATAATAAATTATAATGTCGCAAATAAACATGGCTGAAGTTGACTTATGCCCGAAACTAAGGGTTTGCAAGGTAATAATTATACATATTTCGTCATAATAAAATATCTTGCAAGGAATACAACTTTTGGAAAGCATATCTTGCGAAATTCTTTTGAACTCGTTCGAATCTGAGCTAGTGATTATTGTGAGTTGAGTCTCAGATAATGGACACATATTCTAAATAGGATTTAACTAACGAAATATAGATTGATTTCAGACTAGATATATTGCGAAAATCCTTTCTATATCTACTCAAAAATGCGAACACGCGGTGGGCTTTCCAATATTGTAATCATAATGTGATGAAAAGTCCGACTTGGTATTCTCAGAGGAAAAAGTCTGCAGCAAAAAGTGAAATTAAGTGATCAACTTAAATGATTTCTCAGTAAGTTCGTTTTATCAGATGCTGTATGGCTTGTAGCGGCGTCTTGTTGGAATAAGGCTCACTGAGAATATGTGCTTGAATTTTACACTTGGTTGAATATGCCAGCCAGCTGCTGACAAAGAGGACGAGTTAATCGTCAGGATCTCTGCATTTACTCACGCTACAGATACCATAGTGCCTTTCACCACGTTCTGGATGTGGTCTTACTGTTTGAGTATCATCCACTTATGTAAACTGGAAATTTTGCGAATGATAATGGCAATAGCGATGAAACAGTATGATGTGAATATTAAAGCCTATTGCAAATCAAACCTCACTATGAATTACATTTTTTTATATTGCAATTGTGAACAACTTGCAAGAAGATTTTCATCTAAAATGATGAAAATAAAACGTACAGTGGCCTTGGGAAACAAAAGTCCCATTTTGTTACCAAGAAATTTTGATAACTTTTTTTTTCGTTACAATTCTAAAAAAATGGAATATTAAAATATGTTTTTATTTACAATTTTCGTTCATTTCAATATACATATATCTTAAAATGTTTGAATTGAAAAAAAAAAATGACAACATGCATCCCCGTTCTTTTTTGATTCACTGTGGATTCTAAATGAAGCAACAGAAGATGGTTGCCGTGGTATAGTGGGTAAGTGCGTCGACCCACACGCCGAAAGTCTAGGTTCGATTCCCGGATGGGACACCTCGCATTTTTTTCAGGGCTGACAACACACAAAGAGTATCAATAGTTTATGAAAAGCTCCTCAATTCTCGTCGTTCGGAGTCGGCAAAAAACTGTAGGTCCCTTCTACTCGTGAGGGAACAGTAGCACGCACAACACGAGTTGTTGTTGTAGAAGCTAGGCCCTGGTCCCTCGTGGGCTGTAGTGGAACTCATTTATTATTATTATAATAATTATTATTATGAAGCAAGCAAGTAGTTAGTGAAATTAAAAAAAGCAAAAAATGCAACTCATTACTGCATCGGAACTGGATACCAAATATTAAAATTGTTCATAAACTCTCCGCTGACCCTCGTCATAACCAAATGACCAAAAAGAGTCTCCATTTTTAAATTTGTTAAATTTAAATTACATCAAAATGCTTTTTTTTCTTAAAGAATTAATTTTCGCTTAAAACAAATATTTTTCGTGCTTAAGAATCTACTTCATTCCCGAAAAACAAAGGAGATATTCCTATTTATTTCGTTTCGATATCGTGAGTCTTGCTTCAATGTATACCATTTCTTGCGTAGACAAATCGTTATGTGATGATACAGAGATATGTAGGTATCATCCTAGGTCAATGGTAAAGCCATTTCGAAATATACCCTTTCAAAGAGCAACTCAAAAATGCGTTCGGCCTAAGAGGGAATAGAGATTTTGATTTAAGTACGAGGGGGGCTATAAAAATAGTAAAGTGGGTGACTTTTCCATTTCGGTATTCCCCCTTTTCTGCCTTTTATTTATTTCTCTGAATAACAGATTTTTTTTCTTCCTTTCAGAGCATACCATTGCGTGTGTTTTCCGGGTTTCAGCGGTTCGGATTGTGGTCGTGGCCCATTGTGTGAGGATCCGCATACGAATTTCTGTCAAAACGGAGGAACATGCAAGTAAGTATTGCTAAGTGTACTGCCATATGTTTGTGTGTGTATTTTGATTTAACTTTTCGCAAGGACTTCGTGTTTTTGAGGGATTTATGGATTTTTTATGTGTTTGCTAGGACACACATATTTTCTATACGGATTTGGTGTTGACGCTAAGCCACGTGGTTGCTGTTGGCTCTGTGCCAGTGCTTGTAACGTTGATACACTTTGGTGACGATAATGGGGACAGGGGTCATTTTGAGGGGAACGAGATATGACGCGGTTAGGTTAGATTTAGTATCATAAAAAAAGTTATTTATATTTTATAAGGCAGCGGATGGTGTCCTATCATCGAACGAATATTTTTAAATGTACACAAGTGTTTCGATTTAATTTTACTGCTATCCCCTGTACAGACATCTGTATGTATTGTATGTACTTATGGTTTGGTGCTTTTGTACTTCATCGCAATAAATACCTTATGAAAAGAAGCGCGCACAATTTAATGGAAATAATTTTCTATATTTAAGTATGTTCAAGTGGAATTCATTTGAATTGGTTTCTAATTCTAATGCTTAGACTTAATATGCTTTCGCCTTCAACGTGGATTCAGTTAATCCAGACAAGTATGGAACGCAAGTGCCACTACTCGAATTTATTTAACTTCTAGTTGACTTACGGTATGATGTCATTAAGAAAGTGCGCACAACATCGACATCTCGTACAGAGCCTCGCAATGGACAGCAAACCTTTTGAGGTAGTCAAGGACTTTGTTTACCTTAGCTCTGCAGTAAATAAAGACAACAACAGCATCGAATCACTCTCTTTGGAATCAAGAGAAACGAAGCCCTCTCCAAAAAGACCGGCTTTGTACAATCCCTCGATTGCTCTGTGTCTTGCTCTGTGCCCGAAAAAATGATGATGGTCTTTTCTAGAGAAAAGTTCTACATGCATTTTTGGTCCACAAATACAACGACTTGCTTTCAAGGTCATGTAGACCGGATCGACAGCACTACTCCCACCTAAAGAGTCTGCTGAGGTTAACTGAAGAGGGCTTTATTCTTAGATGGCGCACATAAGTGGAGAAGGAGCTCAACCAACTCTGGGTGTTTAATCGGAGGCAGCTGACGACAGACTATGGTAGGTGAAGAGATTTGTTGGTTGAGGCCCAGGTCCACCCGGGCTGTGGGCCGTTACCGATCTTAACCGAATCACTGTGTGTTTGCTTGACTTCTCTAAGGTTTTTGCATAGCAGGCATAGCAATAGAAGTGAAAGCAAATAATTGAGGAAAGATCTGAAATGCCCGGTATGCGTAAAAATACCTCCCTTCATCTATCCGTCGATGTGACTATGTCCAAGACCTATTTTCCTGGTTGAAGACTTTATAAAGGGTGTCCCAACAAGAATGCAAGATTTAAATTTGGCGCCATTCGAATTGTCATTTTTGGACATTTGAACAATTATTATTGTTTGTTAGTCGAAGGTATAAGGTTAATAAAAATGGAGCGCTACACGAATGAACAACGCATTCTCACTGTGAAATTGTTTTACCAAAATGGTGAAAGTTTTGCGGGTACAGTTCGCAAATTGATATCATTTTGGGGTTACAAAAATTCTCCAAAAGAGTCAAATGTAAAGCGATTAATGGAAAAATTAGCTGAAATTGTAACTGATGTAAAAACAAGAACGCGCCTTCGACCAGGTCGATCGACCGAAAATATCGCAGCAATACGTGATGATGTCGCTCACACTCCATCCACCTCAATTCGACACCGAGCTCAGCAAATTGTTGTTTCCAAATCCACTATGCAGCGAATTTTGACGAAAGATTTGCATCTTCATGCACACAAAGTTCAATTGACTCAGGAACTGGAGCCAGCTGACCATGCACAGCGAAGGGAGTTCGTTAATTCGGTATTTTGCCGATAAAATCATCTTTAGTGATGGGCCGATTTCCATCTTTTTAACTTCGGTAATAGCCAGAATTGTCGCATGTGGGGCAAGGAAAGTCCTGGAGCTACTCACGAAAAGTAAGTGCATCCTCAACGTGTTACTGTGTGGTTTGGATTTTGGGCTGGAGGAATCATTGGAAATTTTCTTTATGAAAATGAGTCAGGTCAAGCGCAAACAGTCAATGGTGTTCGGTATCGTGAAATGATAATCAATTTTTTCCTAGAATTGAAGAAATGAATGTAGAGGGGATGTGGTTTGAACAAGTCACATCTTATACAGCCAGAGAGACAATTCAATTGCTGCAACAGTCTTATCCCCGGTCGTGTTATTTCGCGTTTTGGAGACCAGAATTTGCTGTCTAGATCGTGCGATTTAACACCATTGGACTTTTTTCTTTGGGGTTTTTTGAAGTCGATGGCTTATGCGAATAAGCCAACGACGACTCAAGCCTTAAAAAAGGAAATTGGACGCTGCATTAATGAAATAAAAATGAAATTTGCAGCATTTATGCAAAACGGTCATTGAAAGTTCCATTAAAAGATCGCGTATGTGCCGGTAAAGCCGCGGCGGCCATTTGGCCGATGTGTTATTCCACACATAACCTCACCCTGTCTACTTTACGATATAATAAAGAATTCACGATTTTTTTTAATATCTGCGTTTTATTTAAAATTAAAATCTTGCGTTCTTGTTGGGACACCCTTTATAAAGATTGTATGAGGATTTATCACATATGAACAAGTGGAGAGTTGTTGTCAATGGCTTCTCGAAAAGTTAATTGTTGGCACTCAGTTGTTGCATTTTAGTCTATCTAGGGGCAGTTGTTAAACCATGTACATTTAGGCTTTAGGGTAAATCGTCCCTTCTCTGTCACTTTCCATTTCAAGTTTTTTGCTGAGCATGTCCACGCCGTTCTAGCAGATTTTAGGCCAACACCTATTGTTGGACTTATGAACACAATACTTCTACCAGTCTTCGATAGCATTGGAGTAGTTTACTTCAATCTGGACTCTTAATCACAGGGCTCTGAAGATTCGATCATATGTCATGATCGTTCTTTTCTCGGACGAAACTTAAACGCTTTTCTGAATGCTTTATTTTTATGCATACAACTTTTCGCGGTAGATTAACGCCATTCATATTTGAAAACTGCTGTTTGCCCAATTGTTCCGCAGCTACAATGTAATCAAAGGAGGAAAATGAGATTCATGCGATTTCCGTATGTACACATACGCCCCTGCTTCTGGGAATATTTTAATCATGCGGTCTTACAAAACAAACAGTCAGAGAGAACAGATTTCTCTGTAATTTTCAGAACGAAAATTGCCATCGCATAATGTGAAAGGGACGCAAGCAGTGCAGGATCCTCAAAGTATTGTAATATACGTTTTTTTACAATTGCGACAGATTTACATGCAAAGTCATGTAAGCTCGCTTTCATTTCATCCATGTTTTTCCACACTTTTGTCATTGAAAATGCAATCAAAATGTAAGAAAATATTATCTGAAAACTTTGGATGTAGGTTAACTAAGGAATACCTCAAACAATGCCCGATATCATACCGTATATAATAGAAGCCACCAGAAAGGTTAAATTTGTGAAAGGTTTGTCGTAATGAAAACCAAAACAACAAACAAAAAGGTAGACCCTTTTACATTAATTTTGACTCCTTCAGCTCGTTTCTGTACACCCCTCACTTGCTTCTATGTCATAATAAACCGAAAAATTAGTTCGCAAAGTCCTTAAGACCTTAAGCTTGTGCAGCGTGGTTTGGAAAAGATAAAAACCCATACGAGTTTTAAAGAACAGCTCACTTTGATAGTTTGTTGATATTAGTGTTTCTCTTCCGCCTGTGGACGACTGGATCGTCTGCAGGCAGTTGGACTTTCGCACACGAAAGTGGTGAAGTTTTTCAATTATGTTCACTCAAATCCAGTCCTCTAAACAAGCGAAGGGGGTGTGCATTTGACACTTTTGCGAAACAATAAAAAGAAATCTGTATTGTTATTCTACTGAACGTTATATACGATACATGATGTGTTGCTAGTCCGTTGTTTGAAAAATATATTTCGGAAAATTTGTAAATTAGAGGGTTGTGAATTTTTTGTACATGAACCGAGTAAGAAACTGCAACGTTTCTGTGCATTTTTATGCATTCAGTACTTCATATCGTGCAAATAAGTGGGAAGATACCTAAGGCTTGTACTTCATAAGATATGACTTCAAAACATAGTACTTACGTATATTAAATAATAAGTATCACACACATATCTTTAAATGGCAGAGTGCTATATGTACATATATGGAGGTTCATCGCATCTGGATGAAAAATGTTTAACTACATCAATCTCAATTAAAAATGTTTCTGTTTGAAAGGAATATTTTTTGCCCTTTAAATATTTCACACTTGTATATTCTTTTTATGATCGAAATGTGAATGTGAAACATAATGCCTTATGATCTACGTTTTCCTTATCAAAGTGTAAGTTCAACCTATTCAAATATAGGTTCTCCTTTTTGTACTAATAATAACCGCTCACTAAGTAATTTCGTTTTTAATGAAAATTAAAACACTATTTTTAATTGTGTAAAACATTTTATCAAATACCATTTGTCATCTTTAGAGCAAGACCTCGATACCACTTTCATAAAATGTTCTATTCTTTTTGGCAAAAAAGTTGCTGCGAGTGGTTTTTGACGTCCATACTTGAGGTGAAGGTTTTTCAAACCAAAAAAAAAAAATGTTGACACCGGAACAAGCAATGGTCGGAAAGTGCAAGTCTTAAGAATACGAAAATATGTGAGTTTTGGCGTCTAGCAAATTTTGTCCTCATGTGTTAGACTTCGAAATTAATTCTAAACGTCATGTGATTGTGCATGGTCGCGTTAGACAGATTTTATTTTTCAGTAAACTCTCTAGTTGTTATTCGACGATTTGCATCGACAAATGAGTTTATTTTATTCACATCGGCTTCAAGAGGCCTTTCAGGATGTGTTGCATCCTGAAGAAGGGAATTTACGTAACGAAATTTTCGCATTCGCTCGAAAACATATTAAAGCCTTGCTTTAATGTAAAGCACTTTAAACCTTTTAAGGGCAAAAGAGTAAAATATGCCTAAAACGCAGTTTTCGATCTTTCAGCTTCAAGAGGACACAAAAACGATTAGAAAAAAATCAAACGAAATTACTTATTTAACTCAATAGTTAAGTGGAAGTTGAGTTGAGTATCAGATGAAATAAAAAGGAAAGAAAATAATTATGGTTCTTTGCTTACACCGAAGCTATTATCTTTTTGGCAACACTGGTTCAAACAGCTGACGCACGTTTCGTGTTTTGTTTCACTGTCAAACATCTTCAGTTTGGTCTATAATTTAACCATGAATCGTCTTACAAACGAACAACGCTTGCAAATCAATTGCGTGCTCTGTTAAAAAAGTTCATCGCGCGTTTCTTTCATTTTATGGTCAGCAGAATTATCGATTTTGGAGTGAAGATCAGCCAGAAGCATTGCAAGAGCTACCAATGCATCCAGAAAAAATCACAGTTTGGTGCGGTTTATGGCTTGGTGGCATCATTGTACCGTGCTTCTTCAAAAATAATGCGAATCGTAACGTAACTGTTAATTCTGATCGCTACCGTAAGATGATATCCAACTTTTTTTTTGCCCAAAATGCAAGAGCTTGACTTGCATGACATGTGGTTTCAACAAGACGGTGCCACATGCCACACAGTACACGCAACAATGAACTTATTGAGAGGCGAGTCCGGTGAACATTTTATTTCACGTTCGGGACCGGTCAATTGGCCGCCTAGATCGTGCGATTTAACGTCTTTAGACTATTTTTTGTGGGGCTATGTTAAAGTTCATGTCTATACAGACAAGCCCGCTTCTGTTGACGCATTGGAAGACAACATTGAAACATTTATTCGTGAGAAACCTGCCGAAAAATTAGAAAGAGTATGCCAATATTGGACTAAGCGGTTGGACCATTTAAGGCGCACTCAAGGCCAACGTTTGCATGAAATAATCTTCAAACATAAAATGTTAACAAACTATCGATTCAAATACAGATTTCATAAAGTTTTCTGAATTTTATGAGTTTTTTTTTTTGAAAAAACTTTCCTATAACTTTTAAAAAATCACCCCTTTTTTTGTACGTTCATTTCTTAGCAGTAGAGAACAATACTGAGTTCAAAGAATGATCCCAAAGGCAGTAACTTGTCATTTTTTTATTGCAGCATTCTTAAGTGATTCCCAAAAATGCGTAAAACCAGTTGAAAACGTACAGTTTTCGTTCGTACGACATATTCATTTTGAGAATCAATACAGACTTTTATATCAATGCAGTCAATTTGCGTTCGTCAAGGGCAACAGAAGTCGTATTTTTTTTTATTTCCCCATAAAAGTTCCTGTTTCATGGAACGTCTATTTTCCGCCATTTTACAGATTCGTTTTGTTCAATAACATGCTTTTACATTTCGGATCAACCGAAGCAAACAAAAAAATCCATGCCCATTGAAAAGGGCGACTAAAACCGTTGCTAGTGTTCTATCGGAGATTAAATACTAAAAACAATTCCATTGAATACATTTTATTTTTTGTCTTTTCAGGCACATTGGCGATGCAGCGATTACATGTCATTGTCCTGAGGGATTTAAAGGAAACAAATGTGAAATATCCGAAATAAATGAAATAACTATGGGTAAGTTGAAATTGACGAATTGCCTGCCTACGTCTGCATGAGCGTCCCAATTAAAAATATCACAGTATTCATCCATCACACGGCTTAACACAGGGATAATAGCAAACGCACATAAAAAAACAACTTTTACAAAATAGTTTCTGCGGTCGTAAAATACAGCAGAGTGATAGGATACACAAACACACCTTTTAACGAAACACTATCAATAACGCACAGGCAATTGTTGGCGTAATGCTCGCAATTAATAAATCACGGAATTGTTGCTGCTACATTTTCCTGCATGGGCATGTCCTTTGGTGAGCTGATGGGCGAGAGATTTACGAAAAGAACTATAAGGCAGTGGAGGACGTACGTTATTTCTTTTCCATGTTTACCGAGTCCCTCCCAGAAGTTTCCAGATGTTGTTAAATTTACCTTCCTTGTAAACGGTCTGCATCTGAAAGGACATAAATAAATATGAGAATTGATGACAAACTACTTTTGTGGGCGGTGTTGTACACACTTGACTGCCATTCTACATCTATTCGCTCCTGAGATTATATAGTTGCTCAACTAGATATTGATTTATCTGTCGGAGTACTCAATGCAGAAGCAAATCTATTGTATGACTGAACATCTTAAGGATAACAGCGCGGTGAGTGAATTTGACCTAGAATCACGGCGTGTCTAGAACATAAATATTTTATTCAATCGTCTTACAAGGTGGTTTTCGCAATCTTCTTTCCCATTTATTTCGGAATTGTCACTTAACGTAATGCGATTTGATTATTTGACAATTTTCCTAGGACGGATTTGTTTTCATCTTGAATTACTGAATTACAAGCACAGTTAACCCGTGGCAAAACATTTCATTTTTGACGTAAGCTTGCGTCTCTGAGAATTTAAGTTTTATGGAGAATTGAATTGTTTTTGTGTTACTGCATAAAAATTCAAAATGAGGAAAGAAAAACAGTTTCATTCATTATCTTTCTTCTGCTTTGGCTGGCATTACTTTCCTGGGGGACTTTGACCACAGTCAACATTTCTCTCCATCTCGTCCGGTTTTGTGCTATTTGTTTCCATACACGCAAATTCAACTGATTTAGATCCCTTTTCAGCTGCGTGTACCACCGCAGATGGGGTCCAACGCTGTCCTGTCTGGGGGCTGGAAATCGAAAGCTTTCCGGGCCGAACAAATTGTGTCCATTCACTCTACATGACCTAATCATCCGCCACAGGAGAATCAAACTCGTTTGATAAGCCCGTACAGTTCATCATTGTCTGTTGCCGCTCTAGTTTGTGTCCAGGGTGCTTCGTCATTAAGCATAACTGGGAGTAGGTCTTTTATTCAGATACCTTGGTTCCTTGAGCGAGCGCTTTGTTCGTCAATGATCATTCAAGATCAAGACGACAGAAAGCGGCAAGAGTGATTCCTTGTTTTTTTCCGCAGTGGTGTCATTTCTTGCGTTAACTTCGAAGCCTTGGTCTTTCAATACCTCGATGTCTATAGCAACATTTGCTCCAATAATTCTGTGTATTTTCAAACGGCTTATTTACTTCGTCTGACCGTAAGACTCATCTTAGCCGTTCCTTCTTGATGCTCACAAACGTTGTTTTTCTTCGATGATGCTAATGTCCTCAGAATATGCAAACGCACAGATTTGTCGAGAAATATGTTAAAAAAATCGCATGATAGTGTGTAACCTTGTATTAATCCTTTCTGACATTAGATCTTTACAACCGGCACACGCCATCGGACGAGTTTTGTAGAAATGCCTGTCATACGCGGCCTTTGATGTCGATAAATAGACGATGACAATAGACTTGAAACTCCTAAGAATCAGGGACTTATTTCATTAACAAAAAGGAACAATTAATTTTAACCTATTTCGAAAGGATGCGTATTTCAAAGACTATGTCACTGACAGGCTGTTTAAAAGTAAAAATATTTATCTCTTCGGAACAAGTAGCAGAAACTCCCACAAGAGTATTCTACGGTAACCTGTACCTTTTAAGAATCTGAGGATAAGAGATGATTCTAGTGACTGCATGTTTTTAAATGCTAGAAGTTACATACACAGATGATTATGTCTTTTATGGGCTGATTTATCACAAGTTCCGAGAAAGTGAACTTTTTACGAGGGTTATTCATATTAACTTTGATAATAGCCCCAAAACTCTTTCGATAGTATTGAGAAATGCTGTTTTTGGTTGCCTCACACCATGAGCCTTATTCTAGGTTTCTATCCGACTCGTCATTTCTATTACTTCCATGAATTTTTCACAGACCAGAATATTTTGCAATAAAATTGTACTTGGAAGATGATGGTGTGCTTACTTGTGTGCAGTTTGTTATGAGTCTTCGGATGCAACACATAAGATTTCTGGTCATGTAGAATGAATGTACATCGCAGCTCCAGCCCAATGAGTCTTCGATTCCGGAACAACTTAGAAGAGGTGAAAGTGAATAAGGACCTCAACTAACTTGTGTGTAAGCAGGAGGCAGCTGATGGAAGATCGTGCTGGTTGGAGAGGTCTATTTGTTCACGCCAATTTAAACCGCGCACCAAAGAAGAATATTAAGGTCCCTATCTAAATTATAAGAAAATACCGAAGCACAATATTCTCGAATATAATATATCGAAGTGGAAGATTTTGGCTACTTCAAGTATTCGTGCCCAATCTGAGTGTACACAGTTATGAGCTTGTAACCTCCTATTTGGAGATTAAATTGTTCTCATCCAAGTTTCGGATGAACAGTTTTTGATATTTTGCGAAATATACGGTTTCCGTTCTTGTTTATATTCTATACCTCTCCTATCATTATTAAGTGGTAGTCTGTACAAAACTGGTCCTTGAATCAATTATTTAAAGGCGAACAATGAACACATCGCATCAAGTGCAAAATTTTAAACGTAAAAGTGAAAACTTACTTCAAGAAATGTACTTCTTAGAAACTTTAAATTTGATTTTAATTCAACAGTTGAAATCTTACAACTCCGTAGGCTTTTTTTATATTTAAATTACTTCCATTTTTCTGCTTCCCATCACAGATCAATGTTAAGTTCACTCAATTTAAAACTACTCTCAACAAGTGCAAAGTATTTAAAACATTCTCAGCTATTATATCAATGACTGAAGGAAATGTGAAATGCAGGTAAATGAATTCAGTTCTGATTCCTATTTTTAATGTGCTAAGTTTGCAGAGTTCAAGGATCGTTCATAATAAGCCAACCATAAAGAAATACGAACAGAATTGCCTTGAAACAAACTTCTTAACAAACTAGGTTGTGTTGGATGGTGGATGACATTGAATGCCTTAGTTACATTGCACAACTCTGATTGTAATTTGAAATTAATTTTGCCGAGAGCTACAACTTTCATCATAGCTGAATATTTATGTAGAAAGACATTTGAAATTGAATTCTGCTTTTGTTTCATCTTTCAGGTTGTACAGGAAATAGTTCGAAAGACTGCCATAAAGAGTGTGACTTTCAAAATTCGTTCAGTAACATATACAGTACTTCAAAAACAGCAAATAGTGGCCGAGTTTCAGGTAAGTGAATGAATATGCACTGAAGCAAGTGAGTGTGTACACCCTTGCTATCAGTCACATGAGTATTGGATAAGGTAAAGGAATTTTCGCAAATTCCTTACACACTAGTAATGGAGATGCATTAGAAGATTAAGGGATTCCATGAACTTTGTATAGAGAATCAAATTTTTTTCATACGAACTTTTCATAGATTACGTTTTATGATAAAACTGGAGTTCTTTTTAATGACTATCTGCAAGTGTGCAGACAGACCGGTAAATACATTTGGCTTGCAAAAGAAAGTCTGAAATGATGGCAGTGTTTGGGGAAAAGTTATGAACAGCAATTTGGCTGAAATTCTTGATATTTTGTCAAACAGTGATACAAATACGAGTTACGAGAGTATTATACGTCGAAACTTTAAATCATAACGTGCGTAAGTGCAAAAAGAGAAGAACATTTTTCTGCTCCTTTTCATATATTTATGCCAGCTTACGTGCAGAAGTGCAAGAAATGTAAGTGGTATTAGCAAAATATAAAGTTTTACTGTTTTGTACGAGACCTACATTCAGCAAACCCTTTATCCGTAAAAAACTGAAAGCAATCGACTTTCGCATATTTCGCAAATATTCTAAACATTGCTGTTCCACAATGGTTTTTTTAAATATTTGCATGCAATGGAAATAACTGCCATCACTGGCACAGTTAAATACCTTCATGCAGTGAGAGACGAGAAGGAACTAGTTTTTAGTAGGTTCGACACGAAGCCAAACAAACTTGTCAATCCGTTCAAGTCGAAGTTTGTACTTTAACTTGAACGCCACTCAAAAATGCTCGGCATCACTTCCAAAGGTTGTCGAGACGAGAAAGGGGAAGAGATCATGCTTCATTTCCTCGGATACTGTCCTTCCCTTGCAACTGTTAAAAAGAAAACGGATTGGAGAATATTTTTGCCGCAGCGTAGACGAACTAACTGACGTAAAAGTAAAACAACTCATGAAAATTCTAGGGGAAATCTAAAGGGGCTCAATTAGTAATATTAAGAGAATAGGTGGAATTCTGAGGGCTCCAATGAAGCTAGGAATATAATCTTTCCGGCAGGCTTCAAAACACTAGTCTCACTATTGAACTAAGTTGGTTTTGGCTATCCGCTAAGCAAGCAACCACAAAAACCTTAACTTACTAAATTATAAAGCATGAGTTCACGTTGCAAATGTTTCTCTTTTTCACACAAGCGGATCGAATACCCCTACTTTCGACTGATTTCTATAAAATGCAAATATTGTGTTAAATTGAAATGTCATTTGTATACCTTTACCTGGACATTTTTTATTTTATCAATTCAACACGTGCTATTTTCCTTGATATTGAAAATCCTCGAAGGCATAGAGAACTAAAGACACATGTAGGTAGTTCCTATAGGTAGCTTGTGATTCGAACAGAAAAGTTTTCGTTTTCTTCTTGGCGTAAGATGTCCAAGTATGTTCGGTACTAAGTTTTTAGGTTTTTGTCAAACGTTCCAAATCCAACTAAATTTCAAAAAAAAAAAAAACACACACACAAATTTACGTCACAATCCGAATCACTTATGCTGCCGCATCTTACTAACGTGTTTTCTCACATATGTAAGTTCATGTGTCATCTTAATCCGACTTTGACGCCTACCTGCTCTGTGTAATAATACTTCATACTTCACTTTAAAATCGCTCAATAAGGGGATACGAAGAGTGGGACAGGCACGACATTTGTTTCTCATTCAATACAGATTTTGTTTCTTGATCTTTACCAACTCCTCCTACGCTTAATGTCAAGTGTGGGTTCAAATTGTTTGTGGGTTTGTGGTCTGTATACATCCTACACGTACGAGATAGGTCATCCCTCTTAGAAAATTTTTTAATTCAAAGTGACTGCGACTCAATGTCCCTCTTGAACACATTCATTTTATTTAGTCTCATTTTCCTTCAGCAGTGAGACAAATTGATTTCAAGGAAAACAATTAGTTTTCAAAGTTTAGCTCGAATCCTCCCCAATATCCGCTTTTTAGATACGCTTACTTTTATTCCCAGACCGTCAAACTGTATCAAATAAAATGAAGAGGAAAGCTGCCCCCTGTTGTCAACGCATTAGTTAGAGAAAATATTTCTTCATTTATTTGTTCCATCTCGATCGAAGATGCCCTTCCTTCCGTTGGTTTAAAATATAAGATTCTTTGATCCGGAGCGGTGGTGTTCATGTTTAGGCACAAGTCCTCATGCGGCTGCATAGTTTATATAATTCGTTGGCAAATTTTCACTTTTAGATGTTATCAACGTTAACAGTACCACAAATGGGACAAAGAACTTTTACCTTCGAAAATAGAAACAGTTTTCTTATCCACTTTCAACAGCGCCCCTGACTTTGCTAAAAACAAAAAGTCTTTAACTACCTGAAAGTATATTTTGACGTACTATTTGAAATGACGATGTTTGGGGCCTTTCTTTGATGTCTTTCCTTTTCTCTTATCCCCCCTCAGTAGAAGGACTAATTGACAGATTTTTCCTTCAGGACCATATCGTATGCGTACGACAACGACAGAACATACTTGTTGAAGATCCTATCTCTAGTATTGACTTTGAAACGATTTTTGTAGGAATTATGCTGAAAAAGGCACAAGCCTGTGCAAAGTAAAAACTTGCATTGAACGTCTCGATGACTTCATTACCACCCGGAAGTTCTCCATCGCCACACTAGGCAGTCTGACGAGCTTCGTAGGTATGTCAAAACCAAGCTCAAGATGACCGTTTACTTTCTTTAGATAATCTCAGGGTTGGCAATGCTTGCGTGCATCCACTTATGCCTGCTTCCTCGTGAGCTACACCACCGTCAATGTATATTCTATGATGTGCTAATGAGTTTTATTCATTTACACATGTTCTGACAGACTTCTTATAACAACGTTCATTTTTACATGAGTAGATGCAACACCCGCGTTAATAACTGTCCTACGGAAACGCCTTTTTCCGGGCATACTTAATGTGTCGAACTCAAGCGACAAATTAAACGTCAATATGTTTTGCATATTTTAATTAATTTAAACTTTTAGTACAGCAATTAATTAGCACTGCAATTAAAAGTGGTACGTGGTTCATGTTGGTGACAAAATTAACATACCAATAACTGTCGTTCGTCAGTTTTGAAGATAAACAACTGCTTTTAATTGAATATTATTATTTTTATTTACACGCAATTTGGTTGGCCTGAGTGGAATCGTTCCACACACGTGGAAGGACGCAAAATCGATACTGAGGTATAACCACGAAATTGCAAATTACTATCAACACAACGTTTAACCAGACAAATGAGCATACAATATTGCATTTTGGCTAGGATGCACTTAGGGGGAGAAACTGTGAACAACACAATAATTAGCAGAACAGGACAAATTAATTAAGTGGTGTTTTCTTAATTTAGACATTATTTCAGTGTGAAAGGATTATTTGAAATCTGATACATTTTAAGCTGGATAGGTGGATTTTCGCCATTCGGTCGTTTATTTCAATTTATTAAAAAATTAATTTCAAATTTGAAAAATTTAATCTTTAAATTATAAGCTAAAATATTTATTTTTCACTGACTTTGTTATACGTATAATGTTTCAGCCCGCACAGGAAAAACTCGATTTGAAGTAACTATTCGTCTAGGAACTAATCTTACTGCTTTTTACCGCTCAATGGATGGAGAGAAGAGGACACCAGAGCAACTTCCCAGCATACTGGAGAAGCATGTAAGTGATAAAAATAAATAATCTTGAAGATTGAGAGTTTTACTCACACGACAAAGGTTTCGTTATAATTCAGAAAGCGTTCCTGAATATATTGGGTGTATTTTTTTTTTTCCTTTATCACTTCACTTGGAAGCGTAAGGCATCTCCATCTGTTTAAGTTGGTTGCAGATATATATAAAGTTTTACTTTTCCAGAAGTATCGATAGTCTGCAGGCCTGGCTGTCGTTTGAATGGAATTTATGATACTGGGGCGTCGCTATATATTCACTTAATACTGCGATCATAATTGATCTATTGTGCCCACTTTCTTTACATACGATTTCAAAGCTATCTTGAAAAAGTTTGAGTTAGTGGTCCAAACTTATACTATACCACAGAGAAATCCAACGGTTTTTTTTTCTAGAGAATCAGAAATTCTCATTGTTTCGAAGACATAAAGTGTTGAACAGTGTTTTTTTTTAACTAATCTTGGTTGACGAACGCTTTGTGAGTCTTGCTGAAATGTTCACGGTCTCCGACCGAAATGTTTTTTGTTGAAAAGGTACAAAAATACAAGCGGACAGCCGCCATAGGCGGTTAAGGCGGCCCAAAGAATCATTGCTGCCTGCTTTCTGGTGCCATGCCGAAGGTGAACATTTTTTACGGGCCTGTCATGGTAATTTTGTTTTTTTGGCGAGTCATCGGAAAAAACGAAATTCGGCCAACCACCACTTTCGTGCAAGGCAAGCAACTTCTTCACTCTTTCATCTCTAACTTTTTTCTTTTGCATTATAAAATTTAGTGCTTTTTGGGACTTTAGTTGCTGGAGCTCATGCCCACCTTTCAGAACGTGTTGCATCCGTTCCAATTATATGTTTTGCTTACGAGCCATTTTTATTCCACTTCAAGGCAGATTTCGCTCAATTCTAACCTTCCCTTCCAAACCATTTCTGCCGATGTAATTTTTTATTTATGACCACATCCAGTGCATTTTGCCATGCTGTACGTATCACAGCAACGAGCTAAGTTCTGTACACAAATGATTTATGCGCGTTGAGGTACTGGACGGCTTTGATTTTCCAGCCAAATATAAAGCAATCACACTGTAACAAAATCCTTCCCTGATAAAAATGTTTCAACACAACTGAGGCACAAATCGTCTAAAAGGCTTGAAAACAATAATAGCTGACGACACTACTATTTTTTGCTCAAGTAAACCATGATCTTGCCCTACTGAGAAATGAATTCGCTGTTCATAAGCTCATTATTAGTGACAAGATAAAATTAATGATTTTTAACACCAATTTTTTGAATGTTGACGATTTACCACTACTGTACCAATCCCATGAATGCAAACGGTTTCAGTTATCTAATATTGATTGTACTAATACTTTATTTGATGGGAAAACACTTTGTTGTACCAACTTCTTTAAGATAGAATCTATTGAAAGCTTTAAATACTTCAGCTTAATGCTGGACAACAAACTCAATTGGGATAAGCACACACAGAACTTAAGACAACATCTTAATAAAGTAGTAAGACAAATGTATCATGTTGAACTGTATTGTCCCTCCTCTATACTTATGTTGGTTTATAATGGCTTATTCAAGTCAAAGTTAGAATACGAAATCACTTGCTGAGGAGTTGCTTTTTTTTCAAAAACAGAACCATTACTGATTAAACAAAAACATGCAATTAGAATTGTTTGCAAGACACATCGTAGAACTAGTAGCTTTAATCTGTTTAAAAATCTTTAAACTCTTTCGTTAAGACACCCTTATTGCTATAAAGTACTAAAAATATTCTATCAAAACACAGTTCGTAACACAGGAAATTACGATTTGAGAGTCAACTCCAGAAATCTTTTTGTTGTACCTGTTCATAAAGTAATCTTTGGACGATTCTTTCTTGTTTCTGCTCCCCGTCTGTTTAATTTACTTCCCGACACCCTAAGATGTATGAGAGTGACAAAGGTATTTATGAAATGTGTCATAAACAGGCTCTAGTCTATTGACTATAAAAGTATCAACGAATTGTTTATTAATGAATTTTGTTCTTTTAATGCTTACCTGTAATTTTTAACTACTTCTTTTATTATTTTTACTTTGTTGTACATTTTTTCTCTTCCAAACAACAACATATATTAAATTTATTGTGGAATATGTTTTTTTTTTTCACCACTTGCCATTTGGGCAACTGAATGCATTCTTAACTTTTCATTCTTTTCATTCTTAACTTTTTGTCAATAAATTTATCTATATCTAATAATTATCAAACTGAATTTGAAAAAAATTGTAGGAGAGAAGGGGAGGAGTTCGGTTAAAGCAAAATGGAAAAAAAAACTTGCGTGATCGAAGTGCTCCGTTTATTGGGTAATGCAAGAGAGAGAGAGCGAGTTCACATTGCTACTTGTATACATAACCCTATCAGATGATTCGAACACAGATTTTGAGAAAATGGGTACCGTTGACTAAAAGTTCGAAAATGATTCTTTAACAGGGTGATTCTATGTGTTTCGATTTTGTTATTGTTTTTTTTTTTCTTCTACTACAATTCGACCATCCTGATTGGGTAATCGACCCGATTACATAGTGCCCTTTCATAGCAATCTTAAAACATATGTACATTAGGTATCATCTAGATTATATAACACAATAATTTGAAAATAGAAAACATAATTGGAATGATAAGTTAATTCTAGTTTTAAAATTTCATAAATATAATTATACAATTTCAATTCAAATTCAATTCAAAAATTCATTTTAAATAAAAACATACCAAATTAATTCACATGCAAAATTATACAGTGTTGCGTAAAATGAAAATTAAATGCTGTTACGATTCACAGGAAAATAGGTTTGTATAGCAAATAACACGAAAAATATAATGTATCTCAAGTATCTGACTGAGAATCGATATTCTCCAAATGGACTCCACCTGTTTCGTTTCCAGTTTCTGAATTAGTTTCTTCAACTCTATAAGGCTTCATATTTTCAGGCGAAAAAACACTATTGTAGGGCAACCGTGATATTTGTAGTCCATCTATATCCGTAATCAAGTATCGATCATTGGGCAAAACCCTTTTCACTACATAGGGACCCCGGTACTTCGCAAGGAGCTTCTGGTTGACACCTGGGGTAGCTGCCGTATTCTTAATCATCACATACTGACCCGGTTTATAAGCTTGAGGGCATTTATGTCTACTATCAAAATAAAGTTTATTACGTTCCTGATTTTGTTCAGTTTTAACCTGAGCTTCAGCTCTAACTTTCTTAAAATCAGCTTGTACCTTTCCTAACCTACTTTCTATGAATTCTTTCACCTTGTCATATAGTTCTCCTTTCTGACTTACGCCAAACAATAACACACTGCGTGTAAAACCCGTACTCCTGTTAACAGTATTGTTTAACGCGAACTCCACTTTAACCAAATTCGTGTCCCAATCGCTCGTTGTATTGGAGTTACATAGCTTGGACAGCATTGGAACAAGAATACGATTAGCTCGTTCTACCTTTCCACGTAGAAAGGTGGAAAATTCTGTTGACGTAAAACTAGTTCCGCGATCTGAAATAATTCGCTCTGGACGAGAATAGTTTTCAAAAAAGGACTTTAAGCACTTTATCGCCTCACCGCTTTGTGTGGACTTAACACCATAGAGTTTGATAAATTTCGTAAACGCGTCAATAATTAAGAAGACATATTTTTTCCGCGACTGTGAGCCAGGCAAGGGACCAAGGTGGTCAATATGAATTGTGTGAAATGGAACGTCCCCTTTGGGGATAGAATGCAAGATCCCTTCAGTTTTACCCGAGTGAGGAGAAAAATATATGCACTTTAAACAGTTCTTTATATGCGCTTTGATCTTTTCCATCATGTTAGGAAACCAGTAGCATTGGGACAGATGCTGAAAACACTTTTCCGCACCCACATGGCACATGGCTTCATGGTGTGTACGTATCACTTCGTTTTCCATGCTAGACGGGACGTAAAAAAGCACCTTAGACTTGGTCTTTCGGTAAATGAGACCGTCTATCATCTCGTATGTTGAACTTTCATTCTTTTCCAACTCTGATGCGATAGGTAAGATCTTTGGATCGTGTTTCTGGGCTGCCGCCAAAACAAACTCAAATGATTCGTCCTCAATATAGAGAATATTGAATGAGCGACTTAACGCATCAACATACGCCATACGATTTCCTTTCCTGTGCTCAACGATGTAATCGAAACTTTGCAGTTCCAGTGCCCATCGTGAAATGCGAGGATTCAATGTTTTCTTTTCTAGCGTCATTGCTAATGCTTGGCAGTCTGTTACGATTTTAAAAGTAAGGCCTATTAGATAGATTTTGAATCTCCTTAATGCATATATTATTGATAGCGTCTCTAGCTCGTAACTATGATACCGGCTTTCAGCTTTTGTAGCTCTTTTTGAAAAATAAAACATGGGGTGAAATTTTCCGTCTGACTGCTTTTGCACGAAAACCGCACCGAAACCAATAGAGCTTGCATCGCAGTGAAGTTCGGTTATGCTATGAGGGCTGAATAACGCTAAAACAGGAGGTGCATCCTTTTTTAAAAGGTCGTAGAGTGGTTTAGCCATATTCGCAAAATCCTTGATGAATTTACGAAAATATGAACATAAACCCAGAAAGCTTTGGACATTCTTTGTACACGAAGGTATGGGGAAACTTTTAATTGCATTCAAATTACTATCGTTGGGTCTGATACCATCTTTAGTAATTGTATATCCAAGATATACAATTTCTGTTTGCAAAAAACTGCGTTTGTCAAACCTAAGCTGGTATTGAGTCTTCGATGTCTTTAAAGTTATACGCTGGAGTCGACCTTGGAATAAATGCAACTTCGTCCAATAGCAATTCTCGCAGTTTTTGTTTTAAGATTAAAATTTCTTCTTTCTTCTGACACATTCGCTGTAGTTTTGCAATTTCTTCATTTAATTGCTCCTCGTCCACATTACCTTCCTCTTCCTCCGACACGCTCTCATCCTGTTGCAACGAGTCATTCGCATACCGGCCTTTGTTGGCTGAGGAAAATTCCCGTATCAATCTGGCAAAATCTTCATCAGAAAACCCTTGAACTCCTTCTTGAACTCTGCTCCTTAGTTCCGCCTTGGTGCCATTTGTTGAAAGTCTTAGAGATCTGAGAATATTTTTTATTCTGCAAACAGTGGAAGAGTCTATAAATTCTTTCCAATTTTCGGACATTTTTAATTTCTCTAAATTTTCTTAATGACACTTCACAGAATATATTTCTCACTGTAAAACACAATTCTAGTATTAATGTACACTAGTCCGTACAGTTAATCCATGAGTCGAATCCCACTTCTGAAATTGTAGGAGAGAAGGGGAGGAGTTCGGTTAAAGCAAAATGGAAAAAAAACTTGCGTGATCGAAGTGCTCCGTTTATTGGGTAATGCAAGAGAGAGAGCGAGTTCACATTGCTACTCGTATTTATTATGAGGCTGGGCTTCCGGTCAATAACCCTATCAGATGATTCGAACACAGATTTTGAGAAAATGGGTACCGTTGACTAAAAGTTCGAAAATGATTCTTTAACAGGGTGATTCTATGTGTTTCGATTTTGTTATTGTTTTTTTTTTCTTCTACTACAAAATATATATACATTTCAATACGCATATTTGCATCGAACAGCGATCTCCTTTCCGTTTAATTCCATATGATAACGTTTAACCATATGGGATTTTGTTGCTCTCGTTTCCAGATTAGTTTTGGTAGCTTTGTCCTCTTAATATACCACTATAATTAAAAAACTTTTTTTCTATCAGGAAGCTTTATAATGGTGGTTAATTGCAAGATTCAGTTGAGTACCGACAATCTGTTTGAGACTATGTAAATATATCATTTTGCCCTAACCTTGCCGATCATTGACACTGCAAATCACAGAGTCCGGTGGGAGAAATGTTTTACAAACTCTGCACTCACAAAACCCTCTATTGGGTCTCCGACTGACTCTGAAACTATAGATGAGTTAGCCAAGCAAGGTATTCTTTCACGTTTTAACACCAAGAGAGATTTCGCCTCTAATAATATTTGTCACATCATACGATACAAAGCTTCCAATTAAAGAAAGACATATGAGGTACAGGAGCTCATGACAAAAATTTTCTTGCCTGATTACAATGTGTCAAACAAAACGTATTCTATACTTGCCCAGGGTTCTGTACAGTCTACTCATCGGCATTGTCTCAGAACTTTGCATAATGCGTAACAAGGCCTTTAAATTTGTCTAAATCGCTACAGAATTTTTTAGGGAGGTCTATCAATACCCTCCAAGTCGCTTGGAGTCACCAATTTGTCAGCGATTTGTCAAGTCTTAGGAACAATATTGACGTTGTTTAATTAACACATATGTATGTAGAGAGACATCGGCAAGTGACAATTTAGAACATATGTTCTGTGTCTTCCTGGCACAAAACGCTTGGATATCCTTTGATGGATTCCCTAAACGATGTAGTAAATATAAAATCATGTCGTTTCATAGAACTTGCCAAGGTCGCTGGCCTTGCCCCTAAGTAAAGCCAGCGATGTGAACAAATACATGAAATCTGGTATAATTATGGAGCATGTTAATCTATGTGAGGTGCAGCTTCTGTTTAGGTATCTTAAAAATATAAGTAAGTGCGTCGATTCACACGCCTGAAGTCCTAATATCAGTTCATGGATTAGAAGGTTCTTACGGCTCCAATGCTTGTCAGTTGCTAAAAAGAAAGACTGTGACTTAAAGAGTGCCTTCTCAAATTCTCGGGTTCAGACTCGACAGAAAACTATAGATCCCTCTTACTCGTACGAAAACAATGTCACGCAGAACATGAGTAGTTGCCTTGGTCGCCTGTGATTTGAAGCTCCATCCATTTTTTTTTCAAATAACCAAAAAACAACCACCTCAAGAAATCATATACTTTATTCAATTAATCATCAACTAATTAAATTTGCACTTAGTTAATTTACACAGAAGTTCGCCACCAACCACTTGTAGGTATTAATAATAATTCATGATGTCATATTTCACAGGACCCATGAAAATAATTTAAGAGTCCCAAGGAACACACTTAATGAAAAGTCCTCCATAATTTGATTTAAAATCCGAGAAGCCTGTCCTTGCAATTTCAATAAAGTCAAAGGCAAGAAATGAACAAATGTACAAACGTGTCCAAAGGCACGAGTACATTTTCAAAGCCAGAATTCAACACCCACAAATCATGACACAAACGACCGTAACAAAAGAAATCCTGAAAAAGATGAACCCAAAAGATGTACAGCAGTCTCATTATTTTAATGTGTATACATAATTATCTCCTGAGCAATTGTGGCTGGGAGTCCATTGAAAGTCGTCGACAGGAAGACCACGAATTCACCATTCCTGTCTGAAAGAGATTAATTTAAAGGGACTTTACCGAGATTCTAAGTAGAATGGGTGTCCTACTATATATGTACATTTTTTTTGTTTCATAAATCAAATCGGTAGAAGATTGAGAAAGAAATCATTTTTGCTTTTCCAATCATCAGATTCTGTGAGTGACTTACCGATGCACATAAGAAACAATTAAAGCACAGAACAATTGTTTGTCTGCTTTAAATGCAATACGATGGTGGTCTGAGAAACCTCAAAGTCAGTTTCTGTCATTGTGGCCTTGTGCGACATTTTCTCGCCCATAACTCCGATAAATTTCCGTCACCTTATGTTAGCACTATGACATACAAACACAAACACGAATTGTGCTGTTTTAATTATACCGTATATTTGTGCGGGAAAAACTAATTAATTTCACATATATACAAACAGTTGCATCTACTCGAGAATATTTTGTGTTAAATTAACATTATCTTCGTCCTTGCTCGATGCCAGGCTCTGACTGAAACGGTGTGGTGCATTTACAATTGTGTTGAGGACATTCCGCACACCAGGTGCAGCCGATCGATCCGATGACCACGAATTGCCACCAGGATTTTGATTTTGTTCCAAAATTGTTGGCATCAGTGAGGTGTGCTGAATGCCACCACCATCGTGAATGTTGTTAATAGAGCCCAGATTCAAATTATTTTCACCGCTAAATTCATTGGTTCTTACTGGTGGTCTACCAAACATATGGCTGTTTGCAGAGCGTGATAATGGTCGCCAACGATGGAGTTTCTCTGGGGCGCCTCCGGGCAGGTGATGATGTTCCAACAACGAGGATACTAATTTATCCAATGCCTGAAGGTCAGCATTCAATTTCGAATTCCGCACAGAAGCCAATGCGTCACCTGGAGATGCTGTCGTACCGCCAACGTTAGTGGGGTTATTCAAGCCTGCTGCATGAGCCAAACGGTTTGTTATCTAAAAATAGAGAGAAAAGTAAAAATTTTCATTTTTTTTTCTTGTGATCGAAATTTGTTGTTTTGTTGTTTCTTCAATTTTCAATTTGGATCGTGGTAAAGGTTTCGTTTTTCACTTGAATCGGAGGTTCTCCAAAATGCAAGATTTGGCTTACAAGATCCAATCGGCGCGGGCCAAATAATCTATGGTTGACTTATGTAAAATTAAATTTTGTGGTGGACCCAAATTTTAACAATGTGTCGAGTAAGACGTTAACTTTCTACTGGTATTCAAAATTGAGTGGCACAACAGCACACGAGGGACCAGGACCCATCTTCTGGAAGAACTATTTGTGTCATGCGTGCTACTGTTCTCACGAGTAGAGGGGCCCACGGTGCTTTGCCGACTTGGAATGCCAGATTTGAGAAGCTTTTCATAGACAATTAGTATTCATAGAGTGTCAGCAACTCGAAGGAGGTGGTGCCGTAAAAAAATGAGAGATGTTCCGTCCGGGAATTGGTATTCGCAATTGATTGCCGGTAAAAATGTCGATAAGTTCGAGTACCAGTGGAACATAGGGACCGTGCTACCGCTATAACTCTCGAGGATTGGGTACGATCTGTGCACTTCCAAAAGACCGATTTAAGGCAAACAACTGACACAACGTTGCCAATAGAAAAGTCTTCTGCAAAAAGATGTCGACTGATCAGAAAATCGACCATTAAGAAGTTGGTTCAAGAATGCAGAATGTCGTTAACGGCGTTTGAGAAATGTTTACATACATGTGGTGTCATTTTGAAAAACCACAAAAAGATGTACTGTACCGGACGCAATGTATAAGCAAAAAACAAATGATTGCACGTCAAACAAATAAAATGGTAATACATCTAGCATATAGTACAGACAATACTCCCGTTAATATATTTCCAAAAACCATAAGCAAATGCGAAAGTGGGTATCTCATTAATTTTTGGAACACTGCTTCCCAATGAAATTAAAGAGTTAGATTGAAAAATGTAAATATATAAACTTCTTAATGAAATATTTGAGCCGGAAAATTTAAGACTTATAAATTGTGAATTTTTTAATTTAATTTCCAAATGTATTTTTTATTGTTCGATGTTAACTGTGAATTATGTCTTCTGGTTGACAAAAAAATTTTTATTTTGGGGAGTAAAACCTATTTTTAAAATATTGTCAAAATGTAAGATGTGGCGTATGGATAGTACATTTGAAGTTGTGTCATCCATAGTAGGTATTTACCATAAAAGCAAAATGCCGTATGGAGATCGTTTTTTTTTACTTTGTCTAGCTTTGAAAAAGAAAGTAAAGCTGCCGCAAAATATCCTAGAAGCTGTACATATACGTTCTAAGGTACTTTTTGGAACTGTATGTTGGATTACATACACTAATTGCAAAGATAGATGTGAGGTACCTTGGTGTAAAACAAGCAATAGAAAAAAATAAGTCAGGAGAAGGGCAAGAAAATTCAAAAAATATATAATTCAAAAAGAAAAACCTAACTGCAGCAAATTTGTTTTGTTAAGAAACATCGGACTTCTTCGGGCCTGGAAATTTATATTTTATATGGACATTTTGTGAATCAGTTAAAAGTTTTTATTTTCAACTAATCGACATTTTTTATAAATTTAAGTTTGCGGATTTGTTTGTTTAGCTTCACTCGAAAGCTGCAACAACAGCCGAAAGTTCTGTGAGTTCAATCGTCATTTCAATCGTATTTCAAATTGGTTCAAGTCGACAAATTGGCAATTATTTTAAAGAGTCAACATTTTTTTCCCATATATGTTTTTCCCAATCTTCTGTCTGACTTTTAAACTCGACATTATTTTTTCGACGCTTTTCAGGTCTTTCTTTATCATTACTGTCATAACCGACATTCGTGTAATCAATTTTTTCAGTCGACCTTTAAAAAAAAAACTGTTTTTCGTACCCAACCCACTACAAATCCTTTAATCAGTGACCACATAAATGTAATTTCTTGGTGTCCCAGGGGGAAAACTATCTTCTGTGATATAGAGCCTAGACTTGCAGCTCCCACCACACATCCGCGCCAAACTGCCCCCACCTCCAAAGGCGGGACATTGACAGAGAAAATGCTCTGAGGTGTCTTGACCTTATCCACAGGTGCCGCATAGTGAAGTGTCTCGTTTATACGCCGACAAGTCGTCTGCAGTCTTTCCTACCGACACATAACAGAAAAGTCGCAGATTTCTTGCTGACTTTTGGGAGGATGCAATTGGTCAGCTTGCATCCTGGAGAGTCATACCATCTCTCGTTATGCTGCCGAGAGAACCAACCGTCGACAAACGCCCTAACCAAGGATGCGGATAGTCCTAAGTTGGTTGGCGCCTTCTGAATGCTTCTTTTGATTCTAATCCTAGCAAGTTCATTGGCAATCTGGTTTCCCACGATCCCGTGGTGTTCCGAGAACCAAACAAGTCTTAGCAAAAGAGAGGAATGCTGTACATGAGCTAGCTATCCTAAGGGCTGTATTGACTGACTTAGCATGTGCCGCCGTACAGTATTCAGAATTCGTCGTTGAATTTTCTTCTCCAGATTTCACCAATGAAAACAGGGGCGACCGCCGCACAAAAAATGGTACATTCAAAGGAAGGTGTTGTCCAAGGAAAACTTCGCCTTTTGAGGACAGGGCTCTACTACTGATCTCGATCGTAATTGAGTTGTACCTCTTTACATCGAGGGCACGGTAGACACAGCCCTTGACCATCTTAAAGCTTTCAGTCTTTTCTTCTGTCAGAAACGTCCCCTTACTTTGCTGACGGCATAGTCTTTATTTTTCTCTCGTTTAGGGCCAAGCCCACTTTAGTAGCGTCCATTTTATTTTCTGCGAACTTCTCATTGACAGCTCTCTGTCATTCGTCATTCGGATAAGCCAGTAGCTTGTTGGACTTTTGGAAGGTATTGTCTCTGGTACTGACTTGTAACTTTCGAACGATCACTCAAAGATGAAGGATGAGGATGTTCAAAAAGTCACGTGACAAAGCCTAGTCCTGTCTAAAACCCTTTTTGACGTTTAATTCCTTGGTGTCTGCCCTTAACGACCTTGAAGGAGCAGCGGTAGTTCTCCATTTTCATCTTAGATTAGTTTTGATGCGATTGGTAGAAAGCGATTGTCGACTCATATTCCTCCTACATTGACAAGAAATTCTTCTAGTTGCCATATTTTATATATTTTTGGTAATTTTTATGAAGTCGGATTGTTTTTTGAATATAATTTGGTTTTTGACATACAGTAGCATGTCCCATATGGGCAACTAAAAGTTCGTTTCGAAAAAGTTAACCTGTTGAAACTCCTCCCAAATATTTCATTTGTGACAAAGAAATATTGAGATACAACTTTCAGTTCAGTTAAACAACCAATTTTGAGTGGTTGAATTAAATCCGCTCGAAGTATTTTTTTACTATACAAGAGGTACATTCATAATTGACTGCACTTTCCACCTTTCGAAGGCGAAAATAAAAGTAAAAGCAAAATGCAATTGTGGGAAAGACAAATTAATAGCTTCTGAATCACAGTAAAAGAGTCCTTTACTCAAATAAAGGAAATTAGCTCACAAAGTGGTCCTTGAGGGTAAAGCAGATAAATTATTCAACGTTAGTCCTATTTAATTATGGCTTTTGAAGTAAGCGTTCAGGACTATTTATGTATACTGTAATGATTGCCTTTATTTATACTTCACAAATACGCTTTATAATGCATTTTTCGGTAAAAATCTATGTTGGCATTTCTTAAGACTTATGTTAAAGTCGTACATAGAGTGCAGCGTTCACTCTAAGCTCTTAACTAAACAAAAAACACACATTCAAAGAATAATCACTTACTTCGCCAACAGCATTATTAGAATAACTCATTCGTTTGACCTTTTTAAATGTCACATCGTCTGTGGCCTCCTTAAGCGCCTGTTCTAGCACTGTATCCAGTTGTTTATTGCGCGGCTCATGTAAGCCTTCGTATCTGAAAGTGTAAAGTGTTATTTTACTCTGAAGTAAATGATTAGAAGGGAAACGGTTTACATTCGCGCCATGCACTCCGTCATTTATAAAACGATGCAAGGACATGAATGTATGCAGCTTCCTCTTTATATTGTACTACACGTCAGGTAAGGATCAAAAATAAGCATTTACTTACGACAGCAATTTCTCCCTGGAGGTGTTCTTTCTTTGTCTTATAGTTGAGCGGTTAGTCTTTCGAACCGTACGCAGATCAGTTTCCCAGAATCTGTAAGGATAATAAAATGTGCGAGTAGACAATGCATATATACTCAAATTAAAATCACAGGTTGTATGTAGGTGCGAAAAATTTTACTCGAGACAAGCAATGTCATACTCAAAGGTACGTTTACCTCATGTACAATACTGAATTCCTATCCAGACGAATCACATGCAGGAGCATATATCCCTTTCGAAGGAAGCGATTTGAAAAAATTCACGCCCACTTTATTCTCATATACCTACGTGTATGTGCTCTATTTCTTTGGCCGTATGGATATGTACATTAAAATTCTGTTGAATGCACGAAACTGCTTGATTTGAATGGTTGTGGAATGCAACAGTTTATATGCAGTTGGCAAATGGTATAGAGTTTCTTTTGAAAAGCCAGTCTTCTGCGAGCTGATGCTTAACGGGAAAACGTGCCACAGAAGAGTGAATGCAGGTGCGCACAAAAACAAATACCCTCTCAGAATATTGCTATTTAATTCAATACGAGTTTTCGTTTTGTCTAAGTTTTACTCATATGTGATTGATTTGGATAAAATCCGGTGAATGACACAATTGCAAGCATATTTTCTAGTGTTAGAGGAAGCAAAGGCATTCCTTAGTTTCCTCCTTGTTAACCTAATTACCTGCAGTTTGTGCAGCCTGAAATTCGAACGACATGAAAATCTGTTATTTATTGAATATCTTTGGAATTCATTTGATTTTCTCTTATTGCAATGTGTTTCAGGAAATATTTGTCATCAATTTTCATTTTCATCAAGAAACAAAGAAATACCTTGCACAATCCTTAAATGTTGTATGAACTAAAACAATGAACAGAAGCCAATGCCGGTGCCATGCAAGTGTGTGGAAAGAAAAATGTACTCAGTTCATTACGACAGGGAACTTGGGTGCCTACAACTCAACGACTAGCAACCGGCATTTTTGCTTAGGATACGATATTGCATCTTTTACCCATAAATATGTACGGGAAGATGATGAAGCACCCAAACAAACAGAGAGCAGACGCTGGTACCACGATAGCCAAACAGTAGACAGAAAAATTATGCGAAACACAAAGCTTAAGAGTCCTAGCGACTACAAGAGAATACTGTGAGGTTTTTGAAGTCTATTTATTACTATTTACAAAACCCTTTTTCCAACGAAAGATCTTTGGTTACTTAGTTAGTAACTGTGCCCCTACACGAATGACTCCAAAGTGAAAGAGGGTAATGGCTTTCCTAGCACACCGTTTTCAGACCAAGTAAACGTCAAAGCTATTCGTGATGGAGCCGATAGTTGGAAAATTTACTGTGCTCGAAATAGACAGCTTATTGGCCATGCCAAGATGATTGAACCTTATCAACTATCTCTGAAGGATGGGCATACCCTGGGCAATGATAGGAGTTAACAAGAAAGAGACCGAGTCATCCGCTACTCAAGTTATAAAATCTAATTTGTTTAAAACTCCCATTGATAGCTCTAACCGTAGGTGGAATAAACTGAACACATGCTGGATTTCAAGACTTGGCAAAAGTGACGTACGTCTGATTAAGGGGATACTTATAGGTCATTATCTGATAGGAAGCCATGAAAGAATGCTTGGTATCCCCTACAATGACTTTTGGAGGAGCTATAGAGGCTGGGAAGAGAAAAGAATGACACCTCATTACCGCGCAAACTGCCCTTCCCTCTCAACTGTTACAAATCAAACGAATGGCGTAGCCTAGACGAACTAGCTGACGTTAAAGTAGGCAGAAATTCTTAAGTGAAAAAAACTGACTTGACTAATAATATGAAGCGGATAAGAACTCGAATGGACCTGGGAACGCAATCTCTCCGCATGTTGCATCAGAACGTTCCCACAAACGAACTAAATGTGCTTTAGCAACGTACTAAGGAGTCATCTGAACCAAACCTAACAAGCTGCATGCAACCAATATCTAGGTGTGGTTTTCTAAAAAATTTTCGCAATCACACCTTAAGTTCATGGTCACTCGATGATACCACTACAGCAAGAGAAAGGAACAGCAATCTGCTTTAGCAACTACTATTAATTTTCGTGCTACAGTTTTCTCACGAGTAGGCGGACCTTCACTTTTTTGCTGCTTCTGAACGGCAAGATTTGAGAAGCATTATATGGACAATCAAATGTGAGATGTTGGCGTGTGGTTAAAGCAATATCAGAAAATAAACACCAAACATCTCAAAGTGCATGAAATTGTTGAAATAGTAGGCATCAAAAAAGATCTTGTGGGCCATACGTAAGTGTGTTTAAGTGTGCATCATAAGGCTGTCTGACAACAAGAAACACAATCTTGTGACCAGAACAGGTCATTAAAGCGAAATTCTACGGAATTTTTGCATCGTTTGGTGACCCTCGATTAAACATAGATCAAATGGTACTTGAATTAAGAGCCCAAAAAAATTTCGAAATCTTGGACTTCACCCGACGAACGTGCTCCAAAAGAGTCGCGGTTGGAAAGGTGACGCCCATCGTTTTTTATGATTCAAAAATTGTAATCGAAAAGGGCAAAATGATCACCACTCCCTTTCATGCCAAATTATTAGATCCATTCAACTTCGAATTGCAGACTTAATACATTGGCAATTAGTATTAAAAACAAGTTTCGAAAATACCTGTTTCCACTTCGCAACTGTGGGACTTGAGACGTGTAAAGCGCTTAAACTTTGTAGACAATGAGCACCGACTTTATTTTACTAAGAACATTTTCATTATGTAAGGAGTTTTGATTTGACCTCAAATAATGATTCAAATATTCATTAGAAGACCTCTAAAATTGGCTTTTGCAATATTAGACATTTTTATTTTCTTTCTTAAGCGAATAGCACCAATTTTTTCACAATTTAGTCATTCCAATGAACGTACCAAAATATTATTTAAACAAAAATCCATTTTGACATTAAAGGAATTCACCATCCTGTGGTAATTTTGATCGTGGTTTAATATAATAAGTCCTAGTCGGACAACGGAAATACACAAGGGGTACATCATTGAGTTTTTTCTGCTGCAACATCATCACAACCAGAATGTGATGGTCCAAGACCAGCTCCTGGAATAATTTTCTAGACCAAGTCCTGGCAACTGCTTGTACGTACTATTGTTTTATCACAAGAGAGGACCTATGACTTATTGCCTATAAAGAACGGCAAAATTTGATAAACTTTTCATAGACAATACTCATCGAGTGTTGTCAGCAACTTAAAAGAGGTAGTGTCTTGATGGAAATGCGAGACGTTAAGTTCTAGAACGTGTGATTTGGTGCATTTATCACCAGCCCGGAGTGGGTTTATTTAGACAGACAGCCATGCAACGTGTGTATGTTTTCACTAAGCACGCGCTTTCTAAAAGTTACATTTTTTAAATATGTTGTTTTTTTTTCACCAAACAATCATTTTGAAAAATGTTCGTTCTCTCTGAAAAAAAAAACAAAAACACAAAGTCTCTGCAATCCATAAATCTGCTTTTATTATTCATTACCTTTTCCATTTGCCTGTACATCTACACCACAAACCATTTCCGGTATTCATGGATCCATTTCCCAGCTACAGAGAAAGTGATAAATGAAAAACTTTATTGAGATGCAATAGGTGAAAGCACCGGCGCTCAAATTAAATGGCATTCAATAAATTAATTTTCTATTCCGTGTTTACTGCCCCGTGTAGAGAGGGTAAACCGAAGAAAGACGTACGCATACATACATACTATTAAAGAAAGGATTTGTCGATAACTTTTCGAACTCAATTTGGCTTGTCAAATCAGTAAGTGATTCTTTGCGGGCAAAAACAAATTTCATTAATACATTTATATTCACTTGGAATAGGCTGAATAAAAGGACAGCGGCCTTATATACTCGACTGGCGCGTGAATGGATGAATGCTCGGAAGGTGAGTGTGTTTAACCAGACGCATTTCGTCATGGGGTAAGAATCACACACTTTTCCTACGTTGCCTTTCTCGAATTTTCGCAAATTCCACCCCTAGACATTAGCCAAAGAAATGACAAATGGCTTACTCTCTTTTTCACTTAAGCCACAGAGGAAAGTATGTGTAACACAGAAAACTCCTGCCGCTGTAACGGTGTTTTTTGTGGGCCTATCAGATAGTCTAATTCTGATGAATGGGTCCCCCGTACACTTACACTGTCATAATGCAATAGAATAAGTTGAGCGGGGAATGGAATGTAATACGGTTAAATATTATATTTACTTTTGGGGATTGCAAGGATAAGTAATTGAAATGTTCAATATTGCCCATACGCCACCGTGTGGGCAGGCCAGCGTAAAGAAAAACTTTTCACTCTGCGAAACGTTGCGCCTGAGCTTTTAATGTCAACGCAGGAGACTTATAAGGACATTTAGTATAAAATCCTTGAGGATTTTAGTAATGAATAGGATTATGGCATGGAAATTTTGAATTGTGTGTTAATCTCGACTGTGGTTTTCTTACGCGTGCAATTTTATGCGAGCAACCATTTTGGGCATGGGGCTAAGATTAAGTCATTAAATCACACATTAACATTAGCCTCCGAGGGCAATAAATTTGTTCTACGAGGATATCTTTATATCCGTAAGAATGACGACGGGCTCGGTCTCAGAGTGCAGCCTTTAAAGAAGGGGCCCTCGTCTTAAAAAATGAAGGCTCTTTTACTCTATTATCCGGGATCGATGTTAAATAAGATATTAACTTTATGACACTCCGACGTTTTAATGAGTTTGGTGGGAAATAAATGTGTAATTATGTTGAAAGCCAAGCAGTTTTACTGCCAATGTTCTTGTTTTAATTATCGCAAAAACAAACTGGAAAATAAAATAGGTTTTTGCACCTATTACAAGCTTTATCTTACGCTGGCAACAAAGCCAAAAAGTAATTTAAAGTGTTGTTGTACTTAAACAGATGCAATGGTAATAGTTATTGAAATGATAATGATATGAATGATAGTTAAAGAAATGATAATGGATACTCATAGGGACGCAGAAAAGATGGAAAAATCAATGGGAAAATATTTTTTTTGCTTCGTTTTATGATAAAGTTTATTTCATTAAATTGTTTAATGGGGGTACTCTTTCGGCGGTCAATGGAAATGTGCAAGTCATGAAGTGTAGGGAGTCGCCTTGAATTTAAAACAAAGTGAAATTAATATAGCAATCACCTTGCCATTGAAAAGTTACTAGATCTTCTTTAAATAAAAAGTAAATTTATATTTACTTTTACTTCATTACTTCATACTTCTAATGGGATGATTTGTAGACGGTTTTGATTGCTTCATTTGTTTTAGGAACATATGTATAAAGAAAATTGTTTAGTGTTTAATGAAACAAGTTATAAATTCATATTATTGTGTAACACTCACTTTCGATAAGACAACAATAACAAGTGTTGTGCGTTTCCTCTACTAGTGAGAAACGCACAATACTGGCTGTAGATAAAGAACCCATGTCTTGGTTCTTTGTGAACTATAGTTTAAATTAATATATTTGACGGCGCCTCTTCTGCAAAATTAAAGATTTAGGAATGGGTAGAGTCCATTGAAATCTAAAAATGAAACAAAATCGAATAATGTTGCCCTAGGGAGTTTTTATACTTATGAGGTCAAAAACTAAGCTCACAATTTTTCTTGTAACTATATTTTCTTTGGCTAAATTCGGAAACATCAGCCTGATTTGCGCTCACGCCTCCACAGTGGAGAAGGATGACACGACACCATATCCGGTAACAGGCTCAGGCTGGTAAACTTGGCGTAAGGGGTGAAAACTTTTTGTGGCTAGTACGCGGTTCCCACATCTCAACTTCCACAAAGGAACCTGGCGATCACCTAGCCAATCAACCGTCAATCAGACCAGTGTTCTCCATGTCCGAACCTTCCGAGGTGCCAACTTCGATTCGGACCACCACTAGGCAGCAGCAGTCAAGGACTTCGTCTGTGGTAAATAAGGATAACAACATCAACAACAACCGAAAACGAAGAATCAGTCTTGCCAATCACTGCGTCTTTGGGCTCAAGAGGCAATTGAGTAACAGAGCCGTCTCTCGAAGTACTAAATTGACTTTGTATAACAGCTTGATCATCTTAGTCCTCATACACGGCGTGAAAACGGAAAAGCTGATTAGTCTTTTTGAGAGAAAAGCTCTACGATTTTGGGTTGGTGGCGCCTGTAGGATAAGAACGACGAACTTTATAGACTGTACGGCGGCATGTCCTTGGTCAAACGTATTCAGAAACAACTATTAAGGTGGCTAGGCCATGTAGAGCGTATGGATACCACTGCTCCGGCCCAAAAAAATCTTTAAATCTGAGCCATTGGGACAACGCAACAGAGGATGGTTTAGTTTGAAATGGCGCACACAAGTGCAGAAAAATCTGAACCAACTTGGAGTGCACAATTGGACGCAGTTGGCGAGAAATCGTGATATCTTGGCAGGCATGTTGGTTGAAGTCCATGTCCACCCCGGACTTGAGTGCCAGTAATAGGAAAAGAAGAAGAAGAAGAATATTTTATTTGGACGTATGTATTTTTTTGGAACTTTGAACAAAATGGTGCTCATATGTGTACATTGGGTTTAAACATGGTTCAAAGTTTTGACAATTGTGATCATTTTCAAAATAATTATTTTTTAATATGCATAGATTCATATTGCATTACACGCACATGGTGTGCTAACGTAAGGAACACATGGGTGGCTACATTTCGAGGCGAATAATCCACGTTTTCGAGCCTTATTTTATGTTGCGGTTGTGTGTACCACTCCTCTGTGTGTTTCTTACAAAATTTAAATTGGATCGTACTGAGGGACTAGAGCTAGGACATGATCTTAAGCCAGAAAGTAAAAAAAATGAGATAATTCATCATTACTTTGGCCAAATTTTACCAAAACTAACCGAGTTGTATATTTTTTTACTATAACAGTGCTTGTACTTCAACCAGCAGTTGACAACAATCAACCCGTCTCGAGCAGCCAACATAAATTTTTAGGTGCAAGTGGGTTAGGTTTGGCTGGGACATTTTGGAGACCGGCAAAATGTATCATTTCAAAATAATGTTTGTTGCTCTGTTCTGTTTTAATTTACCAAGAACCTAACCGCATATATTCAAAAACAGAGTATACTACATTCATGCTTGACCAGCCCAGAGAAATTATCACGTCATCTACAATATCGGGTACACGTTAAATCATAAACGTGACATGTTTCCTTCTTCTTCAACTTATTCTCAAGCATCTAGCCTATGTGCCGTCATTTCTTCCTTTTCTTCAATTTATTTGGATTGCTGAAATGTTTTGGCAACATGGGGGGCAAATATTCCTCATCATCATCGTCTCCAGAGAAATCAAATCACTATTGTTTGGTAAATCCTCAATCTTTTGGTCATTCATGTTGAGGCTCAAACACGGTCGGCGGTTACACAAAACTCATTATTTAGTCCTAAGGTGCACGCATGTGTACCAATAAGAAAATTATATTTTTCGTGACTTCAGTAGAATGCAAAATACTTTCTCAACCATTAATTACAAAACTAAGCAAGTGAAAACCGCAACAAACTTTAATCTAATAGAAAAAACGATTTTTGTATCGCAGTTCATGATGGCTGCGTTTTGGAATTCATTTTTGAAAATATGAACTTCTAGAAAGTCATTCAAGTACAAGTAATGGCCATTAGCCATCACTACTAGTCTAAATTAAAAATAAGATAAGATATGTGTACCTACGGTCTGAAGAGAACTGGCATGAAATTAACTTTAAAATTGTAATAATTTTGAAAATTCGATAATTAGTTTGAGTATTTGTTTGCTTTTAGCACTAAAGCAGGAAGAATAACACTTCGAAACCCCCAAATATCCAAAAAAAAAAATAAATCTGATGGCATGTTGAGTCCATGCTTATGGTCGCATTTCCAATAATGCAATTTCCATTGTGTTAATTTTCTGCGTACTGTCAACTTCTATGGTTTCGTGATTTTGGCTTTCCTTTTAAGGATTCCGGCCTCTGAAATATATCCCATCTTTTTGTTTCCATATTTTTGTATAATACGCATGTATGCACAGTTTTCTACGAAGTTAGTTATCAGCTCAATCAGCTTTGCATCAGTATCGAATGTTTATCGCATCAGTGTCGTAAACTCGCAGTGCACAGCGCAAATAATTAAAATTTCCAGAAACTTTACAATTACTTTAGCAACCCGTGAAGGGGTTTCCAATTACATACGCAAAATATAGGGACATTGTTCTTAATTTTCGTTAATTTCAAACAAGTGTGGTTTAATTAATGCCTAAGCTTAGAACTTGCCAGATTTGAGACCAGTCTGAAGACACTTCAACTGCCATCAAAAAATTTTTTTTGCGATACCTATTGGCCACATGTCTGATCATAATCAGCAACTCAAAAAAACACAAGAAAAAGAAAACACTCAAACTATGGCATGGAAATTGAATTTTTCTGCCTCTCACCGTTTACAAATAAGTTCTTGGGCATATGTGTGGATTTACTCATTTGGATTCGTTTATATTCGGTATTATCTCCTAAAATCACATTTCTCTAACGAGGATTGTTTTTGTACGAAATGCTTACAAATCTTCTCAGAATAATAGTGACCATTAAGAAATACAATATGCGTGTGTGTGTGATTGTGGAAATACTCACCGCTTAAGATCCGGACTTGCTGTGTATGGCGCCGAAACTTCCTTAATCTTTAGCACAATAATCGCCGTTATAAATATGCAAATCACGTTCACCACAGTCAGAAGGCCAGATACAATGCCGCTTATGAGAAATTCGGTTGGCAGATAATTGGTATAGAGGAACTCATATGACGAATTCCCTGTGTACGGTTCACCCTTCAAATGGGGCATCTTGATGTCCGGATAGATCAGCCATATGCAGGCCAAGGCCCAAAAAAGACCCTAGACATAAAAATATACACGTTATACATATGTACGTCTAGTAATGGAACAATCGGTTGTTGGACAAACAGAACAAGAAGAAGTTATGAGGGAAAGCAAAAAAAAAAAAAAAATGGCTACATTTCCTGAGTTTTTTTTTTTTTCGTTTCTATCAGACATTCTTTTATCTATCATGGATAATGAAATGTTTACGAATGTACATGACGCAGTTCATTGATACATATGTAAACATGTATGGTCGATTCTTGTTTTTGTTATTTGCCACTTTCTGCGACATGTAGAGAAAAAGGAGACGTCGTTGAGGAGAAAACAAAGAGTCTCCAACCAAGGTCATTATCGTAAACACGTATGGTATAAACAAAAATATTTCATTCGTACACAAGTATGTGGATCCTTTGTCATGACCTACGCGTCTGTAGGCTTGAAAAAGTTTGCGTCAGAGCCACAGTATTGATCGAAATAAGTTTATAAATTGTGTCCATTATAATACTAAGTGGATGTTTACGTGTACAAATATTTATTCTATTGTTTCGGGTTTGCGTCTAAAGGTGTTAACAAAATCAAACACTGATTGGGACTGCGAAGATGGAGTGTTGGAATAATGTCTACTAATTAAAGAAACTCGTAGAAGTGAAGGTTAAGGATACATGTGTATACATTTTGCTCATTAGACGCGCAAATAACGGCAAATAATTATAACTTGAATAGTTTAAAGAATTTAGTAGATACATAGAGAATTAAAGAAGACTTTGGATATGACCATGGATAGTTGGGTGTGTTAAGTAAGCACACGAATGAACGATTTTCATCTGGAAGTTCGGGGTGTACATGGGCCTCAAACAACATGCCTCACCAGCCAGCACGATATTTCGCCAGCTGCCGCCAGTTGAGAACTCCAAGTTGGTTGAGGTCCTTCTCCACTTGTGTGTGCCACCTTAGCCTGGGCCGTCCTCTATTACGTTATCCCATAGCTCAGATTCGATTGTCTAGAAGCTTTTTCGACATTGAAGGTCTTGGTGAATTCGTTACCGACCTTGACGGAGCAGCGAGTGCTCCTACACAATCTGACAAGGACCTATCAGGTTGTTGACGAACGGTTTCAGGCGTTCACACAATACGGTACAGAGAATAATTCCTCGATAGTTGGCGCAGTCGAAGGGGTCTCCTTTCTTGTGGACCGGACAGACGAGGCTGAGATTCCACTCATCGGGCATGCTTTCCTCCGACCGTAGCTTACAGATGAGCTGGTGCATGTGCCCAACGAGGTAATCTCCAGCTGCTTTAAACAGTTCTGCGGACATCCCATCCGCTCCAGAAGCTTTGTTCGACTTCAGTCTCGATATTGCTATCTTGACCTCGTCAAAGTCCGGGGTCGGAATCCTTGCCTATCATCGTCCAAATTGAGGGGAACACTCTGCTTAACAGCGGGATTTGCGCCGTCATCGTCGTTTTAAAGTCTGCAGAAATGATCTTTCCAGATTCTCAGAATCAATTGCAGTTCTAATACTAGATTTCCTTTTTGGTCCCGGCAGGCTTTGGTCGGAACCCTATATCCACCGGATAGCTATTTCACCTTTCGGTAAAACTTTCGAACTTCATTTCTGCCATAACACATCTCCATCTCTTCGACCGCGCTCTCCTCATGTTCTCTCTTTTCCCTTCTGAGAAGCCGGTTCTCTTCCCTTCTTTTCTGTTCGTGGAGCTCACGAACAGCTCTCGTTGTTCGATGCAACGTTGCATTGTAGGCCTATTCTGAAGAGCTAGTGCAAGTTTATCTTCATGTTCCTGAGGGATTATTGCTGGCTTTCCACGTGTCTATTTACATGTATGTTTGTCGCAAAATGTACGCAAAATTTTGCGGGTGTGATTTGTGATTTTTGGAGTGTTTAGCCAAAACTAATTTTGAAATAAAGCGGATTTTTTAATGATGATTTTTGATGAAAAACGTGTCAAAGTGAGCGACTTTAAAACAATTGGGAAAATGAATCTGTGCTGTGGTTGTGGACGTGGCTTAGAGAGTAAGATCATCGAGTCCTAAGCCGATGGTTACACTAAGGCCACCCATTTGATTGCACACTGGCTGTCGGAACATAATCCTTTTGTATACAACATTGCTCAATAGCCATGACAGCGCCTCTTTGATGGTCATAATATCTGCCTGAATGATGATGCAGTATGAAGGTAGATTGACAGACAGCTTAGGTCTCTGGAGAAGTCGCCAGCCTCCAACCCATCATTCATCTTGATCCATACGTAAAAATGTCAGAAGAAGACCTACTTACTTCAAGCTTTCTTTGGTTAAAATGCAGATAATTCACATTATATCTGTAAACTAAAGCGTTCGAAATGTCAATATGTATACAGACTATATGAAAAAAAAAATACGTGTCATGTCAGGTCAGATAAATTGTACCAACGGTACATTTTTGAAAATAAATTCTTTTCTCAAAACAATTTTCAGGTAAATACATAATGAATTTTTGAGTTCTCCAAGTAGCTTCAGCTTCAGCGTTTGGTCTTTTAGGCAAAATCATTGCCAAGTGGTTTTCAATGACACTTCATTTGAAGTTTGGAAAATGAAACAAATAGTAATTAGGCGTTGTAAGTTCCGGGTAAGATGCGTCAACACTTTCCAACCAAAATTTTTTCATTCCTCCGGTTCATCAAAGATGTGCGTCACCTAACATTTTCACGTCAACTTCTTTTCCGTTAGCCAATTATGTTCGCTCTTACTTAATGGCTTGATTCAAACGCTTGAATTATGCACAGTAGAGGATCGAATTGAATTTTTCGACACTTTCTAGTAGGATATAATGGATCATTCCCTTCCAATCCCATCAAACACTCAACATAACCTTGCCGTCAGTTCAGGATTGTCGTATGTGATCGGGTATAAACCTTTGACAATGGTCGCTTGCACTTTCGTCCGTTACGTTTCATCAGCACTTTGGTCAGTTAAATTCATGTGCCACTCCAACATCCAGTTTCTTTGAGTTGCATGCCCGTTTTGAATGTCCAAACTATCATACGGTTGGTTCTTATTATTTATACTATAATTTGACAGTTCCAGGATTGGTCCTTCAATTACAAAATTTCGTCGAGATTTTCATTTACAAGACGAAATTTCCGGAATGAAACAAACCACCTCAATGGTTGGCGTTCACTCACAGTATTCCCACCGTAAATTGAATACATTTGTCAGTACGCTTGCCACAAATTTTTTTTTGTTTGCTATAAACGAGAAATAGGTACGGCACAGATTAAATAGACAACTTCCTTAAACTTTGAAAGTATACGTACTGCGGTTCCCCAAATTATTTGACAGTAAATCGCTTGAAAATTTTTGGTGAGAGGGGAAAACCTCATCATCGAAGGGTTAAATGAGACGGAAATCAATCTAACTTTTAACATTCCTTTATCGACCGTTCATCAGAGTCAAGCTGAACGTACAAAGTTGATTAATACTGTTGAAATAAATATCAAACCAAAATTTTACACAGCCTAACTGTGTCTATTATTTGGTCAGTGTGTCTGTGCCCGAGGCAGTGATACGTTTTCTCATTTCCTACCGGATGTCAGGATATCTGTCAATGTCAATGGCTATCGGAGAAGTTTCCTCTAAGTGTGAAATTTCTTGAACATCTTTATAAAAGACCCCTACGCCTTGTGCTTACGTTCACAAGTGCCAGTTGTGCGACAAATGAACATGATTAATTGCTTTCAATGGCATTGATCGCTTGAAATACAACTGTCACACGAAAGCATGAGGGGAATGGGCATGATGCTAGTGTAACGATGCTTTCTGTCTTTTATAGCTAATTGCTTTTGACACTGTGAAATAATTATTTACAGATTTGAGAGGTTAGCACATTTTTTTCCGTAAGAAGTATCGACGATAATTGTAGCCGGATATTGAGGGGTAACTTTTTTTAAGCTAACATTTTCTTTAAGGCAGAATGTATGCTTTCTCAATGAGTGCTAAAATGTTTCATGCATACATCTCAACTAATTCAAATCTGATACGCTTATGTCAAGATATGATAATGTCAACAGAATTCTAATTTCGTAAGTTGGATTAATTCTCTTTACTTGTCAACTATGCTCATCAATCAGCAGAAAGGAAAAGATTTGAATTTAAATTCGGATGAATTTGAATTTGATTTGTCGGGATATGAATATTTTGTAGCGACGCACCACTCCTTTGACTTTGAAATTTATGTTTATACAGTTGATTTAAAATTGTATGGCACAGGTCTAGCTTCTTCAGCAACTACTAATGTTGTGTGTGCCATATTAAGAGGTGGAGTATAGTTTTTTGCCGGTCCGAACTGTTAAATATGAGAAGCTTTCCTCACTTGTAGTATTTTCAGCAACTTGAGAGGGATGGTGCCGTGAAAAATGCTAGATGTTCCGTCCGGGAATAAAACCTGGGCCCTTGGTGTGTAAGTTACCTTCTACGCCATGGCGTTGATATTTATATAGAATATTAAGTAAATCAAAATTAACTGAATTCAAGTTGCTCTGTACCATATAAAGGGTGCATTTCTTTTGAGATTATCAACAGAACTTTAATAATCATGGGTTTTAATTAGTTGTGCGATGTTTCTCGTATAACTACTCAGTCGCAAAAACTGGAACACAATTCTTCCAATATGAATGAATGAACGTCATATTTCATTCGATCCCATTGAAGATCATATGCTCTCCTCTTTTAAATTGAACAGTGTAAAAAATCTCAATTGACTGAATGAATGAATCATTGGCTTTCAAAACATGGTTGCTGCTGTTGGACTGAAGTCGCCATCCATAAATGACTACGACATCCAATTCTTTGAAAAAGACTTCCTTTCATTGCAATTTTTACACTCTTTTGTGATTATTATTCGAATAAGACGTTTATTGCCAATTGTGAATAATGAACTGAATTCTTAAGAAGATCGTGCGGAACTCAGGATTCCGCACCGGCGGCATGATCTTCCAAAAGTCTGTTCGACTTTTAGCTTACGCCTGAGACATTCACTTCAATGTATGAACACAGCTAGCCGTCAATGAAGCGTTTGCTGTTTGCTGGCATTGAAGTAAAAGCGGCTAAAATGGGTCTTGCGGTAAATGACGGCAGAATAAAGTGTATGATATTAAGGAAGGACTCGCGGATACGTATCGGATAGAGCGTCACGGTAGCAGCAGAAACTTCAAGATAGTCAAGAATATCGTCTACCCCGGAATCAGTATTGCCGCTGTTGCTGCTTCTTTGAGTTAAAGGGGCAATTGCGTAAAAGAACTAGGAATAGCGATTTCTCTTGACTGAGAATACAGTGACACCAGAGATACGTCCTTAAACAAATTTCCTACATAAGTCAGTGGCATCTATGGTCGGAAGGGCGTTGTCTGCTCAAAAATAAATTTAAACCAAGAAAAATAATGACTACTTGGCAAACTTCTCTCTCCCTCTTTCTCCCCCTCTCTCCTTCACCTCATACTTTTCTGATCTCGCATTAAGCCGCCCATACACCCAACACTGGTGTGAGCGACTGTATTGCTATTCGTCGCAAACGACATAAAATAGGTGCACACCAGTGCAATGTAAAACCTGAAAAATATTGACTTAAACATTGAAAAATTAGATGTGGATTACCATCACTGTCAAATACTTTCTTTCTTCGACAATTGAACAAATATTTTGTCAGCGTTTTGGCGACATTATAAGGCATTTATAAGCATCGACTTTTTTCTGCATTTTTTGACCCTCACCCTATGATTACTAAAGTGGCACCGTACTGATATGATACATGACCCATAAAGTTAGCTATGAAGCTTCTGAGTTGACTCTGTTTTATTGTCATTCAACCAGTGCTCTTCCAAATGAGTTCGCTGCCTGATTTTGGCAACTGCACAGAAGATTATGATTTGATTTAACCTTTTCTTAAAGGATGGGTGCAGTAATCCAAGGTGACACGAATTGAATTGAGTTCCAACTGAATTGCTATAAACCAAAAATGTCACTTTGATCCGACATCCACCTGAGATATTAAAGTTCTTGCCCATCTGTCTCGACAATTGAGGTATCTTTTGGCATGAAATTGGATACGGTTGCAGCAATCACCATTGTAAATTGAAAAGTACGTTGAAGAGTTAAATTCCACGAGATTTTGTTTGCTCACAAAGAAATTGTACGTCTGAGCATTGTGTGTAGCTGGCAGCTGAATAAAAAATTGCAGGTACGTAGGCAGGCTTCTGTGGAAATGATCACTTCACGAAATTTAGAGGGATTATTGATATAAAGTTATTGAGATTGAAATCCAAGGGTGACGTGAAAAATATTTGAAGCACTGCAGGCTATGTTTCTTTTCTCATGGGAGTTACTGTAGCAATAGGTTATTGCATTCCTTTTGAATGCTGTAACATTCACGATTTTTCTTGCCATCTCTCTGATAATTTTGGAATACATTCTCTAATAAATGAGTCCTCCTCGCCATCGATACAATCATTGAGTTATTCTTCGGCTTCTGAAAAAGACCCCAATCGGTGACTCCTTAAAACGTTTTGCATCCGTTGTGGTCGCCTTTGTGTAGTGGTACGTGCATCTACCGCGGCGCAGAGAATCTGGGTTCGATTACCGGACGGGACACCTAACATTTTTCACGTCACCACATCTTTCGAGTTGCTGATCATCCTGTCATGGCTTTCGTTCGTTTTTGGTCGTTTTTCAAGCAATACACTACTCAAACGCATTAGTTTAAGTTGATAACGTTTTATGTCAATGGCTTAACCAATGGTTTTAGGAGCTCATTGTACACCACGCCCGTCTGGACCGACTACATGCATATCTTGACCTTTAAACTGTGGACATATTTCTTTGTCGCCGATGTAGACGATAATGGAACGGGTTCACTAGGCTTTGCAGAGAATTCTTTCTTCCTCTTCGATGTCTCTCAAGAAGCAGTTTCGAAGTGAGAATCGCCTTTTGACATTTTTCGGTTTCAACCCGTATAACACCCTTCCTTACTTTTGAATAAATCCAAATTACCTCTGGGAAAAAGAAGTTGTTTGCTGCGTCACTTCCAATGACTGTGCGAGTTCACATTGCGTTTGGCATGGATTTTGATACAGTATAGCCTCCAATTTCTTCAAGAACATGTGCATGACCAAGACGTTTTTTGTCTTCGACGCTTAAATCACCACTTTTGAAGCGTCGAAACCACTGTTTGCATATCGATCGGAGCATATTCACCATAAACTTCTGCAAGCAATCGATGGGCTTCATAGGCACTGTTCTTCCCATTAAGAAAGAAGATCAAAACTTCCCGCAAATGCTGATTATTTATGACAAATCCCGACATTTTCGATTGAGCAAAAAACAATGTTGTTGTCTTAAACAGACGCTGATGCACGCTAATTATTGCTGAAAAATGTCACATCTTTCCAATAAAGTAGGTAATCGCTTCCAAGATCAGCCGCAACTTGCAATCGACGCCATCTCTTGAAAACGGACTGAACCAATTTAGCGCCAATTTAAAAATAAAACAGAACAGAGCATATCTATCTCTTAACCAGGCAATGGAGACAATTGAGAAAACACCACGTAGAACACCAATTACGTGTGGATGATAAAAATTAAAAAGCAAGAATCCTTGATTTTTATGAGGTGGGTTGATGAAGACACCTCAAGGTAATAAAAAAATGATTTCTACGTTTTTTAAAATGAACACATGGATGACCATTTATGAGGTTAAAGCGTTAACATGAAATTAAAGCAAAGTTCATAAAGTATTTTATGCGTGTAGAATCCTCCAGGCATTTATTCGTTAATTAGCAAAAATGTAAGAGCGGCGAAATGCCGAGATGTGAGGAAAAGAAAAAATGCGAAAAACAACTAAAAATAAACCGTACTCACACAATTAACCACTGGCGGTAGTAAAGAGGCTGATATAGCAACGCCAATTAAGGGTCCAGCGGATCCTTGTAACAAAGCCACAGCGACACCTGTTCCAGATGTGAGCGCCCACAGAACACCCATCCAAAGGGAACGAACGTTGCCTCTGTGAATGAAATAATGCAACGACTGACATTAAAATAAAAACAAAGCAAAAAAACAAAAGTTTACACAAAAATATGGTGTGAAGGAAAAACCGAGCAAAATGACACCCAGGTTGACATTCATTCAGTTTCAGGTACGATTAAAATCTCTACAACCGCCATCTCAAACACCTTGTAAAGGTGAGGACGGGTTGTTTAGAATGAAGACATGTAAAGAGTAGAAATGTACACATTTCCATTCTTCCCCTTCTTTGGGGATAGAAAATTATGATGCCCTCAAAATGTGTTTCCTTGCATGCATAACATTTTTTTTGAGAATTTTTTTTGGCAATGAAGATGAAGTATTAAGGACATGAGAGAAACTTTAAAGGATATAAAAATTAAAAACGATAAGAATTATAACATAGCAGGAGTAAACATAAATTGGTGGTGGTGTAGATGGCAACAAATATCTAGGCTCTTGAACATCTCTGATGCTAAGTAATTGTACGTAAACGAACTTCCATGACAAGGGGAATACTTTGACGTGACTGCGTGAGTCAAGTGTTGTTTTGACCATTTGATGTGAGTAAAAATAATTTGTTCATTAAATCAACTGTAAGGATAAACACAAAGCAATAAAAAACAACAGCGGCAACCCCACCCGCCCCATGCCGAGCATTTTTAAGCAATTGCAGAATATAAATTTCCTTAATCTTACTGTCTACAAATGGCATAATCCCATCACGCATTTATAAACAAAACGCTCCACGACAACACTTGTTTCAAATATGAAAAGTCCCAAATTACTTGACATAATGCTTGATTTTTGACACCCATTTTGCAGGAGACCATATACTCACGAATTCCTGAGGTGTTTTTATTTACGACACCCGTTTTCCCCAACAGCACATCCCCATGAGGGCAACAATGATTTATGCTATGTGAAATTCAAAATGCACGTATACTGAACATGACAGTCAACATTGCTATAATTAAATAAACAGGTAGGGAACTGTATACAGAGCGTATGTATGCTTATGTAAGCGCTTTGGCGAAGTGATATGAACCGAATGAAAAATTAAAACAAATTGCATTTTTCTACGTTTTGTTATAGGTGTTAGGAAATAAGGCTGAGAACTCTCATTTCTTATTTTTATTTATCTTCATATGTCTGGATGAATTTGTTTTTCTGCTATGTAAAAGCAGTTCTATGCGGAAAATGCCTGTTTTTGGATTTAAGCTACTTGTGATCATAAACGCACTTGTATGAGGTCCTTTCAAAAATGAGGTGAATTTTCATTTTTCTCAAAAAACATTTATTTATTCATCGGTTTCTCTTTTGTCCCCCTCGAAGTAGCCTCCCTTAAAAATAATACACCTGGGTCAGCGTTTTTTCCAATCCTCGAAGTAGTTCTGATATGCACTTTTAGGTATGCCCTTCAGGCCTCTCAGCGATTTGGATTGTATCTCCTCAATCATCGCGAAACGCCGTCCTTTCACGCGTCTCTTCAACCTTGGTTACAGAAAAAAGTCGTATGAGGCCAAATCTAGTAAATACGACGGCTGGGGCATGATTACGATGTTTCTTTTTGGCCAAAATATTACGACCAAATTTAAGCAATTTGGAACGAACTTCGCTCCCACACGTTTTGTGTCCAAAATTTACGAAAAATTTGCAAGAGCTAACCGATATACCGACAACTTCAGCAACTTTTCTAATAGTGATTCGACGGTTGTCCATAAGAACTTTCTTCACTTTCTCAACATTTTCATCGATTGTTGATGTGCTGGCGTCGTTATTCAAGTCGACCTTCTTTGTAAAACATTTTTTTTGACTCAGAGTGGACTCATCTTATGCCACTGTTAACTGTTTTTTGAAAAAAAATTCCATTTTTTACACAAAATTAAATCGCAAACTCTTTGATCCATTTTTGTCGATAGCAGGAAATCGCCGAACACGTAAACGTTTATCCTCTCACAAACAAAATAAATATACTATAGGAGTATAGTTGAAGCTGTAAACAAACATGCATGTTCGAGACGAGTGTACCAACATAACAATATAAAAAAAATCGGTAATCGAACGTGCGTAGCTCGCGAAATTTGAAAATTCACCTTTTTTTCGGAACAGATCTCGTATATTTATTTGTTGAATGTATTCCAAAAAAGAAGGACATATTCTTTCAACTTCCTTATCCCATATGCAAGTTTTATACTGAGATTTAATTCTCAAATCGTACACATATACAAATGTATATTTATCTTCTGTTTTGTAAATCTCTTCGCTGTATTGAAATTAATTGGTTGCAATAAATATAAGGCTTTACAGCCGCTTGCCCTCACCCCCATGGGGGCAAGTATTCAAATAAAGATTAATATCCTGGCCGAAAGGAATCTGGACAAATGACTCAAATGATGCCATTCATTCAAATTTGCCGATAATACTCCCACATAAACTAACGGCTCTTTTATTTTAGATCATTTTTCGTCAACTAGTACAGATTGTAATTTCTGAAAATATTGTTGTCAATTATTTATTGTACATTGATCATTGTGTGGAACAACTTGTGAATAGAAAAATACATTTTTAATATAAGAGACAACATTTTCTTTTTTTCAATTGTGCGTACTTTGTACAGTTGACGAATGATTTGACTGACTGCAATTGTGAATGTTCCCATCAATTTGGCGTGAGGCTGGTGATTGATTAATTTGACTTTGGCCTCCGCAAAATGCACAAGAGGTGTTTGAAGTGTGAATTAGTGTGGCCAACCCTGACTGACTTTCCAATACAAATTACCGTAAAAGTCACAAAATTGAAGGTAAACACTGAACAGAACATGTTCAGTTTGTAAGGTTTCGTGACACCTCCGTACAATATACATGTTTATAAATATATGCGCTAAAAGTCATATACATAACCATTATCTTATATAACCCGTATATTGCACTAAAGGGATCGCACACACGAGAGACCTCCAGGCCGGTCAATACTCCGCCAACGACTCAAACTCATCAGGAGCTATTTCCAATGGCAACCAGACGAGTTTATGGACTTCATCAAACCACCTCACTTTTTATCTGCGGACCGGTCCCCTGCTTGATGGAATTTGATTTAAGAAATGCCTCGGAAGTCGTGATAAAAAGACATCCGTACCACTAGGCCTAACCAACGAAATAAAGCCCTTGCCGTCTAAATAAGTAGCTTTCGCGTTTTTCAACCTAAGCTGGTGAGTAACTTCCGCATGGGGACGGGAGAATCTCTTTTCGCCGGCCTGTATTCGCGAAAAGTTCTCGCTCCATCAGCGCAAGATGCCCACCTCATTAGAAAGAAGCACACTATCTTTGGATTTTACTCTTTCAATGATATTGAACTTCTTTCCCCTGAGCGGGAGAACAGAAGGTGCCGGAACACCATCTGCGCGGAACCAAAATCGCTTTCTCACATCGCACTGAACTCCTTTAAAGACTGTTTTTGGCTACATGTACAAACAATTTGCAAGTTCTTCACACTTCAGTGTGCCGGTCACTAGAAGTAGAGTTTCACGAACGAATCCAATCTCTGTAGGTTTTCTTCTTCTCTCTGATGACTTCTTAAACTCCGGGTGTTTTAAACCACGCAATTCTCTTCTAACCATCAGGCACCACACCAAGCCGCTTCACTTCACAATTTTATTCATATGTTATTTTGAAACCAATGGCTATTTTATGCTTGAAATTGATTTCAGCTTACCTTACCGAAAGCAAATGAGTCACTTTACGTTTGAACGGCGTTGAAAAATATTAAAATCTCATTTCCATACTGAGCGCTAAATAGACCATGCAGTGCATTTTCTGAAAAGAAGTTTTCCCCGAAATGACCTAACACAATGGATGAACGCAAGTTTGTGCAAAATATTCCTTAGAACCTTGGAATAGCTTGAATTGAACAAAAATCATCTTTCGTGACGACTCTTCATCCCGGTAGTTACAAAATTGCAGAATTTGGGACTCAAAAACAGAGAGACTAGTTGGGTGTGAAGTGTTAAGTGGTGGTATTCCTTAGGAATAACGGTGGGCGTTACAAAGCCATGCTAACAAACTTTTTTTTATTGGAATTGTAGACGTGGTTGTGGACGACTTTTGACTCATGTATGATGGCGCATCTTTCCACACAGCAAAGTCTTGTAAAATTGAGGAAGAATGCACTACGGCGAATCTAGCGAAAGCAATCAAGCAAAAACGAAACGCATTTCTACTCTCTCATAGTTCTTAAGACATTTTACAGGATTCGTTCGAAATAGTTTTAACAAATCTCGTCGCATGAATTGGATGAATTGGTTTGGACATCATAAGGATATTGCCTTATTCATCTTCTAAAAATAATGCAGATTGTAAACAAATTTCTGAAATTGTTACCAACTATATCGAACAATAAAATTATTGCACTTTATGGTATGTGTATTCACCCACTCCCTCGTATACAAGTAAGTTTAGTGTCAAACCCCGAAGGCTCCATGTTCGATTCCTGGAATGTCCATCTTATGAACTTGAACCGAAACACCTTCATCGAGTTGTTGATAAAACTCAAATAATTGCCTCGCTTTTCGGAGTCGTTAATAAAATGTAATTCCCCTCTATTCGTATCTATTCGTAAGAGAAAAATATCACACACCATGCAAATACTCTTGTGGGCTAGTGAGCCACTCAATTTACTTCTTTAACATATGAAATAGGAAATGTCATATTTACACAAAAAAAAAAAACCCGAAAATATACATACCTTCCACGCATTTCTTCCGTGGGCCAGTCGTTGAATCCCCAAGGCATTTCCGTCGTCCCCAGTATAAGTCCAAATATGAATCCAAAGAGACATGAAATAAACATACCTAAGCCAAGGGAAATAAATCCAACTTTCTGCAAGAATAAAAAAATTAATTGCACGATTTTTTTTGAAAAAATATTTTAAATGTTCTGAACAATGCGAATGTTGAACATATCCCCTTTGAAACAATTAAAATTCTCTGTCAACCTGTAGACCTGCCCATGCTGTGGCAACTACTTTCTGGTTTTCTCTGCCGCTACTTATCTTTGGAAGAAATTCACATTTCCTAAGATCTACTTCTTTCTTCCATATTAGTTCACATCGAAGAACTGTGCGTTTCGTTTGGGTAATGCAAGCTCACTCCATGCCAAAAAAATGTTCTTCCGCAACCGTTCAACGTTCTTTTTCACCGAAGCTTCGCGATATAATTAGAATTAAACTTGATGTTAACGGGATACTAAATCTTTTGCCTACAATTTAATAATCGAGCCAATATCATTATCAACATTAGCAGCAACTAGAGTCCCTTTTTAATCTTGGTAGCTTCAACAGACTGTTGAAAGAAAATTTCTTATAAATTTTAATATTCCGCTATTTTAAGACCCTGTAATATTTTGATAAACAGATAAACATTTTAGGAACTGTGCGAAGGAATATTTAAACAAACATTGGAATTAACAACCTAGATAGTTTTATTAACACTCTCTGTCTGTCCCTGTTACATAATATGACACTTTCTTTATAGCCTCATAGACAGCTAGAGGAATTTTCGGAACAATCACTCAGTCCAGTCAGCGACCTTGTAGAGCTGATTTACATATTCGATGACAACTGTTCATTACAACGAACGTTTATTTTACAGTGGTGAGCCAAAGAATTCGTACTCAATGACTTCAATTTCGATACTTACTTTTTCCTTATGTAATAGAAGAGCTCTACGAAATTGTGTTTTAACTCAGAAAACCCTAAAAAATATTCATTTAAACTATTTCTTGTGATTTTAAAGTTTTAAACTTTGTGCCTATAATTCCCACATCTTAGAGTTCGATGAAATTTGATTGTGTGATTAAACATTTTGTAATAAGTAAGCACTCCCAAATGTTGCTGAATTTTAAATTTACATAGCCAAACGTGAAATAAATCTAGATCCAAATATTTATGGAAATCACATCATGCTCGTTAATATAAAAAAAGCGAGTGGCGGAGAGATGGAGAGTTGGATAGACGCACGGACGGACTGGTGTACAGACGGACGAAGCGAAATTGTAATATTTTCTTTTGTGAAAATAGATTTTTTTTAACTCCGATCGTTAGAATCTGATTTCATTTTTAGAGGATAGTAAGTATTCTTTTATTCAACGACGAACTTTATAGGATGTTCAGCAACATGCGCCTGGTCTAGCGTCTTCGGATACAACGCTTAAGATGGTCAGGCCACGTAGAACCTATGTTCAGCAATGTTCTGGCACGAAAAGTCTTCGAATCCGAGCCTGGAACAACGCAACAGAGTACGGCTTATGCTAAGGTGGCGCACACAAGTGGGGAAGGACCTCAACCAATATGGAATGGGCATATGGAGGCAGATGGCGAGAGATCGAAGGGCATGTTGGTTAAGACTGATCATTGGTTCGGACTGTAGCGCCAGTACAAGAAGAATAAAAAGCAATCTCTGGCTTGTTGCTACTATTTTAAGAGAGCTGTAACCCTGAAAACATGCCAGATGATCAAAATTTCAACTTAGACCCTTACTCGCACTTATAGAACTTGACTAAACATCAGACTTACATGTATATTGGAATGAAAATAGTTGTTAAATGTAAAATTACAATTCTACTGATATGTGTATTCTATTTCATTCAATTAATTCATAATTGATTTAAATGATTTGTGGAAAAGTATGATATGTATACGGAAATTCTTTCATCTCTTGTTTGACCTCAACCCACCCATTTTTTATAGGACGTATGTACTTTTAAGTGCTACGAATATGTTCTGATAAAGTAGATGGTCGTGAGAACGAGTATGTTTTCTTACTTTATGCGATGTTGTACACACCTTTCGTTTTGGAATTTTTCCGATATCGTTGTACACATGAGTCAACATAAAGTGAAGGTTTTTTCTAAAGTCGGAGTAAATACACAAGTAAAACAAGATAGGAATATGTGTGAATATATTCGATACGATTGTATCTCTTGATTATTGAAGTGGTAAAGTTTAAGGTAAGCTTAGCTAGAACCCCATTCTGCCAACTTTTTTTTTGTGTTGACAGTCATCATTTGTCTTCTTATTCTGACAACATGGCACGATAGAAATTTTTCTAGATATACTCGTGTGGTCGATTGAATTTGTGGCTTTGCAAAGATGAGTATTTTCATATCTGATCGAATCTGAAAAATAAATCATTTTAGCGATTGAACTGCTAAAGGTTAAACTCAGGAAAAAGGGTAAAAGGAGAGTTTCATGACGTGTTCTCTATTTTGTGACTTTTTCTTTTGCGAAACACATTCTGTAAGTCTTTTTTTTATAAACCCTACCGAATATTAAATTGTCTTAGTTGAAAAAAATATGGGGTACAAGAAGCGTATCTATATTTTGGCCCAGGTGTGTATGCTTTTGTAGTGTTGTCATTTACAAATCAATAAAGAACATTTTAAATTTTCTTTTTAGGGGATTATGTGTGGCCGCCATTGAGTGCTGGGATAATGCGATTACAGGCTCCATTACGGTCCCAAGCATGTCTTCTATTTTTCACGGCACCATGTTTGTCGAGTTGCCAACACCAGTCAAAGAGTATTTATAAGTATTATTGAAAATTTCTCAAATTTCGCCTTTGTGTTAGAACAATAGCATTACACGAGTATCTGCTGAAGAAGATAGGTCATGGTCCTTTATGGACTATTTAATGTTATTTATCACTTTAGGCTCCAAGTGTTTAAGAACCATTAATTGTAGATTTATCTTATACACAGATTGCTTAACACAAGTCTGAATAAATGCCACTTTTGAAATATCAATACTGTACAATCAAATAAATTTCCTTCTTGTACGAGTATCAATCATTTATCAGATCAGACGGGTTTTCAACTTAAGATTTTTCTTAATTCATGTGACACTCAATAATTAAAATAGTCTTGTACTCGTTTAAGATGATTTCAGATTTTCATACGGTTTATGTTTAGTGCCTCTGCTATCTATGTTCTATCAGTTGCAAAATTTTATCGAGGTTTCTTGTGACAGGTCGATTAAGGAGAAATGCACCTTTTAGAGGGAAGATCCATTAAAGGAATAGAACAAACCACTCTAGAGTCAAGCGTTCATTCAAATCATTCTTACCGTTAATAGCGCAATTTTTAGCACATTTATGTAGCGGTTTTCCATTTTTTTTTGTAAAACGCATCACGGAGCGTATTTTATTATTATTTAAAATATTTCACATATATTTAAACTAGTATAACTCTAAACACGAACAACAAACTACCCAGCTGGCTTCATAAAGAATGCAGGCTAACGTGTTATCTTGCAAACACGAGGTTGCTTGACACAATCAGATTGCTTCCAGATTTAGTGACAAAGCACAGAGGGGAAATATTTTATATGGCTAATAAATTTAATAGAAAACAATGAAGCAATACAAACCACCCATGCTCCCTGCAAGGGCCTAAGGTAATATTCTCTGACAAATCTAAATTTAATAGTTGCCTAAAACCAAATGAAGCTTACAATGTTGAAACATGCTTGTATGTATGAAGCTCTAAGGCATCATCGGAGGTCAGTAATCTGGAAGTAATTTAAGGCACAATGAATCACATCGTATAGGTACTATTGCTGAAAACTTCAGAGTATAAAATTAATTTTTCTTACTGCAAGATAACGACTCTAAAAGTACCGCACTTAATGAGCGTATGATTTTTTAGCAGAGCAGGTCATGCTTTTGAACAAATGATCAGCTAAAGGAAACTTTCTTATTTGAATGGAACAACATAAGCACTTCTTAAACTAAAAACTTGTTGTAGCCTCAATGCAAACTTGTCATAGGGAAGTGAATAAGATAAAAGCGTATTCTACTCAATGAAGGGTTGATTCATCATGAGGTTTGATTTATTATATAAAATTAAACACACAAATTTTAAAGTGAACTAAAAATATGTTGTATCAGTTAAAATAACTCATGACATTTAATAATAATAATTGGGTGGCACTACAACCAGGGCCTAGCTTCTACAACAGCTACTCGTATTGTGCGTGCTACTGTTCTCTCACGAGTAGAAGGGTGCATGGCGGTCGACGCACTTAACACTACGCCATGGCGACTTATTCATGGCATTTACTTCTTAAAAATAAATGCGACTGCATCTGAATGTTCTAGGTCCATTCGGAATTTAGGGCGAATCGTTTAAACGGATAACATGAGTAATATTTGCTTTCCAAGCGTCAATCGTACGTGGATTACTTTTGAAGAGTTGGGACTTTACATATTAACGATCATACCGCACGATATCTGCGGCCAATTTACTGTAATAAAATATGAAATTAAATGCTTAACAAAATGATTTATCAACAAGACCATTATTTCAGGCGCGGTATGGCTCGTAGCACCGTCTTGTTGAAACTAGAGTTCCCTGAGATCATGCTCCTGAATGTCAGAACTACTATTTTTGTTGCAGAACTCTGTTTTTTATAATACAGCTGAAAAATGTGGTGTTGTAGGTTTTTCCATGACAACTTAGCAAAAGTGGACAAAAATGACAAAACAGTTTAATAGGAGTCACGGGTCATTGGTCAAAAAAGCCCGATGCTATGAAAAATTTGATCATATTTTTCATAATTTCTATTTTATTCATTAAATTTGCGAACCAATCCTATGAAATTATGAGCGTACACGTACATTAATTTCTGAAAAATATCTGCTATATTTTCAAATTTGACAATTTCTTTTATTTTAAACATTTCCTCACCTAGCTGCGCTATATTTTATGGAAATTTAAGAGCAACGCATCGAACGAAATTTAAGCATCTAGAACTTGGGAGAGCCTAACATTTATTTCGTTCCGTTTGCATTTTACTAAGAGTTTCAAGAATTCTTCCACATTAAACCACAAAAGTGCAAACAATTCTTTGTGCAAACTTTTGTAACACATACGAGCGTTCAATAGTTCACATCGTACCCTTGATTTGGTAATGAAGAGCTTACAAGCTGAATCTCTACTTTTACATTAAAAAGGTCAAAAGGATCTTATGGGAACATTTTTAATTAAATCTTAATTGATAAATTCTCCTCCACACATATCAAAGCAGACACTAAGCCCTACCCACCGCATCCCTCCTTTGCTCAATAACTTACATAAGCACACTTCAAAATGTCTATGTAAGTTGACTTAATCCCTGCGTTATAAATCAGAGTCATCAGTAAGTTGATACTCTCTCATTCAAGATGAAATTGTTCCATCGTGTGTGCAGTGTATGTAAATGTTTGTGTGGCTCTGCAGGGAAACTCTAGGAAAAATGTATTCTTTGTGTGAACTTATAGCCTCACAAAAAGCGCACGAAACATAAGGTGTTTTGTCTCCTTTGAATGTAATTTTAAAGTTTTTGAAAATGTTCCACACTTTGAATGAAGTGTGAAAACTAAGAAAGACTATCATACTACATATATTCGTCAGCATATGTGGGACTGCTCCAAAATTCATGATACAGCATGGCAGACCCTTTTTATAGCCCACCTGCACACAAGTTAAAAGGGATAAGCGAGACTCCGTAAATACATATAACCACAGTTTGAAGGAACATGTAGTTCCAAGGCTCACAATATTCTCACTAATATGAAGCTTTCTTTTGGTTGTCTGGGCATATCTCCTCATTTAATTTCATGCAAAGTTTGTGAATGCAAATTCAACCTGCTGTTAGGGACGTGGGTGTTTTTTTTCCTGTTTTCGGCAATCTGTAGTATTAATATCAAAAAACAGCATCATCTATTTAGGGAGACAAGCCCAGGTAGTGGTTCCTTACTGCACAACTGCTAACTTGTGTGTTGGTGAAATTGAATAGGAGATTGTAATAAAATTCCATACATTCCATAGAAGTCAAAAGCAAACATTTTCTGTTGGTATATCGTGGCTGCTCGTGGGTACTGTGAGGAGTATCAAACAGCGTGGGAGTAGTGCTAGAGCAAATAACTCAGTCACACAAACACTTCGGGCTCTAGCTCTATATAGGTTACTCAAGTGTGCAATACGGAAAGTTTTTATTTGAGTTGAGTTCAGTTGAGTCTTTAATAAAATTTTCTCATTTACTAACTTATGGTGTCCCCTTTTGAAGTGTCTTTAAGGGAAGTTAGTTTATTTCAGTTTTATGGTTTTAATAAATTTTACTGAATTATTTATTATAAATTTATTACTACGACGAAGAAGAAAGCTTATATTGTAAAAAATTATAATCTATCAGCTTTACCAATTAGAAGCTGTTGTGTAAACTGTGCAACACATATTTTCTTTTAAAATTTTAAACCTGGGAGAATATTACCTGAATGGATTAAGTTTTCAAAGCAGTATGGATGTTCGTCCAAAAAATAGAATGATTCCAAGATTACATAAGCAATGCTTAGCGATGTTAGGCACATTACTTTACCTAACATATCCTAAAACCACTGTCACAGGAAAATATTTTGAAAATCAAAAAATTTCTGTTAAAAAATTGACAGAAAAAAAATCCAAAAGTATGTTTTGACAAACGGTCGATGTCGACATTAAGAGGATAAATAGGAACTTAGCCGTTTTTAAGTTAAAATGAGGTGATAAACTTAAAGTGGATTTTGCTTTTAGAAGAATTTTAGGTCTGCTCTATCGTGGACTGTGCAAAATGCATGTTTCTTGCTTTCAAATAATCAGCTTAATGATACAAACGTTTTCGTTTTTAAATAATTGAAAAATGCGACATTCATTCTTATTATGATAAATACCCTCGGTATTGCCAGGAACTCGAAAGGATGTTAACGCGAAAAAATGCGTGGTGGTCAATTCTAGAATAGATCCTGGGACTTTCACTGCGTGAGTGGACTTGCTAACTTTTTTTTTAACAATTGCCAAGTTTGTTTTACAAATGAGACACAGAAAGAGAGATAGAGAGAGAGAGAGAGAGAATCAGATGCTTTCTTTTAATGTGAGGCCACAAAAAGTTGGAAATTATTTTGAAATGAAAACATAACTTTTTATATTTAATTATATATTTCTTTGCTGGACAAAAATCACATAAATCATAAATACTTCATCGATATACTCACACCAAAGGAAGATTTCTCGAGGTCTCGGATTTGCTTAGAACCGTCTTACTATTGTGGTCTCCGTAGCATAGTGCACTCATACGCCCAGCTTTGTTCCCGGACTGAACACCCCTTATTTTTACGGTACCAGAACTTTTGAACTGCTGACAACACTCAATCTGAATCGGAGTAAGACCTCTCTACTCGCGAGAGGAATTAAGCACGAACAAAACGAGTTGTTGCATGGGCTGTAGTGCTACTTACTTAATCTTAGTATTCCCTGGCACAAAGAGGCTACAAGTTTAAACTATATAGTTTGTTTGAACTATACAAAAAAAAAACTATATAAAAAATAACTAATTTCATAAGTTCTACCAGGAATATGCTTCCTGACTGACTCGAACTGCAAGTAAGTTCAGAATGCTATAATTTCTAAACCGTTAGAGTTTGTGTCTCGCACCATATCTCGTTACCGCGATACTAGTGGCGTTGTTAAATGCCATGGATGTGGTCATAAAAAAACAGCAACCTCACCAAAAATTGGTCTGAAAGTGAGGGCTCGTATTGAGCGGAACCCGCATCGAATTGGGTGGAAAATGGTTCATGAGCTCAACATGTCGGAACAGATACAGCATATACTGAAAAATAAGTTTGGGCTCATGCCGAAAGTTCCAAAAAGTACACAATTTTACACCGCAACTGAAACGCTGAGTACAAACAGCGACTTTTTTTCTGATGACTAACCATTTAGTATTGAGCAATCTATCAACAAACAAAACCTTGGAGAATTTACACTATCCGACGGCCACCAAAAAGAAGGGGGCACCGAAAGCGATGGTTTGGGCCACCTTAACCGCCGATGGTCGCCCTCTGTTCGTATTTTTGGACCGCGGTGTCAAAATAAAAGCGACCTTTTACGCGTAAAACTCCGTTCGATTTCTCTGTCTAAGGTATTTTTTGGGAGACGAAGGTTGGCAATAAAAAATTTAATTTGGACTAAGCCAACAAGCAAAATATGGGAGAGGCACTTGCCTCCAGCGGTCGAAATCTTCTTTAACCGTCTCAAGGTCAAAAGTGGACATGATATTCATACGGACACAATAAATTTATCAAAAAATAGACAAATTGTAGAATTGAAGTTCGAGTCCAACATATACGTACGCTATCACAGAGATAGACGTCATAATCAGTAAGAAGCAATGAAATTAAATTTTGACTGCATTCTGCATATCCAAAACTTCCGCATCCTCTAAATACTCGCTAGAAGTAGCACAAAGGTACACCGTGTGTGAAATCAATTCCCTTTTTTGCATTCAAATACGAGTATAATTTCCAGCAGTCACCCTGTCAGAAATGTGTTTAAAACGCTTTCGCTTTGCAAATGACAAGTCAAACTCGAAACAGTACTCCGCGCTATTGGCTGAAGTTCTTTCTTTTTTTGTACTCTTTACCATGGAATTTTGTGGACGTTTTGAGTGATTTATTACTGCGACTGGAGGAGAGTGAAAAAAAATGTATACGTTGGAATTTATTTTATTTGGATAAATTTCTGGCGGTTGAAAGCGTGTCTGAGCCTATGATGAAATGTTTATCATTGCTTGTTGTGTGGTGTGCGGTCATGAAAATATTCAGTCAATGAATTTTGTGAGAGCTGTCTAAACAGAAATAAAAACGTCTCTATGTGGTGTTGACTGCCATGGAGAACCGCGCGACTTTGATGGGCACATGCATAAGTAGGTATGCTGTGAGGGTACTCCAAGTCGAATTTTGACATATGTGAATATACAAAAAGATTTTATTTGGCTTCGAAAATGGTCTCCCTTTCATATATCAAAAGTGTGTGCTGCATGAAACCGAAAGAATGTAAGCACATGTATGTATCCTTTCATATGCAAACATATTTAGCATCTGGTGGGAAATTTATGAACACTGAATACGTGCCAGCGAAACTGAAGTACTTTTTGGAGCAAAAATCACGTCTGAACACAGTTCATAAAACTGCGACAGTATCTTTATTTCCATCCAACTAGCGCCAGTAAAAATAAGTTGACAGATAGTTATATTTTCCGTCTTCGCATTGCCTTCCGCGTCATAAAACAAAATCCGTTTTATGCTATGTACAGCTTTATGTGTGTGCAATATCATTGTATGTACAATCGAAAATGTATCCATACACTACTAATAAAGCATTCCAAGGAAATCCACAAGTGAACTGTTTAAATTTTAACCGAAATTAAATACTGCTTCTACTTTAAGTTTTCAATTTTCGACATTTTTCGAAGTACCTTTTCGATTTCGCTTCCTTTCCTTTTGATAAAATAAATAGAAGGAATTACATTTCCTCCCCCATGATACTTACCATCAATTCTCGATCGGAAATTATGGTTCCAAATGTAATTGACATGACCGGTCCCATAAGAGGCGAAACCAACATAGCAGCCACAATGTTTGGAGCATTGTTTTCCACAAGACCAAGCGCAGCTAAAGAGCTATGAGGGGGTTGGAAAGGTTCATGTGATTTGCTGAAAGGGCGGGTGGTTGTGGTGCATTTGTAAGAATACTCACTCTGCTGTGACAATTAAAAGTAGATAGTCAAACGACAAAGAACCTCCAGCACGTACGCCATCGACTACTTGCTTCACCGTCAATTTAGATTTAATTGATTCCACAAAATTGTTCCATTTGGATAGGTCCTCGTTATTCTCGCTATTGGAAACCAGTAATAGAAAAATGAAAATTGAAATCTTATGTTCATGGTAGTGTGGGTGGGTTGTGGGTGGTATGTGGGTTTTAAGAATTAAAATATATCATATTGAATTAAAGTAAAAAAAATGTTTAAGTTTTTAGTTTAGAATAGATGCATTTGAATTTAATACAAGTAAAGTCTCAGTTCAGTTATCGGTCACTTGAGTATCTAGTCGTCATCCTTTTTGGTAAGATTTTGCATTAAACGAGTGACTGCTTAAAAGATCTTACACGCAACAAGATGAAGGGGAGCACTCGCAAGAGAAGATATTGTAACAAAAGGAGAATGAAGGTTAATACATAACTTTCCACAGGCTATAAAGCAATGCCGAATTCAGGGGTTAATCAATATGCCATTACATTACAACGTTCCTGTAATAATTTCTCCTTATAATCGAGTGCATTTTCTGACAGATTTTTCTGGAAAATTTTGGCCTTGTAGCCTCTGTTTGCAGGTTAGAATATTTTTTACACTCTATTTCGCGTAACTTTCAATTCTGTTAAGAATCAACTGTTTATATCTAATTTTTTTTACGTTTTACAGTCACTCCATGTTCGGTCCTTCAACATACTTTATAAATGTTGTGTTAGAATGTTTCCTTAATGCTTCTTTGACAGGGTTGTAAAAGGCTGCAATCATTCGTAAAACAGTCTCATGAACGTGTATCACAGCTTATGATTTATTCAGTCCACTTCATTTGATAGACGGCAGCACTGGAGTCATCACTCGTTTTGGAGTCTTAAATTGAATCAGTGTCTAGGGCCAAAGTTATGACTGAAGACATTTGAGTGCACGTCCTTTGCATAACATTGCTTTGAAATTGTTGGAACTCAAGGCTTTCGGAAGTCAGTGCATTTAATCCAAGTGTTTGTAACTTAAAGCACTTTGCTGGAAATGTCAGCATGTAGGGACTTCTAGCGGGGCGTGGGAATTATATTTACGAGTATATCGGATGTAAACATTTTGAAAACCACTGACTGCTTCCGTCGACATGCAAGGAACAAGATGGTCTATACTTTGGCTGAAGTGATTTTCTTTCAAGGAATGTCACAAAACAAAAACGAGAGAGAGAGAGAGAGATTTGAATTACAACATGAGTTTTCCTATACTTCTGCGCCTTAATGGTTTACAAATGGCTTACATCAAAAGTTGTCACAAGACCATCCTAATTCTGTATTTTAAGAATTTGGATTATTATCGGAATTTTTTGTTTTTAGTTTTGAGTAGTCAGCCTAGTGCTGGACGATAAGCAGAACAGTAGAGCATATCGTGGTTCATTCGAAAGAAAAATTCTGCGTCTGCTGGATAGAGTATTCTATAATCGTGTGATGCGGTTAAAGAACAAGTGACTAAACTTACAAAACTGCACGTCCGAAGGAGAATTTTATGGTGAACGGGTGTCCATTCTTAGGGAGGCGAGTATTGCGGGTAATTTCTAAAAGATGCTCACAGCAAGTAAATGTACTATGCACATATTTGTATTTATGTGAAATGATATCCCCCCACAGTATGTAAGTATTGTATTATGCAATAGTAAGTAAAACGTTTGTACAAAGCAAACAGGTTTCCTTTGGCTGATGAAGCTTCGATAAAGCATTTATGAGCGATACTCTCGGACAGAGTTATGAGTGTATCTTTATTTTGACACGTTAAGACTCCTTTACAAAAAAAAAACGTTGTCTTGTTCACCGTCAAGGGTACAAGGCTGTTCTATTTTTTAATTTTAAAAATTTTTAGGATTTGTGGGATGTGTATATATCCCCGTCTTCGTGGAAGATCGAAGCCCTAAGCTCTTCGTCTACGTTTGTTCGACCACATTGAGCCAATAGACACGTATGCTTTACCGTCTTACACGTAACCATATTTGGGAGCCTACTGGCAAGAGAACATATTGTAACAAACAGAGAATCTTTAAAAAACTGTTCAAGTTCGAAAAGGATAGGAAGACGGAAACTTCGGTTTAAAAATGTAGTCAGCACGGTTTCAAGGTAGCCTTGTCTTGATTGAGGGTAGCACCGTGTCTGGGACCTTCAAGGGTGCGTGCAAAGCTGCTCTTAATTAGGCTTAGTCCAGCTACTGGTCACTGACTTGGTACCAAATTTTTTGCAAAAAGTTGTTAATAAGAACCGTTTATACACTTTGATCACGTTTGTAGCTGAACAATATGTCGCACAATCATTTTTAGCCCCAGCGATATATATCTAAATCCCTTAACATTTTAAAGAAAAGTTCTTAAACTTTATATGTAAAATATTCCCGGCACAGGCCATAGTGAGCAATTTCATGTGCGGTTTAGAAACGTTTTCGTTTAAGGAATTATCGCTTGTTATAACATTTTTTGAAATGTACCTTTTACAATCTTCATTGTGTTAAGAACTTGGTGATTCTTTTAAAATGTCTTTAATGTGGTCTTTCTGGCACACCAAATGAACTCAATACCACCCTGAACAGTTCTGGAAACTGTCTCTGCGTGTTTAAGCTGAAAATAGTAAGCAAGTAAAGTAAGTCTCTTCGCTTTTACTTCCGCCCAAGAGAGCGTTGTTTGTCTAAAAAGATCTTTTTTCACTCAAACATTGTTATTCGGATGTCTTTAAAATTTAACATAGAATGGATAGTTATGCAGGTTTATAATTCGTAGGCACGAAAACGTGTATGCCATATAAATCGATAAACGGGAGATTTAATTAAATTTATAATCAGAAACATATAAAACATATGCGAGGAAAAACATTTTAACAAACACTGGACTGTTCCCAAAGTGTCAATAATACAGGCATTTGATTTTGACACTGTGCATTAAATATGCATTCCTGCGAAGAGCCCAAGAAAAGAAATCAGACAAAATAATTAGAAACTTGGGAATGCTTTAAAAATGTTCTTGTCCCTATCCGACAAGGTTTTCCGTTGTCTTTGATTATATAAAAAGTTTTTTAAAATGTCACTAAAAGAACAATTTAAACAAAATCCGTTTGTGGCAAAACGGCATGTGGAACATGGGTGAACGACTTCATTCACCTGACACAGAATTGCTTATCGCAAAGCCAAAATACAACACTCGACACTTAAAACTTTGGCAAACGCCTTCAGTAGCCATTCAATGATGTATTTAATCTCATCGTCACAATTTTATACTTATCGTTAAGCTTTACCCTAATTCAGTTAAGATAAACAAAAATTCAGAGTCGCAAAAGGACATGAATCACATAAACGTTAGTTGGCATTTAATTTCATTATGAATGGGAGACTGCAGAAATTAACCGTCTGAAGCATAAGTAGAGAAACATTTTACAGCATTTCAGTAATCAAAAGTTTCAGTACACAAGCCTAAGCTTCCTATTCATTTTTAATTCAAATAAGGTGCAGATAAATCTTCCTCGGTGTGAACTGAGCGAGTAAATTGACAATTTTCCGTCAAGAGAGCTCCACTTCACTCCTCTCAGGATGAATGTGTCACGTTTGAGTTTGAAAATTAACTTTTTTTTAAAAAGGAAAAAAAGGCAAATGAGATCTGTATCGTTTAGAATAAAAATAAAAAAAATTCACTCACCCGTAGTCATCCTTAGAGGGAACTGGTTCCGAGAGAGCATCGTAGCTAACACTGCACGGGAGCACACTTATACCATCCAACGGCACGGTCCCAGTAGATTGTTAAAAAAAGAAAATTAGCAAAAACAAAACAAAAAAAAAATTTAAAATGCTTTGGGTATAGTTAGGAGTAAGATGACTTTATGTTGGTGCTTTAAAAGCAACCAAATATTCTACATCGTTTTGAGCTGACGCAAAAGTGGAGTGATTGCATGAAAGGACATTCTCTTTCAAACATGTGGCCTTTCGACACCAATTTGACTCACATCAAGTATCTTTTCATCTCAGAGTCAGACTGTTAACACGAGATTGAAACAGGCACTGACACTTTTGTGACTGCATGCGCTTTTCCACTGCGTGGATGAAACACATATTACCTGACGTTAGAATTTAATTTCGTTCCAATTCCCAATTCTGTCAGACAGTGTAATGTAGTTTCACATGGCTCGCCAGATGGAAGAGGAAATACAACATGGTAGTAGTGGCCGTTTTTCCCCGTTGACCAAGTCACATGTTCGATTTCCAGTTTGGTGAGTAGTTCTTCCAGGACCTAAAATTTCATAGACTTTCAACTGTGTCCGATTCATACACAATGGTGGTTTTTAATGGTCTTTTGCGTATCGGGCAGTGTAATTTTCGATTTTGAATTCAAATGGAAACAATCATTTCCTTGATTTACGTGAGAAAGGAAAATATTTTCTGATGCATCATACAAGTTCGAATGGATGAATGGGAGTGACAAAAATCTTCTTCAAGCACTTTAAGTTATGGCACCATTCGTTTCTCAAATAAACAAAATTAATCTAACAAACATATATCATAAAAATATTAAATTACAAAAAAAAAATCCTTCAGTCTTTTTCAAATGGCTTAACTAATAACGGATTATGGGATTTCATTTTGCAGCTTTTCTCAATTAATTTGGGCATGTGAATTTTATGCCAATTTTGGATTGTGGTTAAAATGTAACCCATGACTTTCGAGAAGCGTGCGACAAATCAACATGTCACTAGCTCATCTGATAAGGCAAATTTATCTGAAATTATGACCACAGGCACGCATGGGGAAGTTGTTACTATAGTGATTTATTTTCGCTCTGGCGAAATGTCAAGAGATACAAACATGCTTAATTGAATAGAATTTCTATTTCAAGCAGCATTTTGGCAACATATTTTTACATGACATTTTTTTTGTGGTGGAGTAAAGATTTAGTGTTCTCAGAGGAACACAGTTTACGCTTAGTCACAGGAGTGAGATATTTAATGAATGGAAATACTCATTCGAATTTAGTTTTTGCCAGATTAGATTCTTAGATTCTTTAAGTAACTCTTTTACGTAACTAAACGAAAGCAAGAAAGAATAAAAACAAAGTTCGTTTGAAAATACTTAAAAGTAGTAATTATACACACTTTACGAGGTCTGTTCAAAAAATAAGGTGAATTTTAGTTTTTCTAAAAAAATATTTATTTAATCAGCAATTTCTATCTTGTCCCCTTCTAAGAAGCCCCCTCCCCCACACCGAAAATTTTACACCTGTGCCAGTATTTTCTCCAATCCTCTAAGCAGTTCTGATATGCACTTTTTGGTATGCCCTTGAGCTCTTTCAGCGATTCGGTTTGTATCTCCTCAATAGTCGCAAAACGCCGTCCTTATAGGTCTTTTTTACTTTGGCAATAGGAGGAAGATGCAGGAAGCCAAAGCACGGATCGCCGTTGACGTCATTCAACAATTCCAAAGCAATGCTCATGCGACATTTGTTGGTCAAACTCATCAATTTTTGGAATGAAGTTCGCTGCCACACACTTCATGTCAAAAATATCCGAAAAAATTTCATGGCATGAGTCAATCAATATGCCAACATCTTCAGCAACATCTATAATATTAATTTAAATATTCCATATAGCAATTTTCTTCTTTTTCTCCACATTTTCATCTGTTGTTGATGTGCTGGGGCGTCTAGGGCTAACGTTGTCCATCAAGTCTTCTCAACCGTCTTAGAAAAGCTTGTACCACTTGTAAAATCTTTTTTGACTCAGAGTATCCTCACAATATGCTACTGTTAACATTTCAAGTGTTTTTGGGCACTTATATCAATTTTTCACACAAAATTGAATGGAAATTCCTTGATGCATTATTTCGACGACCAAATCACAAACTCTGATGCCTCTCACAAACAAAATAAGTATGCTATATAGGTGAAACTGCAGACATATGTTTGGGACAAGTGTGCCAACATAACAAAATAAAAAAATCGATTATCGAATGTAGGTATCCCGCGAAATTCGAAAATTCTCCTTATCTTTTTAACAGACAGTATGACGTCTGTTTTTCCCCACAGGAAAAAATTAATCACATCAGATGCTTGTTGCGCGACTTAGTATCGTCTACCGAGTTCAATTAAATGCTATTAATTACTTAACATTGTAATAGTAGTCTTTTTACACTCTAAACACATTGTTAATGATTCTTTGCAACTAAAGTTCATTCTCTCTGTCTGTCCCTTATCTTCTCTCCCTTATTATTTTTAAAGTAATGCTGAGGTGATTTATAACGCCGAATAAACATGGCGGACAATGCCTTACGTCTGAAACCTACGGTGTTGGTTTTAAATGCGTCTTCAGTGTAAAGATTATTGGCAAAAATTGGGCTGGAAAGTAAATGTTTCTATGTGCATACATAAGTTTATTCTTAGACTCTTAGGGAAAAAAATACGTGATTGAAACAACTCTGTTAGTGGACAGGTCCAATTAAAAAGGAACCTCTACAATGGCACCATCTTCTAATCGGGACTTTTCTTTGGTCTGAAATCAGCCTTTGTTGAGTTATTATTTTCAATAATTTTCTTGGTCATCCTTTGTGAATTATTGACTTTTTTCTTTTTCGAGAACAAATTGAACACAGATTCACCCTTAAGAGCCCTACTAAGTTCAGCATATACTTATATCTTTTCTTTAAACAATTTTAAACGTTGTATTAAGACAATATGGGTGTCTTTTTGTAGATCTAAATTCTTAACGTTTGTAAACGCTAGAAGTAATATATATATATATATATATATATAGATAATGAAATATTATATATGAAATATATATATATATATATATATATATATATATATATATATATATATATATATATATATATATATATATATATATATATATATATATCATTTCATATATAATATTTCATTATCTTTCCCAACTGATGTATTCTTAGCAAATCCACAAAACACAGAAAAGAATCTTACTCACAGGGAATGTACTGAAGTCTATTCAATATCTATAAGGATACGTGTGATATGGACAGCAATCTAGTTATTTACAGTTAATTCACGATGTAAAGAATATCCCATAAAAACAATGTATTCCTTACCTTCTCCATTGGCACTATGGCATTAAGGTTATCCTTTTCGCCACGTGTTCGGTGCTTGTCTTTTGCTTGGTCACTAGATGTTGGTCTTTTAGCGACACCACCGTAACCTCCTCGTCCAGGCCGCCGGTGTTTTGGTGCATTCTTGTCACGTAGTTCAACTTCCAGACGCAGTACGGCGTTGTTTTCCGGAAGATTGATGTTCAAATTGTTACCGGACACAGATGCACTTGGTGCTGCTAAGCCCGTAACACCACCACTCCCGTGTACAATTGGATGGCTTGTTTGGTGATTCACGTCTTGATTATTATTCCATTGGTTACCTAGTTATGTTGCACATGTGAGAAATTATATACACAAAAACACTTTATAAATTAACGGTTCCAAAGTATGCATTAACTGAAAGGAGGGTGTACATAAAATAGTTCAGCTTACTACAGCACGTGAGAGATAAAAGATAAATTTCTTGTGTAATAGGCTCTTGAAAACGATTCAGGATCACAGAGTGAAGACAAGATATTTGTGAAAAATAAATTATAAATGTGTTTTTTTTCCCCTGTAAGTAAACTCAAACTCAAGCACACGTTTATCTATTACACGATGTTTGTGTTCTGCGTCATGTTTGTGTTAGGGGCGCTTCCTGATTTACTTCCTTCTTTCATTTTCCTGCTTTGTTAAGCATGAATAAATTACACAAAAAACATTGTTCATATGATTGATATTTTCTTTTCTTCTGGAAGCTTACACTCTTGTATATTTACAATTTCCCTTATCCGTCACTCATTTAAGTGTTTGTAGAGAAATCAAGCAGACAGGGAATCGTTTCTCGTATCACCGTCATTTACGGTTCCTTTGAATCTAACGTAAATTTGAAATATATATACATATATATTTTCTCTTTAAATGTAATATTTATTTCCTTGAGAGAATGTGCACGCTTCAAGGATACATGGGCATACAAATCATCTTCAGAGATCAATCATTTGATTTGAATAAATTGTTATATAGCTCAGGGTTTTTTTTTTAATTGATTCAATATGATTGTACATAAGCTGTCCTGTCAAACGTGTCCTTTTTACTGCGTTCAACCGATTCCTATGGATGAAATAATTGTCGCCTGTTCATTCTTTGAATCTCTGCAAACGACTACCATGGGAATTCTGTCAACTTGTCAATCCAGATTCAAAATTGATGGATTATACTGTTCTTTCAGCTTCAGATACAGTTTTTTACACTTCATGTATTTATTTTTCAATTTTATCTGTCGAACACGTTCAAGGCGTTTTTTATCAGATGATACATGTTTCGTATGTGTGTGTATTAGAAAGCAAAATGCGAAAAAATCAAAATGTGACTCGATCGTGTGCAATCAAAATGACGAGCAAATCCTTTCAGTGGGGTCAGATTCTCGGAAATATATCGTACACATGCGTTTATAAAGTGTCTGGGAACAAAAAACATATGTACACACATTTTGTTACGACAGGTTTATCGCAAGATAGTGAACAACAACTTAAATGAATGTGCTGCAGCGACAAAGTTTTTCTTAGTATTGTAGATGACTCAGAGTCCTTTCAGTAGTAAAGTTGCTCAATTTTGTGAAAATATGTTATCGAGATTCGGAGAACTACAAGCTTCGTTTTTTACCTGTTTACATTAATTGAGTCATTCGTGTAAAATTGTAACCCCGAAACTAAAAAAATATTGAAAATAAGACTTTAACTTTTATTTTTAAAAAAATGTAAACCTGTCAAGGATTTTTCGGGTAAGTGAAATAGTTCCTTAGCCCTAAACTCTAATAACTGTTTCAAAATGAAAATGTAGTCGCGTGCAGGCCTCCATAATGAGCTAGTCATTTCTAGCTTGGCCCGGACGTAGACCGAATGGAAAAGAATTCTCCAGCTAAGGGAATTTTCACATTGATAACTGTCAAGCATAATTCATCTTCGTATATCTTTATGTGTCAGAGAATTCCAATTGGAATAAATTCTCATTCAGTAAAGCTAGATTGTCAATACGAACTATCAGTCATGGCACGCTATCCTCAAACTTTAGTGAATTTTAGAAAAGAAAGACGAATGCTTTCCAAACCTGAAAACTGTTGCAAAGTACTGCATTAATTGCAAATCAACTTTGATTTTAAGTAACTTGCAGGTTAGCTTCTACAGTAATCACTAGTGTTATGCATTGTATTATTCTATTTCGAGTAAATTTTAGAAGGTTATCATAGACACTTAGAACTCTTTCCGTGTTGTCAACAATTCTAAAAAGCCACTTCCTTGCCTTGAAGAAATTCGAGACATTCAGTCCCTAAATCGAATCAAAAACCCAGCACAACTAAGTGCAGTTATTAAGGAGACACAGGTTCGAACCCAATATACACAATAAAGAGTCAGCATTATAATTACCTTAGCCCTAACGCATTCCATTCAAATTACCCTTACATGTCCAATTGAACAAACCAAAGCTAAGAAAACTTAACTAGTTCTGTTCACAAAGAATCGACCCTATTACCTTCAATGCCCAACAAAATCGGTAAAACTTAGCCAGGTTGCAAAGAATCACGCTGGACAGGAAAATCAGTTGGCACACAGCACTGAATACATTCAGAAGGTCACAATTGCACAATACACGTGCAAGGCTGTCGGTGTATGACGGGAACTCCAACCATAAATTATGTCTTGAATTTATATAGTTTAAGTATGCCATATAGTAAAGTACTTGTAAGATATAGTCTCTCACTATACACAATTCAAACAACTCAACATGTCCTCACAAAAGCGGTGATCTCAGCAGACTTTTCTTAAATGCAATGTATCTCATTTTCAATCTCACATCCTTAGACTTATATTTCTAAAAGTAAGAGTCTAACAGAGCCTTCAAACTGATCTACTCATAGCAATAGATTGTGTCTTATGTGCACTCTCAAATCCTCCACAAGGTAAATACTCGAAACTTAGACCACTCAGAGTCAAACCACATTCTGAATCAAAACTTCACAGTCCCTTCGCCGTATTTTTCAAGACTCAGATGGATCCAAACTATAAGTGGGTTTTCATGTGGCATTTACCTCGAGGATCTTCACTTTTGTGTATCTTGATGACTCAAATCACTGTAGCGTGTATAAAATTAAAGTAATAAATATTCCTAAAGCATTGTCTTGACTAAAGTGGAATAATAAACATTTACTCGAAGACTATCTTTAATCTCACTGATTGTCAGACACCACTTATGGCTTTCAAAACCGCTTAACGCAAAAGATCATTGATTGCCGAACATTTATACATCAAATGGCGACGCAAAACCTGTGTTGGGCCATGAACGCATTCCAGACAACTGAAGAGCTGATTCCTTAGCCATAAATGCGGCAACGCTGTCGTCGCTTTTAGAACATGAACATCTCAGACTACACACTATACACTTGATCAATCAAAGACGGTCTAATCATGTCGTCTGCTGCATTTAAAATTAAATATAACCCTCTCTTGACCATATTCTCTTTTAACTGCTAGGGGCTGGACGTAAGCCTGGTTGTGGGAGAAAATACAAGTCACTGACTGATTGGCGAATACGCAAGTAGACTCGTTGCTCTCGCATCATTTCTGCATCAATTTGAATGGATAATGAGAAACCATAAACTGTCCTACACCTGCGTGTTTCAGAAAGCAAATACTTTGGCAACTGTTTCCACAATGGTCTGCATGCTTTTTATTGACAATAATTTTATCGCAAAGAACACCCAAGCACCCTCAAGCCACCCTGCCTAACTTAGCCTCCCGTCTGATGGTTCTGGGTTTGTCGCACTATACTAGTACTATATAAGGATAATAAAAGAACATCGTGATTCCTCAAAGGATTTACATATGGTGTCAGATGATTTTGAAAAATCGCAAAATAGAAAACCAAGATAATGATAAATTCCAGAAACCTACGTAAAGACGAGATTAAGATATTCTTCTGGAGTCACCGAGGAGTGACAAATAAAAGCCGGTGTACACCAGGGGAGCATCCTGTCCTGTGCTGTTTATTTTGGTCCTAGAATACTCGTTAAAGAAAAGTAATAAACCCAATAATGCACCAGTTATTTCTTGCTTACGATGGAGCCCTCATAAGTGATGATCAAAATTCCCTTTAGCGAGCACTTAATGGGTGGGCGGATGTTCTGGAGGGGAACTGGTATAGCCTTAGTTACAAAAAGGCCTAGTAACTGTATTGTTCATTCTCCAATCCATTTTCTCACTATCCCCGTCATTTATGTGAATAGAGTACATTTCAAGTGCGAAAAGTTCAAATATTTGGGATTTTTGAGAAATAGCAATGAAACCTGTGATGACGTAAGAGTGGTGTAGATAAAGTGGCGGAAAAACTCAGCCGAAAGAGGGGTAGGTCAAATAACTACTGGAACACATAAAGGTAAAAACACCAGCATTTGATCGAACTCAGTGGTGAATTGATCCGAGACAGGGAGACCTGCTAAAATTTCTTTGGGTCGTATCGGCAAACCCACGGACAGCCAAGTAGGGATGCAGTAAAGCAGCAGGTTAAATAGATGAAAGCAAAGAAATGTTAAGCGACACGCGTTCACTAAAATTATAAAAATGAGATTGCAATAAAATTAAAATTGTTTTCTTAAGAAAATACTCGATTAAAAGTATTACATGAATTTTTCTTAAAGTATGCGTTCTCTGTAGTATCCATACAAACATTCAATAGATGAATTCATAAATTTACGCAGATATTGTGCCTTAAAATCAGCACGAGGCAACATTATGTGTAGTTATGTATGTAACTTGAACCACTAAAACTGTAACCTTACACAATCACAAGACGAAAAAGGGAACTAAAATATGCCCAAGGGCAAAAAGCAAATAGCCAGATAATAAAATGCAAATTACTCACCATAAACAAGCTCACGTTCAAAGTTAGCTGTCGGCACGACTATTAAAAACACAACGCCTCCTGGCATATTTCTTTGCTGGGTTCTTCTTTCCCGCTGGCTGCTCTTGTTAAATGTCCTTCCAAAAATAACTCTCAAAAATAAAAAAAGGAACTTCTACCGCAAAATTTGAAAGCCGCAACCAAACGAACTGATCACATATTATTTTATGGAACCCTTCAGGACTGCACGAGGAAATATGAAAATTAAACGGAAAGTTTCCTGAAACAGACTCACATCGGCACTTTAACACAAAATTTCTACAGATTTTCACTCAGTATAGGAGGGACTTTTGCCGAAATGAACGAACGTGTGTATATATGTGCGCACAGTGTTCAGGATACGACACGTAAAATTATTGCCACACTGACACTATGCATCCATCTGCAATGCCTATAGTTAGCACAGAAAACGTTATGACTTGATTGTTTCAAAATTTTAGCAAAAGGATTCCAGATACACACATTTGTACATACATTGGTATATTCCCTATGTAGACCCGAATGCGGAAAGTAAGTTGAGATAAATTCTGCGCACGGATATCCTGGTGTGTCCCTTTCTGTTGTTTTAATTCGTCCATTACACGGCACACATTCCGAAGTTCACTTCGAACCCACACTCAGTTGCGTTCTGTATCCTTGTGTACTTGTGTTTGTTGTTCACTCGCAGTCCTCGAGAAGGCAAATTACATGAATTTTCAAGTTGACTCCGGTTTGGGAGTAGAAGATGTTATATGTAGCCGGGTATCATCGACAGCGAAACAATGGGATGGCTTGCGAAATGAGAATCAACTTGATGTCAGCTTCTGGCTTGATTGGGGTTGAACAAGATTTTTTTTTCTTTGCTCTATATAACACTTCAAGTTAGCAGCGTCTCCTGTCACTTCTGCTCCAGCTGGCCAAGATGAAATTTTGTAATCACATCCGTAAAGGAGAAAAAAAGACGAAAAACACGTTTTATCTCTCGTTGTGGAATGCTGTGTTGTTTCCTTATTTCAGACAAATACTTAAAGGCTCCAACTTTATTGCCTTATTGGTTGGGTAGGCTAATGGATTCACAGTTACGAAATACTTTAAAGTCGCCCGAGTCACTCGCTGTCGTTACTACACTTTGCTTAAAGCAATTCCTTTAAAACGAAACTGATGCTGACGGCGGCTAGACAGTAATGATTTTGTTAGCGCAAGTTTCTTTACATTTCAAACGCTCCACGACACTGAGTTAATTAGTGGCTCTAATTGGTGCTATGAGAGGGGAATATTCATTGTTTAGTGGTGCGAGATTATGCCCTAAAACTCTTTTTTTCTTTCACTTTCGGAAACTTGCTAATCATTATTGTGCGCATAAGAAAAAAAAATAAGTTGTTGCTTTTTTGTCGGTGGTATGTAGTCTTAAAGTAATTTGTAAAAACCAAATGGATTCTGGTGCTATTAGCAGTGAAGTGACTTTTAAAGTGAAACGAAAAATTTAAGGGAATTCCAATAAGGACTTGACATTTTTTTTAAATAAACGCAAACCGTTTGATATACTATATTTAAAAAATTTTATTTTCGGCTTGAAGTACAATAAAAACATTAATAAATGGGACTCGATTTTTGTCATAAGACAGACGATAGCACTTTTACAGCGTTCTATTCGTGGGACCCAATTTTCAATGACTCGACCACACATTTCTGGCGAAATGGCAGTTATATCGCGTTAAAAGTTTAATCTAAACTCTTCCGATGACATCGACTTGTAGGCTTTAGCCAATGGCATAACGTAGCTCCACAGAAAATCGCACAAACGACGCGAGAAATCAACTGGGTCATTTCTTAAGATCACACTCTCACCATACTTACTCTTTAATTAGTCGATTGTAACGTCTGCTGTGTGATTTGTGGTACCATACGGTTTAAAGCAGCAAATGCTGTCCAAGTTTATGTCTTCCAAAAAAGGTTCACAAATAACCACTAATCATGGATAACGCTGGCTAGTCACTGTAACCTAACGATAGTTATAGTCGACAAAAAAAATTGCTCAATAATGTCGTTGTCGAAGGATGAAGTAGTGATTCATGAAGCAATTGTGAACTTTCACCGAACCAATAACGCATTCTTAGCTTATTAAAGAACACGTTGAACCAAGAATGATCTTCTTCATTAAATATGTTTTTTTTTATTTCGATGAAATTCATTATCTTGACGAATCTTCTTTAGAACCCAATCGGAAAACGTTCGTTGCTTCTTATGGTCCATTAGCTTCAATTCTTGAGTCATATTCACCTTGTGTGGGTGAAAACCAAGATCTTTAGTCACCAAACACCATAATGTGGTTTGAGCGATGCCAAATACTTGATAATGCCTAGAAAAGACAGCTTGCTCAGGACGCTTAAACAACACCGATATTTTCGACACTTTTACCAACCCGTTGCAACTAATACGGCAACATCACACAATGAATATGTGGACTCAGAAAAAAAACACTATTTCATAGAAAGAAATAATTTTAATCTTTAATGTATTGCCCACTTTGAGCAATGACCCTTTGCCATCTTTTAGGTAGGATCATAATTTCACGTTCATAAACTTTTGGTTTTTATCAGCAAAAAACTGAACAAGGTATGATTTGACATCATCATCATTACAGAAATTTTACCTTTCAAGGATTTTTGTAAAAATCGAAACAAAAAGGAATCAGATGGTGCAAGATCAATATTATATGGTGGATGTGAAAAAACAACCCAGCCAAGTCGAGGGGCCACAGATGTGTGTGAAATACAAAAACTTTTCGATTCGTCCATTCGAGCCGCCTTTCGTCAATTGCATTATTCAATTTTGTTAGTTGTTCAATTTTCAGTTGGGTGGTTAAAGTTCAAATTAGACAAATCCCACCAAACTGATAACATATCAACTTTTGATATTTTTTGAGCTGGTCGCCTGGCTTGCTCCAGGATCTTTTTCAGTTGACATTGTTGTAAACAACCCAATTTTTATCTCCAGTTATTAATCATTATAAAAGTGGATTATTTATTACGTTTCTTTAACAAATCACAGATGTTAATGCGTTGTGTTAAATGTTTTTCCTTCAGTTCATGAGGAACCTAAATATATATAGAGATTTCGTACGTAGCAAAGTTGTTTTAAGAGATTTTCATTTCATGTATGTGATACATCTCTGCAATCTCACGTGTTGTGTTGTGTCGATTTGAATCGGTTATTTCTTTGATTTGGTCGTCATCAACTTCAACTGGACGACCAGAGCGTTTGCCATCTTTGGGTGAAAACAAACCAGAACGAAACTTGGCCATCCTCTGAAAGCTTTGTCACCATTAACAGCACATTACTTTTTGTGAGCCTGAATAAGACAAAATATGACGAAAATGTTCGTTTTGATTTTCTATTTTTCAACAGACACCAAACAAAAACTACAAAACCGATCAAGAAGTTTGTTTACTGATTGTCAGTTGAAGTGTCAACTATTAAATACCAAAATGTGTTTAGAATTTCGATTACGTCAGTAAACCTTAAAATTCAACTAAGGCCACGTATGAGTGAAGTGCGCAATTACTTACTGGCAAACCCAATCCTAAGCCGAGAAGTACAACTGAACAATTGAGTACATGCTCTTAAAGTTGCAGGTATCAACAAGAAAAGTTTAATAATTTGCAGGCGTTGGTTCTTCGTGTACTTACCATAATGAAAACGATAAGTTACTAAATCAATGGACAACGTCAGTTTGATAATTTGAAATTATCAGGTCCCTATAAGGTCCCTATTGGAAAACCTTCTGTGTACACCATATGTTATAATGTTTAAAACATTATATCTCTATCTCATCACGCTAGCTGTATGAAATAACTTTCAAAATCGTATGTATTTTTAGAGCTTTAAATTAAATTCCATTTCAAATCTGAAAGTTTAACCCATTCCTATTATAGACTTATGATTTGGTCACTGCATTGAAAGATAGGTCAAGCGACTAACCGGCAGGTTATAGCTAGTATATTTCCCTATTAGAAGTCTTGTGCATGACTGTGTCTATGTACAAAGTGTAACCCACCAGCAGATCACATGACTCTATAATGAAACTTTTTTTATCCTGAGTCGTTGTAAAATTTTAGATATTCGCTTAGTCTTTGAAGAATAAACTATTCAAGATTATATCTGCTTATGTAATTGTCAAAGTCCTCGGTCAAGAACTTCACCTGCACCCTGTTCAAGTCCTGCTTTGCGTTCCATCCAAATTTTTCCAAGGCTATGTCCAATTTCTATCTTGTCTTTGCCAAAGTTCCAATTCAGGTTAAAATATGTTTTTTTTAATTAAAAATACACATACTTTAATATACTCGTAAGGTTGCCTCCCTTCCTTTTTTTGTATCCAGCCTTCTGCAGATGGTTTAAAATGGTTTGGTGACTAACTCCCATCTACTGGGCGATATCACGAGATACAACATGCCGGTCTAATTTGATGATTTCCATGATTCGATCGGTATTCGTCGTCACAGGTCTTCCGCCGGCTGGCTCATCCATGGTGTCGTTTTCACCTCTGAATCGTCGAAACCATTCCTCCACGGTTCGAAGTGATGGAGAACCATCCCCCAAAACACCATTAAGCTCACGGAACGTTTCTCATGCGGATTTGCCTTTAACGAAGGAAAACTTCAAAATAGCGCGAATTTAGGCGTTAGTGAACTCCATGTGTACACGTCTATAACTGTTGAACGCAATATCCAAACTAATCATGCATAGCGTTGTTGTAAGGTATATCAAGACCTTTCAAATGATTCCAGATATGAGCTCTGTAGCGCTATGTACATAGCTGGAAAATTCAAAGGACAAAAAGCCGGAAGGGAGATATTTGACAACTTTAACCATGGATATCAGCCATTATTCAAAAATGTACATCACAATAATAATAATTTAGTGACATTACAGCCCAAGGAGCAAGGGCCAGCTTCTACAACAATTACTCGTGTTGTGCATGCTACTGTTCTCTCACCAGAAGGGACCAACAATTTTTTTCCGCTTCCGAACGGCGAGATTTGGGAAGCTGTTGATAGACAATTAGTACTCTTTGAGCATTGTCAGAAGGTTGAAAGAGGTGGTGCCATGAAATAATGCAAGATATTTCGTCCATGAATCGAAACTGGAGCCTTGACGTGTAAGACGAGGCACTTACCCACTACGCCACAGCGAATACCACTCTGCCACGTTGGCTGAGATAAGGTCCCTAATTAAGGGCTTAAGATGAATAATACTCTCATTTCTTAGTTGCTGCTTATTTCCAAAGTTGAAAGCCTTAATTCTACATATTTTAAAGCAGTTATAAATCCACACCACTCTTAAATGTGATTTTATTATTATTCTTCCAGGAATTAGGTTCACAAATGTGATGAAGTGAAAATGAATTTCTAACCTAATTTGTATTCAGAGCATTCAACAAAAATTTTCCACTATCCTTATGTTCATTGTAGTAATCACCGTCAAGTGATGACTGGTTCGCCCCTTCTCATAATAGTTACGAATATCCCCTTTTGACTTTTTCATTTCCGTTGGCTGTTTATTTTTCAACGCATCTACACCCTCTGTCAGAACAGTATTAACCCTTATCAAACAATCTTTTGCTGGCTCACGAAGTGGAACACATTCTGATTGCTGGCACTCCACAGTGACGATATGAATTACAATAAATATCCTTCAAGGCATCCTAAATCTCCTACTTTACCTTTCGGTCAGGTCTTAACCTTTTTATTTAAAAATAAAAAAAAGAAACGTTCAAATAATTTAAAATTCTTTTGATGAAGTCGTAAATCACGCAGGTACCACATAAAAATCACTCACCACCTCACCCAAGGGCTTTCAGCTAATTTTAAAAACAGTAAATATGAAAATACTTTGGGCGTTAAAAAAATAACGTCCCCAATTGGGAACGATATTAACCCTTAACCAATTCATTTGATGAATTATCATTTCTTATCCAGATGCGCTTTTAAGATGAAAATTTTCATTAGCTCACGTTTCACCGTTCATTAGGTTGATGAATAATGGTTGTCTTAAACTCCTGTCGCCCGCCGTAAATACAATGACAAATTGTACCAAGAAATGTGTGAAGAACAAAGGCATGAAAGGCGAACTCAAAGCGGATAAATTATATCCCTGCAGAAGACACAAGGTGCGAGCTAAATTAAGGCAAATGACACACAAAGCATAGCACTTGAGACTGGTATTTAAAACAGGTGGCGCAGTGCTTCAGAGACTTCATTTCAAGCAAGATGGACATACACATGTACGTAGGAAACGTCACGACCCCATACTTATTTTTTGCAGAGGCAGAACAACACAATAAGCAGTGAAAGGAATGGTTGGAAAATTAGTATCTGCTGATGAGATGGCAGTGTTTTGTCAAAGACTTACGCAGCATGTGCCCTTAAGTCTCTTATTGATGTCGTACAAAGTTGGGTTGTCTCGGTCTTAATGGTTTCAAGTCAGTTGTACATTTTATTGTGTACTTACGCAATTTAATTTTGGCTATTCACTTTTTGTGAATTCTGAAAGGGTGGGCAAATTCATTCGCATTTGAGAATGGTTACGCTTTTTGTATCTCTCTCTTGCTTCACAATTCATCATTTGATATAATTTTTGTTCAAGAATTATGTCAGAAGTTTACCGTTTGTATGTTAGTACTCCATATTTTTTATCCAGGAACAAAACCAATTTTTTATTTGTGTTCAAAATTTTATTTTACATTGGATAAATGTAGAAAATGCATTGTTGGAGGTTGAGATACACTGCACTGGAGCGCTCAGACTCAAACATTGGCCCATTGAACTACCAGGTAGTAACCTTCAATAACTGTAATTTTTTGCTTTTCCGAAAGATACCAGGAGGCACTTCTGTGACAAAGAGCTTAAGGTTTCAGCTCCCACCACATCAGCGCCAAACAGCCGCCACCTGATACGAGCAAAGGCGGTACATTGACAGAGAAAGTGCTCCGAAGTGTCTCCACCTTCTCAAGAGGCGTCGTGAAGGGTGTCTTCATTAAGCCCAAGCAGACTTAGGTGCTAAGCAAAGGTGAAGTGTGCCGTTTGTACGCCGACTAGTTTTCTGCACTCTTTTCTGTCCAGAGATAACAGAAAAGCCGCGAATTTCTTGCTGACGTTCGGAAGCATGCACTTGGTCAGCCTGCATCTTGGAGTGTCATGTCATCTCTGGTTGGCTGCGGGGGGATCCAACCGTCGACGGAAGCCCAAACCAAGGAAGCGGGTAGTTCCCAGGTGGATTCGGGCCCTACGAATGCATCCTTAGAACCTTGCCTAGCTACGGCATCGGCAGCCTTGTTTCCTGTGATCCCGTGTTGTGTTGTTGAACCTAGTCAAGTCTTAGCAAATTCAGTCTGCTGACCAAGTTAAGGGAATATTTTACTGCAAGTACTGCCCTCGGAAGCGAATGCCATTTCCCATCTCTCTGGTAATTTTTGAATACTATCTCTAAAAAATGAGTCCTTCATGACATTGATCCAATCATTAAGCCATTCTTCGATTACTTCAAAAGACCCAAACCGGTGACCCTCCAAATCGTTTTGCATCAGTCGAAAAAGCCAGTAGTCGGAGAAAGCAAAATCTGAAAATTGCTGCAGATTTTGCCTGATTTTAGCAGCTTATAGTACCACACCCATTTGGTAACACCATACGCAGTGCAACCGAGTATGTTTTGCTTTTGTGTCGATTGCTCAACGGCTTTGAATAGTATTTTCCCTTTTTGAGGTTATCGTAGTATATCAACTTTTCATTTTTAGTCACGACTTAATGACTTTCGAGCAGCAGTTCAAAGGTGAAAAATCAACTTTAAGCATCACATGCTTTTAGCTCTTAGGGCAGTGAATTTCCTTGCCTTTGAATCCAAATTTCTTAAACTGATCGGAAATCCTTTGCTTGTTGCTTGTCTAAAACAGACGCTGATTCACACTAATTATTGCTGACAAATGACACAATTTTCCAATGAAATAGCTAATCGCTTCCAAGATCAGCTACAACTTGCAGGTGGTGTCATCACATTTCAAATGAAACGGAAATAAAACTTAAATTCGAAGGCGGAAACGTTGAAACGTGGGTTTTGTGGGTCTATAATTTGACATGTACCTTAAAGATATTGATATACAAGGTACTAGGATATGCCAGAACCACATGCGTTCTAAGTGAGTTTTTTTGCAAGAACCATCAAACATTTTTGTTCTAAAGTTTTATTGCATTATATGGCAATATAAGCCGTGGAGTAGTGGGCATTTGCATCGAGTCACTCGCCGAGGATTCGAGGAACGATGCGCATTTTTGCCCTGCACTACTTATTTCGAGTTGTTGACAACACTAATTTCCATGGAAAGCTTTTCGCCTTTCGGAGTCGCCACTTGTGAAAGAACAATGGCACTCACAACAATCGGTGCTCTGTCAAAACAAGTTTGTCAATTTTTGGCACATCATCCACCGTGGTAGCCGTTTCCATGGCTCACCGATGTGAACTCGTTAAATCAATATTTGTCGGTCGCCATCGAAAGAGAAGAGTCAACCTACACGGCACCCAAGTGCTCCTTGATTTCGCTGCTCCATTTCGCTTCCAAATGAGAATCGAATCACCGACCGATATTTTTATTATATTTTACTTTTTCTAAAATCCGCGGGAATGACCGCTTTTACATGCGCTAAAGACAATACTGCGATTACGATTCTGTTAAAGTTTTTGTACAGTAAAATACAGTATAAAGTAATCCTCCACTAAACCATCAAACTATGCGCTTATCCGAATGAATCCGTACACATATTATAATCGTATTGTTGTCACAGAGCTGTTAAAGGTCTTAAGTATTTCGAATCTTAGGTACTGGACAGTACTTGTACGGCAAACTGATACTTTTACTGCAATAGTCTATCTCATCTCCTTATTTGGTAGCATCACTTTACCAACCCCTGTTTCTTTGGGCTCAAGAGGCAATTAAGTATCAACGTCCTCTTTCAAAAGACCAAATGGATTTGTATAACACTTTGATCACCTTGTCCTGCTTTATGACCCAGAAACTTGGACCTTATTAAAAGCGGACAAGAAGATCTTTGCTCTTTTCGAGAGGAAAGTTATACGTGCGATTTTTGGTCCTTTTTGTGTTGATGGCATTTGAAGAAGAAAATTGAATGGCTATAGGATGTGCGTAACATGCGCCTGTAAATGGTCTACGGAAACAATTCTTAAGACGTTTTCTTTATGAAGGATGATTAAACATTTAATATCACATACCACCGACTTCGCAGACATTTCCTCTTGCCTTGTTCATGCTATCTTAATATTGTAATTCTGCATCCTTTCGGTATTTTCCGCTGAATTGCTTAAATCTTGCACATTTGTGCATTTTGAGAAGTTTCAGAGTTTTCAAAAACTTTTTTGCATGTCATACAGTTGCCTTACTGGAGACTGAAACGCAACTTCGTGTCTGCATCATTTACTTTAGTTCTGTGTCCATCGTTCGGGTGGCATTGGGCAAGCAATTATTTTATGACCTCCACTTGTTATTTTTAAGGGACGCTGGTCTTTAATACTGAGAAGTATTTCCAATCACTGGGACTACAGGGAAAATTTGAAATTTTGGTGTAAGATATGCAATCTATAAGAACTTTCTGCAGTTAACAACAGAATATTTAATTACAAATTACTTGGAAATTCTGCTCAAGTACTTTTTAGTACTCATATTCATATTCCTCAAGTAGGCACGTATTTTACGTATTTCCCAAGCATGTGCTTGAGTATTTCCAGTTACTCTCAAGTATAATTTCAACTATTCCTCAGGTATTTGTAAAGTACTGGTACCAGATAATTAAGTAAAAGTCATACAAGGTCCTTGAACTTGTATATAAGATTTATGATATCATGAGTTTTGATATACAATGCAAAATATATCACATAAATTTAATTACAAACCTTAAACGTTTACTGTCGCTTAAAAGAAAAATGTATGGCATAAACCTTTTGAAAATAATATCACGGCCACGATAACGTTTGAGGTTATTCATTCGGAAAGCTCAATTTTGGGCGACTTGTTCGAGAATTGCGATTGATTTCTAGCGCATAACACGAGTACAGTTTGTCTTTAAAAATCAATCAATCGTAGCTGACTTACTTATTTTTGAAGACCTGAGACTTTACTTACACCCGATCAAATATTCCAATGATGTGAGATCTAGGCGTTCAATTTCCCGTAGCCAAACGTTCAATTAGATGCTCACCAAAATGATTTCTCAACCATTAATTCATGCTCTGTATAGGTCCTAGCGCCGTCTTGTCGAAACCAGAAGGCATCGACAAACTGCCGAGAATGACAATGGATTGATTCTTTACAGTGTTTGCGTACAAACTCAACTAAAACTGTTATAGTATCTTCAGTACGTGCTGGATGGAGTCCACTAATGTACACTGGCGCTTTCATTTGCAAATGGTATTGGCAATAGTGATTTAAGTAATTCGACTATGCGCATCGTAATGCCTACGAATCACATGAAAGAGCATTTTTTACAAAATTCTGGATTTGGTAATACAGCTGAGCAATTTGGTGATGCTGTTGTGTTGTGAGTCTTGTCATGATGGCTTGCAAAACAGTTTGAAAGAAGTTACGGGAGATCTGTCAACAAAAGTCGATTGCAAATCAAACTTAACGATGAATCAAAGGAAACATTTCTTTTCGGAGATCTGTTGTGAATATGGTAGCTAGTTCTTAAATTTTATTGAAAATCGTACTAGGACACCAGAACTCCATGTAGTTTTCAGTTACAAAATATATTAATAATAATTGAGTGACACTACTGCCCACAAGGGACCAGGACATAGCTTCTACAATAAGAACTCATGTTGTGCGTGGTATTGTTCTCAAGAGTCGAAGAGACTCACAGTTTTTGCCGACTCCGAACGGCGGGATTTGAGAAGACGATTAGTACTCCTTAAGTGTTGTCAGCAACTCTAAAGAGTTGTGCCGTGAAAAAATGCGAGGTGTCCCGTCCGGGAATCCAGACCTTCTGCGTGTGGGTCTACGCACTTTCTCACTACGTCACGACTACCACGGTTACAAAAAACGTTCTATTTCGATGATATTAGCAAGACATCTGCCAGCTTGCTGTCAGGCTTTGTAGGTATGGTAGGTTAGATGCCATAATTCTTCAAAACCTTTACGCAATCCAATGTGACACACTTTGAATTAAAAAGCCGGTCTTTTAACCAGGGGACATATCTTTTCTATAATTTTTCCAATTCATCTTCACTAATTTGTCTGTCAAAAATTTTGTCCTTTTTTTGAAACAAAACACTTGATTCGGACATGTGTCCATTATCATATACAATGCTATTCAAATAATCGGCCAACTTCGTCCAATAGGAAAATAATTGTTTTTCATCAGAACAATGCTATTGATTCGGGAGCTTGATTAAAGAGTGCGTATGTATCCAACCAAAAGTCTGGACGTGAACTGGGCTACCAAGTGAATAGTATGACAAACAATTTTACTGGTAAAAACTTCCCCTCAAGAGACACTTGTTAAATCGAAACCTTATGAATACTCGTCATAATTACATTTCTTCCCAAACTTAATGTATTTCATCGTTAATATAAATAGATTTAAGTTGCACTTCATTCAACTCCATTCACACACATGTGTTTTAGTTAACCTTCATACGCTGACGAAAAGGAGGAAGTAAGAAGAAAATGATAGAGATAAATCTCTCAAGGAGATTTATACCCTTTCCTCAGCTAGACCACCTTCTATTAAGAGCATCGAAAAATCGTATAATTTCCTATGAAATAATTGAAAAGATTTATCAAAATATCATCGCAGCTTGGTGTGTATCGTACGTGGTGGACATGTCGGGGTGAAGTTTTGATATAAACAAATGATGGCAACCAATACACAATTGGTAGCAATCTATAATCATTACAGGGGACACACATGTGAATATCCCGAGGCCTTCTCCAAAAGGACAGTTCGATTAAGGATATCCCGTTAAGAAGATTGCTCCCGAGACATTGCCAAAAGCCATGAACTAATGGAACTGAGACTTTGCCCTTTCGAAGTGTTTCGCCTAAGGGGACGTCTGTTGAATATATCATTATTTCCGGTGAAGAAGCTTTCATTTTGAGGAATGTGATTTTCTTGTTTCACAAATACACACACACAAATGAAGAAATGGGATGACGAAGGGTTTCACATTTTCGAATGGGAATGCGGCATTACGATAAATTACTGTTTTACTTTTAAAAGTTCCTCCGCAGTAAAAGATGATTCAAATATAAACAGTAAACCCCTTGGCCGCTCTACATTACGTTCATATGCTTTCAGACTACTGCGACGGAAAGTTTGAAATTTTGCCTGGGGAGGGCGTTTCTGGAACACTTTGCCTCTAACATAGGTCATGTTGTCTACATGAATGTGTACCCATGTCCAACAGCTAGAAAGGAAGGAAGACAGAAAAAAGAGGACAAAAAACGCTTGACATTGGGTCCCTGCAACATTCAATTTTCAATGGGTAACTCGGCGTCATTTTTATTGTCGGCAATCATTTGTTTTTTGTTTTACGTGTAGGTGCCTGCTGGAATGTTTACAAAATATAAGGAATAAAAGTGTTTTCTTTGAAGGAATAAAAAAAACTTGTGGTATTAATAAATATTATCACTTCCATGTGTACAGTGAGCTTTGTTTTCACCATATTGCGCGGTTGACTTAATACTTAACGCATCAGAATACTTATGAATTTCTGCTTTGCCTAAAAAATAACTCCTGCCAACTCCATTATGCATCCTAAACTTTTAATCGACGGGTAATAACATTCTCCCACATGTCTTGAGTCCAATGAAGATGCCACAGTAATCGTTTTTCTTTGACTGTTTTTGGATAATCCCGCTCCTCCACTGGCCTTTCACCATTTTTTTTATGCCATACCAGTCTGTGGAGCAATATTTAAACTTCTAGAAATTTCAAGTTTTGTATCAAATTGAGACGTCACACAGAATATAATGTTATCATTCTGAATTGTTTTTATTTTTTTTTACTAAATCACTTCCCTTCGTTTAGCACATGGTCGTACGAGCTTAATTCACCCCTTATTTGCTAAAGCGTACACCAAAGGAAAAAAACTGTAGGTTTAATAAATTACAAGAACTGCTTTTTAAGAGGACAACAAAACGTTAAACAAATATTTTTCGAGCTGCACTGTTAGTTTATGTTTTTTTTTTCTTATAGCTGGCGTGCGCTAAAGGGGTTACGACTACCCTTAAGTGACCGGATTTAAGTCACAGCACGGGCCGAAGGTATAGAGGAAGAGAAGGAGAGGAGGAACCGGTGCACATTGGTTTTATAGAGGGAAATATTGAGCTCTGAAGAGCATTCCATATTCGTATGGTGCGGCTAAAGAACGAGTCTCTATACTTAACTGTACGTCCGAAGGTAGGCTTAAGGGTAAACTGATGGGCATTACTAGCGAGGCGTGAATTCTTGAAGGAGAGGAATGCAGCTGGCTAATCCGTTTGAGCATTTCTTATTGAAATAGCGATAAAACAGTGACAGGGACGCGACATTACGTCGGTATTCTAACGAGTCAATCGACTTCGCAATATTGTTATCTCCTATAAGTTTATCGCTCGCTTTTGGATTCTATCCAGTAGGTGCAGGGAGGTATTGGGAGCACCAGACCAGATTGGAGCATTATACTCGAGCTTAGGACGGATGAAGGTCTTGTAAATTGTAGCCAGATCAGAAGGGGTAAAGTGTTTTTTGCATCGTTTTAGGAAACCTAGACATTTCGCAGCATTTTTGGCCACCTCAAGTATGTGATCGTTCCAACTAAGTGTTGAGTTGATACACATACCGAGGATGGAAAGTTTTTCGGTTTCAACAACGCACGTGCTATCCATGGATAACGGCTGGTTGGTGAAAGTTGACTGCACTGAGTTTTGGAAGCATTAAATTTCAAATCATTTATGAAAATTAGAAAGAATGTCGGAGACAGAACGGAGCTCTGAGGAACACCAGCATTAATATGGTGAATATCAGACTTCAACCCATCCAGCACGACTAATCTAACTAACGATAATTTCTAATTTATTGAAGAAGAGACTTATCGATTCCATAGGCACTGCAAGACTCTGTCAAATGCTTTTAAAAAATATCAAGCGCAACGATCTTGCTTTCTTCAACATTGTGCAAAGATTGGTTCCACTTTTTGGTGAGATATGCCATCAGATCACCGGTGGACCTGTTTCTGCGGAAGCCGTACTGCCGGTCCTGAAAAAGCTTCCGGGATTCAAGATACTTCACAAGCTGACGATTTATCAGAACTTCCATGAACTTGAACTTGAACTTCCATGAACTTGAAAAGAAGGGACGTAAGTGCTATGGGTCGGTAGGAGGTGGGTAACGAAGATTCCCCTTTTTTAGGTACGGGCTGAACAAATGCTGTTTTCCACTTACTCGGAAAGAGCCCTAAAGAGTAGGACAGATGGAAAAGCTTACGCAGTGGTTTTGCCAGCGTTGAAGAACACCTCTTCAGAAGAACAGGGGGTATACCATCCGGGCCAGCAGATTTGTGAACACTTAGATCTTTGAGGACCCTTGCAGCTGTACGAGTGAGAAAGTGAATCCGTCTCATGGAAAAATTTACGCTCTCAAGTACAGGTTGAGTCAAAGCACAATCGTTTTTTTTCATCAGAGTATCTCACAAATACAGTGGATCCACTTCAAACTCGGACACCTACCAATAACTTACTTAAGAAAATACATAGTTTATAATGTGGTCGCCGTGGCGTAGTGAATATGTGTGTTAACCTACACGCACAACGTCTACGAGTAAGTTCGATTCCCGGCCATTCGAAGTCGGCAAAAAACTGTAGGTCCCTTCTACTCGTGAGAGAACAGTAGCACGCACAATATGAGAAATTGTTGTGAAAGCTATTCAAAAGCTAGTCCTAGTCCCTTGTGGGTTGTAGTGCCACTCAACTAGTAATAAATTTTTACACAAATTTTGAAAAAAATTAATTTTAATTCTTAAGACCTGCGGGCGCTGTGCGCCTCTCGGGTGTGTCTCATCACCTAATCTTTTCATTGTATAATTATGTACATCAGCCGAGACGAGGAATGTTTCATACTGGAAGATTTGAGGGAAAGTCATCTTCTTTTCGCAGTTAACCTAATATCCTCCGGGACGGAACACCAGCGTGAGCTTAATAGGTTTGTTGCTGTAGGTGCTGATGCTGGGATGAGGGTTAACGCGGATAAGTCCGAAATTATGGTCATTTCCTAAACTCTAGCCCTATGGACTCTACATGTTACTTGAGTCCCATTGAAAGAGGGGGAGAAATTTTAGTATTTCGGGTTTTTTTTCACAAGTCATGGGAAGAGTAACATTAAGCTATCTTGTAGGATTTGCCAGGCTGGATCAGTCTTAAAGCAGTTTAAGAGATCAGTAGGAAGGCTGAGGTTGTGGGTCAAAGGAAAGTTATCCTTTAGTATTAGTTAAAAATACTAATTAATAATAATGCCCACAAGGGACCGAGGCCGCACATCTGTATCAACTACTCGTACAGGGGCCCTACAGTTTTTACCGACTGTAATTGGTGAGATTCGAGAAGCTTTTCATAGACAATTAATACTCTTTTGTAGGCAACTCGAAAGAGGTGATGCCATGAAAAAATTTGAGGTGTTCCGTTCGGAAATCAAACCTGGAACTTTCGGCGTGTGGGTTGATGTAATTACCCACTACGACACAGCGACCAACTCTTACCTGCGGTCATGAAATTTGGAAAGTGAGCAAAAGAAGAAGATCGCCAAAATAAGATTTCTCCGTGCTTTTGCGGGAGTAAGTAGTCGAGATTGGTTGAGAAACGCGACGGTGCAGAGGGGAACTCAATTTTGAGGAGCTGTTACTTCTTCAGACGGGAAGGGTTTTATTTTGTTGATGTCCGTTTCATCACAATTTCTAAGGCGTGCCTCAGAATCCATTAGGTAAGTGACCGCTCCACAGACACAGGGCGAGGTGATAGGATCAACTCTATAAACTCGTATTATTGCACTTGGGAAAAACTCCTGATGACTTAGAGTCGTTGGTGGAGAATTGAGTGGCCCGGAGGACTCTCGTCAAATAAATTGAAAACACAAATCATAAAATATGGTTTCAGTGCTTGTTCAATAAAGTTGGATAATGTAAGTTGTTGAATACACAGTAAAAGCAGATAGTATAAGAATATCAAAGTAAGGTCTAACTACACCCGAGATAAGGAAGTGAACTATAAAGTAGTTAGAAGGTTAAGAATTTGTAAGAAACATAAACAAATTAATGACAAAAGTCGGTTCGGAAACAAGACAAGTTCAAAGAAAATGTTCAACTTTGCATTAAAAATGGTTGCTATCATTATTGGGAATTACAGTACAAATAAAGCGTATTTGCTTCTATTTTTTATAAAGGGTGATTTTTTAAAAGCTATAGGAATGTTTTTTTCAAAATAAAATACATAAAACTCAGAAAATATTTGAATCGATAGTACGGTCCATATAATTTAATGTTTGAAGATTATTGGATGCAAATGTTGACCTTGACCGCGCTTCAAATGGTCCATCCGCTAAGTCCAATTTTGGCATACTCTTTCCAACATTTCGGCCGGTATCTCACGAATAAATGCTTCAATGTTGTCTTCCAATGCGTCAATTGAAGCGGGCTGGTCTAAATAGACATGAGCTTTAAAAAATAGTCTGAAGGCGTTAAATCGCATGAGGCGGCCAATTGACCGGTCCCGAACGTGAAATAAAATGTTCACCGAACTCGCCTCTCAATGAGTCCATTGTTGCACGTGTTGTTTGGCATGTAGCAGCGTCTTCTTGAAACCGCATGTCATGCAAGTCAAGCTCTTGCATATTGGGCAAAAAAAGTTTTGATATCATCTCACGGTAGCGCTCACCATTCACAGTAACGTTACGATTCGCATCATCTTTGAAGAAGTACGCTCCAATGATGCCAGCAGCGCATAAACCGCACCAAACTGTGACTTTTTCTGGATGCATTGGTAGCTCTTGCATAGCTTCTGGCTGATATTCACTCCAAAAACGACAGTTCTTCTTACTTATATTTTTGATATTCGAGTTCAAACGATACGTTTCAACATTTATCTATTGTCAAGAAACAATTAACAAAATCGAAATCGACATGTACCGAACTTTTGTCGGGTACACCAAACCTAATCATAATTTTTTTGTCTCCGTTCACATTTCTCAATTCCATAAGTGATTGAAGAAGTTCTCGGCTATAATCCGACATTTTATTGCTTTTAAAGAAATGGGGATATTAAGTCCCTGACATTTGCTATGTCGGACGATTTACCGGGGATGGTGGTGTAGAGGATAAGTCATCTGTCATAACAGCAGGCAGCGATTAAAAATATCGATTGAACGCAATTCCAAAAAGAGAACACACACAACTTAAAATATTTATATAAACACATATGTTTGTATATATACATTTTTTTAAAAATAACACACACTTATGGTTCTCCTCAAGATTGAACCTAGATCGATCATCTCACAACAGCAAACTGTCCAAGTCAACTGTCATCTTCGGTCTTTATCAGCTTGCCATACACAAGTTTGTAAATTCATACACGTGTATGAACATTCATATATTTTGTTACGGGCAAATGGACCCACACAGATGTATAAATACTCGTTCAACCCAATTTACTCTTGTGCTGGTTGAATGCTAACCCATTTTACGGAAAAGTCCTGTCCTACCTTACTCTTTTCCCAAGCACCCTTTTTCCTTTATTTTCTATTGACTTAACATCCTAGAACACAAAACGATAAAAAATTCAAAACTTTTGCAAGGGTGAAATGATAAAGATGTTGATGATGGTCGCCACCGTTAAGTGCCTTCAACAATAAGAACGAATTAAAGAGAAATTTTGTATACGGTTGGTTATCCCAGGGAAAAGTTAGCATTTTCACTTCTGGGATTCCTGTTGTGTTTTGCGGTGAATTTCCGACAAAGGATACAAAAGTGAATAAAAATGTCAGCAACCTTTGCTTACCTTTTACAATATTTTAGGGACTGATTTAAAAACGAAAATGTTGTTTCATTCCTTGATGTTTTATTTTCAATATTTGTCTGAATTGTGCGAAAATTATTTAAGTAACTTATTTCCCGAAAAATTTTGAATGATTTCGGACGCTTATTTAAATAACGTGATTTAGATAAGACTTTAATTAACTGTTTAACCCGTTTTAGCTTAATTTTATCTACAAAAAAATGGTTGACACTACGGCCCACAAAAAACAAGGGAATAGCTTCTTTTACCATTACTTCTGCTGCGGGTGCTACTGTTCTCCAAAAAGTGGAGGAGACCTATAGTTTGCTGCAGTTTCGGAACAGCGGGATTCGTGAAACTGTTCTTTGTTTTTTTTTTTTCTTTGTAACGCAAGAGAAGTCGTGCCAGGAATAACGTGAGATACCAAGTTAGATTTGGACTTTGCTATTAAAAGTGAAAACAGCATCCTTCTTGCGAGAATATTTTAGGTAGTCTTTACACACTTTCCGCACATTCTGGGCCATAAATTGAGTTATGATGGTTTTAGGTGCATCTAGATTTCGAAATTAACTCACGTATGCACAACCTTTGTGGACCCCATAGATAAAAATAGAACAGTGTGAAATCGCCTGACTTTGGTGACCAATTGACGTGCCTAAAACATGAGACTACACGAATCACATACACATACACACATACACGTCATTCTAGTCATTATCTTTAATCGCAAGCTAAAAATGGTCGATTATTATTCCAACTTAGCGCTCTGAATTGGGTGTAACCATCGACCATTTTCGACCATAGATCATACTAAACAGTCATTTTGTCTTTATGCAGCGGCACCCTTGCGATCACTTGGGGGATTTCCGAGGCCCATGAGCTGTAATTTTGTTTTTTTAACCACCAAGTGATAATGCGAATCACTGAAGACAATGGTGTTGGCAAATTCGCTTTTATGGGCTGTGATTACATCTCTCAAGAAGCGTACCCAGACATTGTGAATAGTCAGAATATGGAATACTCATAGGGAGGTGTACAACATTTCAATTGGACCGAACGCCCGGAAATCGATTAATACGGTTCACCAGCAATCAGTCAGGTTTCCATTCTATGAAAAATTGCGTAGTTGGTCGATTGTGTCTGAAAAGTGGCTGAATTAGAGTCCCGATTTTGTAGTAAGTTTTCATATCGTATTTACAAAAACAACCCAAAATTACAACAAGTGAGTTGACCTAACTAATGAGCTTTTATTCACTTTAGAACCGTTTCCTTTTATGAAGATGTTTGTCTGGTAATAAGCAGCTATTGACAACAATTACAATATTTACTCTGTTATTGATCAGCTGTAAACTAGAGAAATATTCTGCATATCTTGTTAATAATCTTGATGCTTGAAAGGCTTTGTCTCAATGGTATATTGACTTAATTTTTTGCATTTGTAGACTTTCGATATTTGGATGATGTGGAGTTATCGTTGCTTATATCTGTTTGGTAATCGCAAGAACTGCTTTGTTGTAACCCCACAGCAAAGAATACAAATTTCCTTACCATTGTCTTCGCACTTAATGTTCTTAGCCCACATCTATTATATTCTCCTCCTGTATTCGGGGCATTCTGCTGAGCAAAAAGTTGCGAGTGGATCTTGAATGCAAATTTTATATTCTTACAGTCATCACAATTCGCCTTTTTGAAATTTTCTACTAAGCTGGGGACAGAATTTGCCTTTCATAGACACAATTTTCGTTGCTGTTCTATTTGATCCTTTTATTTATCCCGCTCCTTTGCTTTAAAATCAAACTTCTTAAAAGTTATTGTTCCAGAATCCTTATTACAGTTCTTATCCTTCCAAGTTTGCCGGTGCCTTTCCTCTCTGAATTTTAGGTGCGTTTTTTTGTGTATTTTGGGTAATCCACATATCATCAGTTTTACTTTTTCTCTTACTTCAACAAACTTGCTATGTTCATTGTTCACTGAATGTAGAATACCTTGGACACAACTTTTTCTATCAAAATATCAGAACAGAAAACAACGCTTACACTATGCGTTTGAATTTAAATATTTTTATTTACAAAATTTGATTAGATCTACTTTCAAACACAGGTTCAAAAGAGTTAAAAGAGAATGTGCAACAAAACAATAACATTCCCAAATGGAACTAACGCCTAATAAAGAACCCTTTTGAGGACGAAACCCATAACATAGTTCAAATCCGTTACAAAATGCTTTCTTAATACAAGACCCCCTTTCACTAAAGGATCCCAATGCTCTACATAAACGCGATCCTTATGCATGCCCTTCAACAAAATTCTGAATTCCCTCTATAAATATCAGAGAACACCATCCTAACTTAGCGAGGTTACCAGAGTAACTCGCTCACTTTGGTGGCAGCGTGAAGTGCCTGTTGGAGCACACTGTCGACAACAAATGCACTGGGGCATACCATCTTAAACTTAAGAACAACATCGTAGTGTAAAATACAGAAACCAAATATGTTTGAGAAGACCATCACAGTATGAACGATTCTACACTTGAAATTCCCCCGCAAAACCATTAACCACAGCCTCATTAGATGTGTGCAAGAAACCTTAACTAACAGCATCCAAGACTCAGAATCCGACTTCTACGTAATACTCGTATATGCTACAAAACTCAAGCAAATGGAAAACATGCGTTTAGTTAATGATTCAGACCACCTAAATTGGTTACGTGTGTTGCGTGCGACCTCTTCCGCCACTTAATGCTTTGAAGGCAACATAAATTAATTTAAATGCAAAAAGTAGAAAACAACTTTCCAAATAAATAACAAACGCTCATAGATCCTTTCATTGACTTAAGATAAGAATGCTGGATGAACGATTGATTTTGTTACCCCTTTAGGGTGTGTTGGACAGCGTTAACTTAAATTCCTATTTAATCTACAGGCCTAGACAAAATGTATCCAGGAAAAAAGCAACGTGCTTACAACATTCCGGAGCCATGGCTATTGATCCTATACAGCATCAAAGTCTACCGTCAGTCTTTCCTCATTACTACTTAAGACGCTGGAAAAGCTGGTAGACCTCTACCTAAGGAGCAACAAATTATCAGAAAACATTGGCAGAGTAAAGCGATTGTCTTTGCTCTACACATTATAAATTGAGAAGTTGTTGGCCTAAAAGAACACAACATGATTGCGTCCTCGATATTGAAGGAGCTAAGCGCAGCGGTCAGTTAAAGTATCAAAACATTAAAAGAACGTTTGCCTTTGGATCTTATTTGCCGAATCCATCTTTATAGAGTTGAACTTCTGCAACAATCTAAACCTGCTAGCCAGCTGACTGCTTAGTGTTGCAACACAATTTTTCTACAGTGGGTGGTGTCGGTGGGTATATAAACAAACTCAATTATGGGGCTGAGAAAACCCGGCAGTGATAGAAGATGTCGCGTAGCCTCCAGGCAAATTAACTAGTGAGCTCTACAGTCGAAAGAGTTTGTAATTGACCGGATGTTTACAGGCAATTTAGTGGAAGGTTGTGCCTTGGGCGATGTGTGGTTCCAACAAGACAGGGCAACAAGCAACGCTACAGAACCAATTATAGGTTTATTGTGAGAAAAAGTGAGAATTTCCAGGTCGTGAAATTTCATGTTGTGGCGAATCAATTGGCCGCCAAGATTAGGTGGCTTAACAACTTTATACTTTTTTCGACAGGGCTATGCAAGAGTTCGTACTCAAGTTACGACCGAGACACCATCCGAAATGTGCGAAAAAGTGGTTAAATCCTTTCTTGAGTCCAGGTTAGGAGATGAACAGTGCGGCTTTCGTCCTGGCAGAAGTACAACCCACCAGTTTTTCAGTTTAAAAATGGTACTTAAGAACGCTTTGATTCTACTGTTGTCTCTTATATTTCTAGTCCCTAGAGGTAAACAATGGAATGCTTTACAGGAGTATGAGATTGATGGTCTTTCGACTCTCTAGACTGTGTCGTCGCCAAGGGTTCGTCTTGTTACTTCTCCTTCTCATAATAAATTTAGAAAATTTGAGGATAAGTCATAACTTAGTTGTCCTCAACAGGCGAAACGTCAGCACGCTCTCGATAGGCTTATCACCTGTGTTGCTGAAATGAAGGCAAATGTAGACAAGTCCAAAGTTATGGGCATTTGAAAAAAGCCACACCAAGGCACTCTACATGATATTGGAGTCGCATTTAAAGATGGGGAGAAGATTACGAATAAGTATTTTATCTTGGGATCTTTTTCACGAGTGATGGGAGGTGCAGTGATCTTTCTTGTTTAATTTTGAAATAGCTTGGTTGATAAATAAAAAGAAGGGCCGAGCTTGGTGATAAAGGCAAGTTATGGATTTTTAACTCAGTGTTTGTTTCAACTCTCATCTATTTTCATGAAATTTGGGCTATCGCCGAAAGAATAAGATCACGAATGCAGGCTGCCGAGATGAGATTTCTCAGTACGATGGCAACTCAATATTGAGCAGCTAATTCCTCGAAAAGAGTTGTAATTCGATGATTTGTATAAGTTGTACGAATGTCCCTTTTATTACGACTTCCATCAGGTAAGCAATCGCTCGGCAGACTCAGGTGGAGGTGGTTAAATCAAGTCCAGGTACTCGCTTGGGATTAACTTCTGATGAACTATAGACGATCTCAGAGAATCGACCGGCCTGGACGTCTCTCCTCGCGATTCCTTAAGTGGAACATGCGGGTCACTGAAAATTATGATGATTAAATGTTAAAAAAAAATTAATGACTTCGCGAGTCTTACTAAGCTTTCCTTTCGAAACTGTGTGACAAAGCCTCGAGTATTTCAAATGTATTCTTTATACAGTTTTGATCTAGAATAGGAGTATAGTACTCATACACATAAAAGTTGCTGAAAAAACATATCCATTTGTCGAAGAAAAAGTTATCTTCCACAATAGCTACGTTGTCTACGGGTTTCGTGCTCACTCGCGACAACAAATGCAGCCGTTAGACATTTAAGCGCTTTGCATAATTTCGTGACCGTCGACAAAACATGAATCTCCTGGTAAACACCAGACGCTAAGGAACACTCGATCTTAATCTGATGAACGTGTTCCGAAGAAGGCGAATACTGCCCTATCGGCCGCCAATGTGATGTGCACTTTTTCTAGGATCCAGGTGATTTACATCAACTCTACGAAGAAGAGACCACAGGCATCTACTATTTAAAATTAACAAACCGATTCGGTCCCATTTGCCCTAGGTGGTGCTCCTGCATCATGACAGCCCGGTTCGTAAAACTGTTGCCCAATGCTCTTCAAATTTGACCAGGGCGACTTTTGTTCGTTCCCAAATTTAAAGCCATTTGCAAAAATTTGAGCCGAATATAAGCCAAGGGACTTATATTCGTCACGGAGGCCGACGTAGTTTTAAGGGGGGTTAAAGAAGTTGAAGCATAGCTGGGTCAAGTGCATCAACCTCAAAGTTGAGGCTAAGTACTTACCGACTCAGCCTTTCATCTCCCATCATGCATTTGTTTGAATAACCTTTCTGATGAATGCATTCGCTGCGTAAATGGGATGCAGATGTACATGTATATGCAGAGAAAATAAATTTTTTTGGGAAGGAAATGAACGTGTGCACTTAAGTGAATTGCATTGAAATGTTTGCATATTAGGCTGACGCACATATTTTGTAAATACATTGTTGGTATGCATGTACATATTTATGTTCATCATTTTAAAATGTAAAACTCAATTAACCACACGCCAACGTCTTAGGGCTCTGTCTCAAAAGTTTTTCACTATAAATAAACAAATGCGCATCCCTTTTATGCATGTTCCGCACGAAAGAATCGCATCGCGTTTACTTCATTTCCTCTTTTCTTCGCTGGTTGCGTCATTACCAGCAGTGAGGGTGTGAAAATCCTTATTTCGCCACTCTGCGCACACAAATAGACATTCCGTGTTGGGTAAAGTTTACAGTTTCAAACGGCCCTAATAAGTTTAAAGTAGTAACCAACCCTCTTGTCCTTTTTATGACGTTAGCGGTATCTGATTGGTGTGGTTTTCTTTGTCTTTCAGATGAGCAGGGTCTTAAGGAATTTCAACATCACGAAAATTAGTGACTTGGAATTGATTAGCAACTCGTGAGTATATTGAAAGGAGTTTCTTGTTTGAAGCGATTTAATTTCCGTCTTGGAATCGATTTATTTTCTAGGACCGATCGATTGGATATCACGTTTCATTTCTTTGGTGTTAAGAGTGATTCGATACGGATACGTGAGGCTATAACACGAATGGTTGAACGCGGACGGATCGGCAACATTACTCTGGTATCGAACTATCATCTTTTTGATGAAAATCCACCCCTCAATTTATTGGTATGTATTTGATTTTGAGTCTGTCAAGTGATGTACTGTGACAATCTTCACATTAAATTTGATTAATTTATGGAAAAGATTTTAAATTTTGTTTTCTTTTTTTAAAATGAAACAGGTCTTTCTGTTTTTTTTTAATTAAAATAAATGTGCAAATTGAACGAGAAAAGTTTGCTTTTCATTTCACTTATTTTTAATAAAATGTTCCTTCTTCACTTGGGAGAGGTGTATAAGCACTCTGCCAGCCAATAGTATCCGGCCACTTCGAATAAAATAACTTGTGACCACAATTCCAGATACATCTAATGTTTGAGTAAAACTTGGCGGATGAGTTTATCAGAGATCTTCCTTTAAAAAATTGAATACTGTTAATTGCCAGAAATGCAACTCAAACTAGGAAAATCGAGGTTGCGCTCTTCATGAGAAAAAGAAAAGCGCCTGGCTTGACTTAACTTGGACTAAAAGATGTCACCATATGGGTGTTATGCATATTATATTGAAAGCTACCAAGGCGCTGTCACTGTTTCAATAGTGTAAGGGAACCTCGGCAAGTCCTGGGGTCATTTTGATTTAAGACCCCTTATCTCAAAAAAACAGTCGTTTGAGGGAGTAGGGTTTCGGGTGCAAGAGTAATTACTGTTTTACATAGTTTTTCTCTCCGGTAGTCCTGGCTCTACTCTATTTTCTAACGTATGAGAAAAGACTGCAGCCAAACACTGAAGCTTACTAGTGCGACTGCGACTGCGAAGAAGACCCTACAGAGCGCTGATATGAAGTTTTCTTGGATCAGGAAGTACACATATTAGGTGCAAATGTATTGAAACCAGTATATTGTTCTCTTTAAAAAAAAACAAAATAATGTAAATTTTTGGAGACCTCAGTTATGTCGTTGTTCCACCTGTGTACTTTGAGTTAGCTGCTGGTTTGTTATATATTATCTGAGATACATTAATTTGAAATTGACGTTTCCCATTGTTTGCTTGGGTTTGGTCTTCACCCAGAAAGGCTCATGGTGGTCCCCTTTAAGAGAATATCAAAAATTGGCTTTGGTGGCATACCTATATTCGATGGTTCACATTTTCCATGACTGTCGTTGAGGGTGTTAATGTGACGAATTATCTTATACCTTACCTCTTCAATTGTCCTTGGCCTAGTGACGTACATTTTGTTCTTTTAAATATCTGTAAAGAAAAAAGTCCGGCGGAGACAAATCACATAAAAGCATTGGCCAATTAACATCGCCACAACGTGAGATAAGACGGCCATGGAATTTCTCGATCAAAAGAGTCATTGTTTTGTTGCCTGTGTGACAAGTTGCACCATCCAGTTGGAAGCACATATCGTCAAGTATCATATTCTTAATTTCAAGAAGTACGTTATCACCTTGCGATAGTAAACAAAATTCACGGTTACTGCTGGGCCAACATCATTCTCAAAGACGTACGTGCCGATGATGCTGCCAGCCCATAAATCACATCAAATAGTCACTATTTGTGGATACAGCGGCTTTTCAAGGATCACTCGTTTGCACATTTGGAAACAGTTGGTCTATACTATGCTGACCAAAAAAAACATGCACATAATGCATTTTGACTTAAACGCCAATTTTTTTAAAATGCTTCAGCAACCTTAATGCGCTCCAACAAAAAAATCTCAAATTAAATTGGCCAAAAAAAGCTCCACGTTGAGGTGTGACTCACACTTAAGATTTCAAATATTCAAGAAATATTGAGTTTTAATTTCCTACCAAAACGAGTAGGACATTTCGTGTGGTACAGTCAAAAATTTGTTAAAAAAATTATAGTGGCCGATTATTGCGAAGGCGAAATAGAAGTTTTTTATTACTTGATGCTTTTTGAAATTGAAGTAAAAATTTCAGCTCTGAAATGCAACAGTGGTCACGAAGCTGACTGTCATCCGCATTTTCCAAGACTTAGTTGATGCTTTCGAGCTGTAGCTCACCAATTGCTTGGACGATATTGGCCTTGGAATGTTTTTCGGGTTGCTGGCAAAACAGTGATCCAAAAGAATTCAAAAGGGTTAACTTATATCTGGTGAGCTAAATATCGACTGTGTGACAAGGCACATTGCATATCCCAGAAGTGGTCAGAATCTATATCGTAAACTTCACTAACTTTGTTTCTCAGACTCATACTATAACTTTCTGTGGATCTATTGGCTTCTTGACAATAAAGTGCGTGTTTTCCAAGTGTAGAAGTTGAAACTTGACAAAAAGGATTATGCGTGCCCCAACATCTTGACCAATTTAATATGCTTAGAGCCAAATCGTGAACCTTCAATTGCTGAGTCAATTATACCTTGAGGTAATCTTTGTGCATATATCCCCTCAGGATAGTGCGTGGTATGTTGAGCTGTTAACATCGATGACGAATTGATGTTCGTGAATTGCCCCTCTAACAACAGCAGCCACATTCTCATTTGTAGAACGACGAAGATTATAAGTGCTATCTACTATACGAGTGGCGTACATTTATCATTAGAGGTATCTGGTATATTTTGGTCAATAGATCGTCCTTAAATAACGCACAACATGGCTACACATGTTGTACACATGAACAAATTTAAAATACCACTACAAAATGTTTCAGTAACCGGCCATTCATATTCTAATCATCTTCCAACGTCAACTCTCAGAGGGGGACATTTTACTTAAAAGGAGCCAGTACTTTTTATTTAATATCACGAAGGGGTTACCCCACAATTTAAAATAAAAATAAATAACTACAGTCTACAAAAGAACTGAACTAGCTGTGAAATCTTAAAGTAGTTTAGTTAAGGGTACCTAACTCAGTAATCGTAAAATACAAGGCCATAAAAATGGTCTATAGATGTAAAGAAGTTCTGTGTAGTAACATTAAAATAATATTATTAAAATGTAAAAAAAAAGCAATTGATAGGAAATTTCAAATCGAAACATAACCTTAAATATACCATAAATAAATTGTAAACGGCTTAAAACGTGCTCTGCATCTACCTGTAATGGTATTCCTGATTACATTTGCACATTTTCATTAATGACTGTCAATGATGTCAATAATACAAAATTCCCATCGCTCATATCTGTCATTCACAGGACACTCTAGTGAATCAAAAGTTACCGATACGTGAAGATACTGAATTTATAATCTCCTGTGTCGCGCAAGGATCATCACGGATTGAGTTCCAATGGTACAAGGATGGGGCTGTAGTCAATGCGTCCAGGGCAACCAGGTGAGTAAATTAAAGCCTTGAATTAAATATTAAATGTGTTAAGCGAACAACCAAATAAATACGTGCGCAAGAGTGTGAACACAATAACTGTAAATGAAATATGAATCTCAATTCGCAAAATTATAAATTCATATCTTGTGATTGAGAGGAACGATGCCGATTATTTTTGAAGAGCTGATTTATGAGGGGATTTATTCTTGGGTAAATAAAGGTAACCACAGAATAAATTGGCTGCGGACGTGACAACCACAGTGGTTTTCGAAACAGAAAATTGATTCAATTGCCTGCGAAGTATTTAAACTGATTTACTTGGTCTTGTGGTTTGGTTTGCAAACGGTATTGAAAGCGGGAGGTATTGCTAGTACAATTGTGAATTAAGGTAAATTTCACTTCTTTTAAACGACCACCTTGAAAAAGAGCAACAAACAGAAGTATCATTTAAAATTTAAACAATTTAAGGCTTTCACAAAATAAATGAATTGGATGGATCGATGGCCTAGCTCCTTTACCAACTTCGCGTGTTGAGCTATAACAAGTATAGAGAGTCTTTTACCGGCTCCGAACGATGAAATTGGAGAAACTTTTCTTCTACTATTGGACTGTGCTCGACAGCTACACAGATGAAGTTTGAGTCACCAAAAAAACGAAATGCTTAGTCCCGGAATCGGACTTGTGACAATTTACTGTGTAAGTTGACGCACTTGCCCACTTCGCAGCAACGGCCACGATTTGAAATCCTAAACTTCATTTGAAATATGAATGCTCTAACATCGACCGTAATTCCTTCCAGAAGCAGTTCTCTGTCGCCTGCTTTGGTTGGCATTACAGTCCAGGATGGACTTGCGACTCAACTAACTCGTCTCTCCAGCTAGATTTTGCATCCCAAATTGATTGAGGTCCCTCTCTACTTGTAAGGACCATCATCAAGGAAGTCTTCCTCGGGATCACTGTTATTCATTCGGTCTACATAATCTAGTTTTTCTACTCCGAATACAGAACTCCACTGCTCAGCGCATTTTACTTCAACTACTCTTAAATCAATATTATAATTGAAAATACATTACACATTCAAAACACTCGTGCTAAATAGCATGACCATCTGTTGGCACATTCACTCTAAGTGTAGTTCATATTCAAAGCGCAAATGCTCCAGATTAGAACGCACATTTCCACGTCACATAAGCCAATAAATCACGTGACTATTTCCTCTGACGTGCTTCGTTCTACGTGCTATGTACTTACATATGTGTGTAAGATATGACAACCACTGAACCTGAACCCTCATAACTTGTAAACGTTTGCATATTCACAACAAGTCAGACCGTACTAATTGAAAGCGAATTAACCAGATCATTTTCAGCAACCTATTGTTAATTAGTTTCTGAACCTACTGCCAGAAACAGAGCAGAAAATAAATCAATTCCGCCGTGTGCAGTTGTATTCCGATACATGTGGGTTGTGAAATGTTGCACTGGACCTGTAGATGCACGAGCATGGTTAGAATATTTCAAGAACTCACTTATGGCAAATGTCCAAATGCACTCATTTTCACCAACTTCAAACAACCACTGAAACAAAGTGAACGTGAACTAACATCAGAAGCAACGTCCAGTTGAACAATGCATCCTGTCTGCCACTACCACCTTTTCAAATGTAATTACACCCACTTTGGGTGCATTTTACTTCATCAGTAACCGCAATCAAATTGAATCCAAAAGCCAGCAAAACATCACACAAGACGAAGGGGCATAGGGGACCGACGAAATACAAGGTAATGGCAGCCGTGGGATGTACCCAGAGCTAAAAGGTCCATTAATTGCAAAAAGACACAATTGGACTATACACAATGGAGAAGATGGCGAACGATTGTTTCAGTGGTATTCAGTGGTGGCAATGATATAGGAGTGTCCACTGTTGTCGGTCTCTGTCCGGACCATTACCAGCCTCAACCAAATAGCTCGAGCAATTTCCGGTAGTGCCATAAAGGGTTGGAAGCAATAAAAACCAAAAAAACACACACACACACACAGAAACGCGCCACCAGAACTGCTTTGCACCTCTGATTTCGTGCCCAAGCGAAAACATTTTGCTACACACCGCACTGAGGTCCTTATCTAATATTCACTCCTGTCAGATGGACTAACAACAATGTACGAGCTCGTAACGGTCATTGAGTTGATACAAGCGTTTTCCGTACGTTGATGGAAAACATTTTATTGCCCGGAGGACGTCTCTGTCACGGATACCGAAAATTCTTTAAAAAAAAAAAGGTATACCACTAACTTCTGTGGCCATCGGCAGGATTGCTATAGAGACACAATCTTATTAACTTAAATGTTAGGACTCCTTTTATGATGGGCATTTAATTTTGATGTTTTGTCAGCTTTTCTCGAATCCCGTCACTTAAATGACCAAGAGAGAACACACATAAGTTTATGTTCTATTGATGGTATTTCATAGGCGTGTTTCGAGCTCCGGCAATAAACTTGAGATGACAATGAACTGGTTTCAGATGTGGTAATGTGCAAGCGATTTATGCTTGCCCCAAATAGAAGTCAGTGCCAGAGTGAATAAGAACTTTAGCGATTTCCGCGTTTTATTGGTTAACAACGACGATGAGCTGAGTTCCCTTATAATATCAATAATTTGAAGAAGGTCACGAAATTCATTTGTAGGTGGATAAAAATAGATACGAACAGGGTTATTGATCAAACTTACAGGAGCTGCAAACATTCTCCGTCTTCGGTACGAACGCATTATAATGCTGGTTTTATGGCGCATTGTCCTTATCATATTATGTGACCACTTGAAAGATCAAGCATCCGGAATACTTACTCATCTCTTGACGTTAGAGACGTGAGTTCATAAAAATGTGTTTGAATTAAACAAATTCTTAAGAACGACAACAAAAGGTTTTGCAGCCCTGCACAGTGAAAAACTACCCAAGGACCTTTCAGTGTCAACTGCACCCTTAGAGTTATCGCACGTGTGATCATCCTACGGTACGACAATTTACCCTGCACAACTCCTGACAAAAATAGAAAACGTAAAGGCAAACATGTGAAAAGTTCAATCTGGATGCAGTGCAACTTTACCACGTGAAGTGAATACAAGACAATTCCCACTTCAGAGCGGCAGTTCTATCGAGGAAAGAAAACAATAAAATGTCACTGTTACCATCTTGCTGGGACGATTGGTTTCATCACGGATGGGACTGGGATTGGGACGAGGGCTCTTTACATCATCATTGCGATTTCTCAGACGGTATTTGCGATTTATTTCATCGCCGTACCCATATCAAGTGGGATCCGTGGTGTCATCGCAGTTGCCTGACCAGCAAAGTGACTGTTGACCAGAAGAATGGCTACAAGGTTATCATGGATGTGCATCATTTCAAACCGGAAGAAATAAGCATCAGGACAGTGGATGAAACTATAATTCTCGAGGGCAAACTGAAACGTGATTATGACCGTGACGCTGGTCCGTTTTGTATACGTCGCGAGTTTATAAGAAAATACCGATTGCCACGTGGGTATGACCCGGCAACTGTGGTATCAACTTTATCATCTGATGGTATCCTCACCATAAGTGCTCCAGCTCCCCCGAAAAAGGAGCCCACTGAGAGATTGGTATCGATTCAATCGACTGGTGCGTATTTTTCCTCGTCATCGGAGAAGGATGCTGTAAAAGGAGATTAAAAAATCCTTCCAATTGATTTATTTATTATGAAATTGTTAATTTTAAAAATTAAATAAAAGAAACATAGTGAAAATTACAGACTTTTGTTTTATGGTTTTTGCTCGTGTATTATGTCAGTCTTCATATTGGGAGATACATGTTAAAGTCGTTGTGAGGTATTTGTTCGGTTTAATTTTGTCAGGAAAATACTCGTATGTCCTTTATGGGAAATTCAATTAATTAAGAGTGGGCACCATGGTTACAATTTGGTTACACTTTTCTATAAAACAACAGAAGGTTACAATTATATTATTTACATTATTTATTTTTCATCTTCGAGATAAAATTTGTTAATTATGTGGTTCGGAAGAATAAACTCAGAAAATCATGAACCGGTGATGAAGAAAATGTCAGAGCGGTTGAATCTGTCTAGCTCGAAGTTTCAAATCTCAGTTGTTTGACCAAACAAGCAGTTAGCGAACAAAATTCTTTAAGTGTTGTTGCATTTAATCAATTTTAAAATTAAAATAAAAGGGCGATTGTATAATCTCTATAGTTAATATTCTTAAAGTCAAGCACATTATTTTCTTTTAGGTAAACAGGCTTCTACAGTCTATTTTAGCTTACAGACTAACGATGTTTCTGGTACGTGCACATTAGCCACCCAATTTCATAAAGAAAATTTTGTTTTGCGTTGTTTTATCACACAATCCTATTCCTTGAACCCATATCGATTCAGAAGCCAACCATGTCTTCTGAAAAATCTCTGAGAAAAGTCTGAAGGGTTTTTTTCGAGTTACTTAATGGATTAAAAACTTATATGGAATGCTGGCGTAATGAAAATAAACAAAGTTGGATGGATTAAACATTCCTAAGCTCCGAAATGCCCAAAATTGTATCCAATTCAATTTCAAGGAAACACCTTTGAACACGGCTATGAGGAACTAAATTAGTAACGTTCAATTTTGTGGAAAATTCGACCCTAAAGTTTGATTTAAGGGGAGCTTGTTTTGTTTTCGAGTAACTAAAGAAGGAAATATAAGCTCCAGCTAAATATCAGGCTGCGACAAAATCACTATAAAACCTCAGTCACACCGGTACTTCAATTTTTGTGAGCGATACCGTGATATGATATCCAACTTTTTTTTGCCCAAAATGCAAAAGCATGACATGTGGTTTCAACAAGATGGTGCCACATGCCACACAGCACGTGCAACAATGGACTTATTGAGAGGGAGAGTTCGGTGAACATTTTATTTCACGTTCGGGACCGTTCAATTGGCCGCCTGGATCGTGCGATTTAACACCTTTCGACTTTTTTGTGGGGTTATATTAAAGCTAATGTCTATACAGACAAGCCCGCTTCAATTGAAGCATTGGAAGAGAACATTGAAGCATTTATTCGTGAGATACCGGCGGAAATGTTGAAAAGAGTATGCCAAAATTGGACTAATCGGATGGACCATCTGAGGCCCAGTCCAGGTCAACATTTGCATCCAATAAATTATATGGACCGTAACATTAAATTATATGGACCGTACTATCGATCCAAATAAAGATTTCATGCATTTGATGAATTCCATGTGTCATTTTGAAAAACTTTCCTATAACTTTAAAAAAGTCAGCCTTTAGTTGTAAGGAATTCATGGGCAAATTCCTCCAACAATAAGGGGAAATTACAAAATTTTACAACAATTTCTGGAGAGTTTCGCTATCAAATACTTGCAATACTGCTCAAAATATATTTTCAAGACATGAGCTTCATTTTTATTTGGATTAAAAAAAAAATCGTATCCTAATAATAATATTACCAAAAATGTCTAAGGTACCTTTTTGGTTATGTAGCTTTTTATGTTTTTTTTCGCTAGAGAATTCATTACAAATTCGATATTTTTTTTCATAGCTGCTACATCAAGTAACACATTTATGGGACTCTTAAAGAAGAAATGTTCAGAAGCAACTAAGACTTCCTAATTGAATCATTTCTTCCGTCAACTTTAGATGATTTTAATTCCTCCCATTTATTGCTCTTAGCATTGATTAAATGTTGAATCTATTAGGAAAAGCTTAAAATCAGGGACTGCGTCGTACCATCTAGGAAGTTATTGAAAAAATAAAAGACTAGGGGAAAGGGGAAAATCTGACAAATTGTTGTTTTTGTTCTTATGAAGAAGTTACTTAATGGTACATACAACCTCAAGAAACTGAAGATAATTATGCTCGAGTTGAAAATGTGCAGGTTTCAAATACAGACCACTCCTCAGTTTTTTTTTAATAACATACTTCACCCTCAAAAACTTTTAGCGCCTTTCCATAACGCCTCGTTTATTTGATCCTCTATTCAATTAACGCATAGAATTATTATGAATATGACAAAGGGGAAAAAGAAAAAAATGCGTCAGAAGTGGAATAATAAATCTTCTCTACATTTTACAATAGCTATGCTCAGAAAGATATTGTACTGGCATTGTTCTATTTTTCACCGATTATTATTCACTTACAAATATACAATTTATGACCAGCATTATTCCACCAGCAAAGCACACAAAAGAAGCAGTTTATGTTGATGTGGCGGTGTGAACATACGCATGAGGATTACCATCGCTTCAAATACGGCAGATTTTTTTTATTAAAGTACTCAATCAAAAGTAACCTTGGTCACTAAACAAATTTCGATTCAGAAAATTGGGATCAGTTGGGCATAAGTTACATAATTTAAAAGCATTGCTTAGGCTCAGTATATTTATGTTGAACACCAAACCAAATTAAACACGAATTTTTTGACATTATCAGCTGTCAAGTAATTTGTCAGTTAAAACAGTGGTACCAACTTAAAGTTGTAACACGTCGCTCAATAATTCCCGGGACTAGCGAATAAAAACACATTGTCTTGGTGGAAGAGAATTTTGTTCTTCTTCATATGAGACCGTTTTTTTGCAATTTCTTCCATCAAATGCACCAATAATGTCTTGTCACGAATGCCATAAACTTGCCAGCCGACTTTTTGTGTTTTTGGACGCTTTGGGCGTAGTTCACCGGCTGTCGTCCCCTCCGCTGGCTGCCATACCATCCATGTTTACTCCAAAAACAGTCCTACCGGAGCAAGAGGTTCTTTTTATTCTGGCTAAGCAGCTCCAAACAAATGTTAATGTAAAATTGTGTACACACTTCCCTTTGATATCTTTAAGGTGTCAGCTATCTCAGGCAACTTCACTTTGCGGTTGCTCAAAACGAGCTTGTGTATTTTTTGACGTTTTCAGGTGTAACCACTTCAATTGGCCTTCCAGAGCGTTCAGAATCATTGGTGTCTGTACGGCCACGTTTAAAGTCAGCATACCGCCAAAAGCCATTGCTGAGCATGCACGATATTATTTCCCATTAAAAAGCAGTATTTAATCAACACACGAAATTCTGTTTTAAAAATCACAAAAGTAACCTCAATTGAAGCACTATGTATCCTTATAATTAGATTGTCATGAAAATTTAACAAGTATCATTTGAATGTTTCTACTTCCGAGAAATAGTATGAACGTTTTGTCCCTTAATTGCCAGTCCCGGGACTTATTGTGTGATGTGTTATAGATTTAAACATGCCCCCCATAAGTAAAAATTGATCTGGTTAATTTTTGCGATAATTTATTATATCCTGAATAAACATTGGGGACGACGCTGCCGTACGTTTGACGTCTGGAACTTAAGCTTTGTAGATCAAATATATTCACGTATACGGAACACAAATCTCATCATATTATTTTCCAAACTTTTGCATTTGAATTCTTGTGCTTCTAACAGAGAATCTCAAATAATGGAAGATATTGACCCACTTATATATTAAATAATTGGAAAACCTCTCTAGCATTGATGACTGAATTCCCAATGAAGTGAGTAATCACTTAGTAATGCAGCTTAACGCGGACTTCAAACAACTGTCTGAATATCGTCACGCATAAGATTCACAGCCCAATTCCCTACATTTTAGTACAGAAATAAATTCACTTATGTACCATACAAAAGACAATAAAATTGAACAAGAGGAAGTAGTTTTCCAACTTTATTCGCCTACATAATCCTTCTAAATTCCGCATTTTATCATTTCCTCACCCCATAAAGCTAAAAATGAAATTTTACAATTTCGACTGTTATGACATGTGCTGTTATTTGGAAAGTACATACAATAATCCTCGTCTACAGATGACATTACGAGATTATTTTTATTCCAATCCATATTTCGTGGATAATATAATTTAGATATTCATTTCAATAAATACAGTCAGTCTCAGCCATATTCGTACACATCCTCATTCTCAATGAATGTTCCTGCGAGAGATGAGTTAAATACTGTGGAAAGAATGAAAGAATTGGCGTTATAGGCTAGTTAGTCATTTAGTAAAATACGAAAACTTTTGTATCCGTTTAGTGTACATATATGATCAGTTTTACTTAAAATGCAACAGCCAATCTTTGAGAAGTCTTTGTGTTAATCTCTTTTGAATATTTTCTTCTGTTTTCATCTATATTGTATTTTCTAAAGCACTTAAATCGGCTATTATGGGCAACATTTTCTGAAGACCTATAAGAAACCTTAAGCCTATTGAAAGAAAAATGGTGATAGATAAATCAAAACAAAACGCATGTTGTTTATTGAACTTTCTCACGCGATAAAAAAAACCAAAGCAACCGGCTATTACGAAATCTAAAGACTAAGGGCTAACCCAAGAGGTTAATTTACAACTTGATTATGTAAAAAGAATCGCTTAAACGAGACAAGTCCAAGGCTATTGAAAAGTGGCAGCAGTAAAAATGGTTCCAAAACAAATAAGTTGTCAGACGACAAAAAATCGTACAGACCGATATCGTTTCCGTCAATCAAATAGAAGCCATTCGAGAAACTTTTATTGAAATGTGTCCAACCAGTCATAGAAGAGACACAACTAGTATCTGATCGTTACGTTACAGACCGTACGAAGAACTTAAGAAAATTAAAAAAGCACTACAGAAATGCTCTAGCGTCTTACTTGACGTGTAATAAACCTTTTGATAAAGCACTACAAGCTGATATTAAAAATAAGTGGTGGTTTTCTAGAACATCTCTAAACCTTTTCAGATTCCTCGCGCAACTATAGAATATTCATTCGTATGCTGTGTATGTAGTGATCGCCGTGGCGTAGTGGGTAAGTGCGTCGACCGCTACGCAGAAAGTCTAGGTTCGATTCCCGGACGGGACACCTAGCCACGGCACTACTTCTTTCGGGTTGTTGACAAAAGAACGTTAAGGAGTATCAATTGTCAATGAAAAGCTTCTCAAATCTCGCCGTTCGAAGTTGGCAAAAAACTGTAGATCCCTTTTACTTGTGAGACAACAGTAGCACAACACTAGTAATTGTTGTAGAAGCTAGGCCCTGGTCCCTTGTGGGCTGTAGTGCCATTAAATTATTATAATTATTATGCTGTGTACTACTCAAAGTTTAAGAATATTAATTGTGTATATATAAGCATACACAATTTATCCGTTGTTATTTTTTCGGCACCATGAAAGGAAGTCAAAACATGTTAGACGCGAAAAATATCGATACGAACTTACAAATGGATAAACAGTGTCGGACAAAACAATTGCACTCAAGGGCACATGATTACATTTTGCTAAATAAAATTGCTAAGCTTTAATAGATTGAAATGAACTTTATTTCAATAACCTGGATAGAAAATAGGCTTTAAAATATCAAACAACAAATGATGATACTTTAAGTGTTAAGAATACACCACAAAATAAGAATAAGAAGACCAAAAGGCAAACGGCTAGACGCACGTTTTACAAGAAGTACTATAAATCACTGTGGAGGCATTATTTTGGTCTGGGGATGTTTTTCTGGTCATCCATAGGAATAATGGATCATTTCATTTATAGGGATATCTTTTAGACCGTCATGGTGCCATATACTAAAGAGAGATACCTTTGAAATGGATATAGCAACGTGATAACGATCCAAAGTACATCGCTAAAATTGTGCAAGACTGACTTTCAGAAAAAAGCAATAGTTTTGAAATGGCCAGCACAATCACCAGACCTGATGGGATACTATAGATCAAAGGATTCAGCGTGAAAAGTGCAATAAAAAGAATTCTCATTTTGATCAAACAGAGATTGCTTTGAAAAGTATACCTGCGGAAATTATAAACAATGAAATTGAATCGATACCCCACAGATGTGAAGGAGTTATAAAAAAATAATAGATTCGCCACGAAATATTTCAGAAAAGACGTTTAAGATTGAATTGCTCAATTTTTTGTAATATTCTTGAGCATGTAAGAGTCTATAACCTATTTAACTTACACAAATAAAGTTAATTTCAATTTAATAAAGTTTCGCAATTTTACTTGGCAAAATTTAACCAAGTGCCATTAAGTGCTATTATTTTATCTGACACTGTATATGAAATTCGTGTTACATAGACGCAATTTCTAGTTAAGCATACATAAAACAAACTGCTTATGTACAAGCAAATGATAAAGCCTTCTGGGCTTACGGTGTACAACTTTGGGGCTGCACCAAACCAAGTGACAGAGAATTTCTACACCCATTTCAAAACAAAAAGAACTGTTGGAAATGATCTCTGGTTTGTACAGAGGGATCAACAAATCTTCGAAAACGAAAACTTCGCTGGAAATTACAAAACAGATTCTATGGTTATTGTAACTATATCATACGCAAAACTAACTATGCCATAAACGAACCCACTTGATAAACGCAACGAGTATAAGCCCCTCCTAACGGTTCTTGTGTGTATATTTTGCCAAAAATCTGCATGTCCCAAGCGCATTTTTTCAAGACAAAACTTTATTGAAGTAAATGACAAAACCAACAAACTTACTCACTTATAATAGTTTCAGCAACTTATGAAAGGTCAAAGTCTTATGACTTATGTTGCCTTTTATCGTTGACGGTCTCGAGCACACTGTTTCCACTTAGTCAAGTCAAGTAGCCTTACGTCCGCGAGATTTTAAGAACCTCTTTTCTGGAGCTTTGTTGTCCATTTGCATGATGTGCTCGAGCGAGTGTAATTGGTGGTATTTTCCCTTAATATTTATAAGGTTGTCAAATATGTATCTCCCATCCGCTTTTTTGTCTTTTGAGTTTTCCGGCTATGTACAAAGCGCTGCAGAGCTCGTATCTGGCAATACTATACATCATTTGAAAGATATTGACATAACCTACAAAACAACGAAACATGGAGTTCACTAACGCCGAAATTCGCGCTATTTTAAAGTTTTCCTTCTCTAAAGGCAAATCCGCTAGAGAAACGTTCCGTGAGATTAATGGTGTTTTGGGGGATGGTACTCCATCACTTCAAACTGCGGAGAAATGGTTTCGAAGATTCAGAGCCGGTGAAAACGACACTATGGATAAGCCAGCCGGCGGAAGACCTAAGACGACGAATACCAATCAAATAATGGAAATCATCGAGTTAGACCGGCATGTGGCATCTCGTGACATCGCCCAGGAGATGGGAGTTAGTTTCCAAACCATTTTAAACCATCTGCAGAAGACTGAATACAAAAAACAGCTTGATTTTTGGGTGCCGCATGATTTGACGCAAAAAAACTTTGGACCGAATCAACGCCTGCGATATGTTGCTGAAACGGAACGAACTCGACCCATTTTTGAAGCGGATGGTGACTAGCGACGAAAAATGGACATACGACAATATCAAGCGTCGTGGTTGAATGCCGGCGAATCGTCCCAAATCGTGGCCAAGCCGGGATTGACGGCCAGGAAGGTCTAGATGGAAACAGATTATCGAACAAAAGCGCGCATATTTGAACTAAATCCGATCACTGTTTCACTATTATGAAGCATTGAATGAAGACCAAAAAAGCGGAAGGGAGATATACCTATCGAGCGAGTGTAGTTAATGGTATTTTCCCTTAAGAGGAGGTATTTTTCCTCCATTTACCCTCTTCAGATAAAAGCATCCACTCAGTTGTATAACAAGACTGGAAGGATAGTCTTCTTGTGAAGAGCTCTTTCGACAACCCGCAATAGCATCCTAGATAATCCTAGGACGGATATTCGCAAAAATGTCAGATAAATCTCTTAACTACCTTCAAATTGTAGCTGTCGACAGTGGCGTTTTATCCGAGATGGTGCATGATTTCTGGATTCTTGCTTGACAGCGAATATTTGATTTCAGTTAGTAAGAACTGCTTGAGCTCGTTTCTCCTTCATGTAAAGTTTCAATACGCGCTGTATAGTCATTTTCAAGGTCTTTTTCTTTGTCTAGTATTGTGTTTCTTTGGATTCCGTATCCACTTTGATGTTTCAACCCTTATTAAAAATCAAAAAATTTGGCGCTTGAGTTACACAAATGCAAGTCGGCAAACTTGCTGACGGCACATTTGTGTTGTTTCGCAACAAATAACAAAAGTATCAATTACATTCCAGTGTCAATGGTGCTGTCTGAAGGGATTGCATTTGAAACAAGAGATGTGTTGAATAAGCTTAATGAAACTAGTAATATTTTCAGAAAATAAAAATATGTAAGCAGAGAGTGCACCAAACTTTCACGGAATACTGTATCAATTTGCTTAATAATGAGAATAAGAAATCTAAAGGAAAACGTTCTCTATTATTTCGATAGGAACCAAATTGCAAGGTATATTCTATTTTGTCTTCATTATTCCTCAATTTCTCGTTATTTTGTTTATCAAAACAAACATCAAAGAATATTCATTGCTTAACAGAAAATACAGTTCTACAATAACTCATTTTATTTCGGCCAATAATTGCTTGTGACCTTTTCTGTGAATTTCATATTGCTGTACGAATATGACTGAGACTGACTGTACTTTCCATACAAATCACTTTAGGGGCAACCAAAAAAGCACCAGTGCAATTCTTGGCATTTCCACCCCCAAGGACGTTAAGCATCAAATTCTCATGCAAAATAATGCAAATTTCTTGCCGGAAGATTAAGCCTCTTCGATTGAGATTTCCGAAAAATCCTTTTCATCCTCTGTTAGGGGAAAGGATTTTCATAAGCTCTGCGAAAGCAACAGAATGAAGCATATTCGATACCGTAGAAATTTTGTGGAAGAAGACATGATTAACCAGAGAATTCTAAATCAAAACGTACCCAATCTGCAATATTACCAGTTCCCATATTTCCTTAGCCTAAACATCTGCGAGTACTAAGCCGATTTCGTACAGTTGAGTAAGCTTTTTGCTCCGCGTAACGGCGACTTGAGGCCGAACGGATGAGTTTAAGCAATGTACCCCGATTATAGTTTACCTTTGCAAATCTCTACACGTGTGTACGTGTGGAGTTGTTGTATTTGTAAATATCTTTACTTAGGTTCAATATCCATTTATCCTTGACTGAAGTCCTTTACTTTCGTCGTCAACTAATTCATGAGTCTCTTCTGCCTACCTCTTCGTTGAATCTTACTAATAAAACACGAAGCATCTGAAAAGGAAACTGCTGACAGCCCCAAATAGCGCCGGATGTGGAGAAAAAGCGAAGAGCACAGAAGCGAATGTAATGGGGATAGGAAAAACGAAAGAGATGCGAGTGGCCAATGATTATGATCATGAGAGGGATAAAATTTATGATGGCAGCAAATGCTCAATAGAATGGGCGAATGTCAAGGAGAAGGATTTCATATCGAACAACATCAAACAAATGAAAAGGAGAAGAAGAACGCATTGTGTTACTTCTCGTTTAACATCAGTGATGGTTCGGGCTGGGGGTGAATACCTACATCAATGGACAGGACTACTGATTACTGTTTAAGGTACATTTCATTTCACGGATAATGAGAGAAAGAGGAGGGACATCGCCGGAAGGCCTTTCAAAAATTGCAAAGTAGGTCCTTTAGTAAATGGAAATCGTTGATTTGAATGTTTCCTTCAGCCTACCAGTGACCCCAGTTTTCTTCAGCAGACATTGGTCTTTGAATCTTTGCATCTTCTTTATCGAGTTTTTGAAGGTATTCGTATTTATTAGCTGTAAGTATTTTAGCAATCTCTGATTGTCTTCTGTACATTCAAATGCCAGGAGCAATGAGAGAGGGAATTTGAGGAAAATGCTTGAAATGATTTTGACTTGCATTCGTTGTTGCCTACGTCAAATTTAGTCCCATTGCCTAGGGCCTCTGATTAAATTTTGATCCATTTTAATTATCTTCTTTATTTGATATTCAAAACGAAGTAAGGTTTCAGTATCATGAAATATGCGTTGAAGCTTATTTTTTGGTAAGGAGGTGGTAGACCACTGCTGCCGAATGATTTTCTATTTCTATTTCTACACAAATTTATGCTTAACTTAGAAGGGTGTTCAATAATCATACTGCCACTGTGAGGGTGATATATAAAGAATTTAATTTAAAGGAACTACAACCAACATGGAAGCAGGACATCGGACGAATTTTAACCAGTTATCGGATGAATTTAAACCATCTTATTACTTAAAGGGGCTAAATTAAATTCTCGGGGAATTGTAGAGAGTGCAAACTGCACTTCTACACTGTTAAAGTCTCATTTTGGAGAGATGTTAAGTCACTACACAAAATGCCGACAGACAAATTCCTTGAAATTCATATCCTTCGCAACGATTTTCTCTGCTTTCGCTCGCGTTTTTTTTTTATTACAAGTCTTGTACAAAACATTTAAAATTTTAATTTACGTCTACTTGCAGGGAAATTTGGACAACTGTTCTCCCGCCAGAGAGTAAGGATATCTACACAGCCATTTTAGGAATTACAAAAGCTAACCGTATGGACGAAGGTGTCTACACGTGCAAGGTACTGTAGCTTGAATTATGACTATTTGCATAAAATTATAAATTCATCGTCCCAGTTTTCTTTAGTTTTGCCATTTTCAAGTGCACCACCATGAGTGTGTGCGTGTACAAAAAGAGGTCACGTTACCCAACAAAACGCACTCATGCAAAAGAATGCTTCTTTTTATTATTTTAGTTCCACCTTTTAAGGCTTTTGGAATTCGTAAAACGAATACGTAAAAGGGTTACAATTTCTGTCGGGAAAGGAAACATAGTAGGTGCTATCCGCACAGCAGTTACTTCGCGATTCTATGTTATTTAAATTATGGTAAAAGACAAAAATGGTATGCAACTGCAATTCACTTCGTCTCATATTGTTCATAAGTTAGTTATGAAGGGCTTTGTTTGTACTTTGAATATTAAAGAAGAATGGGTTGCAATAGGGACCAAGGCCTAGCTCTTGAAACAACTAAGCATAGTTGGGTGTGCTAAAGGGCTCTCGCGAATAAAGGAAACCTACAGTTTAATGGCGACTACAAACTACGAAACTTTTCTTTTTACTTTGATTATTGTTCTGAGATCATAACTTTTTTTTGAGGATTTTTATTTATAAAAACCCTGAGAAAAACTGTGAGCTAAAATATCTAGGCTTTTTAAAAAAAATTAGATATAACTTCACCTCTCAAAGCAGCAAGGCCTAGCCTATTCAGCAACCACTTGTGTTGTGCTATTGTTCTATCACAAGTAGAGGTGGCCTCAAAAAATGAAAAACAAATTGTTCTCGACCCCGAAGCCTTTCGAAACATTTAATACTTTTAGAGCGTTGTCAGCAGTGGTGGCGCGATAAAAGGTGAGGCCAAAATGTGACCTTCAATGCATTAATCGGCACACTTTCGTTTAAATTTCAAAGTATTTTTGTCTTTATTTAGTTTCTTAACAAAAACGTACTTCAAACTAGATTGTGTATCTTATTAATTTAATCTGAAGATAACAAACCTAACTTACAAGATCTCCGCAAGTACTCTGACTAATCTGGGTCTTATTTAAGCCTCTCGGTCTCATATTTTGCCCGTATGTATGTGAGTTGGATGGAAAGGGTCAACAACGCGGTTTGTATGAAGCATAGCAAGCTAGTTCTGGTGCAAACACTAATAGAAAAACCCTTCAGAAACTGGGGGCAGAAATTGGTTTATTGAATTATAGGAGATTCTTGTGGCGGCGAACGACGTCGGTCTTTCCCTTACGGCTTCCTCAGCAACAGGTTCACTGGTGATTTGATGGCATATCTCACCGAAAAATGGAACCAATCTTTATTATTAGAGATTATTGCGCTTGATATTTCAAAGGCATTAGACAGAGTCTGGCATCAGGAACTCTCGTCGAAAATGCGTGCTTATGGTGTCGATGAATTTCTTCTTCAATTGATTAGAAATTACCTTTCGAACCGTTCAATTCAAGTCGTATTGGATGGGTTCAAGTCTGATGTTTACCATATTAATACTAATGGTCCTCAGGGCTCTGTTTTGTCTCCGACACTCTTCCTCATTTTTATAAATGATCTCCTGTCTGTCACTTCTAATCCAATCCACTCCTTCGCTAGTGACAGAAGCCTCAGCATTTCATATTTGTTCCTTGGCTCTCGACCCTCCTCTTCGGCCATAAATTTGGAACGGCAGTGTATGTTAATCTCATTAAATTCCAATATTGATTGCATAATTGATTCGAGTGGAATTTAATACTTCCAAGACTCAGTGCTGTCTAATGTCACTCAAGCTTTCCCAAAATAACCAGCCATTATCCATGATTGGCTCTAGCGTTGCTGAAACCGAACGACTTTTCATCCTCGGTATGTGTATTAACTCAACACTTAGTTAGAACGATCACATATTCGAGATCCCCAAAAATGCTGTTAAATGTCCAGGTTTCTTAAAGCGACGCAAGGAATATTTCACCTCTTTTGATCTGGCAACAATATATAAAGCTTACATCCGCCCAAAACTTGGGTATAACGCTCGTATCTGGCCTGGAGTTCCTAAAACCTCCCTGCACCTACTAGATAAAACAACAGCGAGCGATAAAACTTATTGATAATACTAACGCTGTGAAGTCAATCGACTCGCTTAAACATCGGAGAAATGTTGTGTATTTTATCGCTATTTTAACAAAAAATACTGTAATGAATTAGCCAGTTGTATTCCACCCCTTCAAGAATCTACCCGCAATACTCGCCTCGCTAGGAATGCCCACCCGTTCACCCTTAAGCTTACCTTCGGACGTACATTTAAGTTTAGAGACTCGTTCTTCACCCGCACCACACGAATAGGGAATGCTCTTCTCAGCTCAACTTTCCTCCCTCATTACAATCCACAGGCATTAAAAACTAATGTGCATGACTTAATTCCGGTCACTTAAGGGTACTAAATAATCCTCTTAGCGCGCGCCATGGATGATGATAGAATAGCCATTTTCTCATAAACATGATAGATGCCTTATAGGGAAGGCCGGAGCTTCATGCCTAATAAAGCCGTAAATGTGCAATCCGTCGTTAACTCCAAAGTTCAGACTTTCAGTTGGAATCATGGCTTAAGCAATGTGATTCCGAATTAACCCAATATTGAAATTATATATTCTGATCAGTTTTACCTCCACAGATTCGTTGGAGTAATTTATCTTTCGGTACAAATTGTGGCAGGATCGAAGAGACTACCTAACGGTCAACGTTGTCTTTTTTATCTGGGAAGGACATACGATGAAGCACACAAGCTGGATGAGGGCCAAGTTTTAGTCAAATAAACTGATGTCCAGAGTTTTAAAATACAAATGAAATGAAATGAAAATTTAAACATTTTCAAAACAGTTCCCTTGCCATAACGCAGGCTTTCTTTACATTGCTGAAGGAATTGGAACAGCCAGATTCCAAAATATTATACGAATACTACACTTTGCACAGTTAATAGTCTTCTTTGTGAGTCTCCTTTGCATGCCGCATAAGTGCCCGTTTCTTTTATTGTCCCGTGAGGTTTTGTAAAGCGTTTTGTTCTGAAAATTAACTTTTACACTTCTAGTAAGTGGTTGCTAAGCTTCCAGTCATCGCAAAATCGTCAAATTTTGTCAAAGTCCTGTCGCATCAAAGCACTCATTACTTCGACTTTCATCATCGAGAAACGCTATTAAGTTGAGTATGTTAGCTATAAGATCGTTAGTGAATACGTTGAACAGGATTGGCGAACCAACAGTCCCTTCTTGCATCTCATTCTACATTTGGAAGGCAGTGGAGAAATCTACGACCCGGTCTGACTTTTACTTCTTTTTATAAAATAAATTAAGAAATAAGGGTTTTCCAAAGGGATTTGACAACTTTGAATTTAATTTGTGAAAGCACTTTTTCACTAACCGTCAAGCGGTCACTTTCAATTTATTTAGTAATCTCAATATTTTTATGGTAAAGTACACGAACGAACAACGTACGTATACATACATACGTATATATAAATTCTAAACATGTTCTGCCAAGATTCGAACCTGGTGACCGCAACTTTGGAGAACGTTAACTTCACTTTTCGTCCAAAATTCTCGCCTTAGTGGAGCGTCGCTCAGACCATATTATGGCATATTTCGCAAAGGATCTTGATCAATGGACACCATTTGAAGCCCTAAACATTCTTCGATTGTGTTTTGGAGAAAAAGCGCCAAGATAATGAAATTAACGCAAATCTTCAGTGACGAAGCTCATTTTTGACTCAATTGCCACTCAGAACTCGTTACAATAGATTTGTTGAGTGTGTTGTCTCACACCTGGTTGGGCACATGCACCAGCTCATCTCTAAGATATGGTCGGAGGAAAGCATGCCCGATGAGTGGAATGTCAGCGTCGTCTGTCCGGTCCACAAGAAAGGAGACCCCTTCGATTGCGCCAACTAGAGAGATCAGTCTCCTTAACATCGCATATAAGATTCTCTCTGCCGTATTGTGTGAACGCCTGAAACCGTTTGTCAACAACCTGATTGGTCCTGTGTTGTTTCAGGCCAGGGAAGTCCAGGCAATTGAGTAATAAAGCCCTCTTTGGAAGGACTAAGCTTGCTTTATATAACACCTTAATCATTCCAGTCCTAATTTACAACGCGGAAACCTGGACATTACTAAGAGCAAATGATGAAGCCCTTAGTTTTTCGAGAGAAAACTTTTGGTCCTGTTTGCGTAGATGGCATCTGGTGGAAAAGATTAAACGACGAACTCTTTGGGCTGTACAGCGACATGAGCCTAGTCAAGCGTCTTCGGATTTAACGCTTAAGATGGCTGTATGTAAAGCGTATGAACACCACTGCTCCGGCCCGAAAAGTCTACGAATCTGAGCCATTGAGACAACGCAACAGAGGATAGCCTAGGCTAAGGTGGCGCCCATAAGTGGAGAAGGACCTCAACCAATTTGGAGTGCGCAACTGGCGGCAGCTGGCGAAAGACCGTGCTGGCTGGAGAGGCATCTTGGTTAAGGCCCAGGTCCACCCCGGACTGTAGCGCCACAAGAAGAAGAAGTTGTCTCACGAAACATTGTCAGTCAATGGGCTGGCTTGTTTGTGTAATTTAACACCGGTTGACTATTTTCTGTGGGACTACGTTAAGTCTTTAGCTTATGCCAACCAACCATTCAACGCGATATAGCGGTCGCTTGGTCAGAAATGTGCGGGTGAGTTGTTGAAAATGGGGTCCAACGAAACGACTGATGCAAACGTACCACTGGTGGCTATATGAAAGGAATCGAGTTCTTTTCATAAATGCCTAGACTGTATGTACTTCAAGCCGATAATAAAGCTTTTAGAATATCTCGAATAGTCTCACTTTTAATTGTCAAGTCCTTTTGGAAAGCCCTTTAATATCCCTATTATCGCACAGACCCCAGCCTATGTATTTCTTACGCATGTGTCGTAGCAGCAAATTTTATCAGAAATGTCCTCACCATTTCTAATTCATCATCCACCACTAATAACTGGTGTTAACGCACAATTAATATTGGTTTATGTTGGCCATTAATCAATTAATGTCCAGCAAATTGTTATATGAACACTAAACTCAGCACACACATTCTTAAGAGGAAAATTTCAGTCAATTATCTAGAGCTTCACATTTTGAATGCCATACGTATCGTAGTTGTAATATCGTAAGTAAGCAATTACCACACTCAGCGAGGATGCCAAAAATGACCGTTTATTAAATCTTTACATCGCCATTGCTCTTAAGGTTAAGCGTCTGAAGCTGTCGCAACATCGCTCTGTTCGAGGGATTTCGTGAAAACCAGCAAAATTTTACGAGGTCTTATGTTCCAACAATTTGGATTTTAAGAGAGAATTATGCGAAGAAGTCAAAGCAAACCATCTCCCGATGGTGCACAACTAATAAACCACTGCTCTTGGTGTGGGCCATTTCTGTCGACCGTAAACACAGCCACTTAATTCCCGTTGGAGGACAGTTGCCCGCCGGAGTGGGTGGGGAGGAAAATCCATTTTGAATGCCCCTGCAATAAAGGAGAGTGTCACTTTTATTCCCCTCATGTGCACAAAGACATTTAAGTGGGGATTTAGCTGGCAGAAAACGATTGCAGCAAACGGACGATTTGTAGTATAATAAAATGTTAGTGCGCCTATCTGTTACGAAAATGTTAATTGGTATGTGATGACAGCAATGGGCTTTTATTGTATGTCACATAGGCATTGGTCTTTGAACCTGATAGCCAAACCGTCAAGAGACGTACAATATGATACTAATTTATGTATGTATTGGCGGAAGTAACATATGTATCGGAATATCACAATTATAGTCTACTTCTGGCTGCCTTGCGTTGTCTGTAGCATATGCTGATAATTATAGAGTCTATTCCAAAGACTCCTTACGATTGCTTTCTCAATCATCTTAAGAAAACAACGCTAAAGAACATACTCCAGTGTTATGTAATTCCACCTTACTTTGTGCTCCACTGAGAATTTATGTTGCTTGTGTCAGTTTTACGAAGTCATAAATTCAAATACGGGTTAAAGCAATTTCAATTCTTCGCCGTAGCCAGAGGGCTTCATGGAATCTTGGAAGAGAGATGGTTAAAGTTCATCCATGTAAGATAAACTGTTCTGCATCTTGCAATTTAGCTGATAAACATTACAAATATATGGGCCAATTTTTATACATTTATTCATACTTCAATCCGAAAGAAGAAGATTCTTTTGGCGCTGCAGTCCAGGTGTACCTGAACCTCAACCAACATGTCACCTCACCTACCACGATCTCACGCCCTTTGCGCTCCTTGGGCACTCTCCATGTTCTTCGTTTTGCCCTCATTAACCACCAGACGCATTTTATCCGCTTCTGCTTCAATGCCAGCAAACGCCTCATTGATGGCTCGCTGTGTTCGTCAATTCACGTTAGTGTCGTCTGCGTAAGCTAGCAATTGAACTGACTTTTGGAAGATCGTGCCTCTCGTGTTGACTTGTGAGTTACGCACGATCTTCTCAAGGATAATGTTAAAGAAGTCATGACAGCGCGTCGCTTTGTCTTAAACCTTTTTTGACATTGAAGGTCTGGGTGAGTTCGTTCCCGACCTTGACGGAACAGTGAGAGTTCTCTCCCTTCTATAGCCTGAGTCCGTTTCCGAAGATGGTGTCGTGCAGGCTGTGTTTCCCTATGACGCCAGCAAAGAATGATCTTGGTGTCATAGCTGGGGCATCGATCGTATGTTCTTTCTAGGAGATCGTAGAACTCATTCTTGCTGTTGTCATCCTTCTCATCTGTCGGGGCGTGAACGCAAATCTCGCTTACGCTTACGGGATCGTAGCTTAAGACTTTTTAGTCTGCCTCGAACAACAAATCCGCATCCGAATAAGCGCTGCCTTCTCTCCCTGTAGCAGTCGCTGTAGTAGATGTTGCAGTTCTTTATCTTCTTTCTGCTTCGGCCATCCCACCGCACTTCCTGGATGGCAGCTAAATCTGTTTTGTAGCAGTCAAGGGCTTCCGCAAGTTGCTCGGCTGCACGTGGTCTGTTAAGGGACCTCACGTTCCACGTGCAGAACCGAACATCGCTGTCCTTTGTTCGTTTGCTGGGGCCGTCAACATTGGATACTTCCATATCCGAGGCATGTCGTTGTCTCTGAACTCGGTTATTTTTGTGTGGTGAGGCAGTTAGCCTCACGCACAACCTACAGACTGGTAGGCCAGTCGCTGCATACATTGGTTCACCACACAACGAATGCCGTGATGGCTGTCCAGGGGGCGCCACGGGTAGGCTGTATGTCAACTTGACCTGTGCACGGACGAGGATAGCCTTGGCAGCTTGCCATGTTGAGTGCGATCAAGGACGTTGCCTCGTGTGCATAGGCCCATGCACTGTGTTCGAAAACGCAGTTGCAAATATTTATTCATCGCGAGGTTTGATCTTAAATATGCATTTTTGACACATCGCTTGCGATTCCTATCAAACTGTTTTATCGTTTATGTTTAGTATCACTTGGCAACTCATCATGAAAGGACACATACCTCAATAAAGTCTCGTACTATTCAGCTATATTGAGAAAACCAATGTTCCGTGAGGGGTGTCTTTCGTGTGATTCGAGGAACGTACGGTGCACATAATCGTACTACTGTTCAGTCCCAGTTTCCATTAGTGGATGCAACTCGACCGGTTAGACCACATCCAGCACGTACTGAAGAGACTGTAGCAGCTGTAGTTAGGAGTATACACGAAGACCGTGACGAATATATTTGACATCGTTCTTAGCAGCTTGTGGCCATGTTGACAAATTATTTGTTTCCAGCAATTCAAGCACATGGTCTAGCTTCAACAAACAATCGACTCGTTGAAAAATCATTTTGTTGAGCACGTAATTTTACGTCTTCCTACGTTAAGTTGAACACCTAGATCGCGTTACATGATGCCTTTGGACTATTTCGTCTTGGAATTAGCCAAAAGTACTCGTTTTATCTGCGAGATACCAGCCGCTATGCTGGAACAAATCACACAAAAGTCGTATGTCTGTATAAACTACCTCAGACATAGTCCTGAACATGATATAATTTCCAAAACATTAGAGGCTGTTCTCTTTACCTCAAAAATATATATATTTTTTAATAAATCTTACGACGTGTCACTTTTCTTTGACACATTATAAACCATCAGCAATGCGCACAATCCGTAATCCGTACTATTACAAAATGTCAGGAAATCACTCTCAAAAATGCTATTCCCAGTTGAAGCAGTTGAACACTATCTTCGTTTATTCGTTTAACTTTTAATTCAAACAGTAAATGCTTACGCTGCATGAAATAAAGTGAACAAAATCAAATTCTTATAAATTTAATTCAACCCTCCTCTGTGCAGGGACAAAGCCAGGACCTGGAATTTTACCCACTTCATACACATAAGGGAACTTGCATATGTACAGAAGCATATTCTCATTTTCTTCTCTCACAAAGTGAGAGGTGAAGCAAAAAATGGAACTTCGAAGGAAAGTGGATGCAAAGTGTCTTTTTACATCATGCTCCCCGAGGAGGAGAACAATTCGGTCCCAATTTCTGTTGCCGATTCCCCAGATTCTCTTAAAAGAAAACTTTTTTTTTTTTGTTTTATTATGGTGGAAAGAGTTTCGTTCTTTGACATGCCAGTGGGGTCTTTTATTTTAAATCTCGAGTTCCGATAAAGTATTTCCTTTTCCTTTATGGGTTGATTTTATGCATAATGTTCTTTGAATGCTAGTTTGCAAGTCTAACTTTATTAACTTTGTGTGTGTTTTGTGTTTGTGTTTTTTTTTTTCAAATTATAAAAGGTACCTATACTAATGGAACTCTATTTTGCTGTGGAACCCATTATTTGAATTCACAATAAGGCGGATAATCAACTTGTGCCCGTAATCCTGGTCATTATTTTCTGGAAAATGGTCAGCTTGAGGATCCTTTCTTATTATTCGAAATTGACTTCGTTAAATATTTTCCATTTTGTAACACATTCCGTGATGTTCGAAAGAGTTTGGTGAAGCGTTTAATTGCACAATTCCAACTCAGATTTGCTTTTTTTTTCTTTTGCATATAGTGGAAAAGAACTGAGCTACTAATAGTTCCACGGAGTACAAATCGAATATTTTGTGCCAGTCCTGTCTATGGAAATTTCTGATATATTAAATCATGCAAAATGTGGCACGCAGCATTTAAAAATATCCTGAGAGTGGGATCGCCAGAGGAAAGAGCTCAGAGAGGCCAAAAAGTACAACCACAGTGGACGATAGTCTTTGTCGCTGTAAAGCAGTCGGCGTCTGGTAAAGATTTCGTTGAATCTTAAAAAAAACTAGAACACTGAAACCAGTACTGTAGTTGCTCATGGGCATCTAAATTGAACTCAAGACCTGTGGAACAACGTTATTTTTTCCAACAATTTGAAGATGAAGCTGCAGTCTAGAGATGGGAGGATTCCAGTCCAAAGGGAACCAAATGCACGACTGAGTTCTGAATTAATTTTGAAGTTACGTGATTTGGTCTGGGGGTTCTTCTCTTTGGTCTGGTCTTCCAAAGTCACTGCAATGAATTACCTCCAAGTTCTGCTTTCAACAGGACAATGCAAATTACCATACAGACAAAATTGTATGGAATTTTTATTTATGCAATACTAGTCTCACGTTTCAAATACGGAAGAACTTTTTGGGCTTAAAGTAATTTTTGCATTGTTTTTCTTTTTCTTAGTTGATGTCTTTACAGAACAGACCTAGCTCTGCTTGAGAATATCTGGTCAATACTGGCACTAAAGTTTGCGAAACTACAGTAGACGAAGGTTACTGTTTGATAGTACAATGGACCACTTTTTGAGTTTGAGCGCTCCAGTGCAGTGCTTCCCAACCTCCAACCAAAAACAAAACAAAAAAAAAAGTTGCGAAAAATGTACAGTGTCCATTAAGGGCCCAACAAATTTCCTTACCAGGACATGAAACACAATTTCTGATACCACATAGGAAAACGTATCTGTGTTTACACCACGCCTATGTACAGCTGAAGGAAAGCAAAACGAGGTCTAACAAAGTGCTGTCATTTAGTTTTTTAAAGATTATCCCTATGAAGGTCCCGCAGAGCTCATTCGCCAACACAAAAGACACGACTTTCCTGAAATCGGTACAATTACTTTCATATGTACGTGGACAAGATTGAAGTGATTGGTCGAACACAGTGAGTCGCCAACGCAGAATATCTCTTGCCAATCGCTGGTTCTTTGAGCTTAAATCTTAAAGAGCAGCTGAAGATTATCTTTTCTTGTGAAATGCTCTGCGTTCAATCTTTGCCGCTGTTTGCGTTGATGGTTTTTGAAGAAAAAATTCAACCACGAATTGATTCTTGGCCTAGATAATGATTCGGGGCCTAGTAGAGCGCATAACAAACGCAATAGAGGACGTCCACGGACACAAACTCGCACACTAGGACGGAAGGACTTCAACGACGTGCGAAAATAGACACAGCTAAAGTAGGTAAAATATAGTAGTTAAAATGTGGTCGCCGTGGCGTAGTGGTAAGTGCGTCGACCGCCGCGGAGAAAGTCTAGGTTCGATTTCCGGACGGGACACCTCGCATTTTTTCACAGTACCACCTCTTTCGAGTTGCTGACAACACTCAAAGAGTATCAATTGTCTATGAAAAGCTTCTCAAATCTCGCCGTTCAGAGTCGGCAAAAAACTGTAGGTCCCTTCTACTCGTGAGAGAACAGTAGCACGCACTACTGCGTAGAGAGAGAAAATAATACCTCATTAACAAATATGTATGCAGTTATTGCAAGAAACTTTACGGAATTTTTTGAAAAAATATTTTTACAAACATCTTCCTAAAACAATTTCTGAATCCACACTCTTTCATATAATCGTACGATTTTACTTCAGTGGTTATGACCACATCAAACTCTACTGTTTAATAAATGAACGTAGTTCAGACACACACAAATACTGTTGCGGACAAAAACAAAATAAACAGCAGAACAAACGCGTTGATGTTTTTTAACTCCAATAATTTTTTGGCTAAAATCAGAAACCCTTCACAAATGTGAAAATCTGAAATGAAAAAGGAGAACGATAGTAGATCATATATGTATGTTTTGCTCTACGTTTAATAAAGTAATTATTTTTGACGCTTCGTCTCTAGAAGAGAATTTTAGTTTCCACTTTTTTGTGCCGCAACCTGAAGCAGACATGGGCATAATGTCTGCAGAAAGAATTTTTTAATATTCTCTCACACTTATTGCGCGAATTAGAAGTTTATAATCTGACTTCATCAGCATCTGATAGGGATTTTTTTATTCTATACAGGTTACTCTCTTTTATTTTCTGTCAGCCAACCGAGAGAAATTATATGTATATTCTGCATCTTATGCCCGCATGTTTTGAGCATTTGAGTGAGGGATTGCAATAATGACATGTTATGTTTGTTTTTGGGAAGAATGTAGTCTTTTCTGTAGTTTTTTTCTTGTTACTGCAATTGATAAAAGTAATTAACGTTTTCTGCTTGTTGTTTGTTTTCACCTAATATTCCGCAAATATATGTTGAGACGCGTTACATCCACAAAAACATGTGTGCTTTATGGATTTGTGGAATAATTGGTCCGTACCGCCTTAAGAACGATTCTAACCAGAAGGTTACAGTCAATGGTGACCGTGAATACTGACTACATCATTAGAGCAACAAGGAAATGCATGAGCTGTGGTTTGAACAAGACGGCGAATAGCTCGTGCTAAAATTCATTTTTTGTAGGAAAGGTTTGGTAACCCCATAGTTTCACTTTACGGACCCATGAATCGGCCGTGCTATTTAATGCCGCTTGACTATTGAGCTCTTTGCGGACGACATTCGTTGCGTCATATCGGCCACAAATGTTTAAAAAAATCATTAAAATTGGAACCTCCGAACCTCCAAACCATCCAAACCAGTCGTTATAAAAAACTAATTATTTGTATGCCATTCCAAAGTGTTTTCTGTCTTGTCTCAATTTTTTAACCCTAATTAAGATTAAAATGAGAACCAGCGCTATTACCGGTAAAGAAAATAGAATGAAAAAGGGAATAAAACTATTTTTTATCTATAATAGACTGTGTTTCCCCTCTCTTCTTGAGAAAATAATTAGCACACATAAGACGATTAGTTGCAGAAGAAGCTCTTGTCCCTTATAAACTCTAGTGTCGTTCATAATATAATTCCTGCAATTGGCCTGTATTCCGAAGTTTCATTATTGGCGCAATCTGTTTGATTTATTTATCCCTTGTTATTATATTTAACAATTGTAGTCGCCTGGCTTAACTGGCTATGGCATTATTGCCATAGATTTCATTGGCTTAGACGCTCTGTGGTATCCAATGGAGCACAATACAAGCACTCGGACTAGACGCCTTAAACGTAACAATCGTGAAAATCCCCTATAGGATTTCTGGTGTTCAGTTGCACATGCGAATACTGACACCCACCACCACTTCACAGAAAACAATTGAAGAACAAAAACAGAAAAGATTCAAAAGAGTCCAAACGGAAAAATAGTGAAGAAGCAGACTATACACTGAAGGATACACAAAATACATATATATTGGAATCGCCTTTGGGAAATGGGAATTTTTGTGTCGGAATGTCTTTCTTTGGCGAAACTCGGAACAACAGAGCAACCCCCCGACTCTCAATTGTTGCAAGTTTCACTTAATTCCAAATTCTAGGTGCACTCCAATTTTTACTTTTCTCGCTTTATTTCACTAAGGACGTACATGTGCACGAAAAGTTCCATCCAGTAGGGCTGCTTCACCATTCGGTTTCCAAGGGACAATTCACCGAATATGAAAAGGATTAGGTTTTCACCCAGCTAGATAGGAGTTGTGATGCTGCACACAGTTCATGACAACGAGAACTTTACTCCCATTTATTATTATCACCTATTGCCAGGACGAGATTTATCATCAAACAAATGGGCCGAAATAAATTATGTAATAAAAAAAAATGAACTAATATCAATTGATTGAGATTAGAGAATACGTGCGGAATTGAATTGAATTGAATTGATTGTAATGTGTCATCCAGATTTTGGTAGTGTTTCCATCCTTACGATCTTATTTCGGTCTTGTTGTGACAATTTTTATGAGGGATTTCTGGAGCGTTTCCTTCTCTCTCTCTTTTAAAAATGTTCAGCATATCTTTCACGGCCAATGTCTGTGCAGTCGCTTAAAAGGGGAAAGAAGACCCGGTGTTGAAAAGGTTGCATTTAAGTTCCTGGTAATTTTACTCTCAATTTTTTTGTTTCTGCTTCAAACATTTCTGAAATCTCGACTCATTCAAAACCAATATCACTCATGTTTTGGCCGATATAGGGGATGTGGATGCGACGAAACGATTGTCTTCAAAGCGGTCAATTGTTTACGCTTACATTAGCAACTTTACATATCTCCACAACCGGCATTAAATCACATAATCTTGGTGGCAATTTCACGCACCATAACGTGAAGTTATGCGGGTGCTAACGGTGAAGTTATGTAGCACCCTCCTGTCCATCATGGTTGCTTAACTAATGAACGAAAGTCACTTATCATGGCTTTATAGCGATCACGTTTGACTGTAACATTCTGGCCAGCATTGTTTCTAAAGAAGTACGGACCAATTATTCCACCAACTCATAAAGCACATCAAGCCGTTAGTTTTAATGGATTTATCGGTGTCTCATCTTTCACTTGAGGATTGTCATCACTCTAAATATTGTTTTCTGCTTTGTCGCTAGAAAAATTCTTAGGGAACTCAACGGGAATCTTGTTTTGAGCTAAATTTGAACAATTTGAAAGCGTTGTGCAGACCTCAGCTTATTTAAATGCCAAATCAAGAGTAAAATGCAGCTGATTAAAATAGTGTCGCCAGCTTGGACTTGAAATTTGCAGTTCAAATGGTTAAAAATTACTCAAAAGGAGTGGCATGATGGAAGTTAATTCAAGAAGGCCATTTGAATGATATTTCTGCATTTAATTCCAAAGTTCACATTTTTTAAGAATTAGCACTTTTACGAAAAATGTATGTTAGTGTGTACTCGTATTTTATTAAGCCTTCCTCCTACTCAATACATTTTAATGAAACCACAATTATTTCGTCGTTTACATAAGTATGACAGGGAAGGAAATATTCCACACATTAAAAATTAAAGATGCATAAAAAAAGAAAGCATCCGTTTGAAAAAAAAAATTAATACCCGAAGTGATTACAAATTAAGAAAGAAATATTTTTTAACAATAAAGTAGGACCTATTGAACATCTGAATATAGTTAAATTAACTTCTTCATCAATTTGATTGCTATCATACGTAAAATAAGTTTCGTTAAGTGTTCACGTCTTTACGAACGATGAAGTGCAGACATTATTTAGCAAACACCATTTCCAATCAGTAGTTAATTTAGCTGGTTGTCTGAAGAACAACACTGAAGAGCAAGTGTTTCAAGTTTTATCACTTTTGCCTACGTCTCACCTCTGTCCACCAATTTACTTGTTTTGTTTTTTACCATATGCGCTCTGCCATCAAAATTTTGCAGAATTCGTCGTAGATCTGCAATATATAACATCAGTTTGAAGTATGAAAAGGATGTCTTTTTAACAAACCAACTTTTAAAAGGAGTTTTTTAAGTATATTTAAACAATCGTGTAATTCCTCCAAGAAAATTAGGAAAACTTGGACTTCACTTGGACAGCAGCATTAAGAATGTTAGTATATTCACGTACACGACTTCTAGGAGTGAAAGAAATGTTGTCAGCAAACGTGAAAATTGCAAGAAATTCAAAGAACGAGAAATCATACCTCGTTCACACTTGTCAAAATATGACAAAGAAACGATCACCTAACCAAATTTTAACAGTCCGTGTGAATTTATCACTCACGAGCCCGTTTGTAAGAAACTGCTGTAGTTTATGCATTTGAACATAAGTTTGGTCATATAAGTAATGAATACGAATTGACGCAGCTTACCGTTGATCTTTCGATGGCGACTGACTATAACATTCTTCATTTTTCTCATCTTGCTTGGGACTTTTTAAAACGATTTGTTAAGGAAAGTATTTTTCACAAAACAAAAACTGTCAGCTTTTAAAATCCCTGTCACATATATAGACTTCAAAACCTGATTTTTGGAAAAAAAGCATGTCTTACAAATACGTCATTTATTCCGAAAATTAAGCACAATCCGGTCAAAGCAAGAACTCAAATTTTACAGTCTGTTGGTCACTACAACAAGATAATTGCACAGCAGACGTACATGGGCTTTGAGTTCTCTTCATTCAAATTGATTCAACAGTGCCTTAAGAAAACATGATAATGACCATAACCCGTTTTCTATTGCCGCTTCTTCTAGTACTCTGCTTACAAATCTTTCAACAGAGACACAAATTTATTTTCAGAGTTTGTGCAGTCTGCGACTGTTAACATGTAATTGTTTTAAAACAATTTCTAGCTTGTAAGGTTAAACGGAACCTTTTGCTCCACGTTGCAGAAGGACCCATTAGAATGAGTGCGTAGTTCAGAAAAACTTAATAGTTGATGATGCGAAGCAGTGTGTGGGACTTTGGAAAGCCCGATGAGTTTCAAAGTTAAAGGACCGATTCCGAACGACAAAAGTTGTAATAATTTGCGTACAGAATGCATCCTCTTTGGGCGTTTGTAGCGTCTCAAAAGACGTGGTGCATGTGAGTCGGCGCAGTTTCCTACAGTGTCACTATGTCATCACATAAACAACAAAATATAGTTGAGTTGAACTTAAATTTTGACGAGCTACAGCCGTTAATGCAATTTACTTACTTCCTTAGTGACGCTACAGTCCGGGGTGGAACTTAGCCTCAACTAACACTCATCTCAGGCTATCCTGATCTATTGAGGTCATTTAGCATTTTCGTGAGCCACCCACGTTGCGGTCTTTCTATATTGCGGATGAATTCGAAGACTCTCTGGCCGGAGTAGTTGGAGCCGGTTGGCAAGAGTTACACTTTTTTATATTTTAGCGCTAGGTTGTTGTCTGAGTTAATAGCGAATTCAAGATGGGGGGCACAATGGCCTCCCACCTTGAATTCTGTTATCATCTGTCGGAGCATTGGTGTTGGATGTGCTTCCTAATTGCAGGTATATGCCTGGTCTGGCCATCCCTAACAGTTCAACCCATCTTCATGGCCTCTGTCGAAGTGCTAACAATATTGCAATTGACAATATCCTGTGTTCTTTTGCTTACATAAATAAAGTGAGACTTGCGTAGGACTTAAATTCAAGTTGAGTAACAGTTGAGGCCACATAAGCACTTTTCTTGTAATTTTCTCAAGCTTCAGCACTGCTTCTGTTTTTTCTTAATTCTTTTATTTATCCGAAGTATTACATAAGAGCGAAGGCGTCGTTGATGAATATATAAACCATCCCAACTTCAAATCAATTCAAGTGTCTGCTTAAAAATTTAATTTTGCTACGAATCGGGGAGCATTTTTATGTTGCATGCTGTTCCACCCATTTGGCTTGAGTATACTCTTGACATGTTTCTCAGCGCAGTTCCCAGCACAGTTCACTGTCCGTCTAACTCACTCATTGCATTGTTTGGTTTAGCACATTTCCATGCAGGATCACGAGGAATTTTGTATGCGTCTGTCCTTGTGGTTTAGGGTGATTTCACAATGGTAAAAACTGAGTGGGATGAAAACACATCTCCGAAATACGAACACAATATGGTAACCAGAAGTGTGATAGACACACAGGCAGATGTTGGGCGAGTAAAAAGATTTCTGTCGGAAGGGTATTCACCAGAAAATTCCCAAATTCTCCGTTCAAATAAACAATCTAGAATGAGGATAATGAGTTCTTATCCAGAAGTCAAGGATTCTCAAAGGGATTATTAAATTTCTGTTTTACAATTGTTTACGGAAGATTATAGTTCGTAGACATTTATTATTCCTTCAGTTCTGCATTGAAAAGATTTTTGTAATATTTTTGGGTGTTTATATATTTACAACGTGTCATTCAAAGGCAAGGAGCCGTGAAAGACGAAGTTCATGAGTTCAATGCATTGTTCATTTAAAGGTCAACACTTGAAAAGTTTCCTCGAAAATCCACTTAAAGTTCATCAAATATGGCGTGAATATAGATGCCATTGTTCGAGGCACAACAAATTTTCATTTGTATTTAAGTGTCAAGGACTCATTTTCATCTCAAGTACGGTTACATGATGTGTGAAATGAAATCCTCGTTGACAGTTTGGGGTCGCCTTTTAAATGCAAATCAGAAACTTGATAATATTCACATTTGCTTGTGCATTCCGACCACAAAATGGTTTTACAAAAAATGCTAAATACGAAAAAGTCTTAGTAAATCCTTGCCACTGAGTGTGCAAAGTTGTGGGTGGATTTTATGTCAGCCCAATATACTAACAGAAAACAATTTGAGTTTTGTCTAAAATTGCTGGCTTATTAACTTACGAATGTCTTAGACTTCTGAAATCGAAGAAAGCACTACTAGATTAAGCCCAAACTTTTGAACAATATTGAAAATAATACAGTTGGAAAAGACTCCAATTTGAGTCATTGAATATTGTTTCCTAGTCCTTGATATTCTTTTAAGAATTGGTCTGCGAAAGGATCGCACACTCCATGAGCAAAACCGAAAATCGTTGTTGCAAATTCATTCTTTTTCGAGGCTTGCTATTATCGAATAACTGCGTCCTTTTTAAATAGTGAAACGCATAGCCACGCACAACATGGAATTGGCAGGGCACTATTAGATATTTAGACAGAGGGGGATCGCTGGAAAGACATTAGTTCTTGTGATGGATATCCATAGGGCTCCACGAGGAGGCTATATGTAAACTTTTCTTCTGCACTAGTGGGGATGGTGAGGCCTGTATTCACTTGCCCTTGTCCGTTTGTCAAAGTCTTAAATTTAAAAACTATTTTCTGCAGAGACTCTTTATTCAAATATCTCAGCAGTCTATTCTCACTACAATCAATTAAATTTTAAAAAATGAATAATGACCTTCATAGACGAAACCATCGAGGCAATCGGAAAGAACATGGGTCTATCGACAAGTGGGTATAACACAACCAGCACGGTATTGGGTTAAACGACTCCACCTTCGTACACCCAGATCTTTTTCCACCTCGTTACAACATCGGGTGTGAGGTTTGCTTTACCTCGCCGTCGGCGGTGGATTCTTTACGTGACCTAGCCATTTATGTAAAGACAATAAAATTTCTTTGTTTAGGTCAATGTTGTGAAATAGCTTGTAAAAATTGTCATTCAATCTTATCATCCAAAGAGAAACAAGATACAATATAATTCGAAGGATTTTCCTCTCAAAGCTTCCAAGGACGTCACAGTCCGCATTTGATACTACCTTTACTTCTAACCATCCAGCAGGGTTGGGATAGCATTGTTCTTCGAGACAGGACTTAATTTTTCAATTGCCGTCTTAGCCCTAGCGACTGACCTGCGTTCCTCTTCCTCTTAGCATTCCCTGAGCTTATTTCAGAGCCTAGATAGACAAAGTCCTACAATAGAAAACAACAATTTCGAAATCATTTCTTTCGTATCAATAAACATTTGAATAGTAGTGTCTTCTTCTTGTAAAATATATTGCACGTTCCAGTTCAGCTCTGTGGCAAAAACAAATGAGATGAAGCGAAATTGAAAAAAGATGACGAAGTACTATATTTTGTTGTTTGGAAAACAAGTTTTGCTTGGGATTTTTAATTCTGTGTGTTGTAATGACATCTGAAGAAAATATTTTCATAAAATTGTGAAAAATAAAAACATAAAGCCTTTTTAATCACTTTTTTAGGCACTTTGTGTACTTCTGATGCTACAGGAGCTTCAGGCGTTTTGGGTGATTTATACCTTCACACAGCTTCGTAAATTACTAAGCAGTCCCATATACATTTCTCAAACTGCCACTACCAATCATGTAGTACAACATATGGCGCACATATTTTATGTGTCTATCAAAGTTCACTTCTAGGAGTCGATAATCTTGTATACATAGTGCAAGGGCTAGAGATTTTTCTTGCCTCTAGGAAGTGTCGCTTAGATAAAGGTGTTTTTTTGTGAGCACATTAAGCAGACTTTGACTGGCAATGAGGCATAGTTTCATACAATCTATATGCAGTATTTTCATTCAGCTTACAGTTATCCATTATTGGTAAAACGTAAGCAAAATTTTATTTAAGAAAATCGATTTAAACCTGACCGACAATTTGGGTTTTGTGTCAACAATTTGACGTGGTCTACGAGTACAGAATAGCAAACAAAATTGGCCACGGCCTTTGGTGAGAACTAAATCTTTGTCAAAATAAGACATTTAATGTAATTAGATAATATGAGTTTCATAAATGATCGTTCTCGGGTCTACATTATTTCTGTACAGCTGCGACGGATTCCAAAACGCAAGAGCTGCAGATGAAACTGAAGTAGAATAGCAAGAAACAAAAGGGTGCAGTATTTGATCGCCACCCATGAACGTATACCAATAAGGGGGAGGAAAAACATTTTTGAATTCGCAAAAATCATTTTGCTGCAGAAGAAGCAATAATTGCGCGTACCTTATGGTTTTCGTTTCTGTTTTGCTTTTCGCAACATTCAAAAGATTTCTATAGTAACTCTCTTATTGAAAACGAAACCTTAAAAAACTAGCTGTTGGAGTATTGTTTTTCTTACTCACATACAATGCACAACAAACTTATCTCTATTAACGTCAGAAAAATACGCCAAGTAGGCTTAAAGTCACTTTTGTCTAAGACGAACTTCCAAACATTTCTGCCATCGGACGCCATCTTCTTCGTGGATGCAAAATTTCCCCTTAAAACATATTTTGCATTCCATTTAGTTGGTACTGTCACTTTTGAGTGTTCTAGAAACCACCCTGCACACAAAATTAACCCAATTAATTAGATTAGAAAGAAACTGGGGCATCTTCAACCCCCGCACACGTCAACGAGGATTTTCCGGGGTGGGAGTCAATTTAAATTTTCGGTATATGGCACGTCCCGTGCTTCCAACCTCATAAGTTCCCCTGTTTTGGTCTGATTCTTGAACGTCCTTCTCATGCTGACTTTTTTTTTGCAGGTGGTCGATTGGGGTGTAGAACAATGCCGTTCGATTCATGTGCATATTCGAACCCCTCCACATTTACGTGTCGATCCGGCCAGCGTGACTTTGCATCGTGGTGATTCATTGCGTGTACGATGCCTTTCACCTGGAAACGATATCAAACGCTACGGACAATTAGGATACAGCTGGACACGAAATGGTGTTCTCTTTCAATCGGATCCCCAAACGGTGATGTGGGAAGATTTATATCCGGACGGAAGCATTTTGAAAATCAATAACATTCAGGTAAGTTACGGAGAATGCCGAACGCTACAGGAGAGGATTGACTAGACAGAATTTGTTTCCGTGAGCGATTAATTAAGTGCTTCTACCCGTTGAGCAGTGCAATGCCGTGTTCGAATTGAAGGATAATACAAGCGCGTTGTATCATCGCAAATTTTCGTACAGCGGGAATGAAACATTGTCGTTCCAAACTGTTAGATAAATCGATTTGGGAAAGGGTTTTGCACGTTTTGCAACGAAGCACGAATTCGGTGTCGGTTTTTGTGAGGTTTGGGTGGAATCGTTTGACCACAATTCAAGCGGTTAATTTGATTGTCACATGCACAAGAATGCGGCCGTCGAACAATGTCACTCCATGTTGTGTTCTTTCAGATTCTGATTAATTTCTCTTTCAGAAATCTGCCGAATATAGCTGCGTTGTTTCCAACAGTGTGTCACCTGTTTCAAAGAGTGTCTACGTAACGGTGATCGACAAAAATATTGTTGAGCTATGCCACGCCGAGAAGAGCTATGGCGTCCGATGGCCAACGAGTGCTCCAGGTGCCCCCATTGTTTCTGATTGTCCGCAAAGCTACCAAGGACACTCATTGCGTGTTTGCGAAAAACGTGATATTGGTAACTCTTCGTGGCTGCAACCAGATTTTTCACATTGTGTTTCCGATCAGCTGATAGAGACATACAATAAAGTGAGTTACATTTTGGATGAAATTTATATTTTTTGCATGTATTCATAATTTTGTGTGTACTACATCGACATTCTTAACTAAAAAACACATTCGCTTGCATAATGAAAATTTAATTTGTTTAAATTACTTCCACATATCATTATATTTTGTAGCTCCGTTGAATTTGTTTTCTTTTAAATGTTTTCTGTCTCTTGTCCTATAAAAGTAAATAAAAAAATGGCGAAAGGGGGAGAATCCTATTTAAGGGTTTTCGAATAAGTACTTGTAAACCTTTTTTTGTAATCTTTAATTTTTATAATTTGGAGACATTTGTGTATTTATTTTTTTTTTTTTTGTTGGTTAGTATACTGCACTGGGGCGCTCAGATTCAAAAACTGGTCCATTTTACTTTCAGGCTGGCCTTTCTTCGGAAAACCAAGAAACTACTGTAAGTGAAGGTCACTAACTGTAGTTTCTTGGTTTTCCGAAGAAAGACAGCCGCCGCCTGATTCGAGCAAGTCGGGACATTGACAGAGAAAGTGCTCTGAAGTGTCTCCACCCTCTCAACAGGCGTCACCAAGGGTGTCATCACTAAGCCCAGGCAGACTAAGATGCTTAACGAAGGTGAAGTGTCCCGTTTACACGCCGACAAGTCTAGAAATAACAGAACGGCCGCGAATTTTTTGCTGACGTTTAGGAGCCTGCACTTGGTCAGCCTACATACTGGAGAGTCATGGCTTGCCATGGTGGGTTCTGGCCCTAAGAATGCCTCTTTTCAACCTTGCCTACCTAGTTCTTCGGCAATCTTGTTTCCCGTAATCCAGTGATGTCCCGGGACCTAAACAAGTCTTAGCGAATTCAGTCTGCCGACCAACTTAAGGGACTTGCAATCCAGAACTATCTTCGAAGTAGTTAAACGGTTGAGTAAGGCTTTAAGCACAACTCGGCTGTCGCTGCTGACGCAGATAATTCCCTGCTTCCGCCAATTCTTTACAATATAGTTGGTTAGGATCGCGAACGTTTCCGCCAAGAAGACCGATGGGAAATTACCTAAAGAGGTGTGAAGTTTAAAGTTGTCGTCTTCCACGAAAGCCCCAGCCCCAGAACCCTCCGTCGTCATGGAACCGTCCACGAAAATCCATCTACATTCCCGGTTCAGTTTTGGGCCAGCACCAGTCTTGGACACGGGAAAGCCGACTTTGTTTAAGCGACGCCGCTGGATCGTTGGTGACCCCGCATCAGACGGCATGTCCATGAGACTTGTGTCATAGGAGGTGAGGTGCGTGAGGTCATCAAAGCTCCAGTGCGTTGAACCAATAAACATTCCTTTTTAGTCGGAAGATGGCCTTGATTGTACAACACATGATGTGGAAGTCAAAGAGAGGGAGATTAAGCAATGCCTTAAAAGCAGAGCCAGGCGTACTAGAGAACGCCCCTGTGCAGCCGAGACAGGCCGTTCTTTTTGAAATTTGGTGAAAGCAGCAGTCACGTGTTTTAGCGAAAGCTTGTTCCATCAACCAACTGATGCATAGGAGAGAAGTAGTTGTGCACTTTACCATGATGAAAAAGTTGTTGACAGTGTCAATGTGACGATAGTAAAAGAGTGTATACCCAAATCAAATTCAAAGTTGTCAAAGTCCTATTGGAAGACCCTTTATTTCTTACAAATTGCAAGCACAGTTAAAAGTGGTGATCTTTGCTTGGGGAACGATGAACGTCCTGGGCAGCCGAAAAATTTTGAAGATGAAGAACTGGAAGCCTATGAAGATTGTTGCCAAACACAAGAAGAGCTCACAGAATTTTTCGGTATCACTCAAGCAGCCATTTAAAAGCGTTTAAAAGCAGCTGGAATAATGCATGTTACGCCATCTCTAAGCAAACCACACGAATTACAATATAGACCTAAAAAACCCAATTTATATTTCTATATCCATTTCCTCCAAAATTTGTGGACATTGATGCCAGGGAACTCCAAAAGAAACTGAAATATTATTCATACAGCAACAAGTCTAAGAACTCAGCATTTTCAACCCCATGAGAGCTTGTAACCAATGATTTACTTATGCATGAGTAAGATTTAAGCATTGAATGTATGTATATCTTCTTTTGTTGAAAAGCAAGGCTCTAACCGGTGTGTTATTCACATCCACACCGTATGTTCCATTTGCAATGCTCCAAAAAAGCCTTCCATTTATGGACGCAGTCTTTATTCAATTTCTGCACTAGTTAAGCTCATCGACACTTCATAAGGCAAAAGTAGATCCTAAGCAGTTTTATTTCGGTCAAGAGGTATATTTCAGATTCGCTAAAAAAGCCGATGAGTATGTTTGATTGGGACTAGTTTGTTCCCTCATCTTGTTTGGAATTCGAAAATAATTTATTATTCGTTTACGTACGATAAATGACTCCATTCTAAAAAAAAATGATTTCATGTTTCCCAAAGGAAGAAAAACCAACCAATTCTTAACGGGGTTGAAATGTCGAAACTTCGGTGGTGTCGTCATAGTACAAAGTTTGCCAATTGTATAGCAATTATTCCACTAACTAACTAAACAAGTTTTGTATCGTTAACTTGATAGAACTTAAACATCTGATATAAGTTACGAGGTCTGTTAAAAAATAAAGTGAATTTTTATTTTCCGCCACTTATGCCAGCGTTTTTTCTTTTTAAAATCCTCGAAGCAGTCCTGATATGCTCTTTTTGGTATGCCTTTGAGCTCTCTGAGGGATTCGGTTTGTATCTCTTCAATCGGCGCAAAACACCATCTTTTCATTGAGTATTCAAGTAAAATTTGGTGAATTTGGCGCATAAGGCATCATTACGGTTTTGTTTTTGGACAAAAAATTACGAACAAGCTATGACGAAAATTTAGCAATTTTGAAACAAACTTCGCTGCCACACGCTTCATGCCCAAAATTTTTGAAAAATTGCATGGCACGAGCCAACCTATATTCCAATATCTTCAGCAACTTCTCCAAGAGTGATTCGATGATTCTCTGTAACAATTTTCTTCAATTTCTCACTATTTTCATCGGTTGTTGATGTGCTAATGCGTCCTGAAACTCGAGGACACTCACCGTATTCCACTGTCAACATTTCAAGTGTTTTTGAGCACTTAATTCAATCTGAATGCAAATTCTTTGATACTTTTTTTTAAACAGCAAGAAATCGCCGAATGCGAAAGATGAGAGAGAGAGTGTACAAATTTAACAAATTAAAAAAAGTCGATAATCGATTGCACGCAGCCCGCGAAGTTTAAAAATTCTCTTTATTTTTTGAACAGATCTCGTATAATCATCTTGTGCAGCTTTAACTTGCCTTCAGAGTTAGAATGTGTTTTTTTATCATTTGTTCTGTTTCTCTTATCCTGCACAAACACACATTTTTCAAATATTCATAATTTATAACACACCATATGAATGCTTTATTAAGTTTTGAAATGCAAATTAAAAGGGTTTTTGGTGCACCTTTAGCAAATTTGCTTACTGTGCACTTTATGATAGAAGTTACCTTTCATATTGTTTTCTTTTCTCCACCAGTTCCGTGCCCTCACTTCTGGATATCAGAAAACGAATTTCTCAGCAATTCTCAAATCGTGTCTGGAATATACTTCAAAGCGTAATACGATATTTCTGCCGGGCGAAGCTGGATTCTTGATGGATCTGCTCCAGGAGGTAAGTAGAGTATATAATTAAAATGCATTTAATATGTGTGTTATTTGTACGTATGTAAGCCTACATTGGGCGACCTGAAATGTCTTGGCAATTATTATTTTTCCATTTTAATTGCATTATCAATTTAAACCGCGGAGCTATCCTGTTTATCCAAACGTTCTCAAATCTCTGTAATACCATGTATTACTTTTCTTAATGTTGTCTATAAGTGACTACGAACTGTCGATATTATATTCGAATATTTAAATCATTCCTTAAAGTATTTTGATATTGATTTATTTTCATTTAAAGTAGCAAAAGAAAATAAAACTTAAAACGATGTGACTAAGTTGAAGACTCCGGTCCGGTCATTCGTTTTTCCTTGAATTTCAGCGGGGTTTGCTGTCTTCCATCTTCTAATGATAATGCACATGCGAAAGAAATTTTCACATTTCAGCATGATAGGTAAAGGGTGATTTAATCTGAGGTTTGAATTATAATGTGACATAAAACAAAACAATTTAAAAGTGAATTTAAGGTCTGTTTTATCGGATATACCTAAGTCCAATTCATGGTATTTGCTTTTCGAAGGTATTATCGCATTGGTTATGACTGCATCAGAGACGGTCCATTCGAAAGGTCAACTTTCGCGGGCTTCGTTCGAACATAGCGACTAGCGAACAAAACGAGTAATGTTGACTTCCAAAGCCACAATCGTCGCCGGCTTTTTCCTTAAGGTAGTAACTGAAATAATTCCTTAATATGAGAAAAGTATTGGTTATGTTTTTTAAAGAGCATAAGAAATATGCTTCATGTACATACATGGCATGTCCTTTAGTTTCTGACTACTTCGTGTGGGTGTGCATATAGATAGAAGTGCAATTATCACGTATTATTAAGACGTTCATTTCCTGTAGGGTACATGATAAATCGACACGTGTTCAATTAAGTTCTAATAACGTAGAAATTCATTGCATATGTAAGCAAACTTGGCTCGTAAGAGGTCAGTTCTCACGAAGTTTGCGTAACATATCCTATAGCCACGTGCGTACAGTACAAATAAGTACAGTCTGTGTCAAAAAAATAAATCAGTTGAGGCTTATGTATGTTTATCATAGCTTCTATGTGTAATTTTTATTTTATTTTACAGAGCTCAAAAACAGTTAAATTGAAAAGAGAAACAGGAGAAACAATCGTCAAAAGTCAGTGTGCGCTAATTTTTACAAAATCAAACAATTTTACCAGCATCCTAATTGTACTTTTAACGGCTTACTTTTAATCTTGTTGATAGTTTTTTTGGGCCCCTTTCTGAAATTTGAATTCATTTTCTTACAAAGTCAAACACAACTTACTTTACTAAAGGTTTTGAATATTTACTTGCCTTCACTTACTTTATAGTGATAGGGTGGGTTGATCCAACTGCTTTGGTGCGTATAAAGCAGTTATTACTAACTAGGAGGGATATGTTCTTAGTGCCATTTTTGCGGTAAATGCCTACCATTCAGACATATTTTCAGTGCATTTGCTGCAGTATTCTCCTGTAAAACATTCATAATTTAAACGACACTACGACCCAAAAGGGGGTAAAGGCCCGTCTGCGAGTGCTTAGTCGAGCAATCGTACTTGGAACATTCGCCGTGTGACTAACGCACTTACCCACTACTCCACGTCGGCCATCACAAAGCATGCATATGCAATCTGTATATTGAACATCTATCGTCAGAAGCGGGTAAAAGATTCATGTCATTTCCTAACCTTCAACATTCTGGCGCATACCCATTTTTTTGCTATTTTTTTGGAGAATTTAGTTCTCAAGTTGGCAAAGAAGTGGCTTAACAGACATTCACTGCAAAAGTAATGTTTTCTTCTTAAAAGTTGTAGAAATAATCCGTTTGATTCATAATGTACCTTTGCCGTTTTTCGTCTTCATTGGAAATGGAGAGATGTACCGAAATATCACATCCTAAAAAACCATTAAGAATACCGATATATTCACGCTTGCTTTTTGTCATATTTTTGTGATTTTAAGTTTTGTTTAACTAAAAACCTTAAAGGAGGAATTACGCTAAGTGTTCGCTAAGGCCCCTTGCAAGGAATGTTGACAAAGCAGTATATAATTGAGATCAGGGATCTGTACTTCCAAGAAAAGACCTTTCTTTTAATTGAATGAGCCCTCGTTCCTGAAGAGATATGCAGTGGAAAAGAAGATGTTCCACTGGCTCTATTTCTCCTTCGAAATCGTTCACCGGAGGGTTTAATCTCTTTGCCATTGCATCAATCATGCAGTGTGTAGCAATGCCACTCTGACACCTGTCACTGTTCATTTGGTAATGACACAGATATCAGTCAGCTTAATCAGTACTGAGCTAATGGGAGTTTGGATTGTCAGCCGATTTTATGTTTGAGCTTGTACCAGTCTGTAGCAGTTCATTTGGCTTTGCATTTTCATTATTGTCAGAATGGGCAGGAATCGAGGAGAGGGTAATTTTGGAGCATTTGCTGCTTTTGAGCTCTTTCATGCAGTCTTGATGGACTTTGAGCTAATTGGACGAGATTTTAATACATTCAAGGTCACTTGACTCTCTGTATGTAATTTCCATCATGTATTCTAAGTGTCTCACAGGAGATTTGCGATCCCGTGCCATTTTCTCTTTTCGATTCATTATTGAGAAAGGGGTTGTCCATCATGAAACACGACTTTTCCTAATGCTTCGTGTTGGTAATTTAACCACTTTATTTTTATAGTCATGTTCAGTATTATATACTGAACTCTTATATTGTGGTATGCTCATGTCTACTCTAGGCCACAAGAGCTTGTTTTATTTTTGAACGGCCATTGAAAGTTATTGAGTACACTCACCCTTGATGTAAGCCGCCTTTAAAAAAGTGTTTTGTAATGAAATTTATTTTTATCATTACTATTCAAAACAATGCCAAATTAAGAAAATTAATCGACAGTAACCCATGACTCGAGTGGAGAGTTTTGGTTTTGGATAGCAAACTCAAATTGCTGGAATATCAGAACTACAACTTCCGCTATACCATGCGGTGCAGGCATGAGAAGCTAAGCACAACAGAAAAGACATGATTTCGATGCTCTTTGAAACGTTTTCGACTACAGCTAGTGAAGGCTAGTTGTGCTCCTTTTAACAGTACTAACAGTATTGAAGTTTCAGCAATCTTTGGCGTGCAAGGACTCAATTGACATAGAGTGAGAAAATTTGTGTGTTTTTGTAAAAATCAAAGATGAGTTGAACTTTGTGTATCCCATCGTGTCAGTACTCTTAAGTAGAACCATAATATACCACATTGACGTTTTGGGCAGTTGAATTTGATAGTGACGGTAAGAGCTTGGAACATGATAAACATTGGGGACGTCCAAAAACTGCGACTCCTGACGAAAAGAATGGTTAAGTTCACTAAATGATTTTAAACGTATAGAAACTTAACTTTAGAAAGTTCTAGATAACCATTTATCAAAAATGTTCGCAAGGAGTTGACAAGCAAAACTAATTGTAAAAAGTAATTGATAAAATGTCAGCAATCATTCTACTCAAAATGTTTCTGTATGTACAGTGCGTAAGAACTGAATTTTTATTTATTTTTGTAAAATTGAAAATTGATGAAATGGAGAATAATTTACAATTATCATGTTTGAGGCTGCTTCACAATTCTGCAATGGAAACAGAAAAATTAGGACCAATTGGTTTCGATTAGTGCTTTAACAGAAATTTATTTCGAACATTTTGGTCCTAGTAGGCCCGGCGTTTTTGAGAAACTGTCCGCATTTTTAATTTAAACAGAGGTCGTCTGGAGAAAAAGCAAGTATTAGTTTCAACAATTCAACATGAGTCATAATGGGGACTCCAGCGTTCATTTTAAAACCAAAACGCGCAATAACATTGTCAAGTTAACTTGAAACGAAGTCTCGGTATCTCCGTTTGAGGATAAATTTAATTTGTTACGTGATATACTCATATGCACATACTCATATACACATGCTGTTCCGATTTCGAATTGGCAGCCGGCATTACGAATTATGCATTATCTTAAAAATACATAGGTTTTTAAACTTGCATCTTTCCTTATACTAGTTGACGCTAGTTTAAAAACAGGCCGGTGCACGAGAGTGCCCTCAAAAAAGCATTGTGTGCTTAAGCAATACCTTTGAAAATGGCTGAAGTCATGGCAGGAATTTCCACGATGGGCCAGCTATCGTAGGTTATTTGACACTGATAACGGCAACCAAATTCAGTATTACACCACCACGAAACTAAATGAGTCGCTTTGCAACTGAGCAGCGTCCAAGATAAGTACTGTGTAGCCCAAACAGAGCGTTTTTGAAAAGAAGTTTTGGCCGAAATGGACGAAATGAGGAACTTACTGCAAAAAATATATGAGACTGAGTTCCCGTCTTCATACGGTACGGACTCGCCATCGATCTTAACTGCTTAACATATCACGTACTTGCCTGTAGCTAATTCTGCACAATAATCCACTTCACTCGGCAATCGAAAACGAAAAACGCTTCATTGTTGTTACGCAGTTTGGGCGTTGGACGTTCAGCCATTCTATCTGACGAGGCACACTTCATCGGAGTTAACAAGCATATTCCGGCATCTGGGGCTTCAGGCATCATCATTGGATAATGGCACGAGGAACAATGTTTCACTCAACGGTGGGCATTGTAATTGAGAAATAGATTTGGATGGCTTCTATTGCATGCAGAATGACGCGTCAAGCCACACATTCTATGCTACAATTCGTCTTTTGCGCAACTTATTGCAGATGTCTATTAGATCCCTCGGAGCTACGATTTATACCCTTTTGTGGCTAGCAGGAAACAACCAATGTTATTCTAACAATTAGGAAACGATTCAAACACTTAATTCTGCATCTCAAAGCCATAAACAAGGTGTTAGAAATTAGGTGACCGAATGCGCACCTGTAAAGCCAGCCGATGTATCCCTTTCTTAAACTCTTGAAACACTGATCACAAAGTATACGAGTATGTATTGCGTATTGTTTCGTAGCATTAAAAAAAATGTTTTTTTTTTCTCTCTTAATTACGAAAATTCCCAATTTTTTTAATTAAAGTAGTTTAATTATAACTATCAAGGTATTTCACAAAATGTACAAATATATGTTTTTTTCCTTTACAGGTTGAATCATATTTGGAGGTTAAAGGAAGTCAACTGGAACGTGAAATGGCATCAGAAATAATCTTGCACATACTGGACAAAGTGATGCAAAATTCCGTCTCTCTAAATAGTCAACAGGTATGCATCTCCACCGCAGTTAGTTAACGAGAATTTCCGGATACTTTCATTTTTGCATCGCGAAGATAAGAACTCCTAGATGAGACCGCTTTCTGTGTTCCTTCCGACCGTCTGTGGCATTTATCAGGAGCGCAACCGTTATATCCATACATACGTCCCTTATTCTGATGGAAAAGAATGACCATTATCCCAAGGCAAGGGTGTGAGTGGAGGTGTGGTTACGTTGATGCCAGCGTTTCATATCTTCTCGGTTGAACATTTAATTATGCATAAATCATCCTCGCCAGCTACGCTTTGTGATAAAAAAAAGCCCTTTCCATTTGGAATTAATTTAAAGTGAAATTTATGATGATTAAGTGTGATTCTTATGTAAAACAGGCAGTACTTGAACTGAAGCTGTTGCCTCAGGACTACTTACGGTGGCAGAGATGCAATTTATCTATGCGGACTTGAGGTGCAGGATAATTTGGAAATTCTGACTCTGAGTGGGCAATAAAATGGCATTAGTAACATCTGTTGCATTAGCATATATGTAGCTATACCGCAGTTTAATTTATTCTCTGTGTGCATGAAAAAACATGTGTAATGAGTGAACAAATGTGGGCATTGAAAAAGAATAGCTCTGTAAAATTATTTTGAGAAATGACCTGCAATCTGATGTTAGAAAATTAGAAAGAAATTCTTCATCTAAAATTGAAAGATAACATTAGGAACAACTTTAGATGAGGAAACTATGTATTTTTGTATTTAACAGCTAACAGTCAAAACCTATCTTCGGAGCCGGTAAGAAAACTGTGGGACCGCACAACGCAAGTATTTGTTTAAGAAACTAGACATAACTCTTTATTGGCTTAAGTGTCAACTAGTTTATTTTATTTTTATGATTAAGGATAGCAACATACTCGCACATGCAGTCGTCCTATAATATTTCACGGTATCTTAGGTTGCTTTTAATTTCTCTTATGGTTTCGGAAATGTATTCAACATATACAAGCCTTATCGCCATTAAGAATTGATGCCTTTTTGAAAAAGGGTTCCTATAATTGATGATGGGTTCCAAAGAACATTGCTGATGTCACACAGGCAAGTGTCACGTCAGCAATATGCTCCCATTGTGACGGGGCACCAACCTATCTTATAGTATTCTTGAAACTATAGAGACCTTAACTCACTAAAGACCTCTATATCAAAGCGTCTTAAAACTGACATTTTATTTTAAATTTCAAGGGGCACTCTTTAAAAAAAACAATTCTGCACACAAAATTTTGGAAAATTTATTATTTTGCCATTAACATTCGCGGAAAATGCCGTTAAAGTACATCATACAAAATAAAAAACGTATGTCTTTTTGTAAATAAATATAAATTATTAAAAGCACGAGTTCTGTAAATTTTGGCTTGTTTTCAAAAGCTATTAATTTTTTCTTGCTTGTCCTCTAGATATTGTTTTGTGCTAACATTATGTCCAATATCTGAAACATTAAAAAAATAAGAATTGTTCCGTTCTTGTTTAGTATCTTCTACAATAGCGTCGAATTTTCATGGACCTCTAAAATTTCGGAAAAAAAATCGCAGAGCGTGTCTGGGACATCGTAAGCAAAGATCAAAAGCTCTTAAGTAATGTTAATATGATGTGGTTTTCTGTTTTGGACAATTTTCGCGACGACTAAACCCATAATCGCAAGACCCCGAACTGTTGCAAAAACAAAAGTCATGCCAATGCCCCAAATCTTGAGAAGAGAATTCTCGAAAGTTGAATAATCTGTACGTGTCAAAATCGTATTCAAAAATGTGATAAAAATCACGCGGGAGATGTGAAGATGACAGAGGTATATAGGAAGGTGTAAGGTCTGTATTCGAATAGAGAATAGAACACTTGAAATCACAAAATTGTATCTCCAAGCTCTATAAAATGCATTCGGTATATTCTGATCATTATTCTACGAAAGCAGAATTTTTTTTTTACTTTTTCTTAAAAAGTACTAAAATAAGCTTCCAGTTAAGACTTTATTATTCACAAATTTTTAAAATTTTATAATTCTTTGGTTAGACCTAAATTTTTAGGTAAATTTACTTCTTAAGGTCATGTAGGAACAGGTAAATAAAGATCATAAATTCGGCATTGGTGGTAATGAGCGATAAATTTTTACAATTCTGTGGCCTCGTGTACTTTTGCTTTTTTGTTAATCAATGGTAGGGTGTGGCTACACTTCTACAGGTAGCCCTTTCTGTTTTTTTGATTAATGTGTGGGTACGAACAAATTTAAGTTCACTTATAAATATAGAGTTGGCAACTAATTGCGTTTTATGAGAAAATAAAAGACTATTTGTTTTTGAATGAAACGAACTAATGCTGTAATATATTGCTCATTCTGGTGACCTTTGTCATCTTTCAGGCAGCATTATAATTCCACGTTCATAAAACTTCTGATTTTTATCAGCAAGAAAACTGAACCAGGTACGAGGAGTTTTTCAATGATCGAAATAAAAAGGAATCAGATGGTGCAAGATGAGGACCATATGGTGGATGTTGCAAAACATCCCAACTAAACTCCAATCATTTTTGCCGAGTGGCCAAAAACGTATGTGGCCTTGCATTGTCATAAAAGAATACAACACCCTTTCGATTTGCCAATTCGGGCCACTTTTCTTCAATTGCATTGTTCAATTTTTCGATTGGGTGGTAAAAATTCAAAGCAAACAATTTGTAATCCCATCAACCTGATGACATAACTTTCATTTGATGCGTATTAACTTTTGATGTTGTCTGAGCTGGTTCACCTGGCTTGCGCCATCATCTGTTCCGCTTGACATTGTTTTAAAGAACCCATTTTTCATCACCAGTTATCAATCGTTTTAAAAATGGATAATTTTCATTACGTTTATTGAACAAATTACAGATGTTAATGCGTTGTGTTAAATAATTTTCTTTCAGTTCATGAGGAACTCACACGAGTATATTGTAAATAGCAAAGTTGTTTTAAGCGATTTTCATTTCATGTATGTGTGACGATCCGAATCGATTAGGGCTTTGATTTGGACGTCATCAACTTCAACTGGGCGACGGGAGCATTTTTCATCTTTGAGTAAAAACAAACCAGAATGAAATTTGATTGACTAATTCTGACACTACAGTTCTTTCAAAGCTTCGTCGCCATAACCAGCACATAACTCTTTGTGAGCTTGCGATGCGTTTTTCCTTTCCGGAAATAAACAAACAAAATATAAGGAAACTGTTCGCTTCGACAACAAACCCAAACTACACAAACGATTAGACATTTTTGTTACTGATTGACAGTTGAAGTACCAACTATCAAATTACAAAATATGTTTAACATTTTGTCAACCACATACGTCCACAAACCTTAAAATTCAACTAAAGCTATATATGAGTGAAATCCGTAATCACTTAGTTGCCCTCCAAATATAAACATACATTTGCAAATACGGGAGAGATGTGCTACAAATTGCAGCTTTTACTTATTTCTCAGTTAAGAGGAACTACTTAAGCAGCCTCTTCTTTGAAAATTGAAATGTCTGAAGGATTAGTAGATAGTTGCCTAGTAAAGAACAACTGCTATTTTTTTTATAAACTACACAAGATGATTTGAGTGACAAGTTCTTGATTTTAGAACTTTTTTGATCTTCTTTCCTGTAGCAATATTTTTTTCTATTTTACTTTATCCTTACTAATTTCCACTTCCCAGTTGTCGACGTAGCAAAGTGGGTAAGTGCCGCGATCCACACGCTGAAGTTCAATTCCGGGACTGAATATCTCGCATTTTTTCCCTGCACCACCGCTTTCGAGTTGCTCACAACACTCAATGCATATATTTTCTATGAAAGCTCAGATCTTATCGTTCTGTGGTGGTGAAAAAATGTTAGGCCCCTCTACTTGCAATAGGGGAAAAGCACGCACAACACTAGTAAATATTTTCTGAGAAAGGTAGGCCTTGCTCCATCGTGGGCTGTTGTGTCATTCAATTTATGTTCTATTTTATTAACCTCTCATCAACATTTAAGGCACTGAACTGCTATCATCATTGGTAGCGCAAACACCATCCTAAGTTCTGTTAAATAATTTTTTACACATGGAACTTAAGGTATATTTATTAATCAGTCACCTTCTTCCTTATCACCTCATTTGCGCCAGTACACACACCTATCTCTCCTACCATCACATTACTTCTATCCAAATGGGAGCAAAACTGACGGTAATGATATTTAAATTTATTTCTCTGCTCACTCAATGATTTCTCATTTGATAAATAATTTATTTTGCCCTCCGAAAGGACACGTGAAGACAACGCCATTGTTGATGTCAGCGCAATTCCGCGCCCTGCAATATATACGGATAAAATTATTTCAGGAATGTGAATTTTGTTTCGGGAAATGACAGACGATAGAAGTCTCTTCCGTATCCTGCTTCATTATCATATGACAACCCTGTGATAACATCAATTTCATAATTTTATTTCCTTCCCTTTCTGCGTTGGACGCCCGTTGGTGGAAGGCAGTGAAAGAATTATCCATTGCAATTTCAACATGACTCAGCAAGCCGCAGGGAATGTCATCGTACAACGCACGTCCCCCCCCCCTCCCAGCAATAATTCACTCCCACAAACACTTATAGCAGCACAGGTGTAGCACAGCGGTTGTATATTTTTTGCTTTCTTCTTTCATTCTTTCTTCTTTCTTTTCTTCGCCGTTTTCCTACGCGGTTTTTTTTGACAAAACAAACATTTGAATTTTGAACAGTGAAAATATTTTTCTAACCACTCAAGGGAAACAAATTTAGAGGGTGTGTTCTCTGGCTGTACACCGAAGCTTATGCGTATATGAAAGAAGTGAAAAATTCTTCCTTGTTCCCAAAACAACGGAAGCTAAGTGGCATTAGAGAACTTTAATCGAAATAAACGTAAATTAATTTTTATTGAAGCCAACACGACATCCGGAGCAGGGACGCCACACAAATAATCAAGAGTAGACGCATGCCAGTGAATGATTTAGTGCGCTCCTGTAGGGTGCAAAACTGGGGGAATAGTAAACTGAGTTGAAAAATAGGAGAAAACTTCCTGAAGTGTGTCGTAACAGCAATTCCAAGCCCCTGTAGCTACAGAACACAATCCAAAGTGTTTCCAAATTCAATTACTCATCGTAATTTAAGGGTCACTTAATAAGTAATAAGTCAACAAATTGTAACATCGAAGGGAAAAATACGGTCGAGGTGCAGCGGAAAAACCTAAAGTTGCGAAGGCTGTTATTTATTTCTGACTTGAGTTATGGCAGGATAAAATTACGAATCTGTTCTTCACATCATTGAATCTTAATATGCACATTATGTGTGCTCACTTTCAGTACTGCATCTATCCATTGTTCGGATCCAGAAAATCCCATTTGCAGTGAATGTGGACTTAACTCCGTGCAAACGTAAATCTATGCTACTTACACAGGTGAACTTACTTTTGAATGCTTCGCACTTGAGCAGCAAGTGGTAAATGAATTCTCACATTCACCCCTAGAAACCGTGAAATCGGTGCTTTCTTGAATGGTATGTTTGGTTGCACAGAATGATCAGCAAAACTTACACACAACCCTTTCGGAGGTGTACACTAGGGTTAAGTTGATAGAACAATACGTGTGCATTCGACCTGCTGAATAGGGATCTATGTCAAAGTGGAAATGGTTAAGAATTGATTTGGATATTGTATAGTCAGATTATTCAAATTTCGGAGAGAGTGGGGGATAGACCATATACTGGAAGAATAAATCTACAAAATTATATAAGACGACTAGACATAACAGCTAGATAGTTCTTAGTGTAAAATAAATCTTGTAAAGATTGATGATTGATGTACAAAACTACTCAATACAGTATTAGTGGTAATTTCGATGCCTACGTTTCGAATCTCAAAACTAAAAATGCAAAAGTTTCTTATTGAAGTCATTATTAAGCATCAGCACGCAATAGATGAGTAATAAGAAAAAATGCATAAGTGTACATATGTTCGGGCTCGCAAGTGCTCAGTTCGCGGTGTATCAGCACTCTGACAGGCGGTTCAATGTTTACAATTGTTATTGCGAATTATGGTCCGCTTTTGACTGATCACGAGGAGTGTTGTACGATAACGTTATCCCTAATGGTACGATTTTAAATATGCAAAAATTTAACTAAGGAACAATGAAATATGTGATAATTATAACCAATAGAAAATAGCTTTAATGTTTTTCAAAATATTCCCCATTAATATCTATACACTTTTGCATGCATTTGAAGCAAATGTCGAAGAACTTTTGCCACTCTTATTGAGGTATCTCCAAAATATGCATTCTGAACGCATCAACCGCTTCTTCAGGTGCAGAAAAACGTTGACCTCAACTTTTATTTTTTACGTACGGGAATAAAAAGAAGTCATTCGGTCCCAAGTCAGGACTATACGGCGGATGACGCATCAAATCGATGTTTGGAGTGCTTACAATTGCAGTTGTTTGAGCCGATGTGTGAGAGCTCGCATTGGCTTGCTGAAGAGTGATCCGTTTTCGGCGGTTGGTTTTCCTGATTTCTTGGAAGACAACTGCTAAACAAATGGTTGCGTACCACTCGGAATTGACCGTTCTGCGGTGTTCTAGTTTTTCCGAAAAAGCAGGCGACCATTTGCTTGGAAGGGCCATACAGTCGACTGCTGTTTACTTTCGGGCTCATACGCATAAATCCACGATTCATCACCTGTCACGATGTCAGAGACGTGTTTCGAAGCACCGCGATCGTATTTTTTGAGCATGTCTTTGGACCAATCGACACGAGCCTTTTTTTGAGCGATTGACAAATTGTGTGGGATCCAACGCGAACAAATTTTTTTGACGGTCAAATGTTCATGCAATATTGGATGTATGCTGGTCGCACTAGTGCCTAAGGTTGTCTCAATCTCACGATAGGTCACATGACGATCGGAACAACAATTGATTTTGGACGACCTTCACGAAATTTGTCTTGGAGTGAAATACGACCTCGGTTGAATCCACCATATTATCGATAAACAGTGGTCCTTGATGAAGCTTCATCGCCAAAAATTGAATTAAGTTCATCGATGCACTGTTGTTAAGTTAATCTACGTCGAAAGTTGTAAAAAATATTCGCACGAAAATTTCACGATTTAATTTCTGTAGACAACACAAATAGCGCTCGTATGTCAAAACGTACTGAGTATGAATAACCTCAAAAATGTCGAACTTTACGATAGAGGTGGCAGTTGCAAGATTGAAACACTAGATTTGCCCAATCCCGAAATATAAACGGCAACCTTCGTAATTTAAAATAAAAATAAACTGGTTGGTATCACTAGAAAGGAATGACCAGGGCCATTGAACGTCCAAAAAGTTCTTCAGTATCTACACACTTACTGACCTGCACTGCAACAAACTTCAATCCGCTGTAATTGACATGACACATGACAGATAATTTTATTGTTTACAAGAAATTTAAACGATTTGCGTCTCAGTTGTGTTGGAAAATTTCAAACGTGATAGTGTGATTGCTTTATATTTGGCTGGAAAACCACCAGCCCTGCAGCACCTCAACGTGAATAAATCAGCTGTCTCGAACCATATCTAGTTAACGTAATACTCGCAAAATTGCAAAACGCCATGGAGATTGTCATATAAAAACAATAACATAGACAGAAATGCTTCGGAATGTGAATGATCGAATTGAGCGTCGAAGTAGAAAAAAATGGAATATCGTTGGAACGGATGCAATACCCACTGAAATATGAACTTGAATTCAAGCCATTGAACGTCCAAAAAGTACACGATCTAAAACCGTAACAGAAAGGAAACTTTAAGTGGAAGAGTTGTTACCCTCGCACTAAAGTGCTGATGATGACGATGAGTCAATAGATGTTATTGAGAATATGTCAACAAAGTAAATGATCCGAGTTTACTTGCCAGAGAGGTCCTCCAAGAATTTTCACCACCTTACGGCCACCGGAAAGAAGGCAGTACCGATGGCGATGGTTTGGGCCACCTTCACCACCTCTGTTCGGTTCCCGTTCGTATTGTTTACGCTGGTTTCGAAATTAATCCAACAGTATAACATGAAACTGTCTTAGGGGCAATATTGAAGCCTTCATTATCATTAAACGTAGAGTTGGAAATAAGTATTTTCTAAAACGTTTTTGTTGTTACGAATGTGTGACTACATTACTACTACGTTTTGCGCTTTTTTAAAAACTTAATTTAACATAAGTTTGTACAGAAGCTGACTGACATTGTCTTATTTATGAAGACCTGACACCTAACATATCCCCAGGGGAAAATATTCCAGAAGTGTAATATCGCATAATCGCAAAACGTCAAATAAAGTGCTCGGCAAAATTGTTCAACAAGTCCTCTGTTATATGCGCTGCAAGACTTCAGCGTCTTGTTGAAGCCAGAATTCAACGAGACCATGTGTTTGCAATTTTAGGAAGCAAATAGCTCGCTAAAATAGCGCGAAAGTGGTTATAATTGACAGCAAAAAGATTTGGCTCACTTTGGTCTTCGTGTACAATCATGGCTACAGCTCCTATAGTATCTTGACTGGATTCGAATTTGCCAATACCTTTGGCAAAAATTGTTTAAGTAGGTCATGCGCACTGAAAGCGCGAATCGCAAGAAAAATATTTTTCAGAAAACTCTTATTTTCGTACAATGACTTGCCAAACGAAAGTGGACTAAAAATATAGATAGAGCCAAAAAAGTCTATTGAAAATCTAACCCTACTATGAATCACCGACATATGACATATGAACAAGGCATGAACATCAGAAAAAAAATACACTTTAAAAGGAATGTATTTTTATTTGCAACTTCATTTAATGAATAAACAAGTTTTGGAGCATTTGTCAGATCCGATATAATGACGACCAAACTGAATGGAATATTTCAAAGTTTCGTTACCTAAATGGAGAATAAGTGAAGTTATAAGTGTAGGCCAATTTAATTTTAAATTCACTTTCCGCAACTTTTATGACCCACTGTACCGGCAGACAATGTCATTGACTTTTGTGTAGGCTAGTGGTTCACACCGCTAATATACCGTTATAAGTGTAGGCCAATTTAATTTTAAATTCACTTTCCGCAACTTTTATGACCCACTGTACCGGCAGACAATGTCATTGACTTTTGTGTAGGCTAGTGGTTCACACCGCTAATATACCGCGCCATATGATGGGTTAATGACACCGAAAACTCTCCACCTTGCATACCAATTTCTACATAAGCAAGTTGTTTACTTCAATAAAGCTCACTGTTACTGCACAAGAAGAAGGAACTGTCAGTGTTTTTCGGATACAAACCTCCGTAACTTTGCTGGAGCTACATTTTTCAGAGTACCAAAACCGAACCCGAACTACGGGGGTTTAGAAAATCTTTGCGCGTTGTCAGTAAATCGGAAGCGTTGGAGTCTTTAAAAGGATGAAGGATAAATAAAAGTTAAGTTGTGTGAGTGGGGGAGTGGGGTCGATACACTTACCCACACGCAATTTTGGCCAACATAAAATAATTAATACAAGCTTTATTAATTCAAAAAATATAAAGATCCTCAACTTTTCAGCGTTTTCGCAATAACTGTTCATTTTGACCGTAGAATTAATAAATGTTGGAAAAACTTTAAAGACAAACAAACACATACAGGAATCGTCTGTCTAAAAAAAACTTCATACATACGTACTTTATTCTCGAAATCTGTAGAAAATAAACTAAAATTTCATGGTTACATAAATTTTAATTATATATATGTAAATATGACTATGTTTTCAGAATGATTTTATCGGGACTTGTGTTTCTCCATATGTCTAGGGTAAAGAGGAAAAAAGTCCCTCTTGTGCACAAATCTTATATGGGCGTTCTCCTCGAATTTGATAATTCCCATTTCCAATCCACAGTTTTGTACTTATTGGTTTTGCAGTTCATTAGTAATACTTAAGCGCATTGAAAATTATCAAAGTTGGCTTAAGTGATGCGACAAAGATTATATCCCTGAATTTCAAATACTAAAAATGTACGCAAAGAATAATAAATGCTTCTTCATTAGGTGTATGAGAGAGGATCATTGGTTCTGGAAAATTTGGGATTACGTTAAACTTCCACGACCACGACATGAATGAAGTTTAATCCTTCACCACACTTTTAATGCCGTTCCTGCTTGCAATATGGATTATTACTTTACTCTGATAAGTCAATTCATGTTTGAAAAGCTGCTTTTGTTTTGTTTTTTGTTTCATTATAACTCCCTGTAACAATCTGTGTGCAACGCAGGCAAAAAGCCAAAATATGTTATTTGTGTGAATGGCTTCTAAGGGAAATACTTTTTGCTTTTTGAAATATGATGTGTACGCAAATTGCTACAAATCGTTGAATGAATTATAAAAGTGTAATGATGTACTCTTCTTTTCCAAAATCAATAAGAAGCCTTCGACTTAGGATTACCGAAAGATCTACATTCAAAACTTGTATTCTGACAACAAATTGTGGCAATCCTTAAAATTATAAAATTAAAATTATAAAATGATTACCCGCCATGTAGTTTTGTAGATATTGCATTCGTCGCAAAGTCAATGAGCCTGGAATAACAGTTTTGAAATGTTTGTTAAATTAGAAGCGACCAATTTTGTTCAGATTTTTTTTTTTCAATTATTACCCAACGAACTGTGTGTAGTCGACTTGGCGTAGTGCAAAGTACGTTGACCCACACGCCGAAGGTCTAGGTTCGATTACCGGACGGAACACCTCGCATTTTTTCACCTGTAGGTCCCTTCTACTCGTGAGAGAACAGTAGCACACCCAACACGAGTAGCTACTGCAGAAGCTGGTCTCTGGTCCCAGTGACATTCCATTGTTATTATTTTAAAGCCATGACTTTTCTGCGATGACTGAGCTATTGATAATTCTCTCACAGTCAATCAGGACGTCACGAATAGCCATCATATCTGCCTGGACAATACTGCAAAAATGAGGAAGTCTAAAAAGACTGCCTGATTTGAATTCGTTCGATTTAAAATAAGGACTCCTCAGGGTAGATTTCATTAGCTTTTATACTGCTCAGCACATGTTTTCTCCCATTGTCGTCTGTTTGTTATTTTGATATTGTAGGCAATGTTGAAGACTAAGATTGGGAATACGTACTCTGTACTGCCTCTGTTGACGACCGATGAATGTTCAGTATACTGGCGTGGCTTCTGTCCTGCATCCTCCATTGCGAATTCTCACAAAAAATGTTCACCGGAGTGAGTTGCAAAATGATTTCTAATCCTTCAGTTGTTGTTAAATATGTTCATATCGCAGATAGATTAATGTGTGTATTCAAATAAATAAAAGAAAAATGTAATTTAATACACTCAATAAGCACAACATACACAAAATCTTCGCTCCGCTTAAACACAACAAAGGATTTTACACTCGACGTTATGAAAAGAACTTTCCTCTTAACTTAACTTTTTAACACTTTTCCTTCTCATTTCAGCAAATTAAAAAACTGCAGCTCCTGACACAGTCGGCAGCTCTTAGCCGCGAAACGATTGCAGCATCACAATTAGCTACATCAACATCGTCTACCTCGTCTTCGCCATCCTCATCTTTATCTCTATCCAGTGGTGGAACAGCTGGTGGTATGAGAATAGCTTCATCTTCGTCTTCATCCTCTTCTCACGCAGCATCCTCCTCAGTTTCATTGCCGTCATCAGCTTCAATATCAGTGTCAGCATCATCGTCCTCGTCGTCTTCCATGTCACCGTCATCGTCATCATCATCATCATCATCATCTTCTACTTCCAATAACAACGGCATGGGGGGATCTTCGTTATCATCAGGAACTAGCAGTAGGTCTACTTTATCTTCATCATCGCCTGCTGGTGGAAAATCTACGGCGGTATTTACCGAGGGTGTAGGCACTACAGTCACATTTGATGAGGAAACATTGTCTCTGGATCGGCTTAATTCACTGCGAATTTATATGAGAGCCGTGAAGACGCTGCCTTTTAATTTGCGGCTTTATGGGTGAGTGATAGAAGTTTCTTCTTTTTTAAATTTCAAATATGTCTTGTACTTTCTTATGAAAAAAAAAGTTTCAACTGATTCTCGGTACCCTGTCATTAACACTCATTACCCTTTCCGAGTTTTCCGTTGTTATCGATTCAGTAGTACCACAACAGTATTTTTAAGTGGACTAGATGAGACATCTGTATTAAATTGTGCAAGTCGTTCTCGAGGAAATGTTCAATCGATGTCTTCACATTTAAATCGTTCCACGCACGAAATAAATTCTTTATTGTTTTATAAATACTTTCCACTGTAAATGCATTTACTGGTCAATGATATGCTTAACAAGTTGCGATTTTAAAAAGAAACTTAAAACAGAGTCATTCAAACAATGTTGGCCAAACCTGTTCCAATAATATCCAACCAGGAGTTTTTTTCATTTGTGAAGCAATTAGAATGTTGATATTTCAGTCAGTAATATATGTTTAAGAAGGTATTCTATATTTTATGAGTACTTTGTTGGTCTTCTCTTGCTTTTATTACAGCATTGGCGAGACATTGACTCAGATTGATTCTTTTATGTGGAAGGAAGGATGGTGTTCCAAGCCCAGTTCTTTGATTACATTGGCGCTTCGTCGCAACCTTATGTTTCATAACTCACCATTGACACCATCGACACTATTTTCTCCGATGTACCTTTTAGCCTAAGAATTACTTCTAGTACTACCTAATTCAAAGCTCGATACTAGTATTGTATTCAATTAAGATTGTAACTTTTCTATTTAGAAAGAAGTATCCACAGACCTTCAGTTTTATGCTGCATGCCTCAGAAGATTTCAAGGCTCAGTGGCTTCTTAGATTTTTTTTGGGAAGAATCCTCTCAAATTCAACATGAAGCTGTTAATTTAATTAGTCGGAACAAAAAACAATGTTCCACATGACTTTAGTACAACTAAGATGCTCTTGAGCCAAAAGTTGTGGTTGTTCTCTGACTCTTTTTGGAAAATCCGGCTTCAGTTCTTATTTGAGTACTCTAAGTCCAACTTTCATTAATCAATCAATTAACGGACTTTTTGAATCGACGGCTGTAGAACACCAAAATACTATCTTTCATTAGTTACGTCCTTTTAAGCCTACCTGAGCTCTGCCTTTTGTTGATTGTACTTTAATTAGTTTTAGTGTATTCATCCCTCAGTATTGTACTGTCGTACTCTTTATGTCCCCTAAACTTATTAACAGACTTTCATTTTGTATTGCGCCAAAAGAAAACAAGATAGAATTTACATCAATTTTCAAATTATATCAGTAGTTTTCCATATGCCACCCTTTGACGCTAATAATGACCTTGAGACGGCCGAAGAGAGCATCATACACTGCACGCAAGTGACTTTGCGGTTTTCTGAACCTTTCCGGGCGAAGTGTTTGTTAAGGGTGGTCCAAACTTTGGTATTGTTTCAATCCAACCTTCGCCTTTAAAATACACAATCGGTGCTGCCTGCTTTCTAGTGACCGTCCGAAGGAAAGTAAATTCTCGGATGGCCATTATTAATTGGGGCTTGTAACGTAGATTTGTGTGCTTGTGCTTAAATCTCGGATAGATATATTAAATTGAATAATACATACAAAATACGAATACATGGACAATATTGTTAAATTCTAAATAATTAGAACGCAGCACATTAGAGAACTTTGCAACTTCTCTTTTAAATTGAAAAAGCACGTTGACACGTGTTTATTGCTCCTACTATGGGATTACTTTGAAGGGGATGAAATTATCTTAGAACAATGAACACTTCTGTTTTATATATAAATATAAGGTTTTATATATATAAGGTCACCGATGCGTAGTGGATAAGTGCGTCGACTCACACGCCAAGGTTAAAGGCTCGATTCCGAATTTTCTCACGGCACCACTTCTTTCGAGTTTCTGACAACACTCAAAGAGTTATAATTATCTATAAAAGGCTTCCCAAATCTCGGCGTTCGAAGTCGGTAAAAAACGGTGGGTCCACTCTACTCGTGCGAGAACAGTAGCATGCACAACACGAGTAGTTGTTGTAGAAGATAGGCCCCGGTCCCTTGTGGGATGTAGTGCCACTCAATTATTTTTATAACTTCTTATAAGGTTACATGTTAAACACAACACGAACATTAGACAAATAAATAGAAGGGGGTAGGAAAGGACATTCTGATGCACCTTGCTTTTGAATGCATAAGCATCATCATTTTCCCGTGTGATACGACTTAAAAAAGAATCTCTTTTCTTTGAAGTTCGTCCAAAATTTGGCTCAAAAGAAAATTGATATGAATTCCTAGATGAACACCAATTTTGGTTAAGCAGGGATACAACTGGTTACTTCAGCAGACTTTTGCTTGTGAAACAGCTGAGATGTTCAAGATACGGAGATGAATGGCTGTAATGATGGATCGGTTTCCTATACATAATCTTCAGGAACCATTTATGGATAATGTCCAAAAGTCGACGGTGACGGTAACGGCAAAGAAAAACCAGATAAATTGCAATATTCAAGATGTAGTCGCCCCATTGTAGGTGGTAAGTGGAATGCATTTGGAGCATAGAAAGGTTTTAAGTTTCTTCTACAACCCACCGACTTGGATAGTGAAAGTGATGCATATTTATGTATCAGGTTTCTGAGGAGTAAAATTCTACTCGATTTATTTTATCCCATTGTAGAATATTATCGAGGTATGAATTCAATGAGATAATCAAAGATAGTTTTCGATATTGGAGTGTACGGGGATGCTTTTCTCGTGGTCGCTGTACTCACATGCAGGATGGCCAAGGTGCAATTTCATCTACACAATCTGGACAGCCATCGTGTCCGATGCCATTTGACTAGGCTCATGATGACTCACGGCCTATAGAGTTTGTTTTTGAATCGTCTGCTCAACATGTCTTGAAGACAAGCAGGACCAAGGAATGAATACAAAAATCGATTTGTTAATAACAATAAGAGAGTACTCCTTCTTCTTCTTTCCAGTCCGGGGTGGAACTGGGCCTAAACCAACTTGCTTCTCCAACTAGTACGATCTCTCGTCGGCTACCTCCAATTATGCACTCTACGTTGGGTGAGGTCCTTCTCCGCTAGTGTGCACCATCTCAGCCTGGGCCGTCCTCTGTTGCGTTGCCATTGGGACTTTTCGCGCCGCAGCAGTGGTGTTCATGCCCTCTACATGACCAAGCCAACTTAAGGTTTATCCGAAGATGCTTGATTAGGCATATGCCGCCGCACAGCCTCCTCATCCGCTTTTAGTTTTGTCATAGAATGATCAAGCCATTGTACAAAGCCAGCTTAGTCCTTCGAAAGAACGCTCTATTACCCAATTGCCTCTTGAGCCCAAAAAGCAGTGATTGGTAAGGATGATTCTACGTTTGATTTCGGTACTGATGTACTTGATTACCTCGAAGTTGAAGACTCGACGACTACCTCGAAGCCAAGTGGTACGCTCCGTCCAAGATATCGGTGTTGTGTGTCCTTCATCGATGACAGCTTCGTCTTGCCCTCATTTATCGCCGAATTTATTTTAGAAGAATCCGCTTCAATGCTAGCTAACGCCTCATTAACGGCTCGCTGTGTTCATCCTATCACGTTAATGCCGTTGGTGTAAGCTAGGAGTTGAACGAACTTTTGGAAGATCGTGCCTCTGGTGTTGACTTGTGAGTTATGCACGATCTTCTTAAGAATGATGTTAAAAAAGTCATATGACAATGCGTCGCCTTGTCTAAAACGTTTTTTTGAAATTGAAGGTCTCGATGAGTTCGTTCCCGACCTTGACGGAGCAGCGAGAGTTCTCCATCGTCATCCTACACAATCTGACAAGTTTGGTAGGAATGCCAAAACTAGACATGGCCTTATATAGCTCGTATCTATGCACGACGTCTTATGCGTCCTTAAAATCGATTGATAATGGTGATCAGTATTTCTTGTGTCTTTTTCAAGATGGGCATCTGTACAGGTCAAGTTGCCATACAGCCTCCTCGCGGCTCCCCCTTGTTGTGTGGTGAACCAATGTATGCAACGAACCCATCTGCCAGAGGGCAAAATAATGGTCCTGGCCCAATAGGCTGTGAGTTGTGCGTGAGGCTAACTCCCTCACCACGTCAAACTATCCGAGTTCAGAGACAGCTACATGCATCGGATACTGACAGGTCTAATATTGATGAGACAGTACTGTTTCCTTTAAAAAATTATTATTCGAATTCCGACGTTCAGAGCCCACGAATATAGCCATATAATAACGAAATGGATTAAAAGTTTCTTTAAGAAGGTATTTGCGGAAAATAGTTGGAGACGGAAAAATTGCCTAAATTGACGGACATCGATAATACACCTATCAAGCACTGATTACTCTCTAGATAAAATTGCAAGAAAAGTGGCATCATGTGTAAACAATTCCAAAGGACACATATTTATGCCCTGAGATGTGCAAGTTAGTGGAATAAGAATCTCAATTGAATTTCTGCACACTACCCCAACTAAAATCTTCATTCCATTCATATATCATCCAATGAAATTGCATTCTAGGAAACATCTCACCCCACATACAGGATACGTAAGATAGTCTGTTTGCCTCAGAAATTTTCATTTCACTCTACATGCGAGGATCCTGTCAGACTCTTGGGAAAGAAAGTACTCGCATTTGTGTTTATTGAAACATTTGTTCGATACGAAAGGGAGTGCAACCGTAGGGCTTGAGATCCTCATATCACTGCGAAAGCGTACACATAAGTCGGGAGAACATGTCCTTCCATAAATAATTCCATTCGATGTACGAATTTCTCTTATTTCCACCCAAAAGCATAAGGCAGACACGGGCAAAGGGAAATAGAAATACGTGGCAATAACGCATGTGTATATTCGCACACATTTTGCAATTGGGTGAAAAAGTGCTCTGCCTTTCTTGAAGGCGCCCTCTGGTATCCTTGAGATTTTCATTTTACTTGGTGTAATTTCATTTGCATTTGCAACATTGCTTTCTGGATCTTTATATGGAACCACATAAATCGTATAAGTGAAGAGATTTCTGAGATTCCTGGCACCTCCGAAAGTTATGCGGGAAAAGTCGCAATCGAAAATTATGCAGATGGAGGCAAACTTATGTACGTGAATGAAGCGATGCATTTTGCATCATAGTCACGATTTTCGATTGATAAGCGCAAGTTTATGCACAGAAAACACGTCCATTAATCAGTGATGAATGAGCAAGTTTACGAAAAGTCTGAGTTGGCAAACAAATGGTGCCCACAGAAGCTTCTCAATGTTTGCATAATTTTCTTTCTAAGAAATATTCAATTCTTAATAAATTTAAGGATGAACAAGTGACTTGCTTAAATATTTGAATTGGAAGAGGATAAGATGTGGCATACTTTCTGGTTGACTCAAAACTGTTTGGGATAACCAACAGAAGGTTTCTGCAATGTGAGTGCTTTCGTAGTAAAATTTCAAATATTATTCCACCACAGTCAGCACAGAGGTTCGCTTTGATTGGCTAAGCTCTGGGTAGAAGATGACGATGGAGTAATTAAAGAAGACAGAAAGACCTTGTAATGTTTACTGAATTAGAGGAAACAACCCCTTCATCTGCTTTGAAGCATCTGGGTAGGGTTCTTACGCTTCTTTCTGAAATTACTTTGTCTGTTGGTGTCCAAAAGATATGTTGGACCACAGCCAGTGCGCCCATCAAAGAGATTTTTTCTCTACTTGTGTACCTGGTTGCAGCTCACTTGCTTTGTGTCATTAGGTGGATAGAGGTGGCAAGTCATTTGTGGTTCAAGCCCTTTTTTTTTGCTTTCTCTACATTTAAAAGGGGTGAATTGAAGATAAGTTCTTACTTGGGTGTTATGCTAACGTATGCATGCATGCAAACCTGAATCCGAAAAAATATGTTGAATTACAGAGCTGTTTTTTCGCCCCCACTTTCCATTGAAAACCTCAGCAGGAATAGAGGAGGCGGATATACCATTTATTGCACCACTTGTTCGTCCTTTCAGCTTCTGTAAAGTCAGGCCTGGAGATAGTACCAATACCAAAGAATCCTAGGGTGGCATTTATCGGTGAATATCGATCAAAAAGTGATTCAGATTTGAGTGTGGGAGTAACGAGTTTTCTTTTGGAAGCCTAAGGATAAGGCCCAATGGAAAAATTTAGAAATAAATAAATAAATGTTGTGAGCATTTGTGTAGACATCTTTCCCGATCAGTGATTTCATCAAGTATGATTCAGTGTTCGAAGCAACGTGGGCTTGGCGGGCATAAGCTGCAATTAGTGACGGGAACGGCCCCGGGGAAAAACACTCACGTGGGGATGGCAGTAGCCACAGACCTGCCCCATAAATCGCGCCGAATACGGTTATCGTTGCCGGGGAGGTGATGCGATCCGTACTAGCTCATTCGTTCAAGAACGAGTGCAATAAAATCCTGAGTCATTTTTGGATTTGAATTTAGACTGAGAGTTGGGCAAGAAACAAAAACTTCGGCAAGAAATTAAATAACGATTTGGATAATAACGTGGATACGGAATTGGATTACAAGGATTACGAAAATGACGTAGACTTAAATTGTGCAAGAACTTAGACCCGATCGGACTTTGGAAAATAATTAGATAAGGGCTTGGACAAGGACTTGAAAAAGGACTTGGAATATGGTTTGGACAAGAACTTAACCAATAACTTGTATTTGGAAAGTATTGTAGATTGCATAACAACTTGCTTAGACAAGTTCTTGTATTGGGACATGAACTTGAAAAAGATTTGCACAGGGACTTTGACAATGATTTTAATAGGGAATTGGACAAAAGGTCTTACATGGAGTTGAACAAGAACACAGGCAATGACTTGGGCAGTAACTTGTATATGTTTCAGGCCTGGACTTGAACAAGACCTTCAATTAAAGCTAGGTCTTGAGCATATCGTACTAAGAATTGGAACCCCATCATGCACAATGGAGAAGAAAACAAAATGTTTGCCTGTCTCTGTTGTCGAAAATGAGTGGCCTATTCAAAAAATAAGGTGAATTATCATTTTTCTCAACAAAAAAAAAGGTTTTTTGTTCATTTATTTTTCCCCTCAAAGTAGTCTCCGTCAGATACAATACACTTGTTTCAGAGTTTTTTTTCCAATACAATACCCTTGAGGTTTGTATCTTTCCAATCGTCGCAAAACCCCGTCCTTGCGTGCGCCTCCATCTTGGGAACAGTAAAGAGTCGTAAGGCACCGAATCTGGTGAATACGTTGTCTGAGGTATGCTTACCGTGTTGTTTTTGGCCAACAAATTATGTCAAAATTTAGCAATATTGGAATTTGGCCGATGAGAAATAATGGCTATTTTTGCTTCAAGCGAAAGTACATTACTTCCTTTTGGTGTGGTGCTCTAGAGACCTTTCTTCACTTACTAAAATAATTCCAAAAACGGGTGATAAAACTAATAAGAGAAATTAACAAGCTGATCAACTCTTAATATTACCGACGAAATGTCTTGTCTTTTTCAAACTTTTATCGATGTTTCCCCAAAAAGTGTTCAAATGACAACAGCTGTAGTCAAGAAAATACCCGCCATACACATGTTGTTCGGAATGTCCATCAGTTTTTCTAAAAACTCATTCTCAGGTGTGGAGTCAGGTTTAGGCATACGCCCATGAGCCGCACTACACGATTAAAGAAGGATTTTCCCAACTATATGTTTCCTCCCCACATTCACGAACCAAAGGCATGATCAATGTACATCTATACTTTCTTCCACTATTCATTCCGCCCCTGCTGTCGTCTGAGTTCAATCACTTAAGCAAGCGAAAGTTATAAAAAAAGATTTTGAACAAGAAGTTTGACAAGATCTCTGACTACAACTTAAACAAGAACTTGGGCAAGGGCTAACAGAAGGAATTGAACTGTTTGACAAATACTTTTATTAAGAACTGAATTACGCAAATCCCAGAATACCCAGAATGTCATGTGGCCCATTGGTCAGTCACTGTCCAGTGAAATATACAAACGAAAATATTTGTCTCCACTTTGTGTTACGGATTGAAGAGCGCTACATTATGCGTGTTAAGTGAATCACACGAGCACTCACAACAAAAGTAGCTGCTAGAGAAACTAGGTTTCGAACACCTTATTTCGAAACATGAAAACTTCATATAAAGTTTTTTAAAATTCTCGTCCTTCCCATAAATACCACAAAGAATTCCAATTTTCTTTTCAATTGTTTGTAAAAATTAAATATGTAAACAATAAATTTCCACGAAAAATACATTCATCACACATCAGTGCTAATGGATCCAAACATTTTTTTATTTCAGGGACGACCTCTTTGCCGATCAACTCTACATGGACATTTCGCAGACACCACAGCTCCAAAACATCATGGCAAACGCGACAATATTCGCCTCAGTGATATCGTATAAAAACCTAAAAAGTTTTCTGCCGAAAACCTATTACTCCCGTGGCAGGTGAGTCATGAAAATAACTACATAATATCCCAGCACGTATTTCTCTGGTCACAATAACGTGACAGTCCCTTGATTGATTTAAAATTGTCTGTGCTGGACATCTCGGACAAAATGAATCCCGCGGTGAACGGTTGGCCTGCGTCTGCCTGCTAGCCGGATAATAATTATAAGAGTATGATGCGATTATCTTCATTAAAATTGCAAGCGTCAAACTTTAGAAATAGTCACTGTAGTTACTTTTCCGCAAATCCAATTAAAAAGTCTTTGTTCATCCGGCAATAAATCCAAAACAGACCTGATTAACGTGCCCTCCGCATCGCGGGCCACGTACTATAACGAAAGCGGACCGGCAAACCAATCCAGCCGAACAACAGGATTTAATTCCCTATTTGCAGTCGCAAATTTAAACAGCAATGACAGCAGGATGTGCGCAATTAAATTTATGCAGTTTCGATATATCGATTCGATGACATATCGAACGGCATCCGTTGAATGCATTTTGACGTTGCGAGGGATTTGATTTGAAAATTTAATCCTCGCATATTGATGAAATTAGTTTTTTTTTGTGTTGCGCATTTCAGTGATTCTAAGGACGTTGATTATGTCCTAGCGTCGAGGGTTGTGCAGACGTGGCTATTTCAATCAAATCGATCGAATGATAATATGAGGGAACCATTGGATTTGCCTTTCGATGCGGGTCACGTGGATATCATATTCCAGCACGAGTCGCGAAACATAAACAGTGACTGGATACCAGTGTGTGGGTGAGTATAGAATTTGCGTACTTATAAGGAATTTTTGTTTTAAGTGAAAAATGAATGCTACTTACCAGATTATCTGTTTTTGGATGTTTGAGAGTAAGACAGGGAGTTCTTAAAAATTGAAAAATAAATTCAATCAGAAACCGGATACACGAGTGCCGGTACAAAAGATTTGAAGCTGTACAGGAAAGAGTTAAGTGACATTATGCCCAGGGTTATCCGATTGAAATAGATACCCTTACGTCGCATTACAGGTTTCAATTATTGAAGAGAATCTTCACTTTTCAAAAAGGAATAGTAATTTAATCTTAAATTGGTATTTATTCGATTTCGAGATTCGAGTGATATACGAGTAAACACATGCTGATTCATGGCATTGAGGTTCATTTTGTGTAACACTTAGCTCGTGTAAGGAAGAATATACGCCACACTTATACTTTTGTTGGTTTTTGTGAAGAAGTCTGAATAATTCTTCCTTCTTCAAAAAGGTTCTAATAAGTCCATTGTTGCGCGTGCTGTGTGGCATGTGGCACCGTCTTGATGAAACCACATGTCATGCAAGTCAAGCTCTTGCATTTCGGGCAAGAAAAAAGTTGCCCTCACCATACACAGTTACGTAACGATTCGCATCATCTTTGAAGAAGTACGAGTACGGTCCAGTGATGCCTCCAGCCCATAAACCGCACCAAACTGTGACTTTTTTTGGATGCATTGGGCCAAAAATGGGCTTCGTCAATGAACACTATTTTTCGGTAAAAAAGACAATCTTCGGCCTACTTTCCAAGGACCCATTCACCAAAAATTGTACGTTGTCGTTGTAGGTCGTTTGGCTTCAATTCTTGCACCAGCTGCATTTTGAAGGGCATCACACCTAAATCCTTCAACATAATTTTCCACGTTGTTGAGTAACAGAGGCCCAATTACTGCGAACGGCAACGAATCGATAATTGATGGTCATCATTAACACTGACCGATACAGCTGCGATATTTTCTTCAGTTCGCACTCTACGTAAGCGTGTTGGTGGTTTGATGTCCAACAATGTAAATTTGGTGCGAAATTTAGTCACAATAGCCCGAATAGTCGCTTCAGTAGTAAACTGACCATAAAATGGAAGAAGCGCGCGATGAACTTTCTTAACAGAGCACGCATTTTGATAATAAAATATATATAATTCAATAATTTGCAAGCGTTGTTCGTTTATAAGACGATTCATGGTTAAATTATTGACCAAACTGACTGTCAAACGACAGTGAAACAAAACGCGAATCGTGTGTCAACTGTTTAAACCAGTGTTGCCAAAAAGATAATAGCAAAAAAAATCACCCCTTATAATCTGTCCTTAAATAGGAAAGTTATTTTTATGTTCGTACTGTAGGAAATAAATTTTCTTCAAAAGTTATGCTTAATGAAGTTAGGGAAACACATCGCTGGAGCGTTTAGGCTCGAAAATTCATGCATTTTACTCCCAGGCAGATACCTTTAATTAAGGTCATTTCCGGGTCTCTCGGAGGGATATCAGCAAACGCTTCTGTGATAAATAGCCTATGTATTCATCTCTTACCACAGCAGCACTTGATCCAAGCAGAGGTGGGACATTGGTAAAGGAAGTGCACTGCAGTGTCTTTACTTTCTCTACAGAGTTTGCATAGGGTTTCATCACTCATCCAAAGCACACTTAAGTGCTTAGATAAGTTGAAGTGTCCCTTTAGTACGTCAACAAGCTGTCCTGCAGTTTTTCCTGTCTTTCGGACGCTCGGGAGCATGCGCTTAGTCAGCTTTCATCCTGGAGATTTATGCCATCCCTAGTTGTTCCGTTGACAGACCCAACTGTTGATGGAAGACCCAGAAAAAGAAGGATCCAATGATGCCGTGGTATCCCAAGATCCAGACAAGCCAATTTAGTCTGCCGACCAAATTAAATGATTATAATAACTGCGTCTGTTGCCGGTCGCCGTGGCGTAGTGGTAAGTGCGTCGATCACCACGTAAAAGGTCTAGGTTCGATTCCCGGACGGGACACCTCGAATTTTTTTCATGGTACCACCTCTTTCCAGTTGCTGACAATACTCAAAGAGTAATTATTGTCTATGGAAAGCTTCTCAAATCTTGCCGGTCGGAGTCGGCAAAAAATTTTAGGTCTATTCTACTCGTGAGAGAACAGTAGCACGCACGACACGAGCAGTTGTTTTAGAAGCTAGGCCCTGAAGAAACATTGTAGTGTTTTGTACCAAAAAGCCACTGAAATCATGTAAAGAATAAAGCAAAGTTGGCACATAAGCAACGTAGATATTGCATTTTGAAGGCAGACATTCATCACTAAAGAGTTATGGCTCATTTCACATAACACGTTTCCCAAAAAGAAACACGACTTCTTAGGGGCCAAATTAGCAGAATTGAATGAACCTAATTTTTTCAAACGCCCAATTTAGAGTTCCATCAGCGTCTTAGTCAGGTTCAACAAGACGTCACTTGTCTCCTTGTATTCTATCTTTGGGCAATTCGATTGAGGGACAGGAAATGACTGAAGGGACAGAACCGATTTAACGAGAAGTTTAAGATACCAATCTGTTGGATAGTAAGCTCGATGATAAAGCCATTTTTCGAGGTCATCGCATAAAATGACAACGTTTTCACATTAGCTTCATTATACAGTAACTCTTTACGATAGAATTTGATGTTCTAAGATTGTTGTTTTGCATTTCTTGAGACAGACACTGTCTCTCGTTTCCAGATGATATGACTGGATTTATGATTCACCTGATCTAAAATCACACCCGAATCAGAGAAGGAGCCAAGGACCACTTGGTGCGATGGCGACCACAAGACCCAGTTTGATGAGAAACTCCCTTCGTGAGAGACTCCCTTCGTGGGAGTCTCGTGGTGACTGTGACTTAAAACCCAACATCGAGAGCAGAATCGAGCTACATAAGCATACTGTGCTGACTGGTCAGGCTGCTCATCCTACTGAGTCAGGCCAGGCGTTTTGAGGGACTTTTCCGACTCAGTGTAGGGTTGCATTCTCAACCGGGTGCTGCGACCCAGAGAACAAAAGAGGTTTTGGAAAGGCCTCGATCAGTACCAAGATGGAATTATTGTCCATCAAGCGTGGACTCAGTTTGGTACTTGAGTAACTAAGGCATTTCCTGCGACTCTTGGAAAATGCTTCCCGTGGTATAAGCGGTCAAGGCACATTGTTACGTTTTCAAATCCCACATCTGTGTCTCGTATACAGTCATCTTTTCAATCTATACAGAACTCACAATGAGTCAAACGGGATAACTCTTGATCGGCGGGAAAAGAGACGTATAGTAAATCACCTTCAATCTGCAAAGAAATTTGTTAGTCAAATAACCTATTTGCTATAGCGAAAGCATTCCTTGCTTTCCGATATTATCATTCGCTCATAATAGTAATTGAGTGGCACCGCAGTCCACAAGGGGCCAGGGCCCAGCTTCTACAGCAACTACTCCTGTTGTGCGTGCTACTGTTCTCTCACAAGTAAAAGGGACCTACAGTTTTTTGCCGACTCCGAACCGCGAGATTTGAGAAGCTTTTCATAGTGTTGTCAGCAACCCGAAAGAGGTGGTGCCGTCAAAAAGATGCGAGATGTTCCGTACAGAAATCGAACCTGGAACCTTGGCGTGTAAATCGACGCACTTACCCACTACGCTGCGGCGACCACTTTCACTAGTACATACACTAGTCCAACATAATCTCGATATATGGCACACTATACTTTTCCCGGCTAAAGTTCACCGCTGGCCGTCCACCGCACCGAACTTATCCCAGTTCCTCTTCGTACCTCTGAAGGCCTTTTTGAACATTGAGCGAAAGAGAAAGGATTAACTCTTATGAAAGTCGATTTTTAACTTACAGTCGTTGCGAAATTTCGGAATTTCATCTATGGATTGGAAGAACAGAATCCCGAAGTGCATATCCAAAAAGGTCAATGTAAAACTCTTAAATTCCCAAAACCTCGAAATGTCCCAAGACCTCAAAATGGCAGGAACCCTAAAAAGTCTGAAACCTTGAAATGTCGCAAACATGGAAATGCAAAAATCTCCGGAATGCCTATAATCTTGAAAGGCCCAAAATCTTAAAATGCACCAACTTGAAGCCCTAATTGCCCACAATCTCGAATTGCAAAAAAAAACCGACATACCATAATTCCGAAAGGCTGTTCTGAATTTAAATAAAAATTCGGCACTTTTCTGAATTTTAGTACAGATTAAGATCTACAAAAAATGTTTAACTTTTGTCGAACAGTCTTTAGGTATCAAATGAGTACTGCACACATTCATATTTTCTCTTCCTTGTTCTTCGCCAGGGAAACTTATTGAATTACCTTTTCGACCAACAGAACAATTTTTGATATTTTGGATTCTTAGTGGTTTTTAATGCAAACATCAATCATTCAAAAAATTCACATCAGTTGTACTTGTAGGATTAAGGATTAATTTAAATTTTACATACCTAGAAGCTGCAATTGTAATTTATCCTTCCATGACAATCTAATTGTATGCTACACAGTGTTCTTAACTGTCCTTGCTATGGTACAAAATAATATCCCTGAGATACTGCAGTATCTCTTGATGTACAGAGTATACCGCCTCGTAGTGGGGTGAGTAAGCACTGAAAAGTACCCACCTTTCTGCCCCCTCATGGTCAATCAATATTCAACAGATGGTAACTTTCGTTTTTTCTACGATTTCAGTTATTGTCCTTTGCACTCACTTTCTATTCTCCTCATACGACCTCATACAAAAGTATCAGCAAAACAAATAACCGCATCATCCTGGTCAGAGATCCGTAAAATAAAGTTTACACAGTTTTCTTGAATTAAAAATTCCAGAAAATGACCAGATTGTGTTGCTTTTCCAAATTGTCAAAATAATCCAAGTTTTATATACATACCTACCGTACTACTCTCCACATTGGGAGGAGCATTTCAATTAAATTAGGTCTTCCGTGGTTGCATATGAATAAGTTGAAAAGTGCTCTGAAAACGAAACTCAACTCAAGACTAAATTTAATCTCATCTCCATTAGATTTACTTAAATATGTACATACTCAGGTGCCGTATCATCCACGTGGTATGTTTAGCCATGCACTTAATTTATCTCCGGAAACCTAAGTGCAATTAAAACGTATTTCACGAAAAGTTTATCCCATGAGGTAAACGAGGGCAGGATTGGGTTTTCACGACGTTCCTTCCTAAAATATGTGTGTATGGAGTATGAATGAATTTATGTGTATGCACACGTATATGTATGATATTTATTTTTTAAACGTGCAAAATATTAAGATAACACTTGCATTTAAATCAACAAAAAAAAATTTACTTTCAGTCACGATTATAAGGCGACGTTCGAGTCAACATGGCGCACAGACCTCTGCATCACAAAAAATCTCATGGAGAATATAACGCGGTGTATATGCCCATTATCTGGAACATTTGTGGTTCTGTTAGCAAAAAAAAATTATAACGTAAGTATTCAACTTAACTGCACTAAAACTCCCATTTTGTTTATGTGCCATGAAAATTTGTTAGTATTCCATTGAGGGAAAAGGAAGGGAAACGTTTGCTTTGTTCGTTGACTTCTGCCGGTTCCTTCTACTGTTGGTGGTCGGTAATGGTTTCTTGTCCTTCTTCTTGGCTGAAGTTCTCGTTGTCATTGTGTTACTCTACTTTTCTAGTTTTATGAGTGCGCAATGGTGGCTTTAACGGTTTCAAGAACAATTTTCAAGTCACCACAGTAGGTCTTGGTGTGGTTGTGATGTTATAAGAAAACAAAAAACAAGCAGACCAAACAAAGACTCAAATAAAACTTAAAAAATGGAAGTATCTTAGCCGTTCACACTTACGAAGTTCTCTTTCATACTTTCATTGTCCTCTATGAGGAAACGCACAGACATTTATTCCGACAAAGTTATTTCTTGGTAATTTTGTTTTGGGCTTCCTGCCACGATGCCTTCATACCTCAAGTTTCTTTTTTGTTCCATCCTTCCGCTGACAAAAGTATTGAAAATTGTTTTTCCTTTATATGGTGAAGGAAATGCGGTGTCTCGACTTTTGTAGCACTTTCTGTTCTACGTGCTTTGGAACTGCCCCTTGCATATATTGTACTACGATGAGTGTTTTTCTATTTTATTTGTAAACCCCTAAAAGATATACTAGGGAATTTGTGTTATTAATATATTCGTACAATACAAGAGATTTAACTTGCGAAAAAAATTCATTTGGAGCTTCCCGCGATTTTATTTTTCTAACATGAGTATAACCAACGTTTTCAAAAGATGTTTCGAATTTCTAAAGGAACCGACCTCATGGCCTACAGTGTCTATATTTTGTCAAATCAACCAAGGCCATAGAACGATTTAGTTTCTCCCTAATTCTTTAGTTATGCTCCGAATGATTTTTGCTTGAGAACAAACGTAACAAAAATACGCCTCCACACGGATATAATATTAAAAAAAAGAAAAAGATAATTTATAAGTGTGACAGATGAAATCAAATCAAAAGAGATTCCTCTTTGTTTAAACTTTCCTATGTTCTTAACTTTTTCATTTTCGGGGATCTTAACTGAGGTTTGGTTATTTTTTCAAATATTTTTTCAAAGGTCCCATTAAGTTGATTGGTTGTCTTTAAGGTAGACTCCAAACGACCCTGTCTGTGATTTCCAAATTAAATGTAGGTGTGAATTAATTCGATTGCCGACTAAATAAAACAGACATACGCCTGTCTGGATCACGAACTACCAGTGGATCATGGGAAACGAGAATGCCGATAAACTTGATAATCAAGGCATTCATATGGACCGAACCCACCTTGGCACTGCCCACGTCCTTAATTGACAGTTGGGTCTTCGACAGAACGAAACAACCAGAGATCGCATGACTCTCCACGATCAAGGCTAACTTGGAACATCAGCAAGATGTTCAACTTCGCAAAGCACTTAAATGAACTTGGGTTTAATTATGGTACCATATGGAACACCTGTTGAGAAGAAGATAGTGCACTTCCTCCCTCAATGTACCACCTTGGCTCGGATCAAGTGCTGATGTGGTTAGGGCTGAATACATAGGCTCTTTACCAAGAGCACTTGTTGTTGCTGTTATTGTTATTGTTACTGCCTGGTAGTACAATGGACCAGTTTGGAAGTCTGAGCACTCCACTGCAGTGTTTCTCAACTTCCAACAAAAAAAAAAAAAAAAAAAAAAAAACAGTGCTCTTGCATAATGTACCCTTGGACTGACCAGTAGAAGAAATAACCTCTGATTCCAGTGGTCGCTGTGGCGTTGTGCATAAGTGCATCGATTCACACGTCGAAGAAAAGTCTCGCCGTTCAAAGTCGGCAAAAACTGTAGGTCGCTTTCACTCGTGAGAGAACATAAATACACTCAAAACGAGTAGTTACTGTAGAAGCTAGCCCCTGGCCCTTGTGGACTGTAGTGCTACTCAATTATTACAATTATCCTTTGATTCCTTTCCTTCGCCATTCCCGCAGCATATGCTGTCGTGGTTGAGATACTTCTCCTTCTTCTTCTAGTGGCGCTACAGTCCGGGGTGGACCTAGGCGTCAACCGACATTCCTCTCCAGCCAGCACGATCTTTCGCCAGCTGCTGCCAGTTGCGCACTCCAAGTTGGTTGAAGTCTTTCTCCACTTGTATGCGCCACCTTACCCTAGGCCGTCATCTGTTGCTTTGTCCCAATGGACAAACATGGCCATCTTAAGCGTTGTATCAGAAGACGCTTGACTGGGAGCATGTAACTGTACAACCAATAGAATTCGTCGTTGAATCTTCTTCTGCAGATCAACGCAAACAGGACCAAAAATTTTTCTCTCGAAAAGAATAAGGACTTCCTCATCCGCTCTTATTAGCATCCAGATTTCCGCGCCATAGAGTAGGACTGGGATGATCGAGGTGTAATATAAAGCAACCTTAGTCCTTCGAGAGAGGGCTTTATTACTCAATTGGCTCCTGAACCCAAAGAAACAACGATTGGCAACAGTGATTCTGCGTTTGATTTCGGTACTGGCGTTGTTGTCCCTATTTACCGCGGAGCCGAGGTAGATGAAGTCCTTGACTACCTCGAAGTTTCTGCTGCCTAATGTGACGCTCTATCCGTACTTCGTTCTGTCCTCATTAACCACCAGAGCCATATTAGCCGCTTCTGCTTCAATGCCAGCAAACGCCTCATTGACTGCTCGCTGTGTTCGTCCAATCACGACCATGTCGTCGACGTAAGCGAGCAATTGAACTGACTTTTGGAAGATCGTGTTTCTGATGTTGACTTGTGAGTAACGCACGATCTTCTCTAAAATTATGTTGAAGAAGAAAACCTTTTTTGACATTGAAGGTCTCGGTGAGTTCCTTACCGACCTTGACATAGCACCAAGTGTTCTCCATCGTCATCCTACGCAATCTGACGAGTTTGGTAGGAATGCCAAAACTAGATATTTCACTGTATAGCTCGTCTCTATGCACACTGTCATGTGCGGCCTTAAAATCGACGAATAGGTGGTGAGTGCCAATTTGCACTTCTTGGGTCTTTTATAAAATCTGCCGTAGTGTGAAGATTTGGTCGATTGTGGAGTTTTCTGGCCTGAAACCACAAGGATAAGAACCTATCACGTTGTTGACGAATGGTTTCAGTCGTGCACACAATACGGCAGAGAGGATCTTTTACGCGGTGTTAAGGAGACTAATCCCTCGATTATTGGCGCAGCCAAAGTGGTCTCCTTTCTTGTGGACCGGACAGATGACGCTGAGATCGTTGAGACAGAAACTTTGTTATATTAATATTTAACATGATTGTGTCTCTTAAGTAATCAACCTCGACACCTTAAGCGTGGTTTTATCCAAAATTATATTTCTGTCGTTGTTTGCTTTTTAATGCTATTGCTACCTAATCTATTCGGTTCCACTGGTATCTAAGGAGTACTTTCTGCTTATTCTTGCATCCCCGTGTTCTTTTTTGATCAGTCAGAGGTGGCTTGATGTATTTCAGTATCAGCTTTGGAACATATCCCTGTATCTAGGAATCCAGAGCATAGAGTAGGGTTTCAAGAGGAGGATATCAATGTGCACACGAGGGTCCTCTGAATAGAATTATATTTACGAAAGGATAACAACCTTAACAATTATTTTAGGAAAGGGGCGATTTATTTCTCAACGTGGTCTCCTTTAAGTCCGATACACTTTATCCAAATGCATTCCAACTTCTTGAAACCATCGTTTTTCAAATTTCTTTCTCATTTTCTCAACTTTCTGCTAGTCGAGTGACAAATTTCCCGTCTTAAAACAAAAAAGAACTCACACGACACCACATCTGAAAAAAATGGTGAATTGGGTAGCAATTTGTTGCCGAAACTCAACGTACATATTTAGCAGTGGTTATGTGGAGGACGTGAGAAGGTGCGTTGTCATGGTAGCCGCGAAAACGGCTACGATGGAGTAAGAAATCAATGGTCTTGTATTGACAGCCACAACTTAAAGATTCGCGAGATAGCTGAGATAGTAGGCATCTCAAAAGGTCGCATGGGTTATCTTCTGCTTGGAGTATTAGGGATGTGATGGGGGTCGAAGTTGTCTACACCTTTTGTCCCCAAACGTGATCCAATTCAGAACAGTGTTTCAGTATTTGACACAGCTTTAACAACAAAAAAATTGATCCACATTTGGCCCAAGAGATAATGGCGACCGTTTTCTGAGATAAAAAACTGCGCTCAACTTCGAATGCCTGTAAAAGCCCCGAATTCAACAATCCCGAATCACTCAGAATGAACGACGGATTGCAAAAATACGACCGAAGATGAAATTGCAACGCACCGATTTTACAGCCGCAGGCAAATTGGTTGAATCGTGCGAAGTGCTAAACGATGGTATTCTAAAAATTTGCCACGTTGTGTCTAATTTTTGTATCTGAACTTGAAATTTATCTGAAACTCACTCATTTAGCAGTCAGATCGAATGAGGAGGTGTATTTTTCAAAGGAGTTAAGAAAATTTAAGCAGAACTGGTTCAAGTTTATTAAGCTTAAAGAAGATTTTGTTTCGAAAAAGGTCACCTTTAATGGGATTAATGACAGACTTGACTTTTATTTTACTAACTGCGCTCTAATTAGTTTTGAGTTTAATTTTATCATATGAAATTGTAGGTGATTCATCCTTGATATCTGCTGATTTCACTTCAAATTTCAGTTGTCGTGAACTTTAAGTTGTGTCCAAGGACAGCTAGAAAATAAGAAAAGTACTTTAATGAAAAACATCTACCCAATGCAGCTTTTCTTTAAATTATTTCATCTGAAAGTTTCGTAGTTAACCTCTATACAGATAGATCTGAAAATGTACCACAGCAACCAAAAACTTAACCTCTTATAAATAAGATTTTGCGTAGATAACCCACACAACATTCAGTCTACATATTGACATTCAATTCGGTAAAATAGAGGGAAGCTCAGATTATAAGCGTACATACATGGGCCTCCATTCATTATCCCCAACTTTGAGGGTTTCATTTAACTGTCCCTTACAACATTTAAAGTTTAGGTCTCGTAAAAGTTAAAAATTGTCAGCTTAATGATGGCAACGTGCTGCTCCTTAAATGTGTCTGCCAACATTTGCCTTTGTTAATCCCTCTTAGACGCAGGTTTTCACATCGTCTGGGGATCCATTTCACTAAACTACAACATATCCATTCTGTATATCCTTTCCGCAGATGGTCAGCAATTACTTCTGACATTTCTTCTCTGAAATAACACTGTAAATGCGTCCTTGGAGAACAGTATCAAGGTGCTGTGTACGTACATACTTTGTGTAGATATCAATGCGTGGGCATTTCATGTGTGTCTGCGCTTTGTATTTTATACCCACATGTAATTTAAGGCAAGAAAACATTGACTCACTGATTTAGGACACATTCCAACGCCAAATCCCTATTTTTTATAGATGTAACTCTTGTAAAACTTATACAAATAACAAAAATTTCAATTTTATTTGCAGACAACAACGATACGACCATCGGCACGTCCAATCTTCGTCATCATCAGTTGTGGCTGTTGCTTTCTGCAATCGTGCACCGCATTCGCTATTTTGCTGCCAATTTGGTACAATCGAAGGTGCTGCATAACGTTTCTAAAAATGCAGTTTTGCACATCAACGTCCAGTGTTATGGTTATATTTCTCCTTGGATTCCTAAAAATGCTCCCACAGGTAAGAACAAAATGTTAGCAATACGTGCTTTGAGGGTATTCCCTCTTCCATAAAATTGCATTCCACATAAAATATTCCATGAAATATGGTAAATACCACAATCTATCACAAATATTTTAGTAATGTATCCCACAGAGAAGGGAAGAGAAAGGTATTCAAAAACATATTATGACTGTGATTGAATAATAAAAGTTGGATAAGGACATCATTTGAACATCAATGGGGAACAAATTTGAGTGATTCTCTGTCAAAATAAATAATAAACGCAACGAGCAGGGATACTTTGCTTTATTTGACTTTATTTGACTCAATTCAAGTAATTTTTTTAATATGTGTCCATTGGGCGTATTAATAAACTACTATGTGTATTAAATTGAATGGAAGGTAACATAAAATAAAAAAGTCGTAACAGCAAATAGTTTGGATTTCTATTAATTTATTAGTAATATTATTTTTATTCAATTCATTTCCTTACATTTGATATAAAAGTTACTTTATCAAATAAATCTAACGATCTTAATTGTAACATATTGACTCTTTACAAGTGCCTTGTGCTTACCTAAGTTTTTTTTTTTTTTGTTATACATCGTTGTTTTATTTTTCAAATTAAGTACTAAAACCTTCATTAAACTAATTGTTGTACCTCAAAGAAAAGTAGAAAAACTTAATATTCTGTGCTGCTGCTTACTCTTAACCTAGCTTAGATATAATTATTTTATTATAAAACCTAACTACACAACCTAAATCTAGACTAAAACTTATGTCTATATACAATTGATTAAATTTAAATTTAACTCTACTTAACTACTTACATAGAAATAGTTAAGTAGAGTTAGACCGAAGCCTGCCGGCACCAAAACGGAAACCTAGTAGTAAAGTCACAATCGATGCTCAGAATCTGGAAAGATCATGTCTGCAGACTTTTAAACGGCGATGACGGCCCAAATCCCGCTGTTAGGCAATATGTTCAACTCAATTTGGACGATGATAGGCAAGAATTCCGTCCCCCTGACTTAGACGAGGTCAAGATAGCAATATCGAGACTGAAGTCGAACAAAGCTGCTGGAGCGGATGGACTGTCCGCAGCTGGGGGTCCTGTTTAAAGCAGCTGGAGGTCGGAGGAAAGCATGCATAATAAGTGGAATCTCAGCGTTGTCTGTCCGCTCCACAAGAAAGGAAACCCCTTAGATTGCGCCACCTATCGAGGGATTAGTCTCCGTATTGTGTGAGCGCCTGAAACCGTCCGTCAACGATCCTTGTGGTTTCAAAACAGAAAACTCCACAATTGACCTAATCTTCACAGTACGGCAGATCCTGGAAAAGACCCAAGAAGAAACGAAGCACATGCTGTCATCAAAGAAGGGCGCACAACATCGACGACCCAAACAGAGCGTCACATTAGATACCAGAAACTTCGAGGTAGTCAAGGACTGGGTCCACCCCGGATTGTATCGCCAAATGAAGAAGAAGAAGAACTACTAACATTAAGCTTAACTATGTCCGTAACAAAATAGTTATATTTTGCTTGTATGTTATATATACATATGCAACACGACATCTTTTTTATGATGTGTTCTTATTATACATTGTTCTATGTTTTAATTTTTTTATTATTTATTTACATTATTAATTAGAAACTCCCCTTACCTATATAATGTCCTGTAGACTTATCTGCCCCTTCCATGTGTATGGGATATTACGGGGTGTCCAATTCTAGTTCTGGTGTAACACACAGTAGAAAAGCCGTACCTTTGCAGAAACTGCTCTATCGCCTACAGAAATTGCTGTAGCGAAGGAGATAATTGTGGCTGTGAGCTACGTCCGGATTGTAGCAAAGATGTCATTTTTTTATATTTTTGTTTTTTTTCAATATTCATACTATTCAGTTATATCATACATTAGTTGTTTTGAAAGGGTCAGTGTTCGTTGGACAAAGAACATACTCTTGGCAAAATCACAGATACCTACCAAGTAAAAGTTGTCACTATAGAAAGTTGAGTTCAGTAAAATTGTTACAAAAACGATGCCAATTGGTACTTAACAAAAACTTGAGAAGGCTTAGCTATCATCATAGCACGAGATCCCTGCACTATCAGATAAAAACCTATATGGGAACATTGATAGAGGCATAATCTGCTCAATAATCACGGTACGGCGATAGAGGGCAACGAAATGGTTGGTTGGTTCTCTTGGTAGGAAAGGAGCAACGGGAATCCTGTGTAGGTCATTAACCATTCTGGTCTATAGGGGATATTCAGGGAACTAGAAATAAAAAGTCAGGTAGGATTGAACAAGGCTGGTGTAATAGAAGTTAAGATAGCTTAGCTTGATACTTACGAAAAAACTTTTTGATCTTCCCAGATGAAGAAAAATAACCTTTGTAAGTTAAAAGCATTTTAAAAAGGCACGACAAACTATACGTTTTTTGGCTTATCGAAAAAACAAAGCATTTTTCATGTTACGTACCGTGTTATCATATGCCAAATCAAACGAATCAGAAATATTTAAATAAGTTCGAGTTAGTGACAGTAAAGACACTTTTAACAAATTAAAAAAATATATAAAATCATAATATTTAATGTATATAACAAAACGTGTGTTTATAAAAACTATTATATCGATCCGAGCAAAACTTCCAACATTTCATTGTTTGGCATCTTTTTCCTTAATTTCGGCTTCAAATCAATGATTTTGTACAAGCCAAGCAATCATCATCATCAATCGAGTAGAGTTGGAGCCTGATATGAAAAGATGATGGTTACAGACAAAGCTTTAGTGACAAAGTCGAAACATGGTGATATTATTTTGCACAGTGCTGTACACCAAGCTCACACCAGTTTTTTGGAGAAAGAAATAAGTATTACGGACAATCCAATGTATTCGCTGTAGTGGATCAAATAGCAAGACGACACGAAATTTGTTCGTTTGAATAAAGTGTTTGTTTCTATTTTGGGTAAGCATTGGAATTGGTATTTCAAAAACAAAGATTAATTAAACAGAAAGGCTTTAAGGCAGAATAAACACCAAGTAAAAAAATATTAAAAGTAAAAGTTCATATTATTCGTCCGAGGTACTAGAAAAAAGTAAAAATTAACCTTAACCTTTAATTAACCTTAACCTTTGATTGAAATTAATTTAATCCTATTAAATGGACGAAATGACACACTTCGCTGTGACGTAGTGTGATCTAACTAAAGAAATATACAAGTATTTATGTAATTATTATTTTTTTTTCATTTTCATTTCCCAAACGTTGTCAAACAAAAAACAAAAAGCTGATAAAAATCATTGTAAGTCTTTTATTTCAAACGAACGAAGGCCAAGAATATTCATAGTCAACCTTTACCTCAATACATTAATTTATTAAATTTAAAACAAAAGGACATCTGCAAAATCCATAACACACTCTAGATTAAATTTATTCTGCTTTTCTTGTTGTTCATGTACGACGTCATCATCGTACCACATCATCGTTCATTCTTTGTCTATTGACACACACAACAAGAAGAAGGACCACATGAATTATTGAGCACAAAGCACACCTTATTATTGGACACAAAACACTTAGAATATGTTGTCTTATTTGAAGTACTCTCTGGCTAGAACACACACCATCTCAGATACAATCATTGAGCATTGTTTGTACGCCATTCTTCTTCATTCACTTTGTTGACATTTCAAATCTTTTCAACGTTCTCAGTCTATGTGAGTACATCTGCTGTCTGTATTACAGACTGCCATGAATGATGTTGTTTAAAGCGTTTCTTTGTTTTCTTTCATGATTTAGTGTGCTGCTGGTGTCAGTGCTTAAGCGCTTTAAGTAGATAATCTCTTTGTGGAGCATTCGGATCGTAACTAAACCTATCATTCAATGATTGTGGTTTCACACATGCTATTGTTAGACATTATCAACTGATTTCGCGATTTTATTTTGCAGTGTAGCAGATGTTAAATATGTTACATGAAATATCAGATTGAGGGATTACTTTTTTTTTCCCTATTGTATTGAGTTGAACCTTGAACAGACTATGACACACGCAATGCTAATTAGGAGTTCGTATGGAACCTTGTTCTTTTAATATACTTTGTATTTTCATTCGTTTTGAGTTTCCGTGTTGACCATATCTACTTGCCTAGATATTACATAAAAGAAAGAATAAATGATATTTATCCTGCATCCGTACGACAAACCATAAAATGCATTTGTCGTTGTTTTACCGATACTGAATTTCAAACATGGAGAACTGTTTACTCGTAAAAGTTATTCAGTCGATCGAACTATTTCGATTCTGGGATTGTCTTGTTTGTCGGCTTGCTACGAAGTCTATTCCAACAATCAAGATCTGAAATATTAATAAACAGAGTCAATTAATTTCGTCTAAAGTTGGTAGCACTGGCAATGGATAACAATTATAAAAAATTAAAGGTTGCCCCTTATCGCGTAGAAGGTAATGATTATGTTACTCAGGTAATCGTTAGAATTATGACAATATACGGAGAAAATAAAAACATCACTAACGCTGTAAATCCTTTCAATCAAAGTACTGCACGGTCAGTCAAAAATATTGCTCCTGGACGTGCTTTGTTGGTGTTTATTGTTTATCGATTTTCTGGCGTCCACAGCAATTAAACGTATTGTACACCTCCTAATGACATATTTGGGTTTTCGTCTCCATTTTTAGTAAAGTTTAACTGACACGACAATGGGAGACCGCTGACCATTCGCTTGTATTAAATACAGACAATTTCAAAGACATTTTCTTCAGCAATGAGGCACATTTTTCGGCAGGTGGGCATAAAACCCACAAGAGGTGCCGTGGTATTCAGAAAATAATAACTGTTATATATATATATATATGTATATCCTATGATAAATCGGTCAGGATTTTTTAAAATACGCCAATGAACGAACGATCACAGTCAGTTTATGGTCGACAGATTACCGTCTTTGTTGAAGATTAAGACCTGACCGAAATGTGTTTCCGACAAGATGGGCTAACAGGCCTTACAACTCTTCCAATAATGACTTTTTCTGAGACGTGTAATTTCACATTTTGTGGAAGTTTAATTGACCACCTTGATCATACGATATGATGCCGTTACATCTTTTTCTAAGGAGCTACGCCAAAGGCTATATTCTTGCGAATCATGCCCGAAAGCATTAAATACTAGTATTTCTCAATTTATTGCACGCGATGCGGGAAAATGTGATACCTAAAAAGAATCGCATGCTTCGAATTCCTAAGGCGACCAATGTCTGTAAGTTCGTCGCCCCCCACGAAGAAAGTCTAAATTCGATTCCCGGACCGGATACCTCGCATTTTTTTACAGCACCACATCTGGCAACACTTAAAGAGCACTAATTATCTATGAATAGCTTCTCAAAACTCTCTGTTCTGAGTCGGCAAAAAACTGAACGTCCCTTTAACTCGTGAGAGAACAGTAGCACCCACAACACGAGCAGTTGTTGTAGAAGCTAGGCCCTGGTCCCTTGTGGACTACAGTGCCACTCAATTATAATTATTATTGAACGCTTTTAATTCGAAGCCGATAATTTAATTACTTAATACAATTTACGATTGAGGGTTACCATCGACATGATTACATTTGAAGCGCCTGGAATGACAAGTTTGTAGTAAAATTATTAGATTTTAGACCAATTATCATGATAGTCGGGAATTTAATGGTATCCTTATTAAGAGAAGTCTTACAAAGTGTCTCATGTTTACTTTTAGGCATACAGGTATTATAGTCAAGGTGCTTACACTATGGCACCCTAATTGTTATTCATATTTTCTCGTCGTTCATTCAGCTTCTAAAGTAGTCGATGTAATTGCTCAGTTCCACTTTAAGTATTGCACTAATGTTCGTACTTCACTTCGTTTTAGGCTCAACAATAACTTGGTTATTTGCTATTGGCTCGGGTACTGACTGGGCCTGCATCGATTTGCCACTTCTTGTTTTATATTATATCTTCCTTCTAAAGTAGCTTACTGGAGTACGTGCGTAATTTTTGTCATCTCCAACCCTTACTTAGCGTACGCATTCTCAATATGATCGCCAAGGACTTCAGTATATCCCAGTTACCACCATTTTCACTGAGAATCCTTGAAGTTATGAGGTGTCAGAAATATACTGAAAACGCTCCTACAAATCCATGAACTCGTCACTATCCCCCCAAATGTTTGCATAAACTTAAAGCCCACTGTTGTACCAAAAGCCACGCAAATGAATGTCATTTCCCATGCAAAACCGACTCTTTACTCCTAGTTACAAGAAATGCCCTCTTGGCTATTGGAATAAAAAAAATCAATAAGACATGACTCAGAACAGTCTTTATAAATAATCAAAAAATGATTGGGATTACGTATACAATCCACAGAACACAATCTTATGCGGTTACATTTGCAATTTAAAATGTATTTATTACTCAAAATTCCATTCTGTCATGAGAATCAATTTTTCTGCACAATATGCTTTATTTCCGACAATCTGTTTCGCTGCTCTGTCGCAGGTGGGTGGGAGAGGGAGAAAATATTTAGTCCGGAAGAGTGAGCATCCCTGCGAAAATCTTAGATTTTGAACGCTCCTACATTATTCATGCTAGACAACAAAATGTGAAGTTGCTTTGCAAGCGGATTTTTCCACTTAATTTATGTTCGTTCCCCAAAAATGTTTAACAATATCCAACCAAAGCTTCGTTCTGCTATTGTATCTTTGTCACCATCGTTTTACAAGTCTCTTCGAAACGAACATGAATTTTGTAAGAGTATTGTTTCAAGTGAAATCTTTTCCGCAAACTGCTTCATTTTACAAAAAGACGGCAAATTAAGCTTGTTTCCTTAGAGTTTTTCTTTCACGCATATATTTAATTCATATTAAGTAAGAAGAAAATTCAATGGCCTATGTTGTTAATGTTTTCTGCCCTTTAAATGTACACGCTTCCATTCCGGATAATTAATCTCCACGTGTTTGCCAAATTGTAAATGGAAAAGGACATATTCTACGTTAGAACCCTTCACCATACTAAATTGAAGATCGCCGAATAAATCACCAAAGCAAACTAGTTTTCATCAGATATTTGGCATACCTAGTAATGCAATCAATCGCTCCACCAAACTGAAACTGTTCCGCTTCGAATAAGTGCTGTTATATGGGAAAGCACTTCAAGAAAATGAAAAGCGTTTGTTAGAAGTCAGTAGCGCTGTAGACAGATATGTACAGGTGGCTGTTCCAAAGTGAGAACTCAATTAGCACAGGTCGCGGTTTACTTCACACAGCCCTATGAGGCGATAGTTTAGAAGTGAATGATGAAAACCTGTCACATCGCAAATTGTACAGGGAAATTCGCCAGTACTATTTTTTTTTCTTTTTTTAACTTTATGGTCACTTGCGACTTACCCTGTCCTATGGCATTACATTTAGTTATAATTAAACCATTGTCAACAGACAGATTTCCACCTGCAAGTACTTAGCCCAACCGCATGATGGTGACACTACTCGGTGTAATTTCATACAGTACATTCAAGTAGACAGCCACTGTCAAAATATTTGACGAATCGACGGCGTGTAGAAGCGGAACGAAGTGGAAAGAAAAGCAAGGACAGTGATTAAAATCTGTTTTTATCTTTTCAATTCTTCCTGAGAAGAAAATCAAAGACCACTTGGATGCTGTGTACGGTGACACTTTTCCTTCAATAGTGGCCAATAAGAATTTGTTTAAGGATTCTCAACGTCCGTTTTTGTTGAACTTCGTCTAGGTGTCCCGCAAACGGCTATCACGGAGGTTGTCTAATTGATTGAATTAGTGATTGGAAGTGCGCGGAATCCGCGACACATGCGACACAAAAGACCTTGTAGAATATAACGTCTGTGAAATATTCGATGTGGGAGTGCAAGGCAACCTTGAGACCACTTAAGAGCAGTGTTTGACGTTTCGCCGTCGATAGTAACACGAGGAGCAGTCGCAACACTAGACATAAAGGAGCAAATGAGGTCATGAGAGGGCGAGGCCTATCTTATCGACCAGAAAGGTGATGGCCACCCTTTTTCGGGCTTGACAGGGTCTGATCTATATCGACAACCTGAAGAAAGGTAAAACGGCATCAAGGCACTACTTCGCCGAATTATCAGGCAAACTCTTGGCTGAATTACAGAAAAAAACTGTCCCATTTAGTGAAAAGAATAATGCCCGTGACCATGACATCGCACCCACTCACACCCTTACCATCAACACACCCAAGTTGTTAAAATATGTTAACACTACGAACTGCTGCCCCCATCCAGTGGAGAATACGGATTTGGCTTTTTTTCAAACTTCAAAAGATCACTTGCTGGGCAGAAATTTTTTTCGAAAGTAGAACGAAACACTTTCATACTTCTGGAAGTTGATTATCAATTTCCACTTGTCACAAAACTGTTGAATCTTCTAGATCTAGTTGCGCTGCAAAAAGATGTTAATGACATCAATCTTCGGCGTTGTCTGGTATGCGACACAATCGTCAGCGTACACGATCAACTGCTGTATGGAGCCAATAAATTCAAGTGGTGAAGATATGACTTTTTTGATAATCTTTCCAGAAACCTTGTTCATGCAAAATGGGAGACTTATCGATTAAAGATTTATCGAAAGTGGGTAAACTTTGTTCCCTCTCGGGAGACCGTTTTGCATTGCTCCGGGTAATCGGCATTATTCAGTGCATTGTTAAACAAGATTCTTGAACCGCCTTAACGCAGCACAATATTCGCTATTCAGTCTATTCCTATCCACTTTTTGTTCTTTAGAGCATTTAAGATACTGTTGCGTATTCGCGGATTCGGAAAGACCCAACGATGGCAAGAAAACTCTGGATTTTAAATGAAAAATGCCAAGAACAATTTGTAGTACGCTATTTATTTCGTAACCTCCCAAAAACCACTTCGTGTGCTTGATCGCACGAGAGAGAGAGACAGTCGTCTGCTTCTTGTGACAGCTACGAAAGAGACTGTCAAGTGCAGTTGCTGTCAAAATCGGCAAAACTAGTTCGGGCGCTTTCGCAAATGCGTAACAATACCATTGTGATCGTAATTTGAAAACTTTGAAAACGATAATGTCATTAAATCCAACTTGAGCCTTATTTTCGTCATTGAACCTTGTAATACGGATTCTTAAAACGCATTTGTTGTATTAAATTCCGAAGACTGAAAAAGTTAATCATAGATCTGTTCTACAAGGTGTGATTCCGCCTACGAGAGTCGTTGTCAGAATAAATTTCCAATCCTCCCCTTCAAGTATTTCCCCGCAATACTCGCCTTGCTAGGAATGCCCACCCGTTCACCCTTAAGCCCACCTTCGGACGTACAGTTAAGTTAAGATACTCGTTCTTCAGCTGCACTACACGAATATCGAATGCTCTTCCCAGTACAACTTTTTCCCCTCATGACAATCAACAATCCACCTGCTGTGACTTAATTCCGGTCACTTAAGGGTACTAAATATTCCCTTTAGCGTGCGCCAATTATAAAAAAAAAAGAAATTGTTATTGTTGATCATCCTCAACCATAAAAAATTAATTGTCTAGCACTATCCCGTCCAGATCGATGCCAACTGATATCAAAATCTTTACGTTATCCGCAGTTCTGTGTCGATCAGCTTTCAAATCGGTGTGACCCTTCCTTCAAAAGGTTCAGTTGATTTGGGAAAACGCCCGAATCTTGTGTCCCCAATATGAATTAATCGCAGTTTGATAATCCACTCGAATTAACCTTTGGAGGTTCTTCGTCTGCGACTTGAACGAACTAAGTTTCTAATCGTCTCGGTCCGTGAAGCGTCCATAGAGTCTTTTTCGTCTCGACAGCAGTCTGGTTTTTTGCACGTGCAGCACGTTGATTGTATTGTTCCGAAATTCCATTGTCATCTGTGATCGGTGATAACTTAGGAAACATTGTATGCGTAGAATGTTTAGTACTATGTAGTTTTCATTTGTTTCAGAAACGAGTCAACCTCTTCGTTGGCCAGGTTTATGTTAAATGCGGTCGATTTTTGAAGCTTACATTTCCCGAACAAAATTTACCAAAAAAATGTTAGGTACTATGTTCTTTCACTGCTATATTCTCGAGTGCATCACCTTTTGAGTTTGAGAAAGATTTTCGAAAATAATTAGCAATGACGCCGAAAGGCAAAAATAAATATATCGATAGTTTAACTTAGAGCGCTTGCATAGAGCCAGTAATTAGTAATAGGATTTCATTTCAGTCGTACCTAGGTTAAGCGTTTTGTACCTAGTTTTAAAATACTATCAGATAAAAAATAAAAAAAGCCTTTTAAACTAAACTAAATTAATTGAGAAAGATTTTGGACCTTCGACAGAAGGTTTTCTAGAAGCCTTCGTCGTCTTATAAAAAGTTGTACAAGTGTAAGTGTCCCCTACAGCTTCTAAGCAATAACATTTCATGTGGAAGAGCCAATGTTTCTCCCAATTGGTTCGAAACTGTTAAATTTAGACGGGTACAATTGAAAATGAATAGATGGAAGTCTCTCTACGCTAATGTTGGGAGTAAGCTGGCACTGATGCTAATGTAACTCTACTAGCAGCCATCATGTGAAGAAATCTAATTGAATCAAATAACTTATACGCATAATTGGTCCGAAAAAATGAACTTAGACAGAACCTAGATAAGCTTACATATATCACGATGTCCTATTACCCTAGGTCCGTTCTGATTCTGTGTTATTACAATAACACAGTTTATTTTTTATATTCATTAAACTCTCTAAGCTGGTGTCAACATAACTTTGTGTCGTCACCTTTTCCATTGACAAGCAACCAGTTCATAATACTGCTCTCAGCTCCCTGTCATCATTACGCACATTTGTAGCAACGTATGTATGCATGCATACCATCACCGACAGCTAGTTCTGATGTCCAAACATGCGATAATGAAATAATAACAGAGTCCGTCGTTGGGCGAGTGATTGTTTCATTTACACTGAAGTCGAAAAGTATTCAACATATGTTCGGTATTTGTGCAATGCGCTTAGAAATTGTTTATTTATACAGATATTGTTCGATTTTTGTTGTTTTATTATATATTTTGGTTCCAGAATATGTTGCTTGTATATATATAAATAATTTAAAAAAAAATAAGAAAGTTGCGGGATAGTGCTTAAATGCGTCACTGTCATTTGTGGTGTCGATGATATGACTTTATTCATTTTAAATTGCATAAAAAATACCTCACATTTTCTTTAATGGCTCTGCCTCTTTCGACTTTGTGACAACTTTCAAGGATTACTAATTGTCTATAAAAAGCTTCTTAAACTTCGCCGCTTGGAGCGTGCAATAAACTGTATGCCCCTCTATTCGCCAAAGAACAAAAGCACGCACAGCACAGGTTGATGTCAAAGAAACTAGGACTTTGTCCCTTGTAGGTACACATTTTTTTCAAATTAGGTCCTTGCGATGATAAAACGAAACTAATCTAAATTATGCACAAAATCTTGTCTTCAAATTCCTTACACCTTTGAACTGAATTTGATTTCTTTTCAAATTTTTAATTTAAATCACCACCCGCCGAATACTTTTGTTCAGCAATGTATCCACATCAGTGTTTTGGTAACGTTTGACTCTCCAATATCCGTCCACAAGTGTCCTTTCACTTTGCACTTAACCACGAATATGCACATTGTGGGGATACACGATTATTAGGCGTTGCGAATCCACGCAACCATAATGATATTTTCATCACTTGTTTGTCTATGCATACACAGAAACATGCATACGTCTGTATATGAATCCTGATTTGGGAAACAATCGATTACGGTTTGGATTACAATTGCAGTCATCATTCAGGCAACAACCTTAATTAATTTGGAGCGCTTGCCAGACAAATGTGTTAATTCAATCTAATTTGAGTTCAGATTGAGGTGCATTCGGAATTTGGTCCTGGAGTGCGTTTTGTTACAAATGTAAATGAAAATTAATAGAAACGAAGAATGGTTTTGAAATTTTGTAAAACAAACAGTTATCACATAGAAATGTAAAACTTTGGGAAGAGTAGTAGTTTGTCTCTTGAAATAATTCCCCATCTGCTGGAACTGTGTACCTGTACCGTAATTTTAAGTTTTTCGCGGGAGGGACCACCGGATTAAACAATGCTTTAATTACGTTTCTGCCTTTATTTTCCTTTTATTTCCTCCTATACATATACCTAAAGTAAAAACAATATTTTCAATGCATTGAGTGACACTAAAGCCAAGAAGTTGCTGAAGAAGGTGGCCTTGTTCTTGCTTCTTCAGCTGGCAACTGCAAGCGGCGACATTTGAGAAGCTTTTTATGAACACTTAACTTTGTTTTATCAGCAACTCGAAAGAAAAAACGGAATGTTAGTGCCGGTAAAGAACGTGCGAGTCGACGTACTTACCCACTAAGCCACTGCAGCCACATCCCAGGAGTTACCAGTCCTAATAGTTATCTCACTTAAATTTATTCTGCATACTTATTGTAACTTCGCTATTTCCCGGCGGTCATACCCATGTATCAATCGTTTCACAAATCTAAAAGTTTTCGCACATGACTCGAAATGCATATCTCCCCCCAAGCACATGGTTCTTCTCGAACCAATACCAAATGTGGTCATCGATTATTACGCACTGACGATGCAGATGTCCGCACCTCCGATGGGCGTTATTTATTATTCTGAATGAGTTGTGAAAATGGAAATTTTTGCTGCCGTTTTTCTGCATACCTCCCAATATTTGATGTGTGTTGTTCATCCGCAATATTTGAATCCTTTTGCTGCCAATATTTTTGAAGGGAGTACCCCTGTTGTTCAACCTGAGCTGAAGACACACTTGTAGCTACCTTTAGGTCTTGACTATTCTGTGAAGTATGGTAGATATATATATATATATATAACCCATTAACCGCCAGCAGTATATAAATACAACTTTGAGAAGACCTCCTTAAAGATGTCCTTGGTACATCTTTTTAGACAGATCTAATGTACCATCTGCACATGCTTAACAAATTAAAACAAGTTCAGAGAAGTATAAAAAAGACAAAAGGAAATTGTATATGTAAACACTCCGACTTCCTTGTTATAACATACGAGGTCTTATCAAAAAATAAGTTGAATTTTATTTTTTTTTCAAAAAATATTTATTTATTCATAAATTTCTTTTTTTGTACCCCTCAAAGTAGTCCTCCCTATATAAAACAATTATGCCAGCGTATTTTCCAATCTTCAACGCAGTTCTTGTATGCCCTTGAGCTTTCTTAGCAATTCAGTTTGTATCTCCTCAAACGTCGCCAAACGCCGCGGCGTCCTTTCATGGGTCTCATCAATCTTGGGAACAAGAAAAAATCACATGGGGGACAAATCGGGTGAAGATCGCCATTGAATTAAAATAATTTAAATTTTCAAACGAACTTCGCTACCACACGCTTCATGCTCAAAATTTCCAAAAAATTTGCATAGCATTAGCCAACCGATATGCCAACATCTTCAGCAACTTTCTCATCTTTATCCATGACAAGCGTCGTCTTTCACATTTTCTTGAAATTCCTTGAAAAATTTGAACTACTCGCAAACATTTTTTTTTTACTCAGATAACACTCACTGTAGGCCACTTTTTCGACAACACACGGAGCCGCCGAACACGCAAAACACGTCAACACACGTCGGCATATGTCCGAGACGAGTGCACCAACATAACAAAATGTACAAATCGATAATCGAATTTACGTAGCCGGCGAAATTTGTTTTCAGATCTTGTATGATCTGCGTCTGCTACTTCTTATTCAGTCCTCTCCTCTGCTGATGACAATACTCTTAGCATTTTATATTCATTTCTTGGTCCACGCCTCCTCTTGGCCGTATACTGCAAATGACTATGTCTGTTAAGCACATTAAATATCCACATTTGGAGCACAATCAAATGGAATAAAACAACAGAGTGAGACTTAACGCATTCAAAAATCAATACTGTCTAGTATCTACTATCACTCAAGCATGAGTTATTGACGGACATGATAGCACTCCTGACGTTGAAACTGAAAAACTTTCTATCCTCAGTATGTGCATTAACACAATAGGCGGGACGATCGCATATTTGTTGCGAAAAATGTTGTGAAATGTCTAGATTTCTAAAAATGGTGCAAGTAATATATCATCCCCTCTAACTTGTTTACAACATGTAAGCTTGTACATCACCCACATCTGGTTTGGTGATCTAAACAACCCTCTTCATCTAATGGATATTTACCATATGCAAGTGGTAAAACAAAAAGGAGACATAAATATTGCTAAGTCAATCGGGACGAATTGCAGAAATGTTTCGTCATTGTCACACTTTAATCGCTATTTCAAGAAAAGATGCAAAAATGACGACAGCTGCATTCATCCGCTTTAAGAATTCACCCGCAATACACTCATCGCTCGGAATGCCCATCAGTTTACCCTTAAGCCATCTTTCAGACGTACAGTCATGTGTAGAGACTCGTTCTTTAACCACACCACACGAATATGGAATGCACTTCCCAACTTTCCCGCGCTTTATAACCCTCAGGCTTTTAAGACCAAAGTGCATCGGATCTCCTCTTTCTCTCTTCCTTCGGTCTGTGATATGACTTGACTTCATACTCGCAATGCCTTTTGCAGTATTTTAAACGTTCAGAATGGAGTTGGTTAGACTGCGTAGCGCATGAAGTAATTAAAAAAAAATGAATAGTTTAGATAGGGTTTCGGACAGATTCATCGTAAGGTTTGATATATAATGTCAAATGAAGCACAGACATTTTCAATTGATCCAAAAATGTTACATTTCCTTTGAGGGAATAATTTATGGCATTTACTTGATATCATATAAATGTTGGCCACGACTACGTTTGAGGTGGTCCAAGCAAAAGGTCAAATTTTAACCGATCTCTTCTAGCATAGGGACTGGTTTTGTCGTGTATAACAGGAGTAATAGTGCCTCTCACAGCATCAATAGGTCGGCTATTCCTCAAGACCTGAAACTTTACATGTACCCATAGAAAATAGTCCAAAGTTGCTATTACGCACGATCTAGACGATCAACTGAACGCAGTAAAACGTGAAAATCAGTGCTTACCAAAATAGTTTCTCACCAAGTTCATTTTTTCATGCACAACGCAATATACGATGGCCTAAGTTGAGATGGCGCACACTAGTATATAGAAGGATCACAACCCATTTGGAGCGCATAATTGGAGAAAGCAGGAGAGAGATCATGCTAGCTGGAGAGGCATATTGATAGAGGCCAAGGGCCAGGGCCCTGGACTGCTGTCATGGCCGATCTGCTTACAACGACGAAGAATCGATTCGTCACAATCTTCGGGTAAACTCTCAATTAAAGCTGCTACAGTAGCTAGATGCTGAGAGTGTACATCTCAGTCTCTTTGTTACGTGCTGGATTTGGCCGAACTATTTAAGTATCATTCACTTATATAAACTGGGACTCGAGTTTTCGAATATTATTGACAGCACTAGTCTCAATAGATAGCTTTCCGCCTTGACTTGTCATCGGTTCCAAATAAAAATGGCGAAACAGTTTGGTAGAAGTCACGCGTGATATGTCAGAAAAATCTGCTGAAAATTAAAAATTTAAATGGATGGATAATTAAAGATGTATAAATGAAAAAAAGGAGAACTCTTAATACAGATGACAGTCATTGTAACAAATATCTGACAGCTGTAGAGTCGGGTTATGTTACGCTCAGGTCCACCTCGGACTTTAGCTCCAACCAAAGATCAACCAAGACTCGTACAAAGCCTTAGGATTTTTTGTTAATACACCCCATTTTCCGTTGTCTCCTTTCAGAGAAAAGACTTCGCTTCTTATAGCAAATCTAGTTTATTATTCATGTGACAGATTAAGTTTGAAGATCAAACTCACTATAGATTAAGGGTACGCGTGAAATTGATTGACAATTCGAAAAACATAGCATAAGTGTGCATAAAATAAACACTTAAGCCTCTTTATAACTTAATGTACAACAAAGAAAAAATGATCCTCATTCTCATACACCACAATAGGTTATTCTGTCCACCCACCAAGTTTTCAAAACAAACCACCAAAGCAGTTGTGATTTTTATTGAATACTTTTTATTTAAAAGTCTGCTGGTCGTTGTTATATTTAAGTCAAGTGAGGTTATAGGGCGCAGGCAATTCAATGAAGAGCCAACCGCACTAGACCAAAGCAGTTGTCAACGCAATCATTGAATAAACTCCATGTTTCTTTGTTTGCCATGACAATGGCAGCGGCAAAAGCACTGTTCGCTGCTCACAACTTTTCTACAATAGAACTATTCGCTACACAATAGCCTAACCGACACGGAAGTGGAGAGTAGATATAGATCATTTAATAGTTCCCATTGTGATTTTCTGTTGCAATAATTGCACACTGTATTATCTCTAATCTTGGCGCGTTTCGTGGTCAGTCCAGAGCTCTTCAAAAGGCAATTGTGTTGAAAAAGAGCATTGTTCTTGGGTGCCAATATACTGAACATGCACAGTTACATTGTCTTTAAGGACCTACAGCCAAGTTCCTACTTGTGAAAGATATTACTCACAAACTTCTGAGTGTAATGGTTATAACTTTTCACACAAAATTTTAAGCGCTTAATTTCAAAAGCAAACGATTGTCAAGATTTATCGTTAAATTCTAGCAACAGCAGGCAAAACCAACTAAGATAGTGCTCCGACTATACGGTTGTATCTATCATCAAGTATCATCAGGAATTTTGTGAAACGCTGGCTTGCCACTAAATTATGCGATGTCTTTCATTACATCATATTTTTGACAACCGCAGCTCTATCCCTTATCAAGCAGCCAACCAGTCAGTCAATCCATTTAACCCTTCATTCCACATAAAAAAAAAAACAATTAAGTCCCTTCTAGCAATCCATCTCAGGCGATTTTCGTTTTTAATTAACTTTTGAGAAAATTGCAACACGTGTCGCATGATTAACGATAACAACGCGAAATATGATTTTCTGTGTGTTTCATCATCCTCTCTCACTTTCACTGGAAAGACCGCGTCGTCGTTGTCGTCGTCGGTCGTGAAGAAAACTTTCTATCACACTGCTACGTCGCAGCGTGTGTTGAAGAGTTTTGGTAACCCCAATTTAAGCGAGGGTAACGCGCCCCAATCTCCGTAATCGAACTTAAATTAAACTGTAACACAAAGTTGATCTGCGCATCAGTGGCACATTTCCGTCAGCTTTCCAAGTTCAGTGAAGAGTTCTCTGTGACGAGGAGATGATTGAAATTTTACTGTTGAATTTGAAAGATAAAGAATCCGAAGGATTTTTCTAAGCCGAATAGAATTTTGTCTTTGGAGATTTAATGTCTGCTCCTCTCTGCAGTGTAAGAAATGTTTAATTTAATTCGCAGATTCGAATTGTAAATTTTGTAAATAAATCCCATTATCGGATATGCGTAAATACAATTTAACCATCAGAATAAAAATATTTTAATTTGGAATAATTATTTCAATTGGCTGTTCGTGCCGAAATTATGGATCCCATTATTGTCCATTTCCAACGCGTTGCAAACCTACACGGATGTGTGTACATGTGTGAATTCAAGTGCACTCACGCACTCCAGAAGTACTTACAAATATACATGGAACTACAGGACGAGCATACATAGCTCGCAGAAATATGAATATTCATACACACTGGTCTGTCTTCGCGTCCCCATTTTAATAATATTTTTTTAAGTTTCGGATTTTTATTAAATTCAACCAAGTATATGATGGAGCAGCACAGCAAGAGCCCAAGGAATCCATTAATTCTAGTGAATTGTTTTTGAAATGAAAATATTGCCTCGAGTTGAATCGTCTCGCAGTAATATTTCAATTTACTCGGTTCCCTTTACTGTGTAAGTGCTGTGGATTGAGTGCGTCTGCGTTAATGTTAAAATAAGAATCATTGTTTTGCTGAAGGATCGGTTTGCTCTTCAGTCGAGGAGGTAATATTTTTCCTTGATTAAATTAAAACAAGGTGTAAAAGGCTACTAGGTTGTTTTTGTTTTAAAATATAAGAAAGGCTCTCTTGATTCAAAAATGTATCTTTTTTAGAATCATACAAAAATATAAAATTCCATAATTCTTAGAGTGAACCAAGGGGACAGGTATTAGTCAAACGAAGCCATAATAAGTTCGTGAAAGGCGGAAGAACTGCGAAAGGAACAGAGAAACAAGAAATAAATACAATGAGCATTATTTGCATTTTCATTTAAAAGCAGATGTAGGTAGTTATTCGGCGTTATTCTTGCTCTAATCCTGAGACTGTAGTCCAAACATAGTTGAAAAAAAAATTAAAAATCTTAAATCTTGCCGCTCATTAAAATGGTTAGCTGACGCTTAAACTTGCTGCCTCTTTGCCGCTCGCCGCTCCTTGCATGGCCAGGGCCTTACGCAAACTAAAGAAAAATAAATCTCAAATATTTGGATTTCTTAATCACAAACAACAGTTTGGAACTGTCTTAAAGTTTCCTTGACAACATAACATTTACTAAGGACCCACTTAGGTCAAAAGCAACAACTTGAAATTGAGGATTGATAAAAAACATACCTCGAAATTGAGTCCTAAGCATTAGTTGTTTGTAATTAAAGGAAACCCGAATACTAGAAGTAAGACTTTCAGATGAAATGCTTAATCATCAACAAGAGAGCTGCAAAATCGTCTCTAGTATGGTTTACAGTCAAAGAAAATTTCATCATCAAATGAAAAGCATAACGGCATTTTAATGAAGCAGGAAAAAACAATTTCGCTTTTACAATTCAGTAGTTTTAGATATGCTCTCCGAAATTGTTTATTTTTTTTAAATATTTTGTCATATTTAATCATAGTTTGCTAATCATTACATTTAATGATAATATGGCAAAATTTAAAAAAAAAATGACAACTACTTATTACAGTCGTTTGTAAAAGTGTTCTGATGAAGCGCAATGATAACAGAAAAAGGAAAACGTTGCTGTTCTCTGTTGCGTTGTCACAGTGGATCAGATTCGACGACTTTATGGACCGGAGCAATGGTGTCCATACGCTCCACATGGCCTAGCCATCTTAAGCGTTGTTTTCGGAGACGCTTGACTAGGCGCATGTCGCTGTACAGCCCATAGAGTTCGTCGTTAAAGCTTGTCCTAAAGATGCCATCAACGCAAACAGGACCAACGATCATACGTAGAATTTTCCTCTCGAAAAGACTAACTCTTTCGTCTTTCGTACCGTCCAAGTTTCAGCGCCGTGAAGTAGGACCGGAATGATCAAGCTGCTGTACAAAACCAGTTTAGACCTTCGAGATTGGGTTTTATTACTCAATTGCCTCTTTAGCTCAAAGAAGCAGTGATTGGCAATAGTGATTCGGCGTTTGATTTCAGTACTGGTGCTGTTGTCCTTGTTTACCACGGAGCCGAGGTAGACGAAGTCCTTGACTACCTTTAAGTTTTTGCTGCCTAGTGTGACGCAATGTCCGAGACGTCGATGTCGTGCATCCTTCTTTGATGACAGCATGTACTTCGTTTTGCCCTCATTAACCACCAGACCCATTTTAGCCGCTTCTGCTTCAATGTCAGTCCATGTCGTCGGCGTAAGCTAGCAATTGAGCTGACTTTTGGAAGATCGTGCCTCTGGGGTTGACTTGTGAGTTACGCACGATCTTCTCAAGGATTACGTTGTTTAAAACTTTGTCAAAAATCTTTTCTGACATTGAAGGTCTCGGTGAGTTCGTTGGCGACCTTGACGGAGCAACGAGAGTTCTCCATCGTCTCCTACATAATTTTACGAGTTTGGTAGGAATGCCAAAACTAAACATGGCACTGTATAGCTCGTCTCTATGCACACTGTCTTGGACGTGAAATCGACGAATAGTTGGTGAGTGTCGATTTGCACTTCTAAGGTCTTTTTCAGGATCTGCCTTGATCTTTGAAGGGGTCTCCATTCTTGTGGACCGGACAGACGACATTGAGATTCCACTCATCGGGCATCCTCCGACCATATCTTACAGATGAGCTGGTGCATGCGCCCAACCAAGTCATCTCCAGCTGCTGTAAACAGTTCAGCGGACAGTCCATCCGCCCCAGCAGCTTTGTTCGACTTCAGTCTCGATATTGCTATCTTGACCTCGTCGAAGTCGGGGGACAAAATTATTGCCTATCATCGTTCAAATAAGGAGGAAAATTCTGCCTAACATTGGGATTTGGGCCGCCATCACCGTTTAAAAGTCTGCAGAAATGATCTTTCCAGATTCTCAGCATCTACTACTAGTTCAATTGTGTCAATACCAATTCTTTGCTGACGATGTTAATAAAGCTTGTTGGGCTTACAATTAAACGTTTACATTTTTCTAGCTCAGTAAATTTCCTGATTTATAAAGGCCCAGGACAGAAAAATGACAACTTAAAGTAACTCCTAACTGTAAAATTTCGTCTGTTGACATGAACCTTTAGTAATTACTTAGATTTTCAGACCAGTATATGGTATTTATAATTGGTGTTCCTGAAAATAGTTTAACTGCCGATGAAATATAATATGCAACAAATTATTTGGAAGTTTACCCTAGTTTTATGCAAGTTTCAGTGAATACCGTCCCCAGTCGCTGTATAGCCTAGACCTTGCGTCATTCCATTATTATTCGCTCTGCTCAGTTCAATATAGCTTCGCCGATTAGTACTTCGCCAACAAGTACTTCTCCAATAATGATGAAGTCAAATATTGTATCGATTCAGAGCGCGGAATTTATCCCTAAAGAGAAAAATGGGAAAATGTATACAGAAATAAAAAAAAGTTTGAAAATTTATTTATCAAAATAAAATATTTTTACTTTAAAAATTTAAAATAACCGGTACACATTCACAACTTCACATTGCAGCGTAATTTCGCTATATGATCAAAATGCCCCACTGTAAGGGCTGGCGTAGTTTGTAAATGCCGGAGATCGTAGGCTTGATTCCTGGACTGGAAATGTTTTCAGTATCCATCTCCTTCCACGTCTGACAACACTCAAAGAGAATCAATTGTCTACGAAAAGCTTACTGAATTTCTGCGTATTCGACAATAAACTGTAGGGACCTTATTCTACCTCTGAGAGAACAATAGGAAGTTGCTGAGCCAAATTAAGTAAATTAAAATGCTTTTTGGCTAACAAAATTTTTTGAAATGATATAAAGTGAGAAACATATTTTTCTTTTATCCATCAGAGCACTTTTCGATATTAGACATAGATTTTCTACGCGAGATAAGAAAAAGTCTTTTGAACTTTGCTCATATGTCCGCAATGTTTTGATTCTAAGTTCATGCTAGTACATAACAACAAAATCTCAAAGATAGGACCATTTATCGCACCACTAATTTTTTTTCTTACACTGATTGTACAATTTTTTCCTATATATAGATTTCGTTGTTAAATTTTTTCAATCGGTAACTGCACCGAAAAATACCGAGCCATTTTGTATTGGCCATCCGAAAGCAGTCTGGTTTGAAATTTCGTTTCGTATATTGTTATTAAACTATCTTGATCTCATTTTCTTTCATTGCATAATTTAGTCTATTGCAAAACACTCAACAACAAGCTGCAAACATAATCTTTGGATTGAAACTATGTGTTTTTAAAATTCGATCATTGTCTATGACGCTGTCCACATTTAAACCATTGATGGGAAAGAAGGAAGCGATTAAAACCGTAAATAGATTGTTAACTAGCTTTAACCAAAAATAATAAAACAAATGATGTATACATTGGCTTATGCCAGCGGAATCTGTATCAATTTAATTGACGAAGAGTACGCCTTCATTATCCCATTTAACAAAACCCACTTTCGCCGTCACAACTTCTTTATATATTACATACAAATACACACATACATGCATACATCGGATTACTGTTATGAAAGGAAGCTGCAAAGTGGAAGAAAATTATCAAATACTTCTAATTGAAATTTTACCTTAAATCCGCCACAACGCGTTCATGAGAGCCTTGGTTCTTCAAGTCCCATCAAAGGAGTAATACCGCTTGGAAAATCTGAAATATTAAAGGGAATCCAACCAACAAAACAAACATTCTTCCATTAACCTTAGACCGAAAGCCGAAAAATGTACAAATGCGAGAGTAACTCGTTTGCAATGGCTGTGTTGGTTTACGCGAGGAATTGCCACCCTTTTTCAGGATCCCCCTTATTTGTGTTAGTACGAAAGTGATGGCGTGTGTGAGTGTTCACGCACTCAAGCAAATACCAGCTTTTTGCGGTACACATTCATCCGCCAGTCAGGATTACTAAAGCATTTTTTTCTATATATTTTTTTCTTCACCTTTTTTTCGTGTAAAGAGGAATACGTTTTAAAGGGGGCCTAAGCGTTTTCGTAGTCCCTTTCTTTAACGCAGGATGTTCTAAAAGATATACTTTCCTTAATACTGCTATAAAGTTGGCAGAGGGTCAAGTCAGCCGCTAAAGAGGAGAGCCTCAAATGATTCAAGCAGAGTGAAAAACTGAAGAAACCTAAATTGTAAGCTGATTTAAAGAGTTAATACGCATTATTTCATCTACAATGCCCCTCTCACTCGAATAGGATGTTTTACAATTGAAGTAGCTGTGTACATTTCTGCACAAGAATGTGTGTCACTGTGTAAAACGTACATATGTACAGCCAAGTTGTTGCGTAGCCAAGGAAAATGCAAAGAAAAATAATAATAATAACAAATACGGCCTTTGAGAACCAAACAGTTGAATAAAGGGATAATATTTGAATTATTAATTAATCCTCTGGAGGCATTCCGGATGATTGTTGGGAACATCTCTAGTATACAGTCCACAGCCCTTATTCGCAAACAAACACAAGAGAGACGAGTTAACGAGAATAAAAATAAATTCCCACTTGTACACTCCCAAATGTAATAAATTCCTGAGTCCCTGGCCCCATGAAACTACTAAACAAGTTTAAGGCAACAATCTTAGGATTAGTAACGAACGTATACTACAAAGAACAGACAATCCCACACAGAGGAGGCATCTTTCATCTCCGAATAATTATATCAGACGGTCACTGGAGAGCGACGACACGGGAAGAAGAACAGAAAATTAGAGCCTGTTGAATTTTTCATCTGCTTATCCCTACGAGTGGACAGTTAGTGACTTTCTGAGAGCAACAGAAATGAGTCGAGATGAGTCAGAGCCGGGATGTTGATACCATTTTTTATCTCTCGTGTTTTCTATGTACTCCGTTTCATTAGGGGCAGCAACAAAAGCAACAAGGCCAATTTGTTTCTTTCGCCGGCCCAGCGCTAAATAATTGATACCGAAGAGGCGAGCGCTTTTTTTTCTGGCATGACCCTGTACATATGTATTCTTGTTGCTTCATCTTGAATTTGAGTGTAACGCTGTCAGAGGGGAATGAAGTATTCATTTGATCACATAAAAGCTTTTGTACACCTGTTTCGGCAAATTATCATAAATCCTTTTACGTTTATGCCTGATTCTATCCCGAGGGGGCTTACAATTAATTTACTTTCACTTCTTAGGGAAATTTATAGAAACATTCAAAGATATTTATAGAAGGCCTACACGGTCTTATATACACCGTGGCTGCAGACATATATTGCCTCGAGCATCTTTTCCAAATGTCATGAAATACAAAGCAAACATATGTGCAAGGAATAGACGTTGTTTCTGTGCTCATAATTGCTGGCACAAACCAAAAACAAATTTGTTGAATCCGCGTGACAGGCTTACCGCATTTCCAAATTAGTTTTGAATCAACTTTTCATACGAACATAATTGGATTGTTGTATGGACATGCACACTGTGGTCTCCAAAGGCTTCACCTTGCATTTGAGTGCGGTACATTTTGGAGACAATTTCTCTCCGTAAAATAGTTTTCGCGTTGTTGGCCTTTCTCACAGGCATGTGTGGATATGTAAATTTTCTTGATTGCTGAAACTTTGCATTCGTATCAGAACAGCAGAAGTTTTTCCCGTCGCAACAGTACCAGAGGTGTTGTTTGTGATTCACACAGAGATGCCTGTTTGCTCAACTAACTTTATAAAGGTTGATTGATTCAACGTTCCCATTCTGTAGCCTTGTTCGTGTATTCATGATTCACAGTACAGCTTGAGGTCAGTTTGGAGTTTCATATGTGAATCGTAGAAATGAAACGATTTCACTGCTTGAGCAAAAACTCATCAAACGTCATCGCTTGATTGTTTTCTAAACAAACATATTTTTGATAACTAAGTTGTTAGCCATAACATATATCCTCTCCTAACAAAACTTGTTCGGCTTAAAGTTGCAGACGGTTATAACTAGGGTCGGGGGATATTTTATATATCTGAAAAGTAATTTCATATTGCCTGGTATGCCTAACTTTCAAAGGCATGAACACTGTGAATGCGCATATGCCATTCATAACACTGTAAGAAATGTTTTCAAAATTAATCAATTTAAGAGCTGATTTGTGTTTTGAATTCAATTTCAAAAAATTCAATAGAAATTAACTAAAGGGTTTTCCAATAAAATGCAAGATATTTACGATATTTTAAAATTCATCGGCTTGGAGTACAATCGCAACATTTATGAACGGAACACGAGCTCGTTCATATGACCACGGGGGCACATATGCAGTCGATTCGTTGGACCCAATCTTTAACACCTAGGAAACACATTTCGGCCGAAACGGCTGCAATTTCTCCTGGCTCTGAGCTCTGCCTAGGGCGTCGACTGGTTCCAATAAAACAATAGCAAAACTTAACCCCACAAAAATAGCCAAATGGCATTAAATCGGACGAAGGAGGCTGCCAATCGACTGGCCCATTTCACGAGGCAACACACTCACTTTACTTACTTTCGAATAAATCGACTGAACGTGTGCTGTGTGGCACCACCATCTTGCTGCTACATGTTTTCCAGTCCATATCTTCCAAATCGGATCAAAAATAAACGGGAATCATGTCGGGATAACGCCGATTCTTCACAGTAACGTGACGATATAGCCCAATAACACTACGCTAACTGCACCAAACAATTACTTTCTGTGGATGATGTGTTGATTCATAAAGCACATGTGGATTTTCACGATAAACTTTTGGCTCAATGGGCAAAAGTGAGCTTCGTCACTACTTTTTGAGTGTTGTCAGCAACTCGAAAGAAGTGATGCTGTGAAATAATGCGCGGTGTCCCGTCCGAAATCGAACCCGCATTTACCACTACGCCACGGCGACCATGAATAAACCCTGAACGGCAGAGATATTTTCGACACTTCGACCAAACCGTTGTGTCAATGTCAAATTATTGCACTTAACTCGCTATTGCCTGTCGACTAGTGCTAGAGTTTCAACAGAAAATTGGTGTTAACGCTCTAAAGTTGTCACCGCTCACTGACTCCGAATTTCGGTAGAAAACTTGTTTAATTTGCAGACATTGCTCGATTGTGCAGTTTACCGTGTTGAAAATGCAATAATTCTTCGATGCTTATTGAAAGAGTGTATTCACAAATTAAATTCAAAGTTGTCAAGTCCCTATTGGAAACCGCCTTATAAGAAAACACTCAAATATGTAATAATTTGCGAAAGCTGAGTCATGAATATTTGATTTGAACTTGGTGGACCCTCTTGTGGTTTTTTGAAACTGATGACAGTTTTTTATTCCAAATCTTGGCAGAAAATCAGCAGTATACCTCGGCAGAAGTTAGTCACCGTACGTTTCAACAACCTTGGGAAATACTCAAAACATATTTCCAAAGTTAGTGATGTGTTGCTTTTCTGAAAAGAAGTTTTGGCTGATGAAGCACCCACGGCAACTGATGTACGCAAATTCTTGTCAAAAGTCCATGAAACTAATATACAAGTGGACACCATTCATGGCCCCCTCACTTACAGATCAGAGTGCAGCTTTTGTCGCCAAAATTGTGAGAGTCAATTCACGAATATTAGCTCATCTTTGCATTGATTTTAGCAGGCCAACATATCAAGTACTAGTTTGAGGAGAACACTATAGTATACAAATGTTTACGTTTACGAGTTCCAATTTACTCAGCAAGCGCCTAAGAAATCCGGCCGTTATAATTAAAAGAAGAGAAACTAATGCGAGAATGACAGTTTGGTGCGTCACTTTCTTTTTCGGAAATGAGACTGGGAACAACGTTGTGGCATTACAAAGCCATGTTAGCCGACGTTCAAATGAATCTGAAAACATGGACGGCATCTGGTTTAAGCACGATTGCGCGCCACGTCCCACATCCCATACGTCAGTCGATCTTTTACTCAGCGAACTCTAAATCGTGTTATCAGCTGCCTTGGCGATGCCGACTTTTGGTTCGGAGCTGCGATTTGATCCCTTTAGATTTCTATGCCAAACATCCGGAAACGATTTAATCACCTATTGAGCTAAGGTGATCCAGTATAATCCTTGAGCAAAAGTCAGAAACCGTCAAAACGGTTTTGGAAAATTGTTTTGATAGAGAGAGACACTTATGCAACGCCAGCTGAGGTAGTCACTTGGATGTTGTATTTGGTATAAAATGGGAATGCATGTTCTTGTATTTTTGAAATAAAAATAATAACTTCATTAGATGTCCCCCTTTTTGCACTCTCGAATAGTAGTTCACAAGTACGTTATTTAAATAAATACATCACATCGAATCTACTATAGTCACTGAAGTAGCGTAGGCAATACGCGGTTCGACTCTTGCTGGGGATACTTTCGAATGGCAGCCAGGATTTTAGTTTACATCGCATTTTTGACTGTTGCTCCTTTTCCTACTTGCTGACAACACTGTAAGAGTATTTATTTTCTATAAAAAAATTTGTAAAACTCTAGGTCTCTTCACGCGTAAGAGACTTTAGCATCCACTCCCTTACGATCTGCGCTATCCAATGCATGTATTAGGTATTTATTTATTTACGTGACCATTCCGAAACACGGTACATTGGAAAATAATTTAATGGTGACTTAAGCAAGCAATATGAAAGTGCAGTTATGGGAATAAGAACCGTTGCGTTCATGCAGTTACGATTAATCCAATTGGCGGCGACTGTCAAAAGAATGTGCGATATCCCCTATGGTAAGAAACCTCACAATCGGGCACAGAAAAGGATTTTTAATATATGTTAGGAGTGTCCCAAGAAGAACACAAGATTTAAATTTTGAATAAAACGCAGATATTTAAAAAAATCGTGAATTCTTTATTATATCGTAAAGTAGATAGGATGGGGTTATGAGTGGAATAACAAATAGACCAGATGGCCGCCGCGGCTTTGCTGGCACATACGCGATCTTTTAACGAAATTTTCAATGACCGTTTTGCATAAATGCCGCGGTATTTCATTAATGCAGCGTCCAATTTCCTCTTTTTAGGCTTAGGTTGTCGTCGGCTTATTCGCATAATGGTGTTAAATCGCATGGTCTAGGCGGCCAATTCTGGTCTCCAAAACGCGAAATAACACGACCGGGAAATGACTGATGCTGGCTGTATGAGATGTGGCGCCGTCTTGTTGAAACCACATCCCCTCCACATTAATTTCTTCAATTCTAGGCACGAAAAAATTGGTTATCATTTCACGATACCGACCACCATTGACTGTTTGTGCTTGACCTGACTCATTTTCATATAAAAAGGTCCAATGATTCCTCCAGCCCAAAATCCACACCACGCAGTCACACGTTGAGGATGCATTTTCTTCTCGTGAATCGCTCGAGGATTTTCCTCGCCCCAAATGCGACAATTCTGCCTATTGACTTGATGGTTTCGTCGGAAATGTGCCTCGTCACTAAAGATGATTTTATCGGCAAAATCAGCATTTTCATGTTGTCTCTCTTTCATGTTGAATTGAATTGAATTGAATATTATCTTCTTCCTTCTACTAACAAACAAAAATAATTGACAATTCGAATGGCGCCAAATTTAAATCTTGCGTTCTTGTTGGGACACCCTTTACAAATGTAGAGGGGATTACAACTAATCTAGAAGTGTATGATGTATAATTTCTTACATAAAATATAAAGGCTGATTCATCGCGGGATTGAATTTAAAATGTATTTAATAATTGTATTTCCGGTTAAAAGAGCAAATTTATGGCAATCACTTTTTGAAAGTGATATCATGTACATGTTGATCATAATTTCGTCTGAGGTGGTGTATTAAAAAGGTTAAATTTTTGGCGACTGCTATCTCCCGGCTTTGAAAGCGGCAAGCGTTACTGGTTTATTATTGAAGACCTGAAGGTTTACATATCCCCAGAGATATGAGTTCAAAGGTATCATATCGCACTTTATGTTTCGTTCCAGGAGCTATATACATCGTAGCGCCTTCACTTTGAAACCAGAGCTCACTAAGACCAAGTGCTTGAATTTCATTAAGCACATAGTCCGTTGACTTGGAAAATCTGCTAAGAACGACAACGAATTGATTCTTCACAATATTCGGCGATAGTCTCGCTTAGTGCTGGATGTTATCTAAGCAGTCGAATACAATCCGCAAATGTAAACTGCGACTCAAATTTCTGAAAGACAATTGTTCTTTAAGTGATTCGATTATTTGCACCGTTTGTTCCTCGATTCAAACGAAAATACATTTCTCTCTCAGAATTTGCAGACGCTGTTGCCGTTTGTGTCTATTCATAATGACTTGCCAAACGATACTGCACAAAAATGGCAAAGCTGTTTAAAAGGTGTTACATGTGTTCTGACAAGGACAACCGATTGAAAATCAAACCTCACGATAATTCCCTTAATGTTATGATCGCCGACTCTAAAGAACTTTTGGAACTGTGAGTGTTACAATAACAGAAGCCAAAGCATCGGTGTTGCAACTTCCAAGAGAACTAACTATTTTTTTGAGGTGAGAAAATGTATACCACGCGAAACCTACAACTGGTGGGCCAGGTCCATTGTTTAAACCATCCCGCAGAGGGGTATAGCTGCATATATCGGTTATTGTGGTGTCTACTCAAGGAGCGCTGTAAGGATTTGACATGTGTCAACCTGACATCTGAACAACAGGGATTGGTTTGTCATCCTTGCCGAGTTGAGTGTGACCAGCAACGTTGTGTGCGTAGGCCAATGCCCGTCAAATCATATTGTATATCAAAGGTAGTAACAATACACTTTGCTTGTAATAAAGACCTAGTGCTTTATCTCTTTAAAAAATCATAGACGCCTGCTTTTACTTGCGTTACGGTCGACTTGTTTCTTGGATGTCTTTTGTACTCTCGCGTGAGTGAGGGACATGATGCACAGGGAACATGGTAAAATATTTACGAGGCTTAAGAACGTGACGTCACCCCTAGCGCATAAAAACTTTAACTTTGCACTGTCAAAATGTCCTCTTAGCCGAATTGTGTTTTTTTATTTGTATTCAATGTGACTGGAAGTACTAAAGCGAAGGGTTGCAGAGGGGTATTAGTGCAACACTTTTACACAAATCTCACAATCTTTTGTTAATTGATAAATGCCTATCGATTATCTCCGTATTCTCCTTAGTCTAGGAACATCTATCACACTGCGGGCATAACCTATGAATTTATTGCAGCTTCATCGATGGTCTATAAAACAAAAATCGTAATTTATTTTCTATCGATTGTTGAGTTGATTTTCCTAAGCAATAAAACCGCAATCCATGTCGGCACTCTTACAATTTATTACACGGCTTTTGATTTCTGTGGCAAATAGCCAAAAGAAATTTATGATAGTGCAAACATTTTTGCGATGCGGCTTCACACTGAGGGGACTTTTTATAGCTGCTATCCTAGATGTGTACATTTTTCATTGAACGATGCTAAACAGGTTTTCTATTAGCATGGAAATGAAAATAAATAGAAATGTGTTTTCTTTTTTTTGTGATTTTGAAATTGTGCTCGAACGTCTATCGCAATATCACCGTATTTTAACTTTTCCTAAACATTGAGCCGTTCATAGATAATACCTTTTTGAACTTCGTCATTGCTGGAGAATGTAAGTACGGGTAGATAAGATGCCGTGCTCGTTTATAGATTTGAATTAAATCATCATCACGATACTCCTCGGTGAACAATGTTCCCTTTCCCAGCGACTCCACTTTATCTGGAGGTACGCTTCAGGCGGGTGTGAACGGGCGGGTTTGTGAACTAGAACTAAGGAATAGATTGAAAAGGAACCTTATTTCCGCTCCCTCGTATGATTCAACTGAGTAGAAGATATACTTTTCCTTTTTCTTCTTAGAAAAGAATAAAACTTCTGCTGAAAACCATGACGAAGACAGTGAAACCTTGAACGTGTGCCCTGTTGACAACGCCTGTTGCATGGTTTTGCAATTTACTAACACTAACAGGAAAATAATGATTTGCCTATTCAAGAACATCTGCATAGAAAGGATAAGGGTAAACCCATAATCTCGAATTCGCCCACATTTACCAAAAGTAAAGCGTTTTTTAATATGGACTTCACAACTTTGAATTTAATTTGGGACCGCAATCTTTCACTAACCATCGACTTGTTACTGTCAATTCGTTAACACCAATTTCAGTTGTATTTCTCGTCTTTGTAGACAAACAACAGCAAGTTTAGTGCAGGGAGTTTACATATTCGCTGTGTGATGTTGCCATGTCAGGGAGACAACGGTTTGATCGTAGTGTCGAATGTATGGCTGTTCTTCAGGCGTTTTTTTTTTTTTTTTAAGTTTAAAAAGTATTTTTTTTTTATTTTGAGTTTCATTTGCATTAAATCTAGATATAAAATACTTAAACTAGCTATAATAACTTTTATTTTAATTAAAACTATCTTACTGGCTCCATGCGAGCACTCTAAGTTAATCTATGAATTTTTTATAATTGCCTTTCAGCTTCTGTGTTTGGTATGTTCTTCAGGCGTTCATAGCAAACGATTGAAACTGACTGCGCCTCAAATTTTCCATCCGCTTAGTCCAGTATTGGCCTACTCAAATGCGTCAATTGAAGCGGGCTTGTTTGTATAGACATTAGCTTTAACATAGCCCCACAAAAAATAGTCTAAGGGCGTTAAATCGCACGATCTAGGCAGCCAATTGACCGGTCCCGAACGTGAAATAAAATGTTCACCGAACTCGCCTCTCAATAAGTCAATTGTTGCGCGTGCTGTGTGGCATGTGGCACCGTCTTGTGGAAACCACATGTCATGCAAGTCAAGCTCTTGCATTTTGGGCAAAAAAAGTTTCGCATTATCTTTGAAGAATTACGGTCCAATGATGCCACCAGCACGTAAACCGCACCAAACTGTGACTTTTTCAGGATGCATTGGTAGCTCTCGTAATTCTTCTGGCTGATATTCACTCCAAAATCGACAATTCTGCTTATTTACGTACCCGTTGAGCCAGAAATTAATTAACCATAAAATGGAAAAAGCGCGCGACGAACTTTCTTAATAGAGCACGCATACTGATAATAAAATTCAATAATTTGCAAGCGTTGTTCGTTTTTTACACGATTCATGGTTAAATTATAAACCAAACTGAAGATGTTTGACAGTGAAATAAAACACAATGCGCGCGTCAGCTGTTCAAACCAGTGTTGCCAAAAAGATAATAGCTAAAAAATCACCCTCTATAATATTAATAAGACTTGGTCACTCTACTAGTATATACTCAATGGTGTGCTTTGCCTAGCCACGGTGTCAGTAGTTTTCCCCAAATACTATCCTAAGGTTCTGGATAGTATTTCGAGCCACCTTGGTTCTTCTGGTTTCAGCCCTCATAATGCCCTTTTGATTTTTCCATATTTGAATGCGACATATTGTTGCACATCAATATTGGTGAAACACCTCGAAGAGAGAAAGGGCCAGTAAACGGAGTTGTGGCGGTTATCATTGCTACGAGTAGGATGTCTGCCTTTTCATTCCCTTTGTGGCTATTATGTCCCACCATCCATACCAGATTTAACGTATTATTCTCTACTAGGGTCTTCACCTACCCTATGACATTCCCAGACAGTCCTGATGCGGAATATTAAGCTACGTAGAGCTTTAGAGTTGATCGACTGTCTGAGAGTATTAATATTTTCTGTTTGTTCAGGTTTCTCTTAGGCAAATGAACTGTCAATATTACAATGAACTAATGAACTACTTTTTATTAAAATAAATTAAACACACGTTAAATCGTGTACCTCATGAAAGAGTGTAATAGTCGTATGCAACAACTGCATGTAGGAGCTGTAATACAACAAACAACTTAAGGCACACATAAGTCTTTATTAAAACTGCATTTGTCGATCGAAAAGCTGTTTCCTATATCACACGTTTTACCGAACACTACATAGCAGGTCGGTGAAATGGCATATTTCATGCGAATTAAAATCATATGCTTAACAATATCGAGCATCATTAGTTGAATTATGTGAAGCATGCCTCGAATAAATACTAAAAGAATTTAAATACATCATAAACTATTATTACTGAGGCTTATCTAAAAAAAATAAGCAGCAATAAAAAAATATACTTTTTTTTAATTTTCATCTGTGAAACTCTTATGAAATAAATCATTTTTAACAAAATCAGGTCGTCAAAATTGATTGTGTTTTTTATTCGCATGACTGACTTATTTCATCTGTTATTCTGACAACTATTTTCATCTCAAATTGAAAGCCATTGATTGAACATAATATTTATGGAGAAACAAGAGCTTTTAATTTGATTACTGCTGAAGAGGTATTGAATGAGGAAAAATGCTGATTCAAACGAAACATGTTTCAATCAATGCGTTTAAAACAAGAATAAATGCAAAAAGACGATTATATTCCATGCAAAATAGTGGAAATCACGCATACGCCCAATGCAGATGTAGAATTTTGATTTCACCCCTGATATCACTCTTTTCAGAAGCGCTCAACGCAGCGTTTAGCATTCATTTTTCGGATGAATGAGTCTTTAAGAGTGCAATTAATTGCTTAATTGGGAGCGAACTATTCTGATAATGGCAGACTTCAGCAGAGTTATAACATGTGTGTAGCTCTACGTTTTTGAATCATTTCCGCTTGAATTGGCAAATTAAAATTGGGTGACAAGGGAGATCAAGGCGTAGCGTTCTTAGTCGTCTAAGTCTATCAAAAGTAAAAAGACATCAACAGTTTATTGCGGACTCTGAGCAATAAGCACTTTTTAAACGTTGTCAGCAACTTAACTCAAAAGAGCTGAAATGTAAAATGTTCAGTTCTTGAATCGAACCTGGGACCTTCAACATAACATTGTGAATTATTCTCGCGGAATTAGAATACAAGCAATATTCGTAGTCGTAACAGATTTAAAGAAAATGTTTGTTCCCTTGCAAAGGGACATTGAGACTAAACCATTCTATTGTGTAGCGGGTCACTTTACGAGGGTGTCAATTAACGCCCAAAGTTCAACGTACTAAGATTATCAACAGATATTTATTATAAATATTCTTCTTCTTCTTCTTTTACGGGTCCGGGGTGAACCTGGGCCTTACCCAACATACCTCTCCAGCCAGCACGATTTTTTGCCAGCTGCGCACTCCAAGTTGTTTGAGGTCCTTCTCCACTTGTGAGCGCCATCTCAACCGTCGTTCGCCGTTCGCCCTTGAGTTATCTTAATGGCTCGGTTTCGAAGACTTTTCGGGCCGGAGGTGTGAGTCCATACGCTCTACATGGCCTAGCCATCTTAAACGTTGTATCCGAACACGCTTCACCAGGCACATTTCGCCGTACAGCCTATAAAGTTCGTAGTTGAATCTTTTCCTCCGGATGCCATCAACGCAAACAGGACCAAAGATCGTGCATAGAACTTTACTCTCGAAAAAACTAAAGGCTTCCTTATCAAAGTTTTCGCACCTTAAAGAAGGACCGGGATGTTCAAGCTGTTGCACACAGCAAGTTAAGTCCTTCGAGATGGGGATCTTTTACTCAATTTGCTCTTGAGCCCAAAAAAGCAGTGATTGGCAATAGTTATTCTGTGTTTGATTTCGATACTGATGTTGTTGTTCCTATTTACGGCGGAGCCGAGGTAAACGAAGTCCTTAATGTCCTCGAAGTTTCTGTTGCCTAATGGTACGCTTTGTTCAGGACGTCGATGTTGTCCTCCTTTGATGAAAGAATATACTTCGCCGTGCCCTCATTTATCGCCAGACCCATTTAAGAACTTTATTCACGGCTAGCTGTGTTCGTTCAGTCACGTCAATGTCGTCGGCGTAAGCTAAGAGTTGAACCATCTTTTGGAAGATCGTACCTGCTGTAGTGACTTGTGAGCTCCTCACGATCTTCTCAAGAATGATGTTGAAAAAGTCGCTTGAGAGCTCGTCGCCTCGTCTAAAACATTTTTTCACATTAAAGGCCTCGGTAAGTTCGTTACCGATAACTTTTGTTTATTTTAAGCAAATAATTTAGGATAAGCCAGTAGGTTTCATTAAAACTCGCTTTGATGTGCGTGCTCCTGTTGTCGAGACAATGCGATCTCAGCGTAAAAGGACTGACTATTACAAAATGTCTAACTTGCTACGTAACTTAATACTGATACACAGGTCATGCACAGGTTCATGGCGAATGAAATGTTGCGAGCTGGTAATATTGTATGGTTTCATGCTCGTCAAAAGGACCGATTATTTACGGTCAGAATGTTATACTGTTTAGGTGATAGTATTTTGTTATTTATTGTGGCCAAACTTACTATAGATTTTTGTGTATCTTACATTCTTTAGAGATGCGGTTATGTTACCTTACTTTTAAAATATCCACATAATTTATTAATTGATTAATTGAGATTTAATTTGAAAGAAAAGCCACTAAAGACCTTCTATTTAAGTGATAGGATCCTTTGAGTGTGATGTATCAGTTGAATTTGAATGCATTTTTTTATATTTTCATTATGCCATATGCGGGTGCTCTTAGCATAGTTTCCAGCGTCATTTACTTGCTTACTTAAGGGGGCGCTACAGTCCGGGATAAACCTGGGCCTCAACCAACAAGCTAGCTGTTTCCAGTTTCGCACGTATAGTTGGTTAAGGTCGCTTTCCACTTACGCGCGCCACCTGAATCGCAGTCTTCCTCTACTGCGCCGTCCCTTGGGGGTGGATTCGAAGACTTTTCGGGCCGGAGCATTGGTTTCCATCCGCTCTACATGACCTTTCAGCGTCATTATAATTTTCTATTTAATTTTAAGAATATTTTTTTTTCTTTATACTAAAAAACTATGCAAAATCAAACCTATTTAAAAACCAAAGAAATTATACAAAAAAAAACAAGTTATCTACATATTAACTTATTCAACTTAAATTTAAGACAACTAACTTTATTTAGGTAATTAACTTATCTAGAAAGTCCCTTCTATTATATTTGTACTTTTTCAAATTTTCTTTTCTATATTTTTTGTGTTCTTGCACAACCTAAATGTTTGATGTATACAGACGACACTGAGGCAGCATAGTTTATATCGTGCTAATGCCAGCTTAGGTGTCAAAAGCACTAGTAGAACTGTCGTGCCTTCTTACTCTACGCTCGATCGCGTGAAGAAATGGCACTATGACTACTCCGCCTGACTTGGAGATGTCGTCTATCCAACGTCCTTCCTTCCAGTTGCTATAGTAATGGACATTCTTTTGCATCCTGGGGCAGTTCAATTTTATCGCAGTATACGAAATCCTCAAGCGGAAAGGATCCATTCTTTCGAGCGCTCTCATTGTACGTATCATTGTGATAAAAAGCCACAAATATCAGCCCGTGCAAGAGACTAATCATTTCACGCGTAACTTGTCTTCGAATCAAACTTAACTTGATATCATAGTACCTTTTCACGGTTTGCCTCACTTTAGAAAACCTCGTTGCGATAGAATTTCTTGTAGTCAGATTCTCAAGTTTTATATTTCTTGAGACAATGTCTGTGCATTGTCTTCAAACACCCTCATGCCTTCCATTTGAAAAGGACACCCGTTGAACTCTCCATAATTGCTATAGCGACGGCTTTCTTAACTCTTTTAAAACCTGTAGATAAATGGGTATTACACAACCAAGGTCCATCAGTGACAACTGAAGCGTTTGATACAAGCATTGAAGCAAAAAATGCCTGGAAACGGTCGCAAAACACAATTTTGTCACTTTGCAGAACAGCAATGCTGGACAACATGTTTATAGGGCCAGTCATAACTTTGACATGTGAAGTCCTATTCCATTCACCGTAGAGCCCAGAGCTTGTGCCGTCCGCTTTTTGGCATGGCTCACCTCTACTTTCCCCATTATGACGAAATCAAAGTTTGAATCAATTCATCTCATCTCTGTCAGAAGAATTGAAAAAAGTTGTTTCCAACAATGGCCAATATTTTGAATAAAAGATTTATAATCGTTTTTGGAAATAATTTATTTTTGAAAAATATATGACCGTGATTAAAAAATTAAACATTTCACGCTATAACTCCAAAAGGGGTTTAGAAATTAAAGCGACTTAAAAATTGCTAGAGACACAGAGGCGCCAAATTGAAACCATATTGTTTGTGGGACTTTTATTTAGTAGAAAATATTTTATTTTCGTTTTGTGATAAATTACATGAAGGTTTTCCTGCTCTATTCCTCGCTTCGCTTTATTATAGATGAAATTTAAAAACAAGCGAATATCTCTGGTCGGTATAGAGAAAAGAAAAATCTTTGAAGCAACCCACAATTGATCAAATTCTCTTCAAAGTTTCATTCATTCCCCATCCCCTTTCATGTCCTCATTATCTTAAATTCAAACAAACAAGAGAAAAATAAACACACAAACAAATGTACACTTAAAACAATCAACTTGAGCACAAACGTAAACATGGTCCTAAATTTCGTGTCATTTAGTTTTCCTCCGCAGACAATGTGTCTGTCACTCAGCCTGATTAGGTTGACAATAAACCCCGTAACCGTGAAGCACGGTTGAATAAATTACGCCAAGTTACGCAGACTAGTGATTGAGAATTTAATTACGAGCAAGCTCCCCAACGAAAGTAGAACTAATATTCAGTTCACACATGCCAACATACCTACTTTGGCAGTTGGATCAAATATAATTAAAATACTTGAGCACATGTTTCCATTTGCAGACCGGACAAATGTTTCGCTTTAAATTGGTTTGTTTTCTTGCCAAAAACCGAAATAAACTCGAGTAAACGACCATACATGCTCTCGTTGAGGATTGGCAACCTCAAAATAACTTTAAGGCTGTTTTGTGCATGTCATAAATAAATGGTAAGTCAAGGAGGCCAATGAATATTCAAAAAGCTGAGAAGAACTCGAAATCCGTTCTTCCGAGGACGGATCCATAAATTAATTATACGCCGGTCGGAATACGACGTACAACGGAAAAACTTTGTCACTCTCCATTCTGGTATGATCCCCTCGTCCTTCTCTGTGCCATAAAATATAAACCGCCAACGTAGTCTCATCCCACTCATTATCTCTGGCCATTGATCAATTTCACTCTCGTTACTCCTTAATGGTTTCCTTTTGTTTTAATTTCGGCACACTGTGTGCTTGTGTTTCTTTTTTTCTTTCTTGCAGGGCTGGCAAGCTATTATAAGTTCAACTTTATCCTCGTTGATGCTTCTAGGCCTATCGACGATAATTGCCATCGGCCTGGTCGTCCACACCGAGCTGGTACCAAGAAAATTTCAAGTGACAAATCTATCGTCGGGCATTCGAGGAGCAATTGGCATCAGTTGGCTGCTGCCACTACTCTTTGCCATTTGTTCGCCATTGATTAGTAATATCATTGGCAAATGGCCGAATCATTGGTGGTTGGAGGTCGGTAGTTCAGGTTTTGTTCTCTTCGTCGTAGTGGAAATTCTTTTCATGGCACTTTTCGGACTGCTGCTGTATTCATTAATCAGAAAACTTTTATGGCTCCTCCGAAAGCACGATAAACACGCGGCGTCGATATGGAGACGGTAAGAGTAACTTATCCTTTGATGTTTCCGAAGGTAATTAGAAATTGGTAATGATTGAAGTTATTTTCATTTAATTACAGGATAGGGCTACTATATCGTACAGGGATAATACTAGTCTTAAAACTGCTAACGGAGGCGCTGTTCGTTGCATATCTGAATGTGACTGGGGACTATTTTCTGAGTCATATCTTTGGAATTTCCAGTATACTTTTGGTGAGTACATACATTTAAATTCGCATACAGAAGAAATTGAACATGAAGGACGAAACACTTCATTGGGGCTCTGAAATTAAAATTCCTGACAAGGGGATTTGTGCGCTTTTTTTTTTCTTTTCCTCATAAGAAGCAAGCATCCTTATTATGTTTGAGAAATCCCATGCGCCAAAGATGCCGGCAAACTTATTGGCAAAGTGCGTGGACCGAGAAATGGGATGTCAACTTGTTTTAATAATATTTCTTGGAAGTCGTTCGCTTTGTCGAAGAGAGATATTCTGGCGCGTTGACATTTTCTTTACGTTTTGCTTTTTCGTTTTTATGCACAAAAGAGCGAAAATTGATTCGTTGCTGCATAAATCACGTACTTTACAGAGCATCCCCACATCGCGGAGAATTTCAATTTACTTAACACACTTACAAATTAAGCGCGTGTTTTTCTCCAATGTTCCTTTTCTTTTAACTTCAGAAATGAAAAACTTGAAAAAGCGTTTTTAAAACGCAATAATGTGTCAATTTGATAACTTAGCCTGATTTCTGACATTTTCCTTATCATACTTAGGTGGACATGAAAATATTTGCCTGTTATGAACTGAACTCTAAACTAGACTGTACGTTCGAAAGAGTGCTTTAGTGTAACCTGAAGGACATTTCGAGCGATGCGTGTACTGCGGTTGAATTTTTAAAGGGGATGAATGCAGCCACCCCATTCATTTGAACATCTTTTGTTGAAATTGGGGTAAAATAAGGACAAAGACGAAAAACAACATCTGTGTTCTAAAAGTCCACCGACTTAACAATGCTCATGTTGTAATATCAGTTTTAGCGTTCGATTCTGAAGTCTACCCAGTAAGTTAAGAGTGCTCTTAAAGCACAAAACCTTAAAGAAAGTGCTTAGCTAAAGTTTTTTATCGAAAAATAATAGTAATTGAGTGGGGCCAGGGACTAGCTTCTAGAACCACTACTCGTCCTGTGCGTGCTATTGTTCTCCCACGGAAATAGGGACCTACAATTTTTTGCGATTCCGAACAGCGAGATTTTGAAAAGTCTTTTCATAAACATCTCGGAAGAGGTGGGGCCGTGAAAATTTCGAGGTGTTCAAGTCCTGGAATCAAAACCGGAGCTTCGGCGTGTGAGTTAACGCAGTAACCCCCTGCCTGTAGCGAATACATGCCGTAAATATGAAGTCAAATCAGAGAGAAGTGTAAAGTATTCATTGCATCGTCTTAAGAAACCTAGACATTTATCAGCATTTTTGGTGTCATTAAAATTGTATGTCATCTCACCAAAGTGTAGAATTGATATACATACCGGGGATAGAAAAGCATACACAACCGTTCCAAGTATACGGCCGAGAACAAGAGATGTGTGGTCCATATCTCTCAAATCGGGCCAAAAATAATCATGGTGCGATCACGTAACCATTCACAGTAACGTTACTATGGCCCAATAACTTCATCAGCATACAAACGGCGCATGTATTAAGTCTTGATTCATGAAGGACATGTAGATTTTCACCTGAACGCATTGAGCCAAAAATGAGCTTCGTCACTGCAGAAGATTTTGCAATAAAATTCACCTTAACGCTTCAAATGGTCGTTTGCCACGGACGCTTAAGTGGCAGTTATGTTTTCAACCAAGCAATTGTTTCAATGGCAAGGCAGCATAGACTATGTTAACTCCAATTTTTGCACTACAACTTACTAGGACGAGAAATACGACCGAAATTTGATGTTACACTCTAAAGTTACGGCCACCGACTTCGAATTTCAGTAGAAAACTTTTGGCTCGTTCGCGCGCTTCACAGTGATAAAAAGACTGAGGTTAGTGAAAAATTTATCATGACAGTTCGATGGTTAGCGAAAGAGTGTGCTCAAACATTAAATTCAAACTTGTCAAGCCCGCAGATTGGATTAAAAATAGGATACACAATTAAGGCGAATATCAGATTTAAACACAACCGCATCAACAAACGTAACTTCTAATCCATAGATGAAGACACTTATCGAAACCAAAAGTACTTATTTTCCACAGGAGAGCCTGTTGCAAAATTCTGTCAAATGCCTTTGAAATGGAAAGTTCAACGATCTTGCTTTCTACTTAATTGTGCAGGGATTGGTTCCACTTTTTGGTGCGATATGTCATCAGATCAGCAGCACGATTCAAGACACATAACAATGATGATTTATCAACTTCTTTCCAAGACCTTAGAGAGAAGTGTCGTAAGTGCTATGGGTGGATAGAAGGGGGTGAAGCTAGCAACAAATCTGTAATTTGCCACTTGCTGCTGAAAAGACCCCTAAAGAATAGGACAGATGGTCAAGCTTACGCAGTGGTTTTTCCAGCGAAGAAGAATAGGGGGTATGTCATCCAGATTTATGCGAATATGTGTACGTTGCTTCATTATATTGTTCGGATGTTTAATGGACAGCCTTCTGAGTTGACTGCAGGCAATGAAATTTATAGAAACTGTGAAATGACTCATCAGGCTCTCTTGTAAAAAATGCGTGCTTATGGTGTCGATGAATCTCTTCGTCAATGGATTAGAAATTACCTTTCAAACCGTTAAATTCATGTCGTATTGGATGGATATTAATGCTGGTGGTCCCCGGGGCTCTGTTCTGTTCTGACACTCTTTCTCATTTTTATAAATGATCTCCTTCCTGTCACTTCTAATTCAGTCCACGCCTTCGCTGATGACAGTACCCTCAACCGTCCATATTCGTTCCTTGGCTCTCGACCCTCCTCTTCGGCCATAGACTTGGAACTGCAGCGTATGTTAAGCTCATTAAATTCCGATCTTGACGGCATTTTTTATTGGGGTAAGAAGAATGGGGTGGAATTTAATGCTTCCAAGACTTAGTGCTGTCTACTGTCAATCAAGCGTTCCCAAAATAACCAGACATTATCCATGACTGTCTCTAGCGTTGCTAAAACCGAAAGACTTTCCATCCTTAGTATATGTATCAACTCAACACTTAGTTTGAATGATCGTTCCAATATTCGAGATCGCCAAAAATGCAGCGATATGTCTAGGTTTACTCAGGCGATGCAAGAAATATATCACCCCTTTTGAACTGCCAACAATATATAAGGCTTACATCCGCCTAAAACTTAGGTATAACGCTCCTGCCTGTACCTACTATATAGAAACAGCGAGCGATTAAATTTATTGGTAATACTAATGCTGTTAAGTCTATTGACTCGCTTGAACATCGACGAAATGTTTAGCCTTGATCACTATTTTATCGCTATTATATCAAAAAATGCTCTAATGAATTAGCCAGTTGCATTCCTCCCCTTCAAGAATTTACCCGCAACACTCGCCTCGCTAGGAATGCCCACCCGTTCACCCTTAAGCCCACCTAAGGACGTACAGTTAAGTTTAAAGACTCGTTCTTCAGCCGCACCACACGAATATGTAATGCTCTTCTTAGCTCAACTTTTCCCCGTCATTACAATTCACAGGCATATAAAACCAATGTGCACCGGTACCTCCTTTCCATAACTTCTATCTATCTATGCCTTCGGCCCGTGCTGTGACTTAAATCCGGTCACTTGAGCGTACTAAATAATCTCTTTAGCGCGCACCAATTATAAACAAAAAAACGGTGAGCTGGCACAAAATAGTAATGACAAGTTTGAAAATTGTTGTAAACGACGACAAACAAAACAAAATGGAATTATTCAAAAATATGCCTCTCTTTAAAATGAAAAAAACTTAAGGAGCTTTTCCTCTCAGCAAAGATTTTCAATGAACTAGTATTCTTTAAAAGGCATTTTCTGCTCAGAAATTCTCAATAAAAGCTTTCTTGACATTTCCATAAAAAGTATTCACCGTCTCAATGTTTTTAATGTAAAGACCGAACGAACGAAAGTCGGTGTGACTGTAGGACATCGGTTGAAGCTCATTTGTGCATACACTTCTTCCGCACTCATCCTCGCATCCCGTCACAAGCTGTTCACATTTTCCACAGCAAACAGCCGATTGAAAAATATACTTGGAAGTGAATACATCTTCTTCTATTTCTCCTAGATCTATGTGTTAATTTAATTTCAAATTAAAAAGATAAATAAAATACGTTCTACAAAAATAATGGGAAAGTCATTACGTCTTTCGCGTAACGCAACTGTCTGCCAAGACGGGCAACTTTGGAACGTGTCATCCGCATGTGTTTGCACTTTTAATTAAAAAGTTCCACCATACACATCTGAAGGAAGTTCATACAATATGTTTACGTAGGAACGAGTCATTCAGAGTCCTCGTAGCCTCCATCCACTACTAGGGTAATCGTTTTCTTGAATATTTCGCCATGACACTCTCATGTGAGTGGCATATATTTTAATTTAAGTACACCACACGAAGATAAAAAAGACGAAGATACTTACTCTATGCGTGACCGTATGCATGGCATATGTATGATGAAAAGTCTGCGTTAAATTAAAGACAACTTGAGGGAGGTTGATAAACTTAAGACCTTGCCGCTTTACTTCACAAAATGTTATCACTCAAGAGTGTCGTTGCAAAACTATTTAAGTCGTTATACGTGCCATATGGGACTTTGTTGATGTTTTCTCACTTGATGGGTTAATAAGTGAATCACTTTACTCCAAAATTATTCCAATATGCTGCTGCTGATGATGGCAGATGGTGAGCTATCTACGATGAATCATATTGATGGTTAACTGAGGGTGTACTCCGTACATCATCTAGTAAACTTTTGCATAAAAAGTGGGGATACATTCATTGGCCTAACTTGTGTGTTATTAAACTGTCTGTATATCCATATGTATAAGGATGTGTTGGTAATATATCTCACAACTTTTGGCTTCTGATTTTGGCAAGCCGCCACGCTGTAGTGGGTAAGTGCCTCGACTTCTACAGCGGAATTCTTGGTTGGATCCCTGAAGTGGATTTCTATTAACTTTTCATACTTTCCACGGCCCCATCTCTCTCCAGAAAAATCTTCGTAGTTTGATTTCACTCGGGGTAGAACAACAGGGTGAGCAAAATTAAAGGCGGATAGAGCCTAGTTCTTTGAGCACTATCACACCACCCAAGTTATTTATCTTGTATTGAAATCAATTAATTTATTTGTTCGGAATTAAGGCCCACTTCTAAGGGAACTATCAACTAAAATTACTCAAGGCGAAATGTTGAAACTCTCGATATCAACAAATTTGTTGCAATGCGAAGTGAAGTTATTTCAAAGTCGCTTCACTTGTTTTCATAAGATTTCAAATCAAATTTCCAGAATCGATTGCAAATACATACCTCATCCACTCTCAGAATCTGCTATCTGTGGAACTAAATGTCTACTCCATTATTTAAACCACCCCATTTTTTCGTCTGCCTTCGGCTTTGGTGACTGCAAAATATAATGCTGTTTGCTTGTGGTGGGTGTTTCAATAATCTCTGTGTCAATATCCTCCTCCACAGTTTTATTGGTCACGTCAATAGATGGCAATCGATTTCATTGCACAGAAATGAAATGCTTTCCGTCCGGCATATCGAGATATGTCCTGACGGTAGACTTCGTCGTCTTCATCCTTTTATATGCCACCCTACATTCTGCAATTTTTACTCACACAGAGAAAGGGTTTATTAATACGGTCCGGTGTTGCCTTAAAGATTTCATTTTCAAACATGGCGTATCCGTCCTGGCAGTCAATTTGTTCGATTATGCGTGCTGCTGAGTATCAAAGCAGTTTGAATTGAACGTTGAAGCAGCAAAGTCTTTTCAGAAAACTGCTGGAAATTGCGTCACCAAACCAGTTATCGGGGCTCCAGATGTCCTTGACTTGGAAGATGATAACATTCTTATCGACAGCAACACCATACCCGATATTTCCTCTACACATAGTGATCAAATTGGAGCTTTTTAATCTTCTGCCGTCGTTGTTTCGGGGTAAACTTCTCCACAAACTGCCGCAGCTATAAGTTCCAAAAATGAAGGTAATCGTTTGTCACCAAATAAAGATGTTGAAACAAATGTGAGTGCTGTAGGTAACGTTATTACTGCCAGAGCAAGCACTTCCACGTCCAGGCGCAAAGTTCAAAAATTGAGAAATTTGCTACCGAAACATGATGTGATGGCAACGCGTCTAGCCCAAATCTAAGGGAAAAGGTCTCATGTGACGAAGCTTCATTTATTAGAGTTGGAAAACTAAGCTCTTAGAAAAACTAAGTTACACACCAGCGGAAACTCCAAGATTAATAAAAAAAAAGATCTTTTTGTGAAATGATTTCTAAATGCTCCCCCATTTATTTTGAATGAAAGTTTGACTTCAAGTTACCGTTCAGGCATTCATTCTTTTTTACGATTGCAAGGATTTCTGATTGGAATTAGCAGAATATTTGAACGTGCTACTGTTCTCTGACGAGTAGAAGGGACCTACAGTTTTTTGACGACTCCGAACGGCGAGATTTGAGAAGCTTTTCTAGACAGTTGATACTCTTTGAGTGTTGTCAGCAACTCGCAAGAGGTGGTGCCGTACAAAAATGCGAGGTGTCTTGTCCGGGAATCGAACCTAGACTTTCAGGGCGACGGTCGACGCACTTACCACTAAGCCACGGCGACCGACCTGCAACTTTAGTGGAACGTTTTCACAGCACAAACAAACAGACCGATTTAATTTGTAACCCCAATAAGTCCTTCACCCTTGTAATATCCAGATGTCTCTCTCTTTCTCTCTCTCTCGCTCTCTCTCTCTGTGTGTGTTGAGTTTTCTTAAAACAAATTTTCAGTGATGGGTACTAGTGGCGCTTCTCCACGTGTTTCTTCATTTTCTTCCCTACTTGAAACTTTGTCGGCTTCCAGGATTTAAGTTTCTGGCTGAAAATTGGGGTCCACATCGTCATCTTTAAAGTTATTGAACTCGTGACCGTTTTTTTCTTCCAATCATTCTTCCATTAGCTAGTCATGACTTACAAACATTTCAGTTGACGTTATTTTATTTTCGTGGTTATTTAAATAAGTCATCTAAGAAACAAACAACAAATAGCATTTAAATTAGGAGACACTATGCATATGTAATTATTTCACTGGGGTGGTTCTTTATCAGTCATATACCTTAACACGGACATGGTTGCCTGTTAGGGCTGTTATCTTTCACTGAACAATGCACGTACAATCCACGACCTTTCCATGACTGATCAAACCACAGAGAGACACTGAGAGCCACTATTTGGAAAATAACGATGTTGTGTTGCACGTCAGTCGGATATCTGCTATCCACGGATGGAAATTTTGGAAAATAGTCTTAAGCGTGTGAATTTTGTGTTTGGAAACAAGCATAGAACTTATGTGTCTCCTGACAATGGTTACTCGAATGAGAGAATTTTCTTGATTTGTCTATTAATAGTTTCGATGTTGTCTGTATGGTAAATTATTTGATTGTTCCAATTAAATTTTGAAACAGATTTTACAATTTAATTAAAAATATACATTTTATCCTGCAGGGTGTGTAAAACAGCATAAAAAAAACCATTAAGTAACGTACGTATTAAGTCGTAAAACGTATTACAGTCCTATCGAAAAAATAGCCAGTATTGCGCATTGAGTTGACATTTAAATTATTACGAAGTAGGAACAGAGGTGTTTGCGAACTGCTCAAACAAACGAAAATTCAATTTTAATCATCCAATTTTCAGTTCCTGTTTTATCCAATCACTCTATTCGTATTTGCCGTAATGCATATTCATACAACAAATATTGGAATGAGTATTTTTTGATTCGTTTGTGTGTCCAATATTAAAAGTGTTGTTTTTTCTAATGTTTCTAATGTAAAATGCATTTTCTGTATATGGAGTTACAAACTGCAGCGTTTGATGATTTGGAATAAATTTAAATAGTTGCAATAATTGTTAAAACCCTTTTAAGAATGCTTAATATATGTCGGAGGGAGAGAAGTTGCTGATGTCATACAGAGCTCTAAGGAAGTTATTTCCTAAGTATTTATTTCTGAAGCGGGTAGGCGCAACGAAGAATTTCGAATTCGAAGAAACAACTAATTTACGTGCGTGATCGCCAATCGGAGAGTGCCTTGTTATTTCTCCCACAACTAAGCGTAAGGTTTATTTTGCGAGCGATGATCTTAATTTAATTTTTTTTTTTAATTTTTTTTAAAGAGAAGAAAAAAACTTAAGAAGAAAAAAACTTATGTTTAGCGGATTGTTGAATTCGTTAAACTTTAATGTTCTTACAGCGCACCCTGTATCCATGCATACCTTTCTCCCAGCCACATTCTTTTACACAAAATTACTCGGGTCTTTCCGTGAGATAATCGCCAATATAATCCAGTTTTATCCGCATTGTAAATCTGCTTTTTTGTTAAGCTAAGAAGGTGTCCCTTGTTCAGAAACACTGAAAAGTCGTCCGTATGGAATATGAAAACTCATTTTTCTTTTCAATTCAATTCAAACAGGACCATCTTCAGTTTTTGAAACTCCTGTCACTATCAACGTTTTCGTTTTCCAGTTCCCAAATCAGTTTGAGTACATATGCCTAATACTATATTTCTTTTTATTTTTAATGTCCGTTGCTGCCAAATTTTCAACTCCAAACTGACATTTTTGCAAATGCACTCGTGGCGCCTTTTTTCTTTACTCAATTTGCACAAAGTTATGAATTTCATATGAATTGGCAAACAAATTGTTAAGGGCGGTTTGTTGTAAAATTGTACTAAGAGCCAGTTGACATCAGAGGAAAAACACATTTTATTTTCCCTATCGCAAAAACGTTTAACCGGCAGTAGACTTAACCAGACAATTCGTATACGGATTTTGAGAAAGTTTTTGAGTTATAAGGAAATGTAAGAATATAATTAATGTCCATAAACGGACTAGGAAAAGGAATTGTATTCTACACTATTGGCATCTCTATTGTATTACTCGGTTATACGCGTTTTTTTTATTAAAAATTAAAAATGGAACCCAATTCTGTATTGGCAGAATCGTAGGACTATATGGCGTTGGTCTCGAAAGTTCTAATCGGGAGATTTTAGACTCGCAAGTGAAGCAGAAAGTAAACCAAATGCTCAAGTCTATGACGATGTCTTTAGAGCAATGATTTATATGGACAAGACCATACCAATGCAAGAAACTTCACAAAACATTGTAGTGTCTTCACTGAGAATTAATCAACCCCGTTTATAGGAATATCTGTATCACAAAAGGCCGGACATTGAATCTGATAGCACCATGTTATTCATTGATTTTTTATTTTTAGCGTTTTTTTTTTTATTAAATATTGATTTTATCTCAACAACAGTTCCTAAATCTGACTTGTGTAAGCTAAAAGACTTGTTGTCGTTATCGGAGTCAAATTATGACTGTCTTTATTTTTTCTCTTTTACTTCTAACTTAACCTACCTTATGTGTGCTGGAGGTCGAGTGTGCAAGAAATGCTGGAGTGCGAATTTTGTTACTTGATATTATAAAGGGTGTCCCAACAAGAACGCAAGATTTAAATTTGGCGCCATTGAAATTGTTATTGTTTGACATTTGAACAATTATTATTGTGTGTTAGTCGAAGGTATAAGGTTAATAAAAATGGAGCGCAACATCAATGAACAACGCATTTTCATTGTGAAATTGTTTTTCCAAAATGGTGAAAGTTTTGCAGCAGTTTTGCAACAGTTCGCAAAAGAGTCAACTGTAAAGCGATTAATGGAAAAATTTGCTGAAACTGGGTCTGTAACTGATGTAAAGACAAAAACGCGCCTTCGACCAGGTCGATTTTGTACATTTTGGACTGGAGGAATCATTAGACCTTTTGTTTATGAAAATGAGTGGGGTCAAGCGCAAACAGTCAATGGTTTTCGGTATCGTGAAATGATGACAGCGCCACATCTCTTACTGCCAGCGAAAGAATTCGATTGTTGCATTTGTCATTTCCCGGTCGTGTTATTTCGCGTTTTGGGGACCAGAATTGGCCGCCTAGATCGTGCGATTTAACACCATTGGACTTTTTTCTTTCTTCTTTGGGGTTTTTTGAAGTCGATGGTTTATGCGAATAAGCCGACGACGACTCAGGCCTTAAAAGAGGAAATTGGACGCTGCATTAATGAAATACCGCTGCATTTATGCAAAACGGTAACCTCATCCAGTATACTTTATTTTAAATATCGGCGTCTTATTTAAAGTGTAAATCTTGCGTTCTTGTTGGGACACCCTTTATTTTGTGACACTGCGTTTGTGCAATTCGAATGCTTGGGTGAATGTGCTGGGGTATTGGCTCTGTGGGATATGACACAGCATTTTGGGCGATCGTGCTTAGGTTCATTGGAGGTCGACCGAGGTTAGAGAGCGTGCTTATTAATTTGTACAATGTGTATTTGAAATAAATTCAATGCTGTGTCACATTTCTTTGCTATTTTAAACTTTTTTCTTACCTCATGACTCAGATTAGAAGACTGAGGTCTGGAGGTTTGTTGTCCGTACGTTCTACATGGCCCAGCTATCAAACGTGTTTTATGCGCAAACACTTGAGTAGAATCGTCGCCGTGCAGGCAGATTAATTAGTTCCAAATGCTATCAACGAAAGCAGGACCAATAAAATTGCGGAAAACTTGGCTTTCGAAAAGGGCAGGAGTATCCTTACTCACTTTTAATAACATGTAGCTTTCTGCTTATGGGACAGAATGAACAACCACTACGCCACGACGACCACACTCCAGGATAATGGAGAACTATTTTAAAGCATGTGAGAAAGTATTTATTTTTGTTGGATCCCTAAACGTAGTGGAGGAAGCTCCCACAACCTGAAACCTAGGATGCAACCGTTGGTAATCAACTGAACTGAGTTCAGAAGTTCTAGTTAAAGAGTGCTAAACCTTCGACCTATAAAGACTTACTTACTTCTTTCCCCTCATATTGCAGCAACCAATAATTTTCCATAGAAATCGACCCAATTTTCGGTCAAAATTATTTGGCAACAGAGTTTCACCACTTTAAGGTGAGAGTATGAGTTCATTATATGAGACTTGTGCCTGCATGGAAACCCAATTTCTGTTCTATTATTGTTCTTTTTCAATATGTTTTCAAGAGCTACATGATAAAGTAAACTCAACTTCTTCGGTATTTTATGCGTTTATTTAACACAATCTTACTTCTTCAGTAGACACGGCGAGTGTTGAACTTGCTTACAGATATATTAATACACCATACTGCATTTCCATTATCTACACTTGATGCTCCCACATTTAAAGCAGTGTCCTCCTTTGATTATTTCCCCTCCAAACTAATTTTATTTCTGGTGTCGAATTGAAAGTTCTTAAAGTTCGTCTTTACGAGAAACTCTAAGAGAGCAGATTGTATTTAAAAGCGCTTCCCAGTTGTTTAACTGTTACAATGTTGATATGTATGCCCACTTATTTGCATTTTTATTACACTCTTTGCCTGTATTGTGACATCTTTTATACCAACACATGGTAGATAGCTTCACTATACGCAGTGGTAAACCACCAACTGTTAAATAAATGTTGTATTCAACTTCTGTTACGAAGAAGAGATTTGGAAAAGGAATTTCAAAAGCGAACTCTACCAGCTGTTCTGCGACAGTGAAGTGAGTTCAGATTTCTTCATTCAAATTTACTAGGTCATGTGGGGCGAATTGACATGGACGCCTTAGTTTAAGAGGTGTTGGAGTTTAACCGCAAAGGACAACGTGGTAAAGAAACGCTTCATCTCAAGGATGGCGTACTCAGTTGGAAATGGATGTCAATCAGGTATTTATTCCCGTGCCCGTTACTATTCCCGTGCTCTGGTTTACCGCAGACTACAGCACCAGTTGAAGAATTTTCAACTACGTGAGAAACTTGTTGCGGCAACACAATCGGCCTACTAATTGTCTAAGGGCGCTTCTGCCACTTGATCACAACTTTTACTTTCTCCAACTTCTTTCATTTAATTACCTATTTTGTAGCTTCTGCAAGAAAATCGCTTTTAATATTGTAGGAAGGAAATGTATAAAAAAAAAAGAACGTCTCCGATAAGGGAACTCGTCGACACCGACTTACAAGTTGTCTTCAATTTACTGAATTAAATTCTTCTTTCAAAATCTCACATCCCATTAAATATCTTCAAGTAATTAATTCGACTCATGCTGGAGCTCCACTTTCTGTAATTTCCCTCTTTTGCTAAGATTCTCAATAATGATATCAGATGTCCCAGATAAGGATATGCCCACGGAGGAGCAAAGGATAAGTGCGGCACATATTCACATGCGAGTAAAATGGAATCCTGTTCCAACAATGCGCCCCTCACCTACGTACGCCACATGTGCGGGTGTGTGTATATTAGTCGGCAAATAATCCAATCCAAATGCCAATCTAACCTTGAGATATTCCCTGCAAACAGAAAAATAACTTAATATCATCCTTGCGGAATACTTGAAGATACAATGTACATACATATATGCCAAACACGCAATGGCAAGGGTACAAGCGTTGCTTTACGAGTATGTTGACTCTTTTATGATCTAATTAAGCCCCCCACCTCAACGCAGGGAAGAGAAGGACGAGGGGCACAGGTGTAAACAAAGCGATCCAAAAGAATTTCGAAATTATTATTCATTTTATTAATGCGAGCTTGAATTCAATTTGATCTCCTTGGTAAATCTGGTTGGGAATTCGTAAGCAGTTAGTGCGTGGAATCTCGACGGCTACGTGGTAATGGGAAATTAAGAGGAAGTATCCTAATTAACTTTTTTTCATACGTAACTATCTCAGGATATTAGGGGACCAATTGCTTGATTGCTTCTCGAAATTATGCAATTAACAAGCCTTGAGGGTATGACACAATGGAGGGAAGTAATCCTAACTACTCTTGGTAAACATACAATCCCTCCACGAATTATGTGGGCACACACTTACATCGGTTGCATAAAAGACAAATGGTTGGAAGGAATTTGCAGGCACAGTATCGCAAATTAACGTGTCTGTATAAACAGTCTTCCTTAAATGGAGGTAAAGTGTGGGAGTCTCACAGAGGAGGGGAAAAAATCAATTGTTTTTCTTTTTTTTTGTCTTCTTCTGTGTGGTGTTGTGTATACTCCGATCGTTTACGGATACAAAAGCAAACAAAAAAAAACACTGCCAAAGGCGATTAAATCTTATTTAATGATTCGTTAAGAAATAAGCCCGGGGTGTTTTCGTGAGATAAATTCGTGTTATCAAACATTTACTGATCTATTTCGAGGAATTCGTGGGCGGGTATAGGTATGTTTTAGAAATGTACACATAGACTTCACACGTTGTCATTGATTTAAAGAATTTTACTTCCGATAGACCTTAAAGGGCGAAGACAGTTATTTAAAGGATTTACTTTTACACAAATAATTTAAAATAGTTGAAGCTTTGGAATGGGAAATTATTTATCAGTGGCTGGTTTTTCTTGTAAATATCACATCACGTTCGTCTATTACCACTCAAGGTATGAGTTAGAACGTAAACCTTGTTAAATTGCTGTGATTTGGGATAATGGCATATACACAGTTCCGCTGCAAAAGACCATAGACCCATTACTATTAGCTCTGAAAAGAATATTCCCTGCCAGACTTGCGCATTCCAAACTCCTGACGCACAGGTAGATATTTTCCATCAAACCGAAAATTGGTATGAAGTCCACCTTATAGGCCAACAATTTAGGCCTTTAAGTTGTACTTACTTCTGAAAAGATTGGGAGCTGGCCGAACTACATTCGGGCAAAACTGCTTTGCGAATGAACCCTCTATCTCAGATGCGACATGCTTATCGACGCGGAAAGTCTTGCGAGTCTGCGCTACGAAGTCTCATTGACAGAATTGCACTACATTTATTAACATATAGGGTGTTTTTGGCAATACGACTTCTGATGGCATGTGTAAAGCGGCCAGAGAACACTGCGTGGAGGAATCATTGGTAATGTAAATAAAGCAGAACTTTAAACGCGGAAGCAGACTGCGACCAGCGCATTATGCCGAGGGTAAAAGGAGCTGCTCACAAGGTGGCGTCCTGTCTCCTCTCCTATGGTGCATGTTGGTCGACTCTTTGCTTGTCGCCTTGAATAGATCTAATAGCCTGGATGTAGGCTTATGCAGATGACTCGTCACCCAATCATGCCTTCGGGAGTATGTAAGCGCAAGTGTGCAGGCGGCTCTAGACATGATCGATGACTGGTGTTCTAGGAATGGGCTTTCTTTTCGTAAAACCATTTTGGTTTCTTCACGAGAAGGAGGAATCTAACTGGTCTCATCATTCCCTTTTTCAATGAAGCCTGGGTGATATCCTGGAAAAGAAACTTATTTGGACAAACCAAATTGAGACTTAAACTTTCAAGGATCTGTTAGTCCTATAGCAGCGTAAGAAAGTTTTCGTTAAAACCTAAGGCCTTTCACCTAAAAGATCTTTATAAATCTATATGGCAATGATACGTCCATCAACTGTTGGTGGTCTAAGCTTTCGCGAGAACACGTGACTGCTGGTCTCACCAAGTTTTAAGAAACGGTCAGTGTTGGGTACTCAGGGGCTTTCCCTACCACACCTTGGTTTGCCCTTGATGAATTGAGAAATCTTCTTCCCCTTAACATCTACATCATGCACAATCAAGGTCAACTCCCGACTAATAGCAAATGGTCCTTGCTTTAACTCGCACTGGACCTCTCATGACCTCGCTCACCGCATCCCCTATGCACTAGTCTCGCGAACACGCGGTCTGTAGTGGGGACACCAACAATCCAGTTTCGTCGTTCGTGCAAAGTCGATTCTCTCTATGGCAAGGACTAGCTCTGGCCAGAAACCGAGCCCTGAACGGAATGTACTCGGAGTCGTCGATGATGTGGCATTGTAGCTGAAGCAGCTAAAATGAGTCTGATGGTAAATGAGGGCAAAACGAAGTATATACTGTCATCAAGGAGAAACACACATCATGGATGTCTCGGACAGAGCATTACACTTCGTCTGTTGCCTGTTTACCGGAACTGGTGGTACCTGTCTAGAGACACCAACATCAGCACCGATGATTTCTTGGGCTCAAAGGGCAACTGAGTATCAGAGCCCTCTCTCGGAACGTACGGAGCAGAAACGTGTAAGTTACGAAAACCGAATAAGGAAGCCCTTAGTCTTTTCCAGAGAAAAGTACTTACTGCGAGATTTTGTCCTATTTGCGTTGATGGCATCTGGAGGAGAAGATTTAACGGTGACCTTTATAGGCCATTAGGTGGTATGCGCATAGTTAAGATGGATAGGCGAGGGTATGTAGAGCGTATGGACGAAGGGCTTCGAATTCGAGAGACAACACAACAGAGAACGGACTTTGTTTAGTGGCTATGTAGTTATGATTTGATAGAGGTTTTTGTTTGCACTTTTCCTCGATTTGTCCATTTTTCTTCAATGTTTGATGAACCTGTTTTTCTAAAATCTGAAACTGTTTCCAAGTAGCAAGGTAATGTAAAATGTGCAATACTGTAATAATCAATTTAATGTGCGAAATAAATATAAAAAATTGTGGTAAGACGAATTTCCACATTTTGTTCCAAAAGTTGGAGATAATTTCCTGGTCATTTGTAGAAGTTAAAGCGTCCACTGAAGGTCTCAGATTTGATTCCGTGACAGAAAATCTCACATGTCAATTTTCGGTTTCTCTTTCGCGTTTCCAGCAATACTCAAAGAGTTTAGAGTCACCAAAAGATGCCCTCTACTTGTGATAGCAGGCACAACCACGAGTATATTGATCACTTATGCGTTATAGTGCCATCCAATTTATTTATTATTAAAGTTGAAAAAAGTGTGCCCAATCTAAAAAAATATCAAAATATTTTGTCCAATTGAAAGTTCTAATGAAACTTGTTTCAGTTATTCGTGTCTAGATATTTTTGCCGATATTATCCACAAACGTTAAAATACCAACTAATAATTTGAAATTCCAAATAATTCGCAATTAAATTTGAAGACTTTAAAAAGATTATTGAGAAATGGTTGCCATTGAGATATGCATTTAATAAAATTAGAAGATTTCTCAGCTATAATTTTGCCACTTACGTTGATGAATGAACACGACAGATCACATTTATTTTATGTTCAACCTCCCAGCAAAATCCACACTGAGACACAGTTGGTATGAGGAGCGACTCTGCAGCATCTGGGAGTATCTGGTAGCATGGATATGCATAGAGGTTTGATATAGAAAATTGAAATTCCGATATGTGTGCAAAGCATATAGCGTATTAGCATTTGAATGACACGACGTCATATGTAGTTGATTGTGGCGTGTCTTGCAAGTGTATGTGTGTTAATTTAATATTTTGAACGTGGTTGCATTTTCGCATTCGCACAAAGCATAGCGCATAGCTAAAAGATGTAAAGACGAAACCATCCATGTGCGAGAGCAGCTCACGCTTGCCTACTTCAGTAAAATACATATTGTATTTGCACACAAGTCGGAATAAATATAGTAAAGGGTGATTTTTTAAAAGCTATAGGAAAGTTTTCCGAAAAAACACATAAAATTCAGAAAAATGCATACAATTTTTAATTGAATATTTGAAGACTATTTTATGCAAATGTAAACCTTTACTGGTCCATCCGCTTAGTCCAATTTTGGCATACTCGTTCCAACATTTCGACCGGTTTCCCATGTACAAATGCTTCAAAGTTGTCTTCCAATGCGTCAATTGAAGTGGGCTTGTCTGTATAGACATGAGCTTTAACATAGCCCCACACAAAATAGTCTAAAGGCGTTAAATCGCACAATCTAGGCAGCTAATTGACCGGTCCCGAACATGAAATAAAATGTTCACCGAACTCGCCTCTCAATAAGTCCATTGTTGCGCGTGCTGTGTGGCATGTGGCACCGTCTTGTTGAAACCACATGTCATGCAAGTCAAGCTCTTGCATTTTGGGCAACAAAAAGTTGGATATCATCTCACGGTAGCGCTCACTATTTACAGTTACGTTGCGATTCGCATCACCTTTGAAGAAGTACGAGTACGGTCCAATGATTCCACCAGCCCATAAACCGCACCAAACTGTGACTTTTTCTGGTTGCATTGGTAGCTCTTGCAATGCTTCTGGCTGATATTCACTCCAAAATCGACAATTCTGCTTATTTACGTGCCCATTGAGCCAAAAATGAGCTTCGTCGCTTCGGTAAAAAAATTGATTTTCGGCCAACTTTCCAAGAGCCCATTCACTAAAAATTTTACGTTGCGGTAAGGCGTTCGGCTTCAATTCTTGCAACAGCGGTTTTTTTTTTTTTTTTTTTTTTTTTTGCAATTTTTGTTGATTTTATTTCAGTTTCTTTTCTTATGTACTAGACAAAATTACTTAAAGCTAGCTTACCTAAGTGAACAATGTTCTTAGCCTAACTTACTGACCCTATGCGGGCACTCTAAGCTAATCTAATCTTAATTTTAATTTTAATATGCCTTTCGGCGTCCGATTTTATTTATTTTGATTTAAATCTTAAAGTTAACTTATATTATACACCAAGAAAATTAAGAAAAAAAACTTGGCTCAAAGATCTCCGTTTTTTTTTCTAAAACTAACTTAATCTAACTTAAAATTTAACCTAACCTAAACTATGTCCGTAACGCAATACGAACGCGTGCACCAGGGCGTATGCGTCATTATATGGTGCACATATAGTGACTATACGCCGGTGCACCTTTTTTTTTTTTTTTGTTTTTTTTTTTTTTTTTTTTTTTTTTTTTTTTTTTTTCTACTACCCTACCCTTAAAAACTATGTAAGTTGGCCACTACCATGTCCAACTGTCCCCTATCATTGGTAAGCCAACGGCGGCGGAGGCCGAATACGGTGCAACCACCAGTAAAATTGCCGTTCTTTGGCAGACTCTCTCCTGTCTCGAGCAGAGATCGCTCTGCTGAACCGAAGCAGATCCTCGCGGTTGCGTGCGACAGTGAGTTCGTAGTTGAGTCGCCGGTCCTCTGTTCGACGTACGACATGGAAGATAATAGGACATCCTTCCGTATCCTGGATTAGGCCTTTCATATCTAAATAGAGGAACGCTTCAGGAGGGATGAAGCCGTTAAGACGCACACTCTCGTGGTACATTTCATTGGGGTAGTAGGCCCCAAAGATCAGACTGTTAGTCGAAGTCATAGCCCGTGCCACATGCCTTCGAATCAGCTTAATAATGAAATTATCTATCCTAATCACCTTTGCCTCGTTATACAAGACCTCGTTGGGATAGAATTTCTTGTACTGAGATTCAGGTGTTCGATACAACCGGAGGCAGGCCCGAAGACATTGCCTCTCGAACACCCTCATCTTTTCCATCTGGGAAGAACTCACGTTGAACCACACTGGACAACCATACGCCATGACTGGCCTGATGAGGGCCATGTAGCAGATGACCTTCACTCTGGTATCAAGTTGGCTGCTGTAGAACAACCCCCTTTTTGCAACAGCGGTATTTTGAGAGGCATCACACCTAAAACCTTTCGCAAAATTTTCCACGTTCTTGAGTTACGGAGGCCCAATTGCTGCGAAGGCGACTAATCGATAATTGATTGTCATTATTAAGTTCGCAATCTACGTAAGCGTGTTGGTGGTTTGGTGTCCAACAATGTAAATTTGGTGCGAAATTTAGTCACAATAGCCCGTATAAACTGACCATAAAATGGAAGAAGCGTGCGATGAACTTTCTTAACAGAGCACGCATTTTGATAATAAAATTCAATAATTTGTTGAATTACAAAGCGTTGTTCGTTTGTAAGACGATTCATGGTTAAATTATAGACCAAACTGAAGATGTTTGACAGTGAAACAAAACACGAAACGTGCGTCAGCTGTTTAAACCAGTGTTGCAAAAAAGATAATAGCTAAAAAAATCACCCTTTATTTGCATTTCTTATTATTTCTTGCTTGGTTAATAAAAAGTTTTGTGTAGGATAAATTGTTTGTTGTTAAACACAATGTTTTCCAAATGAGTAATGCATACCATGACAAAACGTATCCCATTTCATACATTCCTTAACTTCCAATGAATTAAATCTGGTATTAAAAGGTGGCTAGTGGGTAAAATTCTGGCTACTGATGCTCAAGTAGGAGTCTAATTTTTTAAAATAATTAATAAGTCAAGTTGCGCAAAACTATTTTTTTTTCATGTATGTAGGTTTTGCTATTTAAATGATTTTGTATGATTTTTAAATTTTTAAGCTGTTTTTTCCGCCAGAGCACAGTAATATGCAAATTATTGTTATTTCAGTTTTTAATGTTCAAAGTGCATACAAGGTGTGTAAATTTGTTTTCACGCTGACCTTAGTGTCCGCCGTTGAGTAGTGGATGAGTAAATCAGCACATACGCTTAAGGTCCTCGGTTCTTTTCCTGAACTATTCATTCCCAGTTTTTACACATCTCTACCACTTTAGAGATGCTGATAATACTCAAAAATTATAAATGGTCATAGAAGCGCTTTTTGAATATCACCGTTTGCAGTCACAAATCACACACAACAAGTTGTTAGAAAAGCTCAGAATTACGTCCCTTGTAAGCTCTATTTCGACTCAATTACATTTTAGGAATACGTATAGTTTTTTAACAGATAATTATAACAAAAAAAATCAAAGCCTTTAAAATTGATAAAACATTTAAATAAAAAATGAAAACATTGAACAAAAACACAAAGGTTTATCAAAGTTAAAGCTAATCTTATTTTGCTTATCCGTCCGTCGGAACTTCAACGAATTCGTTAAATGCGAAATATCTGTTGATATTTCGAAAAAAAGTTTGAATTTACTTAAGCCTCATCACTTTGATATATTAAAACTTCGTCGGTTTGTTTGGAAGACTCGGAGGAAACAATTTTTTTGAAATCAGAAAAATTATAACTTTTTGAAGTTGCCGCTACGTCTTTCCGGTCATACATGTATACCTCGAACCAAGATATGCAACGAAGTTTATGATAGGATCACTTATTCGAATATGAATTAAATGAAGATCTTTAGGAGAGTAAGTTATTTGAGAAAGTTAATAATAATTGAGTGGCACTACAGCTCACAAACGACCTGGGCCTAGCTTCTGCACCAAGTACGCGTTTTGTGCGTGGTACTATTCTCTCAGGAGTAGAGGGAACTTTTGACGACTCCGAGAGGCGAGATTTAAACGATACAAAGAATACAGAATGTTGTCAGCAACTCGAAAGAAAAAATGTTCAAGGTGTTCAGTACTGAAATCGAACCTGGACCTTCGGCGTGTGAGTCGACACACTTACCCCCTTAAACTATTGCGACTGAATGCTTAAAATAATCTTATTTATTTTTCCTTTCTTTTAAAAGCTTCTGATTTCGCACCGATATAATTAATAAGATTAGGGAATATTTTACCTCAAACACCAAGGAACTTAACAACCTTATCTTCTTCACTAAAACGTTCAATTCTCTGAAAACACAATTTTAATTCACATCTCCTGTCTTCTCAAGTTTCTCGCACTTCAGAAGTAATCAACATTCGAAACAAAAAAAAGGAACTTTGAAATAAAAATTCTCCTCCCCACTCAGACATCCAATTAGGAATGCCAAACACTAAATTCTTAACTTTCAATGGACACGCCACTTCTCAGTGTGCACGATAAATGCATTGATTCTGTTTCACGTAAATTAAAAAACTTTACTCACCTGACGGTAAAGTTCTGCTGGATCAGAGCAGTTCATATAGATCTAAAAGATTAAATTGTGGTTGATTCTAGAGCAAAGAGAAAATAAAAAAATTGATTTTGTCTTTTTCAGGGATTTTCAATACTGTTTTGCTTTGTTGTAAAAGCCGAATACGGTCTACGGAAAACACCTGACCCACCGCCCAGGGCTGGCGCTAAGACCAGCCTCGACGACAACTACTGCTCAGGATCAATAAACAGTCCGCTTAGTTGTAGGTTCCATCCGATTACACTGCTTTAATCATTTGCTTACCAACTAAATTCACTTCATTTTCAGTTTACACCAATCAGGAGAAGGAAAAGGACAACGAAAGTGGTGCACCACCGCTGCAACAATCGCCACCAGATGCAACTACGTCTCATCTGCCGTTAACAATAATCTCAACGGCTCCACGGTGCCAAATGGTAACCGGATTGCAGGCAACAAAATCCGTTGAAACTTTTCTCGGTATGGTAGTGGTTGGCTTGGGTACCGGCGGTGTTCATCCCTCAGGAAGCTATGGCAGTAAAAATACTAAGTTACACGACATGGAACAATATCATGCGTTGGAAAATGTTGGCGAACAAAGCCTAGGCAAAGGCATGTCTGCAGGCGCCGATGGGGGTAACATCAGCAGTGGCAGTGGGAGTAATTCGAAATCACGTTGCTGTAATATACTCCTGGGTGGCGGCAGTAGTGGCGGTGGTCGTGACAGTGGCTCTAAAAACAACGACGACGATAATGACAATGATGCATCAACGTGGCAGCGAAGGCCACACGAAGGCACTGATACAAGGGGCTTTTATGATGCCTACCCACCGACTGCAACGATGATGGGTAGCGGCCATCAGCATCATCACCTTCATCATCATGCAACGAGTGGTGCGGGACAAATTACGAAGTGCTCCCTTCCAGAAAGCCATGAATTTGTCGGGGTTGAAACCTTAGACATCCTTCAAGGCGTATCACCAGGTTTGTAAAATAAACATTAGTTGGAAATGTAGTCAGAGTTCATTGTGAATGCATGGCATTGATGATGCCAATTTGGTGCAGCCGCTCTTTATGGCAGTTCCTCCCCTTGCATTTACACATTTGCATACATATATTTTTTATGTTTTTATTTTTGTGCACATATGTACGTGTATTGCACTGAAGTCTGCTATGAACCTTGATCTAGTACTGGGTTTGTCACGCAAACATAGCAAAGCTTAATGAGCTAAGAACACGGCAGTACGTCAACGAACTTGTCTGAGTTTCTAGTGTTTCCAGGATGCTTTTGGGAATTTATTTTAAAAACCTGATTACGTCAATGTACATATGTGAAACTTTATTTTATTTGCAAAATGTTTTTCAGAAGTAGGCCAGGTGAGGGATGTTGTTTTTTTTTAATTAAGTTTGAGGTGGTTTTGTCTTCGAGGACTTCTTAAAGCTGTTCCGAGACAGCTCACTGTATCCTCTTGCTGCGGCCTTACAACTGGTGCATCATAGAAGTATGGGCCTACGGGTTTCCTTTCTGTTACAATATCAAAGCAGTGAGTAGTTGTGAGTGCACCATTTTTTGAAAATAAAATTGGGTTAGAGAAGTATTCACAACCATACTTATTTTAACTGGAAGGCGTTAGAGTGTTCCCTTTTGCACTGACGAAAGTTGAAGGACGGCATTTCTCTTTTATCTGTTATGAAAGTTTAAAATGCATTATGTTGTTAGTGCGTGTGTAATTTGCCTTTTCCAGTTACGACATTAAGTACTCGTTTTAGAATATTTCACGTTACGTGTCGGTGTCTGTCTATCTGTCATGTCTTTTAAAGTTAAGGAGGCAATTGTAAAGTACACACCCTAAGATATATTGTAGCGAAAGGAATGCAAAGCAATTACCTGATGTCATTCTTTCACGACACAGAAATAAGGTGCATATTTGAATTCTTACCCACTTCGTTAAGAAACAGTCGGCAAAGTTTCAAAACGCAAAGTGACAGCATCTAGGAATTAAATTGCCGCCTGTTAAGAGGTGAAAATCTGATTGAATTGCATATTAAATTTCAGGCACGTAAGCGTCGTCAGTCATTTGCTACAGCAGTCAGAAGAAATTTGCAAGAAAACATACCTATTAGGGGCAGTGAAATGAATACACAATTCCGCCCAACTCATACTTCAAACTGCTTGTAACGAATTTAGGAAAAGAATTTAATGCTTGAGGTCCAGCTGCCGAGGAAGATTTGTGTGGAATGCTGGTTGCGAACTTTTGCTCAGACTGGCAGTTTGCAGTAGCACCTGTTCAGTGTTGGGTAATTAAATGTGTTTAGAGGTCTTCGAACCTTAATGCTGAAGTGAGGACATAAATTCATCAGCAGAAGGTAGGAATACATATCAACAATGAAAGGCAGAAGATAAAAGTTCATTAAGAAACAACGAATTTGTTAAATAAAGGCCAAGTGGGCAATGGCAACTGATATCCTACAAACCAGGTTCAAAATGAAAGAAACATTCTGTATTTTTTTCTTAACTAAAATGGTCTTCTGTGCGGTATTAAATAACAATTTCAATTAACTGACCACCTTGGGAAAACTCACAACATGCGATTCTTTTGAAGTTATTTTTCACAAAGTATTCGCACATTTTGGGAACGAGCTCTTCCACTTTTGCGTAGTATCACGGAAAACAATCTAACGATGCCAAACCGCATTATCTTGTTGGTCATATGACATCTCCAAAACGTGGAATTAAGCGACCAGGAAACTTTTCACACAATAAAGCCGTTTATCGCCATGTTGTGTTGCTTTTGACCCCTCCTGTAACCTCGTATCGTTCAAGTCACAATCCTTTATCAAAAAAAGTGTATTAATTGATCATAACGCTCAGAATGATCTAATGATATCTTTTGGTCACTTTGTTAAAATGAATATTTATAATTTCACTAGAACAATTAACATAGTCCAGTTTTACGATGTAATAAAATTAAAATTTTTACATAATAATGCCCTTCACTGCAAAGTGGATGTCAATCTTTCGTTTTCAGATTTTCAGTTCTGGCTTTAAGTATGGGGTGTGTTGAAAGTGTGAACAAACATAAACGTTGACAGATGTCAAGCATTATAAACACATGTTTCCACCAATGCCAAATAAATTTCTCTTCTTTGTTAGCACTACAACTGATTGGTTATGTTTTTTTTACAGTGTGCGATTGTTTAAATAAATCATATTTCATCAGAATGAAACCAATATTGGATAAATTAAATCTTATTCGTCTCCAAACAAGAACGTGTTCTATTGCATATTACTATTATTGCCCCTATCTAGGCAATAATCTTCTTTTCGACTTTTCTCCGAACAATGATACGAATAACAATGCATCATTGCTATGTAATTCTAGGGATGCAACCTTATAGGCATCCTTGCAATTTGCTGGGCTCAAATGTTAATCGAATAAGTGTCTTTTTATTATATTACTATACCTTTTCCGATAAAATCTGGCATTCCGAATATTTTTTAAAAACTTCTGCCTTGTCAAACTACTTAACCTTTTAATATTTTTTGAATTTCTTGGCATGATGAAAGTCATTTCCGAAATTTGAGTTTACCTTAATGGAATATACAGGAAAGTTTTTATTGAAAGTGGTCGCCGTGGCATAGTGGGTTAGTGCGCCGACTCACACACCAAACTCCCAGTTTTCATTCCCGGGCGGAACGTCATGTATTTTTCACGGCACCACCTCTCTAGAGTTGCTGAAAGAATAGTAATAATAGTAAAATCCCACTTTTCGAAGTCGACTGTGCAAACTAGCCCGCACAACACAAGTAGTTATTGAAGAAACTACGTTCTGGTCCCTTGTACATATGATGTAGTGTCACTCAATTGTAATTATTATTATTTTCATACAAATGCAATATTTGCGATTGTTAAAAACTTAGATTTTGCAGAACAAAAGTTGATTTTCTAATTTAATTTTCCATATATCACTAATTTCCTGTACTTAGGCCTGAAATCCCTTTATTTATTTATATTTTCATAAAGTATAAAAATACATTGAATAAAGAAATACCACTTTTTGTGACCTGTACAAAATATGGTCATACTTTGCAACGAAAATCCTTCGAAAATGCTAAAACATGTCCTACCTTATTTTAATTAAAGACTTCTTTATCTCAAAGTGGTTAAAAGTGCGTTGTCGAAAAAAAGTATAATGAGCTTTCACGTCCGTTAATCTTTCGTGCTCATCAAACATTGAAGACCACATGATCAAAAAAGTTGGTGTTAGAAATTGACGCTTGTTTTGTTGGAGGTTCTAGCATTCTGACGCAAAAAATGGTCCATTGTACTACCCGGCAGTAACCTACATTTAATTTCATTTCTTGGTCTTCCGAAGGAAAACAAGCAAGATTTTCTGTGATAAAGAACCTAGATTTTCAGCTCCCATCACCTCAGCGCCAAACAGCCTCCACCTCCACCTCCTCCTTCAAGCAAAGGCGTGGCATTAGCAGAAGCAGTGCTCTGCAGTTCACCTTCACCTTCTCCAGAGGCGTCGCGCAGAGTGTCATCACTAAGCCCAAGCAAACTTAGTGCTTATCGAAGGTGAAGTGTGCCGTTTGTACGCCAACAAGTTGTCTGCAGTCTTTCCTATCTAGAGGTAACAGAAATGCCGGGGATTTCTCACTGACGTTTGAGAGCATGCACTTGATCATTCTGCATCCTGAGGAGTCATGCCATCTCTTTCGACGGAAGCCCTAACCCGGGACGCTGGCAGTTCCAAGAAGGGTTCTGACCCTATCGATGCCGCCTTTAATTCCTGCTTAGTAAGTTCATCTGCAATCCCATTTCCTAGTTTTGATAAACTTGCTTTATAACTCTTTTTCACAATTCTTTAAACAAAAACCACAGCCCAAGAATGCTCTATGGAATCTAAATCCATACTTCGGAAAGGATGTGGCTATAACTTTCGTGCAGTAGTAACAAACTTAGTGATACGTAATCGAAGTTGCTTGAAAAGATTTATAACGCTTCGAGATGTCAACGCATTTAAATTTGTTTGAATTCCTTTGAATGAAATGGTGCTAACCAATACAGCTTGCTGCCATTACACCGCCGTAATAATTTTTCTACCAAACGCAATTTCAGCTCTACTCTTATACACAAAACGACAAACCCTCGAACCTGAAAATGTTCAATTTGGTTTTATCCTTAAAAACACTTGATTTCCAAATTCATTCTTTTTTGTACGTATTCCTTGGCATTGTTCAGTTTGTTGCCTTATATTATATGTCACTCTGACAAAGCAAGTTATTTGCGAGGTATCTAGACCTTGTTACTTTCTTTGTGCAGTTTGCGCATTTTTTGTGAAGAACTTCTGCAAAACTGTTTCTCAAGATTTTGACAATTCTTAACGATAATTCCTTCGGGTTTTATTATTCTTATTTACTTAGTTTAATCCGTGGAGATTTCTAAAGACCCCCAAAACACAATGCAGAAAATCATTATTTTGACACAATTGTCGAATTAGTTTCATTTAATAGGGGGTACATTTTACAAATTCTTTAGGTTTTCTAATAAGAAGTAATTACCACACTTATTAATATCCCCAGACGTCTGCCATTTATTTTTGACAATGATGCTTGACAATATTAATGTGGAATTGTAAAAAAAAATGAAAAAAGAGTGCAAGTAAAGTTTGATCCAAGATAAGGATAAGGAAGGAACCAAGAAACGGCACTTTTACAGTGGCATTGGGGAACAATTCCCCCATTTCGTTTGTTTTTTTCCCACTATATAGCAACGTAGATCGTCTTATAAAAGTAAACCACTTCCGGCACTAAATAAACAAAATATATTCCAATTGACTCAAATCAAATCGTATGTTAAAAAGGCACAAACCAATAGCTCAACTATTCCAGCAAGTTTAGTAAATTAAAAACCACAGCTTTATTACCATAAAAGTTACTTAACTCAAAGACAATTTCTAATTACACATACTGCCTTGTTCACAAGCCGATAACTACTCCTATGAGTCCAAAAGAGCATAACTGCACTCAAATTTACTTTTTCTTATCTATTTCCTGAATGAATAATTTTACCTTCCCTGTATTCTTGTAGCAATTATCAATCCGATAAACTATTTTAAAGCACTGAGGCAGCCATTAATTGCAAGTATGCGTGAAGTAACAAAGTTCTTATCAGAAAGTTTAGAGTCTTGAATGATAATGCGACGTACATGCAAACACACACGCCCATTACGACTTCGCAACGAGCCCAGAAACTTGTTTTAGAAAACACAACCATCTCTCTTCGATTCTTACGAAAATTGGGGCATTATCCATTATCTGTATTCATATGCATATGTTTTTAAATATTATGACTAACTTTTGCAAACTAACTTTACTTCGGCAACCGCAAATAACTTTGGAAGACTGATTTTGACACTTCCGAAAACGCATTGTTTGGCCCAACAAATTTCCCGAAAACGCAACTAATGCCATGAACTCAACTTTCATTCCACTGAATTTGTGTGGCATTGGCATTACTCTGTCTGTCTGCATATGTAGGAGTACATAAAATACAACATAAATCTAGGAGTAACACCCACTTGAATGTTTCATCCTTTCTTAGTATCCTTATGAACTCTTGGATCTGCATCGCACACATCGCAACGATTTTAAGAAAATTTTTATTATCATTGTTCGGTGTCTGTTGCTATGCTGTTATTATCATTGTTATCCTTATTCTCAGTCAAGCCAAAGGTGTGGTTGTTGCAAATTCATAGCGACGTTAAAACAAATAACTTTTCAAATAGGATAGGAAAAGGAAAAACAACGCTGAAGCTGTTCCCCGGAATGCGGCTGAAACTACAACAAGGTGCCCTCTGTCTCTCTCTCTAGGCTTCATTCTCTTACGTATTAGTTACTTCTTTTTTGTCGAATTTTCAATTAGGTTTATTCTCAGAAACAGAGCGTCGGAATGGAGTGGGAGGTGCTATAGCCGCCGGCTGCTAGTTGGCAACGATGAAACTCTGTACTCGAGTGGTTTATTATCCAGCCTGGGGTTTGGCAGTAGTCTGGGATAACTCCAACGTTTAATTTAATTTTCTGCATTTGCTGCGAGATCTTCATTAGGAAGTTGAATCCTTCTGATGGTGGATTTCGGGTGATATGAGTATCTAAAAGTATCATGAACGGTACGAGTAACGATTATCACCAAACGCCCTCCACCTTTCTTAAAGCCAAATTAAAAGCAGCAGCTCACCTCATTATTACTTTTAAAAGTGATGTCGTGAATACCCATGTATGAGGATGTGTACATTGCTGCGAACGTTCCTGTAGTCGAGTATCTTTTTACACATGTACTCAGTGTCTGTGCTTCCCTGGACTGTCTGTTGCACGTGAATACACTTACCGTTCGCTACGTATTTGGTTCAAGATACAAGCTAGGGGACACGTCCCACTCTTGTGTATGTACTCTAGGATGTACAATACATGTTATCGTTATGCTGTGGAGGGTTTTCATTGAGCAACACAAACAGAGAGCAATATTGTGGACAAGTTGAAATTATTGCTTCATTCCAATGCAGTTTGGTCTGGTGATTGTACCGAAATACATCTGCGAAATTGTTTGCATTGTTTTTGGTTGAAACGATACGTTTCTGTAACAGATACGACTTTCTTTTCACTCGTGAAGTATTCGTTTGTTTTTTTTTGAGTTTTACTTCCTGTTATAGACACTCTAGGAATGTGTCTTTTAAGGTATCGTATCACATTAGAGCTTTTGAAACCCGTATGTGTCTGTAGGAGATGGATGAAGAGCACCAGCGTGGGATGGGGAAGATAGAACGCATTTGTAGACGAATAGGGGCTTAATTAAATTTCTTTTAAGCTTTGTGAACATTCAAATCAATAACTACACGAGTGTAGCTGACAGGTGGAGCGTGTAACGAATTCATTTCAAGTAGACGATGTATCTATTGGACACATTGAACTTTTTAAATAAATGTTCTCTTTAAATGAAATGGACTAGGGAATATAGTCGTGTTTGATTGAAAGATATGTACACATCATGCCTCGCAAAGAAAACGTTTCGTGTGTCATTGGATACAGAATCAAACCAACATTACGAAACATAGAATTACTGGGAGGGAGGTTTGAATGTTTTCTACACATATGGATTTATACATAATACAAATTATGAAATAATAATAATAATTGGGTGATAAAAATAATAAGGTAATAATAATAAGGCTCCTGCTTCAATTTCTGCAGTGTTAATGTAGCAAACTTCATGGCGCACCCTTTTTTCCAGTTGGCAAGACTCAAATAGTACATGTTGCGTATAAATTGCTAATTAAACTCGCATTTTGGTACCTAATAAACTATAGGTCCTATCTACTATTGAAGTTAGAGAACAATAACAGTAGTTGTTGAAGAATCCATGCCCATTGAGGCCTTGTTTAGTTGAAGAGGTTGCTTGAATAAATTTCCTGGAGAACATATATTTCTAGTAATTCCAATGCAATGTGATCAAAAGTTTGCCGAGTTCCTTATCCTCAAGGATCCTAAAAAAAAACAAACCACATCATCCACCCTCTTTTTGGTTTAGCAAGTTTATTTCTTTTAGGAATCCCTTGATATTGTCTACTCTGACATCAACAAGTACGCTTAGTTCTGTTTTATATGCTGCAAGAGACGGACAGATTTCGAGGTAGTGAAGAACAATACATTCCTCAACGTCTTTATATGGGATGCTTAATCGTCATGTGACCGCCGTAACGTGGCTGCTTCGATTCGGGCACTTCTTATATTGAGATGCTGACAACGCCCGTAGAGTATTAACTTCTTAAATTGTTCGCAGTTGACAACGAACGATAGACCCGGACAAGATGTGTGATTGCTGAAGAAGATAGGCCTTGGTGCCTTGTGTACTGTATTATTAATTTAGGCTTTAGTTAGACATAATTACACTTACCGGTCGTCGTGGCGTAGTGGTAAGTGCGTCGACCGCCATGCAGAAAGTCAAGTCCCTGACGGCCACCTCGCATTTTTTTTCACGGCACCACCTCTTTCGAGTTGCTGACAACACTCAAAGAGTATCAATTGTCTTTGAAAAGCTTCTCAAAATCTCGCCGTTCTGAGTCGGCAAAAAACCGTAGGTCTCTTCTACTCGTGAGAGAACAGTAGCACGCACAACACGAGTAGTTGTTGTAGAAGTTAGGCCTTGGTACCTTGTGGGCTAAAATGCCACTGAATTATTATTATTAGTTTCACTTACACAACCCATTGCTACCGGGATTTATTTCAAAGGTTTTCGATTGAGTGAAGGCTAAGAAAATTCAATGACAATTTTCCTCTAGCTTACTGTTGTGTAGTTATCAATGCGATGTAAGACCAAAACATTGCTGTTTCTATGCTGAACGTTTTGGACTATATAAGGCTGGAATTCGACAATGAGATGGCAACTGTTTTCTGTTTTGATTTCTTCAAGGCAATCGACAAGACTAGCTATGGACCTAAAATATATGTATTGCTATGCGACTCAGATAGGATCGAATATCTGCTTTCGCAGTTCACTTGCTGGGGCATTCCTTAAAACAATATCTGTGCATAATTCTTCTTTTCGGGTGATATTACAGTTTAAGATGATCCACCCAACATGCGTTTCCATTTCTCACAAGTTGCCTTGAATTTGCGTTATCAAGTTGGTTATGGTCTCCACTTGTTTGCAGCATTTCAGATGACGATGTCCTCAGTCGTTTTGTCGCTCGAATTCAATAACTTAGTCATCTTCAACGTTTTAATAATAATAATTGAGTGGCACTACGGACCAGGGCCAAGCTTCTACAACAACTACTCGTGTTGTGCATGCTACTGTTCTTCACAAGTAGAAGAGACCTACAGTTTCTTGCCGACTCCGAACGGCGAGATTTGAGAAGCTTTTTCATAGACAATTAATACTCTTTGAGTGTTGTCAGCAACTCGAAAGAGGTGGTGCCGTGAAAAAATGCTAGGTGTCCTGTCCGGGAATCGAACCCAGACTTTCTGCGCCGCGGTCGATGCACTTACCACTACGCCACGGCGACCACGATCATCTTAAACGTTTTATTCGTGAGTAAATAGACACTTGATCCGATGTATAGAGTTTGTTGAATTTTTTCTCTAGATACCACAACGAAAACAAATCCCAAAAAATTTATCTAAAAGTAGTGAGGTATTTGCTACTCACTCTTGTGGCTAAAGAAAGAGCAAGAGTGAATCTGCACTTGATTTCTGTACTTATGTTGTTGTCCCTTTTCACTACGGAGCAGAGGTAAACGAAATCCTTGACTACTTCTTCTTCTTCTTCCCCTCCTAAAAGATTATTCAAGGTTAATATTCCAAGATTTAATTATTATCTTTCCTCACCGAAGTCTAGCAGATTTGTTTCAATTGCTTCATGAAGACATAAGTCTCAAATTGTTTAATCAGATATTCAGAGATTATCTAATTACCTTCAGCCTGAAGGTAGGATTTTTTTAAACTCCGTCTTTTTTAACGAGCATTTAATCATGATCTTATGTTAGCCGTCTGGTTAATTTTGAGGTTTCATTCTGCGCAGTGACTTCAATTCACTACACGAAAAAAATTGGAATCGAACATACCTGCTATGCAAAATCGGTCAGTGGGTACATCTTTTGACACTCTCAGTTGAATTGACACTAATTTGTTATGCTGGGTGTATATACACTCTGACTGACTCGAACTGCAACCAATTTCAAACTACTATAATTTTCAAACCATTTACGACAGTGGGCTAAAACGTTAACAGATGACAGATTTGTCCTTCAGTTGTGTTGAAACATTTCCATCCGATATAGAATCCAAACGTAATTGTGTAATTGTTTTAAATTTAGCTGGAAAACCACAAGTAGCACCTCAACCCTAGTTCAGTACAGTGACACTTTCAGCGTTGCAAAACGCCATGTGGTGGTGGTGGACATAAAAGAAACAACAACATCGGCAGTAATGTTTCGAAGAGTGAAGGCTCGAATTGATCGAAATCCGATTCAAAGTTAAAGAAAAATGACTCATGAGCTCAACATATCGGTGAAACGGAAGCAACACATACTGAAAACAAAAGGAGCTCGTGCTTAAGGCATTAAAGTTCCAAAAAGCTAATGATCTTACGCTGCAAAAAAAAAGGTAAGACTCGAAAGAGCGAAGGAGTTGGGTACGCTTCCACGAAATTGGTGAGTTGCCGAATTTAGTTTTATTTTAAAATGTACACCTTTAGACGGCCAATAGATAGCAGTCAGCACCGATGGCGATAATTTGGGTCGCCGTAACCACCGATAGTCGCTCTCCTTTAGTAATCTTGAAACGTGGTGTTAACATTATTGCAACGGTATGCCGTGAACTGAGAGGCTGTATTGAAGTGTTGAGCAACCAAGCATTTCGGCCGGAGACAGTGCCCATTTTAACAAGACTCTGCGATGCCTCACAAAGAGCGATTCAATCAAGATTGGTACACAAACAATGTTTCACACAAAATTTTTTCGATAAAATGGATTTGAAGTTCATCGGATGCAAATCTGTTGGATTTTTCTGTCTGGGGTATTTTAAAGGCGAAGGTACCAGAATTTTGACCACCTTAAACAAGCACATCGTCATGATTGAGCAAAATTACATCAGAGCCACATGTTTGCAGCGTGCTATGATTTTTTTAGTCATCTCCATTATTCACGCCAATAATGCCCGGACTTTGTATTTATTTCTAAACTTAAATGTAATTTTAAAAATATTTAATAAGGAAATGAAGCTAAACATTTTTTTATCATAAGCAATTGAATTTCACAATTTCAGAACAGAGCATGACTCAGAAATGTACCATTTTCTTATGTAATGAAAGCTTCAGTTCCTCCCAAATACAAAATTGAGCACATAGGCTCAAAAAAGAAATTGGCGATATGTTTCCCAATATGGTTTCCTTTAAGCTCCATACACTTAGAACTTAACAATGTTAAAATTTCAATAACCCGTCTACCATTTCTGCAAGTCTACAATAAAAGCGATAAAAGCGATAACCCCGCAGTCCATTTAAATTTCTGCACGTCAAGTGACTTTTTCAAGTTAAGAAAAAAAAAAGATGTCACACGAACGGAAACCTGCAAAATACTCTGGATGCACTTCGACGACAGCAGTTCGTAGCTTAATTCCATTAATTTGGCTGTTGCAAGGTGAGAGCTAGTTTATTGCACAGCACTAGTGGAAGAGGAATTTTTTCTTAAACAAATGGGACGGTTTTATTTTTGCTTTGCGAATACAGCTTTGCATATCAAAAATGTATAAACCTCAATTTTGAAACGAAATATGTATTTTAAAATGCCTTTACTAGAAAAATGAATAAAGCTGTTGTATAGTTCTATGCATCACAGTCTGTTGTTAAAGTTAACATAATCATATCCCATTGGAAGATTCTTAAAATCAACTCAAACAGATTGATTCCTTCCAATAATGTACAATATCCTCAGATGTATTTATATTACTATAAGAAAGTTGATAAAAAGGACTTCTGTCATTTGATATATCCCCCATCGTTATGAAGTTGGAATGGATTCGAGTTAACATCTGCTCCACCAAAAGAATTTCAACTTTTTAATATATATGCGCGCTAACAGAAGAGAAAAAAAAATGCCCCCAATGATGACAAGGTGGGGAAGTTCTACTAAATAACTGGCACCCTCTCTTAAACTTCAACAGCATCCCCTTGTGATTCCTATTGTTCATTTCGCTAAAAGCCAAAAAGGAATAGCAAACAAAAAATCTCTGGTTCATAAGAGGCATTTGTGGCCCGACTGATTCGCCCACTTGGAACTTAGCGAGTACCATCTCGATGTCATTATGGCCAAGGATTATTTGCACAGGAAAAACAAAAATGAAATAATACCGCAATAATCCGGGAAAAATTATGATATTAAACCAGCGAGTCCAGTGTGCTGTCCTGTTGTTTCCGGGGGAGTGTTTGTAGGCGGAAGCCGCATGGCAATAGTTCTAATCGGCTTTTCGGTATACCACAAAATAGATTTAAGTTTAAATCACTGGGATAAGGTAAAGTACTGTTAATCGCAGTATGGTCTTCCTAGCTGGGCGAATTATCTAGAATTGCTGATGTTGATATCTGTACTAGGATGATTACCTACCAGTGGCTGCGAATTGTAATGGAGTGTTTATTACGTGTTTTCAGATGAGGGGGGCAGTTGCTTTGCTGTAGGCATGCCAGAAGCCAAACAGATGACTACTGGTGTATGTGTGTACGCCCAACACTGACAGTGGGTGACTGTTTTTTATCGATGGCGTAGGAGTGCGGATTGGGAAATGTGCTCTTCAGGAAATTATTGTATTTTATTCTATTCTTTTTCGTATCATCGAAGATATTAAATTTCTATGCTAAGTGGCATTGACAACTGCCCAATAATAAATGAACAAAAAGTTGACAGGCAAATAAGAGAAATCAATAAGAGTCTTTTTTTTCTGGGTCCTTTTGATTTGTGAAATTGAATAATCGGCTTTTGTCGTCGAAGAGTGATCGAGGACAGGCGTTCAGATGTTAAGGACAGACAAATTGTGCCAAGTAAGTGAGAAGTGAATTTCATGAATAATAGACTGGTAGAATGATTGATGATTTTTTATGCATAAAAAATATTAGGTGTGAAAGAGACAATCAATCAAAAAAAAAGTAATTATAAAATTTATTTCTGATCTTATTGAACTATACATATGTATATCAGTATTTTTTTTAATATTATTAATGCTGAAACTACCAAGAAACGAGCTGCAATTCCAAATATATTTCATTAAAAATGAAATTGTTCCTTTTTTATTTAAAAAAGGGTCCACAAAATTGTTTTACTACATCATTATAAATAAGTGGGATGGCAATTGCAGTTTTACAAAAAAATGCATGTAATCCTTTTAAAACTTTAATCTTCTCTACCAAGCGTATTCTTAGAAGTTAAATTTGTTTTTCTCCCCTTCGTCTCGGTATACATTCTTGGCGTAACTTTCATTTGTACAAACGAACTTCGATTGCTCCTGTCAACACTTGCCAAAAAAAATTTCCAGCGTCTTACAGTTTATAAATGATATACGAAATTGAGACAAATATACTATTTATTCCAAGCATACGTAAATGTATACTATGTCATCGTGGTTTGTTGCAACTGCTGACATTTGACAAATGCCAAATTGAGCTGTCGTTTGAAGTCTCGCAATATGCCATATGTCTCGCAAAATGCCATTTAAAATAAAAAAGCTTAGCAATCTAGCAGGACAAGCAATCGGTTAAATTGTGAAGGAATTTGAAGGGAGTTGAGGGGCTCTGATGTCATTAGTCCAGTGTATCATCGTAATGCACGGTAAGTCGAAAATATTGCTGCTGTAAGTGCAAGTTTTGCTGATGATCCCAAATTATCGATTTCTTGGCAGTCACGCCCAATGCGTGATAAACACCTTACAGTTGTATTTTCTTCTACATCCTTATAAAGTATTAAAGCCAGCTGTCAATCAAATTTTGATGTTTGAACAAAACACCGATTTTTCGAACGACATTTATTTTTAGTGATGGGTTACATTTGGTTTATATACATAGCGAAGAATGTACATAAACAAAATAACCAAATATGAGCCAAGAAGAGGTGCGGTTGCATTCCGACAAATTTACTGGTTTATGTGCTCTTTGGCCGGAGGGTATTTTCCATATTATTTCGAAGATGGGCGGATAATTGTTTTTTTTAGGCCGACTATTGAATGTTAATTCTTCGCCGAAATGTTATTCCAAGACGAGGTAACAAGCCACACAACAAGATGAATTATGCCTTTATTGCGTGATATGTTTTCTGGTCGCGTTTATTTCATGTTTTGGCGATGTCAATTGGTCACCAATATCATGCGAGCTGACACCGTTAGATTGTTTTCTATTAGACTACGTAGAAGATCGTGCTAACGCAAATATTTTCTAATTTCTAGACGCATTAAAAATCAATATTAAACAAGAAATAACCGAGAATCCGGTAGAAATTTGCGAGAAATTGGTCAAATTTACCGAAAACCAAAGAAATGCTGCGAATCTTTCCGAATCGATCATTTCAAAGATATTTTTTTTCACCTAATGACAAAGTATAAACCTTATGCACCGATGTGAGTGTTTTTGAAATGTTTGAAAATGTTTGTAATCAGGACTGAAATATCTTTTTATTCAGGTTTTCAAAAACCTTAAAAAATAACTAGCTTGCAACGTGGTTCCATCATATTTCAAATATTTCTCCTTTTCCCCATTGTTGCAACATTTTTTTTTTTTTTGTTAAAAATACGTTTAAATACTTCACTAAAAGTTTAGTCCGTAAAAAGCGCCTACTTTTTCATTCCTCTCTAGTAATTTTCGAATACCATCTCTGAAAAGTTAGTATTTTCTGCCATCAATTAGTTCATTGAGCCGTTCTACGATTCATAAAGAAAAATGAAACCTGTGCCCCGCAAAACCGAAAAACCCAGTAGTCGGAAGGACCAAGGTCTAAGAATAAGGGATAAGACCTTTCATTTTAGAGGTTCCAGGTAGGTCTAACCGCTTCAGCCACGTGGTTCTGAGAGTTATCATCTTGCAAAACCTTGTCATGCCCTTCGGTAATTTTTGGCCATTTTGCACACAATGCACGGCTCTAGCGCTTCAGTCGATAATGTTTCTTATCAATTGCTAGGCCTGGTTTTAGCCGCTCAAAGTACACCATACCCGTCTCTCTCGCAAAGCATGACTTTGGAACTATGGATTTTTTCCTTTGGCGTCGATGTAGATGATTAAGGAACAGGTTCACCATACTTTGTATAATATTTTTTTCTTCTTGGGGTCATAGTAATATATCCACTTTTCATCCCCAGTTACGATCCGGTGCAAAAGTTTCTTCCTTTGATGCCTTTCACGCAGAAGTTCCGAGATGAAAAATCGGCTTTCGACATCTCTTGGTTTGAACTCGTACGGCTCTGTCTGGTTCTTTGCTTTTGAATAAATCCAAATTCCTCCAACCGAACTGAAATTGTTCCCCGAGTCACAGTAGGTCATTTGGCACAGATCTTGGTCCAGAAAAGCCTCCAATTTCTCATTTTCTAAATTTTTGGACTTGCCAAGATGCTAAAATAACCACTTCGAAAGGGTCAAAACCACTCTCTGCATGATGATAGGCCGGCGCAGATTCACAATAAACTTCTACGAGCATTCGATGGGCTTCCGATTCCTTTTTCTTCCAATTAAAATATAAAATCGAAATTTCCTGCAAATTCTGCTTATTTAAGACAAATCAAAAGCCAAAAAATAGTGTTCTTGTCTGAAACAGACGCTGATGCACATTAATTATTGTTGACAAATATCACACCTTTCCAACGAAGTAAGTAATTGTCTTATACACGAAATCTGGCATTTTTTCTCTGCTCTAAAAATTTATTGATGATAAAAGTTTGCATGGACAATAGTAAAGCATTTTGTAATGCCATAACAGACCTGAGAAAAGAATCATAGACCGTTAAAGATGCAACCAATCGGTGCAGTCCCGAAAGTTCAAAAACTCAATCCGTGAGACCGTTTAAGGTTGGTGACTGTTGGTGATATGTTTTTTTTTTTGTTATTTTGTCTTACGTTGGCTAATACCAACTATGTGGTGGGTAGTGTGGACAGAAAGTGGAGGATTATTTAATTTATTATTTTGCTTCTAATTTTTTTAAAGGGAACTTCCTGCCCGCTTTCCGTATTTTATATTCTGTACCATTTGGGGCAGATTTTATTTGACGCCCAACAACCCAAAAACCGCAGTCACACTGAATTAATTTTTCACAAACTAATCACAAACGTGTACATAAAAGAGTGGAAAAATCAAATAAACCGTAATCGATCACTTGGTGTTCTTTTTAAAATATGAATGAATCCCATATTTCTTAAACGACCACCATCTTATGTAGGCAAACAACTTCAGTCCCTTGGCATCCACTTACTTCACCTAATTTGATTCAGTATTAACTGAAATTAAGCTTCTTCCTGTGTAGCACACACCCAGTGCTGTACACTGTATAATGCTGCATAAAAATGCTTCTCCCAGCAGAAGCATGGTGTTACCAAACAGTACACACCTCCTGCAATTTAATTGGTACACAAGATGATGTTCTTTTCATTTTTGCTTGCCCAAGTAACCACGGTAAATATTTGTGTGTAAATATTTGACACTATGTTAAGAGCTCATAACTGCGCTCAATTTGATTTAAATGTTTTTACTACACCTAATGATGTTTTCCTAGCTTTTAATCCAACAGCTATAGTTATGTTATGTTGATGTACTTCGTAACATTTTAAATATAATTATCAGATGCCGAAATGTGGAAGGAAAAAAATGCAAGCAAGTCCTGCAACAATATGCAGGATGACAGTTAGTCTCCATTTGCAGCGCCCTTCCAAAGGCAGAACGTGACAAAACGTTCATGCAACGGGGTAGTTCGTGTTCGTTTAATATTTAAATACTCCCAAAGTGGGTGCCCTGCTAAGCCACCGCGAATGCATCCGTGTGTTCCACCTCCATTCAAGTTGGACCCAGTTGTCAGTTGGATGTGTAGCAAATTGCATACGGTAATGAAAAATAAGAAGCGAATGCACTTTTTTCCTGCAGAAAATCCTCTAACAAAACAGATGCGAATTCCCATGTAATACACTTTGAAAGGATACAATTTTCTACCGTACTTGATGTGCATTTTTGATGTCCAAGATCTCTTGTTTTCACTCTCCTTTTTTTCTGTCGAGATTGTGTTGGATTTAACAAAACGTATAGAATATTCAAAAAAAAAGAAAAAGTAATCTATTAAGGTCATAAGTTGCATGCTTAATTTCGTGCTATAGCGAAAACCAGTCTTGTGCGTGCTGTGGTACTTTTGGTGGACTTCGGGTTTAACAACAAGGTTGTTGTTAAAGTTTTATTCCAAATTTAATTTACCTCTGCCCTCCGAATACAGTCTCAAGTATTAGTATGTTACAGTTGCCACGCAGTCAATCAACTCTAGAACTAAATACTGAGTTGCATACGAACATACGTATATGGCGGTACGATGCACGAGAATCTAAGGTTACAATATGCATATATGTATGTGCGTGCATATTTATGATATATGTATGTGCGCTATTCCATAAGTATCTACATACCATATTCATCATACAGCGCAAACATCGCACCCATCACACGCCATCTATCTAATGTCTACAGTGCGTTTAAGGCTTGCAACTAGAGAGTTGCATGACTGCATTCATTTGCTCTTTCCAAACGTGTACACTACTCATTGTCATATTCCATCAAGCTGTACACTGAAATAGAACACCACACCGCGGGTACGCATACAGTACCGGGCATGGTCACCTCAAAAAAGCAAAATGACTACACTATTCATTTTCTCAGTGACATGCGTAGACATCTGTGATTAGAGTTACTTTTGAAATGAGTGCAATGTTTACGGTAGAAAATACACCGAGTACACTGAATGCACTGAATACGTCCACCAAAAAAGTGGAGTCTCATCATCGTGCATAGGATATCTTTTTATTTCTATTTTCACCCCTCCCGCTTGTCTTTTAATTACCCTTCACTTTCCATTATACTGCCTCCTCATCATAGCCCCTCTCCATAATTTCACCCCTCATCATAAGCTTGCTTCAACACCTCCCTCCTCATACCATGATCTGATCATATCACCGCTACCTACGCTCTCATAACTACATGGAAAGTCCATTATTCTCTATATGGATGCGAATTCACTTGTTCTTCCAGACTTCTCTAACCTCTCAAACAAGCTTTGTAATGTCCCTGAAATAAATTTGAGGTTCAATGTCTTTCTCGTGCCAAATTATCTCATCCTTTAGCTATTGAATTGGTCTTGGCTTAAAAGAAGCCCAACGGTGTCAAATCACTTGATCGTGATGGCCAATTAACGTAGCCCCAACAAGAGATAGCAAGACCATTGAATATCTCGCGGAAAAGAGTTATTGTGTCGTTTGCTGCGTGGCAAGTCACACCATCGTGTTGGAAGTACAGATCGTATGTATAGCCCCATATCCTTAATTTCGGGCAACAAAAAGGATAATGTACTTGTCTCGCGATAGCGAACACCATTCACGGTAACTGCATAACCGACCTCATTCTCGAGGCAGTTCGGCCCCATGACGCCCTACGCAGCCAATAAACCGCTCTAAACATTTACTCTTTGTGAATGCATCGGCTTTTCAATAATCACTTCTGGATTCTCAATTCTACTTGTTACACTGAAGTCGATTCTGCTAACCTAAAAAAGTGCACGAAATGTAACATACTTTCATTTGGACGGCCATTTTCGCAAAAAGCTTCAACCATCTTAACGCGCAGGGAAATTCTGCACCTCTCCATGCTTGAATTTTGTCAAAAACTGAAACAAGTGAATGTCAAATAAAGTTTGACAAAAGAACTTAACGGAAAGGTGTCACTCAGAATTAACACCGTGCTCTATGATTGGACCACCTTTTAGATACAGGCTATATGTTCGTACAAACAGGGTGCGTTCCCTTGAACTAAAGCGTCTTGCTACCGCTTTATAAGTACATTTTGTATACACCTAAAACAAAGAATACATACAAGGTCTGTAAGCGTTTTTAACACGGTAAATCGAGAGGTTTTCTTTTTCTCCAAAATAAATGGCGAAAAAGTGCTGCTAAAACATGTAAAAATTACAGAAAAATATAAACGAGAACAGGCATGTCAGAAACTTTTGATCATGTACTACATTACAGTAGGGAGAATTGTTCTCTCTTTTGCGACAAACTGTAACCTTTCCTTAATAAACGAACAAATTGGCCGTATTAACAATAATATTAACAAATATTACTGACTAGTTTTCGTAAATGAAAACAACCTAACAAGAAACATAACTGCTCAAAAATATATATTCCTTTTAGTGCTTCCGAATTCTTTTTTGCGGTGATTGCTTAATATTAAGAGGACACCTGGTCAGTAAGCATTCGAATTCGTCTACGTGCATAAATATGCTATGTGTATTCAATCATGTCGGTTGGCCGTTTCAGAGGATTGTTAAGATTTATTAGAAAAATCACTGTACAAAGAACAAATTGCTTAAAGCTGCGTAATAAACACCATAATCTTAATTTTCTTCTTTAACCCGCATGTTCCATTAAAGGGGTCGGGTTTATAATGCAAGCACGAGAGACCTCCAGGCCACTCGGTCCTCTGCCATCAACTTAAACTCATCAGGAGCTATTCTCAATCGCAACCAGGCCAATTTATGGAGTTGATTCAACCAAATCCCTCTGGGTTTTCCAAGCGATCGCCCACCTGATGAAATTACATATAAATCACGCCTCGGAAGTCGGAAGGAGACATCTGTACCATGTGGCCAGACCAACGAAATAAAGCCCATTCCTTCAGATAAAGTAAAGGGTGATTTTTTAAAAGCTATAGGAAAGTTTTTCCAAAAAAATCACATAAAATTCAGAAATCGATAGTTCGGTCCATATAATTTAATGTTTGAAGATTTTTTCATGCAAATGTTGACCTTGACTGCGCCTCAAATGGCCGCTTAGTCCAATTTTGGCATACTCTTTTCAACATTTCGGCCGGTGTCTCACGAATAAATGCTTCATTGTTGTCTTCCAATGCGTCAATTGAAGCGGAATTCTTCTGGCTGATATTCACTCCAAAATCGACAATTGTCATTGAGCCAAAAATGAGCTTCGTCGCTAAGCACAATTTTTCGGTAAAAAGTGGATCTTCGGCCTACTTTCCAAGGGCCCATTCACCAAAAATTTTACAATGCGGTAGGTCGTTCGGCTTCAATTCTTGCACCAGCTGTATTTTGAAGAGCATCACACCTAAATCCTTCTGCAACATTTTCCACGTTGTTGAGTAACAGAGACCCAATCGCTGCGAACGGCGAAAAATCGATAATTAATGGTCATCATTAACACTGGCCGATACAGCTGCCTTATTTTCTTCAGTTCGCACTCTACGTAAGCGTGTTGGTGGCGTAATGTCCAACAATGTAAATTTGGCGCGAAATTTAGTCACAATAGCCCGAATAGCCGCTTCAGTGGGTCGATTAAACTGACCATAAAATGGAAGAAACGCGCGATGAACTTTCTTAACAGAGCACGCATTTTGATAATAAAATTCATTAATTTGTTGAATTACAAAGCGTTGTTCGCTTGTAAGACGATTCATGGTTAAATTATAGACCAAACTGAAGATGTTTGACAGTGAAACAAAAGACGAAACGTGCGTCAGCGGTTTAAACCAGTGTTGCCAAAAAGATAATAGCTAAAAAATCACCCTTTAGTTGCTCAACATTGAATTCCCCCCGTACAGTAGCGTTTCTCAGTCTTTCCCTGCTAATAAGTCTCGCAACGGCACAAAGAAATCTCATCTAAGCAGCTTGTATTCGCGATTTTATTCTTTCGGTCATAAGCTAAATTTAATGATCATAGATGAGAGTTGGAACAAAGACTGAGTTAAAAATCGATAACTTAGCCTTGACACCAAGCTCGGTCTCGGCCAAGCTTCTGATCTAGCTTGACGAACCCTACAAGACAGCTCAGTGTTGCTCCCTCATTATTCGAAAAAAACACACAGAAATACTTAAACTTCTCCACCTGCTTCATTGGGACTTCACTAACATGCAAAGAGTATTGGACAGGCGTTTTGCAAATTACCATTACTTCGGACTTTTGCACGTTCACCTCTATTCCAGCATCAGTACCTACGGCCACAAACCTATCAAACCCGTACCGGAGTTCCGGTTAGGAGGATGTGATGAAAACTTTGTCATCTGCGAAAAGAATATGACTTAGCCCCATTTCTCCCAATGTGAAACATTCCCCGTCTCGCCTGCGCTTCAACATCCAGTCCATATACATATTATATATATATAATGAACAGGATGTGGTCGCCGTGGCGTAGTGGTAAGTGCGTCGACCGCCACGCAGAAAGGCTAGGTTCGATTCCCGGACGGGACACCTCGCATTTTTTCACGGCAACACTCAAAGAGTATCAATTGTCAATGAAAAGCTTCTCAAATCTCGCCGTTCGGTGTCGGCAAAAAACTCAAATACTTCAAATAATAGTCTTAGAGTGAAAAGCTGCTTGGTTGTACTTTTACGCACTGTTGGCTCTAGAACGGGCCTACAGCGCCTTAGCATAGATCTTGGCTGGGAAACCAAAAAAATATTCCCCAGTAATTGGAGCAGCGTATCTAGCCCCCCTTTTTGAAAAGAGGAACAATCAACCTCTGATAAACTGCAGGTGTCTCTCCACATTCCCAGGTCACCTTTATGACACGAGAGAGCCACAAGAATCCCTCTTTTCCTATTGCCTTAAGCAGATATCCCTCACAACGGAGGACTTTGTACCTTTTACTAATTCAAATTGACTTCATCCATCGCTGGGCTATTCACCGTCCCACTTTAGACAACAGGTCTGTCATCTTCAGTGCCCTGTTAGAGACTGAGCAGCTCCGAAAAGTGTTCGCTTCATCCGCGCAAGATGTCTACCACATTAAAAAGAAGCACACCATCTTTGGATTTGACTCCTTCAATGATATTGAACTTCCTTTCTCTGAGTCGGCTAATGATTTGCCAGAACATCTTCTACGCAGATCTATGATCGCTTTCCATCTTTACGCCAAACTCCTTCCAAGACTGTTCCTTGGCTGCTCTCACAGCATATTTGCAAGTTTTTAGCGCCTCAGTGTACCGGTCACGAGAAACAGGGTTCCGCAAGAGAATCCAGTCTCTGTAGGTCGTCTTCTGCTCTCTAATGAAAGAAGACCTATAGAAAAAGATTGCATTCTCTTGGGGAACTTTGCTTATAATATGTAGAATGCGTTGGACAGGCGTTTTGGAAATTATATTTTTATTTTGTGACAAAAAAAAAAACAAAATAAAATTATTATAACACAGTCAAAGCGGTAAGCTGTCATTTCGACCATGCAGGGAAATCAATCTTTTCTACAAACATAAGGAATTATGTTAAAATTACAATGTCATGTAATGTCACACATTATTAAGTAGCGATAATTTCATTCTTGAATACAATCCAAAATTATAATTGTTTCAAACTGAAAGACTTCATTAAATAACAAATAATTACCTTGTGTCTTATTTCTCTCAATTTGCAGACAGCATCATTGGGATACGAACCAGTACAATTTTAGCTAAGAACAGTCCAACTAGGAGTAGCCAACAACATCACAAACCGTTTGTGGAATGTCTTCCGACAGTAACCACCGCAGCTTCCCCCCAACCAGCAACAACATCGGTCAAAACACAAACACCAAAGTCACAAAAGCGTGTGACCATAGTGGAAACACCGAAAATTACCCACACCTTTGACCCCCTTGCTGCCGCTGCAACTGTTGCGTCGGCTTCATGCTCCACGGGTGTAAGCACAGGTCTGCATGCTGTGGATTCGTCACCTCCAACACCAATTATAACAATTACATCGTCATCCATAGATCAAGCAGACAACGGTCTCGCTATCCCCATAAGTGATGGAGCTGATAGACAATTGATAGCGCCACAAAACCCCACCAGTCAAATGAAAGAGAATACCAGGGTGACACAACTCGAAGGTGACACGGGGACAGAGGAGGAAGATTCCATCAATGGAATGCTTGATAGAATTTCTCATGACCTGGATTATTTATTAAATCGAACAAATGAAATTCCCCAAAGACTGATTAGTGGTGTTCTGCCACCGACTGCCGGTGCTGTGATGGAGAACAGTGTCTCAGGAGCGGCCGCATTATTCCAGTCAGCGCCGCCGAAGTCATCAAATTTGACAGCCGCATCAATTGAATGCGACAGTTTTCCAAATTCCCATTGCCCAAACGTCGATCCGCGTGAACTTGAGAACATACCACCGCCACCGCTACCGCCCAGTAGTGCTATTCCAGTCACAGCTTCAACGTCATCCCTCAGGACACGCACCAGTGTTCATCATGAAGTAATAATGGAGGAGGATGGCGAGCAGGACCAGGAGTAAAATAAGTGATTTTTACATTTTTCATTTCCACACACCCGACAAGGGAATACAATTTCCTTTGCGGAATAGAATAGGTTGTGACTACATCAAAACATGTACCCACTGAGGGAAAGAGAATTCTTAAACAGCGCTGACTGCAAGTTGTCGCACAGATTAATCTCTTACAACGTGATAACATTAGATCCTTTAATGTCAAGTGATTTATTGGACTCCTTGCACGAACCAAGCCCACGCTGATTGGATGAATAAACTGATATAAATATCATTTTGCATACTTGCATTTAAATAAGGCTTAAACATAATAATAGTTATACTGTAATTAAAGTCAACTTATTTTATTTCGGATATCATATGAGGTAGGTTTAGGTGATGAGTGTTTTCAACAAAACAAACCTGTAAAATAAATTTACTCATTTAATTTCATAAACTATAAGAACGAACGAGCTGAAACTTTGGTTCTTAGCGAGCGACATTTAAATCAAACAAGAGTGTATTGTAAAATATGATATGTAAAGCTAAATTAATGGTACACAGGCAAAAGAATTTTTACTCATAAGCTAGATAGTAACAATTTGTACATTCCACAAAAACAAATCATTCCATGCTATGAACTTAACTGATATTTAATTTTAAAATAACTTCGGGAATAATGCCATGAAAAAAAGTTAAGGAAAGAAAAAAATCGAAACTTCAATAAATAAATCATTTGTTTATAAAAATATGAACTATGGGTTTTCTCTTTTCTTATTTTTTTGTGTTGAACTCATCATTACGGCGGTTAGCTAACTCAGTAAGTATATACATATTTAAATACGTGTACTGGGGTTAAAGAAGGGCAACATTGTTGTCATCCAAAGTCGATTTAAAGTAAACTTTAACCCTTCATTAGAACTTAGCTATTTACAGACGACTTAAAGCATTCTGTTTTTGGAGATCGTTATACTACCAAGCAGTAACCTTCATTTAATGTCTTGGTGTAACATGGGTCTAAGTTTTCAGTTTTCACCACATCAGCGCCAAACAGCCAATATCTGATCCGAGCAAAGACAATACATAGACAGAGAAAGTGCTTTGCAGTGTCTGCGCTTTCACTACAGGCGTCGCATAGGGTATCATCGCTTAGCCCACACACACACTTAAGTGCTTATCAAAGGTGAAGCTTGCTGTCGTGTATGTGGAGAGTTATGTCATCTCTGGCTGTACTGTCGGGAGAGTCAACTGTCGACGAAAGCCTTTCAACTTTCAAATACCTCAATTTACTCTTTCGACTGTGGCCATCTGTCAAGTGTCGTTCTTGTAAGTTGTTTAATTTTACTATTTAACTATTTTCAGAGTACATTGATTTCAAAATTTTTTAATGTTTCTCTATTTTTTAGTTTCAAATTCTAGTTAACCCCCAGATAAAATCTTTTTTTTTGCGTTATAGACTTGATAAGTATTCTGTCAATATTGGCTTAAAGGCTTCAAGGAAAATATTTATAAGTGTTAATATAGGGTCATTCAGCTCGTGGCTTCAAGGCAATACTGTCCTCAGCTGTCATTTGAAGCATCACAGTATTAGCTGTACGTTTGGCATTTACGATAATGGATTGCTAAAACAAAACGAGCAACGCTTTCAAATAACAAGAGCAATAACAAAAGTAAGCCCCTTTTCACTCATTGAGCGATGGTTATTGTTGTGCATCTTTGTTTCAAATTTGTAAAATACTTCGGGCTGAACAAAACCGCATTTAAAAATTTTATAACTATGTTGAAGGAAAATCTGCCACCTGTGGTAAGATCCACAGCTTTGAACTTCGAAACGAAAGTTGGCTGGTTCATAGCTGAGGATATCTATCAGACTGGAACTGCCAAAAACTCCGATGTTGGAATGGCGCAACCTACAGTTTCTTTTGTTCTTTTCGAAGTTGTTGATATCCTTTTGTTTAGTTTAAAAGGCATTTATTTTTTATTTTTTATCTAATAGTATTTTAAAACTAGGTACAAAACGCTTAACCTAGGTACGACAGAAGTGAAATCTTATAACTACTTACTGGCTCTATGCGGGCGCTCTAAGCTAAACTATTGATATATTTATTTTCGCCTTTCGGCGTCATTGCTCATTATTTTTATAAATAAAAACTATTATTTATTATTTTAAAACTAAGACAACATTTTTTTATTTTAAACTTAGCTATCTATTGAATTTTCTACAATAATATCTTAATCTACCTTAATATATCCTATTCTAACTTAAATATACTTACGACTAACTTTTTTTTTGTGGGGGACCAACCCTAACCAACCAGGCTGACGACAGCTGGGGTTCCTGGTGTGGCTCTAACCACCACTAGAACCCCCGGTCCTTATCCGTGTCCATCCTAATTGTTGATATCCTAGAAACACAATTATGTCCCAAATGAATAAATGTAAAAATGAGTGAGGAAGAAAAGCAAGAACCGAAATTCTACTTCATTGATTGGAGGTCCCAAACTATTTAAGTCTTCCCAAAATGTTTGCACAAACTTTCTTGGCTATGTCAGGATTCATTTTCTTTGCACCATTAAATTATTTCTGTTCATTTCAAATATATAAAACTATGAAACCACAGACTCATCCTTCCTCCTTCAAAGTGTATGGACTGCGGATCGGTTGCGTTTCTCATAACACCATTTTTCTGGTGCTACCATACCGACATCCCCTCACTTTAAGGTTTGTGTTTTCAAAAATAGCAAAGATAGCGGATGCCAAAATTCTCCCTCCGCAATGAATCCGTCGGATTCCATAATCGGCATGAATATTTGAAACCCGCTGATCATTAACAACGCCATATTTTCGCTATTTGAATGTTAGATATAAACGCCTATTTTTCAAACATTTTTTTCAGTGACTGCTGACAAGCAAAATTGACACATATGGAGCTCAGAAAACACACAAGTGGTGAAAGAGGTGCGGTTGTATCCAGACATAATTACTGTTTTTGATTGGCATTATTGATTCGTATTTATTTGAGGGTACATATAAGCGGATTTGAAAAGATATTTTCAAATAATAGCCAATATTTTCAAGCCAGCAACTGCAGATTATGTTTTAGACAATCTGTGATTCCAACAAGTCGGGCCAACAAGCCACACAACATACCCAGTATGGCTTTGTTGCATGAAAAGTTTCCTGCTCTTTTGGACATCATTACGCAAATAAACCTAGTATTTTAGACTCACCTAAAACTAACATTATTCACGTTATGACAGAGATACTGTGATAATTTGTGATAATATAGTCAAAATTTCGAGCTACAGCTCGTAGACTGCTTGAATGATTGTGGTCAATATCATTGAATCCGTTCAGTTTTTTTTCTTGTATAATATCAGTTCTTCACAGTTTTCCACAAAAAATTACTGCAAAATGGTCACATCACAGCTCCGATGGGCCCAACTGACTTCGGCACAATACAGCACTCGTATTGAAAATAAGTATTCAGAATTTTCCAACATTGTGCGTTTAGCGTTAAGGGATTCATTTCGTTCCGCGGATGTTTGATGCGGAAAACAGTAGTCAGTGTTAAAATAACTTGTGATTTAAAAACAAAAAATAGATGTTCTTCTCTGTATGTTGCCAAAATGCAGTTCGACAAACCTTATTAACCACAGAACCAGTGACACATGGTGAAATTATCTGTATGGGACTCCCAGACAAAGTACATCGAGGCCAATGACACCGCGCTAAGTGAAGGCATTTGTCAGAAGCCGCACGCACCTGCGGTTGAAAGCAATCAATGAAAGTGATTGATTTTGGTCAAAGGCCTTTTGATGCAGAAGCTATGTACACAAAGTCCTATTTCTACGAAATGAAATCAACAGATAGTAAAAGGAAATATCATCTCGAAATGTGTAGACTCTTGCAACGCAATGAAATTGGTTCTTGTATTTTCTCATGGAATCCTTTTTTTCTAATTTCTTGTGAATAAAAAAACATTTAAAGGAACTGCATATTTGACCTGAACTAACTACTTTAAGTTTAATTCATTCACAAAAGGTACTTATGTCATGTTATGACTATAATACTAACATTTCAATCATCTTCGATTCTCCTGGATTAAGGGAATTATGTATGTGATTCCAAAAAAACGGAAACATTATATCACACAGTGTAAACAATTAAGTCATTGAATTTGTTTCGTTTCGTAAGAGGTCTGTGCAAAAATTAGGGTGAATTTTAATTGTTCTCCGAAAATATTTATTTTTTCATTACTTTCTATTTTGCCACCCTAAAAGTAGTCCCCCTCATATATAATACACTTGAGCTCTCTCAGAGTTTCGTTTTGTATCTCCTTAATAATCGCAAGGCAGTCCTTTCATGGTTCTCTTCAATCTTGGGAAAAGGCAAAATTCGAAGGGGGCCAAATCTTGCGAAAATGATGGCTGAGGCATGATTTCGGTGTTGTTTTTGGCCAACAAATTATGAACAAGCAAAAGCAAGTTCAGCAAATTTCGAACGATCTCCGCTGCGACACACTTCATGTCCAAAATTTCCGAAAAAATTGCATAGCATGAGCCAACCGTAAGGCCACTTCTCTAATAGTAATTCAACGATTCTCCAAAACAATTTTCTTCACTTTCTCACCTTTTTGAAATATGAAAATTCACCTTTTTGAACAGACCTCATACAATGAATTATTTTTGACGCAGGAATTGAAGTAAATACAAAAAATTAACACATTTTAAATAACACACGCCTTAAGCTGAAACAGAGTACAGATTATTATTTATGATAAAGTGAATATTCTAGCAGATTAGATGCATAAAAGATTTTTCTAATTGGAGTTACGAAAAATCGCTTTTATCATACGCCCTAAATGGCCCTTGAGTGCAAACGTAATTACCGCAGATTTGTGGTACATCAAACTCAATTTAGTGTTTATAGGCCGTTTGAGGGTTTTATTAATGATTGCCCACTCTGGGAATATTTTTATACTGGACATCGTTTAGAATAAGCCCCTAATACACAAGTAATCTAATTCATTCAATCGTTAATTCTGAATGACATTTTTATGTACTTACATAAAAGGTCAAGGTTTATTTGAAACATAAATCAAAATCTAATAAAGCGTCCCCGTACAAAAAGGTACGCATACACAAAAGAAAATCAATAGTATTTGAGGTGGATATGGGAGCGTAATCGTATACCTTTTTATACCGTTCAGAATTATTGGTCAAGCAAAGAGTTGACTGTGGAAAGAAGGCAAATTTAATTTAATCCCCGAACCAGATAGAATGCAATAAATAATTTATTTGAAAATTATATTGTCTTTAAAAAAAACTCGGACTCGAACATCTGTAATTTAAATTGATAGGTCGTTGGAAAGTGACCATAGATCAGCGCAGAAGGGGTAATTTCGCAAATGAAGCCAGCACTTTTCGTAGCCGCTAAATCCCTAACAAGAAACTGAAGGTGGCAAATCTGTTGTGGTGCGAAGAATAGTCCAACAGTAGATGAAGTCACTGTTGCTTAAAGCTGGGAAGTTCGTCGGTGTGGATGAAATTCGGCCACAAATGTTTAAGGTCATGGGTAAAGTATTGTGGCTCTCTCGTCTCGTTAAAGTGGTGAAACATCTGGCGATTGTCAGACTCGAGAGGTTGTCCCTCCTTCATAAAGGGGGACAAGAGAGAATAGTCCAATAAGAGGAACAACACTTGTAGGATTGGCCGGATTGGATTAATTTTAAAGCAGCTTGGTAGATGAGTAATAAGGAAGGCCGATCTTGGTGTTGAAGCCTAGTGATTGGTTTTCAAGTCAGTATTTGTTCCAACTCTCACCTATGTTCATAAAATTTGGGTAACCGAAAGAATAAGATCGCGAATATAGGCTGCTGGGATTTCTTGGTGCTATTGCGGGAGTTATTCGCCGCAAAAGACCGAGAAACAATGTTGAGCAGCTACTTCTTCGGACGTAAGTGGCTTTATTTCGTTTGTTTGCACACGTGGTACGGATGATCTGCAACAGTTCTTGGTGCAACTTTTCAAGAAGCACCTAGGTGAACCTGGAACCCATCCAAACATAATCCTCAGGAACTTAAGGAGCTCAGTTCCTGGACAACCATTTCTTAACGCACACAACATGCTACACGAAGAGATTTTCCCCCCGACATCTACTGAATGCGAACCGTATCACTTCTACCTACCATCAAGGCTGAACTGACGAATACAATCTCACCCCATACAAAGGAACACCATCGACACACGGATCTGAACACCCCGATGTTAGGAGAGGACATCGCTAAATTGTAAATAATTCAAATGAACACACTTAAAACTATCTAAGAAAATTGCTCATCCGTCGGGCCCCTGTTGTCAAGCCGACACCTATAGCCTTAAGCTTTAAAAATGTTTAAATTGTAAATATTTGTTCAATAAAGAAAAATTGAATCGAATTGTGGTACAGAGGTCCCCTTTATGAAAATTTCCGGGGCGTGCCTTAAATGCAATTCCCTTAGATAGGCAATTACTTGGCAGACCCAGGGCGAGGTGTTCATAAACAAGACTAGCTGCGCTTGAGAATAGTTCCTGATGAGTTCGAGTTGATGACTGAAGATCGAGCGGCTTGGTGTTCTATTGTGTTTGCCTTGCACCGCGACATGCGGGATAAAGAAAAAAGAAGATAATAATGATGAGGTCGTACTACTAAGACGTCTTACATTGCTTTTGCAATTCTTTAAGTTCAAAAAACTTTCCAGATTACTTCAAAAGAATTTCATTATTTTTTATATATTTAGATTTTTTAGACAATCAAATTTAAAATATATAATTTATTCCCTTTTCTGGCCTATAATGATATTTGTGTGTCTGTCACGTAATAAAAGTGAAAGTGACTGACTGCTAGTAGCCAACTTGCATTTAGGCTAAGTTTGAGTAGATTAGAGAAGATTATTATGTTTAAAAAGTCACATAGAAAATACTTAAATAATTAAAAATATAACATAATGTTTTAGTGCCAGTTTGTTTTAAACTAAATATTGGGAGTCCGTTCTTTGTGTTAAAAATGTTTTTATCGAAAAAACTTTTAAAAGGCATCACTCAAAGCGTCACATGTTGCAAAATCACCTTGTCATGCCTTTCAGTCTTGTCTGACCGTTTTTCAATCAATTCCCATTCGCCTGGTTTTAGCAGCTCATAGTACAACTCACCCTTCTGGTCCTACCATATGCAGAGCATGACCTTAGAACCGTGGCTTATTTAGAGATTATGAAACGGGTTCACCAGGCCTTGCATAGTATTAGTTAGTTATTGTTGTTTCTCCACTTTTCATCTTTAGTCTTGATCTGGTGCAAAAATCCCTTCCTTTAATGTCGTTCAAGAAGCAGTTCGGAGATGAAAATCGCATTTCCACATTTCGAGGATCAACTAGTCAATTTCCTTGCTTTTGAGTAAATTCCAATTTCTTTAACCAATCGTTTGCTGAGTCAGTGCCAAAAATTCTTTGAGTTCACTTCCTGTTTGGAACTGGGATTGATTCAGTGAAGCCTTTATTTCCTCTCCTTTAAACTTTTTGGGCATCACTTTTGAAACGTCGAAAGCAGTCTGTATGATTTATCGGTCGGAACAGATTCAGCCAATCCATGTTCACTTTTCTTCCAATTAAAAAAAAACTTCCCGTACCAAACCAAAAAACCAATGTTGTTGTCTAAAATAGGCAATCGCCTCCACGATCAGGCGCAACTTACAGGAGGTGCCATCTTTTGAAAATGGTCCGAATTAATTCTGTGAACCATCACTATTAAAAATGTTTACCTAACTAAGTGTGTTTATGGCTGAGTGACGGTCTTCAAAGTCCAAAGAAACAAATAATGTAATTTTGAAACCAAACGCTTTGAATAACTAAGCTGCCATACTGTTCAGTTTCTCTTAAGACGCTATTACAGTACGAGTTCGACCTATACCTTATCCAACATCCCTCTCCAGGTAGAACATTTTGTTTTCCCCAGTTAATAAATGCTATCTCAGACGTGACCATTCTCTATTGCGTTGTCTGTATGGCTCGGTTTCAAAGACTCTTCGGGCCGGAGCGAAGTTATACCTCTATATGGCCGTGCCATCTTAAGCTTTGTATCCGTAGACGCTTGATTAGATGCATGCCGCCGTACAGGCCTTGTAGTTCGTTATTATATCTTCTCTGCCAGGTGCCATCAACAAGACCAAAAATTGCACTCAAAATTTTTCTTTCGAAAAGACTTTCTTTTCCGCTTTAAGCAACGCCTAAGTTTCTACACCATTAAGGAGGACAGTAAATTGCCAGCTTTTCCTCTCTCAAATTCCTTTTGAGCCCGAAAAAGGTGACAAACAGGGGTTGTGCGTTTGGATTCGAAGCGGAGACAGACAAAGTGATCGAAGTTTATGCTGCCCATTGTAATTCTCTGTCCGAAACGGCGATATTGTGCAAAGTATTCCTTGACGACAGCACATACTTTGTTTGGCCCTCGTTTTAATTTGGACTGTTCCCATGCTAGAAAACGCTTTATTTACAATTCCATGTGTTCGATCAATCACGGCAATCTCATCCGCATAAACCAGCACCTGAGCGAACTTTTGGTAGGGTCTTGAGTGAGTTGCACACGGTCTTCTCAAGAATGATGTTGTGAACATGGCAGCGTTACCTTATGGAAAATCTTTTTGACATTTAAGGTTCTCGTTTAGCTCAGTACTGACCTTGACGAATCAGCAGAAACCATTCTATTACTCTATCCAAATAATTTCAAACAATGATCACACCTTTTACAACCGTACATGTTTCATTACATGCCCCCGCTTTATAATCACACTCATTATCTCTATCCAGTCGAATTACGCACGTCCCATGAAACGTCAGACCATAATTGCTAATGTTACTTAACATCCTAACTAAATACCGCAAGTAATTATACTTTTCAGATTTCTTGCATTGTGGGTGACACTACTTAGGTAGGTCATCTGGGCTACCACCTCATGGAGTTAAAATATTTTTTCTCTCAGAATACTTGTAAATTTCTTGATATCATATATCAGGAGGTAAATGAAGTGTGAAGAGTTTTACCCGATACGGAATATTAAAAAAATTATATGGAATGCATTTCCTCATACTTACACATATGACGAAGCACCTATAGGCGATGATGTATCGCGAAACCCCATCTTTGCCTAAAATTTATTTTGCCTTCTTCCAGCCCTTCCTTCGTTTTACGAATGTGGACGAACGTACATATACATATCTTGTCTGAAAATCAATATTGCGCATTTCTGCCTCGGGCAAAGTTTGAAGTTGAAAACTGCCGATGGCTTGGTAATGTTCGTTATGCAAAGTTTTCCCTTTTTGGAAAATATAATGCGGACCCGACGGGGAAAGACTACTGTCAAAGCGATAACTTTTCAATTGAATCTGCGTTCCGATAAATCATAACGCTTTCGATTAAATCAGACTTGAAAGTAAGTAAAGTCAAGTCTGTCGTTATTTCCCTCTTCCCTCAAAATTTATCTACATTTGAACAGATTTCCTATTAAATACAGCTTCAATATAAATAAGTAAATATGTATACACAATTGTTTTGCATAAACTAGGCCAATTTGAAGCGACAGACATACAATTCTTGAACTGTGTATTTCTTAAATTCGTTTTCAACATCTACATACAAGCTTTCAGAAGTCTTTGTATGTGTTTTGTCTAGATTAACAACGAAATTACAACCTTAGCACAAGCCTTTATTTTAGGGAACAGTCTTACAATAAAAAATTATTAACATGATACGTCTTAAGCATCCAGTTTAAATACGCAGGAATCGCACATAGAGGATTACCTAGACTTGAAAACGGGAAGCAACGTACCTGGGAGAGTTGAAGACGATGACGATTCATGGGCTACTGGCCCGACTAAGTAAGTCAGTCATCATAAAAATTTTGTTCAATCCTAAATCTAATACCACAAAGTTGTCGCATTAAACAATGTAACAAGTTCCGGCAATCTCATAAATCAAAATATATTTTTTATTCATTAAAATAAATATGATTCCTTTCAAAGCAGTACTAAAGTACTGGCGGTATAGCTAAGTCTAATTTTTTTCTTCCAATTTTCAAAACATGTGGTCGCCGTGGCGTAGTGGTAAGTGCGTCGACCGCCACGCAGAAGGTTTAGGTTCGATTCCCAAACGAGACACCTCGCATTTTTTCACGGCACCACCTCTTTCGAGTTGCTGACAACAATCAAAGAGTATCAATTGTCCATGAAAAGCTTCTCAAATCCCGCCGTTCGGAGTCGCCAAAAAACTGTAGGTCCCTTCTATTCGTGAAGAACAGTAGCATGCACAACACGAGTAGTTGTTGTAGAAGCTGGGCTCTGGTTCCTTGTGGGCTGTAGTGCCACTCAATTATTATAATTATTATTAATTTTCAAAACATAGCTGCTTAGAAAATCATGCATATCTCAAACTCTAAATAACATTTTAACATGAAGCACAGATAGCAGTGACAATACGAGAGGTGCCTGTCCACTTAAAAATAGAAACATTTGTCGAAATTCCAAAATAAACTTACAGACGTTTTCTGCTCATAGAAGTATTATGTATATCGACATACACTCTGAACGTCCCAGGTTAGATTCCGGGACTTAACATTTTGCATTACTCCACGGCACCATCACTTCCGAGTTGCTGACAACAAGCAAAGAAGAAGAATTCATAGGCCATAAAAAAATGCTTAAAATGCTTGGCTCCCGTATTGAACTGTAGGTAATTTCTACTTGTTATAGAACAATATCACGCAGAACATGAGTATGTTGCTGAAAAAGAAAGTTTTGATACTTACGGGCTGTAGTGCCACCTAATAAAATAACAGCAAAATTTTCGTAAACCTTTCACCACTGCCTTAAATAAAGAATGTTTCTTGTTTTATCTACTCGTATACACATGGACAGTGTATGTAAAGGGTGTCCCAACAAGAACGCAAGATTTAAATTTGGCGCCATTCGAATTGTCATTGTTTGACATTTGAACAATTATTATTGTTTGTTGGTAGAAGGTATAAGGTTAATAAAAATGGAGCGCCACACGAATGCACAACGCATTCTCATTGTGAAATTGTTTTACCAAAATGGTGAAAGTTTTTCGGCTACAGTTCGCAAATTGCGATAAATTGGGGGTTACAATAATGCTCCAAAGGAGTCAACTGTAAAGCGATTAATGGACAAATTAGCTGAAACTGGATCTGTAACTGATGTAAAGACAACAACGCGCCTTCGACCAGGTCAATCGATCGAAAATATCGCAGCAGTACGTGATGTAGCTCAAACTCCATCTACCTCAATTCGACACCGTTGGGTATTGGAGAGACAACATGAAAATGCTGATTTTGTCGATAAAATCATCTTTAGTGACGAGGCCCATTTCCATCTTGATGGATTCGTCAATAAGCAGAATTCTCGCATTTGGGGCGAGGAAAATCCTCGAGTGTTTCACGAGAAGCAAATGCATCCTCAACGTGTCACTGTGTGGTGTGGATTTTGGGCTCGAGGAACCTTTTTTAGTTCAACCGCAACCAGTCAATGGTGTTCGGTATCGTGAAATGATAACCAATTTTTTCGTGCCTAGAATTGAAGAAATGAATGTGGAGGGATTTGGTTTCAACAAGACGGCGCCACATCTCGTAGAGCCAGAGAAACAATTCAAACGCTGCATCAGTCATTTCTCGGTCGTGTTATTTCGCGTTTTGGAGACCAGAATTGGAGGCCTAGATCGTGCGACTTAACAGCATTGGACCTCTTTCTTTGGAGTTTTTTGAAGTCGATGGTTTATGCGAATAAGCCGATGACGACTCAAGAAAATTGTACGCTGCATTAATGAAATACCGCGGTATTTATGCAAAACGGTCATTGAAAATTTCATTAAAAGATCGCGTTCGGGCCAGCAAAGCCGAGGAGGCCATCTGGCCGATGTGTTATTCCACTCACAACCTCATCCTGTCTACTTTACGATAAAATAAAGAATTCACAATTTGTTTTAAATATCTGCGTTTTATTTAAAATTTAAATCTTGCGTTCTTTTTGGGACACCCTTTATTACTTCCCTCCAATAGAAACGAACAGTCTGTGCGTTCGGAAGTAAGAAATTTATATGTTTTTCGCAAAATATCAAAACTATTAAAAAGGAAAAATTAAAAAAAAACACAAAAATTAGTACACACCCTTTTTACAAACTTTATCAGTCTGCCAGAACATTTATACATACATAGTATGTATGTTTACATTACTATCACAAAAAGGAAGGAAAATAAGAATCAATCACAGTTAGAAACCACCTGATGTAAACAGATTGTTCGACTTTATAAGGTTGGTGAGGGAAAATTGTGAAAGCTATGCCAAGATAGTTTTGCATTGTTAATGCGCTATCTATTACATTTGCCTAATGCTCTGCGTACTTCGTTTTTTAAATTTTTGTTGGGGTCACACGACGTTAGTTTGGAAAGTTCCACTCATGGGTTGAGCGTGGAAAGGCAAAAAAGTCATTAGTTGACGACCACAAACCACCTAAAGTAGACATGAGTCTTTAGCCCTCTTTGCCCCCGAGGATTTTTTGACAGCTATAGGTGGTTTGTGGTTGACGACTACGTTGTCTTAAGTGCAACAATGGATGCGAATCCAACGAAACCGGTGTGGGATGTTTCTGAAAGAATGGCAGTACCCCCAATGACACCATTTTCCCTTCCGAATTATCCCATGCTATAAAATGAGACATATCACGTGGTCGAACCAAATAAAGAATATCCTTACAGAGTTTAGCTTACACTTTAATCGGAATCTGCTGATTACTCACAAGCAGTGGATACACTTTTTGGGTGTTTAACTAACAGACAATAAAAACTGATTTTTCGAACAGATTTTTCTCCAGTGATGACGCGCATTTCGCTTTCGGTGGATAAGTGATCAAACTAAATTGTCCCAAAACAGGGCTCAGAAAGCCCAAAAGTTGAGCGCCGTTGCACTCAGCTGTTTTGCGTCCGTATTTCTTCGATAATGCCGGTAACAATTAATTCGGAGCAACATGACTGATTGATAATCGTTCTTTTTACAACTAATGAAGATTATGGCTTAAATGACATGTGGTTTCAATAAGACGGTGCAATGAGCCACAGAAGACGACACATTTATTGTTTTTTTGTGTTAGAAGATTCCTGGTCGCGTAATTTCATGTTTGCTGTCATCAATTGGTCGACAAGATCATGCGATTTGACTCTGGCTTTTTTCTGTTGTATTACGGACAAAAACGGAGCGAGATAGCGACAGAAATGTGCGCAAAACTATGTTAGTTTAGAATTACCTCGAAAGAGTCGCATTCATCAAATCTTTTCGTGGAGCCCGTTTGTTTTCCATAATTAATGGCAAGGTCCAAGATTTATAAAGTATCAACATTTTTATCAAAAGTGTATCACTGCCTGTGTTTTATAGAGCTTTATTTTCCAAACAGAAAATTTAATAACTTCTAGAAGAGAGAGACGTCGTGTATTTATTTCAAAATTATTTAAACATAATAAATGTAGAGTTGTATATAGTGTGTCATGAATTCATTATTAACAATAAAATACAGCCTTAATTTATTATTTATTTAAAGATCAGTATCCAAATGTCTTAAATATAAGCAAACATTATATTTTTCAGAACTAATCTTTTCCCTCGAGGAAAGCTACAGATCCACGAATTTGAATTATTAATTACAAACAAAATATTTTCTTCCATAAACAAATTTGCATGTTGACCACCAAAATGTAAAGAAAAACAAACAATTATAAAAAGCTGGAGATGGAAATTCACATCTGGCTGCTTAAGGCAACCGGACGACTGGCACGTACAATGTACACACAAATTATACAGTGATGGGGATGAAAAGCTTCAAAAGAACTACCTAAAATAATACCATGGAATTTAGAACTGGCCTACGTCTCCACTTCGCTGTTGAGTCTTCGCAGTTGCTGCGGGACAAAAACAGCTGATAGATAAGCCACGACACACTTTTTGTTTTGCTTCCTCTCCTTTCCTGATCTTATTTACTGCCCACTGGCAATATAATGGTCGACCAGCATCTAGCGACCATTTTTTTTTTTTTTTTTTTTTGGTTCAGTACACAAGCTTGCGGGTATCTTATCATCAGATTTGGTTATTTGTCAGTATTCGCCACGAAACAATTAAGTACATAACGTTGTGATGTTTTCCCTTAGCGAGCGTTATCTCTAATTAATCTTCAGCCGTGAATTCTGTAAATAGAAGCAATCAGTTTGTCGCTGACAACTGTCAAAAGTGCATCTACTTTAAGATTCTCCAATCCAAAACAAAAACCGTGAAATTCGGGAAATGTCTAACAAACGATTGTCACTTCAATTTAAAGGGCTCATGGCTCCGGTGTTCACTTCTTTTAACAACGATGCGTAAGCTTAAGATATTTCGCATGTACTCCTCATTAATTATTTGTTTGTTTGTTTTTTTCAAGGGAGAGAAGTGTTCGATTTGATAATATCGACAAATATGCAGAATTCCTAAAGAAAAACGGTGTTCACGGAGTGCTGGGTAAATGACCTCCTGGGACGTATACACATTCTTCTTGATATTTTATTTTCCCTGCATGTAGTTAATGGAACAACGGGGGAGGGTCCTGTCCTTAGCATAGATGAGAGAAAAAACGTAACTGAAAAATGGTACAGTGCGGCAAAAAAATATGGCTTGACTTTGATGGTACAAATTGGTGGTGCTCCGCTGCCAGACGTCTTGCAGATGGCAAGTCATGCACAAACACTTGGGGTGGATGCTGTGCTCTGCTTACCTGAGCTGTATTTTAAACCGAAAACTGTCGAAGCGTTAGTGGGATACCTTAAATTGGTTGCGACAAAATGTCCCGACATACCCTTCCTTTACTATCACATCCCAATGTTTGTTGGACTCAATTGTAAGTATATTTTTGTACTGCATTCTATGTGTGTGTAGGTATGAAAAAAAATGTTATCGTGTTTTAAAGTTTTAGTCTGACTATAGCTTAAGGTGATTTATAGCGTTTTTTAAGGCATAGATACAAGTGTCTGTTTATATCGCGAAAAACAACTTAAACAGATGGGCCGTTCTGTTCTTTTTTGATGAATAAATCTAAGGTGTCTTCATTCTTGCCATTCATTTAGCAACAGATAGTACTTAAGCATTAGTGTGCATTTAAATAAAAATAAGCAATCATATCCCATTCGAATGCTATAAATTTTCCTATAATGAATAACATTTACGTCATTTCCATATGTTGTAAATAAATTTGTTAATAAAAATGTTCATACATAGCAGCAGCAGGAGAGATAAGCAATAGTTTCATAATTATAAAATTTGATTTCATTTAAGATTAAATTGAAACTATTTTCATAAATAAATAGTTCTCCTCTGCTAGCAAACATATGTATGTACCTCTCGAATTATAGTTACATTGAAATCCGTCCCTCCTGCCCACTGCATAGAGATCATTTTCCTCCTCCTTTCATATAAAAAGCTTCCTCTAAAAATTGGGAAACTTGGACACTACAATCGCCATCAATAAGTTCTTTATTGTCCCTATTATAGTCATATTAGTCTTTCATGAATTCAACTAAAAAATTCTATTCATTTATTTCCGGTTGTCTGCGACTTTTAATCTGCGACACAAACTGATTTTTAAAATCATTTCTATCTCTTCACAGGCAGTGGTGAGTGCATCCTTGAATTCATTCCACTGTTTAACAGTCTATTGTACTGTTTTCGTTTCTTTCTTTGATGTGATTCATGTTTAGTTGAAAGATAAATTTCGGAGAATTTTTTTCCCTTTTGTCCACACTCGTTAATCCAAAACAATGAATCAAAGACGAAGGTTGACGGGTAAAGAGATAGCAATAGCGGGATGGGAAATGTCAACCCCACTTAAGCCAGGTTTCCACGTGCCCTTTGTAATTGACCAAAGATTTAGTATTAAGATATCTATAAAAGCACACAATGCTACGAAGAAGCATTTGAACAAGGCAGCTGACGACTACACCGCGATATTTGTCGAATATGTACGCGTATCTTCTCAAATTTCAATCGAATGACAATTCGAATGACAAATTGAGCAAAGTGAGATATTTTTCATTACAAATCAATTGAATAATTCCAATATCCAAGAGCTGCTCATTCTACGTTTGCGTTGCAATAGACACGTAAAGACCCAGCATTAGGTTCATTGTGACTCCATGCGGAATAAAGAATAATTTTGATTTCACTTAAAACTTGATAAAATGTTTTACTGAGTACGCCAATTGCCTAGTTCTATACAGTTCGTTCGACGTTGTGCACATCCAAGTGGGATTTTCTTCATTCAGAGGGCTCTACTTAAGCAGAAGATATAATAGGCAAGTTTTTCTTCTTCCTAATCTCTGAAACCACAAATTTTTGAGGGGCCCTCATCTGCTATCAATGCAACAAGGCCCAATAATGACACTAGGAAATCTTCTGATCTTCGGTCATCTGTGGTCTTTGTGGCCTGCGGTGTTTCCCTCCACTCTACGACGAGCGATCAGAAAGACCGAGAACTTGTTTTATTTTGCCGAATCTTCTCATAGCAACCAAGCTTGGACAATTTTGTGGACAAGGCCTGAGAGTGGCACAACTTTGTTGCTGCCTCAGCCTACTTCCCCCACGATTCCGTCCTTTCACCACCAGGAGGTGGAGGTAGTGGAACTCATAGAGTACTGCGAAGGAAAAAAGATGGGTCTAGTTATCTGCTAATGTTCAGAACATCTTCTGGGGCAGCAATTGCAAGAGAAGAGGATCGCATCTTCTTGACTTCGTACTATCATCCGGCCTGAACATTAACAAGTTTTGTTACGACAAGAAGACAAGGAAGTGATCGACTTAACGCCATCTAACAAATATATTAAGGAGTTCACAGACTGGAAAGTTCTGTCGGAAGTGTCCATGTCGGAGCACTGATACATAGAGTTCCAAATCCAACCTCCAACAAAAAAATTTCCTGATCTACCTTATCTGATAAAGCATTACAAGAACACAAAGTATAGTATAGAACTTTCGGCCCATCTTAGATTTGTTCTAAAAAGATACTTAGATGTGGCGTATGGCATCAAACCTTAAATATGCGCATCGCATCAGCATCACTTCCGTTGTGATGCGGTGCAGTGATGCCTTGATGTTACAATGCAACACGGTGCTTTAGTTTTGGTAACGTTCTTAAACGACTTGCTGTTTTGTACGCGGATTTTCTTTCTTTTTCTTGAAATGTCAAATAATTTAGTTGCGACGCTTAATAAATAACGTCTGTTGTTATAATGGCAATATATTGAAGCATGTCTCAGACATTCAAAAAAAAGGCAACCTCTACATCAGTGCCATCCAGTGCTGCAACCAAATTTTCGTCAGGAACTGAAACTGAGTGCTTCTTGCCGTAGTGTTCGTCGAGTAAATCGAATTACTCCCAATACGTGGTAGCCTCCTCCGACGATTTGCTTCTCACTTCAATTCCCTTATAGGTCAGCATAATGTTTAGAAATGTCCACTCTCCTGAAAATGGAAATTAAGGGCACTCCTGCACTATACTTTGATAAACCTGCCTCCAAATTGTTGCTTTTTTCTTCTTTTTGGAGAGAAATTCTCCCTCGAACGATAGTCTTGTTGTTAATAATAGTTTTGACCACATAGGGTTCAATTTTTTCCTGCATATAAATCATATAATAATAAATTAGGTGCGAATATACATGAAATATCATAATTTCATCGCATCACGATAATCTATGATGCGATAGTCGCTTTTGTTTGCGCAGCAGTTGCTTTCATGTTGCGTTTAAGAACGCAATGCATCGCATTTTTGTTTGCAATTAAGAACGCTTGACGTTGCAGTACTGCGCTCATACTGCGTTTAGGAACACAGTCTATCTTGTAATTTGTGTGAAAAAACGGTTTTAGTACTTTTTTAGAAAGTCATAAGGTCACACTAATCATTTTCTTAAGTGGATAGCAGGGATTCATGCTTGGTGGATAACAATGCCCTTTCTCGACAAATCTGATCACCTTCTGGTATTACTGTTTTCTTTTTCAGAATTTGAGTATTAAACGCAAGAAGATTCAGGTATGTATACACAGATCATATGGCTCTACTCCACTGATATGACCACACCCCTGAGTAGTGTGTCAGCAGAGGGAGTCGTCTCACTTTTGTTCTTTACATTCAAAAATGGCATGACTTTCAACGTGCGCCAAGTCGCATCATTTAGGTGACAACGGTAATATACATATGTATGCAGGTGTATATATAAATATCTCTCTATTCTCTCAAAATGCTCGACTGAGAAGAGAAACTTACAATTCAAGCTTTAGATCATACGGGTTGTCAACGGTCTACCGCCCTTTGTTAATTTGTACAATTATTCCTCGAATACTCCACCTCTAGCATATGCGCGAGCGCGCCGTTGTGAATTGGATGTTACACTTTTATTAAACTTAATTTTTGATCAGTTAAAGAAGAGTTGTACTCTCTCTGGACATAGCTGGTGTAACCAAAGGAAAGCTCTATAATTTATAATTTGAGTTTCACAATTTTAAAAGTTTAAGGTTAATAATCACTTATTCAACCCCTACTGCATTTTTTACCCAATGTTTCGTTCAAGAAGGAATTTGTTTCTAACAACTAATACTATTCATATTTAATCTCCCAGTCTCCAGCTAAGTGGCTACTTCCTCTAATTAATTACGCCGTATTCATATATTTAATAAAACTGTGATTACCGTAAGGCTTTGCAGGTTTGAAAAATATTCCTTAGGTAAAATCAACTTACATACACAAACACAATGAATTCATCCCTCATGGTAATACAAACGTAATCCGGTTATTTGTTAGAATGTGTTGTTAGCAACATAGAGTAATAAAAAGCAAACATATTCACCGCAACACATTTATCCTCTTTTCAGTTGACATGCCGACATTCTGCAACCTTGCTGAAACATCTATACCAAATTTCGTGGGCATCAAGTACACTTCGAATGACTTGCATATGGGTGCAGCTTGCCTGAAGCCGGGACGCAGTGTATTTCTCGGCGCTGACACCCTCTTATCAGCTGCCCTACTCCTTGGCTTCGATTCAGCCATCATGACCACACTCAACATATGCCCAGAGATGTCAGTGCGGATCGTGGACTTGATGAAGACCGGACAAATAGCGGAAGTAAAAAAAGCTCAATTAGCCTTAACAAACAGAGTAGAAGATATCCTTCAAAATGGAACTGGCGAATGGGTGCCATCGATGAAAATCGAATTCAACAGGACGACCCCAATGGGTCTGTCTGTCGGTCCTGTTCGCGAATTGCAGTGATACACAAAATTAAAAATAAAATTTCTCTTTCTCTCTAATTTGTATTAACACAACTTATGAATGCATGCATGATATAATTATTTAAATGAAATGATAGAAGTCTACAGCAATTTTTCAAAATTCAAAGAAATAACAATATGAATTTAAAAAGAAAAAGATCTAGAAACTAAATCCCCCTTCTGGTGCATTCGCTTGCGATGATGATGCGAATTCGAGCGCTCCATTCACTTCTTTTGGTTGCAATTCTGACGCGGTATCATTTCCAGAGCTGAAGTACACGTCTACAATTGAGTATGCTTTCTTGTAGATTTCTTCGTTTTCGTGGGTCTGTAGATTTTCCAATTTATCTAAACCGCCCATTTCTTCAATCATTAAACAGAGATTTTCCGTTCCGCCTAGTTTCTCTGCCAATGCAAATAGATTTCCAATGCCTGTTAGGACAACCTTAATCGTTCGGGCATCCTTGGCTTCTAAGAGATCACAGAATGGTTTAAGAATTTGGTACTTTTCAATGAGATCTATGATTTGTTCCGGTGTTCCACTTGTGGTTGTGTTGGTAACGGCCCATGCGGCTTCTTTTTGTGATTTAAAATCGCCCTTTTCCAATACTTTTCGGATCTGGCTAAAGATATCTAAATTGAAAGAGAAAGAAAAAAAAAACATTGACATTGGTGTACAAAATATGGCGACTGTGTGTGAAATTACCAGCATCGATAACGGCTTGAATTTGTTTCTGATTTCCGGCAGTGATATTACTAATAGTCCAGGCAGCCTCCTTCACAATGTTGTTCTTCGAGTGCTGCATTAACATTCCCAACTTTGGTATGCCGCCGGCAGCGATAACTGCGTCAGTCTACCGATACAAAACAAAAATCAAAATTATTTCCTCAAATCGTGTGTATCGACACAAAAGAAAAAAACATCTATCGTGGAAAACAATAATTTCTCTCCTTGACTCATCAAATATTTACTTTAATCAAGCCCTTCTTCTAGGAGCGCAAGTTTTCTCGGACACACAATAATTGAAATTGCTGCAATATCATGTACGTGTGCTTGTTTAGGATACAAATCTATGCAAAATGCAGGGCACATACGGTGGGGGATAGCTTTTTGATGTACACCACTGGAGATACTTGCGATGTGTTACTGCAACCTGGGACAGGGATTTCAGAAAGTCAAAATGATTTTGCTGGGCGCTGTGTATTTATTTTTCATGCGAAAGAAGGTCGGAGTGATTGCAGTGTGGGATGTGTGTTTATTTTTCATGCCATCATTGTGCGAGCGATTTTTTTGCGCAACATTTTAGCGGAAGAACTCAACGAAAAACATGAAAATATGAGTAATTAATAACTGTTTGACTTTTGAGTGTTCATCTTGAAACAAGGTAGCCATTGATTTTTACAAGTCCCAAACATACATGTGAGTTCATGCGTCCCGTATGTATGACTCTGCAGAAAGGCTTGGTGTGTGATTGAAATATTTAAGAGTAATTTAAGACAAATGCAAGGAAGTTGACATGTGTTTTAACATGACTACATGACATGCCGTAGACAGGTAGGTAGGTAAGGGACAGAAAATACTTTAAAGACGACCCTACAATTCAAGGCATTTCCTAATTAAACTTTTCACAGAGAAGATTTGCCAATTCGAGTATGAATAGGAGGACAGAGTGCTCCATATTCCAGATATATTTTTTATTTTATTCTAAATGAAAGTACAGCAGTACTTAACGATATGAATCAAATTATTCAGCACTTTTTTCACATCTTTTGCTAAGTTTAGACTGGTTGAATGGTTTCTGAGCGGCTAAAGTGGGACTGGTGGTATACGAGGGCAAAACTAATTGTATGCTGTCATCGAAGAAGGACGCAGAACATCGACGTCTCGGACAGAGCGTCACTATGGGCAGCAGACATTTCGAGGTAGTTAAGGACTTCGTCTACCTCGGCTCCGCGGTGAATAGGGACAATAACATCAGTACCGAAATCAAACGCAAAATCACTCTTGCCAATCGCTGTTTCTTTGGGCTTAAGAGGCAATTGAGTAATAAAGCCCTCTCCGGAACGACCAAAGTAACTTTGTACAACACCTTGATCATCCCAGTCCTGCTTTACGGCGCAGAAACCTGGACGTTACTAAAAGCGGATGAAGAAGCCCTTGGTCTGTTCGAGAGAAAACTTCTGCGTGCGATTTTTGGTCCTGTTTGCGTTGATGGCATCTGGAGGAGAAGATTCAACCACGAACTGTATGGGCTGTACGGCGGCATGAACCTAGTCAAGCGTCTACGGATACAACGCTTAAGGTGGCTAGGCCATGTAGAGCGGATGGACAGCACTGCTCCGGCCCAAAGAGTATTCGAATCCGAACCACAGGGACAACGCAACCGAGGACGTCCTAGACTGAGATGGCGCACACAAGTGGAAAAGGACCTCAACCAACTTGGAGTGCGCAACTGGAAGCAGCTGGCAAGAGATCGTGCTAGCTGGACAGGCATGTTGGTTGAGGCCCAGGTCCACCCCGGACTGTAGCGCCATCCGAAGAAGAAGAAGAATGGTTTCTGAGGGTTTGCTGGTTGCCTTGGGGTAGTGAGTAAATGCGACGACCCACACGCCGAATGTCCCAGCTTCGATTCCCGGAATGAACACCTCCCATTTTTCACGGCATCACCTCTTTCAAGCTGCTGACAACACTCAGAATATAAATTGTCTATGAAAAGCTCTATCAAATCTCGTCGTTCGGAGTCGGCAAAAATCTGTAGGTGCCTTCTACTCATTAGAGAACAGTAGCACGCACAACACGAGTAGTTGTTGTAGAAGCTGGTCCCCGGTCCCTTGTGGACAGTAGAGCCAATCAATCGTTTAAGCTGATGACATCTGACGAACTCTAAAATAATTGTTGGCATAAGCCAGTTATGACCTCTACGGATAAAACGCTAAGGATGGCAAGCATGTGCATGGCATATGGACAATCATTTCCGAATACGAGGCTTTGGATGAAGGGAAATGAGCACGTCCTCGGCTAAAAGAAGTCCAGATCAACCGAACGTATCATTTGGAAAGGCACTTTGCCGCAGTGTTATCCACCCGCTTTACATAGCCTAGCCATCTTGAATATTGTATCCGCGGATGTTAAAGGAGGCACACAGCGCCTTTGAATCTCCATAAACTCAAATAGGTCCAAACTTCCCACTTAGAAATTTCCTCTGGAAATGCTCCCCATTAGCTTTTAACAATGGCCAGGTATTTGCAACACAGAGCAGGAGAGGAATAATTAAATTTTTATTTATATAAAGTCAACTAAGACTCATAAGAAAGACCTTTGCTTCTCATTTACCTCTTGAGTCCAAAGGAATAGCGATTCGCAAAAGTTGTTTACCCTATTTTACTGCGTAGGCAAAGTACACGAAGTTCTGTACTGCCTAAAATTGTTTGCTACCAATTGTGTTGATCTGAACGAAACGTCGATTTTGTGCATCTCGTTTGCCGACATTGTAACCGCTTGAACCAATGAATTAAAATAATTTTTATTCGGGGGCTCCTCGAAGTGAGCTTCATCAGCTCCCAAACAGTTATAGTGCGTATATTCTACGGGCCAGATATATTAACTTAAGGACCAATGTTGACTCAGGAAAATGATGCACAGACCATTAAGTTCCCACTATATTGCTAATTGTAGTTCACCGTGTAAGTAGAAGCGAATCTATAAAGCAAAGAAAAAGGCTTTGTAAGCTATTGAATTGGATGGATTCGAAAGAGTTCCAGAGCCAGAGCCTCCTTCGTAATCCTGCATAGACACGTAGTCCTGGTCTGGATATACTTAAGGGAAACAACCTTGTCCTCATATCTCCAACACTATTATTATGTGTGTTTTGTTTGCAGAATTGGGGCGGCGGTTCTTCGTCTTTAACTGGCGCTACAGTCCGGGGTGGACCAACATGCCTCTCCAGCTAGCACGATTGTGTACTCCAAGTTGGTTAAGGACTTTCTCCACTTGTGTGCGCCATCTCCGCCGCCCCTTTTGCGTTGTCCAAATGGCTCGGATTTGAAAACTTTTCGGACCAGAGTTGTGGTGTCGATACGCTCTACATGGTCTAGCCATCTTAAGCGTTGTATTCAAAGACGCTTGACCAGGCGCATGCCGCCGTACAGTTTATAAGGTTCGTCGTTGAAACTTCTCCTCTAAACGCCATCAACACACACACTTCTGGATTGAACTAATCGCATTTATCAAAATTTCAAGCTAGTTTCACAATTTCAGAAGCACCGAATGTAAGTTAATGAAAACAACAACTGAACTTTCAAAAAGGCTGTAATCTTTAGCCCTGTTTTAATTGATGCTGTCGATAGAAAATGCAACAACAAACTCTATGTAACGATAATAGTATAGGGTCTTAGATCGCAATACACACACACGATGGCAATGCCATTCAGAGTGTGTGAATAAAATAGCTTCATCCCAAAGAGTTCGTTCATGCCATAAGAAGAGAGTATTTCGGCATCTGTGAGGCACGCACATGACGGATAGTGAATGACCTGCATCCGCAATTTAGTCGTGCATACGCAATAAACAGCCCCCGAGGAGGAGGGCGTAGCTGAAAAGACTACAGGAACCTTAAAAGTTGTCGGTAAGAAGACGAGTCAGTACCGTCCTTAAATAAGTGCTAGGCTACCAAACACGCCTGCAATTATATTCACCCCACTTATATGACATGGAAAGAAATTTGCACGTGAACCCGATGAGACAAGTAAGGTTGTAATTATGGTATACTGGAAAACGTCATTTGGATTTGGAACCATCAGGGCAAACGTCGACAGTATTCTATTACCTGAGTAGTCAGCAGCTAACAAGCAATTGCTGAAGACACCAACGTTTCGTTAAAACCCTGGCGGGTCTCAAACTACGTTCAACGCTCTGTTGCTATTAAGTTCGTGGTGTACGTCCAGATGCAGCTTTCCTGGTTAGCGTCAATCCTAGCATGGCCTGTCTGCATACAAAGCCAACTGTGAGACAATTATGGCGATTACATATCCGAGCAATGATAGCTGCTTTGAGTGGCGACACAACAACGAAACAGTATGAATGGATATCGAGGACAACCCTTTCAATAGCAGTAAGAGACTGGAAAGGTCTCCTATTGGGAAACCAGAAAACACGATGTCAGGCGTCGATCCAAGAAAAAAAAGAATCAGGTCACACCCGGCAATAAGTCGCCAGAGCGGATAGCAAATAAAGCCGTTAGTGGAAATGCCAGGCACGCCAATCACTATTCAATGAGAGACTAAAGCACTTTACGAACCAGCAGCCATTGAGATGCACGGTGACAAGGCGAAGAAAGTCTTTCGAAAGAAAAATGCTTTCCAGACCTCGCCATGGCTTAGAGCGGAAACGAAAATCGAAGACCTCCAGTATCTTCGCTGGAGGCACTACTGGTAAACAGAGCACCTTCGACACCGAAGGTGGAAAAAAGGCTCTTGACCACGGTAAGCCCGCCTAGATGTAGAGAGGTGGTAAAAATGGCGAACAGCCAACAAGGACGTCAAGATGATTCTGAAACTAGCGACGGCCAGAAAACCATTAAAGTCAAAAATGGAAAAAAAAAATCAAAATTAGAGGCGGTGGTCTGACGCAATAGAAGGAGCAACAGAAGGGGATCTCTCTTGCGCAGAAATAATTCGGAGAATTAAAGCAGACCCAAAACTACGCGATCAGGAAGAAGCTGTCGACAAGATTAGAAGAACCCTGACGGTTGCACAGAAACTTGGGGCAAGATGTTAACAGTTTAAAAAATTTAGTTACTTCAAGAGAAATTAATGTGTGAAGAAAACGAATAGAGTTCGCATCGTCAATCTATCTAAAAACTTTTGTAGTGACCACGTGTTTATTGTGGTATAAATACGTGGTTTTTGACTCTTTGTAATATTAAGAAACCTTCGCCTCACTCCAAGAGTAGAAATCTCTTTCATGACCGTTACTAAACACATGTTATGCCTTTCAACACATTAAGCCCTTCACAGCAAAAACGAACACCCACCCGAGGGCGTCTTTTGACGCTCAACCAATTGATTGAAGTTAAATAAGCGATGAAACTCTTTGAAAAAATAAAAATTCTCACCTGTTGATCTGTTCCAGTGACAATGTTTCCCACACTTCTTAGAGCTGGTACAATTATACTCGGTTCATCGCTTCCCAACAAATGCACCATTTTAGGTACAGCTCCGGTATCGACGACAGCCTGTATCTTTTGATTGTCATCGTCTGTAACATACGACAGTGCCCAACAGGCATCGGCAAGCACCTGGACGTCATTCCCACTCAGAAGCTGTGACAGAACTGGTAATAAGCGCTTGATATCCTCAAAGGGAGGTGTGGGGTTCTTGTTTCTGCACAAATTGGACATTAACCAGACAATGTTCCGGAGCAAGGAAACTGGAGTTTCATCATAAACCAAACGAAGTATTCCGTCGATTACATTGCTTTTAATGACAATGTCTCGAGCTCTAGCACCGTCACCAGCAATATTACCAAGAGCCCAGACAGACTGCTCCGCAACGGAAACGGCCTTTGACTGAAGCAGTGCAACCAAGTGGGGTACCGCATCCGCTTCTATAACGCATCTCGTCTGTTCCGGGGTACCGGAGGCGACATTTGTCAGTGCCCATGCGGCTTCGAACTGCAGCAACGGGCTAACGAATATGCACGAATGAATAAACCATCTTCACAAAACATATGTGCAAACTTACTTGTCTGCCCTCTGCAAGAAACGAACACAAATTGGCACAATTCCATGGCCAATCATCATATCTATTGGCGGATTACGCTCCCTGCTAAGCATTTTACGAGCTGCTTGTGTTCCCATAAACTGGCGGTCGGGATCTGAGCTATTCATTGCAGCCACAATTTCGTCAACAGTCATCTGCACCGGAGATTGCCCATTGACCTCTTTTAATGGCGAAACCAAGTCTTCGTCGTTAATATTGCGCCTCTTGAATAGCTGGTCCTCCTTTTTCGATTTCCGAAGTTCAACAGTCACCTCGTGCCTCCGCATTCGCATCTCCTATCAAACGAAATGTTCCATTTTCATATAAAAGTGCTTGGCGAGATTTGAACACTCCTACCTGACTGTTGATTGAATTATTCTTGTACGAGCTTATACGTCCAGATTCCATTTTCTTGGTTTTTATTCACTGTTTCTAGAAAATCCCAGATATAACTGTTGTCACAATGGATTATGCACAAAGTTGGCAAGACAAAGAATAAAATAAACGCTTTACGCCAATTACAAAAGAAAATAATTTAATAATTTAGCTAAAATGCTCCACCTTGGGCAATAAACAGAATTATCTAAATAAAACAAAATATTTGAACTTATTTCTAGTTAAAAAAAAGAATGTGCAAAACAGAGCAATTAAACGCGTTTGCAAAGCGTCAACCGGTATGAATGGCGGATTCAATTTGCCGTTTGTGAAATTTTAAATTTTTTTCGTTGCGGTAAAATGAAACATTCTCTTTCCTCTTTTGCCAAGTGCAGTAACATTAATCCGATATCAGCTGATTATCTCTTTCTGTGAGCGCAAATTCATGTGTTCGTCGGTAGGGCAGTTCGCGAAGATCAAACCCAGTTCGCAAATGTGCGCTGAGTTGACAAGTAGATGGCGGTAATAGCGAATCGAAAATTTGAAAAAATAAAAATGGGGATGTTACATTGAGATGTTTCTCTCTGAATATGTGGATATTTTCTGCCAATTTTATTTAAGTTACAGACGTTTCAAATAAACGGGCTACAACATTAGTTTTTATAGAGAAAGTCGTTTGAAGAGAGCCTGTTGTTTTTTTTTTCTTCAGAATTACGTGACAGAATTTCCACAAATAAACAGAGCGAAGGAATTTGTTCAAGAAAGCAGAAAAGTTCCCTTTTTTGGTGAAATTTTAATGAGATTCAAAACCTCAAAAAAGTATTCAGAATTATGTTAATTTGCTATTGTTTCTGGTCCTATTTTGTTCCACTTTTGAGAAATGACCCTCTAAAGTGGCTTATTTGCTATCAGATGCTGGCGAATTTTTTCCTTAATGATAGCCCCTAAATTCTCTACGTGGTTCAGGCTTAGAGACTGGGGTGAAGTTTTTTACTGCCTTGGAATGTTATGCTACACCCACAGTTTGTTATTATGGACCGTGTTGGAGGATATAACAATCTAAAAGCAACAATTTTTCCGCACTGGCATTCAAGTTGGGTTTTGATACACCAATTCCATATTTGCAACCCCTTTGGCATTCATAAACCCCAAAGCATAACGTTGCCATTTGTATATTGTTGTTGGGGTGCATTGCATGTCCCACCTTTCTCCAGACCTTATTTTCGTTTCGTCACCTAAAATTATTCTATTCCAAAATTCTTCACAGGAATTCAAGTGCTCTAGTCCAAAGCTTAATCGCTTTCTGTGGATCACACCACTTATCAGGGGCTTGCTTGGTAGCACCTCTCAGTCCACTACGCCCTACGCAGATGAGCGCCGACCGGGAGGTCTGCCGTCCCAGTACCTAAGATCGCATTTTTTAATATTGTGTATCTCTGGCTCTGTTACATTGGTACCTCCGTCCATGTAAGTCCACCTTTGATTCAATGCGTTACCGCACTTTCTCGTGATTTTGCCTTTCTATCTGTCTCTGTGAAAGACTTTAATAACCGCTTATTATTGATCGTAGGGCTGAAATTATGAATCCCGCAGCCGATTGGAAGCAGGGGTGCTGAAGAATACAGCTCGTTCTCGAAAATTGCACATCGCACTTATCAAAGTGAATCTGACGACGTCTATAGCGTCTGGCGCGACTACAATCTCGTCGACATCTCCAATATCGGTACCTCCCAGCAAGCGCACAAGTGTCTTCGATCGGCCGCGATTCTTGCGTTAGGAAGTGGATCACTAGGAGAGCATCTCCATGAAGGGTTATATGATCCTTCGTGACTACTAAGAAGATAAAGATAAATCATTCATTTTTAACAGGCTTTTTTTTTATAGAACAGGCGCGACTCCTGTCAAACTACCTTGTCATTCATTTTCTCTAAACTGTTCTGTCGTATTACGAAAATCAGCGTTCTGTAAGAAATGTTTTTCATTCAATTGGGGGAACTTACAGTGCGTATAATCAATCTACTGAAACCACTATTTCCAATACTTAAAGCAATCTTAAATCACATTTTACATAAGTGAATGACACTCTGACGCACTGTCATGTGACTTTTTTAACATCATCCTTGAGAAGATCGTGCGTTACTCAACACCAGAGGCACGATCTTCCAAAAGTCAGCTCAATTGCTAGCTTACGCCGACGACTTCGACGTGATTGGACGAACACAGCGAGCCGTCAATGACGCGTTTGCTGGCATTGAAGCAGAAGCGGCTAAAATGGGTCTGGTGGTAAATGAGGGCAAAACGAAGTACATGCTGTCATCAAGGAAGGACACACAACATCGGCGTCTCGGACAGAGCGTCACACTTGGCAGCAGAAACTTCGAGGTAGTCAAGGACTTCGTCTACCTCGGCTCCGCAGTAAACAGGGACAATAACACCAGTACCGAAATCAAACGCAGAATCACTCTTGCCAATCGCTGTTTCTTTGGGTTCAAGAGGCAATTGAGTAATAAAGCCCTCTCTCGAAGGACTAAGGTTGCTTTACATAGCACCTTGATCATTCCAGTCCTACTCTATGGCGCGGAAACCTGGACGTTACTAAAAGTGGATGAGAAAGCCCTTAGTCTTTTCGAGAAAAAAGTTTGGGCCTGTTTGCGTTGATGGCATCTGAAGGAGAAGATTTAACGACAAACTCTATGGGCTGTACAGCGACATCCGCCTAGTCAAGCGTCTTCGGATACAACGCTTAAGATGGCTAGGTCACATGTAGCGTATGGGCACCACTGCTTCGGCCCGAAAAGTCTTCGAATCTGAGCCATTGGGACAACGCAACAGAGGACGGCCCAGTATAAGGTGGCGCACACAAGTGGAGAAGGACCTCAACCAACTTGGAGTGCGCAACTGGCGGCAGCTGGCGAAAGATCGTGCTGGCTGGAGAGGCATGGTTGAGGCCCAGGTCTACCCCGGACTGTAGCGCCACAAGAAGAAGAAGAAGAAGAAGAATGACACTCTACCGCCTAGACCATCTTGCACTTACTGAAGCAGCTGTAGCTGAGAAATAACGCGAAGATCGTGACGAATAAACTTGTCTTCATTTACAAAAGCTTGGCTTCGAGAATTCGACAACTTGGCATATTTTACCTGAAGATCTCGAGCTGAAAGTGTACAAGAAACTCTGTTTTCAACAAAACAACGCTACGAGCGATACAGTGTGTGAAACAATGGACTTAAGAAACAAGTTGGCTTGCAGTTAATATCATGTTTTTCTATCGTAAAGTGGCCGCCAAGATCTTACGATTTCACTCCTTTGGACCATTTTCTCTCAGTTCTTCAGGAATAAGTGAGCTACGATTAAAGATTTCGAAACCAACTGTGCTTGTGTTAGCCGCGCGATACCAATTGCTATCCCATGACCTTCCAAATGGACAACATTTACATGATACCATTTTCAAAAAGTAAATGCCAAGAATTGTTCTATTAAATTAAGAGTTAAGATCGTTTTCCTCTAATTTTTATTTAAATCGTTGATTTGGAAATTATTATACAAAACAAGACGGTTTTTTTCAGTAGATAGGTCTTGCTAACTATATCTCTGACCAAGCTGGAGCACAAATAATTTTGTCAAAACACTGATATACTTTGCAAGAAAAAATTATCTATCTATCTGAACTAGGATATGTTTGATAATGCGGGCATTCGTGCCTTTTCAAATATTCACAGACATGAAATAAAATTCAAATAAATACAACCGTGTAGTAGTTTTCTTAATACGGGACTTCCAGAACTGATCTGTCAAAAATCAGAATTGTAGTCATTAGAAAGAGATCGTTCAACAATCGACTGAAATGCTCAGTTTATGAATTAAGACTCAGTTTAGTTTTCTTTTAATTCGAGCAAAATTTTCAATCAAATCTCCAACAACAAAACACATCGACTGGAAATATTACCGATATTTTTTTCTAACTATCGATAGCTTAATACAATTGATTAATCGATTAAACTATCGATGTTTGATTAATACAACTCAAAAATAAATAATATTAATTTCAAATCAAAATCCATGGTTCAATTTTACAATAAAAATCAAACCTCATATTGAAGCACTCTTTATTTGAGTATTTTTTAAACCATAAAAAGGTACAAACAAGCGTATTATCATTGACATTATTTTTAGTTTAATCTCAAATGTTATCCCCTATTTCTTATTTTGCGAAATACACAGTGACTCAATGCTCTTTCCCGACAAATATTTTGAGACACTTGGCACGGCAAGGTTTCTCCATTCAAGAACTCTTGTTAATTCTCCGTATATGTCTTAAAAATTAAAACGGTGTGGGGACCTGTATATTTTGAGATTCACTGAACTGAATACTAGGAAGTCAAGGCCACTGAAGCGGTTCTTAAACGGATGTCATTGCAATTAACAAAACCCGAGGTAAATGTATTTTCACAGACAGCCTATCGGCCATAAAATCTCTGGACTCGGTCTCTTAAAACTTTATAATAATAATTAACTGTAGCTAATAATGTACGCGAAGAATGTGACGAAATGATTCATCAGTGGTAGGCACCATGTTACCGGAATATGTGCGAATATATGTTATGGAATACGTACAGCACATGGTCTCTGTGAGCTCTGGTTTCAACAAGCCAGTGCTATGAGGAATACAGTGCGTAAAACAGCTATTTGAAACATAATTTTGGTAAGCACTATTTCTCACGGCTTTCTGCCGCAAATTTGCCGCTTAAATATATGGTATATCAAACACTTGGACTTTTTTCTGATGATATGCAAGGTCTCAGGTCTTCAGGAAAACGGCAGCTACGAGTACTTTTGAAACTTTCGAAGCCAATAGCACTCGTGTTATCGGCGAGATACCAGTCTCTATGCTCAATCAAGTGTCCCAAAATTGGACCTTGGACCATCTTAAACGAAGTCGTGGCCAATACTTTCATGATATCATTCTCAAACGCTTCTAACTGATAATACTATAGTATACTATAAGTTCGCAAGTCATCAGTTCCATTATTTGAAAAAAAAAAAGCTTCCATATACTTTTGAGAGGCAAAAGAAGAGAAAGTAAGAACTGAACTACGCCATCTTGGTAGATTATTCATGAGCTGCATCGAATGCTGGTTCTGCTGTTAGCATAAATCACACTACTGAACCGTTGGAGATCCTTGTGGTGACGGTCGATCTGAGCGACTTTCGGCTCGTATTTGGAGTTACCTTCTCTGTCTTGTATTAGACAATTTGAGTGTTGCCGCGAAACAAAAGCGAGATGTCCCCTCCGGGAATCGAAGCTGGACCTTCTGCGTGGAGGTCGACGCATCTACCACTACGCCACGGCGGACACAATCAGACATCAGACATTTAGCGTCCAAATAAAGGAAAGCTTCAGGCGGAATAAAGCCGTTAAGGCGTACCCTATCATTGTAAATTACGTTTGTTTCTGGAACTCATGGCTCAATTTGAGTGTGACACAGAATCAACTAAATAATAAAATTATCTGTCCTTGTTTGCCTAATTGAACAGAACCTTTTTTTTTGTTGCAATTTTTTTTCATTTTAATTTAGTTTCTTTTCTTACGCGCTAGACAAAATTACTCAAAGCTAGCTTAACTAAGTGAACAATGTTCTTAGCCTAACTTACTGACCCTATGCAGGTACTCTAAGCTAATCTAATCTTAATTTTTATATGCCTTTCGGGGTCCGAATTTATTTATTTTTATTTAAATCTTAAAGTTAACTTACATTATAGACCAATAAAATTAAAAAAAAAAAAACTGGACTAAAAGATCTCAGTTTGTTTTGTTAAACTTACTTAATTTACCTTAAAATAACTTAACCTAACCTAAAAATATATATATGTAAATCTATCTTAAGCTATGTCCGTAACGCAATACGGACGCATGCACCAGGGCGTCTGCACATGTATGTATATGCTTGACATATAGTGACTATACGTCGTGGTGCACCTTTTTTTTAACAAACCCGCGTTGGGTAGAAATTCTTGTACAGGGACTCTGTTGTTCGATATAAACGAATTTAGACGCCTCTCGAACACCCTTATCTCTTCCACCTAAAGAGAAGAATTCACGTTGAACCATGCATGGCAACCACATTCTATAATTGGCCGAATGAGGGCCATACAACAGATCACCTTCACCTTAATTTCAAGTTCACTACTTTTTGCCATGGCGAAGGCTTTCTTAGCTTTGATCAAACCTGAATCTATGTGGATACCTCTATATAGGTACTGGTCACGAAATCCAATAAGTTGAGATCCAAATAAACTTATCACTGGAAAGTTTGGTGTCTATTTCTGTGCGGTGTTTTGTCTAGCCCTATTTTCTAATTGTATCAATTTTTCTGTGATTTTTCACTCCAATCATTTCATTGGCTGCAATTGTAACTTTAACAAATATGTATCAACAGCTTTCTTTATCGTGACCCACCTCAAAGTTGAAATTGTTGCCCCTTTACCATCTTGATAGCAAATATTTCCCCAAAATGTTACTACGAACTTTTTGTACCTCATATTAAAAACAATATCTCTAATTTATTCAAATGCCTTAGTCCCCTCCCATGGGAAGCTTCCTATCTACAGCGAAAACAAGCACAACAAGTAAACAAATTAAGGAAACCCCTGCCAGAATTTAATAATCAACTCTACAGCATCCCCTTATAGCAATAAATCTAGCTGTGAATGGCCTATAGGAAATTAACACGACAGAATTCATTTCAGAAATAATATTTAAATATTCTCAGGCAGAACTATCTCATTATCGCATCATAAATCTAAGAGGTCGCCGGAGCTCTTCCATTCCGGCCTCATACAATAATATGGACATTTATTATCGCTCCTCTACATACAATTTTTGTAATGCCCCACCACGTTCAAGGCAGGAAGAGAACACAAAAAAGGCATAATTAACGACTTAAGTCAACAAAACTGCAACATTCCGCCAGCGACCGAGGACGACACCAACGCACGAGGGCAAACATAAAACTCCTGATTCGACCATGTTACCCAACAACCAAACAACGAATGTGGTCCACTATCTACATCAAGTGTTTGCGTTAAGCCTACACCCAAGCCCATCTATATGTACCTATCTTTGGACCTTTTTAACGCGAACACGAAATTGAATAAGTTTTCCACAAACTCAAGTAAATCACTCGTAGATGATGTATGGCAGGATACGCGAGACAGTTGGCTAGGACCGACGAAGATAGAACAGACAAGAGAGAGCGAGAGTAATTGCTCCTTTGTTACCAAGTGAAATTAGTGGAAATTACATTTGGTAAAACAAACGCACTGTGGTCTCGGGAGGACAATTCCCCATCAAACATAAAGGGAAAGGGGGTAACACAGGAACGAGTGTAAACACTTATCTCACAAGTCGACGGTTGTTGCTATCTCTCTTGTGATATATTGACAATGTGAGCATAAGGATGCTTACTGCCTCTACTATCTGAAGAACACATATATTACGTATTTATGAAACATTGGATACGTCCTGCAACCGGCTCGCGGAGAAGTGTATGTGTTATTGGGCTTTGATTTTTATCAGACTCTTGAGAATAATATTCAACTCTTACATGTTATTTGAAAAAAACAAAAACAATAAAATAACAATTCAGAGTGTAGTCTTGAGTGAATTTTTTTTTGTTGTACTTGAAGTTTTGTTTTTTGCTTAAGAAGATGCTGAAGTTGTCTTTGTTAAAGGCGCAGATCCGCCTGCAGTAAGTTTAAGTTTTTAATGTATAAATACATTTTCAAGAGCTTTGGCTTGACTTTAAAAGCAATAATAAATTATCCTTGCCCGTTTGTTTATAAAAAAAAAAACTGTATGCCAGTCCAGTTCAGAATGGAATTCATTTCTACAGCAAGTAATTGTGTTGCGCATGCCAATAACCCTTAGAAGTATGAGGTTTCCAAATTTGCAAATTATTCTGACTAAGCACAGACTCTAGAAACACTTCGTCAAATTGTATGTTTACACAAACAAATGAGTTTTTCTATGTTCAATTTTTTTTATGAAAAAGCATCAAAAGTGTTTAAATTAAAGTATTGTTTGTCGGAAGCCACACTTGCAAAGAGCATGACGACACTTCAGACCACTTCCTTTGCGCCTGTCATGTAGTGTTCTCTGCAAACAAAAACAAAAACAAAAAAAACGGATTTCGTTTACTCGTTCAAGGTCAGCTTGAAAATCAAGGAGTTTCGGGAATCAAAAACAGACTGAGGTTTGAGTCATCAATGGATGATACGATGACACCTTTTTTAATATGTGCGTGCTGAAGGAATTGCGAGTACTCTTAAGTGTAAGGAATCAGATCACAGCACGGTGGGAAGGTTCAAAGGAAAGAGACGGAGAGCTGGTGGATATTGGTGTTGGATTGTAATCCGAGGAAAACATCAAGGCGGCAATATCATTCCATATTCGTGTGGTGCGGTTAAAGAACGAATCTCTAAGGTTACCTGTACCTCAAAAAGTGGACCGGAGAGTTAATTAATGGTCTTTCCTATCAGTGTATGGATTGCGGATGAATTATTGAAGGTGGTGAATGCCGGTGGATAATTCATTTGGTAAATTTTCATTGAAATAAACGAGTGGCTAGGCCGGGGTTTATTGGGAAGGTGCGTCGACTCATACTCCAAAGTCCCTGGTTCGATTCCCACATGAAACACCTCACAATTTTTTCACGGCACCACCTCTTTCGAGGCGCTGACAACACTCAAAGAGTAACATACTAATGGTCTATGAAACGCCATTCAAATCTCACCGTTCGGAGCCGTCAAAATACTGAAGATCCCTTCAACATGCTATAGAAAAGAAGCACGCACACCACGACTAGTGTTGAAGAAGCTAGGCCCTGGTCCATGTAATGGGTCTCTATTAACACTCACTTTATTAAAGACGGGCCATTTAATGTCTTATAAGAGTTGTATCACTCGCTTCTGGATTCTATTCTGTATGTAGAAATAGGTCTTTGAAACCCCAGACCTAATAGAAGTGCTATATTCAAGTTTGGGGTGTATATTGGCCTTTTTTGATATTTTGTAGTCAAATCAGAGCAACTGAAATATTGCTAGCGTCGTTTAGAGAAACCTAGACGGTTCGTAGCATGTTTGACCATCTCAAATATCTGATAGTTCCAACTATGTTTTGATTTTATACACATACTGAGGATAGAAAGCCTTTGGGTGCCAGGACGCAAGTGCCTTTCATGAATAATGTCTGTTTAGCTTGAGATCGTTTGAGTGATAAATAGCATTGAGTTTCGGTTGCATTAATTTCCATTCTATTGTTTTTACCCCATTTAATTATGCCGTAATTTTTTTCTGATATTGATAAAAATATTTTACCCACTATAAGAATTGGAAGTCCGTACCCATTGTAGCGTCAAATTTTGACCAACTAAAAAAAAACCCTCCTTAAGAGACTACTAATTGCCTGCAACTACTGCAGCTAAGTCTTTTTAACAATCTTAACGAGCAATTTTTATATCACAAATAAAAGGGGTTGGCAGTTTACTCTCCAGTGAATGATTCTGCACATCCGCGAGTGAGATGCGGTTTCCTACCTCGCCAAGTCTAAATTTTTAGTTCTATGTAGCCGACGAAATAAATTACTTTTATACAAAATTTCTGAAGTTGTAGCATTTTGTAACATATGTCCGATTAGTCGCTTTTTGTTGTTTCAGCTTTGATTGTGGGAATAGAGAAATCATGATGCACATCATCCTTTAGCTATAAATATGCAAGAAAAGCTGTACAGTCAAATTTTGCTGAGCAAACATAAAAAAGCAGATTTGAAAACAATGAATATCTTTAGATTTTAATGCAATTTTATTTTCCTCAATTCATTTACTTAAAACTAACTTACCAATCAATTATAATGATCTTTATTCTAACTTACTGTCTTAGCCTTAGCTGTCTTAAGTCTTAGCTAACCCAGGTTTTTATTTCTTACGTCTTTTTGCCTCTTATATTTTTTTTTTAATTCAATGTCTAAGCCTATATATATTTAATTGTTTTTCGTTTAAAAAAATTAAAAAAAATTGAATTTCGTTGGTGTTGTTGTTCTTAACCCAACTTACCTAACCCATCACTCAATAAATGAATAATTTTTGTTAGTGGCGCCCTCCCTATGTCCCGGAACTGATAAAGTGTTCTGTTACTTACACAACCTAAGCCCAGACTTAAACTTATATCTGTATTAAATTATAAAAACAACTGCACTTCCCTATTTACACTAAGCTGCGATATGTCCATAACTCTATACGGAGCTATGCACCAGGGAATATGTGCTATTTATATGCTTCACGTACATATCAATCAATTGAGCGGCACTACAGCACACAATGGACTATGGCCCAGCTTCTACAACAGCTACTCGGGTTGTACAATAGTACGTACTCCCACGAGTAGAGGGGATCTAGAGTTTTTTTGCCGACTCCGAATAGGGAGGTTTGACAATTTTTTTCATAGACAATTGATACTCTCTTAGTGTTGTCAGCACCTCGAAAGCGGTGGTGCCGTGAAAAAATGCGAAGTGTTTCGTCTAGGAATAGAACCTGTGACCTTGGCGTGTGAAACGACGCACCTACCCACTACGCCACGGCGACCACACAGCCATGATGCAACTATTTTTTTCAATTTTTGTTATGTTCTTTTTTGATTTCAAGGTTTCAGTAGAAACGCTGCTCCTTTGCAGAAACTGCTCTGTCGCGTGCAGAAATCGCCCTACTAATCCGTAGGATATCCTTGTAACGACGCTTGATTCTGGTGCGAGCGACATCCGGCTTGTATATAAGTTGCCTTCACTATCTTGTATCAAACCTTTAGCGACCAATTTAAGGAAAGCTTCAGGCGGAATAAATTATACATTACGTCTGTTGGTTGAAATCATGGCTCGATTCGAGTGTGACACAGAATCAACTTAATAACAAAATAATCTGTCCTTCTAATGTTTGCCTCGTTGAACAGAACCTTGCTGGTGTAGAATTCCTTGTACTGGGATTCTGGGATTCGATATAAACGAAGACAGGCCCGAGGCACAGCTTCTTGAACATCTTCATAGGCCGGATGAGGGACATTAAACAGATCACCTTCACTCTGGTGTCAAGACTGCTTGACTGCTCTAAAACAGCCCTCTTGCCATGGTGAATCCTTTTTAAGTGTGTCATCGCAACATCATCTTACGGTTAAGTATATTGTTAATCTTTTCACCTAAAATGCTATATAATTGTACAGAATGTGTGGAAATACCTCACCATTGAATATGTACTTAAAACAACATTGCCTCATTCAATTAATTTAAAATGTGTGTTAAATATGCACAAGTTCAAGCAAAATGTTCATTTTCTACAATAGCGAATTTAACTAGTTGAAAGCAGTTCTATGACTACTACGAAATTACATTTGAATTTTATTGAAAAATGTTTACTTAATTCCAGTATTGCCTAATCACTTTTTCAAGTGCTCGCCATATAATCATCGATTGCGCACATCCAACTAACTTCCTATTTACACACTCCCGATAATTGATTGGGCTTCAACTCTTCATTCATTCAAATCAAGAATCCTTGTGCTCTACTCCATTTGAAGTCTTGACCATTTTGCAATAATATTGTTGAAAACAAATTAATTGCAATTGGCTTACTCTAGAGAACTGAAGGTAAACGATATTGCTTGCTTGCAAGAATATGCTTATTCAACGCACACGACTGCAACCTAATTATGTTTACCCGTACATGCTTCTGCTTAAAAACCGGAAAGTATAAGTACGCACAGCCGTAAACAAACTATTTTGCCAGCCTCCGCATGGTTTTGTAATGAAAACGAACTGTGATCGGAGATGGAAACCCGAGAACATGTATAGCCCTAGCACGGATATTAACTCAGGATAATACCATTAGGCAGTGGAGAGGATAAAGCAAACCCCTAATGGCTTACCATAGCCATGCAGAAAATGGACTCGTGTTCTGCTGAGATGCATGAACGATGAAATGCCTATGGGCGTATGCAGACAACAGCTGCAATGGAAACTCGAAAGAATGACGTCTGTTGAACGTAGTTTACGAATCATTCACTGTTGAAGCCTATTAAATTAGGCAGGTAAAAGTTCGATTTTCATTATTTTTTGATTGAATTGAATTATGTTCTCGCGGTTTACCTACAATTCAGCAAAATGTTCAGAGAATGATGGATCTGATTACATTTTTGATGCTAATTAAGACCAAAATGTTTTGACAAGCTAGCTAGTAGGGGTCGAAGGAGTTATAAAGCAAACGCGTGAAATGAAATGCGGAACAAATCGGGATTCAATCTTATCTCTACTTAGGACAAACAATAACAAATAATGGGTAAATTGTCTTTTTCTACATTGCGCATTAATTCAACTTTCCAGACAATACAGCAAATAGCGGATATATGAACGTCTCTCAGTCGCGATTCACAACAGGGATTCCTGGCCTTCATCGCATGGCGGGAGTTGATATAAACAATTGGACTATTTACTTTTCTGTTCTGAATCCTTTGCAATGGACCATTCCAACCACATTGCGTTCTTTTAACCGATTTTTCGTTTGTCGCCTGGATTTGTGGTTCAATAAGTTGAAATTGAAATGCTGTAAAAACAATTTATAGCTTAATTGATAAGGATGACGAGTGCAATCAAATCTGTCCTGTCCTGTCCTCTGTGAGTATATTTTGAAGATTTGTAAATTAATTTAGTTAATATCCTGAAAAATATTCCTGAAAAGCATTCGAGTACAGCAAATATATTAAATTGTTTTTAGCGGAATCCTTATAGGAAACTAATTGCAAACACATCATACCTACATTTACTTCATGTGAACACTTCAGAGCATTGTTTTAAAGTATATATAGGTATGTATACTTAAGTTGCGCTCCTGCCATGCCTGAAGGCCTTATTAAGTTACTAGTTGATGATAGGTGTTACTTTTCGATTAGATTACACCTAACTGCATCTTTTTCTTCTCCTTAATGGCACTGCAGACCGCAGTACACCTCAAGAAACGTCTACTTAATGCCTTTCTAGCTAGCAGGATCACTCGCCAGCTGCCGTCAGTTTCCGTACTCCAAGTTGGTTAGCGTCCTTCTCCACTTGTGTGCGTCATCTTAACCTAGTCCTCTGTTGCGTAGTCCCAATGGCTTTGGTTTGACTACTTTTCGTGCCGGAGCAGTGGTGTCCATTCGCTCTACATTATCTTGTCATTTCAAGCCTTGTATCCGAAGACACTTGTCCTAGGCGCATGCCGTTGTACAGCATATAAAGTTTATCGTTGAATCTTCCCCTCCAGGCGTTATCAACACAAAGAGGAAGAAAAATCACACACAAAACTTTTTTCTTAAAAAGACAAAAGGCTCCGCTCTTATAAAAAAAATCCGCTTTTTAAAACGTCCTTAATTAACTGCACCATGTGGTCTAAAGTAGAAGCTAGGCCCTGGTCAGTTGTATGCTGTAGTGCCACTCAATTATTATGCTGTCTTAAAAATGTTGTTCCTAATATGTTGAAAATACATCTAATCTAAGGGTGGTCCAAGGGAAACGCACGATGATAATCGTCAATAAAACAACAAGTTTTGAAAGAATTATTTTAATATTTTTTTTTTATGACAGAAAGATCTACGACAATGCTGTACAAAATTTCGTCTCGCACAAGCTTCGGTGACATCCCTCTATCGACGGTCATCCAAACGGGGGCATGATACTTCACATGCAGCGACAAAGCTGTGTTCCGATATACAATGGAATAGAAATAAAAAACATTGCACAGGTGCCTGTCTGATCGACATGGAAAAGGCGTTCGACACCGTATGGTTAGAAGGTCATCCAAATATGGTGAATATTTGCAATTACTCTGAAACATAATTGACGTTTAATGTTATTAGTGTGCCCAATTATCTCATCCTTCAGCTCTTAAATTATTCTTTTCTTAGAACATACCCAGTGGTGCCAATTTACATGATCGTGGCGGCAAATAAGCATCGCCTCGACGCGATATAACACGGTCATTGAATTTCTCGCGCAAAAGAGTTAATATTTCGTTGGCTGCATGGCAAGCGGCATCGTTCTATGTTGATCCCATATACCCTAGGTCCATATTCTCAATTTCTGGTCACAAGAAGTACTACGTTATCGTCGGCGATAACGAACACACGACGATGAGTCGAATTTGCTCTTCTGCTACGCTTTTGCAAAAAACAACAATGTTTTCCCAAGATCGAACAGGACGAGCGTGCACAGTTGCTTTATATTTCCTACGGACCCGGTTTCCTGAAATTTGCCCCCGATTCCATCGATTGATGACAATTTGGTCGATTATAACAAAATCACGAAGTGCATAAAATATATTCTGATTTGAACCACCATTTTCGTAAAAGGTTTCAACATTTTTAACGCACTGCTCAATTATGTATTGTGTACCTTACCATGATTGAATTTGTTAAATACTAAAACAAAAAAATGTCAAATTAAGTTGGACAGGCAAACACAAGCAACATTTAACTGCTAAGTCCTCCTATTCGGACTGGACGTTAAGCATTAAATATTTTTATTTTACGTACAAATTATACTGTAAATCGAGGCACCAAATAATACGAAAATTACTTCTTTAATGTATTTTCATGTCCAATTGAACGAAGCGAAGTCCAATTGAACAAAAATTTTGTTACTGAGGAGATACTCGAGACTTTAGTGCCAGACGATTTCTTGATAATGGACTGTAACAAGTATGTAAGGATTCCTGAAGCTTTTAAAACGTTTTTGAGATAGAAATTCGAGCATTTTGACAACGCGAAGAAGAATGGAATGAATTACTCAAGTTGAGAAGAGCTAACCAACTTGGTGCGTGGAAACACTTGGAAGGCATGCGGTAGAGACCCTGATCCACGTCGTACAATAGCGCCACTCTAAATTAAAGACGTCCTGGCAAAAGAAATGAAACGCAACGGATTCCAAAAGGCCCATATATGTAATATAAAATAATTGCCGCTAAGAGAAAACACAAAAACTTCGGATCGTTTGTATATTAATTGTGTATGTATGTATGTTCCTACTTAACAGTAAATGAATCGAAATTGAATACAAGAATGAAAACCTTTTTAATGTACTCCACTTTAATCACAACAGCATTATTATTGTTTTATTATACATTAATTATGCCCAAGTTCTATATTTTCATTTGCCCCTTCCCTCTCTGCTGTTTGAAGAAAATAATTTTTGCAAATTGCAAAATCTGAAGAAGAAAAACACAGTTCGAGGCTTAGAGTTAGATCCTATATCTGATTTTGTACTTTTCTAAATCGCTTTGATTTTACAGCCCTTTAAAGAAATATGACCTTGAGAGGAATTTACATTTTTTGTTTCTTGAGCTCTACCTCCTACCGTTCTTAAAAACAGTGTCCAACTGAAAATGTATCTCCCTCTTTGAAGAATTCAACCGCAATATTCGCACTTGCAAAAGTGTGCGAAAGGGATTCTTTTGTCAGACACATTTCATAAATGTGCAATATTCTTTCTCAGCTCTACTTTCTCCTTTAATTTAGAAATTCAAAACCAATTTGTACGGCATGCCTACTGGGTAGAACTTGGTGTGCGTTTTGAAACAGAACAGGAAAGGATAGTAATATCGGTTTGTCGATTACTATGTGCAAATAAATTGCCAATCCTTCCCTTCGATATGTCGTACATAAGTCAAAAACTCGAATATTGCGTTTTATAGTACTTTATAATACTCATATTGATGAAAGATAAAATCACACGTACAGCAATATCTGCCTCGGGAGAATAGGTATGGGGTGAAATGTTTGCTCAGCAAGGAAAATATCCGCTTGAAATATTAACAGTGAAAACTCTCTTAACCTTTATCCTTGTTTAGAAAATTATACAAAAAGTAGCCCTTTCCTAATTTGTTTCGAAACTATCATATTTAACTGGAATAACAGTTCGAGGTAGACCTCGCCCAAATGACCTTGCCATATTAAGTGTCCGTAGACACACATAAAGCGCATGTCGCCTTACAGCCTAAAGAGTGCCTCGTCAACTCAGACAGAATCAAAAATCGCAAGCAAAACTTTATTCTGAAAAAAAAACCAAACTTTCACATTCCTTTTTGAAACCGTCCAGTCTTCTGTGCCTTAGAGCACGATAGTTATGATCCAGGTGTTGTACAAAACTAATTTGGTCATTCCAAGAAGGCTTTATGACTCAATTGCTTTTTGAGCAAAAAAAAAGCGATTGGAAAGAGTGACTTTATTCTTGATTTTTGTACTGATGTTGTTGTCTCTACTTACTGTCAAGGTAGACAAAGTCCTTCACATCTTTAAATCTATATGTGTCCATTATGACGCTATGGATGTTGTGCGCCATTCCTTGATGACAGCATATACATTATTTTCCCCTCGCTCCCAGACTCAGTTTAGCCGTTTAATAACAGAACAGATTGTTTGAAGATCGGGCCTCTCGGGGGGATCATGAGTTTCGCATGATCTTCCCAGTAATTCAGATGGATTCCCGTTGCGTTGCTTAAAACCTTTTTGACATTAAAGGTCTCAGTGAGTTTGTCACCGACCTTAACTGAGCAACGAGAGTTCTCAAAAAAATATGACGAGTTTGGTCTGGAATGTTGATTAGTCTCAAACCACACTGACTATCGAATTATTTAGGAATATTCCAGTCGTTCTCACAACATTCATCTTCCCTCGGTTAGTTGATATTCTTGCCTATCGCCATGCTTATTGAGTGGAGCATTGTCCCTTCCAGTGGTTATTGGGCCATCATCGGCGTTTGACAGAATACAGAAATGATTTCTTTTAAGTCCTCAGTGTCGACAGCACCACTACTGCAATTTGTGCATATTTGTCACAGCAGGCTTCGATCCGAACGTCATCAACTATATCAAAGAAGGCTTAACTTTGCCGAATATATCTTAAGGATATGGATGCAACCTCACCTCATTCTTGTTCCCTGGGCCGATTGAAAGGGTAGGCGAATTAGCCACAGGCTGATAATCAAATCCTAATTCAAATTATTAATCTTAATTACTTTCAGACACCATCGATGGTAGCTTCGATGAACTACCTGACGTAGAAGTAGATAAGATCAAGATATTCCTAAAAAAAGAGTAACTGGCTCAACCAATTAAATAAAGAGAATAGGTGGAAATACAAAACTTCAATGGGAAAGCATTACGATGTATTTATGTACCAGTGTATTATGTGTGGTTTATCAATGCGCTTAGTAGTCATCTTAATCTTACTTATCTGTAAATCAACTGCAGATTTAGAATGTTAAACTATATTAATTCTTCAAAAGGTAGTATCATAATGCTGTCAATACAAGTACTGACTGTGAAATGCGTGTTGGTCTATTGCAATGTATCTACGCCATCAGAAGGTATAAGAAACGAATATTTATCACAGTTCAGTAAAATATGTACAACAACCCCGAAGTGGATGACTTCACTGTTCCACTAAGTACTTATTACCCATCTCACAGGTTTCTTTGTGAACTTTTTGATATTAACTACTTAATTCTCGGTCAGTCGATTGCAGGAATCCGACAAGGAAAGACGTACATCGGCTGTAGTGCGAGGTTGCCTAGGCAACAAAGTAAACAAACGTGAAAAATTCTGGTAAAAAAAAATAAAAAATAAAAAAAACAATTTTAAATCTGTAGTTCCCCCAGAGGGAATCAATAATTTAAAAATAATAACAATAATAACATAATAACTTAACAAAAAACATGGATGAAGATCGAATTCTGAGTGAAAATTCGGAAAATAGCATCGATGAAGTGCATATGAAAAGAAGAAAGAAAGCCTTTAAGCATGAAGCAACTTTCGTAAAGCGACGAGCAATGGTGCCAAGCAACACCTCCAAAAAAAGCGAAGAAAACGAAAACACATACAGAGGAAGGGAAAACCTTTTTAAAGAACTCGCTTCATCTGAAACAGCTGATAGGACCGAAGATGAGAGGGAGTTAGCCCAGAAATTAAAAGAAAAGGAGGAGTTGGAGGAGTTTATAAAAGCTCTCCAGCTCAAACTCGACAAACGAAAGAAAGAGGAAGAAACCCGAAAGTTGTCTTTGTTAAATGAACAAAAACAACAGCAACAAAAACAGCAGGAGCAACAACAATTTAAGCAGCAGCAATTGGGCAAGCAGGAGCAGACCAAGCAACAGCAAAAGCCGAAGCAAATACAACAGGAACTGTCCAAGAAGCAGCAGCAAACTAAGCAGATGGATCAACAAAGAAACCAACAGCAGCAACATCAGCAACAACAAAATCTCAAAAGGCAGAAGAAAGTTCGATTGCCGCCTATTAATGTGTCTGGAATGGATGCAGAAGATACCATTCAGGTATGTAAGTTGGTCGTAGGTGACCAATTTAATATTAAAAATAAAGGTTTTCGCAAGCAGGCCGTCAACTGCTTAACAGTTGATGGTTTTAAGCTTGTTAAAGATAGGTTGACCTCAGCTGGGGCTGATTTTTATTCTTTTACCCCCAAGGGAGAAAAAATGCAATCTGTTCTCCTGAAAGGATTGCACGTATCTGCTGAACCGGAGGACGTCTTGCAGATGTTACAGCAATTAGATATTCCCAACGTGCAATTTCTAGCGGTAAAGCGTTTTTCCACCGTTCGATCCAGAACCACACCGGGACGTGTTCTTCCTATACTCTTGGTGCAGTTATCGCCAGATAGCAGACTTGAAACTCTTAAGACTATTAAGTTTATAGATTTTCAGGCCGTATCTTGGGAGAGGATTAGAAAAAGCAAGCAGGTTCTCCTCTGCGCAAGATGCCTGACTTTCGGTCATGCTGCAAGTAACTGTAACATGCCGCCTCGATGCGGCAAATGCGCGGGGGAACATTTGTCGGCGAAGTGTCCTCTGGGAGAGGGAAAAATTGAGGATAAATCTCATTTAAAATGCGTTCATTGCGGCGCAAGTGGACATCCCTCCAGCTATCGGGGTTGCTTAAAGGTTAAAGAAATCACGCAAAAAATGCTAAAAAAAACAAAAGGGGTGGATTCGAGGTTAATGCCTCGAACTCCAGCCACACCTGTTACGCCGGTCGTTTCCTACGCCCAGATGGCGTCTGGTAGGCGACCGGCACAACAGACAGTGCCAAAAGTGGCACCATTACCGGTGGAGGCTCCAAATATGGGCTTCGCGGAACTGTTCTCCATGATGGTCTCAATGAAGGCACAAATGGAGCAGTTTGAGAAAAATCTGCTACGAATGGATCGAATCCTTACGTCAAGACCCACTGGGTCAAGTGCGTGTCCATTTTAATGGATACGCCAGCAGCTGGTGACCTTTCGATCCTGGCGGTGAATGCAAATTCACTCGTCAGGATCGAAAGAAGGTTGACTTTACTTAACCTGTTGGAGTCCCATAAGCCTGATGTGTTGATGGTTAGCGAAACTAAGCTAAACCGGAAGCACACACTCAGGTACAAAGACTATTCTATTATTAGAAGGGACCGTCCCCACTCCACACAAGGGGGTGGGGTCGCTCTCTTCATTAAAAAAGGTATTCGACATAGGGTCGTGTATTGCAGTGAGATGCGAAGTTTCGGTGTGCTGGAAGCGTGTGTTGCGTACATTTCTCTCCAAGGTGGGAAGAAATTGTTCGTAGTAGCGGTCTATGCACCAGATGCACCTCGGTCCACGAACTTCATTTCAGAGTTCGAATCTCTTTTTCGAGAACTTCGTTTATGCTCAGAGAATAACTTTTTTATTGTCGCCGGCGATTTGAACGCGAAGCATGAGGAATGGGGTAATTCTGTGTCAAATCCCAGGGGAAACTCACTCCATGAGTGGATGACGCAGCACTCTATTGAGTTCAAGCTGAATTTGCTTGCAACCGATAGACCGTCATTTCCCAGAAGTGGGTCTTATCTTGATTTGATGCTAATTGACAGACGACTGACGATACGAAACGTAAACATACAAGTTAGGAACTGCTTAACAACGGTTGAGTACGACAGTGATCACTGTGGGCTTGCCGCTGTTATTCGGTTCCCGAACGAAATGGTGGAACTGGAGGAATTTGTGGAGGCGTATCCTTACAATTATTGTAAGGCTCGTTGGCCGCGTTTTTCCAGAATCCTATCCAGAGAACTGCGTTCGAATGACATAACACCACCCTCGAACAGAAACCTAACTAACGAAGAGGTTGACAGGTACCTCATACAAATGGACACTACAATAAAACGTACAATGGACAAAGTGATTCCTAAAGTATCACCGATCACAGATGGCGACATCTATCGAAATGATACAATCGACGCACTGCACGTGCAAAAAAGCAGATTGCTGACGAGAATCAAGACACTTTACAGACGATTTACGGACAGAGACGACCCGGAACAGAGGTCGCTCAAGTCGCAGATGAAAAACCTCCAGAGTTTGATTCGGATGAATTATAGAATTGCTATCAATTCCTATTGGGGAGACAAAATTCGGGCTGTTCGTTCGAACTGCCCTGGTATGTTCCCCCAAATTAACCGAATCTTCCGAAGGAGGGGTCATAACGACTTGGAGGCTGTTCGACTTGACAGAACAACCGAAAATGAAAACATACTGACTTCAGTTGGCATCGATCCGGATGGGGCCGTACTGGACAATGAGTTCTTCATTGTTGAAGATACCCAAGAGAAGGTAGAAGCAATAGGAGCGGTTTTCCAGGAAGTATATACGGTCAACGAATCTCGTAGGCCGAATCACGACTTGGAGAACAGAGCCTTGCTTAACCATTTCTTTCTTCGAAATGAAATACAGCAATGGCGTTCTGAGAATCATGGTTTTACCAGATTCAATGATGAAAATAAGGCAATTAATGCCGTAGCTCAAGATGGCTCTAATACCATACTCATTTCGAAGGTGGATCTCAAAGACATTTTCAACAGTCTGAAGAACAAAAAGTCGACCGGAATAGACGGAATACCGAATATTGTGTTGCGTCATCTCCCCGAAGAGGCGATAGAGATATACACAATCCTGTTCAACAATGCTCTTAGTAATGCACATTACCCAGAGCATTGGAAAACGGCGGTAGTGCAACCCATCCCCAAAAGGGACAAAGATTCCTCGCTTCCGAAAAATCTTCGATCCATAAGTCTCCTCCCTTGCATAAGCAAAGTTTTCGAAAAGATTATTAATAGAGTCCTGATACAGTGGACTGAGGATAAAAAAATTATACCGAATAACCAATTTGGATTTAGGGCGGGGCATGATACTGTACATGCTGCGTCAAAATTGGTTTCGGACATACAATGGAACAAGAATAAAACCCAGTGCACCGGGGCCTGCCTTGTTGACTTGGAAAAGGCATTCGACACCGTCTGGTTAGAAGGCCTCTTCCTTAAGTTGACGAGGTTAGGTATGAGTAAATCACTGCTTTACATGATCTACAGCATGATAACTGGTAGAAGATTTGTTCTTAAAAGTTGCAACAAGGTTTCTACTCATGTTTTCAAAATAAATAATGGGCTCCAACAGGGTGCGGTGAACTCACCAATTCTTTTCACTATTTTCACTAGTGAATTGATTGGCTCCATGCAGCATATGATCGCGTTCGCAGACGACTTGGTGGTGTACAGAACAGCACCAGAAATTGACGCCATTAATATACTTTTGCAATGTGACTTCGATAAGATCCAGCGATTTTGCGACGACTGGAAGTTAAAAATTAACTACCAGAAGTGTGAAACCATCCTTTTCCGGACTCCGTTATGCAGAGCCTCTAGGGATACGAAGAAAAACTGGCGTAAGTTCGGCATCTTGGACCCACAGGGCCGGCCATTAACTGTAAAGAGTGTAGTGCGATATCTTGGCATTATGTTGGACCAGTTTCTGTATGGTAATATCCATTCAGTTACAGCTCTGACGAAAGCCAAGAAAGCTTTTGCTATGGCAAGTAGGTTGTTTTACAGCAGCCAACTTGACTCCAAAGTTAAGGTGATCTGCTACACGGCCCTAGTTCGGCCAATCATGGTGTATGGCTGTCCGGTGTGGTTCAACGTGAGTCCTTCCCAGATGGAAAAGATAAGAATGTTCGAGAGGCAATGCCTTAGGGCTTGTCTCAAAAAATATAGAACACCCGAGTCTGGGTACAAGAAATTCTATCGCAATGAGGTTTTGTATAACGAAGCCAAAGTGAATAGGGTGGATAATTTCATTATTAAGCTGATTCGAAGGCACGTTGCGCGATCCATGACTTCTAAAAACGAACTTATATTCGGAGCCTACTACCCTAACGATGCATACCACGAGAATACGCGCCGAAGTGGATTCATTCCACCGGAAGCATTCTTATATCTTGACCAGAATGGACTGATCCAAAATGCGGAGGTATGCCCACTTCTTTACCACGTGGTAAGGAGGACGGTGGACAAAAGAATGCTCTACGAGCGTAATGTAGCAAACGAAAATCCGGGTGATCTCCGGTTCAGCACATCAATTTCTATTCGCGATAGAACTGATAGTGATAGAGATCGAGGATTTTATTGGTGGTTACAACCCCATCAAGCCCCAGCTGTCGTCAGCTCATGATGCTAAAGTTGTTGGTCTCCTACGGCCAATTTACACTTAGATTAAGTTAGAATAAGCTAGTTTGTTATAAAAAAAAACTTAAAAAAAAAAATTAAAAAAAAAAAAAAAAAAAAAAAAAAAACAAAAAAAAAAAAAAATTAAGGTTAAGTTAGTGTTAGATTAGTTGTAGTTAGATTAGTTGTAGTTTAAGATATACTTAGTTTTTTTTTTTTAAATAATTAATTAAATAACTAAGTTTTTATTTTTAACAATTTTCTTAGTTTTAGTAACTTTTATAAGTAGTACATTGTTTAATAATAAAATAAAAAAATACGCTGAAAGGCACGAATATAAAATATTAAGATTATCTTAGAGAGCCCGCATAGGGCCAGTAAGGTTTTTATAATCACATCGAAATTTATAGCTAGTTTAAGTATTTTTATATCTAGATATAAGAAATCAGAAAAAAGGAACAATAAAAAAATACATTTAAAAACTAAAAAAACTACTTAATTCTCATGAACCGAAATTTGAAGTAAAATCAAAAAAAAAAAAAAATTATAGTTTCGATTTTTTTGAAAATTTGGGAAACGGTGTCAGTTTTAATCTAATATAATCTTTGGTCATTGATCTCCTTTAAAAAAAATGGCCGAAGTTTAATCTTGTATATGTTAATAAAGTGTAAAATTTGAATTATTCGGAAATGTTTAAAAAGAGGCACCACATATATACAGAGCAATCCGTATCTTAGAAAAACAAAAAAAAAAAAAAATAAAAAACGTGCCATAATGTAAAGATTCCTCTTGAACCTAAATATAAGACTGTGATGTGATGTGTGATGTGGATGTGACATCAACAACCTTAAAGACGCACGTATACATAAGTTAGCAGCATTGAAAAAACGAATCTCTCTTGAAAAAACGAATCAAACAATTTATGCTCTCAAAGTGTACTATCCACATTGTTTGCTTGAATGTCAGATTCAGGAATGCGTTGTTCGATTCCATGAACGACCAGTCAACGCAGAAGTTTTGAAACTGGTACACCAGAACTGGTATGCATGCTATCAGGGAGATATTTACAGTTTCGCATGAGGACTGGTGAAATCCAAAGAAAACTGTGGATTAAATGGGAGTATTGCATTGAAGCGCTTGTGTTCAAAGGTCAGTGAAAAAACAAAATTGATACTGTGCACACTTACAAATATTGAAAAACTGATGTGCTTACTATTGCTCTGCTACAAGTAGATAAGGGCCTATAGTTTATTGCCGCTTCTGAATGGCGAAAATGGAGAGCATTTTCAAAGAAAATTTGTATGCTGTATGGTATCTTGAGTTGAACTTACAGTAAAGGAATCAAACCTGAGACTTCTGCACTTGAAGCGACGCATTTATCAACTGGGCCATGGCGGCCAATAATTCTATACTTTTAATATGTTTGAGTCGCATAGGGTGCCATCAGTAAGCCCAAGCACACTCGAGTGCTTAGCGAAGGTGAAGTGTCCCGTTTGTACGCCAACAAGTCGTCTGCAGCCTTTTTTATCTAGAGATAACAGAAATAAATCAGTTAAAATATGTAAAAAGTGTTCTAAGACGAGGTGGCTTCAAGAATCGGGGAAAATCTTAAATTAGCGTATTGAATATTGAAAAGGAGTTTTATTTTTGGAAAAGTGTTTTTATTTTCACAGAAAATAATTTTAAAGAAAGAAACGAGTGAAAACCTGCAAAAACAGAATAAGGGAAATTTCAGTCCATACATACAGTGTCGGACAAAACAATAGCACTCAATGGCACTAAGATTTAATAGATTTCAATGAATTTTATTTCAACAACCTAGATAAAAATATGCTTTAAAATATCAAAAAACAAATGATGCCACTTCAAGTTTTAAGAAAATACATTGGAAAATACTGCGATTCAATGAAAACAGCTGCGACAAAACAAAAGCACCAACTTATTGCACCAGATTATCCCCTTGCTCATTTTGCTTGTTTTTTTCTGCTTTAGAATAAGTTAACTGTTTAATTTGAAACGATTACAGGATTTTGCAAACTTTTTTCATTTGTAATTTATAGGCGGCAAAGTATGCTTATAATTTAAAGTGTAAAAAAAGTTTAAAAAATAGCGCGTGGTAATTACCCCACCGAATTTAAGCAAAGCAGGCGGAGTGGTTAACTACATTGCCAGAAAATATGGGATACATCATTCCTTAATATCCAGTGTAATTAGCCCGTTTCGCAATTCAGGATGTCTTGATACTATACTACTCGGAAGACCTCGGAAAACAAACTTACGAAAGGTTCGCGCAATAGTTCGTATAGTAAAGTGATCCAGTCATATCTGCAAGATCGATAGGAAGTGAACTAGACTTGAATTTATCCACCAGATCTCTCAAGCGAAGGAGGAAGCAGGTTTTTTTTCTTATCGGACTCTAAAAACAGCATTTATATCAAAGAATAAGACTTGCTTTTGCAAGGGTGCATATTAACTGGACAACTGCCAAATGTAAGATAGTTAAATTCCAAATTTATTCTGATGGAATGGAAAAAGTGCGAAGACCAAAAGGCAAACGACTGAACACACGTTTTATAAGAAGTACTATGAAGCATTTTTAATTGAATAGATAGTACGGTCCATATAATTTAATGTTTGAAGGTTATTTCATGCAAATGTTGATCTTGACTGCGCCTCAAATGGTCCATCCGTTTAGTCCAATTTTGGCATTTCTAACATTTCGACCGGTATCTCACGAATATAGACATGAGCTTTTAAAAGCCCACAAAAAATAGTCTTCTTCTTCTTCTTCTTCTTGTGGCGCTACAGTCCGGGGTGGACCTGGGCCTCAACCAACATGCCTCTCCTGCCAGCACGATCTTTCGCCAGTTGCGCACTCCAAGTTGGTTGAGGTCCTTCTCCACTTGTGTGCGCCACCTTATCCTGGGCCGTCCTCTGTTGCGTTGTTGGCTCAAATTCGAAGATTTTTCGGGCCGGAGCAGTGGTGTCCATACGAAATACATGGCCAAACCATCTTAAGCGTCGTATCCGTAGACGCTTGACTAGGCTCATGCCGCTGTACAGCCCATACAGTTCGTGGTTGAATCTTCTCCTCCAGATGCCATCAACGCAAACAGGACCAAAAATCGCACGCACCACCAGACCCATTTTAGCCGCTTCCGCTTCAATGCCAGCAAACGCGTCATTAACGGCTCGCTGTGTTCGTCCAATCACGTCAATGTCGTCGGCGTAAGCTAGCAATTGAGCTCACTTTTGGAAGATCGTGCCTCTGGTGTTGACCTGTGAGTTAGGCACGATCTTCTCAAGGATGATGTTAAAGAAGTGACATGACAGTGCGTCGCCTTGTCTAAAACCTTTTCTAATATTGAAGGTCTCGGTGAGCTCGTTCCCGACCTTGAGAGTTCTTCATCGTCATCCTACACAATCTATAGAGTTTGGTAGTGATGCCAAAACGCAACATTGCACTGTATAGCTCGTCGCTATGCACGCTGTCATACGCGGCCTTGAAATCGACGAATAAATGGTGGGTGTCGATTTGTACTTCTTGGGACTTCTCCAGGATTTGCCGCAGTGTGAAGATTTGGTCGATGGTGGACTTCCCTGGCCTGAAACCAAACTGATAAGGACCTATCAGGTTGTTGACGAACGGTTTCAGGCGCTCACACAGTACGGCAAAAAGGATCTTGTATGCAATGTTAAGGAGACTTATCCCCTTGCATGCTGAGCATGCAAAGTACACCGCTAAAATTATGCAAGACTGGCTTTCAGAAAATAAAGTCATAGTTTTGAAATGGCAATCACCAGACCTGAATCCTAAAGAGAATCTATGGGATATTGTAGATCGATGGATTCAGCATAAAAAGTGCAATAACAGTGATTCTGGCTTTGTTTAAATGGGAATGGCTTGGGTCTACAGTTTATATATGTTACACAAGTAACATAAATATTTAAATATAATAAAGTTTCGCAATATAACTTGGCAAAATTAAACTAAATGCCAGTGCTATTGTTTTGTCCGACACTGTTCGGGTATACGAAAAAACAAAGTTTTGGCCCCATAATGGTGTGGAGATGTATGGTAGTAAACAGAATTGGGTATTTGCTGATTATAAACCAAATTTTGGAGATGATAGATAGGTTTCTTCACAATTCGGAGAAGTATTCGCATGGGCTTTGCTTGGAAATCTGTTCTTAAGACACATAAGGTTTCTAATATTAATCATTTAGCGCTTAATTTTTGTATGACCTGAATGAAAAAAGTCACCGCTCATAATTTATTATTTTACGTTTAAAATAATAAACTACTGAGAGATACTGTTGTGATTCCGACACATGGCTGGGCAGCTGCTTTAAAATTAAAATATTTTAATTATTTCCTTTTATTAAAGGTTCTGTCCCTTTCGTTTTATTTTCATAATCAATAGAGTTCAGCTTTGAGTTTCTTCTATTCGCCGTATAGTCTGTCGCCCACTAATTTTTAATATTTTGTCTGTCCGCCGTTAGGCATTTCTGTCACACTCTGCTTAACAGTTCTTTAAAAACGAACTTGAGGTTTAGTTGACAACTTTTTGTTTTTTAGTAGCGTTGCGATGCAGAGAGGCTTAGGTTTGGATTATTAAAAACAACAGCAAATATTTCGAGAGTAGTTTAAGAACAATTTATTTTTAATCTATTACACCTTCGACGCCCATTTCAGATAGCTATTGTATATACTAGTATAGCACGGATCCCTTAAATGATATCATCCTATATACAATACATTTAAAGAATGAAGCAAAAATAAACAAAAGGTGATTCCAAATACCATTTTAATTTTTGTCCAATATCACTCGTCTAACAATGAATTGCCAGTATAGAGTTTTTTTTACAGATCTTATCAAAGAAAGGTAGGTAGAACACAAACATATACACAATTTGTTTTTATTTATAATGCAACTGACGCAAGCTATAACATTCATACAGTTGTCTTTCATCAGCAAAAATCAAAGGTCTTCAATTAAGTGGACTGTTAGTTACATCACATTAATTCAATCGTTTAAATTTACAAAAGGTATAATATGTATGGCCTAAGGCCGTCTACCAGAAAGACTTTATAATAACTTTAATTTGATTGACGTTGACGAATATATTAAATTTAAAAGTCACTTCAACTATTTGGGATCTATAACTCAATGCCAATTTCGTGTATTAATATAAGTTTTCCCAGCCGAGACTTCCATTCAAAATACTTAGAGCTTCGTTCAAATCGAGTATAGGCTTAAGGAAGAATATCACACGCAACTCTTTTAGAATCGGACATCTAGCAATAAAATGGAAAACATTTTCTCTTTCCTTGAGATTGCAAATATCACACAGTTTAGGTAGTTCGGAGCGATGTGGAATGTAATTGAGGTTAATAAATCACCACTTATTTTAAATATCGTGCTTATCATTGAGAGTGGCAATCGATTTACGAGGTATGAGTTTTCTTGCAGGTTATAGTCGAGCTGGCTAAACATCAACCTATACTGGGAAGATTGGGCTTCTATGACATAACCTCTGTGAGCCAAAAATCTTACAGCTTCCAATATCTTTCGAAACATATTTTTTAGAACAGCAGGTCTAATGTCTGTTTGAATCAGAAGCCTTTCCCCACACTCGGCCGCTATTTCCATCCATCTTTTCACGAGGTTGCTTCTTGAAGTGATCGTTGATTTGAGTACAAGATGAGGCAGTCTTCCTTCCTCGATTTCTAGGAGTTTCGATATGTATTTGAAGTGCATGTTTAAGGTATCTATGAATAAAGGTGACATAGTAGTTTCCAGATAAACCATATAGTTCGGTGTACTGACCGGCAGCCGAAATATTCGTTTCAGAAAGTACCTTTGAAACTGTTCCATGGCTTCGAACTTTCAACACGCCTACACCATACAGCATAATGCAGGAAGCAGTGGTACGAAATATCTTAATCTTTGCGCTATGCTCCACAAACCTGTTCTCTATACAACGGCCACAGACTGACGATAAAGCTCTTTTCGCCGCAACCAATTTTGCCACAAAATGCTTTTAAAAATTAAGGTTAGAACTGACCACAACACCAAGGTACTTATACTCTCGAATAATTTCCAAATTTTGGCCTTTATAATTCTTCATTTTCTTTCTCGAATATCTAACACCTCCATCCCTGAAGATCATCATTTTTGATTTTTCAAGATTCACAGTAAGATTCCAACGATCACAGTATCGTTCTATCCGATTGATCATCCGTTGCATTCCCTCTACTGTATCCGATAGAAAAACGATGTCATCGGCAAATATGAGAAAAAACCAAATACAGACCACCGAACTAGACTCCTCCTCCAACTTCCTCCATAATGTCATTTATAAACAAAATGAATAGCAAAGTACTCAGCAAACATCCTTGACGTACTCCCATTTGTGTTTCAAAATCGTCCGACATATACTCGTATTTACCATCCCAAACATAAGCAACATTGTTCTCATACATTGCTTTCAGAAGATTCACAACTTTAGTTGAAAGTCCCAAAATATATACATATATTACGATCAATCGCTAAAAGATACAATAACACCTACAAGTTCACAAAAATTCATATTCCAAAACGTAGTCCGTGTCACAACCGTTTATCAATGGCAGTGGTCCATGTCAGTGGTCTAGTTGACTACGCTTGCAGCGGGCAAGGGCTGCCAAAAATGCTAATTTCCCGCCTATTCATCTCATTCAGATCATGGTCTGTGGCTGAACTAGTTCAAGTGTTACACTTACAACAAGTACCTGCTTACATAATGTTTACTTTTGCCAAGCCCAAACTTCGAAGTCCACGATGCCCACAGCATTTTACGTATGGCGGTAAGTGCAGACAATGCTGTTCATGTAGGCATGTGTACGTACATACATATGCGTAGCTATTGACTTGCCCTCGATAGATTCGTTCAAATAAAGTTACACTTCCAATCTTCAAATATATAATTCCATTGTTCATCAAAATCGTGCGGCGGTAAAACGTTAAACTTGTATCTAAAGCAAAGGTCCCTGTGCATGCCATTTAAAAATTCAATATAGTAACGTCTCACGACCGCCGCCGCCGATTCGAGTACACTTGGGGTACATGCCAGAGGTAATTGGAACTACACAATTTCACTGACAATGTAGTGCTATCTCCCAGACCTACTCACCCACATTTTCAACACGATCCACAATTCATTTTCCCATGACATGCGCAACAGAAATTGCTCAACTCAAAAAACGAAAGAATACACATCCGACATGGGGCTGCACATTCTGCTGAATGACCTTGTTTCCGAAAATTGTCAAAACAGCTGGTTCCACAATTACCCAGTTTGTTTTTTGTCACTTTCTGCAATAAGGACACGACTTGGCTCCGTGTGTTCGCATTAAGCATCGCCGCCAATGGGTGCAATTTATTTTATTGTCTGCCGCATGTTGTTTATTTGAGAAGTGTGTTGCGTGTACGAGTATGTTAGCGCCTCTAGTTGGGAGTGGGTTGTCGGGTGGATCATTCCGTGAAAGATTTCGTACATGGAAAATTTCCAATAATCCGAAATGGGGCTTAGTAGGCAATGTATTGAATGTGAGAAAAGGCGGGCGGCTTTAAGTGGCCTGTTGAATTTATATGCGATTGTCGCAATGTGGAGCACTCATTCGTCACTTAGGTGGAAAAAAGTGTTTATTTATGCATACAAGTGTGAGGACCCTTGTCTCATGTGGAGCGTACCTGAACTTGCTAAAACAATGGGAATTAGTTTTCACCCTCCAGGGTGCCTCCGGTGTTTGTACTTTGCTTGGAGTACTGTCTTTTCTCTCAAAAGAATTTCCGACATATAATGTGCACTAGGCAACCACTGTTGGTTGTGCAAAAGTGTACTGCCCCAATTAGCCTGGTAACAAGGTCAAGAGCAAAGTTGTGTGTAACCCTATTTGTTTAAGGCATGCAAATAAGAACGACCTTTGATCGTTTGAACATTTCCCAAAAGGATACTGGTTTTGGAAATGATAGAAGCTGCGGGCCAACAAACGTATTAAATGCTTGATGTGCAGATGTATTTGAGTTCAAGTCTAGGAGGGCATTTTCTGAGTTGACCTTCAAATGACTGGGTTGCTGGATAATGTGTGAACCTGTTCGTTGCGTTTTTGATTAGATATGCATTTATGTGTAGATTGCATATAGTTTCTTTTATTTCATTTTTGGGTTTCTATACGATTATGTATGTATTGTATGAGCATGTATGCTTGTCCTTTATAGACTTTTAAGTTGTAAAAAATAAAGCATTAATGTCTTTGGAAATTTTTGTTCAGAATTCTGTGAAAATGGTTTTGGTATAAATAGTCACAATTTTTTTGATTGTGTACACAGTTGTTGAGTAAAACAGTTAAAGCTATGAGGTTTACAAAATTGAAAATATTGAAAACTATTATTTTTGTGAAGGCATTTTTCCGATTGTACACACCGTTGTCGAGTTATAGAACAAAAGAACTTCAACTTTTCTATTTGGTGTATTTAAAACTGAATTCAATTATCAATAAGTCGGTTCAAAGTGTGTGAGTTATTCATACAGTTTTTCCACATTAACCCTTGAACCGTGTGTCGAGCATTCAGAGTTTTCAGTTGATTTAAAGTCGTATCTCGGGGACTCAGAGCCAAAATTTTCAGTTGGTTTCAAAATATCTGCAATAAAATTCTCTAACAATGTTTTCTGTTATTGCTTAGTCAACATAAGTTTTTTTTATAACGAAATCAGTGGCATAAGAAATTGCGACTTATAAAGGATTTTCCGATAAGGATTTGATATTGACAAACCATTTTTTTTTTTCAAAAATATTATTATCTGTTTGAAGTAGACTCAAAATATTTGTGAATGGTACTCGATTTGTTGGACCCAATTTTCAATGACTCAACCACACATTTTGGCCGAATTGGCCGTTATTTCATATTCTCTGAGCTCCTCAAATACATCATCATAAACCAATAACGTAGGCTCACAGAAAATAGTCAAGTGGCGTAAAGTCGCACGAACGAGACAATCGAGTGGTCCATTTTTTGAGATAAGGCGCTCATCATACCTATTCTTCAATTAATCGTGTGCTGCGTAGCTTTTGGCACCATCTTCTTGAAAACACATGTAGACCAAGCCAATTCTTCGAATTCGATTCAAAAATAGTTTGTTTTCATAACTGCCGCTGACAATTTACAGAAATCGCTATCGTCGACGAAAAAATAACGTACCTGTTTGCAAATCGCAGCAAACAGTTATTTTTTGTGGATGAAATGATGATTCATGCAGCACATGTGAATTTTCATCTAAGCAATAACGCATTTTTTTCTTATTGACAAACCCATAGAGTCAAAAATTAGCGTCGTGACTGTGAAGGACCCTGCGATGAAATTTGTCATATTGGCGCAGAATATGTGACTTCAAAAAGTCTATCGGATTCAATTCTTGTGTCAGTTTGAACTTGTATGGATGTACAGTGGCTCCAACGAATAATCGGACAAAGGTTCTCATTACTTTTCGAGCAATACAATTAATAAAATAAGTTGAAGGGGTTACACTTTTTTTCATATATTTATTTTTTGGTATATCTTGTGTAGGGTATTTCGAATGGTATTTAAGCAAACATCTTTTCCACTTCTTTGTTTTACCAAAATTTGTAAGTCCTTCGTTGTTTTAAATGGATCTTACTTTATTTCTTTAAAAATTGACCGTTCCTCTCTTTCATTCAGTATTTTGCCTTGCCCCACCCTCTTTTATAAGACAATCTAAACTCTTTGTTGTACCTTGTTAGGATGTCGTGGACGGTAGATTTACTCTTCCCGACTATTTCAGCAATTTCTCTTACTGTTTTTTCTTCACTATGTAATTTCACGATCAACTGTCTAACTTCAAAAGATGATTGCTTACCTTTTCATTAAAAGCAGTTTAAATTACGGAAGCTTATCACGCAATGACAGAATAAAATGAATGTGAAATAAATATCGGTAAGAGGTACATTTTGTTAACGATAACGGTAGTTTTAAAAATTTTGTTTGAGTTGTCCGATTATTTGTTGCACAATAAAAAATGAGTTCTGTTTCTCTTTTCATGTTTTTAACCGTTATGTTGAGTTTTTCTTAATGTGTTTGTTTTTGTTAATAAAGAAGATGTACCAAAAAATAAATATATGAAAAAAAGTGTAACCCCTTCAACTTATTTTATTAATTGTATTGCTTGAAAAGTAATGAGAACCTTTGTCCGATTATTCGTTGGAGCCACTGTATACCGTTCCTAGTTCAAAATACGCCACAATATGGACTGAGCGATGCCCAATTCTTGAGAACGTCGTGAAATTGACTGATATCGATCGTTTGCTACGGATGCCTGAACAGAGACGATATTTTCGACAATTTGGTCAATCCGGCTTGTTATTGTAACGGCAATATTACACAACTCATATGTGGACTCAACTTTTAGCACTTAACTTGTTATTGTATCTCTACCAGTGCAATAATTATGACCAGAAATTGGAGTAAACGCCTTTTATGGAAATACACTTGTTCGCGGCAGTGATTGCCGTCAAGTGTAGGTCCCTGTGATTTATTTGTTCTCTAATTTCTTTGCATTTGTCGTATATTATATATTTAAACTCATTAGCTGTACATTTTTGACTCTTCCACAAGTACCACAAATTGCTCTCCTTTTTTTCAGTGTTATTTTATTCGTTGAGAATAATATGTGATGCAAACCGGCTCGTCCTTAATACAACACCTGAAGGAAAAAAGAAAAAGCTGTTGTGAACCTCTGAACCTTCAGAGGATTCCAACTTACCTTACCTTACTTGCTGAGTTCTTCTTCAATTAATATACCCGCCATGCCTTCGCATGTTTTAACATTAAAAACTTCCTTTTCTTAGGAGCATTATACCGCATCGACTTTACAGTCTTACCAAACTCGTGGTGGCAAATTAATGGCCAATATTATCGAACCTTCTATTTTGCATAAAGAAGATGTATTATTACCTCTCATTCCAATGATTCCAACAGACTTATTACGTTAATAGTTTCCGATCCGTCAATGCAATGAACATCGACAAGGCACAAGGATAGTTTGTGGTCTGAATGTAGAAATTTTGAAAGTCTGTGTTTCTCTTACGTGCGATACTTATCTTACATATTCACGCGTTGGGGGACCTTCTGATTTTCTGAATTTGTATATTTGTACATGCATCAGCTCGGGTACAGCTAGTATATGAACAACGACTCTCAGAATTGAGCACAAATGTAACAAAGTCAAGTTATTTGAAAATGACATGTTGCTATAAATCGTATTAAATTCTTGCTTAACTTCACTATTAAATGAAAGCCATGCTAATTTGGAAAAGCATATTTTAAAAAATTATAGAAAAAAGTTCCCGAAAAGTATCGTTTTATTAACTTTGTAAGTATAACTTGCTCCGAGGCACCATACTTGATTAATACTGAATTTGAATGCATTTTTATTTTTCACTCTTCTTTTACTTATATACTAGACAAAAATACTTAAAACTAGCTTACTTATTGAATTCATTGATCTTAAATCTAACTTACTGACTTTTCACGAGTACTCTAAGCTAATCTATGGTTTTTTATTTATGCCTTTCGGCCTCTTGTATTTTTTAAATTTATTGCTTAAAAGTAATTACATTTTTTTTAATTCATCCAAGAAAATTCTAAAAAACTTGGAAAACTTGGTTATATTTTTTTCTTAACCTAACTTAAGAATAAAGAAAACAGCTTAATAATAACCCTATTCTACCTAAAACTAAAGTTAAACTTAACTATAAACAGTTAAATTAGCCTAAAACTTAACTCTACTTAATTATATACACTAAACTTAACTATGTCCGTAAAGCTATACGGACGCGTGCACCAGGGCGTATATGTTATTTATATGCCTTACATATATATCTAATACACCGTGATGCACCTTTTTTCTCATTTTTATTTTTTGTTGTTTTTTTGTGTTTTTATATTTTTTAATTTTTTTGTGTTTTTTTTTTTTGATTTTTTTTTTTTTTTTTGTTTTTTGTTTATTTTTATAATGAAATGCTTAAAAACTACCTTAACCTATGTAAGTTGGCCCTATGACTCAACTACCCCGTCTATTTGTTTGAGAAGTTAGCGGCATCGAGCGCTGGTTCTGGTGTAACCACCAGTAAAAAAGCCGTTCTTTGGCAGAAACTGCTCTGTCGCGGGCAGAAATCGCTCTACTGAACCGTAGGAGTTCCTCATGGCTGCGAGCAACGTCCGGCTCGTATTGGAGTTGCCTCTCGACTGTTCGGCGTGCGACATGGAAGATGATAGGGCAGCCTTCCCCATCTTGTATCAGGCCTTTAACGTCCAAATAGAGGAAAGCTTCAGGCGGAATGAAGCCGTTAAGACGTACCCGTTCATGGTACATTTCATTTGGGTAGTAAGCCCCAAAGATCAGACTGTTGGTTGAAGCCATGCCTCGAGCAGTGTGACTTCGTATCAACTTGATAATAAAATTATCTATCCTTATAAGGTTTGCCTCGTTGTACAGAACCTCGTTGGGGTAGAATTTCTTGTACTGGGATTCTGGTGTTCGATATAAACGGAGACAGGCCCGAAGACACTGCCTCTCGAACACCCTCATCTTTTCCATCTGGGAAGGACTCACGTTGAACCACACAGGACAACCATACACCATAATTGGCCGGATGAGGGCCATGTAGCAGATGACCTTCAGTCTGGTGTCAAGTTGACTGCTGTAAAACAGCCCTCTTGCCAAAGCGAAGGCCTTCTTAGCCCTGGTCAGAGCTGTATCTATGTGGATACCACCATACAGATACTGGTCCAACCAGATGCCTAGATATCTGACTACACTTTTTACAGTTAATGGTCGTCCTTGTGGGTCAACTATGCCGAACTTGCGCCAGTTCATTTTCGTGTCCCTTGAGGCCCTGGACAGCGGGGTTCTGAAAAGGATAGTTTCACACTTCTGGTAGTTGATTTTCAACTTCCAGTCGTCGCAAAATAGTTGAATTATATCGAAGTCGCGTTGCAACAAGACATTTATTACCTCTACCTTCGGACCTGACCTGTACGCGATTAGATCATCGGCAAACGCTATGATGTTAGGCATGGAACCTATGAGATCGCTAGTGAATATACTGAACAAGATCGGCGAACCAACATCTCCTGGTTGCAGCCCATTTTTTATATGGAACACAGTAGTTGAAATTTCGTTGCCATTTTTCACAACAAACTTCGTACCTACTTGATTAATACTCCTCGACATTGAGTTAACAAATATTGAATACACTTCTGGTGGAATTTCATTCATGTTGAACTAGTAACCACAATTCGTAACAATCGTCATTTGATGTAACCCCAAAAGTGTTCTATTGGAGCCAAAGTTTATGGAAGCCACTCGAGAATTTCAAACACATTACATTCTCGGCACTATTTTGTCACTTTTTCTGTGTGTTTTTTGATTATCTTGTTCGAGTGTATCAACCTAAATCAATTTATTCCGTTTTTGCAGACTGAGCGCTTGACATTTTTTTGTAAATGTCCACGTACATCGAAGCAATGAACACATAGTTCATTGATTCTCTTGCATATGCCCACTCCCATTGAACACATGCATCCCAAAAGCATACAGCTTCGATGGCTGTCGCCCCATCTTTTGCCATACCTATTCGGCACCATCTGATTCAAATCGGTTTATTTTGGTTTCAGCTGACCAAAGCATCTTAGTTCAGTCTTCTTCTGTGTACGATTTAAAGAAAGCAAGAAGAGCAGTGATGATGGGGGAAAAAGGTAAAAATCTGAAAAATATGTCAATGTATATAAGATTGCCATTACCCTGACCTAAATAGTTTTTTTTGTTATTGTTATATTTATAAATACTAGGTGAGACCCAATGTGGTGTTAATTATGAATTTCATAAAATTAAATGTTGAACAATTAAATTAATAAGAACGTATTACCGTTTACGAAACACTTGTTTTGACACCACATTTTGAAGAAGACGTTGCGCGAATACGTAGGAATGTAATCACATGTCATTCTCAACGATATATCTCTGTTAATAAGGTAAACACTTTGAATATATAAAAGGGGTATTAGACAAAAATAAGTTTATGGACGCATCCACAAAAAAATAATACACAAATTGTTGCGGATTGACTAAAATCAAGTTATTAATATTTTTTCTATTATTCAATTTTCCTTACTTTACTATTATTTTCTTTAATTATCCATTTATTTGTTGACTTAATAATTCAATTATTAATTTGTACAACCCATTTTGTAAGTCATAGTACCAAATCAATGCTGTGAGTCACTGCACACGCACTTGTCCTTGAAATGCTCTACATATCATCCGATGTAATTTTTTGCATTATGTACTCTATTCTTTTTGACAACGCGTGATCGTTCCACTGCAGCGTAGCTCTCACAGCGGTTCTCATCTTCCAACCTCCAACCGCCACCCGCACATCCGTCGGGTTTCGTCGTTTTCCTTTAAATACATTTTGATGCTTTCCAAAGTCAAGAGAGGTACCGTTGACGGTTATTTAATTATGCGGAAAGTGAGGATAGATGGGCGCTGCTGTGAGAATTACTCTTTCACTTGGATTCAGACACGCACCGAGATAAGTACCAATAAATTATACTATTTTGTTGTTGATTATTTTTGTCCTTTACATTTACAATTCTTTTCCCTGCTCATGACAACTGAACTTTATCCCCTCTATGACGATCGGCTGAATTGTCATATCGCAACATATTTTGGTCCTTCGATTCGCCGGATTTAATTAAATTTTATAGTTTGTGACAATGGAATCAGTGAAATTAAAGTGGTCAAGTGCTAAAGGTCAAATTACTCGTGCGGTTAATTACGTTGATGCAATAGATGAATATTCCCCTATCGAACAATTAGAAGTGCGTTTGAATCGTCTGAATGAGACGTGGGGAATTTTTTGCGAATTGCACAATGTATTGTTAGAACATGTAAAAGAAAATGAGTCCGTCGTGGAAATTGAACGCGAATTCGCAGATTACGAATCGAAATACTATGACGCACATTCGGGGTTTTCTCGCGCGCTTAAAACTCATCAAACACTTGCAGAAATAGATGCGAATCAATCTACTTTGCAGAAAATGGCAAACGAACAAGAGAGTTTTTTAAAGCGGTTAGATTGTTCGTCGAATACATGTTCCAACATTAGTCTGCCAAAAATTACAATCCCTCCCTTTACGGGCAAGTACACGGAATGGCCGTCATTTCGCGACCTTTATCTCGGTTCGGTCGGAAATAAAACAACTTTGACACCGACACAGAAATTCCAATATCTTCGATCCTTTTTGCGAGACGACGCAGTTAATATTATAAAGCATATACCGGTCAGTGATGCGAACTATGTCGAAGCTTGGGAACGCTTAGAAGCGCGATATAATCGACCACAAGTTATTGTTAAATCGTTCATTCAAACATACTTGTCGCTCCCTTCAATGACTGCTAACAATGTTCATATGCTAAGAAAAATCAGTGATGGGGCAGATGAAGTAGTGCGCGGTTTAAGGGCGTTAAAGGAAAATTCGCGAGATCCGTGGTTGATTTATTTGCTCACAGCAAAGCTCGATCCTGAAACCAATCAAGCTTGGGCCGAGCATATCGGTTCGCGGAATGATTCTACAATTGACGAACTTATTAAGTTTCTCCAAGCTAGATGTGATGCATTCGAATCTTGCCAAATCAATCTGCGTCCATCTACATCGCGGCCAAAAGTGGTATCCTCATCAAACTCTCTTCGTGCGCATATTGCCAAAACTGGGAATAACCTTTCGTGTCCCAAGTGTAAAGATTTTCATCTTCTCTCTCAGTGTCCGAGTTTCATATCGTCAGACATTCAATCTCGTCGCAATCTAGTTAAAACAAATTCGCTATGTTTTAACTGTCTACGGATTGGACATTCGTCGGGCAACTGCCGGTCAACATTTCGGTGCCGCGTTTGCAAATCACGTCATCATACTCTAGTTCATTCCGTCGAGTCGAATATAAACAAGGTGAACTCGGGACAACCTGTCAATTCGTCGATGCTCTCATCATCGGTTCCAACAGTTTCGAAACGGACTTCCAGTCCATCGCCAATCGTTAACAACCTCTCGCTAGACTCAGTTCGTAAAAAACAAACCATATTACCAACGATTCTCGCGTTGATTCGAGATTCCGTTGGAAACAGTATTACTTGCAGAGTATTGCTTGATTCCGGTTCTCAATCTTCGTTCGTAACGGAATCTTTCGTTCAAAAGCTCGGGTTACATCGTACGCATGCGAAACTTCCGGTTCATGGACTCTCGTCAGTGGAGGCAGGTTATACAAGAGGCCGTGTTACTCTACTTCTTTTTTCTCTTGTAAGCTCTGACTCACTCGTCGTTGATGCGTATATTATGACTAAATTAACCTCTAACCTTCCACCAATCTCACTGGATTCTTCTTGTTGGTCGTACCTTAATGGTTTGACGTTAGCTGATCCAACATTTAGTGCTTCGTCTCCAGTCGACATTATTCTTGGTGCTGACAAGCTATGGAGCGTTCTCAAGGGTGAACAAAGAGTAGGCCCGGAAGGATCTCCTATCGCTCACAACACTTCGTTCGGTTGGATTATCTCCGGAGAAATAGTTTCCAATTCTGATATTCATTCATCGGTTGTGACCTCTCATCACTCTATCGTAGACGTCGATTGCATGCTGCGACGTTTTTGGGCAATGGAGGAAATCTCTTCAACTAATTTGAACTCCTTACCTCTTGACCCCGCAGAGAAAAACTTTCGTGAAACCGTCCGTCGGGCTTCAGACGGCAAATACATCGTATCACTTCCATTTAAACTCCCGAATCCGTCATTTGGTGATACTCTTTCTTCAGCAGTTGCGCAGTTAAAATCTATGGAACGTCGGTTTCGCGTGAATCCCGTGCTGCAACGTATGTATTCGGACTTTATGAAAGAATATCTTCAACTCGGCCACATGTCCTTGGTTCCCCCTGAGGAAGTGAGTTTGAATCGTGATCGTCAATTTTATTTACCGCACCACGCAGTCGTGAAGTCTGACAAGTCGGGCATGAAAATACGTGTAGTGTTTAATGGGTCGGCAAAGGATTCGGTTGGCGTTTCTTTAAACAGTTTATTGCTAATCGGTCCACCCCTTCAGCGTGATCTATTCGGTGTTTGCCTTCGATTTCGACAGAAACAGTTTGTATTCTCAGCGGACGTAGTTAAGATGTTCCGACAAATCTGGATCAACGAACATCAAATTGACTTCCAAAGAATAGTGTGGCGCGAAAATCCTCTTCATGACATTCAACACTACCGTTTGCGTACTGTCACCTATGGTACTGCTTCCGCCCCCTTCCTCTCAGTTCGCGTACTTAAGCAACTAGCTGAAGATTATCAAGCCGAATTCCCAAACGCGTCCAAGGTCTTACTTAATGACGTTTACGTTGACGATATCATGACCGGTGCCGACTCGGTAGATGAGTTAATCGCGTTAAAATCGGAATTAGTTACACTTCTATCAAGATGTAGCCTCCAACTTCGGAAATGGACTTCGAATAGTTTGGCTTTACTCTCGACAATCCCAAAGGAAGATTGCGAACTTTCGGCACTTGATCTAGAAGCATCGGCTTCACCTATCAAAGTTCTCGGTACCCTTTGGAATCCTTCTAGCGACGATTTCTCTTTTCATGTAGTGCAGCCGGAAGTGACTGCAACAACAACTAGGCGTACCCTTCTGTCGGAGGTGTCGAGAATATTCGACCCACTTGGGTTGTTAGCTCCGTCCATTATTCTTTTCAAAATCCTTTTTCAAGAATTGTGGTCGACATCCTTAAACTTAGGATGGGATGATCCGTTGCCACTTCCTTTAGCCCAGCGTTGGAAAACTTATCGTGACGAACTACATCACTTCGAATTGGTCCGAGTTCCAAGGCACATTTTTACTACACAAGAAAGATTTGAATTACACGGATTCTCGGATGCCTCATCGGTGGCATATGCAGCTGCCGTTTACAGCAGGTACAGAACCAATACCGGAGAATACAGGGTTCATCTAATAGCTGCTAAAACCAAGGTGGCACCTTTGAAGTTGGTTAGTATTCCTCGGTTGGAACTTTGCGGTGCTTTACTCTTAACTCGGTTAATTCAGCTCGTAACATCATCACTCTCCATGAAACCCGCATGTATCTCAGCTTGGTGTGACTCAGAGATTGTCCTTCATTGGTTGTCGTCACCCCCTCGTCGTTGGACGACATTCGTTGCCAATCGTGTTTCTGCCATCTTGGAAAATATCCCGCGTCGTTGCTGGCAATATATCTCTTCCGAATCGAACCCCGCAGACTGCGCTTCGAGAGGAGTTTTGCCGTCACTACTGCCGTCTCATCATCTTTGGTGGACTGGGCCCCCATGGCTTTCAGCTGACCATAATTCGTGGCCCCAATCGAAATTCAATATTGAAAATATCAAAACCGATAACTTGGAGGAACGATTGCTACCAAAACAATCGCTTACCTCAGTGGTACACGATCAGTCCGGGAATGACGCGGTTCCTGTTCCATTTTTTTTTTTTTTTTTTTTTTTATTTTTTTTTAAAATGCATTTTTTTATTTTTTATCTGATAGAATTTTAAAACTAGGTACAAAACGCTTAACCTAGGTACGACTAAAATGAAATCTTATAAATACTTACTGGCTCTATACGGGCGCTCTAAGCTAAACTATCGATATATTTATTTTTGCCTTTCGGCGTCATTGCTAATTATTTTTTTTTGAATTAATAAAAAGTATTATTTATTTTTTAAAACTAAGAAATTTTTTTTAAAAACTTAGCTATCTAGGGAATTTTTCTACAAAAATATCTTAATTATCTTAATTAATTAATCTATCTTAATATATCCTATTCTAACTTAAATATACTTACGATCTCTCTTTTTTTTTTTTTTTTTTTTTTTTTTTTTTTTTTTTTTTTTTTCTGTTTTTGTTTTATTTTATTTTATGTACAGTTTTTATTTTATCTTAATTACTAATTTAACCTAACTTATACTAAATGTGAGTTGGCCGTGGGGGACCAACCCTAACCTACTAGGCTGACGACAGCTGGGGTTCCTGATGTGGCTCTAACCACCAGTAGAACCCCCGGTCCTTATCCGTGTCCATCCTATCACGGATGGAGATGGATGTGCTGAACCGGAGAGCATCCCGATCCCGACTAACGACATTGGCATCGTACAACAGTCGCCTGTCCACTATCCTTCTCACCACGTGGTAGATATGTGGACATGCCTCCGCATCCTGGATCAGTCCAATGCGGTCAAGATACAAGAACGCTTCCGGTGGAATAAAACCCCTTCGGCGAGCGTTCTCGTGGTACTCGTCATTTGGGTAGTAGGCCCCAAATATGAGATCATTCTCAGAGGTCATGGCTCGTGCAACATGCCTCCGAATCAGCTTAATAATAAAATTATCAACCCTATTCACGTTTGCTTCGTTATACAAGACCTCATTAGGATAGAACTTCTTGTAGTCAGATTCCGGGGTTCTGTACTTCTTGAGACATGCGCGAAGACATTGTCTCTCGAAGACCCTCATCTTTTCCATTTGGGAAGGACTCACATTGAACCACACAGGACAACCATACACCATGATTGGCCGGATGAGGGCCGTGTAGCAGATTCGCTTCACTTTGGCGTCAAGTTGGCTGCTGTAAAACAACCCCCTTGCCATAGCGAAGCCTTTCTTGGCTTTCGTCAGAGCTGTATCTATATGGATACCTCCATATAGATACTGATCCAACATAATGCCAAGATATCGCACTACACTTTTCAGGGCTAGTGGCTGACCCCGTGGGTCCAATATGCCGAACTTGCGCCAATTCTTTTTCGTATCTCTTGAGGCCCTGTATAACGGAGTCCGGAAGAGGATTGTTTCACACTTCTGGAGGTTGATTTTCAACTTCCAGTCGTCGCAAAATTGCTGGACTTTTTCGAAGTCACGTTGCAGGAGCGTGTTAATGACTTCTATCTTTGGTGCCGTCCGGTATGCGACCCAATCGTCGGCGAACGCAATCAAGTTGTGCATGGAGCCAATCAGTTCGCTGGTGAAAATAGTGAAAAGGATTGGTGAGTTCACTGCACCCTGTTGGAGCCCATTTTTTATTTGGAAAACGTTGGTGGAAACTTTGTTGCCACTTTTGACAACAAAACTCCTACCCGTTACCATGTTGTAGATCGTGTAAAGCAGCGGTTTGCTTATACCCATCCTCGTCAACTTAAGGAAGAGGCCTTCTAACCAGACGGTGTCGAATGCCTTTTCCAAGTCAACGAGACAGGCCCCGGTGCACTGTGTTTTGTGGTTGTTCCACTGAATGTCCGAAACCAGTTTTGACGCGGCATGTACAGTATCATGCCTCGCCCTAAATCCAAACTGGTTGTTCGGTATAATTTTATTGTCCTCAGTCCACTGGATCAGGACCCTGTTAACAATCTTTTCGAAAACCTTGCTTATGCAGGGGAGGAGGCTTATCGACCGAAGATTTTTCGGAAGCGAGGAATCTTTGTCCTTTTTGGGGAGAGGTTGCACTACCGCCGTCTTCCAATGCGCTGGGTAATGTGTATTACTCAGTGCATTGTTAAACAGGATTGTGTATATCTCTACCGCCTCGTCAGGGAGATGACGTAACACTATATTTGGTATCCCGTCGATGCCAGTCGACTTTTTGTTCTTCAAACCGTTGAAGATGTCTTTGAGTTCCTCCTTCGAAATGAGGATGGCATTGGAGCCAACTTGGGCGACAGCATTGGTTGCCTGATTTTCGTCATTGAAACTGGTAAAACCAGGATTCTCAGAACGCCAATGCTGTATTTCACTTCTAAGGTGGAAGTGGTTCAGCATGGCTCTGTTCTCCAGGTCGTGGTTCGGCCGACGAGAGTCGTTAACCGTGTACACTTTCTGAAAAACAGCTCCTATTGCCTCTACCTTCTCTTGGGCATCCTCAACAATGAAGAACTCATTGTCAAGCACAGCCTCATCCGGATCTATGCCAACCGAAGTCAGTAGGTTTTCATTGTCGGTTGTCCTGTCAAGTCGTTATGACCCCTCCTTCGGAAGATTCGGTTGATTTGGGGAAACATACCCGGACCGTTAGAACGTACGGCCCGAATCCTATCTCTCCAATACGAATTGACAGCAATTCTATAGTTCATCCGAATCAACTTCTGGATGTTCTTCAACTGCGACTTGAGCGACCGTATTTCCTGGTCGTCTGGGTCTGTAAAGCGTCTGTATAGAGTCTTGAGTCTCGACAGCAGTCTGCTTTTTTGCACGTGCAGTGCATCGATGGTATCATTACGATAAATGTCGCCATCTGTCGTAGGTGATACTTTAGGAAGCGTCCTGTCCATGGTTCGTTGAATTGTGTTGTCGACTTGTATGAGGTACCTGTCAACCTCTTCGTTCGTCAGGTTTCTGTCCGAAGGTGGTGTTATCTCGCTCGAACGTAGTTCCCTGGATAGAACCCTAGAGAAACGCGGCCAACGAGCCCTTCGATAATCGAAAGGGTGCGTCTCGGCGAATTCTTCAAGCTCCACCAGCTCGTTCGGGAATTGAATAACCGCGGCAAGACCACAGTGGTCACTGTCGTACTCCACCGTTGTCATACAATTCCTAGTTCGAGAGTCTACGTCTCGTAACGTCAGTCGTCTATCTATTAGCAGGAGATCCAAATAAGACCCGCTTCTGGGAAACGACGGTCTATCGGTTGCAAGCAAATTCAGCTTGAACTCAATAGAGTGCCGCGTCATCCACTCAAAGAGTGAATTTCCCCTCGGATTTGGAACAGAATTGCCCCATTCCGCGTGCCTGGCGTTTAAATCTCCGGCGATGACAAAATAATTCTCCTCCGAGCAAAGCCGAAGCTTTCGGAAGAGAGTCTCGAGCTCTGAGATGAAATTTGCAGACTGAGGTGCATCTGATGCATAGACCGCGACTACGTACAGTTTCCTTCCACCTTGGAGAGAAATGCACGCAATCGAAGCCTCCAGTACACCGAAGGTTCGCACCTCACCGCAATACACGACTTTATGGCGTAAGCCTTTTTTAATGAAGAGAGCGACCCCGCCCGCTTGTGTGGAACGGGGGCGGTCTCTTCTAATGACTGTGTAGTCTTTGTACCTGAGTACGTGCTTCCGGTTTAGCTTGGTTTCGCTAACCATCAACACATCAGGCTTATGGGACTCCAAAAGGTGAAGCAAAGTCAATCTTCTCTCGATCCTGACGAGTGAATTTACATTCACCGCCAGGATCGAGAGGTCTCCAGCAGCTGGCGTATCCATTTTTATGGATACGCACTCGACCCACCGGGTCTTGACGAAAGGACTCGCTCCATTCGCACCAAACGATCTTCAAATCGCTCAATCTTGGCCATCATTGTGGACACAAGATTGAACAATTCAGGAATTCCCATATTTGGGGCCCCTACTAGTGCCGACGTTACTGCCGGCAATGTCTGTTGTGCCGATCGTCTACCTGACACCATATTGGCGTAGGAAACCACCGGCGTAACAGTTGTGGCTGGAATTCTCGGCACTGACCTTGAATCCGCCACTTTTGTTGTTTTTTTTAGGTCTTTCTTAAGCAACTCTCTATGGAGTTGCTTGACCTTTGGACAGCCCCTGTAGCTTGAGGGATGTCCACCTGCACCACAATGCACGCACTTTAAGCGCGCCCTGTCCTCAACTCTCCCCTCTCCAAGGGGACACTGCGCAGACAGATGCCTCTCTGCGCATTTGCCACAACGAGGCTGCTTGTTGCAGTTCGCCGCGGCATGGCCAAAGGTCTGACACCTTGCGCAGAGAAGCATCTGTTTCGTCCTCCTGAGCCTCTCCCAGGAGACCTCCTGTTTGTTGAGGAGCTTAATGCTCCTCAGACATTCAAGTTTGCTCCCCGGAAAGACCTGGACCAGGAAAAGGGGAAGCATGTGTACAGGCGGCGTTCTGGAGCGGACAGTGGAGAAGCGACGAACCGCCACAAACTCCACGCCCTCTACCTTCAGTTTTTGAAGAGCCTTCAAGACGCTCTCCGGCTCAGTTGAAGCAGTTAAGCCCTTGAGAAGGATCGTTTGGACCTTCTCGCTTTTTAGGGTGAAAGTGGTAAACTCCACCCCAGCTGTCGTCAACGAATTTTTAACTTTTTTAAAGCTGTCCTCTGTTAAGCAGTGGACAGCTTGCTTCTCACTCCCTTTGTTTTTAATAAAAAATGCATCCCCCACAGACAACTCACATACCTGAATGGTGTCTGCGGTTTCCATGCCGTTGATGTTTATCGGCGGCACCCTTTGTTTCGGATTAGTTTTCTGTTGTTTTTGCTGCTGATGTTTCTGCTGCTGTTGGTATTTCTGGTGCTGCTGTTGTTGTTGCTGCTTCTGCTGTTGTTGCTGCTGCTGTTGTTGTTGCTGCTGTTGTTGTTGTTGCTGCTTCTGCTGTTGTTGCTTCTGCTGTTGCTCTTGCTGTTGTTTTTTCTGCTGCTGCTGTGTCTGTAACTGCTGTTTTTCTTGCTTCTGCTTTTGTTGTTGTTGACTGTGAGCCCGTTTGGTTTCGAGCTTTTGCTGGAGGGCTTTAATGAACTCCTCCAGCTCATTTTTTTGTTTAATTTTTTCTTCCAGCTCTTTTTCAGCTGCAGCAATTTCGTTAGACGAAGCGAGTTTTGCAAAATGATTCCCACTTCCGTTGTACGTCACAACGTCGTTGCTCTCCGTTTTTTTAAGAGACTCCATATTACGCAGCCGTCTCTTAAACTGCGCCTGCGGCTTCATTTTCTTTCTTCTCTTCTTGCTTATGTCCGTGCTGCTTTCCGAGTTGTCACTCGAAAGCAGCTCTTCATCCATTTCAAAATGTTTTTTTTTATTTAAATTGATTGTTTTTTTCAATTTGCTTGAATTTTGATTATTTTCGATTTTCTTTTCCAAATATTTTTTGTTTGTTTATTTGGTTGTCTAGGCAACCACGCACTTAAGTCGATGTACGTCTTTCCTGTACGAATTTCTGTAATCGACTGGTTCCTGTTCCATTGGAAACTGTTAATTCACAGTTCATCAATTCGCTCTTTCAAAGATTCTCGTCGTGGTCGCGCTTATATCGGGTTGTTGCTACATGTGTTCGGTTTCGCGAAAATTGTCGTTACAAAAGGCGTGGACTCGACCGACTAACGAATGCCTTTTCGGTCCAGGAGCTTAATGATGCGAAAAATATCCTTATCAAGCTTGCCCAAGGTAGTGACTTTAGGAATGATATTGCTGCACTTAAGTGTAACCGAGACCTACACGTTAAATCGAAGCTTCTGAAGCTTGCTCCGTTCATCGACAAGTGTGGTATTCTTCGCGTAGGCGGACGGCTTCAACATTCTCATCTCTCGAGTGGCATTAAGCATCCAATCATTCTCTGTCGTAAGAATATACTCTCTTCTCTTATAATAACAGACATTCATCGCCGCTATTTACACCCTGGAGCTTCCGAAACGTTCTCTATCGTCCGTCAACAGTACTGGATCTTAGGAAGCCGTAACCTCATTCGCAGTATCATCTTTAAGTGCATTGCGTGTTGTAAACAGCGACGGGAAAGCAGTCATCAGCTTATGGGTGAATTACCATCGTGTCGGATCCGCGCTTGTCGTCCTTTCACAAATACGGGTTGTGATTATGCGGGTCCCATCACCATTAAGCTGTCAAAAACACGAAACGCTAAAACGGCCAAGGCATACATCGCACTATTTATTTGTATGGCAACCAAGGCTATTCACCTGGAGCTGGTGAGCGATCTCACTACGGATGCGTTTTTGGCTGCTTTACGAAGGTTTATCGCTCGTCGCGGGAGGTGTAGCAACATATATTCTGACAACGGAACTAATTTTCACGGAGCTCGTCGCTGTCTTTCGGAGCTACAGAAGTTAGCCCTTTCACAAGCTCACAATAATCGGATAGCCACAGACCTTGCAGTAGATGGAATCCAATGGCACTTCTCTCCACCCACCGCCCCACACTTTGGCGGATTGTGGGAGGCTGGCGTGAAGTCTGTAAAGTTTCATCTGCGTCGCGTTGTCGGTTCCACTGTACTCGTGTTTGAGGATCTTTGTACCGTTTTATGTCAAATCGAAGCCATATTGAATTCACGTCCTCTATGTGCTATGTCCGATTTCGATCTATGTAAATCCATTAACCCCCGCTCACTTCCTTACAGGCGAACCTCTAACAGCTATTCCAGAGCCCAGCTATACTGACGTTCCAAATAATCGACTGGAGCATTACCGGCATCTCCAGAGCATGGTACAAGGGTTTTGGCGACGCTGGCACCTAGAGTATCTGACATCGCTTCAAGAGCGAGGCAAATGGCGGACATCTAAAACTAACATCGAGATTGGGGCGCTAGTAGTCTTAAAGGAACCAACTGTACCTCCCACACAATGGATTTTGGGTCGTATCGTTGACGTCAACCCAGGTAAAGACGGACGCGTACGAGTGGTATCAGTGAAGACAACGAAGGGGACTTTCACCCGCCCCATTACCAAGGTTGCTGTATTACCTGTTTCCTGAACTAGTTCAGGGGAGGCCGGGATGTTGCGGATTGACTAAAATCAAGTTATTAATATTTTTTCTATTATTCAATTTTCCTTACTTTACTATTATTTTCTTTAATTATCCATTTATTTGTTGACTTAATAATTCAATTATTAATTTGTACAACCCATTTTGTAAGTCATAGTACCAAATCAATGCTGTGAGTCACTGCACACGCACTTGTCCTTGAAATGCTCTACATATCATCCGATGTAATTTTTTGCATTATGTACTCTATTCTTTTTGACAACGCGTGATCGTTCCACTGCAGCGTAGCTCTCACAGCGGTTCTCATCTTCCAACCTCCAACCGCCACCCGCACATCCGTCGGGTTTCGTCGTTTTCCTTTAAATACATTTTGATGCTTTCCAAAGTCAAGAGAGGTACCGTTGACGGTTATTTAATTATGCGGAAAGTGAGGATAGATGGGCGCTGCTGTGAGAATTACTCTTTCACTTGGATTCAGACACGCACCGAGATAAGTACCAATAAATTATACTATTTTGTTGTTGATTATTTTTGTCCTTTACATTTACAATTCTTTTCCCTGCTCATGACAACTGAACTTTATCCCCTCTATGACGATCGGCTGAATTGTCATATCGCAACACAAATTAAAAACTGTAGTGCTACAGACAGCTTAAAATGAAGAAGAACTACAATTAAGATGTTTAAATCGTAACGTTTATATATGTCAATCTACTCACAATTGTATTGCTTCTTTGCTTAGATGGAAAGCATTTCCATATCGTACATATTTCAGTGTTGAAATTAAACTTAGTGCTTACGACAGCATCCTGACACAGCAAAATATTTCTTCTTCTATGATAGTTCTTCAACTAGAAACGAAATTAATTAAATTTACACTTCGGTGTCGCAAATTTGAACCTGCTTAAGATTTCGTTTCCGAAATCTTAATAGACTAGATGAGTCTCTCCAGCCGTCATGTCTGTCATACTCTTCTTATGTTTTGAATTTGAAAATTTTTGGGTATACAATATATAAACACATTTGCTTGCATGCATTTGTCTAAAATTTAATTTTTCATTTACAGAATCTTTATAGAGCTAAAAGGAGTCAGAGTCACAAAATGTCTCTTCAACAAACCTTCAAAAAAATGCAAAATGTATTCGGCGGCGAAATTCTGACTCATATATTTTAGATATATTTGGCCAACAACTTCTTCGTTTAGTAAAAATCTGAAAACGCAGTTTCAAAGCATATAGAAATGAAAGCATCACGATGTACGTTTATTGAAAAATTGAAATATCTTCTTTTTTTAAACACATCACATAGGCAATACGTGTTAATAGTTGCATCAGAGGTAGAGGTGACCTACAGTTTATTGCCGAGTTTAGAAGCTTGATAACAAGTACGCTTTAAGTGCCGTTAGCAAGTTAAATGTGGTGGTGTCATGAAAAATGCAATGGATGGAAATTACAATAGCCATCTTGACTCGCCTGTGAAGTTTGTCTGCTGCACGGCCCTTATTTGTATAATTGCCCAGTATTGTTAAACCTGAGTCCCGAAAGGCGAAAAGATGAGTGTATTCCAGATAGAGTGCCATCGGATGTTCAGTTCTTAAATCGAACCTGAGCGAAAGTCGGTTTTCAATAAAATTACGATTAACTTTTACGATTTCCTAATGGGATCGCACCAAACGCAACTTTTGTGATAAAATCATTATTTTTACGAACACGATCTCGTCTGGTGAGAGATCGAGAGAGTGCCATACGTCAAGGAGATTACTTCGGTAGGCTTAATCTGTTTCCACCAATGTGTGTACATCCTGCTGCGGTTATGACTCTGTGCGTCCATATTTGGGTCTTAGTTGAATTCCCATAGAATGTCGATCAGTCACCCTGATGGACATAAGAAAGTTACTTTCTGATAATGTAATAATATTGATATCTATCCGCCATCCATCATCATCCGAAAAAAATTCTAGTTCTATCTGTCTAAAATGTTAACATCCTTTATTTAAATTGAAATCAAGCAATTAAAATTTAAGAAAATAATGACAAATTGAGTATTAACCGGGATCTGAGGTGCATATATGGTTATTATCACTCTATATTATTCTTCAAAACAATTATATCACTGAAATATATTCTTGCGTAATTAAAGTATGTTATAAATGTCCGGATAACAATGACATGTACGATTAAATTTTCGAAGGGTCCTGTGACATCAAGGGATCACTGGAAACGAAATTGCCGATGAACTAGTCAGGCAAGGTTCTAAAGAGGCATTCGTTGCGCCCGAACACACCACACCCGCTTCCTTCGTTAGGGCTTCCGTCGATGGCACAACCAGAGATGGCATGACTCTCCAGGATGCACACTGACCAACTAATAAACGTAAGCAAGAAATCCACGACTTTTCTGTTATCTCTGGACAGAAAAGAGTGCAGAAAACTTGTCGGCGTACAAAGGGGACACTTTTCCTTCGCTAAGCACCTAAGTCTACATGGGCTTAACGAAGACACCCTTTGCGACGCTTGTGGTGAAGGTGAAGACACTTCAAAGCACATTCTTTGTGGCGGTTGTTTGGCGCCGTTGTGGTGGGACCTGAAAACTTAAGCTCTTTATCACAGAAGCGCCTGGTAGTCTTTCTTCGGAAAACCAGAAAACTAGAGTAAACGCAGGTGACTGCCTGGTAGTACAATGGACCAGTTTTGGAGTCCGAGCGCTCCAGAGCAGTGTATACCAACGTCAAAAAAAAACTTCATCTGATGTCTTTTTTTTTTCTTTTAGATTTTTACAATCTAAATATTTGTGATGTAATTACATGAAAAGAAAAAAGGAATTAGAAGTAGGCAATTTAAGCCAACAGAAAAGGTAAGCCGCTTATTTTCTGATTTCACATCCACTAAAAGTAATTTTGGGCGGAATAATTTATTTATTTCTGTATGTATATTACTTTTGTTTGAAGGTTTTAGTGGTGATGCAAAATTAATTAAATTATGTGGCTTCACTGCAGCCACATAATTTAGTTACACACACGAAGGGGGTCCCAACATTTCATAACGAGTTTTGGTTCAATCTGGTCAGAGACTCCACCTGCACCTAGCCGAGGGAGTCACACTTTGCTCGTGTTCATGAGGATCCACGAGAAATTGACCTGTCTTCAATTGTAGAGTGCGGTAAACTCAGGTAAGTGGAATGGATAATTAAGAAAATCCTGGCCATGATCCAGTTAATTCCATTCTTCAACGTATTAGTTTTCGTTTGAATTGTACGTTGAGTTTCTCGTAGAACAATACATTATTTTTAATTCGTCTTGTAAGTAGTTTTAAGTTTATAGTCTATAGTGGCAAATATAAAAGCCATTGTAAGTGCCCACGCCGCAATCTCGTATATATACATGTAGAGTAGCAATGGTAATTTGTACTGTCTTACAGGCTTAATACCACGTGGTGAGAAGGACAGTGGACAGGCGATTGTTGTACGACGCCAACGTCGTTACTCGGGATGCTCTCCGGTTCAGCACATCCATCTCCATCCGTGATAGGATGGACACGGATAAGGACCGGGGGTTCTACTGGTGGTTAGAGCCACACCAGGAACCCCAGCTGTCGTCAGCCTGGTAGGTTAGGGTTGGTCCCCCATGGCCAACTCACATTTAGTTTAAGTTAAGTTAGGTTAAGTTAGTAATTAAGATTACATATAAAAACTGCAAAAAAAAAAACACAAAAAAAAAACAAAAAAAAAAAAAAAAAAGTTTGTCGTAAGTATTTTTAAGTTAGAATAGGATATATTAAGGTAGATTAAGATATTTTTGTAGAAAATTTCATACTAGATAGCTAAGATTTTAAAAAAAACGTTTTCTTAGTTTTAAAAAGAATAAATAATAGTTTTTTATTAATCTTAAAAAAATAACTAGCATTGACGCCGAAAGGCAAAAACAAATATATTAATAGTTTAGCTTAGAGCGCCCGCATAGAGCCAGTAAGTAGTTATAAGATTTCGATTCTGTCGTACCTAGGTTAAGCGTTTTATACCTAGTTTTAAGATACCATTAGATAAATAATAAAAAATGCCTTTTAAACTTAAACTTAACAGGCTTAAGAATCATAATCTGAAGATGACAATGTGTGTTGTTCAATACAAGAAATACATCACAGAATGCGTTGTCCGTCGGGTTCTCTTATCGAGTTTTTTCCCATCTCTCTAGTGATTTTCAAATACCGTCTCTAAAAAATTAGGGTTGGAGAATTTTAGAATTTTTCAGGTATGTAGGTATGGGCCGAGCGTTATCATGTTGCCAAATCACTTTGTCATGCCTTCCGTTTTTCACGCAATGCACCACCTATTTTCTTTGGTGTCGATATAGGCGATGATTGAACGGCTTCACCAGGCTTTGCATACAATATTTTCTCTTAAGGGTTTTCGTTGTATATCCATCTTTCATTTCAAGTCACAGTTCGGTGCAAAAATCCATTTCATAGATCCAGAAAATCCCTCATCTTTAAAATGTTCGGGCTGGCCAAGACGATCTTTGTCTTCGACGCTAAAATCACCACTCCTCGAAAACTGCTTTGCAAGATTAATTGGTCGGAGCAGCTGCACCATAGTCTTCTACAATCTTTCGATGGGCTTCAGTTGCATTTTATTTTAAATAAAAAAAACAAAAATTCCGCAAATATCAGTTTATTTAAGACAGATCCGGACATTTTTGAAGAGGCAAAAAAGAATGTTGTTGTATAAAACAGACGCTGATACACACTTATTTTTACTGACAATTGTTACATTTTTCCAATGAAGTAGGTAATCACAGAAGCCACAAAATACAGATGGCGGACTCAATAGCCCAGAAACTTTACAAATTAAAGGCATTTCCTCTTGTCCTCATTCATCGCCAAGCCTTGCTGCGTTGGTCTCATCACATCAATATCGTAGTAAGTTAGCAGTTAAACGGACATTTTCAGAATCGTGCCTCTGGTGACTCATGACTTGTGATTGTCGGACCACATTCTTGAAAAGAATCTTCACGCTGTCACATGAAAGCCCGTTCACCTTGTCTGTACCCTTTTTTGACATTAAATGCCTCACTGAGGTCGTTACCAACCTTGATGGTGGAGTGAATGTTCTCCATCATCATTCTACATAGAGAGACGAGTTTGACAGAAATGTCAAAACCCGACATGGCACTGTACAGCTCGTTCTATGCACCCTGTCATATGCGGTCTTAAAATCGACGAAAAGGTGGTGTGTGTCGATCTGTATATCTTGTGTTCTTTCCAGGATCTGCCGTAGTGTGAATTACACGATACCTGATTAAATACAAATGTTTATTGGGCTATTAACTTTTTTTTGAATATCGATTACTTTTTTCAATTACTTGTAATGGCAATTGATAATTTCAAGTACCTGTTAAATTAATTTTTTTATTTAAAATTGCATATAGTGAGTAATTCTGTACAAATATCATTCTAATAAGACAAAAACCTCGTGTGGAAGTAATCAAATAGTTGTTTTATCACACACTACCGTAAGCTGCAAGTAGGTCCTTCATTCACAAAATAAAAAAAAAAAAACAAGTGTTGTGTTAAATTTGCGAAAATCGCATTAAAGAGAATCAATAATTCAATTAAATTCTGTGCAATATTCTGAATTCAGTCCGATGGGAAAGAGTCGACACGAAATACACACATAATTCCCATAAAGAAGTATACTCATGGTATGTTTGTGCAGACATGCATGTTCAAAAGTGTTTGAATGCGCCAGACATATACCGTTAGTAAAACCGATTTCGTTTTTATGGTTTCCACGCACCAATAATCAAAGCATTGTTGCCGTAAAGTCTAATTGTGCGGTTGAAAAGCATTAACAAATTTTGAGGGCAACAACAACTTAGATGGTCAATGAATATATAAGCTCCACAAACAGTGAACTTCAATGCTCTTTGTTGGAATGCAGAAGCAATTGGTAAAGAACTGCTTTTATGACACTGTAAATCATAGAACTTGTTTTGATCGGGATGACGAAATTTAAAAATGTACTCAAAATTTTCATAAAACGTCGTTAGGAAACAAGCAAAATTTATCGCTAAAGGATTTGTGTTATTGAATTTGACGTCAATTGAAACGATTTTACTGTGATGACGCTCAAATTCAAACGGAAGAAGTTTAAGTTATACGTGATAAATGCTCTTTAAAATACTCGTATGCTGCAAAAATTTCATTTTGTGCGAATTCCCAAAATGGACATGTTGACATGAATATTTTATAGGAAGTAGCAGCAAGTCATTGTACTATGTTTGGTGTGACATTGGGTTGAAAAAATTAATTTGATTCGGAGTACAAATTAATTCGGTCCGTTTTTTGTGTTTAAAAATGTCTTTTTATTTGAAAAAAAAAAATTAAAAAGGGATGACCCAAAGTGACTCTCTCTGGCATCGATCCAATTATAGAGGCATTCTTCGATTTCCTCCAAGAGCTATTAACTTGGAGGTGATGTTATAACGTATAAAGAGAGAGAGAGAGAGAGAGAGAGAGAGAGAGAGAGAGAGAGAGCCAAATCCAGTGAATACGGTGGCTGAGGCATGATTATGGTGTTATTTTGGCCAACAAATTAGGAACAAGCAATGGTGTTTAATGGTCAAAATTCATCAATTTTCGAACAAACTTCGCTGTCACACTCCTTGTGCCCAAAATTAAAAAAAAATATGCCGATATCGATTCAGCAATTTCTGTAATAGTGTTTCGAAGATTCACCATAATAATTTTCTTCACTTTCTCAACATTTTCATTGGTTATTAATGTGCTAAGGGGTCCAGGTGTCCAGGTCGTCATTCACATCTTTCAGACTTTTTTTTTCAAAAACTTGTATCAGTTGTAAGCATTTTTTTTCCCTCAGAGTACATTCACCATAGATCACTATCAATATTTCAAGTGTTCTTGAGGATTTAATTCCATTTTTCACACAAAATTGAATGCAAAATCTTTGACGCATTTTGTTTGACAGCAGAAATTCGCCGAATACGCAAAACACGTCTAATTTTTATGCCTCTCAAAAACAAAATAAAGTAAACATGAAACTGTAAACATGTGTTCGAGACGAGTGAACCAACATATTAAAATAAAAAAATTGATAATTGAATACTCGTAACCCGCGAAATTTAAAAATTCACCTTATTTCTTAAACAGACCTCGTATGTCACAAACAGGAAACCTAGAAAACATTATCATCACTTCTAAATATATTTTTGGATTGTTTCTAGTTGCGCCGGTATGCTCCATTTTGGTGGTCATCCTCGGAAAAAAAAAATATTAAAACTGGCAAAAAGTGATGATTTAGCAAGACACTTTGCAATCTTGAACAACAATATTTAAGGACCTAAGCTTGTCAATTTGTAGCAGTTCGAAGACGTGTTATAGAAGGTAATATTGCATAGCCTATTTTAACCTTAAACACCTTCAGAGCTTTGAATCGAAACTGTTCCTCATTTTCTAAAGTTTCAATACTTCAATTTAATATAAATGTAAATATAATATATAGCACACTATATGATTATAAGAAGAACTGACCTTCGAAATCAGACGTTTAATATTTGCAGATTTAGTTGCTAAAATTTTATCAGACATCACATTCAGTTTAGCTGTCGTAATTTATTCTCAACTTCACCTTTAACCTGGCAATACAATTTATCACAATCAGGTTTAAACATATATTGTAACATTTTTGCAACATCTGACTGTTTTTTCTCATTCTTAGAAGTAAAGGGTGATTTTTTAGCAATTATCTTTTTGGCAACACTGGTTTAAACAGCTGACGCAGCGTTCGTCTTACAAACGAACAACGCCTGCAAATTATTGAATTTTATTATCAAAATGCGTGCTCTGTTAAGAAAGTTCATCGCGCGCTTCTTCCATTTTATGGTCAGTTCATTTTTGGCTCAATAGGTACGTAAATAAGCGGAATTGACGATTTTGGGGTGAATATCAGCCAGAAGCATTGCAATAGCTACCAATGCATCCAGAAGAGTCACAGTTTGGTGCGGTTTATGGGCTGGTGGCATCATTGGACCGTACTTCTTCAAAGATGATGCGAATCGTAACGTAAATGTGAATGGTGAGCGCTACCGTGAGATGATATCTAACTTTTTTGCCCAAAATGCAAGAGCTTGACTTGCATGACAAGACGGAGCCACATGCCACAGAGCACGCGCAACACTGGACTTATTGAGAGGCGAATTCCGTGAACAATTTATTTCAAGTTCGGGACCGGTCAATTGGCTGCCCAGATCGTGCGATTTAACGCATTGGAAGACAACATTATAGCATTTATTCGTGAGATACCGGCCTGGACTTAGCGGATGGACCATTTGAGGCGCAATCAAGGTCAACATTTGCATGAAATAATATTCAAACATTAAATTATATGGAATGTACCATCGATTCAAATAAAGATTTCATGCATTTTTCTGAATTCTATGTGTTTTTTCTTGAAAAACTTTCCTATAACTTTTTAAAAATCATTCTTTATAATGATCCGCTTTGATAATAATAATAATGACACTACAGCCCCCATGGGACCAGAGCCTAGTTTCTACCGCAACTACTCGTGTTGTGCGTGCTACTGTTTTCTCAGGTGAAGAAGGGACCTACAGTTCTTCCGACTCCGAACGGCAAGATTTGAGATGAATTTCATAGACAATTGACACCCTTTGAGTGTTGTTGTTGCAGCAACTTGAAAGAGATGGAGCCGTGAAAAATGCGAGATGTCCCGTTCGGGAATCGAACCTAGACTTTCTGCGTGGCGGTCGACGCTCGTAGTACTATGTCACGGTGACCACAATGATCCGCGATATAGAAACATAAAAAAGCAGAATTTGTACTATGCAGACTCTACTTCGCTAATTTTTGCAGACATTGATGAAATGAAAAAATGAAAATAGCACATCACCCTCATTAATTAAAGTGGGGTGAGATACTAAGGATATATTTTCCGCAGTGGAAAGATATAATTTGAATGAATTTAAAGAAAAATGAACAGCAGTTCTAGTATTTTTGGTTAAGTATTGAATTAAACTGTGGATATTTTTATTTTAATTCCTCTTTGACCAAATGGAAATATGCGGTCGCGAGGTCGGGCTTTGACTCATTCAGAGGATTAAACGTGTATCAAATGTTTTAAAGCGGAATAAGGCGGTGATGCGTTGTCATTTCTCAGATCGTAATATGGTAAGAGTAGAGCTAGTCCATACCATAATACACAAGGAGACATAATATGTTTCACTGTGGAAGAACAATGAATTTTGACACCGATTAAAGCTGTTAAAATGACATTCAAAAGAATAGGACTCGCATGTTTTTGCTTTCATTATAGCTGAGCATTTCTTGTTTCCACTGATTTTCACGTCACATTAGATATGTTACAAAACGTTGTCGATAATAAATAAATAATAAATTATGACATGAAGTACGCAGAGTGACGGCTCCAAAATGACTACTTTGCTTACTAAAAACCATACAAAACATATTTGCGGTTCGTAAACAATTCATCCTCATAAATATTAACCCACACAATAGTTCATACCTCGTGTAGCCTTCGTCATTCGTAGATGAAATTTTTGGCGAACTTAATTTGGTCCAAAAGCGAAAAATAATAATAAGCGGTAGAGATTTAGAAAACAAATTTAGAAATAAAATTGTGTGCAATTGGACTGTATTTTAGAGTCAATACAACAGCATCAGGATTAACTTTTTACTGAAAATAATAAACAATACTTATGGCAACAAAAGAAATAAGCATTAGTTTTCCAATGCTGATGAAATACAACTAATGAAAAGCGGAATCAATTTGCATGTTTGTGTAGTTCTATATGATCGATTTTGAACAAATACAATAACTGCCCGTTATGCCTTACCTTTCAATTGGGATAACTTTTAATAAAATAAATGTATTTTAGGACTTGAAACAGATTAACCAAGGTTCCTCAAAAATTCCTTACGACGATATTTCAGAAGCTTTTCATAGACAATTAATACTCTTTGAGCGTTGTCAGCAGCCCCAAAGGGGTGGTGCCGATAAAAAAATGCGAGATGTTCACTCCCACAATCGAAGCCGGGATTTTAAAAGTGTGAGTTGATGCACTCACACACTACGCCGTAGCGTGCGTGGGTGAAAAATAAATCTCAAATTGACGATATTATACCAATGATAAAAAAAAATCAATAACAAAGCTACTTGAGGTGGAATTTTTTATTCTTAAAATTTCCAAGTGGTGTATGTAACAAATGTTGCGTTCAGACTCCTTGGAGGGGTTACATACTTTCACACCATGAATCGTACATTTGACTGTAAAATTCGAAGCACTTCATTTCGTATTTCATTTTCTTTCCATGTTTGGTATATGTTCCCGAATTGGTTTTGACGTCACTCCTGCACTTACAATTTTTTCTTTAAGTTTGAATATGAAGAAATAGTTTTAGTTTTCAGTGGTCTGTGGCAAATTGGTAAATTTCATAAGTTATTTATATTATTGAAAGATAGTGTGAAGTTTTGCAATTCCAGGTATATCTCTTAAGAATTGAATGTATCCCCATTACCCACATGATATATACAATGAACCAGATTCCCTGTATAACATACCGCATCATTCATTAATTGTCGATCTTAGAAAGAACTTTTACCCAAATCGCTGCGGAGAATGTTCCATTCATAGCAATGCCAATGTAATTCATCATTTACGCAATATATCATAATTCACAAAGATTTAAGTGATAGCTCTTAAGACCATTTCCCTGACATGTGATTTAAACGTATAATGTGTGCTTATGCATGGTAATATGTACATGAAGTCTGTATCCATATATCCGGACGATTTATCTTCGGCAAGACTTTGATGTCAGAGGCAGCGATTTACTAGTGAAGTATCTGCTTGACAAGGGGTTTGGTTAGTTAATGACACTTAATATCCGTAGGCAGGTACTATGTCATTCGTTTTATTATTCGCTAAATACGATCGGAAACTTTCAGATTCACAGTTCTCACTGCTTTAATGCTCATGCTGGGTTTATTTCCGGATTCTATAGAAACAGTTGGATGTGTATATAATACGCATTTACCATATTGGATAATGCCTATATTGATTATAACGAGAAGTAATATCTGACTTCCGAGAAGTGAAACTAACTTGGTCAATTGGTTGTTGAATTATTGTTACACAATAGGAGATTTATCGTCCTGTAACGAATTGGGACTGCAGTGGTAGGTAAAGTAAGATGTTGTTGTAAATAAATAAAGTTTTAAGTGAAAAAGATTTTTAATGAAAATTAATTCAAAACAGTATAACTTCGGCGATTTGCTATTTATTTTCCTTCGGGTAGGCACGCAAATATTGTCAAAATAAAAACTTATACCTCTAAATCGCAAAGTGCTTCATTTACAATGTCAATAGAAAAAGGGAAAAAAATGTTTGATGGAATTCAGGGGGCCAAAATGACAATTTATTCCAACAATACCAGTAATAGAAGTTTCTTTTAAATATTTTCCCTAAACATAAAACTCACTGGTCTAAAATGGTCACATACCAAACGAGTTAATAAGTAAACAAAATTAAAAAAAAATGACGAGGCTTCTGCAAATTGAAGGAACAGACGTGGTTGGAAACCGCCACATATTTCAAGTAACTTAAGAAGTATATGCCATGGAGTTGCATAGTGAATAGTGCGTCGACTTATAGGGCAAAGGTCGGACTGACCACTTCGCATTTTCCCGGCACCACCTCTTTTAAGTTCCTCAGAACACTCAAAGAATATTAATTGTCTATGAAAAGCTTCTCAAATATTGCCGTTCGGAGTGGGCAAAAAGCTGTGGGTACCCTCATCTCTTGAAGGAACAATGGCACGCCCAACACGAGTAGTTCATGCAGAAGCTAGGCCCTGGTCCATTGTGGGCTGTAGTGCCACTTTATCATTATTATTATACCAAACGTTGTATGTCTTATCCTAGCAAGAGCCTGACATACAGAGTATGTAGGTATGTAATCGTTTCACTGACCAATGGTACTCTTATGAAGCAGTCCCACATTATGTCTGAAGTATCATATAAGACAATCCCCTGTTTTAATGCCGACTAAAATGCTGCGATTATTGTATTGAAAGTGACGATTAAAGTAGAATTCGTGCTGCCCTCTCAAACAGAGATGCCTTATTTTCGCCAAATAAGTCTTTAGATACTTTACTATTTATAAATAGGTTTCTTCTCTCAAGATTTGTGAAAACTAACAGAAGAGAGGATGATGATAATCAATATCATATTGTGCAGACTAGTTCCACTGATACTCAATTCAAAAACCTTTCTCAAGTACATTCAGTAAAGTATAAGGAAGTAAAAAAACTTAATGCCGTACACTTAGTTGAAATTTGATTTTACATTCCACAACTTACCGGCCATATACGAGTAAACTGAATAACAAAATCTGATCAAATAGGCAAAACAGCTTATATTTAAACTTATAACTGTTTCTTGGCAATTTGAGTTTATAGTCTCGGGGCGAATACTCCGAATCTTTAGAGATTGCTAAATGAAAAAAGAGTATTTGAGTTTTTGTGAGCGCGGTAATATTAGTAAGCACTTTGTTGCAAAAGGAAAACAAAGATTTTTAAAATGTCGTGATTTATTTTTCAACCTGGTCTATTTTTTGATCGATAAACTTGTCTCAGCGATGCTCTGACTTTTCGTTGGAGAATCCCTGAGTAAGAGCCTTAACAAAATATTTTCTTGTGGTTTGCAAATTATCCCTTCATTGAGGATCAACCCCCAATGTGACTTCCCCGAGGTTGGAAACAGAAATAGGCGTACAAGGCCAAATCTGGAGACACAATAGGGGGGACAGGAGTTCTAGGTTTAATTCAACAAATTCCGACGTGGCGATGACGGAGAACACTTATTTCTTAGCCAAATGGACCCTACTAAAAGCGGATGAGGTAGCCCTTAGTTTTTTCGAGACAAAATTTCAGGGTGCGATCTTTGCTGCTGTTTGTGTTGATGAGGTCTGGGGGAGAAGATTCAACGACGAACTTTATAGGCTGTACGGCATCATTCGCTTGGTAAGCATCTTCGGATACCACGCTTGGAAAGTTCATGTAGAGCGTATGCCCAATGAATCCGAAAAAAAAACGCAACAGAGGACGGCCTAGGTTAAGATGACGCTCATTAGTAAAGAAGGACCTCAACCAACTTGGAGTGCCCAATTGGAGGAAGCTGGCGTAAGATCGTGCTAGCTTTAGAGTCATGTTGGTTGAGTCCCAGAACCACCCGAGACTTTAGCGCCACGTAAAGAAAAAGAGAAATGGAGTTCATCTTTTTGCAATTTGACATCGAGTCCGTCCGACATAGTAGAGCTCTGCGACTACCTCATGGACCCCAGATTTCGGTGACATTCACCTTTCCCACCGATATGCTATTCTTTGCCTGCTACTGAACACTTGCATCGGCTTATCATGCAGGTTGTGACCTAAGTGGTGTTTTGAGATGCCAATTGTCACAGTTTTCTCGCGCACCTTTAATCGGAGGTCTACCAATACGAGATCGGAAATACTTTTGGTCACTTTTTCCTTCGACATCATAAGCAAACCTCGTACGTTCACATTACAACTCGTGAACCCAATGTTTGATGTCCCCATCAAAGAGGAGAGTCGCCACACAGCTCTTTGTCCATTGAAAAATTTAATCATCCACCGATAATGTTATTTGATTTTTCTAAAATCCACTGACAAAAACAAGAACATTATTTTTGTAATGGTGCAACGCGTTCAGAGAACACGGCGTAAAAGACTTGGTGTTGTGGATAAAAGCAATGCTAATGAATGCTAATAACAATTGAATGGCACTCCAGTCCACAAGGGACCAGGGCCTAGCTTCTGTAACAACTACTCGTGTTGTGCGTTCTTCTGTCCTCTCACGAGTAGAAGGGACCGATTCGAACAGCGTGACTCAATCCTTCAACCACTTCCAAAACAGTCCGGTCGTCCCTTAATTTGGTCGACAGACTGAATTCGCTAAGACTTGTTTGAGTCCCGGGACAACGCGGGATCACGGGAAACGAGACTGCTAATGAACAAGCCAGGTAAGGTTCTAAAGAGGCACTCGTTGGGCCTGAACACATCTTGGGACTACCCGCTTTCTTGGTTAGGGCGCCCATCAACAGCACAACCAGAGATAGCTTGACACTCCAGGATGCAGGTTGACCAAGTGCAGCTCCTGAACGTCACCAAAAAATCCGCTGCTTTTCTGTTATCTCTAGACAGATAAGAGTGCAGAAAACTTGTCGGCGTACAAACGGGACACTTCACCTTCCCTAAGTCTACTTGGGCTTAGTGAAGACACCCTTTGCGAAGTCTGTGGCGTAGGTGAAGACACTTCAGAGTACTTTCTCTGTCAATGTCCCGTCTTTGCTCGGATCAGGTGGCGACTGTTTGGCGCCGATGTGCTGGGAGCTGAAAGCTTAAGCTCTTTATCACAGAAGCGCTTGTTGGTCCTTCTTCGGAAAATCATTAATTTCTTAAGTTCTTAATTTCAATAAAGCTAAAGCGGCTGCACTTGCTGTGTGAAAAGCGAACATTAGTCTTTATTTTCAGAAAGTGGATGCCTACTCATTTACAGATTCATTAGCAAACAACTTTGCTATAATCTCATTAGCAATTAGCCGGCGTGTATATGCGTCGAATCCTCATAAGTAGGCATGGGCTCGTATCCTTACCAGGATTATTGCTAATTTGTTTCTTCTTCAAATCTCTCGAGTTGTTTACTATACTCAGGGATTTTTTAATTGTTTGGAATGGATGAACCATTTGATAAGTAATGTCAATGACACTTGAGTTAATTGCCAGTCCTAAGTATAAAAATTTAATAAATTTGATGGCGCTAAAGTCTGCAGGGGATTAGCTTTTAAAGCAGACAAGATTAATGAGTAGAGAAAAATCGACTATACATATTCCAAACAGTTAGTACTCTTTAAGTGTTGTCAGCAAGAGGTGGTGCTGTGAAAAAATGCGAGGTCTTCATTGCCGTAATCGAACCTGGGACCAGTCAGTGCTTTTAAGTTATACATGGTGTCGCAACAAATAACGCCTGATGGATGTTTTCCACAAAGGTATGACTCTTGAAACTTATTTCATAAGAAATAAATACTGTCCTTCGCACAAAAGTTGTTTATGTACATGTCATAAATGTTCAAATCCACCCTCGAGCTTATATCGCAGGAACGGAAAATAAAGAGAAATTTAAAAGGCCATTGGCACTGTCACTTGTTGTACCATGGGTACTGTTGCTCAGGTGTTAATGTGTTAAGCATTGTGTTGGCATTATGATTTCCTTGAGCTCACACTGCTATTCTTCCGCTAGACCAATTAGTAAAATTGTCATGTAAACAATATCTCAAGGAATAGCCAAAATGAATGGTGCTTTAAAATGAATTGCTTCTATAGATACGTATGTATGAAGTATTCTTATTTTAATAGGTGTACGAATGAGAAGAAGACATTTTATGTGAGGCATATAGCCGTACATTGACAGAGAATTAAGAACGCGTTGCTATGCTAACAGAACAGACAACTATGGGTAAATAACCCAATTATTCAGAGGAAGGAAATATCTTATTTATCTTATATACATTGCCCTCAAAACACATTCAAAAACAACATGCTTCGTAAACCGCTGACCATGGCAACTGAATAATATACGTAATAATCTTCATATTGTCAATATGAAATGTATGTATGTACATTCATGTAAAAGTGTACAGTGCAGTACATACAATTAAATGGATTACGAGTAATAAGGGCGCAGATTGTTCACCGCTCCGAACATACATATGTCAGGACCACATTAAGTTTGGTGTCATTGTTAAAGTGTCAACAATCAATCATTTAAAATGGTGTATGCATCAACATTAAGCTGATTCCACAATTTAATGCTGTTACTTTACGTACGACATGTTTGCATTTAACTTCAGGGGTATCAATGAGGGGAAAATACTCAAAAACAGTTAAACAACCCAAAGTTGTACAACCCGTCGATGCAAGCTCCTAGGGTTCAGTTCAGTGCATATATGCAACGTGAAAGACTGGTTTCCAGAATATGTTATATAAGGATATTCTTTAAAAAATAAAGGTTTGGATTATTATGAATTTTTATGTTCTGGATAAATCTTCAATCCATTCCTCCACTGAGAATACACACCAGGTATGTATCTACCAATATAATGTTGGCATTTAAGAACAACTCAATACTAATTGCCTTTTACGATTTTCATAGAAGTAGCCTCTGCGTGGCTTAGTAACGGTCGGACAATTTGAACGTCTTATTTCCCATGAGGAGACATGAAGCTAGGATGCAACCGTTTTTTTCCCTCCCTACTTTTCCTTCCCCCTCTCATTTCCCGCGGTTTGCTGCGTGGTATATCTTTGAATTCGCTGTCCATAGACTAGTAGAAGTCAATGTGCTGGAGGGGAGGGACAGTTTCTTCACTTATCCTTACCAGCGCCTCCTACCGCATGCCCAAGGACACAGCCAAACGTATCAGGTCGGCTGAGTTGTCATTCGCCGAGCCCAGGAGACGCAAATCAATATATAACAGTGCCACTTTTGCTAATCATCCCATAGAAGCGTATAGTGATATCTTTCAATTCAAAATCACTCGCATTTTAACAGACGGGAAGTATTCCGATTGTTGAATTTACCTTTTCAACAGGAGAAAGGTAGATTTGTGCAATTTACAACTTCTTCCTCAGCGGGCATCTAGCTAACGTTGCCTTTGATGCTGAACGGCATCAAATCGAAATCAAATTTATATTCTTTAGTGATCAGTGATGACGATCATCATCGTTAGATTATTTAATTCCTGTTGACGAAGTCAGTGGAGTCATCCATTACGCTTTGAACTATATTATACTGAAGGTGTACAGAAATAACAAAATAGAAACTACGAAGAGGATGTACCCCCTTCTGACTTGACCCTGGTTTTCTTAATCTAGAGAAGCAGGGCTACTTCCGCCTAAGCAACTACTAAACCTATGGGGGAAACCATCTCGGAAATCCTACCAACAGTAACTGGGAAGGACTGAAGTACATTGCAGAAATCCTCTGTCTCACCCATCCGTTAGAGGCGATATCATTAGATCGAATTCCGACTCTCCGGTGTTGAGCTTGGCAGCACCGGCAGATGTATCGTTTTTCAATTGAACCACATGTACATTTGTTGTTGTATATAATCTAAATTATTTAGCCTTCTTCTGTATCTTTAAAATATAGATATTTCATATGTAAGCAATGTACAATTGAACTACAAATAAACTGAACTATGAATGAAACTGAAGTGACCGCCGGATATATGATATGGCTAAGCCTAGGACATGCTTTCTTGCGAAGCGAAATGTTTCACCCTCTCTAAAGTGAGATGTCTCCAAATCATCTTTATATTCCGTTCGGAACTGAGTGTCATATTCAATGTACCCATTCGATTGATTTTTTGCGCGTCGTATCAAATTCAATGTGCTAAAAAAAGTCTTATTTTTCTTTTTCCATTGCGCTACAGTATAGGGTGGACTTTGCTAAGTGCGTCGACTCACAAGCCTACTGGTTCAATTCCCGGACCTCGAATTTTTCACGGCACCACTTGCGATGTCTAAAGTCTGTGAAAGAGTATTTTATAAGTGTCCGTAAAGAAATTTGAAAAAGAGTTTTTTAAATTTTCAAAGATGGGCATACGAATATTTTACGGCTTTTGGCCAACACGAAAAACTTTCAGCCAGAATGCTCGACACAAAATTTTTGATTTTCACAGTCTTACGTTTGAATAACTGAAGGGAGACCATTTTTCAAATCTCTGACCTTGATAGTTTTCTAATAGTAATTCAGATCTAGAAAATGTAAATTCTTAAAAAAAAAACAAAGGTGGGTGTGAGAAAAAATTTATTTTATTGACCTCACTTTATCCACATGGAAGCCCCAATCTTATCAAAACATTGTTTGTTATATGAAGTACATCATCACTTTGCAAATTTAGGTGATACATTTGAGAGTGTGACAAGCAAAAGGACAACGAAACAAACGGGTTTTTGAAAGTCCCTCAAAGTAGTCTCAAACTAGTAGGTACTTTTCTTCAATTCCATACATGCTACTGCTTCTGGAACTGGTTGAGTATTTTCAGACATTACAAAAAATCGAGCAGTTCACTCTTAGTTATTTACAAAAGGACGCCTCATCTCAAGCACTAATGATTATTTTGACGTGAAATGTAGCACAGATGTCAGTGTGTTTTTGAGATATTTGGGATTGACCATTTCTAGGTCTTTTATCTCGGGATTGTGTATGTCTCCTTTCATTTGTTACAATTTTTTTGTTTGCTGTATAATTACTAAATAATAAATAAAAATCATATCTCTCATTCGTTCTACATCCTTAACAATTGTTAGAGTCTATTTCCATTACAGGAGACTTTTGTATTTTGTATAAAACCTGTTTACGAAAAATAAAGTTCAGTATGGATTAATAAAATACTGTCTGGTCTGATCTTAATAACCAGAAGAACAAAGCCTTAAGGAGATTTAAGCATAATCCCTCCTTCATCAGTATCGGTATATAAAACTTCAAAAAGATTTTGATTACCTAAATCGTGTTTTATACAATGAATATACTTCTTCAATCCAATCTAAAATAAGTCAATATTGCCAACAGTTCTGGAGTTATATTAATTTAAGACGAAAGTCGAATGAAATTCCTAATTTTATGAAATACACAGAGGAAACGCAACGTTGACAATTATATGTTTACATATTTCTAAAGACTGGATGCATCCTGGATGAATGGAAACTATCTCATATTACGCCGATTTTAAAATCTTATTCTAAATGTGAAATAAAAAACTATAGACTCATTTGTAAGCAATCACATATTCCATAAATTTTCTAAAAACTTGTTGATTAATCCTTTTCAATACGGATTTATGTCAGATAGATTTAGTACCACTATCCTGTGGAATGTGGATGTGGAAGTGGGGGATAGTGTAGTAGCTAAAGGGTGAGAAACCTTAGAATCATAAAACGGAAGCGAATCAAGGAACGTCAAAGTCGTCTACGGCGATACCGACTCCTTTTTGGTTCCAGGAAAAAACCGAGCAAAGGCTTTCCAGATTGAAGCCGAAATTGCAAAGTTTGTAACGCAGGACAACCCGCAGCCGGTGAACTGAAACTAGAAAAAGTCTTTCAGTTTATCATTTTATTTGTGCTGTAGACAAAAAAGCATTATGTTGGTTAAATGTACGAGAATTCTGATCAAGAGGAACCAGTGTACGAAGCGAAAGGCATCGAGACACTTCGCAGAGCTGGCTGCCCGGCTGCAGCAAAAATGCTGAAAAAGTGTTTGAAGATTCTCTTTGATTCCGCCGACGTAAGTCAACTGAAAAGTTACGTATGTCGACACTTTACTAAGTTGCTGTCAGACAAAGCAAACTTGCAAGATTTCATATTTGTTGTTCTATCCATATTCTTAGGATTTTATACATTTCTCCTTAAGTGGCTCCAATCATATTTAACAAATTGGATTTTAATTGAGTGGCACTACAGCCCAAAAGAGACAAGGGCTTTGCTTCTACAACAACTACTCGTGTTGTGCGCCGTAACAAATGCGAAATCCCGGACGGAGCGGGAATCGAACCTAGACCTTCGGCTGGTGCGTCGATGCACTTACCCACTTGCTTACTTTAGACGGATGACCTTAAAATTTATAAGAATTTAATTTCTATATCGAACTGTCACAAGACGGTTTTAATCGTTTAGTAGTTTGTTGTAATTCCAACTCCTCAGAACTTAATATTTCCAAATATGTTAATTTTTCTTGTTACAGGATAGTTAACTCTATACAGTTTACTTATCAAATCAGCAGTGTTTCTTCGGCGAAAGTTTCTGAGATCTTGGAGTTATAGAATGTCTGGATTCATGAAGAAGAATTCAAAGATGGTTTACATTAAAATGCCTTTTTACAGAACAAGATATATTTTATTCAATATACATATGTATGTATGTACGTCGTAACATAGATACATCCCATTGTTTTTCATTTGTGCCATCCTTAGTTCCCATATTGATTGTTTTTGCTGTTTGGAAAAAAATTCTATAATTTGTCCTTTCAAACGGTAATGTGATCATAAAGATTTACTCTTCTGTTTAAAACACTAGTGTTAGTGTTCATAAGGCTAATGGTACAAATTATACCAAAAAATGAACAATCAGTGCATAATTTATGTGAATTCCTTTTAGGTAAACATACCGCTAATAGGAATTGTGATATGTGTAGTGGTACTCATGCATTAACATGGCACTTGCGCTTTGTGTCCACATTAACCAGGCATTTATTAATTGCCGTTGTATTTCAATTATAATTGCTCTATTTAGGTTTAGTTTAATCAGGTTCCCACATATTATGTCCACTTACGTTTCTTTGTGTTTGCCTACACACGCCTGTGCAACCCATCCAAGATTTTCGATGAACCAAGTGTGAAATACCCTGAATTCTATAGTTTGATTTAGAATTCTATGAAATGAAGATAGTCAGTACCGCTCTCAAGTGAATTAATATATTGCAGAAATTATAGGGGAAAATATGTAAAAACAATTAATGCTTGTGCACAAACGATAACATTAAATATAATTTGTCTTCGGAAAACAATTTTCTGATCAATATGCGAAATGAACCCGATAATAAATAATGTTTTGGAATTCTTGATTCACTTTTGGGGTTTCTAACATATTTTTTTTGAACATGTACAAGTATTCAAAGTCTTACTGTTTCATAACATCCGGTGGGCAGGATCCTGTGAATAAATGCTTTTGAAGTATATTGCTTTGCTGTGGAATAGTTTTGGAAAAATGTAAATATAATTATTCTCCGAAAGGAAATATTTATCCATCACTGTCGCTATCGAAAAATTGCGTTGCGTGAGTCGATTCACACGTCGGAGGTCGGTTGTTTCGATTCTTGACCAACACATCGCTTTAATTGCTGACAACATTGAACGAGTGGCAAGTGCTTAGGAAAGGTTTCCCTAAGTTCGGCGATCGGAATCGACTCTAGTCCTTAAGAATTCCATATAATTTGACTGGATCAATGCACCTGGAAAAACCCAAAGACAGTAGCGTCTAGGAGGCCCAAGTTTGTGAGAGTAGTGACAGATTGAGGGTCAGGAGCCCATACACCTTAAGTTTAATCTAATTGTATGGGCTTCTGACTTAAATTTAACTTGCCCCCTTTTGAGAGCGCCGTGGTGGCTGTGGCTCAGAATCGCGTGCAGAGCCGAAATAAGTGTACCGTGCTGACTGGTCTGACTCAGTTTGTGTACTTTACTGAAGAGACTAAGCTGTTATGTGCTCTGTGTGGAGTTGAATTGTAACTGGGTTCCGTGTCGCATAGAACAGCAAAGATATTTGAAAGGCCTGCCTACCGAGGTGAAGTTCTTCTTCCTCAAATGCAAATGTAGTGTCTAGTCTTATATACGACCCTTGAGAATATTGAGCCCGTGATATAACTTCATAAAGACTGGTGATCGCGCTATATCAATACAACTCGTAAGGGGATAATACTATAGCGTACACAATAGAATCAGTAGTTATGTCCATAGTCTTTGATGTCGCGAAATGCCGCTGCGTGTTTAATTTTATTTTTTCGGTTATACACGCCACTACTAAACTTACTTTAGCTTACATTTTGACTTCATGAGTGGAATTTATTAAATCGAGACCTTACAGGGAGCTGTCCTTCTTATTCTTCTTCTTGTGGGGTTATAGTCCAGGGTTGACTTGGGCCTCAACCAACATGTCTCTCCAGGCAGCATGATTTTTCGCCAGTTGTGCACTCCAAGTTGGTTGAGTGCGCCACCTTAGCCTAGGCCGTCCTCTGTTGTTGTCTCTGCGTTATTCCAATGGCTCAGATTTGAAGACTTTTCGGGCCGGAGCAGTGGTGTTCATACGCTCTACACGGCCTAGCCATCATAAGCGTTGTATTCGAAGACGCTTGACGAGGTGTATGTCGCTGTATAGCCCATAAAGTTCGTCGTTAAATCTTCTCCTCCAGATGCCATCAACGCAAACAGGACCAAAAATCACATGCAAAACTTTTTTCTCGAAAAGACTAAGGACTTCCTCATGGGCTTTTAGTAATGTCCAGATTTCCGCGCCGTACAGCAGGACTCTAATGTTCAAGGTGTTATATAAAGCAAGCTTAGTCCTTCGAAAGAGGGCTTTATTACTCAATTGCCTCTTAAAACCAGGGAAACAGCGATTGGCAAGAGTGATTATGCGTTTGATTTCGGTATTGGTGTTGTTGTCCCTATTTACCACTGAGCCGAGGTAGACGAAGTTCTTGACTACCTCAAAGTTTCTGCTGCCTAGTGTGACGCTCTGTCCGAGACGTTGATGTTGTGCATCCTTCCTTGACGACAGAATATACTTCGTTTTGCCCTCATTATCCACCAGACCCATTTTAGCCGCTTCTGCTTCAATTCGAGCAAACACTTCCTTGACGGCTCGCTGTGTTCGTCCAATCACGTTAATGTCGTTGGCGTTAGCTAGCAATTGAACTGACTTTTGAAAGATTGTGCCTCTTGTATTGGAACGATCTTCTCAAGGATGATGTAAAAGAAGTCACATGAAAGTGCGCCGTGTCTAAGACCTTTTTTGACATTGAAGGTTTCGGTGAGTTCGTTCCCGACCTTAAGGGAGCAGCGAGAGAGAGCTGTCCTGTCTTATTTTAAACTCAATCTCTACTGTCTTCCAATCTTTACTGTCGGAAGCATCGTCTACCTAACCTTGCAAATAGTAAGTGGCATGCTTTCTAATAAGAAACCATAATGTTGTAACATGTATCCTGGAATGGGATCAGTTAATGCACACCCTACAGATTGGGCTTTAATTACACAATGTGCGCGATAGTGTAAGAGCTTATATTCATGTACCACACACACACAGCTGATACTTATTAAATACCAGCTGTCATATAAACTTCTATACACACAAACGTATCTTTACCCTATCTTAATATAGTGACTTCAATAATCAGTCACACAACAGGTGCTACATTCACAGACATGCCACAGGCGTGTACCAAGGTCTATCCTTTATCCCAATCGTTCGTCTCGTCTAACCACGTAGCGCAGGATGAATTATTTGAACAAATGTCTAGAGAATTAAGGCCAAATGAATACCTACACAATACAAAAATATATGTACACATACATATATGTCTCTATTCATGTTCAATTCTATATACATAAGTATAGATTCACTGTAGCAATGTGTTAAAAGCTCATGATTAAATTAAAGAGCTCATAATACCGATGCGAATAGGTGTGAAGTTGATGGCTGCGGTAGTGGTAGTGGAAAGCCTGCACGACGTGTAGGTTCATAGCATCCTGCAAAGATTTCCGAAATCAATTTGAGTAATTATAACGTCAGCGCAAAGTGATGTAGTAAGATTCATGAAAATTGTCTTTGTACCTTAAGATGGATGAGACTCTTGGTTGTGGAATTGAAAATGCGAAATGAATGGCTTAAGGACATGAAAGCGCTTCGCTTGGGTTCCTTACTTAATTTAAGAGTACAATATGTCTGTGGGTGCAGCAAAAGTAGATAAAGGAATTGCTGAATTGATTAGATTCTTTTGAGGATACAAAGAACTAATTAAATTGACTTTAGAGAAGTGCCATCGGAAGTCTTTGACAATCGTGTACATTTTGTTGCATTCCTCTGGAAATTCAAGCAATACCGCAATGCAATTTGCATTTTCTGAGAATACGCAAAATATATGTATGCACTTTATTCTCTGTATTATACATATGTGCTAATCTACAACAGTCGAAACCTGATGATAGCACATCAATCGTGCAACAAAATATTCTGGCATTAAGTGGGTGATTGTGCCTTTATCTCAACTTACAGTTCTCGAAGTACGAAACGTATATTTTATTTGGTAGAGAACAACCCATGACCAAAACTTTAACACAATGCTTAAGAAAAATAAAAGCATAATTTTCTTTAAGTAATCACTAACTATTTTTATACCATAAGAAAATTTGTTTTCAGCACTTGGTCTTTAGTTTTTCTATGAATTTTTTCATTTTCATAATGTTTCCCGTCAATGTCAATGGTTCCGTCTGGTTTAAGCAGCTCATAGTACACCAAACCCGTCTGATCCCATCGTATATGAGTGTAGAGCATAATATTGAAGACGATGGAACAGGTTCACCAAGCTTTGCATATTATTTTTTCTTCTTGGAGTTTTCGTAATATATTCACGTTTTACCTTCAGTCATGATCGATGTCTTGCAAAAAGCAGTTTTGAGGTGAAAATGGCTTTTCGGCATCTCTCGGCTTAATCTCATAGAGCACCCAATCCCCTTCTTCTTCTTCTTCTTGTGGCGCTACAGTCCGGAGTGGACAAGGGCCTCTATCAACTCCCCAGCCGATATTTCGCCAGTTGCGCACTCCAAGTTGGTTGAGGTCCTTCTCCACTTGTGTGCGCCACCTTATTCTGGGCCGTCCTCTGTTGCGTTGTCCCAAGGGCTCAGATTCGAAGACTTTTCAGGCCGGAGCAGTGGTGTCCATACGCTCTTCATGGCCTAGCTATCTAAAGCGTTGTATCCGGAGACGCTTGACTAGGCGCATGTCGCTGTACAGCCCATAGAGTTCGTCGTTGAATCTTCTTCTCCAGATACCATCAACGCAAACAGGACCAAAAATCGCACGCCGTTGACTACCTCGAAGTTTCTGCAGTCTAGTGTTACGCTCTGTCCGAGACGTCGATGTTTTTCGTCTTTCTACTTTTACTTCAATGCCAGCAAACGCCTCACGTCAATGTCGTCGGTGTAAGCAAGCATTGATGGTCTCGGTGAGTTCGTTCCCGACCTTGACCCAATCCCCTTGCTGTTGAATAAATCTAAATTTCTTCAACCGATCGAAAATTGTTTGCAATAAAATATGTTACCCACGACATCGGTAGCATCTCCCCATCTGATGGTCTATTTTTTCAGTGAGTCCGACACATAATTAAGGTTTCGTGTCGTTAGTGCTTCGAATTATCAAATTCTTTAGCTCTTGAATTTTTCTTAGCTTATTGACACAAACACTATCACCGAAGATAGAAATACAACAATGTCAAATCGCATAACCGTGGCAGTCATTGAATTTCTCGCGCAAAAGACTCATTGCTTCCTGTGAGGCAATGCGTCTTTCCCACACAGGCTTTCTGCTTACCCGTGTGGCAAGTCTTACCATCCTGTTGTAAGCACATATGTATCGTGCAATATGATATATCCTCAGCTTCTAGCCACAAGAAGTCCGTTGTCAGCTTTATGGCATAAAATTATTAAAACCTTAAATTGGAATTTAAATGTCTCGAGGTTAAGAGTCGCTAGATGCTCGTAGAAGCTCGTAAAAGAACTTTGCTCTCAACCGAATGTGCCATGTTCGTAAAAAACTGGGAATGCCATTGATTCTATTTGTTTTTATCCATATACATATATAATCCTACAGAAATCACTCGTCTGTCCACCAATCATCTATTGACTAGGAAATATCTCTGTTAAAATGCATATATCTCCCTTCCGCCTTTTTGTCTTTTAAATATCCCGGCTATGTACAGAGCGCTACAGAGCTCGTATCTGGCAATACTATACATCATTTGAAAGATCTTGATCTTGTATATGTAAAGCATATAAATAGCACATACGCCTTGGAACACGTGTCCGTATAGTTTTACGGACATATTTAAGTTTAGGTGTAAATAGTTAAGTATAGTTAAGTCTTAGATTAGTGTGAATTTTATATAGCTATAAGTTTGAGTTAAGTTTAGGTACGTACGTATCTATTAGTTATTTAAGTTAGGTTAAGAACAAAGAATAATGGAGTCCAAGTTGAAAGATCTTGACATAGCCTACAAACGACGACGCTATGCATGATTGGTTTATATATTGCGTTCAACAGTTATAGACGTGTAAACATGGAGTTCACTAACGCCGAAATTCGCGCCATTTAAAGTTTTTCGTTAAAGGCAAATCCGCTAGAGAAACGTTCCGTGTGATTAATGGTGTTTTGGGGGAAGGTACTCAATCACTTTGAACCGCGGAGGAATGGTTTCGACGGACCACGAACAAGCCAGCCGGCGGAAGACCTGTGGCGACGAATACCAATCGAATAATGAAAATCATCAAGTTAGACCGACATGTGGCATCTCGCGACATCGCCCAGGAGATAAGAGTTAGTCATCAAACCATTTTAAACTATCTGCAGAAGGTTGGATACAAAAAAAAGCTTGATGTTTGGGTGCCGCATGATTTGACGCAAAAAATCCCTCTGGACCGAATCAACGCCTGCCATATGCTGCTAAAACGGAACAAACTCGACCCATTTTTGAAGCGGATGGTGTGGCGACGAAAAATGGATCACATGCGACAATATCAAGCGAAAACGGTCGTGGTTGAAGGCCGGTGAATCGTCTCAAACAGTGGCCAAGCCGGGATTGACGGCCAGTGAAAGGGATTGGAAGGGAATCATCCAATATGAGTTGCTTCCATATGGCCAGACGCTTTATTCTAGCATCTACTGCGAACAACTGGACCGCTTGAAGCAGGCGATCGACCAGAAGCGTCCAGAATTGGCCAACAGGAAGGGTGTAGTGTTCCACCAGAACAACGCCAGACCACACACTTCGTTGATGACTAGTCAAAAGCTACGGGAGCTCGGATGCGAGGTTTTATCGCATCCACCATGTAGCCCAGACATGGCGCCAAGTGATTACCACCTGTACCTGTCAATGGCATCCACTTTGATTGAAGCATTGAATGAAGCTGGGCTGAACAGAATGCCAAGCTTTTACTAAACATTCTTTTAACTCTGCCAACGAGTTGAACTTTGTTTCATACACTCGCCTAACAAGTTCTTCCCAAAGATGCTCAATTACATTGAGGTCTGGTCTGTGCAGGTGTCTGTAACATTTTGTGATAGTTGTGAATCAACCGGAGTTTTGCTACTTCCGAAGTGTGTTTGGGATCATTATCCTGGTAACACGCAAAGTAACTTGAAATGCCCTTTTCTGCACTTTGCGTTTTCCTTCAAGATGTTGAGGTAGACATATAGACGTTTATGTATGTACATATTTGGAAACAAATTCCTTGGCATTCCTTGGCCAACAAGAGATCAAGGCCTATCTTCTTCACGTCTTGCATGTTATTTTATCACAAGTAGAAGAAACGTGCAGTTTATTGCTGACTCCAAACAGCGAGATTTGTGAAGCTTTTCATAGACAATTAGTGCATATTCATGATTGTTGTCAGTAACTCCAAAGAGCTGGTGCCGTAAAACAAAAAGTGAACCTTGGGCCCTCGGCATGTGAGCTAATCTATGCTATTAGACAAAGATTAGTTTCTTAAATTTTAATCTTCATCATCAATTTTTGAATCGCTATACGATTTCTTGGACTTGGCACGGCTTTCACACACAATTTAAAACTTTAAAAAATGTAAACTTTATTTCTGACGTGGAAGTTATCTAGCGATGTTATTTAAACCGTCTTTTAATTCAGAAATTGTTTTACAAACGTTTACAGCCTTTTATAATTCTAACAAAAAGGCATTAGCAAAAGATTTTCACAGATTTTAGGATGTGCACGGTAAAGCAGGGTTATGGGATCAAGAGCGCGGTAAAATTTGTATTGTATTGTAAAGTTCATTTATTTCGATTCTTGCATGTTGATGTATGAGAAAAAAACGCTTACTATGCAAAATTTAAAAATGCGTCCATAAATTCAACATTTTCGAATTCCGTTCCACAGATTTATTCGACAATATATCTCCCAAAGATGAACGAGTCACACAAATTGCACAAATCGATTGGAGGTCACGTGCAAATACACACGTACAAAAATGAAACAAAACGTCATGTCCAGTACGGATGTGAAATATGGGCACTTGCAACAACTCAGGAATACATACCACGAAAAACTTGCGAAACAGAATGAAACCGACTACATAATCGGAAACTATAGCAACCACTCAGCGGTAAGGGAGGGTAATTATTGTAAATCACGTAGTTGAAGATGGGCACGTTCATAAAATAACAAAGGAGCTGGTGGTGAGCAGATTTTGTTTTTGTTTTTTTTTTTTTTTCACTAAACTAAAGGGAAAATAACACCTAGGAAGTCCGTGGCTATATCGGTAATGGACTGAATCGGGCAATCGATGATTGAAGAAAGATTGCGAGAAATAAGGACGAATATTGGCTGTTCGTTAACGAGAGCGTGACCTTTCGAATTGTACTCAACAAATAACGGAATAATAAAGAGGGCAGGTGGCAACAAATTGTTCAGAAGTGATTTGAATCGAAAACAATTGATGTGAAGAGAAATTAAGAAGCTGGACCTAAAATATTAACGGCTTGTCAAGTTTCCTAAATAGTACCTTTTGGATATGAATTTTGCTATTAACTGTTTAGATTAGAGTACATAATCTTACTGGCCAAAGGGACTTTACTTGTGTGAGAGACAATTCCGTACGCGAATTAAAAAAAAAAATGGTGAAAGAGCAATGTATCGGTTGTTGATTTAATGTTTGTCTTACAAAGGTAAACATATCGACGAAACTTGGTTCACATAAGACGCCAAAGAACAGTTGAAACTGTTGACCGCACCTGGCGAATGTGCTCCGAAAAATTGGGAACGATTGTTTTATCGGCCATGGGAATCACGAGAGGACTACAAAAACAAGGCACAACGGTCACAGGCTACAACTAAGACGCAGCATTCGAAATATTAAGCCGATTGGACGCTGATTTGCAGATTAAACGGCGCAAGTGAGAGCAACATTCCCTTTCTTGTTGATGCCATCAATGTAAATAATTCAATCAAGTCAATTGCTTCTGTCAAATGCAAGGTAAAGTCGGAAACGTTCTTATAAAAATCTTGCTTGCCAGGTGAATTAAACTTATTTCCGAAATTTTATGCAATCGCGTCATAAATGTAGGGGATTTTTGTTTGTCTAGATCAGTTACAGTGACTACAATAAGCATTCGATAATGCACCTATATGATGGGGAAAATACTCATACAAAAAAACTAGGATAGGTACAAATATCATATGTACATATTTTTATTCCGTGTTTCATATGGTGTACACTTTAGCAAGAAAGACCAGAAAGATACTCGTATATGGGCGACCCGATATACATAGGTGCACTCGCTATGCTGTTCCTGCCGGAAGACCTATCGATAATCCTTTTCACTGTTGAATAAGACCGATTAATATTTTTTCCAATCGATCTGATTAATTTTCCGGATTCACGCAAGTCTTAAGAATAATTCTCTCTATTTTCGACCCATTTTAGTATAAATAATTCACTCGCTTAAGACTTCGATGTAAACTAACTGTCAACTTATTTTTACTTTAATGAACAACGAGTCTAACTCTTCGTTCTTGCTTTTTGGAGGTTACAATTGTAATTGTAAGTTTATTTTGTTTAAAATTCTGGTATTGTTATTTTTTTTTTGTTAAATTGTACTCAATATAAAACACAATAAAAATATGAACATATGATTTTTCTATGAATATTTTCCCTACCATGAGCGAATACTTATATGAGTTACCGTAGATAGACGGATATACCGATTTTTTAATGGTTTCATATTTGGAATATGAATTAGGCTTTGAACTGCTTCTTTATCCACCACATTCTCCCGGTATTATTTCCAAACTTAACAAAGCTACTTTCTAGGCAAACATTGGAATCAAACAGGCGGGCGTCTTTGAAGGTCTGCAGAAGTTGGACCCCCGCTGGCTAGAAAGCAAATGAAAAGCGAAATAAAAAGACATTACGTTGAGATTGTCAAAGCCTTTTGTGAAAAGTTAAAATCAAAATGCATTTCGTGGCCTTCGCGATTTTTTGCGTCGACCCACACCCCGAAAGGCTAGGTTTGATTCCCGGACAGGAAACCTCGCATTTTTTTTACAGCACCTCCTCTTTCGATTTGCTGACAACACTCAAAGAGTATCAATTGTCTATAAAAAGCTTCTCAAATCTCTCCGTTCGGACTCGGCAAAAAACTGCAGGTCCCTTCTACTCGTGAGGGAACAGTAGCACGCACTACACGAATAGTTGTTGTAGAAGCTAGGCCCTGGTCCCTTGTCGTCTGTAGTGTCACTCAGTACTTCAGTAAATTTCTTAAGAAACAGAATTGCCTTATTTGGGCAAATAAGAACTAGTGACACTAGTGACTGTTGAAAACCTGATGCATCTACCATCGGTCAAGCAGTTACCGTAAATGGTGTTCACTAAAGCGAGATAAAAACGGACTTGTTGTGGCCAGTAATTGAGGATATGCGCTTGGACGGAATGTGCTGTACAAAACAATGACACTTTTGCGCCAGAAATTCCTTCACCATATTACTTCACGTTTAGGGGATGTTAAATTGGTTTTCTTTGGGGATATGTAAAAGAAAAAGTGTACCTCCATAAGTCAAGAAAAATTCAAGAGCTAAATTATAGACCACCCTTTACATATTGACTGTTAACTATAATACATAAAAACAACAACATAAACAACTTATGAAAACAATTTATTTGGATAGACATGGTGATATTTTGATGCAAGGATGTTTGAAAATGTCTTCTCTCCTCATTTCCAGATATGCAACCTAATCGACTTTTGACAAAGTTACCCTACATACTCGTACATTCAGCATCGACTCAACTCCTGGTGCCACGATTGCATTAAAAATGTCTTCAGTTTCTACGAATATAGTTCGAGTGGTTCACATTAAAGGATTTATCGTAAATATGTACGTAAGACTTTTCAAAACACATGACACATCTGGAAGTCAACGACACAGCAGTTTTAACTACCCGCAAAATTGAACAATTTCACGTCTTTGGGCAGATACATACTCAAATATCTTAATATATGATTGTCGGAGAAATGTTGAACTTAAGTGCGAACGACATAACGGTATCGATTGTGTGTCAGCAATAATTTTCCCCTCAGTTTGTTATTTGCAAAAGTTTTTATTGGAATCAATCGACCGTTGAGCAAACACACAATAATTATGAGAAGTTGGTCGTGGAGATGGATCAAATATAATTGGTCGATATCTCAACAGTTTTATTTTGTCATAAAGAAGCTTTTCAAGCACAGACTAATAGTTGACCTATTGAGACGAAGAAATAAGAGGCAACCAAAATACGTCAATACCAAAGGGGAAGGCAGCCACAAAAAGGGTTTTCTAAGAACCAAAAGAGTTGATAAAATGTTTTGAAGTTGTATTATACATTTTTTGATATTTGTGATATTTTGTTAGAATACCTCCGAAGCAAATTCAGCCATATTATAAATAAACCGTGCACGTCATCGAATGGATGGCTCAATAATTTACCGGGAATCGTCTTATTCATGTTTCGTTTTTAAGGAAAGAAATATTTCTAGTTTCGGTGTGTCCGTCCGTCAGTGTTATTCATGTTCGGTGATTTCCTGCTGCTGGAAAAAAATGGATCAGAGAATTGCATAAAATTTTGTGTGAAAGATGAAATTAAGTGCTCAAAAACACTTCAAATGTTGACGGTGGCATACGGTGATTGTACTCTGAGTAAAAAAAATGCTTACAATGGTATCAACTTTTCAAGGACGGTCGAGAAGACGACGCTTGTCCTGAACGTTTCAGCGCATCAACAACCGATGAAAATGTTGAGAAAGTGAAGAAAATCGCTATTAGAGAAGTTACTGAAGATGTTTGCATATCGGTTGACTCACGCTATGCAATTTTTGCGAAAATTTTGGGCATGAGGTGGGCAGCAGCAATTTTGACGTAAAAACAATTGGTTAAAAACAATACCGTAATCATGGCTCAGTCACCGTGTTCACCAGAATTGGTCTTTTGTGACTTTTTCTGTTCCCAAGACTGAAGACATCCATGAAGGGCGGCGTTTTGCTACGATTGAGGAGATACAAAGCGAATCGCTGAGAAAACTCAATGACGTACCAAAAAGGGCATAATACTTGGCATATTAGAAAAACGCTGGCACAAGTGTATTACATATGAGGGGACAAAATAGAAATTTATGAATAAACAAATAATTTTTGAGAAAAATGAACCTTTTGAAAAAACCTCGTATTCCGTATGATATCCACCCACAAAGATAGGATTTCATTTCTATTTTTACGAATGGTGGCTACTGGCTATTTGTTGTTGCTTGATTTTTATAGCAAATTGAAGAGCCGACCGCCACCCAGAAAGTCTAGGTTCGATTTCCGGACGGGACACCTCGTATTTTTTACGGCACCACCACTTTCGAGTTGCTGACAACACTCAAAGTGTATCAATTGTCTATGCAAAGCTTCTGAAATCGCGCCGTTCGGAGTCGGCAAAAAACTGTAGTTCGCTTCTACTTGTGAGAGAACAGTAGCACGCACAACACGAGTAGTTGTTGTAAAAGCTGGGCCCTGGTTCCTTCTGGGCTGTAGTGCCACTCAATTATTATTGTTGATAAGAAGGGAATAAGTTGTCACACGTTTAAATCTTTGAGTAGGAGGAGGGCAAATTAAACAATAAAATAAATTCACTCATATTCTATACCACTTTTTCTCCTTATTTTACTTCTGAATATACCTCACATTGCTAACATACCACGTTTCAGCAGCGATCCATAATTTCAAATGATATTTGGCTCGAGATTTTTGAGATTTAATTGCATTTTTATTAATAATTATCAAAATATTTTACGGACTAGACAAACAAAAAACGCTTAAAACTAGCTTAACTAAACAATTAATTTATAACTTACTGGCCTTTCTCGGGCACTATAAGTTAACCTAAACTTAACGCAATGTCTTTCAACGTCTCAACAATAGATTTTTCTCTCTTTCTATAGAGCTTTACGTAAACTAAGAAATCATATTTGGCTCGTTTTGATGGTATGTGTTTTTTAAATGGCAATGTAAAATGAAATGGTAAAAAATTACCACCGCAATCCGATATTTTCAACCAATTATCAAAAATTTAACAAATTGTGGACAGTTTATCTCTTTTTCTCAAAATAGATTTTTTTTTTTTGAGAATTCGAAACGTCTTAGCGCCAAAGTTGATGCTTGTCGTTCCAAAGTTCAACATTTCTGCTATATTGCGAATATTTTTTTTTTTTTTTAACAGTGACACATATTTTGCCTGCATAACGGCATCTGCTTTAAAATATTGGTCAATATATTTAAAATCAGAATCATCTTTGTCGTAATTGTTGTCGCTATGTGATTCGTCGTCACTTGCCACATAGTCATTGTCACTATCAGATCGGAATCACAACTAACATGACTCTCGGCCTCATGAAAAAAAATGTATCTATTTAATATTTTCCAAACCAACTAAAGACGCGTCTCTCCACAGTAAACGATGCAGAAGCATTTCACATGGGGGTAGTGTGTCAATCTGACGTACAGGAACCTATTAGGAAAACTAGACAGCTTTTCGGCGCTGTCTTTACTAAATGTAGATTTCGAAAACACAAATTATAAGCACGACTTTTAACTGGAAATAATGGCAACTTGAAGTTCAAAAGTGGGTCAAATTGACCCAAGGAACCGATGAAGGTTAATAAGCGCTGGGTTCAGATCTGGCCCTACAATGCTTGGATCTGGAGTCGCGTGTGTTAAATTTACATGTAAGCAAATTGCGAACATTGCAGTAATATAAGAAACAAAATTATATCCATGTGCGATTGTACGATTTAAATGCTTGAATGTTTGCTTTCATTGTTTGAGTGTTCCTGATATTTGACTGACTCTAGGACATTGTTATAAATCCAATTCCAATTAGGACGATACGAATAAGGCAACATATGTATGTTATTCCTTTCAGCATCAAAAAGAAATAAGCGCGTGTCTGGTTTATATTATATTCATCCTTTTAGCGTTTGTAGAAATTCAATTTGCTAACGGAGGGTGTTATCCTTTAGAAGTTTTATAGAAAACAAAGGCAATTGAAAATTTCGCAAAGCAATTGTCATTTGTCACCACCAACCCGTGAATAAGACTTCTATTCTCCTTTGACGACAGATATCCACCCGTATATACATTCCTAACGCTAATTCTATCTGCGAAATTTAAAGTATTAAAATTGTATACCGATGTTTGTACTGAAAATGATAAAAGCTCCAGAGCAAGGATTTTTGCCTACGCCGTCAACCTTGTTCATTTTGTACAAATACCAGAAGGGACAGGCTCATACACAATACAAATTAGCACCAGGATTTCAACTGGTGAATGGAAGGGAGAAAAGGGTAGCGCGAAACGTGACCTTATTAAAAATAGCCTACGGCTAAAAGGATTTCGAATAATTAAAAAATTACAAAATTTAATTAACGCGCTTAATTGCGTTCGCAATCTGAACACTAATGGAAGCCAGGGGAAGCAGGTTACAGATTCACTATCAACATCACCACCTCCAGTTCGCTGCTGTCATATTATAAATGGTTGACGTTTTGTAACTTTGAACCAGCTCCCTTCTTTGCAAATTTATGAATACAATAAAACTCTTTCCTTTTTGTCCTTTGTTTCGGGGGCGAAAAAAGTAAGTAATTCTCTGCTTCAGGGTATTGGTCAATAAAATAGTTACACAACCTTCTGTGTCAAATGGGTTTGTGTTTTTAAATTACATTTGTTTTTGCTTTTTAAATTTTTAATTTAAAACTGTGTGGACCACATTTCCAAATTAAATTTTGTTCTTGAGGTGCCATTCGATCTTATTTGTTATAGACACAGAGCGCACACCCTTATTTATGTTGCCTGTGGATGACATTATGTTTGCAAGGGTTTAGGTTTACACATTTTTTCCAAGGTATTTTTTTTAGACAACAGGGTAGTCTGTTGCTTGTTACATAAAAAATAAGTTCTAAACTCAGCTTTCATTGATTTGGAATGTTTTTACAGAATCACTCATCTTGATTCGCTAACATCCCTCAAATAGTAGTTATTGTCCATGAAGCGCTTTTCAAATTGGGATTAAACTGTAGGGGTCAGCTCGTTAGAGTGTTGAATAAGCTAGAACCTGGTACCTTGATGTCCGTACCGTAGTACTTTTTATCTACTGAAAACTTTCAATGTAGGTACAACTGAAGGGTGGAAAATGTGCAAAATTTTCCATACCATTGCATTTTTAGTAGTAATGTGCAAATGCAACAAAATCAATAGCAATGGTGGCTAATATTTTGATGGAAGGAATAATGGAATAATCATGCGTCACATACCATATTGAATTTTGTGTAGAACACAAAGTATTTTTTTCCGGCGTATTATAATTTTATAAGTAATAACAAATATTACCATTAATTACGAGTTACAATAACTTTCACTGGCTGCCTCGGTCAGCTTCACAGTATCCTGTTCTGTTACTCTAATTTTCCGAGAACTTGTTGATGAGTTTTTGTTGTAGTACATTGATTTCTTGGACAATATCGGCCTTAAACTCTTGAACCCGTTCCGGATTGTAGACATGATATCGGTATATCACGCACTTCAGAAAAGTCACAACTCCATGGCGGCCAATTCATATCGCCACGATTTGAGATTTTTTCCCACTAAGGTTTTTTTTTCACGACACCACCTCTTTCGAGTTGCTGACAACGCTCAAAGAGTATCATTTGTCTAGGAAAAGCTTCTCAAATCTCGCCGTTCGGAGTCGGCAAAAAATTGTAGATCCCCTTTGCTCGTGAAAGAACAGTAGCACCCACAACATGAGTAGTTCTTGTAGAAGCTAGGCCCTAGTTCGTTGTGGGCTGTAGTGTCACTCAATTATTGTTATTATTATTTAGGTTACATCTGTCGCCATCCTGCACCATAGGTCTTCCAACTCAACTTCAGGAAAAAAAATTGTCGTTTACAGGGTCTTATAACTCTCACCCACCGTTGACAAGCGTTTTGAGGAACACTTTTCCAATGATACAACCACTCCACAATTCGTTGGTCGATGTAGATACATCGGCTTCGTGACAATGATGTGCAATGTCTCCGAGCCTTAGATGAAGACGTCGGACCTCGTCAAAAAAGATGATTTTTCTTTGTTACTTTCAATGTGCTTTAAGGCCCAAGCTGCAAAGTGATAATAAAGAGGATACTCGAGCGCTTGATATTAACTGAGTCTCACACTCTCAGTCAGAGCAGCAACATTCTCATCTGTTTTCAAAAATCGTTCGATATCGTTGTAATCTACAAGGAATTCGGAGGCATTTCCTTTCTGTCTAACATTTCTTTAAAAACGATGAAGTTTATCAAAATCTTGGTATACTAAAGGTATTCCTCCTTTTCTTTATTATTGCTTCCATTTTTATGGTTAAGTTTCATTATTGGTTTAACATTAAAATTGCTTACGAAACATTTCTACGACAATTATTTGTTCCTGCTCAAATCGATTACCCCACAGTTGTGTGGCATGTCCTGGACAAATTCAACATATACAATAACATCTCCACGTCACTCTGCCTTAGGTCAGCTAAGTTAGTCGGCCTGTCGATGTTCTTTCTCCACAGTCTGAACTGCATATCTTACTTGTAGGTTTCCATAAAACCATATCTCTGTGTAAGCTAGAGATAACTTCGGTAAAATATTGTTATGCAGCTATTAAATATCTATCTATCTATCTTCTCCACTGTCCAGTTTGCAGTTTGATAGTGGTCGATCGCGACTGCGGTTTCAGGGAAACGGCGTTCAATTCAAACAGCGCGGATATAAGATCGGCACCATAACTGCTGCTGTCACTTTAATCAGTTTACCGTCAGTTTGTCCGGGCCGGGGGTTCTGTGTCTGTGGAGTTTGCAAATTGTGAGCTCAATTTCGGAGTAAGTCTGTAGGGGGTGTGGTGAGAACTTTTATGTGTTTACAATAAATGTGTAAACGGGATGTACGATTCCTCTTCAATCCGTGGTGACTTAGCGAAGACTTCCTTTTACCATCTTGTTATTTTGTAGACAAGATGTTTTCATGTTTGCTCCTCATTGATGCCGGGGATGTTAATTAATTGCTCCACGAAGAGAAAAAATACTCAACGCACATGTCGTTATTTACAAGTGTGAAGCTCAATAACCTTCCACTAGTGAGATTACAATAGCAGGCACGAGTAGTTGAAGCAGAAGATAGGCCCTGGTCGTCTGTGGGCTGCAGTTCCACTCAGTAATGATTATTAAATCATATTTCGTCTAACTAATCTTTAATCACAATAGTATAGTTCGTTTTTAGAATTATGGGGAGATTTTCTGTTTCCTTAAAAACGGAGTCTTCTATTTCAAGTTTGATGTGCTTAATCAAATTAGTGATCAGATTACTCAATGGAGTAATCATTGGTTATTGTGTCATTGGCACACACTCTGCAACGTCAGCTGTCGTAGCTGCAAAGATGAAAAGGCAGGAAGAAGAGGCAATCATCCCCCTCTCCTTTGGTCGTATGAATTCCTCCTAAGATAAAGAATAACCCTTTTTTGGCGGCCAAACTTCTACACAGCTCTGAGTGAAATGAGCGAGAGGAATACGCTTGAGACAAATCGCCTTACTTGGCCTATGTGCGGTTGTAACACGCACAACCTGTTACTTCTACCAACTCATAAGTACAGTACATGTCGTTAAAAAATATAGGCCAAATCGCCAAGTTATATACCTTCTTATTACCTATGTATTTTCAAAGGAAATGCTCGTCCAAGTGAAACTGTAAGCTTTCTACATTTTATGAAGGAAATTTATTTTAAATCAAATAGTCAGTTCAAGAAGGGTGTCTTCACGTGTCACACATTAAGCCAATATATAAGGCTAACTTATGTAAAGTTTTAGTTTTAGTCCTTGCCAGTCTCAAATCAGAATTTCTTAATTTCTGTCCAACAATTTCAGTGCCCATCCCTCAGTCTCATTCACAATTCTGGTCAACATATATATTTGATTTCTCTAGAAAAGCGAATGTCTTAAGTAAACGTGGATTTTACTATAAAAATTACCCTAATGCCACTAAAAAAGTTTTGAGACTTCGTGAACATTCTGCTTACGCAGTATCAACTTTATAATTCAAAAATAAAATACTATATATCTCCATATTCTCTCACTGATATCCATTTTGACCTCTCCAATTCAACCAGACGAAACCTTACCCCACCTACAAAGTTCGCCATGTGCAATAAGATTAGCGTTAATACCAGCAGAGAAGGGTATCTTTAATTCTCAAGTTAAATTGGCTACGCAAAAAGAAAAACGCAACACATCACTCTTCCAATCGACCTTGCCACTCCTAATCATAAAGCTCGATTGCCACAAGCCAAGACTTAAATTTTAAATCCGTGAACGTAGATATATACACTTTAATGCGTATACTTGAGTACATACTTTGCATGGATCTGAAGAACTCAAACCGGCACGAGCATCATCGCCGGGCACTTTTTTTTCTCTTCATCGATACACCCTATTTATGAATTCATATCACAATTTCATAATCTCTCCCGCCAATCTCTTCGAAGTCTTACACTGACCTAAAAGCTCCAATCGACGATACTCACCACCAGCACTTAGACTAAAGTCACCACTTATGCTAGGCTTTCGTACTTAATATGATGATCTCGAAATTACCACTCAGTTGTTCAACTGAGCAAACACTCTGCAATTTAACCAGGTTTATCCAAATAAACAAAACTGAACCGACGCCTCAACCACCAACGCCGCCACCAACACTAGCCCACCGTCATCGCGTTGAAACGGACAGAAAAAAGAAAAATACCGAAATTCCTCATCGTCTTGGCAAATTCACTCTCCCATCCCTTGCATAATAATTATCTCTTGTTACTCTTTCTCCAGCGGAAAGTAAAAAACTATGAGGCCAGAAAAAATACTTTTAATTGCCAGTTGAACCCTAATCTGCTTTAGCTGGCCGCAAGTGCTTTCAAAGTATCTTCAGGTGCTCTTGCTCGTTTCGTCAAGTGCTTTGAAAGCTACTGAGTGGCCGGCCGCCATGTAACTTGGTAAACAAGACATTCTAATTGTGGGCAGTTCTCAAGCCCTCGGTTAGCGGCGGCACGGTAAGCAACTGACCTCGAAAGAAGAGAGAAAACGTTTGCCTTTAAGTGTATTCGTAAATTTAGCTATTTTTATTTCACTCATTCAGTTTGATGTTTTGGATATGAGAGGGGGGTAGGTTGGGTATGTTGGGTATGTACGCTTAACAATCACATTTTTCGTTTCGGTTTCGGTTTCGCAAGGAGACTGGATCTCATCCCCATATTGCACTCTTCCATTTTAGTGTAGCTGCTGCTCCTGGGGCGCCACTTCTCCTTGATTGAGGCTGTTACTTGTGTCGCTCGCACTTTTTGCGAGAGCACTCCTTGCGGCGGCTGCACCAAAGGCCTCAATCACTTCACTATCGTCCTCGGCTTGCGCGTTATTTTGGTTTTCGATTCCCGACTGGGGTATTTCTTCTGGAACCTGTTGTGCTGGCTCGATCGCGGCTTCCTCAATTGGCTGCTCCACTGCAACTGGCTCTTTGGCAGGCTCCAACGCCGGTGCTGGGGCAATTGGAACAGCGGGAGCCGCTGGCGCTGGCGGCACTGGAAGGTACTGTGTGTTTGGGTATTGGATGCTAATTGGGGGAGCAAGTCCAACGATTGGCTCCCGATGAACAATAGCGTTAAATCCATTTATATCGTCGGCAGTGTAGGTAACAGTGCGCTTATATCCGTCAGAGTCTATCAGGCTGTAGGATCCTTCAACGTTACCCCCGTCGCGAGATTCCCTCTGGCTCTTTATGTCACCGGTCAGAGTGTCATGCACTCCATACGAAAAGTCGTACTTTGCTGGTGCAGAGAGGTATTCTACTTGACGAACGACAGGAACGGCCGGGGGTGCTGTTGCCAGAGCAACCGGTGCAATGGGTGCGACGGGCGCAACTGGTGTCGCCACAGGCGCCGCTGCATGGTAGATGGCGGGCTGCTGCACGTATGCAATTGGTTGCTGATGGTAAATTGGACTGTAGTCGTATGCATAGAGCGAGGCTGTGCTGCAGGCAATCAAGCAAAGGACACCAAAAACCTAACAGAAAAATGTTCCAAAACTTAATTGTTAGCTGTGAGGCTATGATGACGCACTTACTCGAATGGCCATTATTGCGATGTGGATTGGGTTCGCCGCAACAAAATAGTTTTTCGAATGATGCTTGGTCAAACTGTGAAGGCGGATTTTATACCCCCATTCGTCGAATTGGCAAACGGGACAGGCGAATTCGTTTGCACTAACACAAGCGAAACACCAAAGGCAGAGCCAGTTTGGTGACAAGTTGTTTTTCTTTTGTTTTCTCCTCCTTATCACATTGTCTTTGTGTGCCAATTGTTTTGTGTTCAAAAAGTTCAACGCTTGCTCGTTGCCGCCATATAATCCAATCATCCATGGTACGTGAGTGACTAGTTTCGCCTAAAACTTATTACGGTCTCGACTCTGCAGTCAGTGGTTCTGCTTTGTGTGAGATGAAACCGCCACTTTGCTGGGCGCCAGACTCTGTTGGCGACGGATGAAACCAAGTGTACTCGTGTGTTAACGTGTGTGTGTGTCGGTCCGGATTGGAATTGAAATAGATTGGCCGCTGGACTAATTGCATTGTTTACTATTGCGTAAGATCATGTTCGGAACCTTTAAAGAGTTGACATTGTATCATTGTCAGCACGTTCAAGTTCATTGAGCGACGCGAAAAAGAATAGGCGGCGAAGCATGTTACGAACGAACCCGCCCATGAAGCAACGACGATAATGAAGAAAACGCACATTTCTGTTATTCTTCACCACCACCCTCAATAAAAACTGTACGACACTGTCATGAAAATTAAATCAAAATGAGTTGAGTTTATCTTAGCCGATTCGTTCAGGTCCGTATTTGTTGTTAAAGATCTGAAGCGTGACGTTAAGGCCGGACGTAGAGTTTACAAGTGTGATTTTATAAATGTGTGTGTGTGAGAATTGAATTTGAGCTGAATTTGCCCACATTATATTTTGGGACCTTCGAAAAGTGTACATCTTGGGAAACCTCGCTGCACATGGATGTAATGAGGCATATTTTGACAAGGACGATACTATATATACGGCGGCTATTCGCTGGACTTTATATTGAGATCATATTGTTCATTAAGAGAAGGTGGGTCGTGGAGCCGGTTGGAAAGATTGTTTTGTTTCAGGAGCAATGTGGCTTTGTAGTTAGTAAACGCAGTCAAGTAGTTAGTAAACGCAGTTAAGTAGTTAGTAAACGCAGTCAAGTAGTTAGTAAACGCAGTCCAAGCGAGTATTTTAGTATTCTATCACTGGAATATTATTGAGGGATTTTAAGTCATTTGTACAGACATACTCAACGAAAATATCTTTGCTAAAGAAAAATGTTTAATCGTCTTTAGTAAAGATTGTCGCAAAAATCAGACTTTGTGGCCATTCAGGATTCTAAGCCGCCTTACAATGTGGAAGCAAGCAGTTTAGCACGAACACTAGATAGCGGGGTTCCATGTTACATATATCATCAAAAATGATAACAAATAAGCAAATTTTCCATCGTGGAAAGAATTATGGAAAGTCGACGATACTAAGAGAAACTCCTGAAAACGAAGTCATCATCGATTTGTTGCTGTCAAAAAAAATTGTCAGAAAAATTGAAACTCTGAAAAATATGTTTACAATAAAGTCAGATTGTCGTGATTCCATTGGTCATTTAAAGTTAAAGGCCAGGTTTATTTCAAGACTTTATAAAAACCTACAAGCCCTACAAGTACAGAAAAAGCTGTTCAAACTTTTTTTTTCAATTTTTTATATATTGAGTTGTCAATTTTCTAGTACTTATATTTTTTTGAATTAATAAGCATTTTCTCAAACTCATGACTGTTGAGCAAACCCGATGCATAATGTGCTTTTTTTGTTATGGGATGCGCCATGGAATGTGGTTATCTTCAGCAGATACTAGCAGTCCGAGCTGCCAGCATTCACAACCCAAGATACTCGAATACGGGCAAACATCTGCACAATTACATCGCGGAGCTGGTTAGCGACTCACGCCCTGAATTGGAGGGAAGTACTTTCTGCTTCAGCCTGTCTTAGTTTTGAATGAACTTTCACAATAAATAGGCATACCTCATCCAGTGCTTTACAGATCTCATCATTTTATAATTTTGGCTTGTTGCCGGTGCGCGGTTTTTCGGTGTTACACCCTCATTAGCTCGCCTGAAAGAATGTCGTACAATACAGCCCATAAGGGACCAAGAACCAGGCTAGCCGACTGCGACCGGCGTTATCTGAGAAGCTTTTTTTTAGCAATTAGTTCCCTTTGAGTTTTGTCAGCAATTCGAAAGAGGTTTTGCTGCGAAATATGTGAACTATTCGAACCTGAGATCTTCGGCTTGTAAGTCGACGTACTAACCCACTAAGCCCGCGCGCTTCTTCCATTTTATGGTCAGTTTAATCGACCCACTGAAGCGGCTATTCGGGCTATAGTGACTGAATTTCGCGACAAATTTACATTGTTGGACATTAAACCACCAACACGCTTACGTAGAGTGCGAACTGAAGAAAATATCGCAACTGTATCGGCCAGTGTTAATGATGACCATTAATTATCGATTTTTCGCCGTTCGCAGCAATTGGCCCTCTGTTACTCAACAACGTGGAAAATTTTGAGGAACGATTTAGGTGTGATGCCTTACATGCTGATGCAAGAATTGAAGCTGAATAACCACAATGTAAAATTGCTGGTAAAATTGCTCTTGGAAAGTTGGCCGAAGATCCACAGAATTGTGTTCAGCCACGAAGCTCATTTTTGGCTCAATGGGTACTTAAATAAGCAGAATTGTCGATTTTGCAGCAAATATCAGCCGGAGCATTGCAGGAGCTACCAATGCATACAGAAAAAGTCACAGTTTGATGCGGTTATGGGCTGTTGGCATCAGTGGAACGTACTTCTTCCAAGATGACGCGAATCGTTACGTAACTGTGAATAGTGAGCGCTACCGTGAGATGATATCTAACTTTTTTTTCTAAAATAAAAGAGCTTGACTTGCAGGCCATGTGGTTTCAGCAAAACGGTGCCACATGCCACACAGCACGCCCAACAATGGACTTATTGAGAGCCGAGTTCGGTGAACATTTTATTTCACGTTCGGGACCGGTCAATTGGCCGCTTAGATCGTGCGATTTAACGCCTTTAGACTAATTTTTGTGGGGCTATGTTAAAGCTCATGTCTATACAGACAAGTCCGCTTCAATTGACGCATTGGAAGACAACATTGAAGCAGAGTATGCCAAGTTTGGACTAAGCGGATGGACCATTTGAGGCGTAATCCAATTGCATGAAATAATCTTCAAACATTAAATTATATGGACCGTACTATCGATTCAAATAAAGATTTCATGCATTTTTCTGAATTTTATGTGTTTTGTTTTTGAAAAACTTTCCTATAGCTTTTAAAAAATCATCAAGTAAACAGGGGATGTGTGCAATTTAGAAAAGCCTTCAGTCATACAAATCGGTCAAAGTTTACTGCCGACATTTGATGTTTGTTTTTTTTAAATATTTTCTCTATTGTTAACAAAGATGAGCATTTCATTTTAAAGTTTGTTTTCTCTCTGGTATATTGGAACATAAAAACGAGCCAAAAACCAGGAGCTACTTTGTACCAACAACTTGGACATATTTTTTAGAATATAAGTGATCACTGACCCGGAAAACTTATCAAAATTTGTATCTTGATGAATTAAAAGAAATTGAAGACTAGACAGAGAATGCGGATGTAATTAGGATTAACCATATTTAAGGCTTTAGAATGATATAGATGGTGAAGTCTGCATAACTGCCATAAATAATTCATCTGCAAATTAGAAGTTACATTAGTGGATAATTTTAATTTGGCTTGTCCGTTTTACATGCATAGCGAGTCCGACTTCATGCAGAAAATGGGTTTGTTGTTTGTCTTTAAATATCTGTAGTAATAAATGGATGAATAAATAAAACTTCAACTGTTTATGCTGTTTTGATGCAATTAGTAATGTTTCCACAAAAAAAATTGTATCTAAAACAAATAACTCTAGAAGAACATGACCAACATTCATTTCCACAAAATATAAATATATATTTATTTTATTTAATATATATTTATATATTATATATTTATATTATATTATATTTGTGAATAAAAAATATACAATATAAGTAAATACAAAATAAATCTCGTTGAAGTATTTAATTAAATAATATGTCTAAAGTATTATTAAGTATGTGTAAATCATAATCTTGAATGGCTCTTTTAATGTTTGCATGTAAAGCGAAGATTATTTTACAGTCTATATAAAATTAAGTGGATTCAAAAATAAAGCGTGCTTTGTCGTAAAATAACAATTGACATGATCAATGAGTCTTCTATTCAATCTTCCAACGTGCTTCGAATAGTTAATAACACAGCTCATGTCGCACAGCACAGCAAAGCAAAGAATTGATGTGTCTGGAACACCCAAGATAAAGTGCCTTCATGTGAGTGAAATTATCCGACACTCCAGACAAATAAATGATGGGAGCAATATTCAAATTTGCATTACAACAATAAAGTTAACGTTGGACGGTCTAGGAATTTCAAAAATGTAAGCTGCATGTGTAGGCACACCATTCCATTACATAGGCTTCTGCCTGAAGAGTTTTATGAAGCATTGACTTTTGGGAAACTTAAGGTGAATTTTAAAATTTTGTATATAAACAACAAAAAAAAAAAAAATGAAAAAAAAATGTATCACGGCGTATTAGATATATATGTAAAGCATATAAATAACACATACGCCCTGGTGCACGCGTCCGTATATTTTTACGGACATAGTTAAGCTTAGTGTAAATAGTTAAGTAGAGTTAAGTTTTAGGTTAATTTAATTGTATATAGTTATAAGTCTTAGGTGGTAGGTAGATTTTAGATTTATTTTTAAGTTAGGTTAAGAAGAAAGAAAAACCAGGAATTAAAAGTTTTTCCAAATTTTCTTGGAGGAATTATAAACAAAAAAAAAATGTAATTAAATTTTAAATTTGCAAAATATAAGAGGCCGAAAGGCGTAATAAAAAAAATCCTAGATTAGCTTAGAGTACTCGCAAAGAGTCAGTAAGTTAGAATTAAGATCAGCAGATTGTATGTGTAAGCTAGTATTAAGTATTTTTGTCTAGCAAGTAAGTAAACTAGAATGAATTAATAAAAATGCATTTAAATCTAATCTAATCTTAAAATTTTGTATACTGCGTACATTCGATTAACCACTTTTTTTATTTCGTTATGTTGTGAGAGGCATAATAATTTTTTTTAGTATAATGTTTTGCGTGTTGGCGGTTTCCTGCTGTCGAATAAAATGGGTCCAAGAATTTGCATTTAATTTTGTGTGAAAAATTGAACTAATTGCTCAAAAACACTTGAAATGTTGACAGTGTCATACGGTTAGTGTTAACTGGGTCAAAAAAATGTTTACAAGTGGCACAAGCTTTTCAAAGAAGGTCGAGAGTATGTGAATGACGACGCTCGCCGAGGAGGCCTCAACACATCAACGACCGTAGAGAATGTTGAGAAAGTTAAGAAAATATAGAGAATCTTTCAATCACTTAGAGAAATTGCTTAAAATGTGAGTATATCGGTTGGGTAATGCCATGCAATTTTTTCGGAAAGGTTGTGGCAACGAAGTTTGTTCTAAAATTGCTGAATTTCGAACAATAAAATGTCGCATGAGCATCGTTCAAGAATTATTGAATGACGTAAACGGCGATCCAGATTTGCTTAAAAGGGTCATAACTGGTAACAAATCGTGGTCATGAAAGGACGTCGTTTTGCGACGATTGAGGATATAAAAATCGAGTCACTGAGAGAGCTCCAGAGCAATGTGCATATCACAACTGCTTCAAGGGTTGGAAAAAATTCTGGCACAAGGGCATTATATCTAAGGGGGACTACTTTCAGTAGAACAATATAGAAGAGGAAAATTTGAACTTGAACGTTTTCAACAAGATGGTGTCACAAACTAAAACGAGCTCACTTTACAATCGATGTATTGAAAAGTAAGTATGGTGAGCGTGTTATCCCAAGAAATGAGCCAATTGATTTGTTGCCTCCTTTGTATGTTTTAATACCGCCTGACTATTATCTTTGGGACTATGTTAGGGCATTGGCTTATGGCAATAAGCCGACGACGTTGCAAGAGTTCAGAGCCAACATTAAATTCGAATAAACGTCACGATAACGATAATAAAGTTTTTGAAAAAATCCGAATGATTGGCGTCTTATTTAGGAATAGTAAGAAGAAGAGTAGAAGTTGTCTAATCCTTATTGGAAACCAGGAAAGCAAACGTTTTCACCGTTCGTACATTTTGAAACAGGGCTTCCTGTATTCTATTCAAGCGTGTACTGAAGCGATCTTGTTTCACCCATTTCCAGTACTTTTATGATATCTTCAAAATTCAGCTTGGTTGTCTCAAGAAACGATCTTGGCACTGCGGTTTCTAAGTGTCGAATATAGTTCGTTCTACTTCCTAGGATTTTAATATAAATATCCCCAAACTCAAGCACCATAGAGTACAATCCCAAGAGAGAACCCAACGAATGGTAACCGATACTTCGGTTTGTCGAAACAACTGGGCTTAGGACTCCTGACTCGAATAACCAAAATTATACTCTACAAAACACTTTGCGAAACTAGCTACATATATGGAACTGTAAGTTTTTAGTTTAGTTTAAAAGGCATTTTTTTTATTATTTATCTAATGGTATTTTAAAACTAGGTATAAAACGCTTAACCTAGGTACGACAGAAAAATCGTATAACTACTTACTGGCTCTATGCGGGCGCTCTAAGCTAAACTATTGATATATTTGTTTTGTTTTTGCCTTTCGGCGTCATTGCTAGTTATTTTTTTTTTTAATAAAACCTATTATTTATTTTGTGAAACTAAGAAAACGTTTTTTTAAAAAACTTAGCTATCTATGGAATTTCTATGGAATATATGGAACTGTAATCTGCAGAGCTTATTCTCGGTGGTCTCGGCAGAAAAATTCTATGTCGAACAAATGGACTTGTCTGCGAAAAAGATGTATAGAGAAAAAGAAAAAACCAAGCTGTACAAAAATGTAGATATACTTCGGGAAAAGAGGTGCAATGAATGCACTGGTTTAGCCACATCGGGCTCTTGATCATCAATGATCCACCAAAAAGTTTCTTCTAATCCGAGCCTCTCGGTTCGAGAAGGAGAGGAAGATCAGCATAAAGACCGAGACTGAGCCGACGGCTTTGACGATTGGAAGCAGCGTACCTTGTACAGTCAACAATGGAAGGCAGTAATATCATAGGCACCCTCCATGGGCTGTCGGCCTGATATGTAAGCAAGTAACTGCTCACAATATACTATACTATTAGATATGTTAGTTCAAGCATTGGCTTCACAAAAAGGGGTCATTTTTGCCGCAACCAGTTCGCATTGAGAGTGTCTTATCATCTCGTTAAGTTTTAAAATTGAAAAAAAGAAATATTATTTTTGTGTCTTTTTGTTAACAGATTAATGAAAATCAAATTCCAAATTCCCTATACAAAATGCTCTGGTATACATCATAGGCCACAGTTGTACGAAATCCACTCCTGGTCCGTCAACACTTCATTGAGCACAGTGGCACAGTGCACATTGTTATGATTGAACCTCACCTCAGAGGAGTTACCTTGAGTTCTGGTTTCACCGCTGTTTGTCAGAATTGCGGTGGGGTGGTGCATGAATATAGATTAATTGATATTTTGAGGAATTACTTCAAATGAAATTATGAACCGACGAGATCACCGTTTCAGTGATTCAGCGATTGAACTGTGGTGACAATTGCTTCTCCCATTTTGCGGTTCCCTCTTGTTCACTAAACCTGATTTTTGGCATGTGGTTATTGTGTGAGAACAATGCGTTCAATTACCTCGAGTCTCATTGTGGGATGGAGAATATTGAACGGATTTCGGTGACATGAAATAAAAAGAAAAAGATTCGGAGTCAAATAGAGATCAAGAACGCGGAAAGCAAATGAGTGCTGACGGTATCAACATCCTGTTTTAGATTGTCGTTTCGATTTGTCTTTCTTTCCAAATTCGATTATGTGTTGGATAGGTTGTTTGTCATGACAATAATATTATTGACGTATCGAACTAGAGTTTTGTTGTTAGAATATTAATCAAGTTATGGAACCAATTGTATGCTTATATCAAATTTCACTGTACTATTATTTCAGTTTATATTCATGTATTTTTGTAATGAAATTGTGAGCAAACTCAAGCTTGTTCATGATTTGAATTAATTTATTGCTGAATTTAACGACGTATAAATTAAGTTCGAAGCTGGAGTACATCAATCTAAGAACATAGATACATTTTATATATTGGTGTCCATATATCTGCAAGCACTAATCTGATTGTGTCAACCGAACACTTGTTTCTCAGGCTTCAAATTTTGAGAACACAGATGTGTGAGTCGTTGCTCGTATTAAAAGTTATATGATGATTTGAATATGAGTCAAATATATTTCTTTAAAAAAATATATTTGTTTTCAGTGTAAATGATATCAGTGAACCTTGTGCCCAGAAGAGGTTTGATCGATTAAAAATCGAAAATTTCGATATAAAGCTTATAGCGCAAATTGATAATTGAAAAATTGGATAAAATTTTGCAACTAATGAAGGAAGAACGATGCGAATGCTGTCAGGTGACTGAGAAGGCTGTAAGCATTAAGTATATGATAGTTTGGAATCATTTAAAATGAGCAGGCTTCTCAAAGTTACATTCTCCTAAAATACAGTGAAAAGGAAAACGGGCCATAAAATATAAATTAAATACAAGAAGCAAGCGATCGTGGTCCTAAAAAAGATCCAAGAATTACAGCTTAAAACGCACCACCGATTCATCGATTTTAAGGCCGCATATGACAGCGTGCATAGAGACGAGCTATACAGTGCCTTCTCTAGTTTTGGCATTCCTACCAAATTCATCAGATTGTGTAGGATGGCAATGGAGAATTTTCGATGCTCCGTCAAGTTCGGTAAAGAACTCACCGAGACCTTTAATGCTAGAAAAAATTGTTATGTGACCTTTACAACATCATTCTTAAGAAGATCGTTGATAACGCACAAGTCAACACCAGAGGTGTGCGATCAGTCAAAAGTACGTTCTGTGAGATTACGCCAAACATAGCGAGCGATTAATGAGACGTTTGTTGGCATTGAAGCGGAAGCGGCTAAAATGGGTGTGGCGATTAATGAGGGCAAGACGAAGTACATGCTGTCATCAAGAACCGACACAACTTCGATGTCTTGGACAGAGCATACCACTAGGCAGCAGAAACTTCAAGTTAGTTGAGAACTTCGTGTACCTCGCCTCCGCGGTTAATAGGGACAACATTAACATCAGTATCAAAATCAAACGCAAAACCACTCTTGCCAATCGCTGTTTCTTTGGGTTCAAGAGGCAATTGAGTAATGAAGCTCTCTCTCAAAGGACTAAGCTTGCTTTATATAACACCTTGATCATCACAGTCCTACACTATGGCACGGAAACCTGGACGTTACTAAAAGGGGATGAGGAAGCCCCTAGTCTTTTCAACAGAAAAGTACAGCATTTGATTTTTGGTGCTGTTTACGTTGATTGCGTCTGAAGGAGAAGATCTGATCTGACAAACCTTAATGGGCGTATGGCGACATGCGCCTAGTCAGGCGTCCTCGGATACAACGCTTAAGATGGCTAGGTCATGTATAACATATGGGCATAACCGCTTCGACCCGAAAAGTCTTCGAATCCGTGCCATTGGGACAACGCAATAGAGGGCAGCCTACGTTGAGATGGTGCGCACAAGTGGAGAGGGACCTCAACCAACTTGGGGTGCACAACTGGTGGTAGCTGGCAAGAGATCGCGATCCAGGTCCATCCCGGACTGTAGCACCATGGAAAGAAGAAGAGGCTATCATGGTTTAGAGCCCTTAAGCGCCCACAAAAGACTTCAAAGCCTGATTAGGCGCAATCAAGGTTTTGTCGAACATTTGGTGGGATTTTAATTATTGGTCAACAGTCAATTCGATCTTTTATTGTGCACAACTTGTCCCTTTGTATTAAGCAATCCAGAAAGAGAGAACAAAATTGAGCAACGAATATGTAGTTGTTTCTATCCCTATTTAGACCACTCACCTCTTTGGTGGCCTGGAACAAATTTTCGGAGCTTGTATGGGTAGTTTTGATAATTCCATCTTCCGTTTACCATTTCTATCGGTCTTTTATCTAAAATCTGAAATTGATGGTAAAAAATTGTATTACCACGACAATACGGCCGGTAAAAATCACTCGACCACAAATATCGCTCATAAGTCACCGTTAAAATTAGTCATTATGTACTTGCCTTTAAAAGAATGCATTTTTTTTTGTAAAATGTACCAAGACAACGGAGACTTTTTAAATTTCTAGTGGCTAAGTTACATAACTCGAACAAAAATCACTAACATCCTATTCATTTAAAAAGTAAAGGGTGATTTTTTAAAAGCTATAGGAAAGTTTTTAAAAAAACACATAAAATTCAGAAAAATGCATGAAATTTTTATTTAAATCGATAGTACGGTCCATATAATTTAACGTTTGGAGTTTAATAATAATAATAATTGAGTGGCACTACAGCCCACAAGAGACCAGGGTCGAACTTCTACAACAACTACTCGTGTTGTGCGTGCTACTGTTCTCTCACGAGTAGAAGGGACCTACAGTTTTTTGCCGATTCCGAACGGCGAGATTTGAGAAGCTTTTCATAGACAATTGATACTCTTTGAGTGTTGTCAGCAACTCGAAAGAGATGGTGCCGGGAAAAAAAAAGAGGTGTCCCGTCCGGGAATCGAACCTAGACTTTCTGCGCCGCGGTCGACGCACTTACCACTACGCCACGGCGACCACTATGTTATATATACATATAATGTTTGAAGTTTATTTTGTGCAATTGGATTGCGCCTCAAATGGTCCATCCGCTTAGTCCAATCTTGGCATACTCTTTCCAACATTTCGGCCGGTATCTAACGAATAAATGCTTCAATGTTGTCTTTCAATGCGTCAATTGAAGCGGACTTGCCTGTATAGACATGAGCTTTAACATAGCCCCACAAAAAATAGTCTAAAGGCGTTAAATCGCACGATCTAGGCGGCCAATTGACCGGTACCGAACGTGGAATAAAATGTTCTCCAGACTCGCCCCTCAATAAGTCCATTGTTGCGCGTGCTGTGTGGCATGTGGCATCGTCTTGTTGAAACCACATGTCATGCAAATAAAAGCAAAAAAAAAGTTGGATATCATCTCACGGTAGCGCTCACCATTCACAGTTACGTTACGATTCGCATCATCTTTTAAAAAGTATTTTGAAAGCAGTTCAAGTTTGGCTTTGGGAGAAAATTCAAATTTGCATCCATTAAAATGCGATGTTTCACTTTTGGACTGGATTACCGGTATCAATCGCTCTGCTTCCAAATTTTGATAAGGTTAGTGTTGAAATGGCTTCATCACACTTGAAGGCCTTAGCTTATACTAAAATATTAACTGCGGAGCTCAGGGAAGATTATTAAATTATTTAAAATATTACCCAATTGTAACTAAATCCCATTTTAAAGGCATATGAACGGTTCTGCTGACGCTTTCCTGGGCATGGTGTATAAAATGTCATTGCACCCTAACTCCATATTACTAGGTTCTCAGTAGTCTCTTACGCTATTTATCCTACCGAGCTCTTTATTCTCATTCCCATTGCCTTAACCTAATGATGTAGGAATCGAGTGACTGGGATAATAGCTCTGTCACAACTGTTACGAATAAGCATTAAATTCCCCCTGAGAAGATACTGCACATGGGTTCGAAATACCAAGTGCTGGATTCATGATCCTTCGATTGGGTATTTACAACAGTGAGCAGAACATGTCGCAAAATTTATATTTAAGTTTTGTCGGGGTTAGCTTTTATGTTGGCAGTGCTACCACTGAAACCTAGACCAATTTTAACGTGAAAATATTGTTTAGTGTTAATTTAACTTTAAACTATTTAAAATCTTGTGCTGGCATAATGTTACAAATGTTGCAGACGTCAAACAAGTAATAATACGACGAAAATGAAGCACGACTAAGGCGACTTTCAACATCAATTGATGACGAAGAAGGAATTAGCGTCGACCCTAATAATGTACTACTATTTAGAGGGAAAAGGGATTTAAATTTAAATTTTACCTGAATAATGATGTTTTATTTTATAAGTAGGTTAGTTTCCGATAGCCATACCTAGCCCAATATGTAGAAATCTCGGTCAATTGACGTGTTGTAGTCGCTTCAAATTGGCATAAGCTTTCTTTCATAGCAATTAGTTAAATTCTGAATAAAAAGATTAATCGGCGTTGCGATGGCTGATCAGCTTGATGTTAAGCCAAAAACTTAGCGAGTTCTTTGGCCGTTTTGTTTCCAAAGATAACTATGAAACATGGAACCCAGAGTAGGGAAACCGAATTATGACAGCATAGATTGTGTAGTGCACTTTTTTGTACTTTTCAGGAAATTAAAAGCAAAATACAATTTATACAATACTCATTTCTCAAATAAAGTTAACGTTTGAGTTAAGTTTTACAAAAAACCACAGAAGTAAAGAAAGCTGTACTTACGACGAAAAGGAGCTTTTGTGTGACCATCTGTACAGTTACAACAAGGTAGAGTATTTATTTCTGTACAATTGAGGAGTATGAGTGACTTTTAGGGTACTTTGCAAGTTATTTGTTTCTGGTAATTGTTCTATAAAATTCGTACTTTACGAGTTCAAACTGCGACGTACTGCCTTTCCTGCAACCCAAAACATAAATTTAGAGATTAAAGCGACGATCAAAGACACTTTTATGCGCTGGTTTAGTTACTTATGAGCTTGAAATGGTTTTTAACGATGGCATTTTTCGATTGGCACGTAACCATCAAGGACTAGGCGGTGCATTATGCACCATAAATTAAATGCATATCTCTATTTGAGTTGATTGATTTGTTTAATGAAAGAGGCCCAGAAACAACGACGCTTAGAAATCTCCGCATTTCTGATTCTGAGGCATCGTGTTTGGACCGTAAATTTACAGACAACATTCATATATCCGAGCAATTTTTTAAAGGTAGACGAAAACCCAAAACACATCGGAAAAAATTCATATGTACGAAATTGGCTGAAAAGCAGCTTGCATTGCATGATAGTCATGGTGCGACCATATTAAATAACAACGCATATTGTACACAAATTGCAAAAGTTGCTACAAGTGAGATATGCAATTCTCTGTACTCTCCTGATTTTTCTTTAACAGATTACCACCTTTTTCCATCGTCAGTTTGTTAACAAAAGGTGTTTCGAAACTAATTAGAGATTATAAAGACCTTTTAAAATTGTTTGGCATCAAAATATCAATCTCTTTGTGAATAGGAAATAGTAAGCCCTTAATTACTCTGGAAGAAGATTGCAATGGTTCGTATTTTGAAATTATAAAACTTTATAAAAAATAAGTATTCTTTTTTAATTTTAACGAAACATCAGTCGTTTCATTTAATACAAACTTATACTTGAGTTGTGCTCTTTTCTTTCCTATTTCAGCTTTCTGATCTAAGAAGACACTTGTGGTGATTTTTTGTCATTTGCACATTGCCCCCAAGGCAACTCCGAACTCGGCAATTATTACTTGTACGATTTCATAACACTGATTACGGACAAAATGAACCGTTAACAAGGTTAGCAAAAGTTTTTAACGAACATTCACATAATCTGGAATTGTCTGTTAGTAGAATACGCTTTAAAAATGAATTATAAATTATCCTCTTGTATTATAGTTAATGCATATCACAATCTGTTAGTACGTAAGTAACCTGTAGATGAAGTAAATAAATAAATAAATAAATAAATAAATAAATAAATAAATAAATTTATTAGAGTCGTATGGTTTTGCAACAGATGGCGAAACTTGATTACTATTCTAGTTAGTGGCCGTACCGTAAAGGCCAAGTGCGTCGACTCACATGCCAAAGGTCAGAGAGTCCTTTCCTGGGCTGTTCATACCGCCATTTTCCCGGTAGCACATCTTTCAGCAATAATAGCAATAATAAACTGCAGGTCTTTTCTACTTGTGCGGGAACTGTAGCATGCTCGACAAGAGAAGTTGTTGAAGTTGAAGAAGCTAAGCCCTGGTCCCTTGTAAACTGTTTAGTTTAGTTTAGTTTAGAAGGAATTTTTTTATTGTTTATCTAATAGTATTTTAAAACTAGGTACAAAACGCTTAACCTAGGTACGACAGAATTGTAAACTTTTAAACTGTATCGCCAACCGAATGTACTTTTTTTTAATTGAAACAGAAAGCGTTAAATATTTAAAATGCTACAAGGAGTAATAAAATATTCGTAGTGTATGTAAGTCGCTCTTTCCGCTCACCCACATAAGAGTGGATTTGGTGCGAGTAAGTCGATTCCCATTTCAAATCAGATCGCGTAAAAATGCGTTTATTGGACACATTCCCAGACGTTCCTGGTTTATATCTGCTCGCACCCAAAAATTCCACTGGCCTACTTGCTGTTACCATTGTAATTAAATCCCGCGAAGAATTTATACACGGATTTAATTGATGTACCTCCACGACCAATTACGATAAATTTCTAGTACGTGTATTTATACACATGTACGCATGCAGGAATGTACTGTACACACGGGAAAGTATGAATTCGTGTGTTTGTCCTAGGGTTGCTACGGTAATGGCTTTCACATTTATCTTGTGTCTTGTCAAGATGGTGCTTAACCAAATCCAGAGGACAAGAAAGAGAATTGCTTGGCTTGCGTATGGTAAAACACTCCTACGTTGCTGAACTGCCGCCGCATTTAATGTATTCAATAAGGGCAGCGTAGATTTAGTGCAACAAATCTTAATCTAGACTCGAATAATAGATTAATTCATTACAGTTTAGGAATTCTAAAAATGGAAGAACACAGAAGACTAGCAGTGGCACACACCCAATGTTTACCAAGCATTGCTGAAATAAAAGAAGCTGGCAAAAATCTAATAATGATTGGAAGACACAGACGTAAGAATAAAATTCAGATCGCAAAATTGCACAATACACACTCCTTCGTTGAGTTTTTTTATTGGTTAGTTTTGAGATTTCGTTCGTCAGAATAAAACAGCTTGTGTTTCTTTTTATTTGGTGACCACCGCTGTGGCGTAAAGAATAAGTGCGCCCCACCCTGAAGATCACAGGCAAGATTCTAGAACTGATCATCTCGCATTTCTTCTCGGCATCACCTCTTTCGAGCTGTTGACACTCAAAGAGTCTTAAGTGTAAGAAACCCTTCTCTTCATCGTTCGGAATTGACAGAAAACGGTATGTTCCCTCTACTTGTAAAAGAATAACATAACATTACATAACACTATTATTTTCTGAAGAAGCTAGGCCTCAGTCAAATATGGACTGTTAAACCACCCATTTTATGTAAACAAATTGTGAGTGAGGGTGCACGTTCGCGGATCTTACTGAGATGGGAAGAACATCACACTCCAACCGAATTAAAAATCCAAAAGATGGCTTAAGTTTGAACTGATGACCATTCTCTGGAAGGTGTATATTGGGGTGAATTTTTGAGTATAGATAATAAAACATCGATAAAGACAAATCGAAATGTCGCTCATAGAAATTTTTTCTATGAAGTAGATGCAGAGATGTTTTATAAGCAACAGATTAGAAAGGCTCTTTTTACTCTTAGCTTATACTCTAGGAAGACTTAAGCCCTTATACTGCATATAATGAAACCTATAAATCCACCACTACAAATAACATAGTTCCATGGTCGTGTTACTCCTGCGCTTCAACAACCACTTAAGGTGTGCGCTAGTAGTAATGTCTCATTTCCTTGAGGGACATGAAGTCATCATCTGCTCAACAGAGATGTCGATAGTAATACGGAATGCGTTTTGTTAGCAAGAAAGTTAAGTTGAATATAATCCTTAGTAAATATGTCTACGTATCTATGTAAATATGTCTTTCTTTGTTACATTCTTGTTCTAATATTACACATACCATACACTAAAGGAGGTATCCTAATATTTTTAAATTAATTTTAAAAAGTCTCTTTTTAACGTCGAACACAAAATTCGAAAAATGTCTATATTGTTATGAACACGGGTGCATTTAGTTTATGGCGGATGTCTCAAACGAAGCAAAGTGCTTAAGAGGTAAAAGAAAAAAGTGAATTCGGAGAGGAAATCTACTGCATTATTTTGTGTAGGTCACATCTCTATTTAACAACACTTAAAATTTTAAAAGATTAAATGTTTCATCAGAAACTCTGGCATGGAGTCCAAAAAGAACCCCAATCAAAGATCGGTTTTTGATGCTGTGTAGCCGTCAGCAACAATTCGAAACTTTGTTGGATCTAAAAAACGACCTGAGTCGAGTAACAGGAAAATAATGTCATCAATCTTAGTGAGGAAGAGGCTCCTGAAAGCTGCATTTGGAGTACTCACGCCACATCTAGAGACAGATTTTCCAATAGGAGTCAAAGAAAAACGATTTTTTTCGGACTGAAGGGCATCTTAATTGGACTAAAAACAATGTTATTTTTTAGGGATCAAATTTTAATCTTCATGTAAATGACCACAGAAATGACTAAACTCTGGATGCCCCTAATTATAAAGGTGTAATGGTCTGGAAATAAAAACCTCTGGTCTTACTAGAATCGAAAGTCCATGCAGAAGTTGTGTTTTCGGCTTCTTGGAAACGTATTAAAGATGTCTTCTCATATTCTCCTTGTCATATAACCAAAATGTTTAATATGAACCTGTTCTTCTTTTAAGGTAAACAAACAAGAACCGTTATAATTGAACATTATACTATTTCACTGGTATTATATTACTATTACACTGGCTTTTATTTCTTAAGTTAAGCATTATTCCGATGTTGATGTAGTAAGTAAGCCTCCCATCAAATTTCAATCCAAGCCAGGAAAATAGGGTTAATAAGAAACATGAAGATTGCAAAGAAGCATCCAAGGTCAAATAAACACATTAAAAATTGCTGATTAATACCTGGAACACTTTTTTTTTTCCGACATGAAAAAAACTGTAATAACAGGAAGAGGAGGTCAAGCAATAACAATTGGGCGGCACTACAGCCCACAACGGACCAGGCCCTAGCTTCTACAACAACTACTCGTGTTATGCATGCTACTGTTCTTCACGAGTAGAAGGGACCTACAGTTTTTTGCCGACTCCGAACGGCGAGATTTGAGAAGCTTTTCATAGACAATTGATACTCTTTGAATGTTGTCAGCAATTCGAAAGAGGTGATACCGTGTAAAAATGCTAGGTGTCCCGTCCGGGAATCGAACCCAGACTTTTCTGCGCCACGGTCGATGCACTTACCACTACGCCACGGCGACCACAGGAGGTCAAGCAAATCAATTATTACACAGAAAATATTTCTGAAGAGCATATTTCTTCAATCCTTTGAAATGAAACAGATACCAAAAGAACAATTTTCGGTCAAACGCCTCTTTGTTCCCGTGGCGACATGTGAAATAAAACAAAATTGTATAATGTAGACAAAATTCGACTTTATTCTTCAACATAGTTTCTCCAAGAGTGATACAATCAGTCCAACGCCGCTCTAAGATTTCGATACGTTTTTTATAGAACGATTTATCTTTGGCCTTAAAATAGGCTTCAGATTCGACGATCACCACTCTTTTTTTGAGGTCTGAAAAGGTGTAAAAATCGCTGGGGGCCAGATCTGGACAATACTCGCGGGTGCAAAAGCAATTCAAATTTGGCCATAGTAGCCAACGACTTGTGAGACGGTGCATTGGCTTGGTGAATGAGAATTTTTGCAATTTCTTCCTTCAAATGTACAAATAATGCCATTTACCTTTGTGTTTTTGGACGCTTTGGGCGTGGTTCGCCGGCTGCCGTCCACTCCGCTGTCTCCCGATTTGAGTCTACAGTTTAGTGGTGGATATTTTATCCATTGTGAAATACCGACGCAAAAAGTTCTGTTTGTTCTGGTGAAACAGCTCTAAACAGCTCTCATAATCATCGATAGGTTATTGTTTTTGGTCTATAGTATTGAAGACAGTTTTCTCATGGACAAATGTTCATGCAAAAAAGTGTACACTGCCTTCTGATATCTTTAAGGTGGCAGCTATCTCACGCAATTTCACTTTGCGGTGGTCAAAACGAGTTTGTATACTTTTTTAACGTTTTCAGCTGTAACCACCTCAATTGGATTTCAAGAGCGTTCAGCGTTCTTTCAACTGTAACTTGTAACCCAATTATCAGATTGTCATGAAAATTTGATAGGTATCATTTGAATATTTCTATAATTTTTCGAACGGCTCTATACATAGATACATCAGTAATACTCTCTTCTAGCACTGAATTGGAATTGAAAGTATCATACAAACCAACAAAAAGGAAAAAAAGAAATTAACAGGAAAGATGAACAAGGATTTCCCTAACTCTATGCACAGAACAAGCGAGAATATATTTATTAACAGCTCGACATTCCGAAACGATACACAGCTTATTGAATTTTCTCGATTATGATGAAACCACAACTAGTTCCCTCCCTACGCAAACATACGAGCATGTGCAATCCATGGTATACATATGTCATACCAAGTGGCGTCTTAGGGTCGCCTGTTGAGTATCGGTTTCTTGGCAAAATCAATAGCATTAAACAGATTATTCGCCAAATAAACAGCTTTTGTTTGCAAATTAACACCCTGGGGTCAATGTGCTGGAATTACACAAGTAGACTAATCCTTCGTTTACCGAGCGATATGTCGATAATTCAGATCCCTGGGGTATTGTGTTTTTGTCTTCTTCACTTATTACCTGCAGACGCATTGTAATCCTTGTAAACTTGTGTGAGAAATTCAATTTGTTGTGGTTTTAATAATAATTAGCACTTAGATTTGTCAAGTTAGTTTGTATGCTTACAGATATCCTTCGGCAAACACATTTAGATGACCGCTGCAAGGGAGCGTCCGTTAATTAAAATTGTTTGCTTCATTTTTGACGAGTTCTTTACCTTAACACGTTTAAACAATTTTTTGCTTTTTCAGTATAATATTTTTTTAACATTTGTTTTTTAGTTGTCCAAATAATCGTTTAGAATTGTTTTATGTTCCTGCGAAGGCTTGTGATGCAGAAGATTGCATTTCTAATATTAAAAATCTCTTTCCAGTTAGCTAATGTTCAATAGTTACACGATTGAAGCTAAGTCCGAGAATGTAATGAAACAATTTTTTTAATGTACAATTTATTGCAACAATTTGTATCAGAAATTAATCTACAACACATGTATACATAAAATGGTTACCGAGTCCGGTTCTGCAGCGAATTCCTGGTGATTCTATTGAATGAGTTCTTGTCAACTTAATAGAGTCCATTCAACCAAGCTCTCTTGCTAATAAGACAAGAGCACCGACTGCATAAGCTCTGCACAATCGCTCTCGTTGCATAATATTTGTTAATATTTGTAATTTATGAAAGATGAATTAAAGAAAAGTTACCATACAATGTTAAGCAAAAAAAAGATAAGCTCTTAACAATAAGTACTATATTTAAATGTTATCATTATTAATCAGGAACATATATAATCCATTAATAAAAATATTGTATGAAAAATTTAAAACTTTTACGTTATAGTCTTGTTCTTCTGTTGTATTTTTTTTATACTAACTGTAGTTGAATTAAATTAGACCCATAAATCTTAATTATATACGAGTAATTTTGTCAAATATCTCCCTTTTGCCTTTTTGACTTTTAAATTTTCCAGCTATGTACAAAGCGCTACAGAGCTTGTATCTGGCAACACTATACATCATTTGAAAGGTCTTGACATAACCTACAAAACACTATGCATGATAAGTTTGGATATTGCCTTCAACAGTTAAAGACGCGTAAACATGGAGTTCACTAATGCCGAAATTCGCGCTATTTCAAAGTTTTCCATCGTTAAAGGTAAGTCCACTAGAGAAACGTTTCGTGAGATTAATTGTGTTTTGGGTGATGGTACTTTATCATTTCGAACCGCGGAGGAATAGTTTCGACGTTTCAGAGACAGTGAAAACGACACCATGGATAAGCCAGCCGGCGGAAGACCTGTGACGACGAATACCGATCGAATCATGGAAATCATCGAGTTAGACCGGCATGTGGCATCTCGTGACATCGCCCAGGAGATGGGAGTTAGTCACCAAACATTTTAAACCAACTGCAGAAGGCTGGATACAAAAAAAGCTTGATGTTTGGGTGCCGCATTATTTGACGTAAAAAAAAAACCTTCTGGACCGAATCAACGCCTGCGATATGCTGCTGAAACGGAAGAACTCGACCCCTTTTTGAAGCGGATCGTGACTAGCGACGAAAAATGAATAACATACGACAATATCAAGCGAAAACGGTCGTGGTTGAAGGCCGGCTTATCGTCCCAAACAGTGGCCAAGCCGAGATTGACGGCCACGAAGGTTTTGCTGTGTGTTTGGTGGGGTTGGAAGGAAATCATCCACTATGAGCTGCTCCCATATGGCAAGACGCTTTATTCTACCATCTTCTGCGAACAACTGGACCGCTTGAAGCAGGCGATCGATCAGAAGTGTCCAGAATTGGCCAACAGGAAGGTTGTAGTGTTCCACCAGGACAACGTCAGACCACACACTTCGTTAATGACTCGTCGGAAGCTACGGAAGCTCGGATGGGAGGTTTTATCGCATCCACCATATAGCCCGGACATAGCGCCAAGTGATTACCACCTGTTCCTGTCCATGGCGAACGCCCTTGGTGGTGTGAAGTTGAACTCAAAAGAGGCTTGTGAAAAGTGGCTGTCCGAATTCTTCGCAAATAACGAGGGGGGTATTATGAAGTTGCCGTCTAGTTGGAGACAGATTATCGAACACGGTGCATATTTGAATTAAATCCGATCACTGTAACACTTTTTATGAAGGATTGAATGAAGAGCAAAAAAAGAGATATTTGACAACCTTATAGTTATACTTGATATGAAGGCTGATTCATCGTGAGGTTTGGTTTATAATGTACAATAAATAATGCAGTTTGAAAGTGATCGTAAATTTAGGAACAGTTTATGGCATTTGCATTTTGAAAATTATATCAAAGATTCGCAAGGTTCGTCGAGCGTAACACTTGGTTTCTCGGGGAAATCACGAGTAATGTTGGCTTCCAAAGTATCAATCGAAGTTGGCTTATTTCTTTCTTCTGTTTCTCTGATTTATGTATCACCAGAGAAACAGAACCGAAATCATTCGATTTCTTTGAAAGACCCTAACCGGTGACACCCCAAATCGTTTTGCATCCGTCGAAAAAGCAAAAAGTCGGAAAGGAACAGGTCTTTAGAATACGGCGGGTGGATAAGGCCTCATATTTCAGTGTTTTCAGATAATTTTCGTCTGCTACAGTCACGTGGGGTGGAGCGTTACCATGTTGCAAGCTCAGCTTGTCATGTCATTTCTGGCCGTTTTTCATGTAATGCACGGCACAGATGTCGCTAACGTTTCCTGTTAATGCTTTCGCCTGGTTCTAGAATCTCATACTACACCACACCCTATTCGTTCCACATAGATATGGTTTCCTTTGGCGTCGATGTAGACGATGATAAAACGATTACAGTAAGCTCTGCATCGTATTTTTTGCTTTATGGGGTTATCGGATTATATTGTTTTCAGAATCACTTCCAAAGATTCTGCGATTTCGCTTTACGTTTGGCATATATCTTGATACAGTTAAACCTTCAAGTCCCCATCTTCCAACGTTTTCGGTGCTTGAAAACCACTTTTCTTCCAATTAAAACCGAAAGCCAAATCTTAACAAGTGTCCATTTTGAAACCTGCAGAACGATTTACTTTGAAATTGGTTTTACATTTCAACATGAAGGAATATACAACATTTAGTAAATGGGCCCAAAACAAGATTTCCGTTGTTCAAAATTTTCCTAAGCGAATTGTGCTTAGCGATAAAAATAACTTTTGGATGAATGGATGCGTAAATAAACAAAACTGCTGCATTTACAGTGAAGATAATCCTTAAGGTATGTAGAGACACAGTTACGTCCACAAAAGCTGACTTTTTTGTGTGCTTTAAAATTTGGTGCGATGCTGGCCAGATCGTTCCAACCAATGGTGATCGCTGACTGATACTGCCTTTTCCGCTCATCAGTGGAACAACCATGATGTGGTTTAACACACAGCTCGTGCTACAATTTATTTACTGAAAAAACTGTTTGGTATCCGCATAGTTTTACGTCACGGACGGGAATTGGACTGCGTTCGAGTCAACTCTGGCGGTTATACGCCAGAAATCATATGTAATTATAATGCCGGGAAGATGTTCATTCTTTGTTTTATTCCGTTTAAGAGTTCTGCACCTTCACAAAAAAAAAACATCCATTACAATTAAAATAAAAAAAACATCTCATTGCAGATGTGCAAAAAATGTAAACGGTTAAAGAGTCAATTTCGGAATGAGAAGTGGAAACCGGCGAAAGCAAAATAATCATGATTGAAGCATTATGCTAATACCTTGGTTTCATAGTTTGTTTATTGTCGTTACTCTGTGGCCATGAGACGCTTTTAATTGCATCATTATTAAATTGTCTCACAAATTTTATGAAATTTAATGTTTCGTTTTCACTGGTGACTTGCGAAACTCGTGAATATCTGTTGGGATCATCTGCGAAGATGATTTCATATTTTGTCAGAGAAAAATATGACGCTCTGTGTATAAATTTCATTTTAATCCAATTATGTTGTTCCTTGTGTTTTTTTTTTTGCTTGTGAAGTCAAACCGCATGACTAATAGGACCAGGATAACTAATGAGATTCGTAATTGTAATTGAAATTAATTTTTAGGCGGAACACTGTCATCTGGGTTTTTACATTTGTCAGTATAGAGAAAAATGTTAAAATTATGGTAAATTATGTCCATTGCTAGTGAGTTTTTTATTCATTTTCTTTGATGTTTCGGCGCTTAATGAACTTATGATCTCCCGCATTACGAATTGGTGTTATTTCTGATGGATTTCTTTTACGTTTTGTCTAGGAATATATAAAGGGTGAATTTTTAGCTATTTTTGGCAACACTGGTTTAAACAGCTGACGCACTTTTTCTTGTCTTGTTTCACTATCAAACATCTTCAGTTTGGTCTATAATTTAACCATGAATCGTCTTGCAAACGAACAACGCTTGCAAATTATTGAATTTTATTATCAAAATGCGGGCTCTGTTAGGAAAGTTCACCGTGCGCTTTTTTGGCTTCATGGATACGTAAATAGGCAGAATTGTCGGTTTTGGAGTGAATATCAGCCAGAAGCATTGCAAGAGCTACCAATGCATCCAGAAAATGTCACAGTTTGGGGAAGTTTATGGGCTGGTGGCATCATTGGACCGTACTTCTTCAAAGATGCTGCGAATCGTAACGTAACTGTGAATGGTGAGCGCTACCGTGAGATGATATGATTTTTTTGCCCAAAATGCAAGAGCTTGACTTGCATGACATGTGGTTTCAACAAGACGATGCCACATGACACACAGCACGCGCAACAATGGACTTATTGAGAGGCGAGTTCGGTGAACATTTTATTTCACGTTCGGGACCGGTCAATTGGCGGCCTAGATCGTGCGATTTAACGCCTTTAGACTATTTTTTGTTGGGCTATGTTAAAGCTCATATCTATACAGGCAAGTCCGCTTTAATTGACGCATTGAAAGACAACATTGAAGCATTTATTCGTGAGATACCGGCCGAAATGTTGAAAAGAGTATGCCAAAATTAGACTAAGCGGATGGACCATTTGAGGCGCAGTCAAATGGTACATCCGCTTGAAATAATCTTCAAACATAAAATAATATGGACCGTACTATCGATTCAAATAAAGATTTCGTGCATTTTTCTGATATTTATGTGTTTTTTGAACTTTCCCATAGCTTTTAAAAAATCACCCTTTATTTTGGGTTCTAAAATTTTCCGACACTTTACGTTGTTTTTATTAAAATCCCCAGAAATTTAACAAAAGACGCAATGCATATTTAACCTATTACCACTGAAAAAGTTCACATTTAGTTTTTCATCTTTTTAGGGGTTTAGGGTTAAGACCTACACAATTCCTTTAATAGGGTTCATATATGGGTATGTAGAAACTTTGTATTTATACACATCCTTTTGCGAATCGTTTACCTAATTTACAATCTTCAAATATAATATTTTGTTTACAAAAACTCTTACTCACGTTAATTTTATGCTTGACATAACTAATTATATTAATTTGATATTAATATTACTAAAAATATCCAATTTTCTACAAGTGTATGTTATGTGATGTATATGCAGGTTTTGGATGCAGTGTACATGTTTTTTTAAGGGCATCCTTTATTCGAAAAGGGGAGCATATTGCAGTATTTTCGAATTTCTACCTTTTTTATTGTACATTTACTATTGTGAAACTTTTGTTTGCGTAAGTACCCCCGTCAAGATGGTACTTATGGTGCACGGAATGTTTTCGCCCCCACTTTATGGAATATGGAATATTTATGTGTATATGCTCTTCTTCAATAACATTACTCAAGGGGGAACCAAGTTTTCGTTGTCAGTTCCTCCTGTTGAATTTTGGGAACTGATTTTATATTCTCGTGCACTCAGTCAATTGTTTATCAGTCGAAAATGAAAATAATATGAATTTTGTGCAAGATATGACCGCCAGGGCCGCCCACATTCGATTCCCGCACTGAACGTTTATTTCGCATTTTTAGGGTACCGCCCTCACAACACTAAAAGTATACTTGAGCTTTTCCTCCGTTCGAAGACGGCAAAAAGCTGCAGGTCCACCACCCTCTGCTCGTAAGAGAACAATAACCAGTAAAACACTCGTATAACTACTCGTAGTAGCTGAAAAAAATAGGCCCTAGTCTCTTTTTGAATTTTAACGTAAACAATGTGCACGTAGTATATATTGTTCAAATGCTTTCGAGCACCTTTCTCCAGGGCAAAGGACAGACAGCATAAATTTAAAACTGTAATTTTAGAAAAAGATAATGGTATTGCAAACGAAAGCTAAAGTGTGTGTGAAGATAAACAAGAAGAGAACAACTTTAACAGAAGTTTCGTACTTTTCTTAAGAACAAATTATTCTTCTCAAGGATGTCGTGTCAAAAATTAAAACTTGCAAAGAGAATCTTAATGTCCGAAGTGTTTATAGCCAACCATGCGCACTTTTGGTTGATAAACTTATAGAAATCGTTAAAGCCACCCGCCAAGTAATCGCTGTTTCCGTTTTACAGAAGCTGAGCATTTCCTGGAACTGGATACAATTTATGGGTGCCAAACAAGTTAACACAGAAAAATCTGTTAGTCTCTTCTGAATTGCAACAAAATCGATTTATTTTTGAAGAGGGAAATTTTCTCCTACGAGCTAGTTTGTACGGAAAAATTCCGATCGTGTAATGGCAACGATGAAAGAAGGAAAGAAGCAGATGCTGTCGGCCTTGAGCTATAGAGGAGGGAGTTACTCTTCGAAAGTTCGGAGTTCGATTGGAAGGTTCTTATGCCTCAACCATTTAGTTCATATTTACCACCAAGTGATTACTATCTGTTCCTGCGACTTGGCTGATACAAAATTTGCTTTAAGAAATGTTTTCGAAGATCGGTTACTAAAGTTTTTTAATCATAAGGACCAGGGTTTCCATAAGAGAAGTATATTGAAATTACATTCAAAATGGAAGACAGTGATTGAACAAAATGTATATTTGACTTAAATCAAATCAAAACAATTCTGATTCCCAGGATTTTTTATTCGTTCACAGAAATTAATGTTGTGCTGAAATTTTCTACTTATGCATTAAAAATAAGCTGAAAGCACTATTTAATAAGTTAAATATTTTTAAGAAATATATATATAAAAATATATAACTATTATATACACATAAGTATGTTTACAACTACAATGTGATTGCAAAAATAATAAACTTTCAGGTTATTCGGCTTGGGCTAAGAAGCTTCGTACTACCAAATCATTCTGTTTGTTTTGCAGTTCATAACAGTTCTTGTTCAGTTGTTAACTGAAGTTTTTTATATTGGGGGTAAAAATTCGCCTACTTCATTGGAAAGGTGTATCTTTTGTCAGCAATAATTGGCATCTGTTTTAGACACCACGAGCAATGCACTTCATACACGAGGAATCAAGGTGTTCTCTTGGATCTGGAACTTCATCGGCAAAAAAAAAAAAACTTTGAGGAAGGGAATTTGTCTGGGTAAGTGTTTCTTCTATAAAATCACTAACTAGATGGAAAGTTATTTGTGAAAACACAATCTTAAATAAAGCCACAACACGTTTTTATCAGTACTGAGCCTTCACTTGCATACACACCCAACACAGACATAGGCTTACAACTTCCACAGCTAGAAATTGAACATACATACGATTTCCTATAATTGATCAATCGAATTAATCGAAAACAACATCTGAAAAATAAGAGCAAATCAACCATCTGTGCCAGTTCACCACAGAAGGCTCATCAAAATCAGAGGCCTCCGCCCAAGGATAAAGATGCAATGTATCCATAACTACTCACAAGAAATTGTCCTGTAAAGCACATCAAAAACCGACTTTGTTAACTAAATACTTGATAATTGCAAAAACTTAATCGGATGCTTAAGAGGATTTTTTTACATTGTTGCATCAGAAATTACTTAATTGTGGCAGTTTCTTGCTTACAGTTTATATAAAGGGTGATTTTTTAAAAGCTATAGGAAAGCTTTTCAAAAAAAAACCATAAAATTCAGATAAATGCATGAAACCTTTATTTGAATCGATAGTACGGTCCATATAATTTTATGTTTGAAGATTATTTCATGCAAATGTTGACCTTGACTGCGCCTCAAATGGTCCATCCACTAAGTCCAATTTTGGCATATGTTGTCTTCCAATGCGTCAATTGAAGCGGGCTTGTCTGTTTAGCTTGAGCTTTAACATGGCCCCACGAAAAAAAGTCTAAAGGCGCTAAGTCGCACAATCTAGGCGGCCAATTGACCAGTCCCGAACGTGAAATAAAATGTCCACCGATCTCGCCTCTCTGTAAGTCCATTATTGCGCGTGTTCTGTGGCATGTGGCACCATCTTGTTAAAACCACATGTCATGCAAGTCAAGCTCTTGCATTGAAAAAGTTAGATATCACCTCACCGTAGCGCTCACCAGTTACACCACACAGTTACAGTACGATTCGCATCATCTTTGAAGAAGTTCGGGTCAATGATGCCACCAGCCCATAAACCGCACCAAACTGTGACTTTTTCTGGATGCATTGGTATGCATTGCAATGTTTCTGGCTGATATTCACTCCAAAATCGATAATTCTGCTTATTTACGTACCAATTGAGTCTAAAATGAACAGACCATAAAATGGAAGAAGCGCGCGATGAACTTTCTTAAGAGAGCACGCATTTTGATTATAACATTCAATAATTTGCAAGTGTTGTTCGTTTGTAAGACGATTCATGGTTAAATTACAGACCAAACTGAAGATGTTTGACAGTGAAACAAAACGAAAAACGTGCGTCAGATGTTTAAACCAGTGTTGCCAAAAAGATAATAGCTAAAAATCAGCCATTATATTCAACGTAATTAAACTTGTATATTTTAAAACAACTCCTTATCTCAATCATTTCTCCAACAGTCAAGATCGGATGTTATTTAAAATAATAATCTACAGAATACTAACAGCTATGTAGTTGTGCAGACAATTGAACAAAAAGACCCTCCTTAAAGTAGACATCGAGCGCTGTCTCTTTAAGGTGCGCCTACGAGCATATATTTTTCTTGCGAGACATTTGATTTGTGGAGGCTTGCAAAGAAGAAGAGAGATAAAGCGGGTTAACGTTAATAGTCTGATTAGGCAGAAATTCAAATGCAAAGTTTGGTGGTATATCGTTCAGAACTTATTTGCCTATACATCCGATATTTTTGTATTTAGATAGGCGGACAATTCTTGAAATCATACATAACCCGAGTCGCATACAAACTTAGGACTTCCATTTGTCAAATTCTAGCAATTGATCTTACTATCAACGGCATTATTTTATTCGCTTTGTATATAATAGAAATTTACTAGTCAATTCTCGCAGACGGCTAATATTATTTCAGCCGGAGTGGATTTTTAGTTTTGTATTGAACGCGTGTGGAAAGGGACGCGTCCACGGGTATAAGCGAAAGGGAAAAAAAGCTCAATATCTGTCGTGCGTTTGCTAACTCCATTCAGTGACCCTTATTGTTCGTTGGAGACCGTCAACAATTTACCCACTCCCAAGGCCCTCAAAACGACTGCCATAGATATTAGCGTTAAAAAATTCACGATCTTATATTTGCAGACCGCCAATCGAAGTTTTGCTACATAACTGACATAATAGGCACTAAAAAAAAACGCTTGGGTCATAAATTACCTAAAATATGAAAGTTGTCTGGATGATGGGTGGCGCGTTTGCTCACTTCAAACAACTATGCCAACCGGTCTCATCGCCGACAAAGAACGGATGAAACACACACAAGGACGTCTGCGAAAAAGCACGAATCATCCCCTACAACAGTACTTGGTGCAACTGTCCAAGAAGCAACTAAACGAAACTGGAACCCATTCAAACCCAATCATCAGGAACTTAAGGAGTTCTGTTCTCGGACAACGATATCTCAACGCACACAACATACTGAACGCGGAGATATTTCCCCTGTTATCCACCTAATACGAGCGGTAACACTTCTACTTCAGAAGTGATACAACCTAAACTGGCAAATACAACCCCATACCGTAATGGAGCATCATCGACACACGGATCTGAACAGTATGAGGTTAAGACAGGACCTTAGCTGAATTTTAAATAATATTCTTGTACAAATTCGGAAATTATGTAAGACAATTGTTCGTCCGTTAGGCATATGTTTTTGGGTATTATTAAGCTTTAAACATTCTCAAATTGTATAATAAAGAAATTCGAACAACTACCGTGACGTGAGACCTCTTCAGTGTAGTATTTGACTCTGTTAAGGAGTAATCTGAAGGAGTTCCTTGACCGTGGACAAATCATGGATATACTGGTACCCATCACAAAAAACAGTAAAAAACAGTGGACATCGTTCGAGCTGGCTGAAACGGTTCTATGGGACGGAAAGGTAATGTCCTCTGTTTTCTGGGATTCACGAGGTGTGAACTACACCGGCTACCTGGAGAAGATGAAAACGGCCACAAGGCTTAACTGTGCTGAATTGTTGGGACGATTCGAAGTCGAAGATAAAGTGTAGATGAAGATAGCAGCGAATTAGGCTACGACCCGCTGCCCCATCCAAGTCTCCACATTCATTTTCCAACTTGGAAAAGTCACTCATAAGGGGTATATTGCCCTACAGACCGTAAGGGTATTTTTGAGACAACTTAATGATGTTGGGTAAGGCGTATCGAACTCAAAAGGAACTGTGTTGGAAAACAAATCGTCACTTTTACGAAATTTTCGTTTTTCTATTGTGGGCTAAATACTCAACAGACCATATATTCATATCAAGCATAAATACAGAAAATGGCTAGGTCGTGTAGAGCGGATGGAAACCAATGCTCCGGCTCCAAAAAGTCTTCGAATTCACCCCCAAGTAACGGCGCAGTAGAGGTTGACTCAGGTGGAACACGCAAGTAGGAAGAGACCTCAACCAACTATGCATGCGAAGCTGGAGACATCCAGCTATAGATCGAGCTGGCTGGAGACGCTTGTTGGTTGAGCTCCAGGTCCACTCAACTAGTTAAAGACTTGTTTGGATCAAACTTCATATTTGCCGTTCCTTTATATGTCTAATTTAAATTGTATATGAATATGCGCTCAGGTTAGAGCAGCACATGAACATCAAAAAATCATATTCATCCGTCAAACACCACATGCTAAAATACACATTCGTGTAACCACGTAATGTACCTGTTGCGAAAATAAACCCATCATGTAAGAAAACAAAAAAAAGTCGGCACAAACCAAAACCGCACAATTCAAATCTCGGCGGGTATGGTATACATACGTGTAGTGGGTGGCGTATGTGTAATGTGCGCCAGCATAAAATAGCGAGAGTCAGCACTTGCTCAGTCATTAACGAACAAAATATTCGTGTATGAATAATGTATGCCACTGACCTCACATTGAAAATACAAAACCAAAAATATGGAAACGCATATAATTAATAGAACACGCATACTACAGGGACCTTAATCATGCATGACAGTATAGCAGCACTTATAGTGACAGTTTTTTACAAAAAAAATCGGTTAGAAAAATAATTTAAAATGTGAATTCAAAACACTATCGGTTTGAGTGGGATTGAAGAACTGCTGATGTACCCAAATGCAGTCACAATGGGACATTAATTATTTTCCCTTTTTTTGTACTCTCAGTAATTTAATTCAATTCTATATTTGTAAAATTTTGAGGAGAAAAAATAATTAAATTAATTTCCAAATTGAACAAATCAGAGCAAAATTTAATTTAGATTCAGATTCTACGTGTAATTTTATTTAATAAAATTGGTTTTTAGCTATTTAAAGTATTTGTTTTATTTTGCCCTTAATTAAGGCAACTTCGGTTTGTATGAACTGAAATTTGTATTTGTTGGCTCATGCCGTGACGTAGTAAATTAGTGCTTCAACTTACTCTCTGAAGCTCTCAGATTTGATTCCAAGCTGGAAATCTTGATTTTTATTTAAAGTTGCTGACAATACTCAAAGAGTATTCATACTTTTTGTAAAGCTTTTCATATTTCTCCGTTCGGAGTCGGCAAAAAAGGTCCTTTCCACTTGTGATAGATCAGTTGCATGCACAAACCGATCGATTGCGGAAGTTACCAGTTCGTGGTTCCTTGGGTGTTGTTGTGCCACCCAATAACTTCTCTATGTTGTCACACAAATGGGAAGGCGCATTCCATTTTTTTTAGAGTGGCATCTCTACAGTTGGCATGAACACTAGCTATCTCCGGTTGTCCATTAGGTACTCCCTTGTCTCCGACGTCTCGAATTTTTAGACTTTTCGCGGAGCAGCATTGACTACACACTTCATATGAAATAAAGTCCTAAGCTATGTATCTACATAAATTTAACTAGGCTCATGTCAGTGATCGGCCTTAAGAGTTGATCGTTTACCATAATCCGAAAAATACCATCAACACAAACTAGAGCGAAGATCGTAGCCATTCCTTTCCACCGAAAACATCAACAGCTTTATTATTCAGTTTCCTTCGCTTTCATATCTCTGATCTTTTCCTTAGGTCCTATAATAATAACAATTGAGTGGCACAGCCACAGAACGGACCAGGGCTTAGCTTCTGCAACAACTGCTCGTGTTGTGCCTGCTACTGTTCTCTCACTAGTGGAAGGGACCTACAGTTTTTTGTCGACTCCGAACGGAGAGTTTTGAGAAGCTTTTCATATACAATTGATACTCTTTTAGTGTTGTCAGCAACTCGACAGAGGTGATGCCATGAAAAAATGCGAGGAACTTGAGGCCAAGAACATAAAATACCGTTATCAGCACATAAATATTCAAAGTTCGCTTTGATTACTTTTAACAAGACGAAACAACCCCAAAGGCATTAAACTAGGTCTCATCCAATCTGCCTCTCTATCTTATCTTATCAGATCTTCGTCTTTTGCGTTGTCAAAATAACCCGGTGTCTTTGGTAGAAACAGTGTTATCGATGCACTCTAAATGGATTAGCCAGTTAAAGCGTTGTATTCCTAGACACGGATAAAGCCGAATAGCCTCTAGAATCTTAAATAAATGGAAACATTAAGCAGCACAGGTCATTAGGAATCAAGGTGTTACAGCCACCCAGCGTGGTCTTTTGTAAGAGGTTTATTTTTGCCAAAATTTGCAAAAATAATTCTACGGCAGATCCTGGAAATCAAATCGGCACGCACCACCTATTGACCTATGACAGCGTGCATAGAGACGAACTATACAGTGCCATGACTAGTTTTGGCATTCCTCCCAAACTCGTCAGATTGTGTAGGATGACGATTGAGAACTCTCGCTGCTCCGTCAATCTTGGTAACTAACTCACCGAGACCTTCAATGTTAAAAAGTGTTTTAAACAAAGCGACGCGCTGTCATGTGACTTTTTCAACATCATTCTTGTGACGATCGTGCTTAACTCACGTTACTGGCAGCAAATAGGGACAAAAACATCAGTATCGAGACAAAAAACTAAACGGACTTTGTATAACATATGTATGACCCCAGTCCTCCTTTACGGAGCGGATGTTACTAAAAGTAGATGAGGAATCACTTAGTCATTTCGAGAAAGACAAAGTTCTGCGTGCGATTTTTGGTCCTATTTGCGTTGATCGCATCTGGAGGAGAAGATTTAACGACAAACTTGAAGGGCTGTACGACGGCATGAGCTTGGTCAAGCGTCTTCCTCTACATCGCTTAAGGTGACTAAGTCATAAAAAGGCATGGACACCATCGCTCCGGTCCGAAAAGTCAGCGAATCAAAACCTTTGGGAAAATGCAACAGAGGGTGGCCTGGGTTAAGATGGTTCTCACAAGTGGAGGCAGACCTCAACCAACTTGGAGTGAGCAACTGGAGGCCGCAAGCGAGAGATCGTGCTAGTTGGAGAGGCATGCTGGTTGAGGCCCAGTTCCACCCTGTAATGTAGTGCTGTGGAAAGAAGAAGAATGACTTGTGATAGACTTGGACAAAAAAGCGAGACTTCCATGCCTGAAACCACACTGATACGAAGGGTTGTAGGCCTTCGCACAAAGCGACAGAAAGGATCTGGGAGACTGTTCCCACGTTGATTAACGCAATCAAAGGGGCCTCCCCTCTTGTGTCCGCAAAACTTCATATTTATTATTTTTATTTTAATTTTGACTTCATAAAATTTTTGGTGAAGTTTCGTTTTTTAAATCGTTTTTCAAAGCGAAAGTATGAAACTCGGTTCAAAAAGTATGAAATTCATTTCATATTTTCAGAATATGAATGTTTTTCAACTTTTAAATTTTCACCGACTGAAAGTTTTCCATTAAAGTTTTCGTAGTAAATCAGTCATGTATACACTTCTTTAATTCTTATTTTGTACGTCATTTCGTTCAACCAAGATTGATCGAGTCTGTCATGGGGATGGGTTTTATTTCAAACCACATCGACTAAAAAATTATGTTGTGAACCCGAAACCGGTCACCGGTGGGATGAAAAGTGCTCAAGCATCCAGAAGTATCTGAGTATACCTGGAGTACCATGGACTGGACACGTTTTTCCTGATAGCACATATGTATGTCAAAAGAACGGAAGCTGTACATGTTGGAGCAATACATTGACTGACGACCGAATTAAAGTTACACTTTTTCTCGGAAGGACCAAGTATCTAAAAATCGTCTGTACTCAAGAGAGGACAATTTGTATAATACCGTGTACAACTTAAGTTGTCCACGAGGATGTGGATATCTTTTTATGTGAGGGCAATTTTTGCGTATGAATTTCTGAAGAATGCTTTCAGGAACACGCGTATGTCTTCGTTAGTACTTACTTACAATCGTCTTTGTCATAATTTTTCATACATAGATACATTGATGCTGAATTTAATATGATTTAACTTTGAATTCATTTCAGCTATCTCACAGTACGAGTGGTCGAATGAGAACCCAAACAAAAGTCGTCAGACTGCAAATGTATTGTACTCGGAAACATGTGTACACTAAGCACTTCACTTGGACGAACTTTGGATGTGATTGAATACGAAATTAATTTACTTCGGTTTGATGGGTAAACTTTCAGATATAAAGTTATGAGCAATAATTGCATATAGCATGACCTTCAAATCTGTTAATAAAGCAATAAATTTTTTGTCTACAGAAGAAAAAGTTATCTTTTACTTCAAGCTTAAGAGAAAAACTGATGGTACACGAGGTCTATTCAGAACATAAGGTAAATTTTCAAATTTTGCGGGCTGCGTACATTCGTTTATCGGTTTATTCGTATTCGTTTATATTGGTACATTCGTCTCGAGCATATGTTTAGCTATATAGTATATTTATTTTGTCTATGAGAGGCATACAAGATAGAAAGGTTTTGTGTGTTCGGCGATTTCCTAATGTCGAAAAAAATGGATCAAAGAATTTGCAATTAATTTTGTGTGAAAAATTAAATTAAGTGCTCAAGAACACTTTAAATGTTGACAGTGGCCTACGGTGAGTGTACTCTGAGTTGAAAAAATGTTAACAATAGCACAAGATTTTCAAAGAAGGTTAAGAAGATGTGACGACGACGCTCGCCATGGACAGCCCAGCACACCAACAACAGAAAAAATGTTGAGAAATTGAAGAAAATTGTTATTGAGATTCGTCGAGTCACTATCCACTTGCTGAAGATGTCGGCACATCGGTTGACTCATGCCACGCAATGTTTTTGAATGTTCAAAATGAACGATAATGAACAAATTAACATTCCAACAGCGATTTAAAATTACTGATTTAACACTTTGGTGATACAAAGGCAGACACATTTCTTGGATCATGGATAATGTGAACAATCGGTAAAATTGTGATGAAATTAAAAAACGTCGATGTAGGCTTGGGCATTATCGCAATGCACGTTCAGTCGATAATATTGCTGCATGAGTTGCTGATAATTGGAGTTCATTGATTTCCCGGAGTTTGCATCAATTGCAAGTGTCGCACACCTCATTTCCATTTTAGATATGCATTTCTATCCAATTTAAATTTAGCTTTGAAGTTGGAACAAAAGACAATAAACGCCGAGTTTTAAACAACATTTTCGACAGTGATGACACACTTCTTAAAGTATAAATATATAAATAAGCAAATTTGATGCATATGTCGATCAGAAAACCCACAGGTGATCGAATAGGTGTTGTTGCATCCAGACAAAGGTCTATTGAAGATAATGACGTGGTTCCAACCAGAGAAGAGAGACAACAAACCACAGAACTACTTACGGCTTTATTGCATGCGAAGTTTTCTGATCGCATAATAAATGTTTTGCCAATCGTCAACTGACTACCAAGATACCATTACATTTCTTTTAAATGGGCTACGCAAAAAACAGTGCTTACGCAAATACTCGCGAACTAAAATAATAAGATGATTGCAACTACTGCCCACAAGGGATCAGAGGCTTCTTCAGCAGCTACTCGTGTTGTGCGTGCTGTCTTACGAGTGAAAGGGACTTTCAGTTTTTTGCCGAATCCGAACGGCCAAATTTGAAAAGCTTTTCATATACAATTTGTACTCTTTGAGGTTTATCAGCAAAGCGAAGGAGGTGGTGCCGTGAAAAAATGCGAGGTATTCAGCCCGAGAATAGACCCTGGGACAGTGGCATATGTGTCGATGCACAACACGGCGGGACAACCCCCCGAACTATAGACATTACTCAAGTTAAGGCCGTAGTAAGTAAGTAGTAAGCGTCACTTTGCACACCGATCTAGTTCATTGTGCCCTAAGCTATTAAGAGTTAGCTATGAGGCTAATAACCTAGACCTCTTCTCTTTTTGAAGTTATTAAGATATTTCGGAGAGTTTCAGAATGTCCCTTAGCTCGATGTTAGTGAGATCCTATAATTCCGTGAAGGAGACGTTACCTAAGTCTGGAGGGAAAAATCTCCGAAGTCTTGGGACTGGAGTGAAAAATTACTTTTTTCCTTAAAATGTACATATGGACCAATGCATCCCGCATAGAAATCTTGCCTTCTTTTCACTAAGGCTTAAAAGAAACTTAAGTGTCTTCGCATAGCGGCCAGAGAGTACACCATCTCGATACTACCATACCGTTTTATCTATATTGCTTCTCACATGGCTAAGTGGAATGCTTTCATTATTGTGGGCTTCATTGTAAATCTCATCTCTCTTTGGCAAGAATCTGGTGTATCTTGGAACTCAGCGTGTGACTATGTTCACTACGGTTCCTGTTCACTCTCTTTTTGCATATTCTGTCCATAGCTTGACTACTTTAGAGTTTTTTTTTTCAAATTGCTTGATGAAATGATCAAACGAAGGACAATTACAGACTCTCCGGTAAGGTGTATGCTCCGGTGTTGGAGGCCCGTTGTAGAGCTATGGTTATGTCCAGATTGGAGGGTTTGCGGTTTTTATATAGGCAGAAGTACAACCGACCAACTTTTCACTACAAGAATGATACTTGAAAAGGCTTGGAAGTATTCTAAGCCGATCTACAGTTGCTTGTGATTTGGGAGAGGTATACAGTCAAATCAATCGAGGTAGAGTCTAGGGTGTTCTACAAGAGCATGGGATTGATGGTCACTTGTGTTTTTAAATCTCTTTACACCAACTATAGCAGCTGTGTTCGGGTGCACGGTTGTAAATTAATACCTTTTACAGCGGGCGATGCGCTTCATCAAGGGTGGGTCAAGTCATCTCAAGGATTGGTCAGATGGGATCAACTTGAAGCAGTTGGTAGAACAGTAATAAGGAATACCGAGTTTGGGGTTAGAGCCAAGTTATCGGTTTAGGTCATAAAATTTGGGTTATGACCGAAAAAATAAAATCGCGAATACAGGTTTTCACGATGAAATTTCTCCGTGCTGTTGCGGGTGTTACTCAATGTTAAGCAGCTACCTCTTCGAATGGAAGGGACTTAATTTTGCTGGTTTAGCTACGTGGTGCGGATGTCGTCTTCATTATAACTTCCGAGGCGTACCTTAAATCGAATTCCATCAGGTAGGCAACCATAAACTCGCCTGGTTGCTCTTGGAAAGAGCGATGGAGGAGGATTGAACGGTCTGGACTTCTTTTGTGCGTGCATTGCCCCCGAGACCTATTTAGTGGAACATGCGGGTAAAAGAAGATGATGATGATTCGAATTCTGCAGAAATTATTTTTTTTTTGTGTTATTTTTGTAGAAACTGTTTCCAGCAGAAAAATTAAATTTTTGACATTCGTAAGTATTGCCTAAGGGAATCCTCGTATTTTCGTCATAACTTTCACTTTTTTTTTGGTTAACAGGATGACTAAATCTTTAAATAAATTTGAATGCGAATAAGTAAGACATTACAGCGAACAGAACTTGGTAACGACATTTTTGAAACTAACCGCTCAGCCTCTCAAAAATTTCGGCTCATTTATTGCCTAGCTACCTCTTAAACTTCTCGGTCTGCCGCTTTACTTCTTGCCGCCTTTTGCGTGGGTAAGGCCTTAACCTCAATGCCATAGCGGCGACATTTCTGTTTCAGAAAATGAAAAGAGGAGATTGAAATAGCAGAACTTCTAGCGCCGCTTTTTTGGTGATCTAAGAAAATGAGAATTCCAGATGAGGTTTTCCAATGGGGAAATCGAAAACCCAGTGATCTATAAATATCCTCAATTGATTTCGGAAATGAATTGAGCAATAATTTTATTTTGCGCCTGAAGGATCATAAAGTATGCTCCAACTGAAAGGCATTTTCTTAAAGGATCAGAGAGATTCCCTTTTGAATAACTTTATTCAGTGTTTTCTTTATTTTCATAAGAAAGAAAGAAATTTATGCTCACATGGGCAAAACAGAGGAACGCAAATTTATTGGTGAGTCTATTCAATTTTGCCTGATCCCAAGATATCAGGCCATAGCATAAGAAAACAACTGAAAGCCAAAATGACCACAGAAATTCATGTGCCGAGATAAGACAAAAAAGAAGCCTAAAAGTTTGACATTTGACGGAAGAAATTGGATAATTTTGGACTGTTTTTGATACCCTTAATGACAGTAGGAGATTCATACACGGGCTACATTGGTGTAAAGTACACATAATAAAATACATACGCACATACATAGGAGAATACATGTATTCTTCCTGAAGTCCATAAGCCTATGGCATTCATCCACGAACTTCAACTAAGTAATAAGGAATAATAAAGAACACGTTATGGTCCACATCCGAAACCACTGGATTCTGTGTGTGGCAAACACAAACATATGCAACGCATGTACACAAAATATAGCTTTAATGACGGTCTATCTGTCAAACCATCTAAACTCGAACAGATACAGTTGACCGTTTTTGTTTTGTTTTCCCCTCCTCAGGCTTCTTCTGCCTCGTCACGAAATAAATTACAACTATACAAGTCAGGGTGCCCTAGAAATTACATCGACGGCACCATATTGGCTGAATGCTAAACCAACTGACCGGTCTCAGCCGGTGGTGGCATTGAGAAGGAAACTTGCGTAATTAATGAAACTTATCGCAGTTTTTGTTTTTTGCTCTCCGCATAAGGTACCTATGGTAAGCTTCGAGTGCGGCAGCTTCTCTTTTATCACCCGAAACACAACCACACTTACGCACGAATAGTTTCGTCTAGGTTGTGTATCCCCCCGTCAGACGACAGGGAAGCTGGGCTCATGTAACATAGTTAAGCACCAAGGTGATTAATAGGCTTCATGAGAAGTTTTAATCTCGGAATGGATTAGATGAATGAATGCGACACTTGTTCTGGTTCCGCACACATGAACTCTTTGTCGACCGGAGCCGAGAGCACGGTCTAGCACTTCATTTATCTACCACTCTCGTTTCTACTGGCCGCTTCCTGAAACCCATTCTTCATTTGTTTGGGTTGAAGGAGTTTCCCCTATTTTTTATAATAATTCCTTTCACCCCTCTTCGAGGAGCGTATGTGTCCGCAGTGTAGATGTATATAACGACACACAGGCATAGATATGTACGTGGATATGAATAAGTGCGCGGCTGGTCGGGATTGCGACTTTTTGTCGTGGTCAGCACAGCGTTTCGCTTTCGCAGTGTGTGAAAGTTTTGGTCACGTGCTAGGGGTAATTGAATCGGATTAAGTAGACGATGTGATGATTTCATTCTTTTTGTCATGCCATAGAGGATAGTTCAACTATAGACGTCGTCGTCGTCGTCCAACTACCATGTGTGCTGTTCTACATCCCTTTTTATATTTGAGTGTAAGCTTGAGCATAAAATTTATCTTGCTCTTTCCCCTGGCCTAGCTTTTGGGTTTCATTATGTCTGACACTTTTATGACTAATTCCAGGCGAAAAGATGATATTGCAGCAGCGTGTCATAGGGCCATGGTATGCTTAGCTTCAAGTATCACTAACATTTTTATGGGGTCCTTGTTTTTTGTTTTTCTCTTTTGGGCAAAAGGTATGTAAGCGACCTGAATTAAGTTTATTTGAAGTCACACATGAAGTTCATAGGGCTACCTAATAAAGTTTTGTTTATATCCGGGCACAATATTTCTTGATAAAGGTCAGAGAAGTTATGATGTACTTGCAATTTTTGGAAAATATTATTGAAGTACGGTGCATACACACGATTTATGTCGCATAATGTATGAATGGATGTACGTATGCGTATTTGTCGAAATTCTAAAGGGTTGCAAAATACGAATTTTATCATATTCTCGGGTTTTGATTGACGTGCCTTTGTAAGTGAGAAATTTGTTCGACATTAAACGCCATCTACGACTTTGCCAATATTTGCCATGCATGACTGCGGGAATTGCCGTTAATGAGGCCGAAAAGGTTGCGAAGATGACTCACATAAAATACAGAAACAAAGGGCTGGACCGAAGAGTAAATTCATTTTTTTTAGAAGAGCTTATATGAGTGGCCGCCGTTGCGTAGTGAATAAGGGCGCCGAGTCTTTACTTGACATTAAAAGTAATAAAGTACAGTGATCACTGTGGTTTTGTCGCGTTTATTAATGTCAGGGATGAGCTGGTGGAGCTGCCTGAATTTGTGGAAAGGTACTCTTACAATCAACGTAAGGTTCATTGGCCGCCGATACCCCTCCCTCTCTCTCTCTTTTTCCTTCAAAGAGAAACCTGATGATCGAGAAGCTTGAAAGTAATCTCACATAAGTGGATAGAACAATTGAACGTACTATGGAAATAACGGTTCTAAAGGTTTCAGTCTCAGATGGCGACGACAATTTTACAAAAACGTAGACTGTTGTCCCGAACTGCTATACAGACAATTTACATACAGTAACTATCTAGAAGTCAGAACTCTGATATCGGAGATCAAAAACCTTTGACTGATATCAGTAATGGACAGAATCAAACCAACGGACCGAGTATACTTTCCAAAATCGATCAAATTTTCTGAAGCAGGGGTCAGAACAAAGAATTTCAGATTTCGGTTAGCAGACGTCCAGAAGGGGTCGACCTGGACGAGGAACAAAAGTCGAGAAGATACCGAATATTGTGTTGTCCCACGATAAAACGTTTAAGATGCACAGGGTAGTCCACATTACCCAGCTTATTAGAAAACAATGTTTGCACAACCTCTCCCATAAAAGACAAAGATTCCTCGCTTCGGTCGATAGGACCCCTTCCATGTATTAGCAAAGTTTTTAAGAAGATAGTTCAGAGGGTACTGATCGAGTGGACTAAGAAAAAAAAATACGGAACGGTCCGAATAATCGATTTGAATTAAGGGCGGGGTATGACACTATACATGCCGCATTTGACACCGTAGAAGTAGAGAAGCGAGACAATTCTTTGTATGAAGTATGAGATCGGTTTGAAAACATAATTTTCTGTACTCTGTTGGGTAGGGCCTTAAGGGATACGAATAAAAACTGGTGTAAGCTTTATATATTTCGCCCTCAAAGGCGGCTTTTAGTCGTGAAGAGATATCTTCTGTCGGCCCTTATACGGTCAATCATGGCGTACGGCTGTCCGATGTGGTTCAACGTAAGCCCTTTTTAGATGAAAAGAATAAGGGCATTAGGGAGATAATGCATTCGGGCTTGTCTCAAAATATACAGAGCTCCGGTTCTGACCACAAGAAATTCTATCAAAACAATACTAATAGGAACAGAGTTGATAATCGTATCACGACAACACTCGACGGAAAGCTTAGCGGCAGTAAATTACCTCGTGTTATTAGATATTGTTGTAAAATGTATAATAATATATTTCAGTTAGGTTATAAGGATATTAGAATTGATTGGAAAAATAAAAAAAAACGGATTTAAAACAAACTAAGTGCATTGACTTGCAACTCCAGGAATTACCACATTGACGGCGTCTTCCCTTTCGAGCTGCTGACAACAATCAAAGAGTATTTGTTGGGAGTAAAAACTTCTCAGATCTTGTCATTCGGTATCGGGAAACCCTTTGGGCCCTTCTGCCTTATACTTGTGATAAAATTGTAGCTGGCACTACACGACTAACTACCATTGACCAATATGTTTTAAAGTGATCACGAACGCAATGCACTTTAGCATTCCAGTCAAAATCCATACTCAGCCATCGACAGAAAGTCAATAGAAGCTATGTCCAAACGTTACCTGGTTTGAACTTGACTCATTTAAAAGTTTTAAATGTCTTTGTTACTCATTTTTTTTAACATTCAAAGGATCAGTCTTCTCCGAATTTAAGCACAATTTCATAACTTTTTTTATACCATATGCTAACATCGTCCTTAAAAGTTAGAAAAGTTTGTCTCTTCCTTTAGACCAGAATTTTTAGAAACGATTGAGAAAACTGTGGATAACTATATTAGGGAAAGGGTGATGTACGTACTCCCCCTTCACCACTGTTAACTTGCGTACAGAACGGAGATTTCCACAGACACCGCACTCTACCAACAGAGACTATTTAAAGAGCCCTTGAAGAGAAGAAAATAGTCGCATATGCTTTCTTAGACATAGGAAGAGCATTTGATAACACATCCCAAGATGCACTCATTCGACATCTAAATAGTGAGAAACTAAACTGAACAGTGTCAAAATGAATATATGAATTGTTAAGCAGTAGATTAATGGAAACTGAAACGTCAGAGGGTATAATCAGGCTAAATACAACCAGAGGTTGTCCAAAAGGGGAAGCTCTACACTTATGTGGAGTCTAGTCATGAATAATCTTCTTGACAAACAACAAAGGCATCAAATGTCAAGCGTTTGTCGATGGCATGGTAATTATTGCCAGGGGAATAACTGAAGAAACCTTATGTGACATCATCATGCGGGGGCTAAATATTACTAAAGAATCGTGCTTTTCGGCTGGGTGCAACATGAACTCCCAAAAAATTACCATATAACCTTACACAGGGAAATGAAAACTGAAACCACTTAAAACTGTAAGTTTGTCGGACTTATTGTAAGCCCAGCGCTTAAGATCAGTGGAATAATGAACCCATAACCCACAGACTAAGTAATGCTACGATAAAATGGTACACACATGGCTTAAGAACAGATGAAGAAACTGGGGCCGGAGTACTTGAGCCGCGAGTGGAAGACTTAGAAGGTGCAGCAGCAATTTCCAACAAGAAATGTTCATTATAGACAGATGCATTTCAAATCAGCGCTGAGCGGAAGTATACAAAGTCGGGCATTCAATATGGCCCCGAATTCCTACGTTATCAAATCTAAGCTTTAACTTAAGTAGGAACAACAGAGTAAAATCGTGCTGGAAACCGTAAAACCGTGCTGGTCGGAAGAGAAGAGCAGCATCAGGGAAGAAATCTGTAGCAATGCTCAAAGTATGAGGCACGCAAAAAGACTCTTAGGTTAACCGAAGAAGATTTAAAGCAGCCATAATATTCAACAAGAAAAGCCTTCGTTTCCCAACGGTCTTCCTAACGAGTCACTGCAGATTTAGGGAGCACCTGAGGAAACTAAGATTATTAGATGAAAGTCTCTGCAGATTTTTTGGTGAATTGGAAGAAGTCCCAGAGCTTACCTGGGGGTACCTCGGAATGCACTTGTTTAAAATGTACAAAACGAGCCATCATGCCTCTCCACCTAGCTCGCTCCTGTGCTAGTTGTTTTAAACACGTACGTACAGCTAATTAAAATCATTTTCCAGTTGGGTGCCCCACCTGAGACGTGCTTTTCCTTAAACTTACTGTGCTTTGGGGTTGAAGTCGAAGCCTTTCCGTGCCCGAGCATTGGTGTCCAGTCGTTTTACATGACTTAGCCATCTTAGACGCCATAGCTGTCCAGTCCGTACAGTAAGTCGTTCAGACTCCTCCTTCAGACATCATCAGTACATAAGGGACTAGAGATAATTCCAAGGACTTTCCTCTTGAAGTGATCAAGAATCTTCTCGTCCACCTTAGAAAGTGTTCATACAGTGCGGTCTGCACTATCAAGGTCTTTTATGGGGACATTTTTGTCATTCAAGAGTGGGCTTCATTTCTCAATGACCTTCGTGGCCCAAAAACACAGCGATTGTCTAGAGTGATCCTTCATTTTCCACCGCTAAGAAATTACATCAGAGCATTAGTGTGCCTTCTGAGTCTGGAATTTCTTCATCTATTGAATGAAGAAATTTTCTCGTTCCCCTTTCCCGTCCTTAAAAAGCAAAGCAATTGAAAAAGCAACTAAAATCATACATTACTTCTACCCTTTCCTCCCCAGTCCTCAGAATTGAAACGTTAAGTTTGAAACATTCTCAAGTACTAACCCCGGTTGTGTATGCCAAATCAAGGCTTTACGCATCAAAGCATCTACTTTCTCCACGTCCTTAATGTATTCTTTGCTCACGTCTTAGCACAATGGGCAGAAATGTATAGTTGAAACGCTTTTTACTGTTTTACTTTAATGCGGAAATGGAAACAAGCTTGTTTAAGAAGGCCATTGACCGGGTAACCATTCATCACACAGTCGTCGTGGATTGAATTCGATTCCATAGTCAAGTGTTATGTGTGGAAGAGTGTGTGGCGTGTGTAGAAGTAGGTGCTCCTCAGTATTTTGCACAGAGATTTCAGAGCAATTCTATGCTTGACAGTTTTTTTTTTCCTTTTTGCTTGTGTTTCTTTCGTTTTTTTTTTCAAAGAAATACTGGAGGTGGTGATTTTGTTCACTTTATATTTTAAAATATTTCTTCTTTTCATTTGCTGTCGCACTGATTCGTTCTTTTAGGCAAATACCATATAATGCGGTCTCCGTTTGAATATTTATCATACCATACGCATTATCAATTCATATAGATATTTTCATTTTTTTCTGCATTAAAATTCATACTTCCTAGAGAGTATGCAAAGCTAGGAAGTAAGTAACATGGAGTGGTGATTGAATTGGGTCATTGGGGAAAAAATTCTAAGGAATGAGAGATGATTGGTGACGTTAATCGCAATCATCACACATCAGACAAAGAGTTCTTAAATCTCAACCCTTATAACTTCACATCGATCTAGTCATATTCGATGGAGATTCGGGAACAATATTTCAGACATCAGTATTCGTAGATTATGTATGATTACGACAAGTACCTTTTTCTGACAGTCAGGAAGTGTCTAGGAAGTAAAGTTTTTTTTGAGGAAAATTATAGCTTCACATAAATTTTTCAATTTAAATGGTGCCATATTCAACTGACCCAGATACCTAAAGTCAACAACAACTGGAGTTTTCGATTTGATGATTTCCATAAACTTTCCCTGCCACCCCTTACATTGGGCTCTCTGGCAGCAAAGCTGATTGTGGATTTGAATAATTCATAGAAGTTTTACGTCTAAATATATTTTTTCGATAAGTATTGAAAAACTTCAGAAATCAACAATTGCGTAGGAAATGGATTTCATGAAAATAAAGGGTGTCCCAACAAGAACTCAAGATTTAGATTTCAAATAAAACGCAGATATTTAAAAAAAACGTGAATTCTTTATTATATCGTAAAGTAGACAGGATGAGGTTATGTGTGGAATAACACATGGCGGCCAGATAGCCGCCGCGGCTTTGCTGGCACATACGCGATCTTTTAATGAATTTTTCAATGACCGTTTTGCATAAATACTGCGTTATTTTATTCATGCATCGTCCAATTTCCTTTTGAAAGGCTTGAGTCGTCGTCGGCTTATTCGCATAAACCATCGACTTCAAAAAACCCCAAAGAAAGAGGTCCAATGGTGTTAAGTCGCACGATCTAGGCCTCCAATTCTGGTCTCAAAAACGCGAAATAACACAACCGGGAAATGACTGATGCAGGAATTGAATTGTTTCTCTGGCTGTATGAGATGTGGCGCCGTCTTGTTGAAACCACATCCCCTCCGCATTCAGTTCTTCAATTCTAAGCACGAAAAAATTGGTTATCATTACACGATACCGAACACCATTGACTGTTTGCGCTTGACCTGACTCATTTTCATACAAAAAAGGTCCAATGATTCCTCCAGCCCAAAATCCACACCACACAGTGGCACGTTGAGGATGCATTTGCTTCCCGTGATTCACTCGAGGATTTTCCTCGTCCCAAATGCGACAATTCTGCCTATTGACGAAGCCATCAAGATGGAAATGGGCCTCGTCACTAAAAATGATTTTATCGACAAAATCAGCATTTTCATGTTGTCTCTCCAGTACCCAATTAACGAACTCCCTTCGCTGTGCATGGTCAGCTGGCTTCAGTTCCTGAGTCAATTGAGCTTTGTATGCATGAAGATGCAAATCTTTCGTCAAAATTCGCTGCATAGTGGATTTGGAAACACCAATTTGCTGAGCTCAGTGTCGAATTGAGGTGAATGGAGTTTGAGCGACATCATCACGTACTGCTGCGATATTTTTGGTCGGTCGAAGGCGCGTTGTTGTCTTAACATCAGTTAAAGACCCAGTTGCAGCAAACTTTTCCATTAATCGTATTACTGTTGAGTCTTTTGGAGGATTATTGTAACCCCAAATTGATCGCAATTTGCGAACTGTAGCCGCAAAACTTTCACCATTTTGATAAAACAATTTAACAATGAGAATGCGTTGTTCATTCGTGTAGCGCTCTATTTTTATTAACCTTATACCTTCGACTAACGAACAATAATAATTGTTCAAATGTCAAACAATGACAATTCGAACGGCGCCAAATTTAAATCTTGCGTTCTTGTTTGGACACCCTTTACATTAAAATATACAGGTAGGGTCAGTTTGAAAGTACTGAAAGTACTTAGTGATTAAGAAAACATACACAGCGATACATTTTTGAAGAACATTTTAATTCTTTCTAAAGTTTAGACCTTGCTCAATGGCCGCCACGAAAAATTCGCAGCTTTCGATTTTTTTTGAGGTAATTTGTAACAACTTTTCCTCAATGCGTTTAGAGTTCGAGCGTTATTGGCGAAAACATGAATTTTCGGCTAAACCCGCAAAGACATAAGATATGAAATGAAATGAAAAGAAAATAAGAAATGAAATTATGCACCCTGGAAATTTGCTCAAAATAATACCATATTTGGTTGTGTGGCTTGTTGTTGGAACCATATGTTGTCTCAGTCATAATCTCAATTATCTCCATTTTTATCGTATTTGTTAACCCGCATGTTCAACTAAAGCGGTCGAAGGGGCAATGCACACACGAGTGACCTGGAGGCTACTTGCTCCTCCGCCATCAATTCAAGCTCATCAGGAGATATTGCCAAGCTCAACTCGGCGAGTTTATGGACTTGATCCAAACACCTCGTCCTTGGTGTGGCGAGAGGTCGCCTTCCTGATGAATTGCATTTAAGACACGAATTAGAGGTCGTAATGAACCGTACCACGTGGCCAATATAACGAAATAAAGCCCGTTCATAGGTGAGAGTTTTAACAAACATTGACTTAAAAACCGATAACTTTACTTTGACACCGGCATTCTTTATTACTGATCCACTAAGCTGCTTTAAAATTGATCCAGCTTTGCCAATCCTACAGGAAAGCTTGGTACGGTTCCTCCCATGAGTCGTGAAAAAGACCCCTCGATAGTTAAACTTCTCCACCTGGTTCAATGGGACTCCGCTAACAAGTAGAGTTCATTGGGCAGATATTTTGGAAACGACCATAACTCCGGTTTGTTTTCTTTAACATTTAGTGTAAATGTAATGAGCCATCAAACTCACTCGAATTAAGGCTTTAATTTTTTTATTTTTTTTTTTCCGACTTGCATCGCTGTACGTCGGCCACAAGCCATACCAAGAATGATTATCATAAGAAGTTGCTGGCTGGCTACTTTAGTATTTCCTCCTCTAAGTCCTTTTACGGCAACCAACAGGTGGAGGGGGAAATTCTCTTTCTATTGGGAGTACAAATTAATCCGGTCCTTTTTTGTGTTCAAAACATTTTTATTAAAAATACGTAACAAGACATCATTGAAAGTATTGTCAGTTAGTATTGTAAGACTACTTTTTCAAGCAGGTAGTATTCGAATATCATCTCTTTGGCATCGATCCATTCTTCGATTTCTTCAAAAAACCCGAACCGACTTATGCGTCCAAAAATTCAATAGTCGGAAGGAGCAAGATTTGGAGAATATGGCGCGTGGGGTAAGGACTCCCATTTCAGAGTACCCGGGTAAATTTGGATAGCAACAGTCACGTGGGCCCGAACGTTTTGAAAAATCTCCTTGTCATGCCTTTCGATCGTTTCTGGCAGTTTTTTTGAATTTAAAGCTCAACCGCATTAGTTGCAGCCGATAACGTTTGCAATCAATGGTTTCGTCTGGTCTTAGCAGCTCATTGTACACCACCCCCGTCTTGTCCTACCATATATGGTAAGACCTTTGAACTGTGCATGCTTTTCTTTGGCGTAAATTTAGACGATGAAGAGACGGGTTCATTTTCTTTCTTGGGGTTATCGCAGTATGTTCCCTTATCATCTCCAGTCACGATTCGGTGCAAATATCCCTTCCGTTGATGTCTTTCAGAAAGCAGTTCCGAGGCGAATAATTTGCTTTTCGACATATCTCGATTACAACTCGCAGCCAATTTCCTTGCTTTAGGACAAATTCAAAGTTTTTTTGAGTTGCAGCACTGTGCAAAATAATAGCACCTTGTTCGACTTTGTTACTATTTTGCTAATATTTTGTTTCTGCCGTCATACAAAGACATCATATTTACGGCACAACATCCTCATTCCACCGGGAATAAAACCCATAAACAGGATAAGAAAAAAGTGCATTCTAAATTCGAATTTCGGATTGTGCAAAATAATAGCACCAAGTACAAAAACTCCTAAATATGAAGTAAAAGTCAATGGAATAGTAAAGTTGTTTGTTTTTTTTTTATTGGGTTAGTACTTGGTCGTATAACCTTTTTGTTTAAGTACAGCGTCACTATGTCGTGGCATGGAGCCGATTAAGGCCTAACATCGCTGAACAGGGGTATTCTTCCACGTAACCTGCAAAGCATTCCATAGGTGTCTTGTTTTTTTTTTGGTTTTGCTTTCATATACAGCTTTCTTTACATTAGTCCAAAGGTTTTAAATGGGATTCGGGTCCGGAGACTAAGACGTCCACTTCATAACTTGAACTGCATTGCTTTGGAAAAATTCGTTGGCCAGTTTGCTCGTACATTTGGGGTCAATGTCTTGCTGTAGAATCCATCTAAGCCGCATATTCCACTCTGCGTAAGGTAGCATGGTTTTCTTTAATTATGCTGACGTAAACTCCGGCGGTCATCATCGGTTTTATCCAGAAAATGGGATCAGTACCATATACCATAGTATAACGTTAATTTCTGCTCCGCTGTGCTTTACAGTCTTGGTAGTACACTCCGGTTAAAACTCTTGGTATTTCCGGCTGCGAACGAATGTCCTGGTCCCAGGAGTACCAAATAAAACTATTTTGGACTCGTCTGTCCATAATATATTGCGCCATTTGGAAGGTTCCCAGTTCAGGTGATCTTTCGGAAATTTAGTTCGTTTTAGTAGGTTGATTTTTGACAGTAGTGGTTCTTTTCCGGGACTTCTGGCAGCCTTCTTCTTATTGTTGATGTCATCAGGGGTATATTTAACTCCTCTTTTATTTTCCAAGGGTTCTTAAATGGGTAACGTTTGACTGATCTTATTATTTATCGTTCATCGGCGGGGGTTTGTTTCGGGTTTCTTCCACTTTTTTCTTCATTTTGAACTTACCTTTTGTCAATTACGATAATTTTTTTTGAACAGCAAACAATTTCACTTATAAGTTTGTAAGTTTTAGCCTCAGAAAGCATTTTTTTTTTATTAAGGTACGTTTTTCGAGAGTACAATGCACACCACGACCCATTTTACTTTGCTAAAATATATCTTTTAGGAACTACGATATGTGTAGACGTAGTTTAAAGCAACAAAAAATCGAAACAGTGGTGTACACTTCGAAAACGCTCTTCAGAATGACGTGGTGCTTTAATTTTGCACAGTTGCATTTCCGTTAACGGGACCCTTTTAATTACAGAATGCATTTTTTTCTTATCTTGTTTATGGGTTTTATGACTGATGCAATAGAGATGTTGTGCAATAAATATGAGACGCCTGCTTGACCACAGAAAAAAGAAATTAAAATAAGAGTGACAGACATGGTGCTATTATTTTGCACAGTGCTGTACTTGCAACAATACGGCGAGTTCACTTCACTTTTGATATGGATCTTGATCCAGTAAAACCTCAAATCCCTCATTTTCAAACTTTGTTTTGGCTGGACATGACGCTTGTAGTCTCCTACGCTAAAGTAACCAATTTTGAAGCATTGAAACCACTCTCTGCATGATTTATCGGTCGGAGTAGATGCACCGTTAACTTCTTAGTGCGTTGGACTTCAGCTGCTCTTTTCTTGGAATAAAAAAGAAAATCAAGTCTTCCAACAATTATTGTTGATTATTATTTAAGATGAATTCGGACATTTTCGAAGAGTCACAAAACAATGTTGTTGTCTAAAACAGAAGCTGACGCCACATTAATTATTGCCGACAAATGTTATACCTTTCGAATGATATAGGTACTCGCTTCCAAGATCAGCACACTTCCAAGTGGCGCCATCTTTGGAAAACGGATGGAATTTGTACCCCCAATATTTTTTAGCACATTAAACTTAGTTAAATAATCATTTTCATATAATCTGATACCAGTCAGTACTCCCTCATGTCTCTTCTGTGTGCAAGCGTCCTGGTTGAACGAACGGTTGAATAATAACGCCCTGGGCAACATATGCGAAGCGGCGAAAATTAGAGAGATACGACCTTGATTACTGAAATTAACAATAGCGAAATACATGCATGGGATTTTAAGGCTTTATTGTTTGGCACGAAGTGTAAACCGCCTCTAAACCAAGCGCATGTTGTTGCGCCGCATGGATCCCCGTCGCCTATTGGCAGATTTGTGGTTATATTATACAATGTATTCCAGCGTTGCGTACCCACTTTTCGAAAATATTAATTAAACCCTACCGAACGGCACCGCGTCCCGTATTGACATACATAAATTATTTATCAGATCGTATGTGCTCCCTAAAGCCTTTCATGAAAACGAAATGAAATGAAATCAAACCGTAAATATCCTTCAATTATCATAAAATTGTAAACTAATTTGTGAATTCGAAATTAGTAACATTTACAAATCCGCGGTCCTCATAAAATCATTAAATTACTGCCCAAAACGATTAGTTCAGAGAACTGAACAGTGCTCTTGACTTCACACTTTCATAATGAAAACCTCAAGAAATTAAATATGTATGCTGCTAGGTTTGCTCACCATTCTCGTCTCTCTAGAAAATTTAATTAGAAAACCGAAACCGACTCATTGACATTATTGATTGAAGTGGCGATAACGAATCGGAATCGCAACCAGGGTGGAAATTATTTGATGAGAAATCATAATTCTAATAATTATACCATGATTTCAAAGGAGGTTAATGGAACTAGATGGTAATTGTTTTGCCCGAGGAGTTTGAACTAAAAATAGCAAGCGCTGAATGAGCTACGAGCACGAGTTGTAGCCGCACCGAGGGAGTTTGCTTTTTGAAATGGGAAAGTATTTCAAACTTTGTGATATGATTTTTAGTAAAGCAACCGGCTCGCTCATTCAATTTAATTGCACAGAATTGTCGATTGAAAGTGTACTCGGTGAGGTGGAAGTAACCTTAAAAAAATTAAATTTCATCATAGACATGACTGAATTTGGGGTGTATCTTGTTTATTTGAAATCACGCATCCACCTGTTGCTCGGTAATGGCGAGCTTATGCAATTAAAAAATAATGTGAAAAGTTGTTTTAATATTTCCCGGTTCATTTTTTTGCATTTGAGGTATGTGTTCAGGATGCACTTAATTAATTTATTCCGTTGAGACTAACGTACGCATGTTTACTCACTCGCTCTTTGAAGTGTGAAATGAACAAATTTTCACTAGCTGTGATTTTTTGAAAAAAAAACAAGCAAATGATGAGAGTTGAACATTAAAAATATACATATGTATGTAGTTCTTCATCACTGTATAACACGTTCAGGGAAGAGTGTTATTGACTTTTGTTTTTCTACGAACTAATTGTCTACATCCATGCATCTTATCAAGTGGACCAAAATCTATTTCCGAATTTTAAGAATAAGAAGAAATCAACATCAATCAATTGTTAATCCTGTGCTCAAAGGATCAAACATCTTATCACTGGTTTCGGTTAACAAACGGATGTTTTTACTTCTGGACATATTGTTACCCAACGTCCAAGAAACGTTATGTTTCACCCAGGAAATATTTTTTTTATTTTTCAAGGGACTACAATAGCTTCGGTTGTACAGCTGGAAAATAATTTTTCAAACTTTAAAGGAACATTCACAAATAAAAAATATATTAGGTGGTACTACAGCCAGCAAAGGACCAGGGTCAAGCTTCGCCAGCAATTTTTGTTGCGTGCTATTGTTTTATCCCGAGTTGAGAGGTTCTACAGTTTCCTGCCGACAGTGAACGGCGAAATTTGAGAATTTTTTTCATTGACAAATAGTAACCTTTGAGTGTTGTCTGCAACTTAAAAGAGGTGGTGGCGTGAAAACTTGCGAAATGTGCAGGAGTCGAATATGAGACTTTAGACTTGTGAGTCACCACCATACAACAACGGACACAATGTTGACAAATCACTCAATTATATTAGTGTAGTGACACTTCTTTCTTCCCACCATTACGAATACAGATCTTTGTAGTATGAATTTAAATGGACAAATTCTTTTGCTCCTGGCATTAAAAAAATCCTGTATTTCGTACCTTCTAAGGCTAACATTGTGTAGGATGACGGTGTAGAACTCTAGTTGCTTCTTCAAGGTTGGTAACAAAGTCGAACCGAGCATCACACTAGGCGGCAGAAACTTCGAGGTAACTTTGTCTACCTTGGTTCCGCGTTAAATAGGGACAACAACACCATAACGGAATTAAACGCAGAATCCCTCTTGCCAATCGTTGTTTCCTTAGGCTCAAGAGGAAATTGAGTAATAGAGTCCTCTAATGAAAGACTAAACTGGATTTGTGTAGCAGCTTGATTATCTCAGTCTTTTTTAACGGGACGAAAAATTGGACGCAACTAAATGCGGATGACTAGACTCGATAGAAAAGTTCTGCGTGTCCTCTAGTCTAGTCCTCTTTGCATTGATGGCATCTGGGGGAGAAAAATCAATTCGACAGCACTCACCTTGTCAATCGTCTTCGGATACAAAGTTTAAGACGGATAGGGCATGTAGAGCATATGAACACCACTGCTCCGGTCCAAAAACTCTTTGAATCTGAGCCATTGAGACAAAGCAACAGAAGACGGGATATGCTAAGGTAACGCACACAAGTGGTGAAGGACTTCAACTTAGAGTGCGCAAATGGCGACAGCTGGCGAAAGATCGTGCTAGCTGGAGACGCATATTGGTTGAGGCCCAGGTCCACCCCGAAGTGTAGCGCCACAAGAAGAAGTAGAAGTAATCGATCAGTGACGGAAGCAACAACTAGCGTAGTGCTCCAAATACACGTGTTAAAAAGTAAAGCTATTAACAGAATGCACATAATCCAAGTAACCACCTTACTGCCTAAGCATTGGCATATTATTAATGCTGTTAAAAGAGTCTGAGTTCATTTATTCTGTGTAGTGCCGCATGCAGAATACTTCTTTATTCGTCCGCCGCCTGTGGAACAAATATCTTGCCGATTTGATTAAATATCTGCAATAGTATTTATTAGATCCTTTAATAGTCATATTTATATAATATATAATTATATCACATTCATGGTATTAAATGACCAAAAATTATCAAAAACTGTAGTTTCAGATGACTTAGGTGTCATGTGTGCTTTAAAGCCAGTGTAACGCCAAAAATGTAATAAGTTTTAAGCAACGAATTCAATAATACAAGACGCCGGAAGGCAGACAGAAAAATGTCCTAGATTAGCTTAGAGTACTCACGAAGAGGCAGTAAGTTAGATTTAAGGTCAACGGATTATATTATTAAGCTAGTCTAAGGTATTTTTCTCTAGCATATAAGTAATAAGGAAATAAGAATAAAAATGCATTAAAATTCAAATTCAATTGCCAGTGTGCCGAAAGGGCAGTGACAAAAAATTTCGTTATATTTGGACAGGGATTACAAGCCCCTCTAGACTTTTACGCAATCACCCTTTTAGGCATTTCCTACCTAGTACAAGAGCAAGAGGCATTTTCAATATATTGCAGTATCATGTATAACAGTTTACTGTTATACTATATCGCGAGCAATGAACGTGGCGCCTAAGATTATGCAATCAAATATAAATTTACTTTTACGGGCAGATTATAATTTTTGTAACATGCCCCAAAGTACAACGACGTATGTCCTTTCTAACACACAGAACATACCTGCCTCCTAAGAACCTATCATGTAGCAAGTTTTTAGTTGTCGTTACTCCTTAGAAAACGACCAATAAACTCTTATCTAAATCTTTGTTTCTAAACATTTCATTTTAAGACCGAGTCTCCCCGAAACTCTCTGAAAGTTCGAGGCTGCCTGCACTGACAATAGAAGAAGAATGGAAACGTTGTCAAAAAGCCATCAAAGCAGCTGCCACTGATGTGCTGGGTTTCACGCAACCACCTAGAAGGAACCCATGGTTTGACGACGAGTGCAGGCAGGCACATGCAGCTAAATAGGAGGCCTACCAGGCAACGCTGCATCGGAACACGAGATCTTCGTGAGCTCTACGAGAAAAGAAAAGAAGAGAACCGGCTTCTCTGAAGGAAAAAGAGAGAGCATGAGAAGCGCGCGGTCGAAGAGATGGAGAGGTGTTATGGCAGGAATGAAGTCCAAAATTTTTACCGAAAGGTGAAACAGCTATCCGGTGGATATAGGCTGCCGGGACCAAAACGGAAACCTCGTTGTAGAGTCGCAATCGATGCTGAGAATCTGGAAAGATCATTTCTGCAGACTCTTTAACGGCGATAACGGCCCAAATCCCGCCGTTAGGCAGAATGTTCCACTTTATTTCGACGATGATAGCCAAGAATTCCGTCCCCCCGACTTAGACGAGGTCAAGATAGCAATATCGAGACTGAAGTCGAACAAAGCTGCTGGAACGGATGGACTGTCCGCAGAACTGTTTAAGGCAGCTGAAGATGACCTCATCTGTAAGATGTGGTCCGAGGAAAGCATGCCCGATGAGTGGAATCTCAGCGTCGTCTGTTCGGTCCACAAGAAAGGAGACCCCTTCGACTGCGCCAACTATCTGCCGTGCAGTGTGAACGCCTGAAACCGTTTGTCAACAACCTGATTGGTCCTTATCAGTGTGGTTTCAGGCCAGGGAAGTCCACAATCGACCAACTCTTCACACTACGGCAGTTCCTGGAAAAGACCCAAGAAATGCAAATCGACGCTCACCACCTATTCGTCGATTTCAAGGCCGCATATGACAGTGTGCATAGAGACGTGCTAAACAGTGCCATGTCTAGCTTTGGCATTCTTACCAAACTCGTCAGGTTAAACAGGATGACGATGAAGAACACTTGCTGCTCCATGAACTCACGGAGATCTTTAATGTCAAGTTTCAGACAAGGCGACGGGCTGTCATTTAACATCGTTGAGATTCTTCTTCAGAATATGGTCCAAAACTTACAAGTCACAAGTCACCAGAGACAGAATCTTCCAAAAGTCCAGTCAATTGCTAACGTAACAGTCAGCTGTCAACAAGGAGTATGCTGGGATTGAAACAGAAGCGGCTGAAATGGGTCGGGTGGCTAACGAGAAAAAATAAAGTGTATACTGTCATCAAGGAACAGAGTGTCACAAAGGGCAGCAAACTTTGAGGTCATCGAGAATTTCATCTGCATAGACTCTGGAGTAAACAGTGACAATACCAAGAATAGCAATCAAGGGCTGACTTACTCTTGTCTGCTGCTTCTGCTTCTTTGGACTTAAAAGACAATTAATTAACAGAGCCATCTCTCGAAATACCAAGCTGACTTTATATAACTTTTTTATCATTCTAGTCCTGCAGAAACATGAACTCTATTAAAAGTGAATGAAGAAGTGAAATAAAAGTTCTGAGTGCAATCTTTGCTCCGGTTTGCTTTGGTGGCGTGTGGAGGAGAAGATTTAACTACGAAATGTACGGCCTGTTCAGCTGCATTCACCAAGTTAAGGACGACGAAGCTCCGGCCCGAAAAGCCTCGATTCCAAACAATTTAAAACAACATAATAGCAGACATTCTTGAACGAAATGGCGCACACATCAGGAGAAGGACCTCAACTAACTTGGAGTGCACAACAGGAGGCAGCTTGCAAAGGACCGTGCAGGCTGGAGAGGCTTGTTGGTTAAGTCCCAGCTCCAGCCTGAACCTAACAAAGAAGAAGAGGAAGAAATAGAAGAAGAGGAAGAAGAAGAAAAAGAAGAAAAAGAATTAATAACATTTTTATTTAATTTATATTTCAGCATGTAATACAGTCAATTTCAATACTTATATTTTTCTCTAGTCAAAAGTCACAGTATAGGATAGCTGCTGTCGCAGTGTGTTGGTGTTCTTTATTCAAAAGACAACTGCGAATACATTTTTTTTTGAAATCGAATCTTTTATATTCTTTTGTGGTTTTAATATGGTTCTCATAAAAAATATTACCTGATGGAATAGGTCTTCTTTATTTAATGAGCCCAGAAGCAAAAGAGCCGAAAAAGATTATTTTTGTAACCCTAAAGTAATTTAACAACTTAGTCAAATTTAGCTTTAATACAATCTAAATCACAAACGTTAACCCTGTAGGACTACGGTAGCCTAAAGGAATTAAAGCAAGCAACCCATATTCAAATTTTGTTTGGACACACACACCTCAAATATTCCGGCAGTTTAAAATACAAAAGAACAGACGAACATTTCTACGAAATATTGTCAGTACTTAAGAGGTAGACGCCTTTAAAAAAATCGGAAAGTAATCAAAGCCGAAATTATATTTACGCAATAAGGGAACGGCTTTCTTCCCAATTCTTCTTTTCTCAGCACTCGGCTGCAGCCATACATTATGTACATCCTGAAGGAACCCGGTACATATCTTCGAGTAAACATAATTTACGGGGTTTAATTACGCTTTCTTATCGGGGAGGAGCGGCAACGTGGGTAAATTGGTGGCGCAGTATAATCATCAGGTATTCTTCTAAGAACCTCGGTGAGATTTACTCCACCACTTAAACATCAGGACTTCCCTTCTTCCATTAAATAATATAACTTAAGTGAAGTCTGAGTTATCCCGTTGGCGAGCATCATCGGAACCGGGAATTAGTTTGTGAAATTGATGAACGAGAGATGTTGTCGAGAGTGACGAATGATCTCTGCCACGAGACAAATTCAAAATTCCAGCTGTGTCACATTGGCAGTTCTCCTCTGCAACTGAAAGATTAAGTATGTTTGCAAAGGTCAAAGTATAGAAATTTCAATCGATTGCGTCTGTATAAGCAATCGGTCTAACCAACAGGAAATTATTTGTCAGTCTGATCCTGGCAGTGTGTGGGAGAGAATTTTGGGATTATTTCTCCCCGATGAGAGGTTAAAAGGTTAAATTTGCGCTATTAATGATGAAGGTCGAGTCTGATGGGTATTTATTTGTCCGTACACAGAAGCCACCTTTCCTTTCATCTTTTGGTAATGGACAGCGCGAGCGAAGGGGGGTAGACAGTAGACAACCTTCTTTTCTTCATTTTATCCATCTTGATTGGTGCTTTTAGGCGTGTGGTTGTGTAATGGCCGCACATACATGAAAATACTTTTGGTTTGGTTAAATGAGAAGAAATAAATATTTTCTTCTCCTTTTCCATATTTTTACTTTGATGATTCTCTGTCACAACAAAGAAACCAAAATAGACGTTTGCCGCCGACGCGTTTGGGGATAAGTTTGAATTACAGTAAATAGCTCGTACGCAATTCGTTCTAAATGTATGGGTTTTCCCATTTAAGGATATAAAAGTTTGAATAAGTACGTAGGTATAATGCGATGTTTCTTTTCTTGCTCATGTCAAATTTCTATAATCGATACCTTATCCAAATCATTGTCTTTTGCAGACGGTGGCAACAGAGGATCTAGTCCTACGTTATGGCAAATTTTAAGTGAAAAGTCAAACAAATATAGTACTAACAAACTATAGATCGATCCCAATACATTTTCAGTAGACCTCTAGGCACATATAAAAAATTATGCCAAAATTAAACGTCTTGCGTTAGTTTCTTTCCAATTTGACGAAAAAATACTCTGTACATTTAAGGAGAACACGCCGCCATGACAACAACGCTGCGTTCTGAAGAGATTCATTTTATAACACTGTTTCGAGATATGGCAGAAGACTTACTACATCCCTTATGGAAGACAGTATGTCTTTTGTGAAAGATCCTCATTGTGTAAATAATGAAATAGTAGCTGTTTCTAAGAGATGGAGAGGTGTTATGGCAGGAATGAAGTTCGAAAGTTTTAACGAAAGGTGAAACAGCTATGCGATGAATATCGGTTTCGGACCGAAGCCTGCCGGGACCAAAACGGACACCTAGTAGTAGAGTCGCAATTGATGCTGAGAATCTGGAAAGAACATTTCTGCAGACTTTTAAACGGCGATGGCGGCCCAAATCCCGCTGTTAGGCAGAATTTTCAACTCAATTTGGACGATGATAGGCAAGAATTCCGTCCCCGCGACTTAGAGGAGGTCAAGATAGCAATATCGAGACTGAAGTCGAACAAAGCTGCTGGAGCGGATGGACTGTCCGCAGAACTGTTTAAAGCAGCTGGAGATGACCTGGTTGGGCACATGCACCAGCTCATCTGTAAGATATGGTCGGAGGAAAGCATGCCCGATGAGTGGAATCTCAGCGTCGTCTGCCGAGTGACCAGTCTCCTTTACATCGCGTACAAGATCCCTTCTGCCGTACTGTGTGAACGCCTGAAACCGTTTGTCAACAACCTGATTGGTCCTTATCAGTGTGGTTTCAGGCCAGGGAAGTCCACAATTGACCAAATCTTCACACTACGGCAGATCCTGGAAAATACCCAAGAAATGCAAATCGAGACTCGCCACCTATTCATCGATTTCAAGGCCGCATATGACAGTGTGCATAGAGACGAGCTATACAGTGCCATGTCTAGTTTTGGCATTCCTACCAAACTCGTCAGATTGTGTAGGGTGACGATGGAGAACTCTCGCTGCTCCGTCAAAGTCGGGAACGAACTCACCGAGACCTTCAATGTCAAAAAAGGCTTTAGACAAGGCGACGCACTGTCATGTGACTTTTTTAACATCATCCTTGAGAAGATCGTGCGTAACTCACAGGTCAACACCAGAGGTACGATCTTCCAAAAGTCAGCTCAATTGCTAGCTTACGCCGACGACATTGACGTGATTGGTCGAACACAGCGAGCCGTCAATGGCGCGTTTGCTGGCATTGAAGCAGAAGCAGCTAAATTGGGTCTGGTGGTTAATGAGGGCAAACCGAAGTACATGCTATCATCAAGGAAGGACACACAAGATCGGCGTCTCGGACAGAGCGTCACACTAGGCAGCAGAAACTTCGGGGTAGTAAAGGACTTCTTCTACCTTGGCTCCGCCGTAAACAGAGATAACAATACCAGTACCGAAATCAAACGCAGAATAACTCTTTATAATCGCTGTTTCTTTGTGCTCAAGAGGCAATTGAGTAATTAAGCCCTCTCTCGAAGGACTAAGATTGATTTGATCATCCCAGTCCTACTCTATGGCGCGGAAAACTGGACGTTACTAAAAGCGTATGAGGAAGCCATTAGTCTTTTCGAGAGAAAAGTTTTGCGTTCGATTTTTGGTCCTGTTTGCGTTGATGGCATCTGGATGAGAAGATTTAACGACGAACTCTATGGGCTGTACAGCGACATGCGGCTAGTCAAGCGTCTCCGGATACAACGCTTTAGATAGCTAGGCCATGAAGAGCGTATGGACACCATTGCTCCGGCCTGAAAAGTCTTCGAATCTGAGCCATTGGGACAACGCACCAGAGGACGGCATGGGGTAAGGAGACACACACAAGTGAAGAAGGAGCACAACTAACTTGGAGTGCGCAAATGGCGGCAGCTGGCGAAATATAGTGCTGGCTGGAGAGGCCCAGGTCCACCCCGGACTGTGGCGATAAAAGAAGAGGAAGATATATATATATATATATATATATATATATATATATAACATGTTGAAAATGTTAAATATGTACGGTATTATTTTAAAAAGTAACAAAAAGATGACTTCGACTAAAACTTTAACAAGAAATTAAACTTGGAGAAGACCTTCGACAAGAACATTTCAGGCAACGACTTGAAAGAGAAATTTAACCGCATTTTGGACAAAGACTTAAATTGCCGATAGGACAAGCCTTTAGACAATGTATTGAATAAGGACTTGGATAAGACCGTTCCTTTGACTTGATTCTCATCGCTTAATAGTATCGCAACCGATTTTGAACATGGTAGTTAGAAAGTATTAGAAAAAGTGTTTGCATAAGGATATGGACAATAACTTAGACAAACACTTGGAAATCAACTTGGACAACTAAAATCCGGGGCAAACCTGAATCTCAACCCAAAATGCCTCTCCAGCTGTCACGATTCCTCGTCAGCTCTTGGTTGAGGTCCTTCTCCTATTGTGTGCGCCATCTCAACCTAGGCCATCCTCTGTTGTGTTGTCCCTATGGCTCTTATTCGAAGTCTCTTCAGGCTGGAGCAATTTTGTCCACGCGCTCTATGTGGCCTACCCATCGGAACCGTTGTATTCAAAGACGCTTGACCAAACCAAACCATCAGCATCGGTGCTGCCTACTTTCTGAAGTCCGTCGGAAGGTGTAAGTCTTCGAAACACTTCTCTGGCAAGTAACGTTGGTATATTTGTTTGTTGCCATATTGCTCGATAGCAAATAGCGACTCACCGGAAAAATCCAAATTCATCAACTCACCACCTTAGGGGATGCGTAGTAACTCTTTTGCTCTTTCGACTCCAGCTTTTTTCTGTTGCGAAGTAGAAACTTGTTTTTTTTGGAACTTCAATGGCTTGAGCCCATTCTCATTTATCAGTGTGGGTGGTATGCGTTCCATCGATTCAAGCTCACAAGCCAGTTTTCTTCCACTTCTACATATAGTTCGCCTTTACTTTCCGTACTACATCTGCCGATCTTGCTGTTCTTTTATGACCACCTTCATATAATTTAGAACCCCGTCAGTATCACGGTAACGTACTTCGAGACACAAATGCTTTATTCACGTGCTGAAGGTGCTGGAAGGCTCTAACGAAAGCTACTTGTGCTTTACAGCCAAATATTAAACAATCGCGCTTTCACGTTTCAATTCCATTGCGGATATACATTTTTTAACACATCTGAGGCGCAAGTTAATATATGTCAAGAGTCAAAATTTGATCGATCAATATAACGAACGAACTACCTTAGACACTATATTATTCGGTATACAGGATGTCCAATGAATTGTTTCTCAAAATAGAACCACAGTGAGTGAAGAATCTGCGTTGATAGTATTGTATTGCCAGTACTTGTTAAAAGAGAAACTGCTATGTTTGAGAAGTTAAATACAAGCCTTGTTCAGGTGTCTCTCTGGCTCCACATGTAAAACTCATACTCAAATGTACGCGCAGATTTGGAAACAGACGAATGCACTCCTTTTGTGCGATGTATTGTAACTGCATAACATTGAAACTGAATTGACAGGTATGAATGAAAAAGAACTGCGCAAGCTCATAACAGAAATCCGAAAACATGTAAGCCTCCAGCAGGATCAACTTCTCATGAAAACAATGAGCGAATTTGTTCAAAATCACAGCAATAGACTTTTAGATTTGCGGTATGGTGATGTAAGTAACTTGCTTTACTCCTTTTTTTTTATTTCACGTACCTGAGTTTTAGACATTTAAACCAAACAAACGAATATGTTAAGAGCTGTATTTGGACATGGACATGCTTGATGAGTGTCATTTTTAATTTTTCCTGACAGTAGGTGTATCCGTTATTGGATCCAGGAAGTGTTTCATGATATTTAATTAAATACTTTTTTGTTACGGTTTATGTAATAAATAAATGTTATTTTGCAATTTTATCTGCACATAGATGGATGCCGAAACCAAAATGAATTATTTCCGTCAGGAGAATATACAGAATTTCTTTCCTTGTATCTTTTTGAGTCTATAGTCCATTGTCGATACTACTTTGATAAAAGATAAATTACTTTGAAAATTTAAAGAAAAATTACAATTTAAATTAAATTTTTGCCATGTCGTAGTAGGTAAGGTCGTCGACTCATACGTCGCAGCTCCCTGATTCGATACCCGCACTAAACATCTATGTAGCATATTTGCACCCACCACCCGTTTCGAGTTGCTGATAACACTTAAAGATTATTTACGTGAAACCCTTTTTTCTAACGGGAACAGTTTGAGATTTTCTGGGACATAAAGATACCAAGCTCGAAAGCAGACGTATGGTCAGCATAGCCATTTCAGAATTCTATGGTCAAACGGAGTAACAAATTTTATAGCTTGTAGATATGTAAAGGGCTTTCAAAAGGGACTTAACAACTTTGAATTCAAGCTGTCAACATACTGTTTTTCCAATCATCACACTGCCATTATCAATTTTTTGCAGTATACTCAGCACGTTAAAGTTATTATTTAAAGAAATTCGGAGTCGGTGACCGCAACTTTAAGAACGCTAACTCCAATTTTCGGCCGTAATTCTCTCCCTAGTAGACAGGCAATAACGAGTTTAGTGCAAAAATTGAGTCTACATGTGTGGCGTTGCCGTATATGGGAGATAACATGGTGGTCGGTTTACACCCATACAGTATAGAGCTGGCTCAAGAATCATAGTCAATGGACAATTTAAGGCGACGTACAGTAGATGCACCAAGATGATGAATTTCATCGCAAAATCATCTTCAGTGACGAAACTCAATTTTGGCTCAATGGGTTCTTCAATAAGCAATTTATGCGTTATTGGTCAGGTGAAAAGCCACATATCCTTTAAGAATCACAGTTATAGGAAAAAGTTACTTACATTTTTCGTAAGCAAGAGCTCAGACTCCGATATCGGAAAGAGTGTTCGATATTGATTTGCAACGCGTGGAAAAGAACATACGAGTATGTATGTATCATTGCAAGAATTACAGAACTTGCGAAAGGCAAAAATAAACAAAGCAACTTCGAGTTACACTCACATATATATGGTTTCGTTTTCTTCAACAGCGGGATTCATGCAAATAGATATTAACGTATGAGTATGTGCCAAAATACAAACTACAAACATATTATACTACAGTATGTATTTTGAAGTACACTATAACCAAGTTTCAAATATTTACGTGAAAGAAACCAATGAGTCTTAAGTTCTAATACGCACGGAAAAATTGATGTGTGTTTGTATATACCAACTGCATGCGTCTTTATGTTTGGCAATCTGAGGGTAATCCTACAGGAAGTGGTGCTCTTTAAAATAACCTTTTTAGATTTTCAAATTTCGAATCCATTGATATTTTACCGTTACTAGCTAAAAATAATAATTGAGTGGCACTTCAGCCCACAAGGGACCAGGGCCTGGCTTCTACAACAACAACTTGTGTTGTGCGTGCTACTGTTCTCTCACGAGTAGAAGGCACCTACATTTTTTGCCGACTCCGAACGGCGAGATTTGAGAAGCTTTTCATAGACAATTAATACTCTTTGAGTGTTGTCAGCAACTCGAAAGAGGTGGTGCCGTGAAAAATGCGAGGTGTGGAATCGATAAGCTAGAAAGTTAACAGCCAAATCCTATTTAAGAAACGTAATTATTGATGTATGACGCATGCGGTTGTGAGAAAATTCCTTATTTGACCCAACCAAGTCTCCAAATATTTCATATTTCGATGGCGAAAAAAAATAATCTAATTCCACATTCCATACTAATTGTTTCACAAGTTTAGAGAATATGAAGATTATGAAAGACACATAAACAGGCGGACAGAGTATACCGAAATTATAGTGTTTTCTTTCGGGAAACGAACTCATAAAAAGTCATTATCAATATCAACTTTTTTTTTAACTTCACCTAGTTAGAAATGCCATGGTTCCGAGGAGGATATATAGTGATACCTAATTCGATTGCGAGATGCTTCAATTCGCATGCTGGGAATAGATAAAAGTTTTGGTCATTTACCTAAAATAATGTTGAGCTTAGCAAAGAAATATCGCACTAAGGAGTTTAAACTGCGGCTCTGCACGCAAATATATAATATATCTTTTATGTTTCGTTTAAAGAGTATATGTTCTCAGTGCCATTGAGGATGAACATTAATATAAAGCACACACCCATTTCGTAGTTTGATCAAGTAAGATTTCAAGAAATGCAATACAAGGTAATCAAATTCTTTGCGCACATGTCAAAATGACCACTCGCAAAAGGATAATTTGCTACGTTTACAGTTTTTTTTTGATTAAGTAAAAGTGCAATGTGGGAGGTGAAAATGAAAGAAGTGTATAAGGACTTGATACTGTAATAGCCAACAATGCTCATTTTTGAGGTTGAAGATGAACCACGCTCCGAAAAGCCAATTATCAAAAATTATGGAAATTGTTAAAGCCGACCGTCACTGTTAGGAACTGAACATTGCAAAAAAATAGTTCGGATCCATTTGATTGCGGCCGGATAAAGGCGAGTTGACACAGAAAAATCTAGTGAAACGTATTTGTATATATGTAGGAGTCCTTACTGCAACACCAAGTGAAAACGATCGTTATCGAATGATAAACAGCCTGCGCAAACGGTGTCCAAGTACGAGTAGCTGTTAGTTAAATTGACCAAATGAAATACCAGCATGTGGAAGAAACTTTCTTCGTCACTGGCTTTTTTGATCTCTGTTGAATTTCAATGAATTGAGATTATAACATTGTTTTTATCCCAATTTTGTGGCATAGATTTCTGCCTTCATCGGGGGATCATTTATTGAAATGGGAAAATTAAATAAGAAGTAAGAATACAACGAGAAAAATGTGTAACAGACTTGTTCCGTTGTTGAGTTATTGCTGGTGAATAAAAAAGTGAAGTACAATCCCCTTTTTTTTTGAATTATGAGGTAAAATTGAGAAGGGTGGTCGAAACATAATACACGATCTTATTCGAACTGTTAGGTTTGTTTGCCCAACTTATTTTGACATTTCAACTATGTGGAAATGGGCGTTCAAATCAAATAAATTTCCTGCACTTTTATATGTTTTTTTTTTTTAGTATAATCTATCAAATACGAGTATACGAATGTTCATGCGCGCACGTTTGTGGTCTAGCGTAAGCACACGCGGCACCCAACGCGCGGACAGCTTTCCCATGCCCAAATCTTGGTTTAATATATGGCAAACACGTTCTTTTGACATCTTCATAATCTCAGTTATTTCTCTAACTTTAATCCGGTGGTCGTTTAGTACCAATTGATTAACTTTAGCGATGTAATCGTTAGTGGTTACAGTTTTTGGACGCCCAGGAAGTTCATCATCTTCCAAGCTCCTGCGACCACGTTTAAATTCAGCTGCCCAAAATTTTACGGTGGTAAACGATGGTGCAGAGTCACCATACACAGAGTCCAACTCATTTTTGATTTGTGAAGGCGTATTGCCTTTCAAAAATAAAAATTTAATTACAGCTCGATATTCAATTTTTTCCATTTTGGGGGAATCACCGAAATACACTCACAAAAACGACTGTCAACAGATAATGGTGCAAGATAAATTTCTGAAATTTTGGCGAGTAGCTATTATAATATGCACAATTTGAAGTAGAAACTTTTTTTCACTTGTGCCGCTAGCTTCACGTTGAGGTCGGTTATTTATCAGACAGCCCTCGTAGATTCATAAACAACCAGAATTTTTGTTAAATGGGAACACACCAGTGATTTTTGAAAAGAGCAAGCTTCCACAAAGAATGACTTTTTATTGCGGCTTATGGGCTGGTGACCGCATTGGCAGTAAAATGAGATCAGCCAAGCAGTTACCGTGAAAGGCATTCGCTATCGCGAGATGATAATGGATTTCCTTTGGGTAGAAATTCAGGATATGAACCATATGTACTTTCAACAGGATGGAGCCACTTGCCTGTGTGGCAGGACTCTTTGCGCGAGAAATTCAATGGCCGTTTTATCTCACGTCGTGGTGATGAAAATTGACCACAAAGATCATATGCTTTCACACCGTTTAACTTCTTTCTTTGGAGATATTTAAGAGAAAAGGTATGTGTCAATAAGCCAAGAAAAGTTTAGGAACTAAAGTATAAGATAATTCGGCACATTTACGATATTGAACAGTCATTGGAAATATGAACCATCGGATGGAGGTATGCAACCAAAGATGTAGGCAGCATTTGATCTTCTTATCAATCGTTTATAATAATACTAGTAAGGTAACTCTCTTACAACCTTTTCGATTTATTTACACATATCATTTTTCGTTTTTTTTGACCACCCTTAAAGTTGTGAAGATTTGTAAGATATTCTTCCCCATATTCTTGCTTTTGATTCATGCATCAATTAACGTTTCTTAACCTAAAAAGTACTAACTGATTTGACCGATACTAATCTAAAGACAATGTAAACAGCTTGCGAACAAATTTTGAATAAAAGTAAAATTTATTAATAAAAGTAGAAATTCGAATTTTGAACCATCGGCAGAGTGTCAAGGAAAATTCCAATTTATTCTTTCGAAAGCAATGTTTGTAGTACACACTGTATGTGTGCGTAGATTAATTTTTCATTCAAAAACACTTTTCTTGAGTTATATCTCATATTGCATTTATATTAAACTGCGTACCCACACAAAATAAGTAAATCGGCATTAAGTTAAGACCGATGAAATTTATATCGCATTCTCCTAAAGTGGTGGTTTAACATTGCGTACTCCTTTAACAGAGAAAATCCATTTCGAAACGATTTTGAATTTTCGTTTTGGGAACGAAATGGAGATCGCTCATGCAAAAGAATTGGCTTACACCGGTTTCAACTTTATTTTGCAACATTTGCAAGTTTAAGTTCTTTGAATCCTTTTCAACAAACTGCCAGGATTATAGTGAAAATTGCATTCAAATGCTGTTTGTTTTGCGAAAGGCACTCTGAAAATTTCGAAGAACTTGCTCTTAGTGCTGAGACCTTTGTACAATTAATTGTGAAGGCTGGGAGAAGTGTTCATGTTCGCCTAAAGAATTATGATTAAGTTATTTTCGGAATGTGTAATGACAGAATGCAAATGCCTAGCTGGATTAGCAATGGATTTTGGGAAATGCAAATTTTTGCTTCAGTGCACACGTCTCTGTTGAAAGTTGCCAAACTTTTCGAAGTGTTATGAATTAACTTCTTGAATAAAGTTTTGTTATTGTTTCTCTGTTCGTCTGCAAACTAAACTTTTTATTGCGTCTTGTACGTTGTAATGGAAGTTGTGACGGCTTGTGTTTAAATGGCAAAATATATAAAATCCATTTGTTGCTATAAAATGAAAACGTCGAGAATACGAACAACTGTTTATTTGTAGTTTGTGATGTCCAGTGTATTTTGTATTTCGAAAATGGGTTCAAATTTAGTTGAGGTGGATACATAGGAAGTGCCTTACAGGAGAAGAAAAGTGTGTCACACTTCTAATATTGATTTTCACACATGTAAACAAATGTTGGCTTCTATTGTTTTTTGCAAACAAAGAAAACTGACTTCAAAGTGGTTGCAAAGTGCGAATTTTCTGAAGAACGTCTTGCTTATGGGCAATAAGGAAGGACAAGTTACAATTAAGAAGGACAAACAATTTTACGCATCAGTATGCAATTTCTGGCATTGAAATATTATTATTGGATATACGACCAACAACGATGTCGGTGTAGTCATATTCAGAGAAGTGACAGTTTATAATGTATGCAAGGCTAAAGCTTGATTCGACACTTTTCAGTTGTGAATAATTGATTCCCAAAATAAGGAAGCTGGTGTATATTCGAATTCTAATATAACATGATGAACCGGATTGGGGATGAATATCAAAGGCAAACAAAGGAGACATTATCATCGAAAGAAATCTTACCAACTATGAAGATAACTCCTACTATCTATACGGGGTATAATCACGGATGACGACTATCCTGCGACGATATCGTTTCAACTACTGTTTTGCAATGCTTTATTATTAATTGAAAGTGACAGTGAAAATTATGAAAAAATAGAAATTGTAAGAAGTCGTAGAGATGAATCAGATCCTTTAAACATTTCTGCAAAGAAGTAAGCATAATGAAGTATTAATATAATTTCAATTCATATCATGTTCCGGTTCCGAATATCTTTGTGTCAGTTTTTAGCACTCTAAATTTGAAAGTTAGTTCTAGGTCCACTTATATTCCACCGGTTTTAAGGCTTCTTGCTACGCTGAAAGTTCTTAGCGGAGGTTGCTCCCAGTGGGTGACAGGAAATGAATTCCGTGTTTCTGTAGCCCAAAGTACATTTTGAAGCATAGTTTCGCATACAACAGCCATTTTTTTAACGTTTTTAAATGTATTTTTTTTATTGTTCCTTTTACATACAACAGCCATACTGGAGGGAAAATTATTCCCATTATGGGTTCAATTTGAGATGGCAAATGAAAGCAGAAGAGAAGAAACTATAGAACATTTTCAATACCCGGAGGTGACATAACAGATTTTTTTTCATATCAGAACAATGAATAACGACTGCGTAGATAAAAATAAAACAAGAGATATGTTGCGTTCATGAGTGCTTAAACTCTGTACTAAAAAACTATAGTGGTTGTATTACGTGATGCAAATTATCGACGATATCTTTTAGGTGGATCATCCGGATAGTCGTTTGAAAAGTTACGTGATTACAGCCCAGTATAACAACAAACAAGCGCCGTCGAAGCAGATGTTTATAAATTCGAAAACAGAAACAGAATTCGGTCAGTTATGATTTACATCGAGAATATTCATATGCTATAAAAATATAATTGCTTTTCAAGGCCAACATTCAAAAACTTTCCCCCTTATCAAATGTTGTATGTTTTTTTTTCGTTCCATAATTTTATTAGATTTTTCTTATTAAAGTGGTGTCTTAATTCTAGGAAAATACTTCAAACTAAGTTCCTTAATTTTAGCAAAAGTTCTTAAATCTGACTCAGTGACCCTTAACAGGTACTCTAAGCTAATCTATATATATTCCAATTTCAAAGTGCCGTTGGGCATTATAAATTTGTTATAATACTTCTCCAAGCAAATTACAGTACCAAAACATTCATTTTAAAAAACTATGTAAGTTGGCCACAAGGTTAACCTTTAGTTTTGTTTTTATTGCGTTAAGAGCGGTTCTGAGGGCTGGTTCTGATGCAGCCACAAGTAGAAAAGACGTTCTCCAGCGCACTATGACCTGTCTCGGGGGGAGATCGCCCTACTGAACCGAAGAAGTCCGGGTCGTATTGGAGTCGCCTGTCCACTGTTCGGCGTACGACATGGAAGATGATAGGACATCCTTCCACATCCTGTATCAGCCCTTTGGAATCAAAATAGAGAAATGCTTCAGGGGGTAAAACGCCGTTTAGGCACACCTTTTTATGGTGTATAATGTTAGGGTAATAAGCCCCGGAGCCCCCTATTGGATGAATTCATCGATCGTGCAATGTGCCTTCTACTAAGAAAGTCGCGTGAGATAGAAATGTTAGTATGTGATCTCTAGTGGGCTAGTGAAGAAAAACACAAAAATTAAAATAATAAGAAATGTTACTTGGCAGCAATGTATAATGACATTGTTAAAAAAAATATTTTTAGTTTACGGAAAAAATTGTTAAAATTTATATTTTTGTATAAGCGATACATATTGTGTGCTGGGTTCTTTGTCAGAAGCTTATACCAGACAACTGAAAAGGAAACAAGCTGGACAGAAAATGCAAAACTGTTTTGGAATGAAAGCGCAGAAAAACAGAAAATTAGAGCTAGAAATAAGCTTGTGGTTGAGAGAGATGGACAAAATCTGAACTCACATGCGCGCAAGGCAAAAATCACCAAAAATGATTCTCCGCATGACCACCCTAAGCAGAAAAAGTTTAAGTAATCCGGTGGCTGTCCATGTCCATCCGCGTTTAGGTTGGGCCAAATAAGCTTAATGTAACCGATAGTTCTCTGGCTGTCGAGCGTCCAGGTAGCCCAAGAGGGTATGCGGGTCTTTTTGAAAATGAGCTAGGATAGAGTGTTATCAGTACCCACAGGTAGAAAATTAATTGGAAGTGTGAAGGCAAGGAGATAAGTTTGTTAAGCGCAGTGATCGGAGTACATTTTTGCGTGCAGTAAGCATATTGGCTTAAATTATTGTCCATGTTTAATCCGTTCCGTACTTATTTCTATCTATCCGCTAGAGAAACTAAGAACACCAAATGCGAGATACTTACGAAAGATGTCGTTTGAGCATTTGAGTGTATCATCAAATTTATTAAAGGTATGCGCACTTTACGGATACAATTTTTAATCAAAAAGTTTTGTTTTCTATGAGATTTGTTCCTTATTTTAAAGTTATTCTCACTCAATTAGGATTCGTTTTGTTTTAGTTGAAACTTTTCTGCAAATTAACTTCTAGTTTGTGCAAGCATGACTTTTTTCGTTATGCTTACTACGAACACATACGGAAGATAGCCGTTCGTGCTTGCCTGCAGTTTCAGTGTTTGTTTTGTAAATTGCTCTGCAAATTCTTTCCATCAGACCGAACGTACTCAAAGCACTACACTTTGCATTAAAGAACTTTAAATCAAGCAGCCAGGGTGTGTTTTGAAGACTCCTCTGTGTATCGACCCTTGTCTAGCTTACAAAGTAGTAGACATTATCTTATCCGCGTTTGAATTTTGCGAACGTTTATTAAATATATTGGACGATTCGTTAGCAGCAGTATCCGACTCGAAAAGAGTCAAAAGAACAGATGACTGTGGAGAAGGATCTCAACCAAACAAAAAAGTGTCAGCTGGAAACGCTTTAATTTTGTGAAGATGCGATGTGTTTTGAAATTTAAAGTTGTCTTTAAAATGATTAACAGTGTTCGTATAAAGCAGTGTCATTTCTTGCTGTCTTAAAATCAATATTATTGTTCTCTTAGTGATTTATTAGCCACCTGCTGAGTTCTGCAGCCATTATTCACCAGAATTAATTTTTAGGGTTGAACAACTTATCTTTGAGCTCACCATATTCGACGCAATGTTGATGAAACTGTGTTCGAACTGGTTTAACGTTTAATTGACAAACTTTCTTGATGCTGTGTTCTTTAAGTACAAGTCGAAATGAAGGTGGCGATTCTTTTGGTGGATCGTGTTTTGCTTCTCATGTTTGCAGTGAACTTGTTTTTACATCCGTGACATAGTGGGCAAGAACGGCGACCCAACCTTAATTTTTTTTACGGAACGCCACACAGTGCGCAGCGGAAAAGATGCGTAAAATTAAATAATTTTCTCGGTCAAGTGGTGTCGATTTTTCGTTTTAGACATTTAAGAAAGCCAAAACTTTGTTGACTTCTAATGAGCCGTTTCGGTGTACCACTACCTCAAAGTTGGATTGAGTTTGATATTTTAAGAATTGGGCGTTTTTTTTCAAGACAATTCGACGTGTCATATTTTTTAAAATAAGCCATCTTGGAATATGATGTTTTATTTAAAAGGGCGTACATTTAATCCTCAATCTGCATCAACATTTTGTTTTAATTTTGACCACCAGTTAGGGTCACTTTTTGTGGGAAGTGCTTTCATGTTTGGTGGAGGATAACAAAAATCTTTCAAAAGGCTCCACCGGGAGAGCACATTTTTCTGAAAGCATGAAGTATTCTCTATTAAAGGTGAAAAATAAAAATACACTTTTTTGCGCTTTGGAAGAACGAGTCGTTTAAGTGGAGCAAAGCCAGGCATTTTTCGGGATTTTTTTTTTAATTTTGCTACGTTTTCCCTTTTAATCCTTGTATTGCGCAAATACCGTGGACATGAACCTGGAAGTTAATATTATTTCTAAATGTAGTATTTTAGGTATTGAAATTGTTGTAAAAATAAAGTTTATTGGTCATATAATATAAGTTCGGTTTACATAGAGCAATAGTCACAAATGTAAGAAATTAGGGCATCGGATATATATCGGATATATATTTGATATTCAAAAATGAAAACTTATTTAAATACATTTCGAAATCCTCTGAACATTGCAGTTACATTTCAACACTTGTTGTGCAAATTAATAGAGTTCACAATGACAAGTTTAGTATTTAAATAAAAGTTTCTTTGTGATTCCTTTTTGGAAGGTAACACAATAGTCTTTGCGACATTTTAATTCGCGATAAAACAAAAGTTTTTAGTAAAATCTTCGGAATGGATAAAAGAACATTTTTAGTGAATTTTGAAGAAGTTAAAAGTAGTGATATGTTCCAAATCCAGACCAAACTAAGCAAATATCAATATGAAGTAATAAGAAAAGCTAAAAATAAAATTGGCCATCCAATATTTCCTTCATAAAGGCAAAACTGCATTGTCACCCGGAATGGCCACACTGCAAACAGACTTATGAAGATTATAGATTACGCTATAGTCGAATCCAAGAAAACGTTAGTCTTACGCTTTTGGACAAGGGGAGCTGTGATGGATCTTCTGGGCAAAGTGAATTTAAGCAAAAATTTTCAAATAAAGATTCGAATCCATCCGGTTCAAAGGATTCTATTCCATAGAACAGATAAAATATCATCAGCAGCGTTGCCCAGGAGAGTCGAAAGATGGATTATTGGCACTATGGAATTAATTTAGCAGAAAATTGTTTCGTTTTGTGACGAATGAAGAAGTAATTCATCACATGTTGGTATCAGATCCCTGGATAACATATTTTTGGCCTGAACCGAAAACAGAGTATTCACTCCCGTTAGGTAGGAAAGCGCCAGCCTTATTACACTAAATTTCGACTTCACAATATTTTACGACAAAAATGTATTGAATGTAATTTTTCTATAAATGTATGAATTTTGTAAATACATTGTCGGAAATTTTTATTAAATATTTTTTTTGCAATAGAATAAAAAAGTGTATTTTTTCAATTTTTTATCCTAAGATTACTCCGTTATCAACTGTTTTTTGACAGCAGGAGGGGCTTATGGCACTTATACTTTGTTTTAAATTTCATCATCTATATACAAGAGCACCACTCTGAGCCGCCTTTGTGTCTTTTATACTTATGAAAGAAGCTGGGCCTTGGTAACTCATGATGTATCGTATTACCCAACTTATTAAAAATCGAGCATTTGACACAGAGATCATTGCTTACATTTAATGTTGGGGCATAATGAAGTGTGTCCCAACAAGAACGCAAGACTTAAATTTGGCGCCATTCGAATTGTCATTGTTGGACATTTGAACAATTAGTATTATTTGTTATGAGAAGGTATAAGGTTAATAAAAATGGAGCGCTACACGAATGAACAACGCATTCTCATTGTGAAATTGTTTTACCAAAATGGTGAAAGATTTGCGGCTACAGTTCGCAAATTGCGATCAATTTGGGGTTACAATAATGCTCCAAAATAGTCAACTGTAAAGCGATTAATGGACGAATTTGCTTGAAAAAACTGGGTCTGTAACTGATGTAAAGACAACAACTTGACTTCAACCAGGTCGATCGACCGAAAATATTGCAGCAGTACGTGATGATGTCGCTCAAACTCCATCCACCTCAATTCGACACCGAGCTCAGCAAATTGGTGTTTCCAAATCCACTATGCAGCGAATTTTGACGAAAGATTTGCATCTTCATGCATACAAAGTTCAATTGACTCAGGAACTGAAGCCAGCTGACCATGCACAGCGAAGGGAGTTGGTTAATTGGGTATTGGAGAGACAACATGAAAATGCTGATTTTGCCGATAAAATCATTTTTAGTGACGAGGCCCATTTCCATCTTGATGGCTTCGTCAAAAGGCAGAATTGTCGCATTTGGGGCGAGGAAAATCCTCGAGTGATTCACGAGAAGCAAATGCATCCTCAACGTGTCACTGTGTTGTGTGAATTTTGGGCTGGAGGAATCATTGGACCTTTTTTTATGAAAATGAGTCAGGTCAAGCGCAAACAGTCAATGGTGTTCGGTATAGTGTAATGATAACCAATTTTTTCGTACCTAGAATTGAAGGAATGAAAGTGGAGGGTATGTGGTTTCAACAAGACGGCAACACCATTGGACTTTTTTCTTTGGGGTTTTTTGAAGTCGATAGTTTATGCGAGTAAGCCAGCGACAACTCAAGCCTTAAAAGAGGAAATTAGACGCTGCATTCATAAAATACCGCAGGATTTATGCAAAACGGTAATTTCAAATTTCATTAAAAGGTCGCGTATGTGCCAGTAAAGCCGCGGCAGCCATCTGGCCGATGTGTTATTTTACACATAACCTCATCCTGTCTACTACGATATAATAAAGAATTCACGAATTTTTTTTTAAATATCTGCGTTTTATTTAAAATTTAAATCTTACGTTTTTGTTGGGACGCCCTTTAGTTGTGTCAGAAAGCACAAACAGAGTATAATATAAGACAGTTAATTCACTACGACTGTTGCGACATACAGAAGTGTTACAACGACCGTCTAAAAGCTGACTTACAACATACAAAACGATGAACGCTGTTGAGGCCACAGAACATACAATGTACGAGGCCATAGAACGTACAATGTAGCACCTAAGCACAAAATTGCTAACGCATCATAACCCTGCCGCAACACCCAGTGAATGGATCTATATAAACCAACGCGGAGCTCTTCATAGTGTGTCATCGTGCTCCCGAAATTCTTCCGCGACAGAAGTATTTACAATAAAATTTGCATAGAATACTTTGAGTTTTCTTTCTCGCGAACCTCCCTTAATGTTACTCATAATCTCATATACGTGAAGTTTGTACATTGCATCACAACCCAGCAGATGATAATATGTCGAAGGATCTGTTGAAATTAACTTGACTTTTTTGATATACGCTTGCGTGCAAACTTCAGAGGATTTTTACTGAATATGTATTCGGATTATTACTATTTCCAACTGCTCTCATTCTTCTTCTTCTTGTGGCGCTACAGTCCGGGGTGGACCTGGGCCTCAACCAACATGCCTCTCCAGCCAGCGCGATCTTTCGCCAGCTGCCGCCAGTTGCGCACTCCAAGTTGGTTGAGGTCCTTCTTCACTTGTGTGCGCCACCTTATCCTGGGCCGTCCTCTGTTGCGTTGTCCCAATGGCTCAGATTCGAAGACTTTTCGGGCCGGAGCAGTGGTGTCCATACGCTCTACATGGCCTAGCCATCTTAAGCGTTGTATCCGTAGACGCTTGACTAGGCTCATGCCGCTGTACAGCCCATACAGTTCGTGGTTGAATCTTCTCCTCCAGATGCCATCAACGCAAACAGGACCAAAAATCGCGCGCAGAACTTTTCTCTCGAAAAGACTAATGGCATCCTCATCCGCTTTAAGTAGTGTCCAAGTTTCCGCGCCATAAAGTAGGACTGGGATGATTAAGGTGTTATATAAAGCAAGCTTAGTCTTTCGAGAGAGGGCTTTATTACTCAATTGCCTCTTGAGCCCAAAGAAACAGCGATTGGCAAGAGTGATGTTACGCACGATCTTCTCCAGGATGATGTTAAAAAAGTCACATGACAGTGCGTCGCCTTGTCTAAAACCTTTTTTGACATTGAAGGTCTCGGTGAGTTCGTTCCCGACCTTGACGGAGCAGCGAGAGTTCTCCATCGTCATCCTACACAATCTGACGAGTTTGGTAGGAATGCCAAAACTAGACATGGCATTGTATAGCTCGTCTCTATGCACACTGTCATATGCGGCCTTGAAATCGACGAATAGGTGGTGAGTGTCGATTTGCATTTCTTGGGTCTTTTCCAGGATCTGCCGTAGTGTGAAGATTTGGTCGATGGTGGACTTCCCTGGCCTGAAACCACACTGATAAGGACCAATCAGGTTGTTGACAAACGGTTTCAGGCGTTCACACAATACGGCAGAGAGGATCTTGTATGCGATGTTAAGGAGACTTATCCCTCGATAGTTGGCGCAGTCGAAGGGGTCTCCTTTCTTGTGGACCGGACAGACGACACTGAGATTCCACTCATCGGGCATGCTTTCCTCCGACCATATCTTACAGATGAGCTGGTGCATGCGCCCAACCAGGTCATCCCCAGCCGCTTTGAACAGTTCTGCGGACAGTCCATCCGCTCCAGCAGCTTTATTTGACTTCAGTCTCGATATTGCTATCTTGACCTCGTCTAAGTCGGGGGGACGGAATTCTTGTCTATCATCGTCCAAATTAAGTGGAACATTCTGCCTAACAGCGGGATTTGGGTCGTCATCGCCGTTTAAGAGTCTGCAGAAATGATCTTTCCAGATTCTCAGAATCGATTGCGACTCTACTACTAGGTTTCCGTTTTGGTCCCGGCAGGCTTCGGTCCGAACCCTGTATCCACCGGATAGCTGTTTCACCTTTCGGTAAAACTTTCGGACTTCATTCCTGCCATAACATCTCTCCATCTCTTCGACCGCGCGCTTCTCATGCTCTCTCTTTTTCCTTCTGAGAAGCCGGTTCTCTTCCCTTCTTTTCTGTTCGTAGAGCTCACGAACAGCTCTCGTTGTCCGATGCAGCGTTGCCTGGTAGGCCTCCTGTTTGGCTGCATGTGCCTGCCTGCACTCGTCGTCAAACCATGGGTTCCTCCTAGGTGGTGGCGTGAAACCCAGCACATCAGTGGCGGCTTCTTTGATGGCTTTTTGACAACGTTTCCATTCTTCTTCTATTGTTAGTGCAGGCAGCGTCGAACTTTGGGAGAGTTTTAGGGAGACTCGGTCGGCAAAGATCCCAGCGACCTGTTGCGATTGTAGCTTTCCGACGTCAAACCGTTTCGGCCTATCTCGACTCCGTTGTTCTCTCGATATCCGGGTTCTTACCTTGGCTACAACAAGGTGATGATCCGAGTCGATGTTAGCGCCTCGGAATGTTCGGACATCGAGAATGTTGGAGGAGTGTCTGACGTCGATCGCAACGTGATCAATCTGGTTGACGGTTGATTGATCAGGGGATCGCCAGGTTCCTTTATGGATGTTGCGATGTGGGAACCGCGTACTGTTCATAGAGAGGTTCCGCCCCGCGGCGAAGTCCAGCAGCCTGAGTCCGTTTCCGGAAGTCGTGTCGTGCAGGCTGTGTTTCCCGATGACGCCAGCAAAGATGTCCTCTTTCCCCAGCTGAGCATTGAAATCTCCTAGAACGATCTTGGTGTCATAGCTGGGGCATCGATCGTATGTTCTTTCTAGGAGATCATAGAACTCATCCTTGCTGTTGTCATCCTTTTCTTCTGTCGGGGCGTGAGCGCATATCAGGCTGATGTTCCCGAATTTAGCCTTAATGCGGATTGTCATGAGGCGTTCGCTTACAGGATCGTAGCTTATGACTTTTTGCCTAAGTCTGCCTCGAACAACAAATCCGCATCCGAATAGGCGCTGCCTTCTCTCCCTGTAGCAGTCGCTGTAGTATATGTCGCAGTTCTTCATCTTCTTTCTGCCCGGCCCATCCCATCGCACTTCCTGGATGGCGGTGATATCTGCTTTGTAGCAGTCAAGGGCCTCCGCAAGTTGTTCGGCTGCACGTGGTCTGTTAAGGGACCTCACATTCCACGTGCAGAACCGAAAATCGTTGTCCTTTGTTCGTTTTCCGGGGTCGTCAACGTTGGATCCGTCCATATCCGAGGCAAGTTGTTGTCTCTGAACTGGGTTTGTTTTTGTGTGGTGAGGGAGTTAGCCTCACGCACAACCTACAGACTGGTCGGCCAGTCGCTGCATACATTGGTTCACCACACAACGGATGCTGTGATGGCTATCCAGGGGGCGCCACTTGGAGGCTGTATGTCAACTTGACCTATGCACGGACGAGGATAGTCTTGGCAGCTCGCCATGTTGAGCGCGATCAAGGACATTGCCTCGTGTGCATAGGCCCATGCCCCCCATGCTCTCATTAGGCCTATTAAAATTGCAGTTTAAGATTTTCGAAATTCGTGGTTTAATATGTTTTAAGGTTCTTGGCCAATTACTGCTACTCTGTGCTGCTAGAACAATTTGGAATTAAAGTTCCGAGCAAAGAAAAGGTTTGGACGTTTTTACAAATGTTTTGGGACTGATGTAAGCAACCTAGAGACGGAGAAGCAAGGTATACATTTTCTGACCCAAACGCCTTCTAGCTGCCTTTCATAACAAATAGGAAAATTCTAAATTAAAGCTAAGGTTTAGTTCAATATTTCTGTCTGGGGTTCTGTACGAGTTACGGTCTCGCCTTTAACAATCCCTTAATTATGCCCCAAAATTAACTTTTCATACAATATACGAGAATAAAGAATGATCGTTAGATCAAGTGCCAAGTGCATATGCATTCAAAATTTCCTGAAAGTCGACTTATAGGATAGAGGGCGAAGAGTTCTTAAAAACGAAACCCATCTTAGATGAGTAGGTATTAATTGTTGCTCTCCTGCACCCTCTTCCCATGCTTGTGGTTGCTATAAAATTTGAAGTAAGACCGGAATATGGATAATGCATATTTGCAAGAAATTAATTTTGTTCTTCTTTGCGATCTTGTCTTTTCAGGATATTGTGTATTTTGAAATTTTTGAGGTCTTTGGGCGTTTCAGAATATCAAATTTCCGGATTCTGTTGATCTCTCATTTTTAATTCAAATACTTGTACTATGTATTGATTACTATAACTAATGCACTCAATGCAAAGTCATCAGAATCCCAAGGGGTGAAATTGAATCAAATAAGGCTTACACACCTTTATGTATTTGATTTCTCATTTAATGCATCATTCGTTATTCCGTTATATAAGGTTGTATCTCCCTTCCGCTCTTTTGGTCTTCATTCAATTCTTCATAAAAAGTGTTACAGTGATCGGATTTAGTCCAAATATGCGCCGTTTTGTTCGATAATCTGTTTCCATCTAGACGGCAACTTCATAATACCCCCCTCGTGGAAGTCCCCCTCCTTATTTGCGAAGAACTCGGACAGCCACTTTTCACAAGCCTCTTTTGAGTTCAACCATGGGCGTTCGCCATGGACAGGAACATGTGGTAATCACTTGTCGATATGTCCGGGCTATATGGTGGATGCGATAAAACCTCCCGCCGAGCTCCCGTAGCATCTGACGAATCATCAACGAAGTATGTGGTCTGGCGTTGTCGTGGTGGAACACTACACCCTTCCTGTTGGCCAATTCTGGGCGCTTCTGGTCGATCGCCTGCTTCAAGCGGCCCAGTTGTTCGCAGTTAGGTAGAATTAAGCGTCTGGCCATATGGGAGCAGCTCATAGAGGATTATTCCCTTCCAATCCCACCAAACAGACAGCAAAACCTTGCTGGCCGTCAATCCCGGCTTTGCCACTGTCTGGGTCGATTCACCAGCCTTCAACAGAGACCGTTTTCGCTTGATATTGTCGTATGTGATCCATTTTTTGTCGCTAGTCACGATCCGCTTCAAAAAGGGGTCGAGTTCTTCCGTTTCAGCAGCATATCGCAGGCGTTGATTCGGTCCAGAAGGTAATTCCTATGCATTCTTAGACATTCCCAGGAATGCGCTTTATTGCACATTTTATGCGATTAAGATGTGTTTCTCATGATGGATAAACCTTTTGCATTTCCATCGACCATTCTGTCTTAAGTACTAGGCTTAATAAATTCCATAAGGAATTTGTAATTTATGCATAGCATACTTCATGCAATTTTAAAATTAACGATAAATGTAAAGAAAACCATGTTAAGTCTCTCTAGTCTTGTGAACACTACATACTGAGTTGTTGATACAATCCAGACAGTTGAAAACAAATCAAAGTCATTGCGAGAGATGACCAATTACACTGGTAGGCACGATACAGAAAGGGACTCCACACATTTAAATTCAAATATCCTTCAAGGGTTGCTCCCGAGAAAAATCTTTTCACACCTAAGTGTTGTTATGATTGTAAATCAATGAATGTCCGCACATGAGTGAAGGGCTACTTTTTTCATTAGTATGTGTATCATCATTTTATACCCCAATCTGTTTTACTTAATCTGTACGTTCGAAGAGACATATTACAAGGGTCAGTGATGAAAATTCCTTTCAAAATATAAATCAATCACTTAAGCTGATGATAATCAATCAATAACTTGACCGTACACATTGTTTTCGGATGTATCCTATTATTTATCAAGTTCTTTCTTTCTGGGCATGTTATCATGCATTCTTAAGCTTTGACGTTGAGGAATGATTTGATTTGGGACAGGGCCGGGAATTTGATTTTCAATAATTTATTCTAGGGTGGCGGGAAAATGGTGGAATGGTGATTGATTTAAAAAACAGAAGAGTTAATTGAATTTATTTAAAATGGTATACGGCGAGAATGCGTATACGACGTGTTCTTTTTGATCTCTCTTAACAACAGCCGTATGTGTGTGCTGGGTTTCTCAAAACAGAGACATTCCAGGAAACTGTGCAGACGGGCCACCAACGAAGGAGACAACAATTGACCTACGACCGCCAACGTTTTCTATAAAAATTGAAAACTTTTAGACAAAGATCTTGGATCTAGCAGGCAGCAAGTGGTGGCAGCTATTGAAGCAGCCACCACGGCTTCAATAAATTTATTGCAAATACCTTTTAAAATTGGTTCCTAAAACAAAAATATACAAAATGATGCAACGTTTGGCAAGGTTCTCGACAAGCGATTCTCTAGAGGTAATTTTTAGCTACTTTTTAGGGCAGTATCTCCGCTATAATTTGAAATGTGTTGGTTTCTGATGCGCGTCGAGTTCAGGGATTATTTGCGTACATACTCGTACGCATGTAGTTCAATATGAAAAATCTAGTGATATCAAATCGCATTATCTCGGTCATGAAAACGTAAAGCTATGCTATGTCTCAAGATATAATATAATAATTGGTAGGATTATATATACGATAGTTCAAAAACACTGAACAAAAGTAATCGCGAAGCAATTCTGTGGCGCATCTACTCGCAACGTTTCACACAGATCAACTGCTTGTTGAGCCCACACAGATTTGTATTTTCACTCTCTTCCTTCAATTTCTTATCCCTTCCTTCAGTTTTAGGGAGGATCCTTTCTCTTCACAGTGTAACTTACTTACACAAAAGTGCCAAACTCCAACATATTATGCCGTAATTATTTTATTACGCACCCATCGAGCAAGAAATGTCCCTCATGTCTGAAGAAAATGTTGTCGTTTATTGTGTATTGTTCCAATATCAAAAAATCGCATCAACTGCGTTGTGAATGGTCAGCAGTTTTCAGTTGTTTAATAAGTTAAACTTTATGAGGATAGAGATGGATATGCAAACACAAAATAAGTAAGATGAACGACATATTTAATTGCTGAGAACGTCGGGAAATCGATTAATTTGGATTAACAGCAACACTTGCACTTACAAAAACATTATTTCCGATTATGATACACAAGACTTACAACGTCGGAAACGCTTCCAATCTCTTCACCATAAGCATCCCATAAGCATAAGCAGCGCGCGAAAGGTGTTTATGTTTGAATCACCACGTTTGTAGCAAGTTTTAATAATCTTTACGCATTGTACTTTTTTCAAGCGATCCACTATCCAAAATGGTAGATATTTATCGAGTTTTGTGATACATCAAATGACAATTGGGTTTGGCAGGGGTTAAATGCCAGTGATATTAACTTGAAACTCCAAAACGAATAAGTAGTACTAATTACGAGGCTTATTGTTTTGCAAATTAAAATTACCATACCTTTAGAAGTAAAGAGTTTTCCAATAGGGACCTGACAACTTTGAATTCATTTTGTGAACGCACTCTTTTACCAATCATACACTGGCATTGTCAATTTATTCAGCAAGCTTAACATTTTTCAACGCAGTAAAGTACACGAACGAGCAACTTACAATAATAATAAGAATTGAGTGGCACTACAGCCCACAGAAGACAAGGGACTAGCTTCACAGGTTTGATATCTTCTTCTTCGGATGGCGCTACAGTCCGGGGTGGACCTGGGCCTCAACCAACATGCCTCTCCAGCTAGCACGATCTCTTGCCAGCTGCTTCCAGTTGCGCACTCCAAGTTGGTTGAGGTCCTTTTCCACTTGTGTGCGCCATCTCAATCTAGGACGTCCTCTGTTGCGTTGTCCCTGTGGTTCGGATTCGAAGACTCTTCGGGCCGGAGCAGTGCTGTCCATCCGCTCTACATGGCCTAGCCACCTTAAGCGTTGTATCCGTAGACGCTTGACTAGGTTCATGCCGCCGTACAGCCCATACAGTTCGTGGTTGAATCTTCTCCTCCAGATGCCATCAACGCAAACAGGACCAAAAATCGCACGCAGAACTTTTCTTTCGAACAGACCAAGGGCTTCTTCATCCGCTATTAGTAACGTCCAGGTTTCTGCGCCGTAAAGCAGGACTGGGATGATCAAGGTGTTGTACCTTTGTACAACTTTATTACTCAATTGCCTCTTAAGCCCAAAGAAACAGCGATTGGCAAGAGTGATTCTGCGCTTGATTTCGGTACTGATGTTATTGTCCCTATTCACCGCGGAGCCGAGATAGACGAAGTCCTTAACTACCTCGAAATGTCTGCTGCCCATAGTGACGCTCTGTCCGAGACGTCGATGTTCTGCGTCCTTCTTCGATGACAGCATATACTTAGTTTTGCCCTCGTTTACCACCAGTCCCACTTTAGCCGCTTCCGCTTCGATGCTAGCAAACGCCTCATTGACGGCTCGCTGAGTTCGGCCGATCACGTCAATGTCATCCGCATAAGCTAGCAGTTGAACGGACTTGTGGAAGATCGTGCCTCTGGTGTTGACGTGTGAGTTACGCACGATCCCCTCAAGAATGATGTTAAAGAAGTCGCATGACAGCGCGTCGCCTTGTCTAAATCCTTTTTTGACATCGAAGGTCTCGGTGAGTTCGCTACCGACCTTGACGGAGCAGCGAGAGTTCTCCATCGTCATCCTACACAATCTGACGAGTTTGGTAGGGATGCCAAAACTAGACATGGCACTGTATAGCTCGTCTCTATGCACGCTGTCATACGCGGCCTTGAAATCGACAAATAGATGGTGGGTGTCGATTTGTACTTCTTGGGACTTCTCCAGGATTTGCCGCAGTGTGAAGATCTGATCGATTGTGGACTTCCCTGGCCTGAAACCACACTGATAAGGACCTATCAGGTTTTTGACGAACGGTTTCAGGCGCTCACACAATACGGCAGAGAGAATCTTATATGCGATATTAAGGAGACTGATCCCTCGATAGTTGGCGCAGTCGAAGGGGTCTCCTTTCTTGTGGACCGGACATACGATGCTGAGATTCCACTCGTCGGGCATGCTTTCCTCCGACCATATCTCACAGATGAGCTGGTGCATGCACCCAACCAGCTCATCCCCAGCCGCTTTGAACAGCTCTGCGGACAGTCCGTCCGCGCCAGCAGCTTTGTTCGACTTCAGTCTCGATATTGCTATCTTGACCTCGTCGAGGTCGGGGGGACGGAATTCTTGTCCATCGTCGTCCAAATTGAGTGGGACATTCTGCTTAACAGCGGGATTTGTGTCGTCATCGCCGTTTAGGAGTCTGCAGAAATGATCCTTCCAAATTCTCAGCACCGACTGCGACTCTACCACCAGTTCTCCATTTTGGTCCCGGCAGGCTTCAGTCCGAGGTTTGTAACCGCCAGATAACTGTTTTATCTTGCGGTAAAAATTTCGGACGTCTTTCCTGCCATAGCACCTCTCCATTTCCTCGACCGCGCGCTTCTCGTGCTCTTTCTTTTTTCTTCTGAGAAGCCGGTTCTCTTCCCTTCTTCTCTGTTTGTAGAGCTCACAAACAGCTCTCGTCGTTCGATGCAGCGTTGCCTTGTAAGCTTCCTGTTTGGCTGCATGCGCCTGCCTGCACTCGTCGTCAAACCATGGGTTCCTCTTAGGTGGTGGCTTGAAACCCAGCACATCAGTGGCGGCCTCTTTGATGGCTTCTTGACAACGTTTCCATTTGTCTTCTATTGTTTGTGCAGGCAGCGTCGAACTTTGAGACAGTTTCAGGGAGAATCGATCGGTGAAGGCTCTAGCGATCGGCTGCGATTGTAGCTTTCCGACGTCAAACCGTTTTGGCCTGTCTCGACTCCGTTGCTCCCTCGATATCCGGGTTCTTACCTTGGCTACAACAAGGAAATGATCCGAGTCGATGTTTGCACCTCGGAAGGTTCGGACATCGAGAATACTGGAGGAGTGTCTGACGTCGATCGCAACATGATCAATCTGGTTGACGGTTGATTGATCAGGTGATCGCCAGGTCCCTTTATGAATGTTGAGGTGTGGGAACCGCGTGCTGGCCACAGAGAGATTTCGCCCCGAGGCGAAGTCAACTAGCCTGAGTCCGTTTCCGGAGGTGTTGGCGTGCAGGCTGTGTCTTCCGATGACTTTAGCAAAGACTTCTTCTCTTCCCAGCTGAGCGTTGAAATCTCCTAGAACGATCTTGGTGTCGTAGCTGGGGCAACGATCGTAAGTCCTTTCTAGGAGGTGATAGAAGTCTTCTTTACTGCTGTCATCTTTTTCCTCTGTCGGGGCGTGGGCGCATATGAGGCTTATATTCCCGAATTTAGCCTTGATGCGGATTGTTATGAGGCGTTCGCTTACGTGTTGGAAGCTTAAGACTTTTTGCCTAAGTCTGCCTCGAACAACAAAACCGCATCCAAATAAGCGTTTCCCTCTCTCCCTGTAGCAGTCGCCGTGGTATATGTCGCAGTTTCTCACTCTTCTCTTGCCCGGCCCATCCCACCGCATTTCCTGGATTGCGGTAATGTCTGCTTTATAGCAGTCCAGGGCCTCCGCAAGTTCATCGGCTGCACGTGGTCTGTTTAGGGACCTCACATTCCACGTGCAGATCCGTAAATCATTGTCCTTTGTTCGTTTGCGGGGGTCGTCAACAGTGTATCCATCCGTATCCGAGGCATTCGGTTGGTTCGTAACTGATTCTTTATAATGTTGCCGGGCAGTTACCCCGACGCACACCCCCAACCTGGAGGACCGGGCCCTTTTTTATACCTCTTGGGCAGAGGTCGCACTTATAGGTTTAGCAAGTTGAGTTCGGATGAACAACAACCAGTACCCGGTGGCTACCAACGTGGAGGTACTATAAGCACAGTTGATGTGTGGGAAACAGTTACAGCAGCTGGGCATCGCCAGGTTGATACCAATCAGTGCCTACCCTGTTCCTACATCACCCAGCCACAGGTGTGATATAGTAAAGTTTAAAAAAAACACATAAAATTCAGAATAATGCATGAATTCTTTATTTGAATAGTTTGTACGGTCCATATATTTTAATGTTTGAAGATTATTTCATGCAAATGTTGACCTTGACTGCGCCTCAAATGGTCAATCCACTTAGTCCAATTTTGGCAAACTATTTCCAACATTTCGGCCGGTATCTCATGAATAAATACTTCAATGTTGTCTTCCAATCATCTCACGGTAGAGCTCACGATTCACAGTTACGTTACGATTCACATCATCTTTGAAAAAGTACGGTCCAATAATGCCACCAGCCCATAAACCGCACCGAACAGTGACTTTTTCTGGATGCATTGGTAGCTCTTGCAATGTTTCTGGCTGATATTCACTCTAAAATCGACAATTCTGCTTATTTACGTACCCATTAAGCCAAAACTGAACTGCCCATAAAATGAAAGAAGCGCGCGATGAATTTTCTTAACAGAGCACGTATTTTGATAAAAAAAATTTAAAAATTTGCAAGCGTTGTTCTTTTGTAAGACGATCTATGGTTAAGTAATAGACCAAATTGAAGATGTTTGACAGTGAAATAAAATACGAAACGTGCGTCAGCTGTTTAAACCAGTGTTGCCAAAAAGATAATAGCCAAAAAATCACCCTTTATTATTATTATCTGTATATTCGGGTTGGTTAAAATGTCAAAAATATCACTGAGGTTCAGGCGTCCGTAGAAAACAATCAAAATCATTAATTTTCACGGCGTTCTCAAGAATAGAGCATCGCTTAGACCACGTTATGTCGAATTATATGGACCAATGGCCAATGGACTATTTCTAGCGACATACATTCCCCGATTGGTTTCTGGAATAGAACCCCAAAAAGAAGCAAAATTTGCCTAACTGGTGAAGCGGAGTTATTGGGCCATATTTTTTCGATCGTAACGTTACTGTGTATGGTCCCGAATGACCTTTTTTTTTCCAGGATCGTGAAATATGAACTTGGATGACATATACGTATGGTTTTAACGGGATGGTGCCGCACAGCACACGTTACGATCGATTTATTGAAGAGTTTTATGGTGTTATCTCAAAATATGCAGCAGTCGATTGGCTGCATACGGCATTTGACTATTTTCTGTAAGGCTTCGTTACTTCATGTCAACAAGCCGACTACGTAGGAAGAACTCAGAGTCACCATTTAAAACAAAATGGTGGCCCAATTTCCGCTCTAACAAAGGACAACAACATCAGTACCGAAATAAAACGCAGAATCCCTTTTCTAATCGCTGCTTCTTTATGGTCAAGTTACGGCGCAGAAACTTGAACGCTACTTAAAGTGATTGAGGAAGTCCTTCGTTTTTTAGAGCGGAAAGCTCTAATTTGCGTTGAAGGCATCTTGAGAAGAAGATTCAACAACGCACAGGTACAATAGCATGTACCTGGTCAAGTATCTTATAACGCTTAAGATTTCTAGGCTATGTAGAGCGTATGGAAACCACCGCACCGTCCTGAAAAGTCTTTAATCCGAACAATGAAGAAGGAGACTTTGGTTGGCTTTGGGCCCGAAAAATACCATTTTCTTTTCAACCATCAAAAACCACTCAGCGTCTTAAAAAAAATTATACTTTTCTTCTGGATCCCAGGTGATGTGACTGGATTTATAAATCACTTGATTCAAAATCACTTACTGAAGCAATCAAAGAACATTTGGAGTGATGGCGTCTACCAGGTGCAGGTGGTACTGACAGGGCTATATTCTGATGCCACGGGAGATCTGGAGCCCCTGAAACTTCGATTCCAGCCTGACTGTATGGTAGGCTCCCTTCTGGAAGTATCGTGGTGGCTGTGGTTTAAAACCCAATATCGCGGACAGGGTCGAGGTAAGAGTACTGTGGTGACTAGTCTCAATCAGGTTCTTTCCCTTACCGAGTCCCAGCCAGGCGGTTTGGAGACTTTCCCTGCTCAGTGTGGAGTTGCATTCTTAATTGGCTGCTGCGTCTCAGAGAGCGGTCGAAGTTTTACAAATGCCTCGCTCCAAACCAGTGTAGAGTGATTGTCTCTCAAACATGATCTCATTTGTTACTTGGGTAACTACGGCGTCGAGTTTTGCGTGATTCTTGGGAATCACTTGTAATAACGGAAACATGTAGTTCACATGTCATCTTCGATCCGTAACTTAAAACAAAAAAATTTGTCTTGAAAGTATAAGTGTACACCTTAAAATTATTCTTAACATATTTTCTAAGCTGTGATGTATCAAATAAAAGACGTTCCACACTCTATTAGGACACAATGAATTCAATTTCATTTAGCAAAGTGCGCAGCGGCGTTACTCGACATAAGAACGTTATATACATAGTTAACACCGAAACCCCCCATGACGAGTATAAATGATATGATGATTGTCAGCAGTAGTCACCCTCGCAAAGTGCTTAAGCTTCCCGCAGCGCGACTTTTGGAGAAGTCATATGGAGCGAAAAGAAATTCAATATTTTCGTCACCTGTTTGTGAATGTTTCAGCTTTAATGAAAAAATTAATGATCTGTGTGTCATTTTTAATCTGAAATAAATAAATACGTGCAGTCCAGACACATACGTCCAGTGTCTTACAATGTAGAAACGACCTGACACCTGTTGTCGACTATGTTGTGACATATTATTATATAACATTACCTTACTCGCGAGAGTTTCGGCCGTAAAAGGAATCATCCTTTTCTGATGAGATACATTTTTACCTCAGTGGCTAAATTAACAAACCAAATTCCTATATCTGGGCTCTGGGCGTCTATGGACACTATGGTGCACAATTACTGCTAACCGAATTTTCTTAAACAGAAATAAGAACTATGGACTTGGAAGACTTCTGGTTCTTGCAGGATGTTGGGCCATACCTGACAAGCAAAGCAACAATAAATCTTTTGCGCAGAAAGATTCATGTTATCAGAAGTCTTGCTGATGTAAATTAGCCCCCTTGCAGCTGTAATTTAACATCTTTGGACTATTTTTGTTGGGAGCTGTGAAAAGCCGATGTTATGTTAAGAATCTAGAAGCAATTAATGAGTTTAAGCAAATATTATTCAAGAAATCTGTAAGTTACAGCCAGAAACGAGTAGTAGGGTCTTGGGAAATCGGTGGGACAGAATCCGCTACTGCAAGGCCATTCGAGGCAATCACTTTCATGATTGCTGTGAATGTTTCTTCTTCCTAATGAAGACGTGAAACGCTGAAAAAATAATAATTTTACTTATTTTATTCCACTTTTAGAAAGACACGTGAAGAGTGAATCATCTTGAGGTTCGATTTTCAATAAGTTTGATTTTGATAGATCACATCTAACTTCTATCAAACTGATTTATCATTTTAGTTTAGTATCATTTGCCATGTTATCGTAGATAGACTTACACCAAGACAGCGTCTCCAAATTCCTCAGGTGTATTATGGAAATCTTCGTTCTGTGGAAAACGTTTTTCCTGCGATACGAGAAAGTTACGGTGCACATAATCGACCTAATGAAACCACGACTTTCAATACCATTCATAAATGTGAGTCCCAGTTGTCAGTAGGGGATGACACTTCACCGGCTTGGCCACATCCAGCACGAAATGTAGAGACAATAGCAGCTGTTGCTAAGATAATACTCGAATACCGTGACCGTGAATTGCTAAGTCTTCGTTCCCAGCAGCTTGGTTTGGCGTATTCTACAACTTGGTGTATGCTACGTAAGGATCTCGTTTAAAAAGCTGGTTTCGAAGAGATGGCGTTACGAGCCATACAGCGCGTGAAGCAATAGATTTGAAAGGAAATTATTCTGGTGAGCAGTAAGTTTTACGTTTTCTCACGATAAATTTGCCGCCTAAATCATGCGGTTCACACCTTTATACTATTTTCTCTGGAAATACGGGTAATCTCAGGTCTACAGGAATAAGCCAGCTAAGATTGAGTCCACTTCATGTCACCTCTCTTTTTCATTAAGACGAGACGAGTAATGTTATTGAAAAATTTAAGGTTACGTCACCTTCATTTGGCAGATGACTTATTTATCTTCACATCCCCCCAAATGGATGTCAAGCGCGTACTAGATGGTTTTCGTGGCCGTGTGTGCTGATGCTGGAATGGAGGCGTTTGTGCACAAGCCCGAAGTTATGGTCATTTCTAAAACGCCTTTTCAATGCAATATACATGTAAGTGTAGTCCCATTAAACCATGTGGAGAAATTAAAGTATCTCGGGGTATTTTCAAGAGTGATGGAAGAAGCAACACTGGGCTTTCCTGCAGGATCGGTCAAGCTAGATCAATTTTGAAGCAACTTGGATATATTAGTGATAAGGAATGTTGAGCTTGGTGAAAACTCCAAGATATGGATTGTTAGCTCAGAGTTTCTTTACATTTTCTATTGCCATAAGATTTCGGTAATTACTGAAAAAATAAGATCGCGAACACAAAAGTTTCGCCTTGAATAGTTAGTCACTCGCCTTGAATAGAGTAGAATCGTGATAGTGCAGGAAGAACTCAATGTTGAGCAGTTACTTCTTAGGGCGAAAAGGCTATATGTACCTCAACGCTTTGCCCACGTGGTACGGATGTTCCCTTCATCACGTCTTCCGCGGCGCGTCTTTGATGCGATTCCATCAGGTAGATGATTACTGGGCAGACCCAGGAAGCGATAGTTGGATCCACCTCATGAACTCGTCGATGGCGGAGTGCATTGCCCCCGCGACCCATTTAGGCTAGTCGCCCAAAATTGATACATGACGAACGGACCACGTCAGACTTAGTTATAGCCAGTACAGTACATACTTACATGCCGTCATTTCTAAAATGTATATTTCATAATAGAAATTAAAAAAAAAATAAAAAAATTAATCCAAACAATTTTTAAAATTGAACGTCGCGATTACTAAACCTTCCAGTTGCTAATCCGGCACTCTTTTAGCACACACCTTCAAGTTAGTTCCATATTTTTATTAATCTTTTAAAAAAGTCTTAAGAAACGTTTTTATTTTTTGCTTAAGATCCTCGAACTCACCTTTGCGACAAAAAGCTAAAAACATATACATACCTGGATGACGAAGTATAACCAAGTACAAAGCCAACTTTATATTGATGACCCCCGAACATGTCTTTGCCGAAGTTGAATAAAGATAAATTCACGGTTCGATTGATGAGTATGCACGGACGCATTTCGTGTGTGAAATCGATTGATGTGAGAATAGTGGAATCGAACTTCCTGCTTAATTTAAACGCAAACTCATCGGTTTTCCCTTTCAATTATCAAATCCAGAAATAGACTTCTACCCGCATACAAAGTAACCACCAGGAAAGGGACCACTGAGTCGGGGACAGTTGTCCTCTCCGAATCGGCCGCAATTTATAATGTGACAGTAATTTCCTTTAGAAAATTTATATACCTTCGCCTACTTGAAATTCCAGACCACAGTAAGCGACGAATCCCTGGAAAGGAGAAAATTAAGCTCAGGCAGAAAAGGAAACGGTTTATCACTCCTACTGGTCAAATAACCCGCTCTACTCACAGATATGTACCTGGTAGCAGTAAATCAAACGTCAAATTCAAACACAATTTGGTTGCGGAAGAGAAGGAATGGCTGAAGTTACCGAATAAAGAGTCACGTCATACCCTGGCACATCTATAAAAAGCAGAGATCCTTACAAAGGCATCCGATAGTCCTTCAGGCTCATACATGGCTTCTACATCACTTAAACGTTGCGCCATGTAGCGGCTGCTTTATGGCTTTAGTGAAAAAAAAGGGAAAAACCACTCAGTGGTTAACAGCTTTTTGACTTTGAGTCACTCTTTCTCCATCCTAACCAAGAATGGTTGGCACTGCAGATGGCATCCGCTCCTTGGTCTTTGGCGGAGAAATAACTCCTGCGTTCCTCACCGGAGCTGATAGTGTATCATCGTTTGGCGCTGAATCTTGGGCCTTTTTTTCACTTTTGCTTTTTTCGCTTCGTTTTGGCAGCGCGCACATACTGAACCACCATTCAGGTTTTGGGAATAAATTTAACTATCCGTGCCGCCTCTGACTCTGATGATGTGTTTACTTTTGAAAGGGAGAAGAGATTTGGGGTCGCTCATAGAAAATGCTATGCGTTTGCAAATTGTGTGGGAGGAAAGGTCGACACTGTGGATTGCAAGCCAGAAATGTATTCAAAGCACGTCCTTAAAGTCTACTGAGTAGGACGACGAAGCAAAGCAGAGTGTATCCACATCACATACCATCGCGATAAAAAGGACTAAAAGCCGCAAAAGTATGATTTATTATTGGTTGAATGTAGGCGTTGTGTGTGATGATGACGACTTGCCTTCATGGCCCATTGCGGTTGCCTGCGACTGTGCCTGCTGTTAATGCAACGATAAATGCTGCTGATAGTGGTTTGGCGAGAGCTCTTGGCAGTAAACAGCGCGTGCTATTAAAAACACAAATTTGCACAGACGCTAACCAGCCGATAAGGGCTGATGTCGCCATTTTGAATTATGCTGATGGGAAATTGTTTTTGCCTACAGGTACAGGTACACCATCTGAATGTGGTGTGCATTCGCTTGAATGCACCCCATTTAGATTGTGAAACTACCCTAACACAGCGCACAACCATCGGGTTCGGAAGTCTTCGATAATGAATGATTTACTTCGAACAATGTGTAGTTAGGAAGTAATTGTCATCTGAGTTCGATCGAAATTACTTGCTATTGAGGGCGGATTTCGGCAGGTTTTGTGACTTAAGAACCGGTCTCTGTCGGTGGCAATTTATTCATGAAATGCAGTGCGCATGATGAATGCAGGTGGTTCTTGGAACTCTTCCAATACTTGATGACTTTGTGGTGTGAAAATAACTGGAGAGCACCATTTCAACGCAAAACTGATGTGACTTGTTCTCAAGTGAGGAAAGACGAGACTCCAAACGAAGTCCATGAAATTAATGTAGCTCTTCACTTCCTCCTTCAATTGTACTTCACAAATGGCGAACAGACAGCGCGGCATTCTCTTTAAAATATTTTCGTTGGATTGAGGGTTGAAACGTGCATGTGACGAGCAACAAGTACGTATACACAGCCTCAGGAAAATTTGTCAGATGGCGAAAACTGGATGCTTGTATGTTCCGTGGTCCTGCAACCTTTTGCAATTTACAATATTTATTGAATGTACGAGACCATGCAGTTCCCAGGCAAAAATACTGCATGAGGCGATGTTTTCATATGCTGAATGGGAATTGTAATTAAATTGATAGTTAATGCATGAAATCGTGCAATACACAGGTCAGCAAAAGCCCTTCGCTGTGAGGAAGTGCAAATGGAGATAAAACACACTGCTCTCCATGCCTTCTCCAATTAAACCTGGTTAACACCCTTTGTGGTGGCGAAAACAAAGAAAAAAACGTTTGATCTCAAAAAGGAAAATTTAATGTTTATAGGAAGTTTTAAAAATCACCTCAGTTTTCTTAACAATAAAATTTAATTACTACCAACTACTGGAGCGGATGGACAGTCCGCAGAACTGTTAAAAGCAGCTGGAGATGACCTGGTAGGGCGCATGCATCAGCTCATCTGTAAGATATGGTCGGAGGAAAGCATACCCGATGAGTGGAATCCCAGCGTCGTCTGTGCGGTCCACAAGAAAGGAGACACCTTCGTCTGCGCCAACTATCGAGGGATTAGTCTTCTTAACATCGTGTACAAGATCTTCTCTGCCGTATCATGTGAACGCCTGAAACCGTTTGTTAACAATCCGATAGGTCCTTATCAGTGTGGTTTCAGGCCAGGGAAGTCCACAATCGATCAAATCTTCACAATACGGCAGATCTTGGAAAAGACCCAAATCGACACTCACCACCTATTCTTCGATTTCAAGGCTGCATATGATAGTGTGCATAGAGACGAGTTATACAGTGCCATGTCTAGTTTTGGCATTCCTATCAAACTCGTCAGATTGTGTAGGATGACGCGTTCCGTCAAGTTCGGGAACGAGCTCGCAGAGACCTTCAATGTCAAAAAAGGTTTAAGACAAGGCGCGATGCGCTGTCATTTGACACGATCTTCCAAAAGTCGGTTCAATTACTAGCTTACGCCGATGACATTGACGTGATTGGACGAACACAGCGAGCCGTGGCGTTTGCTGGCATTGAAGCAGAAGCGGCTAAAATGGGTCTGGTGGCTAATGAGGGCAAAACGAAGTACATGCTGTCATCAAGGAAGGACGCACAACATCGACGTCTCGGACAGAGCGTCACACTAGGCAGCAGAAACTTCGAGGTAGTTAACTTCTTCGTCACCTCTGCTCCGCAGTAAATAGGGACAACAACGCTAGTACCAAAATCAAATGCAGAATCACTCTTGTCAATCGCTGCTTCTTTCGGCTCAAGAAGCAATTATGTGATAGACCGCTCTCCCGTATGACTAAACTGGCTTCATATAACAGCTTGATCATGACAGTCTACCTTAATGGCGCAAGAACTTGGACGCTACTAAAAGCGGATGCGAAAGCCCTTAGTCTTTTCGAGAGAAAAGTTCGACCTGCGACTTTTGGTCCGATTTGTGTTGATGGCGTCTGGAGGGGAAGATCCGAACTTTATAGGCAGCGTGCTTCTGGTCAAGCGTCATCGAATAAAAAGCTTAAAGTAGCTAGGTCATGTAGAGTGTATCGACATCACCGCTCCCGCCAGAAAAGTCTTCGTTTTGGAGCCGTTGGGATGGGAATTGTACAGTGATCAACGTCTAGGTTGAGATGACGTATGCACTCACTGCACTCTTATCGTAAATTACTCAAATTTTTTGATTTTCTTGATTGTTGGCGCTTTACGGTTTCTGAAAAAAAATTCAAAGCGATCAAGTTGCAGCACCGAGGCGTCTAACTTCCTTAGACAAGTTCTTTATTTTACCCAACGTTGTTCAAGCCCAAATCGACATTTTGCTTAAATTTCGGACCGGAAGCAGCTCTCGGTTTTAAATAAATTATGATTAAAAAACCAAACATTCGAGACTTAATGAATAAATATCTGACTAGATGTCGCATGAGCATGGACGAGGCTGTAGGTTACTCACGTCCTCTCATTGGCTTAATACAAGACCTACAATTTTACAATAGTCAGTCCAACTACTCGTGTATGCCGCCGATTTTTTGCTGAAGGTAAGCCCTAGTGTATATCGCAATCAATGCAAGCAAATTTGAGGTTGTCGAACAGATTGTATACGAAGAAACAAGTATAACTCTGACAAAGACACAAGTTCTGAAATAAAACAAAGGATAACTCTTGCTAACAGCTATGTCTTTTGGGCTAATAGAGTAATTGACAAACAAATTCCTTTCTCGAACAACCAAGGTACCACTACCGTCTCAATCGTACCACTCCTGCTATATAGCCCAGAGGCACGAAAAATGTCAAAAATGAACGAAATTGTTGTTGACTATTTCGAGAGAAAAACCCGTTTGCATAGATGGTGAGTGGAGGAGAATATTTCAGAAGTAAAGATGTAGCCAAAAACCAAAGATCTTGGCTAGGTCATATAGAGCAGAGTAACACCTGTCATTCATTCCGGAAAGTATTTAAATCTACCATCGAAAGATGTGGCAGTAAAGAAAGACCTTAGGCAGCTAGCAAAAATAAAACAACCTAGATGCGCGTACATATAAGCCTAGAATGCTCACTTAAGCGCCAACTTAAGTAAGCAAGTATATGAGCCTATAGTCTTCGGTAACTGTTCCTTTTGCGTGTGCTATTGTTCCCTCACCAGTAAATGAACTACGGTTTAATGCCGACTTCGAATGGCCAAATTTTCATGTGCAAATAGTACCCTTGGAGTGTTGTCAACAACTAGGGAAAGGTGGTACCGTTAAATACGTGAGATTAAACTTATGAACTCCAGCATGTGAGTCTTTATTCACACACCGAAAACTGCGAACCCCAACTCCAACAACAGGAAATTGCCTGTTGTTTGTTCGCGAAAAGTACAAACTGAAGCGTCCCAGAATAAAGGAAATCTACTATATTCAATCTTTTTTGAATAAAATTGGACTCCAAAAACACATTTCATTCTTTAGAATGTTTGTATTCTGATGGAAAAAAATCAAAAAATTGAAGAGAGAGAGAGAATAAATGGATGGTGCGGCTACTGGCGACTAAAAGGTGCACCACGTAAGTGATTGAATTTCGCGAATTTATCTGATTATATGAAAGGCCCTTTACTACTATGCCATTGCCAGTTGGACGACCCTTGTATCCTTTCTACAAATAAAGCTCATTAAGAGAAAGATGTTGATGAACCGAATATAGACCAGCCATTCAAAACTTCTCTGACACCGAAAGAAAACCTTCCACATTTTTCCAAGTCAACTTGTAAAGCCTCAAACTCAGTTCCATTGGTCTGTTGCCATTATGAAGAGGATCTTGTGTTTATTTTGCAAAATTTACGAACATTCCGTTGAAGGAAATTCCGCAAATTCTGTCCGAAGAGCAAATCCTTTCAAACTTACACCAAGCAATGGGTGATACGTTTCCAAAACTTCCCAACTTAAATTCTTTCATGTAGTTTAACTTACGCAAGTAATTTCATAGTCTGGTGAATTAAAAACAACTCTGCGGGATTGAACAAAAAAAAAAAAAACGAAAAATGCGATGGATGAAACGCAGATACAAAATTAAGGAACTAACATGAATATTGCGCTTATGAAAAACCAAGACCTTCGGGCGCAGCTCAGTATCCTCAGAGGAATGCCCTCGTTTCGCTCTTACTCTTCTATTCCCTTTTATAGATTGCAAAAGAAAACTTTTACGCCTTTCGAAAAAAAACCCTCACAGTTTCAAGTTGAAAGTTCCGTGGAAGATTTTCCATTTTCCCTTTCTGTTACTTATAGAAAACATAAAAATTTTCTAAACACATCCCGTGTCCGTGGAGTAGCTATGAATGGCTGTTCAACCATTTCCAACATCCTGACACGAGTACAAAATATTAAAAACAGAGAAGTCCGTCCTTTCAGGGCGTCCCATTCATTTGGAGAATTCAGGTTTCTGTTGTACTGCAGTGCCACCGCGCTGTGGTTGTCTGGTTGCCCTCTTACTTCCGTTTACTGCACCGCGCGTCGGTTTATGTATACTTTTCTCACTTTTTCGGTTTACTTTTATATCTTTTATTTAATTGGCGAACACAATTCTGCACGTTGGCAACAAAGGATGGCGCTTCCGATGCATTCGGGACAGTGTGCTGTAGCATATCCCTAATTATAGTCATCATCGTCTTCTCATGGCCACTGCCAAAAGGGTTTAAATTAAACGTTTGTGTGGATCGTTGCCCTTTTCTCTGCTGCAACGTGGATGAGTGGTATTTCTGCGGACGTAGACAGTAATAAGTTTGGGCCATGGTAAACGTGTGTCCTTTAGCTGACGTGGCTAAAGAGTAATGACTGAGTCGCGACGGAAACTTAATTCCTTGCTAATTATGTGGCCAACGACGCGACGAGTGGGTAAACGAAGACCACCCTCTATATGCACTTGGCTGAGGAGAGATTCTAAGCGAAGCTAGTTCTTTTATGTTGCACATAACCGTAGGGTAAAGTTGGCATGAATAATAAACCAAATGAGATTTTTTTGTATTATGTTATCGAATAGTGTGTTAGTCACAATAAATATTTTCATGACCTGCGGATTCGTAAAGAGGGCAGATTTATTTTAAGTTGAATTCGATATTAACTTTTTTTCGGAATGAGGTAGACTGAAACCAATAATTCCGGTAATTAAAATTTTGCGTCAAGGATTCAGTCCCACGTTTTTTTTAGACTTTGCCGGCACAAATACATACTTTTATATTAGTTTATATTTTCTGGAAAATCTTTACCTGACCATTAGAAATATCTCTACAAAAAAAATCGGTTTGTAACAAGAATTATCTCCCGACGACAGGTAAATGGAATTCACTTAAACCTGGACATCTGCCTAAGAAATGATTGGCGGTCTCTTCTTTTCTCAAGTTGCACACAGTACGGTTTTTGCCAACCTCTCCCCGTTTGGATAAATTAAGTCACATCTTGCCTGAGAGATCCAAGATGCACTCAGTTCGGACGCGTTGGTGATGTATGTAGATGGGACATTTAGATCTAGATGATCTAGATGTTAATAGCGGGTCGATCACTAACTAATTTCTTTTAAATAGAACAGCTGATTTTATTGAATTTATTCGTACCCAACTTCGCACTTAAACATTTTATCATTATAAATTTGAACATAGTAACGCTTATTTGCTTAGGAATTTTGTTATTTTTTTTAGAATTGTTTGGTGCCCTACCGAAATGAAAGTGAAAAGTGAAATGCAGTTCAAGCGCAGCCAAAATTATGTGACGTACATATATGGCCAAAATTGGTTTACAAAATTTCGTTTTGACAATTTCGCTCTTGAGGATGCACCACGTCCTGGAATGCCTCTATAACCCGATGTGGATAAAATAAAGTCGTTGGTCTTGCAAATTTTCGAATAACCACTAGAGAGATAACTGAAATTTATCTAACGCGACCATTCACAACCACATGCAACGTCTAGGATTACTTTCAAAGCTTGACACATGGGTTTTTTATGTTTTTATAGAATAAAATTTGATACCTTAACCAAAAACTTTTACAGCTTGAATGGGATGTGCTACCATACTCATCATGTTCTCCAGACTTGGCACCTACGGGCTGCTACTTGTCCCGGTCTCTGCAAAATTTTTTGGGAGAACCTTCACCTCACATCAGGACGTCAAAAACAGCTTGGAACAGTGTTATGCCAGCAAGGATGGAATCAAAATGGAGGATACATAAGCTTTTTACGCAATAAGAAAATTATTTTGTAATTTGTTCTTCTTACTTTAAAGCGACTTTCCACTTTTGATGTTTTAAGCCGTCTTTTGTCTTTTGAAAAAATGAACACACTTAACACACCGTTTTTTTCTTTTTTGATTCTTACTTTTATTTTAGGACCGATCGCCTTCACTTCTATTTCACAACTGTGCTTAATATTAACATATCCTAGTCTGACCTAACCGGCAATCCTCTCTTTCTTTTGATATTTGAATGTGTGCCTACTAGTCTCTCTTTGTATTTATTTCTCTTATTTGATATTAGTCTACTACATTACAGTGCATTGGAACATTACCTTAGTGGAGGTGTAGATAAAGAGTATAATAGTTTCCATTGTCTGCTGCCGTCTCTAACGACAGTGCGTAGTTTATATAGTTTATTTAACATAAGTTTGGATTTCTTTTCAAACTGCTTGCTCACTTTGCTCCTAGACTGATGCTTCCCTTTGATATGAAGGTTACACAGGTTAAGTTACCAGGCGCGCTATCATCTGCTGTAAGCCTTAAGTAAGGCTTATGCCAAGAGAATTGATATGGAGTTCTCTTTCAAAAGAATCGTGGAAATCAGGATATTAAAGCGGAGAGCTCATTTTTGGTTCAAACTGCAGATTGCGTATTGGCGTGTATAGCTTTTATTATAAATTAACACATTAAGTCGCAATACCCATTCCATGTAGCTTCCGAAAATTCAAACGACAGAATGGAAGCATCAAATATTTTTTTTTTAAAACAACAGAAAAATCATATAAATAATAGTAATTGAGTGGGACTACAGTCCACTAGGGACCAATGCCTAGCATCTACATCATATACATTCCCTTTTTCTGGCACCTTCAGGTAAACGTTAGTGCTAGAGTACCAATGTTCAAAACAGATGAGTAGTTTTTCCTAAAACAGCGTCTCAAATTCACTCAAGATATTACTTTCTTCACCCTTTTGCGTACATTATCTCCTTCAGGATTCCCATTATAATTTTTGCAAGATAGTTCATGAAGCATATGCATCTGTTGTTGCTTGGTTGATTATTTATTTATTTTTAAAGATAGTAAAATTAATTGTTTTCTTGGGAGCTTCTTCTATTTTGCCATCACTCAGGATTCGATTGAAGCCAATTGCAATTTGTTCCAGAAAGTCTTCTGTTGCATGTTTAAAAAAATTCATAGGTAATTCGGTCTTCTCCTGGTGCCTTACTAAATTTTACTCTTTTCAGAGTATAAAAAATGTCATCGGTAGTAATAGCCCTGTCATGTGCTTTGTCTTCAGTAAAATTCGGTGCATTGATAATAGGGCTTGCTGTTGCATTTGTTGTTCTCCGTTACGTATTTTTTTGCAAATCTCCACCACTCCCTGCTGTCTTTTACTCTCTAAATTGGAAGATCAAGCTGACAGTTGTACTTAGTCTTATGTCTTTGGTAGACTAGTTTTAACCTTTTCAATATAATGTCTAAATTTTTAGTTTATAACTTTCTTCTGGCATCCTTCTGGACGCTTGGCACTCATAAGTGTAGCATTTTGTTCAAGGAGCATTGACGACTGCACAATGTTCTATTTATTCAACTTGCCTTAATACACAACAAAACTACACTTGTGTGCACAAAACTGAAAAAAGAAAACTCTTAAATTGTACGCCCTACCACATATGTATACGAGTATCGAATATTTATTCACCAGGTGACGTTACGTGAAGTGTTCAAGTTCACTCAAATATCTTCAATATATTTTACCATTTATTCATAACTAGAATCATGACTAGAAATCCACACTTAGAAGTTATTTTGCATTGCTTGTGAAAGACCTTCGTCTTAACCCTTTCATGCCAGACGTTGAACGTGTACAACAACTTATAAGAAATTGGCCTAATTACAGTAGTTGTATATAACGTTCATACTTAAGCCTACATACGTCGTTCATATGTTGTATTAAAATGACAAAAAACATTCTGAAAACGTGTCCATTTCGTTAATAAGACGAATTTTTGCTACAACTTGATTGCGTTCGCCGACGATTGGGTCGCATACCGGACGGCACCAAAGATAGAAGTCATTAACACGCTCCTGCAACGTGACTTCGAAAAAGTACAGCAATTTTGCGACGACTGGAAGTTGAAAATCAACCTCCAGAAGTGTGAAACAATCCTCTTCCGGACTCCGTTATACAGGGCCTCAAGAGATACGAAAAAGAATTGGCGCAAGTTCGGCATATCGGACCCACGTGGTCAGCCACTAGCCCTGAAGAGTGTAGTGCGATATCTTGGCATTATGTTGGATCAGTATCTGTATGGAGGTATCCATATAGATACAGCTCTGACGAAAGCCAAGAAAGGCTTCGTTATGGCAAGGGGGTTGTTTTACAGCAGCCAACTTAACGCCAAAGTGAAGCGAATCTGTTACACGGCCCTCATCCGGCCAATAATGGTGTATGGTTGTCCTGTGTGGTTCAATGTGAGTCCTTCCCAAATGGAAAAGATGAGGGTCTTCGAGAGACAATGTCTTCGCGCATGTCTCAAGAAGTACAGAACCCCGGAATCTGACTACAAGAAGTTCTATCCTAATGAGGTCTTGTATAACGAAGCAAACGTAAATAGGGTTGATAATTTTATTATTAAGTTGATTCGGAGGCATGTTGCACGAGCCATGACTTCTGAGAATGATCTCATATTTGGGGCCTACTACCCAAATGACGAGTACCACGAGAACACTCGCCGAAGGGGTTTTATTCCACCGGAAGCGTTCTTGTATCTTGACCGCATTGGACTGATCCAGGATGCGGAGGCATGTCCACTTATCTACCACGTGGTGAGAAGGACAGTGGACAGGCGACTGTTGTACGACGCCAACGTCGTTGCTCGGGATGCTCTCCGGTTCAGCACATCCATCTCCATCCGTGATAGGATGGACACGGATAAGGACCGGGGGTTCTACTTGTGGTTAGAGCCACACCAGGAACCCCAGCTGTCGTCAGCCTGGTAGGTTAGGGTTGGTCCCCCATGGCCAACTCACATTTAGTATAAGTTAGGTTAAATTAGTAATTAAGATAAAATAAAAACTGTACATAAAATAAAATAAAACAAAAACAGAAAAAAAAAAAAAAAAAAAAAAGAGAGATCGTAAGTATATTTAAGTTAGAATAGGATATATTAAGATAGATTAATTAATTAAGATATTTTTGTAGAAAAATTCCCTAGATAGCTAAGTTTTTAAAAAAAATTTCTTAGTTTTAAAAAATAAATAATACTTTTTATTAATTCAAAGAAAAATAATTAGCAATGACGCCGAAAGGCAAAAATAAATATATCGATAGTTTAGCTTAGAGCGCCCGTATAGAGCCAGTAAGTATTTATAAGATTTCATTTTAGTCGTACCTAGGTTAAGCGTTTTGTACCTAGTTTTAAAATTCTATCAGATAAAAAATAAAAAAATGCATTTTAAACTAAACTAAACTAAACGAATTTTTGCTTTTTTGTATTTCTTAAATTTGAACAATCAACTATGGTTTAGAATGCTTTTTGTCATACATACATATGTCGTACATATGTAGTGGTAAGTTTGTTGACCGCCACGCAGAAAGCCTAGGTTTAATTCCCGGACGGGACACCTCACATTTTTCACAGCACCGTCTCTTTCGAGTTAGTGACAACACTCACTCACTGTCTAAAAGCTTCTCAAATCTCGCAGTTCGGAGTCGGCAAAAAACGGTAGGTCCCATTTACTCTTGAGAGCACAGTAGCACGCACAACACTAGTAGTTGTTGCAGAAGATAGGCCCTGGTCAATTATTATTATTACATATGTCCGTTTTCATCAGAGAATAATTACTTACTTGCTTTAAGCAACACGTTTCTTTGTCAGTCTAGGGCAGTTAGAAATACCTAGATTTAAATAGTCTTAGAAATGGAATAGTATAAGTCTGGGCAAATGTCATTACAAAAACCATGAAATTAAAAGAAACACATTCTTTGAGCACATGCAGAGCGTTTCATAAATGTTGAATAAATGTGACAGACAAACAGATGGATATATCGAGTTTCAATGAATTCCAAAAAGAGAACCGCGCTTGAGTTTATGCATCAAAGTGCATTCTGTCAGAACCATGGGTATTTTTATTTTTTATTTTTTTGTTTATTTTAGATCTGTGGATATATTACGAACCAGATGACAAAGAGAAAACTTGGTCGTTGTTCTAGTCCTTCTCAGAGTCTTTAAGCAAGTCGCAGTGTAAGGACTTCCCGAACTTACAGCTAAGTTTTTTTTTATCCAAATCCTTGTCCATGTTGCTGTTCAATCCTAGTTCAAATTCAGCTTCCATCCTGAATTTTCAATATAATATCCCAAATCATCAGCCCTCCTCTTTTTCATCTATTTTGTATTACTACATGTCCCCTTCCTCGTATGGGGGACTAGCATATACACAAAATTGAGTGGCACTACAGCCTACAAAGGAGCAAGAAGAAGCTTCTCTAGGAGCTATTCGTTTTGTGCGTTTTATTGATCTCTCACATGTAGTGTTACAGTTTTTCATAGAGATAAATGTTGTCATCAAATCGAAAAAGGTGGTGCCGTGAAACAAAGCAAGATGTTCAGTCTAGGAACCGAACTTAGGAGTCGATACTCTCACCCACAAAGTCTCAGCGTCAAACTAGTATACGTTGTCCATTCAGTCCTTTATTTACTTTAAAAACAACATTATCTGCTGTACGGGTCCACGTTGTGTTGGTGGCAAGTATTTGTAAGTTCACTGTTTGTAATCTAGGTGACCCCACTTAATATGTAAGTCACCCATAGTCTTGCTTACTAGAAAAATTTAATCGAAGTCCACTATTTCATACAAATTAAATGTGGCGAATTGTCTCATTCTTTAGCTCTTTAATTTTTCTTGACATATCGACGTTCACTCTTTCTTTTAAATATCTGCACAGGGAGAACTCCAACGGTTTCGAATCCCAACGGTGTCGTTCGTGGTGGCCAATTAACTTCGCACTGACGTGAGATAACCCGGCCATTGAATTTCTCGCGCAAAAGATTCATTGTTTCGTTGGCTGTGTGGCAAGTGGCACCATCGTGTTCGAAGCACATATGTATATGTCCTCAATTTCTGGCCACAAGAAGTCCGTAATCATCTCACGTTCGAAGAAGTACTGCCCGATGACGCCACAACAAACAATCACTCTTTGTGGATGCATCGGCTTTTCGACAATCATTCGTGAATTTTCATTCGCCTAATTGAGGGAATTCTGCGAATCCGTTGCGACGAAATTGTACCTCGTCGCTGAAGTTTATTTCCTTTGTGAAATTTATTCATTTCGGTCTGTTCAACCAGTCATCCGGTGTATTGACAACGCTTTTAATTATCAGTGAACTTCAGCTCTTGAGTCAATTGAACCTTGTAAGTGTGTAAATGTAAATTTTTATTCAAAATTTACATCAGTGATGTCTTTGAGATGTTCAATTATTAGGTACGGCGAAGAGTCGAAGTTGACGGCTGTGCTCGCACACTATCGCGAACAACACCAATGGTTTCCGGCCAGAACGAACTAGACGAACATGCACAGGTATTTTCACATTTCCTATAGACCCGATTAATGAATTTTTGCCCACAATTCTACCGATTGTGGGCCGTTTTGGTCAATTATGATATACAAAATACATGAAATGCATTTTAAATTAAACCCCCATTTGCGCAGAAGGCTTCAACAATCTCCATACGCCGCTCTATTCTGTACCCCTATACTTTTGAATTTGTCAAACTCCATAGAACAGTCAAAGCAACAGACTTTAAGGCGTAACTCACAATTAAACTTACGAGTGGACTTTCTACAAGACCGACCAGTGCCATTCCAATCAATTCGGTTGATTTGTTTGTGTTCAAACATTTGCTTTTTTATTGAATAAGTGAAAAAAATAAATCACTCGCAATACTGTCCGTCGGAACGACTACCTTTTCTCATTTCTCAAGTAATTTAAAAATACAATTTAAAAAAGAAGGAGATCTCCCTAGCATAGATCCATTTCTTCAAAAGACCCGACCGGTTACCCCCAAAACATTTTGTATCCGTATTAAAAGCCAGTAGGAGTAGTAGACGTCCGCAGAATACGATGGCTGGGGTAAGACCTCCCATTTCCTAGATTTCTGGTAGTTTTGGACCGCTACAGCCACGTGAGGCAAAGCGTTATCATGTTGCAAAATCAATCATCTTGTCACGTCTTTTCGTCGTTTCTGGCCACTTTTCACGGAATGCATGGCTCAAATTCATTAGTTGTAGTCGTTAACGTTTCCCGTCAATGAGTTTGCCTGATTTAAGCAGCTCATAGTACACCACATCCATCTGGTCCCATCATTTGCACCCTCGAACTGTGGATTTTTTTCTTAGGCGCCGATGTAGACGATTAGGGAACAGGGTTCACCAGGCTTTGCATATTATTTTTTTCTTCTTGGGGTTATCGTTCACTTTTTATCAACAGTCACAATCCAGTGCCAGATCCCCTTGCTTTGATGTCTTTCAATAAGCAGTTTGATATGTTCGATATGTCTCGGTTTGAGCTCGTACGGCACCCGAAATTCTTACTTTTGTCGCGATGGCTTTCCGTTAGCGTACCTTAGTAACCGTTCAAAAGAAAAATAGCGTCCGTTTCAATTTAATGAACAATAACGAATGACTTTTATTTCATTTTTGACAGAAACTTGACATATGTAGGTACATAGATGTTGCACTCTGTGATTGGCAGCTCTTACTTTGGGCTGTGTTCATATGGTGATACTTTTGAATAATCACAAATTTCTTTAACCGAGCGGCAATTGTTTACTGAGTCCCTCTTAGCCAATCTGCGTGTTGACTTTGCGTTTTGCTCCAGTAAGCCCTTAAATTTCTCATCTTCAAACTTTTTGGGTTGGCCAAGACGCTCTTTGTGTGTGACGTAAACACTTTTAAAGCGTTGAAACCACTCTCCGCATGATTTATCGTTGGGAACAGATTCACCATAAACTTTTATATTCGATGAGTTTCAGCTGCACTTTTCTTCCAATTAAAAAAGAAACTCAAAGTCAAACCCGAACATTTTCGGAGAGGCAAAAAATATTGTTGTTGTCTATTGCTGACAAATGTCACACTTTTCCAGTGAAGTAGGTAATCGCTTCCAAGATCAGCCACAACTTGCAGGTGGCGCCATCTTTTGAAAACATACTCATTTGCACTAACAATAATTTTAAAGATACTTGTCTGTGTGTTAAATATTGCATTGAAAAACATCAAAATTCTCTTAACCTCATGTTCGTCATCACTTAAATGTTCACTTGGAGTACAGCAAGGAGATATAATTTTTCAACTGTCTAGAACACCTTTTATTTCTCACTCCATTGGTTCGATTTTTTTTCCATTGTTCATGATATGGAAATCGAAAAATATGGTCTCCATTTTTATAGACTACAAGCGATTAAGTCACTCTTGCCATCTTTGAGCTGCGTCCCTGTTTCATCATTCTCCATCTGAAAGTCAGTATGTGTTTTTTCGCTGAAGTGCAAACAAGAAAAATTGTTTCTCCTCTAAATAGGTCAACTGCTGTACCAACGAAGCACAATTTGCGACAAGTGCTGCTCTTTTGTTTACACTTGAAGAAAGAATCTGATGGACATCGATCGCTTTGTGACATGAACATGTTCCTTTTATACAGCCATGTGAGTGCTTGTTTAAAAGGGATGCTTTTTACGCGATTATGAATTGAAAACGATGCACAGGGAGATGAAAAGTCGCTGAAGATGCAATTGAATCGAATAACCGCCCGCCGTTTTCATAAAGCATCACGAAAGTATGTTTCAGTGTCATACCTTACAAAAGGCTTTACGCAAAACTATGAAGAAGACTCAGTGGGGTGTTGTATCGGCGCCGTATTTCATCCGATGACTTGTGAAACGACCAAGTAACAGTTGATTTGTTAAGAACCAGACAAAGTCAAGTTTTTCTTTGACGGTGAAATGATTTGTTACTGCACATCTTGCAATTGACCAGAGACAATTTTATTTCAGTTTTCTATTGTGTCATTTATTCAAACCTGTCCGTAAACGCGTGGCTCCAACACAAGAAGGGCTGATACGACTGAGAGGAACCGCCATCACTTATTCCGGGAAAAAAAAGTCTGTAATATTTGGAAAGTGTGAGCATAAGAGTCACGTCATCGTGTCTCAAAGCAAATTTCAGAACTCATTACACTCAAAATAACGAATAGGGTACTACATGTTGGACCTTAAACAATGTACTCGTTTCCAGCGAAAATGTGATTCGCCCAAAAAACCCCCCGAGGCAGAGCAGAGCATCCCTTTTTAACCCCATTCGCTGTATCGCACAAATAGGGGAGGAATGTGCCCCAGAGATACGTTTTTGTATGCGGACTGTGGTGACGACATGATTTCCATATTATGAGAACTCCGTCAGGAAGCTTTGTGCTTCGAAGGATCCATGTTCGTTTCTGTTATTTTGCTCTGCCTTTGTCTTGAAGGGATTTCTTTTTTTTTTGCGCCCGGCTGTGGTGCACTGTGCTGGGCAAGTGTCTCGCTAATTTTAACTAATTTGCTTAAAAGACCATACCATTAATATGATAATTTTTGAGCTCATTTTCGGTTGTCTTTGCTCTCTTGGGGAAAAGAAAAGGGAAATGAAAATTTAAATTATTCGGATGTGGAAGCGGTTGTGATGTAGCTGTGCTTCTGGTTGAAAAAGAAATGAAGACTACAGCGATGTGGACCGACGGTCACGGTCAAACTCGATGTGGTTGCAGAAGAGCTCTAAAGAAGAATATGAAAAGGTAATTTTCTAGGGATTAACGTCGAGTTTGTTTGATATAATGATTTGTTGGTACGGCAGTATTGTTGGGTCCTCCTTTAAAATGGGATTTTACATATTGACTGATGTCAATAACATCTCCTCTACCTTAGGATACTTTAATCAGGCCAGCTGAATTTTATAAAGTTTTTGTTGGTGGTTTTTTTCATGGTTTTATATTGAAATATATTAAATGCGTCCCAGCTATGAATGCGAAGCTGGATAGCTATCAGCCACAAGGGGCTGCATCACAAGGTATGTGAAAAAGGGGTGGTGGTGAAAATTCAATTCAATTGCATTCATATCTCTCAAACATGACTGAATGACAGTGTTGTTAAAGCCAACGGTATTGTGGGGAACATACTAGCTGTGATCCTTTCCAAGCACAAAACAAAATATGTATGTGCTCTATTCCTTGTACAAACATTAAAATCATGTAAGGGGTGATTCAACATGAAGTTTGATTTGTTATGTAAAATTAAACACATAAATTGTAAAGTGAAATTAAATTGTATACTATCCATTGAAGGAACAATTCATTTGATTTACTTTTTGAAAACGATGTAATGCAAATGTTGGCCACGACTACGTCTGAGGTGGTCCATTCGGAAGGTCTAATTTCGAGCGACTCGTTCAAGCAAAGCAACAGGCAATTCACGGATAACACGAACAAATGTTGGCTTTCAAAGCGTTAATAACTCGCTTCTGAAATTAGAACTTGTATATCTCCAGCGAAAGTAGTTCAAAGGGGTGATATCGGTCACTATAGGCGGCGAATTAGAAGGAAAACCAGTCCATTAAATAATGGGCTGTATGATTAAAAGCGTTATCTCAAGCAAGATTTCACTGAATCAGCTCAGATCGACGACGTATCGATTTGTTACGGTTTTCGCGTATACTTTCAACCACATCAGCTAAAGTTTCTTCGCTACATGCTGGATGTGATGTCCACTCATGTGTCACCCAACAACATCTCTGTACTTCAGTACAACCAACCAAAGGAAATGTAAATGTTGACACAAAGGGCAATTATTTTCCAAAAATTGAAGTGAGTTTAATTTTTCTCTTGGTGCCTATCTTGGCAAGTATTTTCAGTAAGCCGAGTAAACGCCATTGTAACTTCCTCGAATCACACAAAAAACATTTCTAAGAGAACAATTTATTTTTTCATGACTTGCCAAACGGTACCGAACAAAAGGAACAAAGCAGTCGAAACAAGGTTATTAAAATCAAACCTAACGATGAATGACGCTTTCCAAAGTGCGTCACTTACTTAAATTATTGTTAATGTTGGGACCTATACCGAATCTATGAAGCAAACTTTTATAGGTTATAGGGCCGTTCGTTAAGTATTTTCTTTTTTAATGACAAGCAAATAAAAATATTTCATGAAATTATGTTCTTCATTTTGATCCCAATCTTTGTGCCATTGTTCAGACGTCCTGATGTGAGGTGAAGTTTTTCCCATTCAACAAATTTTCCAGTGATCAAAACAAATAATTGTCCGAAGGTGCCAAGTCCAGTGCATATGGTGAGTACGGTAGCACATGCCATTCAAGCTGCAAAAACTTTTGGCGAGTCATCATATTAGTGTGAGGTCCCGCATTTCGAGCATGAGAAGCCCATGTGTTAAGTTTTGAAATTAGCACCTTGCATGCGATTGTTACTACATTACATTACATTACTCGACATCGACCAACGACTTTATGTTATCCATATCGGCTACATGAAGCCTTCTAGGACGTGGTGCATCGTAAAAAACGAAATTGCCGGAACAACATTTTGCAAACCAATTTGTCTTTGGCACACGGGCAACACATTTTTTCTGTTCATTGAATTGTATTTTTATCAAATCGACAGTAAGACTGTAAAATGTGCTGAAAATGCTGTTTCCGATCTTCCATCTTCGACAGGGCACAAAACAAAAAAGTTTCCGAAAATTTGGTAAATTTTTTTTACAAACGAGCCTTATTTCATCAGCTTTTCAAATATATGACGGCAAATATAAGGTGCGTTCCATAATGATAAAGCCATCGCAAAACATGAAAGTACAGGCACTAAATCAAAAATATTAATAAAAATAAAAAACTCCAATGTCTCCTTTATCTATAAAAAACGTATTTTATTTCAAAAATTGTTTGAAAGTTTCAGTTTTACTTAAAAAAAATTATTTCGATGCACCAAAATGATAGTGCCACTGGTTGTGTTTGCAGTTTGCGCACAGTTAGCGTCCTATGAATACAACTTTTTTTTTAAATTGTATTGTTGACTCTGGTCGTCGCCGTGTCGTAGTGGTAAGTGCATCGACCGAGGCGCAGAAAGTCTGGGTTCGATTCCCGGACGGGACACCTAGCATTTTTTCACGGCACCATCTCTTTCGAGATGCTGACAACACTCAAAGAGTATTCGGCAAAAACTGTAGGTCCCTTCTACTCGTGAAGAACAGTAGCATGCACAACACGAGTAGTTGTTGTAGAATCTAGGCCCTGCTCCGTTGTGGGCTGTAGTGCCACTCAATTATTAATTATTATCGTTGACTCTATTTTGCATTGAGTTTATTAATTTTTGGAGTGTTTTTTTTAATTTTTTGTAAATTTTCCATTATTGCTCTCTTAAGCTCATGAACTTTGTTAAGTTGCGGTCCGTCAGCATACAAACTTTTTTTTTATCTTTGTCAAAAACCTATTTCTGGAAGAAGCTTCAACGTGAATTGGAGCATTATCGTGTTGGAACTCTGCAAAATGTTGGTCGACATCTTTAAGAAATAATATAAGTGTCTTCTCCAACATGTCTTGGTACTTCTCTGCATTCGTCATGCTGGGAACAGTTGCATAGTGGGAAGTTCCACATCAACTAAAGGCGCCCCACACCATTACACTCCTCCTCCATGCGGACGTTTGGAGAACGAAATTTCTTCTTTTCTTGAATCATGCAAGTAGTGTGTATCTCCGCCCGAGCCGTCTAAATTGAACTCCTTTTCGATACTCCACACAACTGTTTTTCAATTTTTCATCAAGCGCCATGTGTTTTCGTGCCCAGTCGAATCTTGCCATCTTATGCTGTGCAGTGAGAGGTGGTTGCGACTTTTTTTTCGAATGCAGCTTACCCGACGCCTTTATAAATCTGTGAACGGTGGAGTTAGTGGCTTCTATTCCTGGACATGCTGCAACACTTCGAATGCTATTTGTTGAATAAGACAATTCCCTAAAAATGTGCCTTATCTGATAATTCGCGAATGCTGGCGGACGGGCTGATGACTTTTTTGGGCCATAAAAGGTGCCAATTTGTTTAAAATTTTGTAACGAGGTGATGTGAGCGATTTAGGGGGCATGGGTCTGAGCACAAGAGGTAACGTCGTTGATCGCACTTTTTTTGCAGTGCATTTTTATTATTTAATTTCATTTTCTTACATGCTAGACAAAAATACTTCAAACTACCTTACCCATACAATCTACTGATCTTAATTCTAACTTACTGACTCTTCGCGAGTACTCTAAGCTTATCTATCTAATTATTTATTTAGTTGCCAAGCCTATATACGTCTACTGGTTCTATCTCCAAGAAAATTACATTATAGTGTCTTTTTCGGCACTCAACATGGCAACGTGCACAGGCCAGGTTGACATACAGCCTCTTCGTGGCGCCCCCTGGATAGCCATCGCAACATCCGTTGTATGGTGAACCCAAGTATGCAACGAACCTCTTTGCCCGAGGATAAAAAATGGGCCTAGCCTACCAGTCTGTAGGCTGTGGTCGAGGCTAACTCCCCCACCAATGAATCAAGTTCAGAGACAGTAACATACTTCGGATATGGACAGATCTAATGTTATCAACCCCAGCAAACGACTAAAGAACAACGATTTTCGGTTCTGCACGTGGAATGTGAGGTCTATAGACCATATCTAGCCGAACAACTTGCGGAGGCCAAGGATGAGTTTTATCTCCTAAAGAGAACATACGATCGATGCCCCGACTCCGCAGTTAATAGGGACAACAACACCAATACCGAAATCAGACGCAGAATCAGAGCTAGAATTTTGCTAAAGATACAAAAGTGCACTTTGTGATTAGCATTTAAACGAGTACGTATATTCACTCATATAATTGCACTCACCTGATTTATGCACGCCTAAAGCCTTTTCAATCATTTCCAAACAAAATTAAAAACCTCCTGATTGAACATTTTTCTATGAAACCACTTGCCAACAGTTGAATTTTTATCGAGTTGCGAGTCGATTTCAATTTAACGATCTTAACAAAGCGGTTTACGCCTTAACCCACGACAATAGAAAAAGGTAAGCCACCCATCCGTCAACCTCTTCCCAGTTCAGATTCTGCTCTCAACCGGATAACAATTACCGACTGCTCTCAATTGCGTTTAAGTCGTCTCCTCAACCGAATCGTTTCGCTGTTTTTCGTTTTTTTTTGCTCGCCTCCTTTCTAGTCACTTATAATTGAATTTTGATTTTGCAATTTTCTTTTATTGTTCAATTTTCATTAATTCGCCCCATAGCTCTTCAATTTTGTCCAGGGGTTTCTTCCTTGCCAAGTTTTATGTGACGGAAAGTGATTACTGAAGAAATTCGTTGGCGAGTACTGCCACGACGACGAGCCCATTCAGCGGCGAGAAGTCGCAAGATAAACTCGAAAGGGAGAGAAAAAGGCAAAAGAATTCCCTTTTCATCCATATTATTGAATAATTATTACAACGAACTAAGTGTTCTTACAGCGGGCGCTGTTTCGCTGTGGGAATAGTTTTTGGTGGTTGATGGTGGTGCTTGGGTGTAGATGACCCTGCGGAATGTGCACTTAGGTTTTGATGTCACTCGATAAAATGGAAAGAAGAGAGGCGGATCATCGGAGGTTGCTGAATTTGACAATTTTTAAAGTTTTTTTTGTAAAGCATACTCCCTGTGGTTGACCGTGGATGAGTGGAATGTTGTTGCAATTAAAGAATTTAGAGTGGCATCTGGAGCTTTAGGAAATTCATAAAATTAATGGTTAAAATAAATTATTTTAAACAAATATCCTGTCATATGATGTTGGAAAAAGAAAAGAAAGAATTTAACTCTTGTTCGTACTTATGTGTCATTGCTACGACAGCTATAAACGTTTTTACGACACTGGCTTTATGTATGCACTCGCGGCATTCACGGCAGATATGCTTTCCAAAAAGTTAAGAAAAGAAAGGAAAACATCTTTCAATTGTGATTGATAATAATAAAAATATTATTAATTGAGTGGCACTACAGCCCACAAGGGACCAGGGCTTATCTTCTACAACAACTATTCGTGGTGTACTTGCTACTGTCCTCTTACGAATAGAGAGACCTACAGTTTTTCACCGACTCCGAAGACCGAGTCTTGAGAAGCATTTCATAAGCACTTTTTAAGTGCAACTCGAAAGATGTAGTGAAAAATGCGAGGTCAGGGAACCGAACCTCGGAACTTGACCTGTGAGCCGAACCATTTATCCACTCTGCCACGGCGACCACGAAAGTCCTACCCAACCTCCGTAAAACCCAGACCTTGGGACGTATGATTAGCGTTTCTTCTATTCAATGTAACATGGCCTGACTGACCAGCACTTCTGCAATTATGAAGTAAGGAATTCAGATTTTTGATAGTGGGGAATACTTTGAATATTAAATTTGTACTCATTTCTTTTTATAAAGCATTGATCTTTAAAAAATGTTTCCAAACGTAGACTTTTTAATAATCCTCAAATATAAACGAAGTTGTATTCTTTGTAAAACGAAAATATACTCACAAGATATAACAGATATGTTATGTGTGATTTCACCAAACAAAGTTGTGACAGAACAACATTGTAGAATATGAGTTTTTACTAATAGACGATACTGTTATAAGTCTCAACTTTCCCTCAATGGTCAAGAAATTGCAAACATTAATGCTTATGTTAACGATGCCACATCTCTATACCTAGTTTCTGAGGTATTTCAGGCTTGATCTGAAAGCTTTTTGTTACAATACTTGAAAGTTTAAATTTCCCCTCCTATGTATGTAAAGATAAATATTTTATCCCAGGATTAGGAACGTGACAAAGCATTAATTCAATATATTTTACAATAAGATGTTCCCATGAGTACTCACTGAGATTGGAAGGAAGTCATTAACCGCTGACTGCCGGGTATAGTTTCAATAAGTTCAATAGGTGCAGAGCTATGGAGACAACAATTCTTCAGGAGTAACAGTTGCTGCATTTATGTATGTCGCGCATGTGTCGTATTCCCACAGACCGGATAAGACCGGTACCCCTGAAAATATTAAATTTGGTGGATAAAGGTCCGTTTTAAATTTACGTTCAGTTGAGTAACATCTGAGAGTTAATTGAAGAAAGCTTCTCATAGAGTATGCTTCCTAATGGAGGCCAATGTAATTGCAAAGACGATGTGTCGCTTCTCCTCTTTCCAACTTTTGCAAAAGTTATATGGTAACCCTAGTCTTGCGGCGTGCTGATTAACGACTTCTAATAATTTTTATTTATCGCAATTTATTTTCTTACATGCTAAACAAAAATACTTTAAACTACCTTACCAACATAATCTGCTGATCTTTAACCTAACTTACTGACTTATTACTAGCACTATAAGCGTGTCTTATGCTTTACGGCCTCTTATATTTTTAAAATTCACTGCTTATTCACTGTTTTTAACCTAACTTAAATACCTGTATAATCAAACTACTGCCTAAAACTGCACACATACTTAGTACATTTATTTACACACACACACAAATACATTTACCTTACATTTAAGTCTCAAGTCTACTTAACTAAATATTTACATTAAGCTTAACTATGTCCCCAAAACTTTACGGACGCCTGCACTAGGGCGTATGTATTTAGGTAGGTCTCACGAGTAGAAGAGACCTATAGTTTTTTGCCGACTCCAAACGGCGAGATTTAAAAAGCCTTTCATTGATAATAAGTACACTTGGAGTGTTGTCAGCCGTGAAAAAATGCGAGGTGTTCCGTCCGGGAATCGAACTAGACCTTCGCGATGTGGGTCGACGCACTTACCCACTACGCCACGGCGATGTGTATATATTGTTATTAAATATCTTATAATTAACTTAGGCCATGTGAGGTGACTCTATTGACTCAACTACCCGTTTGCTGCTTCTGCTGCAACCAAAAGTAGAAAACTAAAAACTGCTCTATCGCGGGCAGAAATCGCTCTCCCAAACTGTAGGAGATCCTCATGGCTGCGAGCGACGTCCAGTTCGAATTGAAGTTGCCTTTCTACTGTTTAGCGTGCGACAAGGAAAATTATAGGGCAGCCTTAACTATTCTGTATCAGGTCTTTCGCATCCAAATCGAGGATAGCTTCAGATGGAATAAAACAATTAAAAAGTACCCTACCATAGTACATTACGTAAGAGTAGTAAACCCCAAAAATCAGCCTGTTGATTCAAAATTATTAGTCCTTATAAAGTTTACCTCGGTGTAAAGAGCCTCGTTTGGGTAAAATTACTTATACTTGTGTCTGATCTGTGAGAACGCCTAAAAGAGAAAATCATTTTTTCTGCTTTTACGCCCTTGAATAACCAAAAAAAAACTCTTTATTTAAGTTTTCTCATCTCTTCAAAACCTTGCTGTTTGCTGAGTCTTATATCTTGGTTGTCAATGTTTCTTTCGGTTTAGAGAAACTATTAAGGTAATGTCTTGTGATTTTCCGTCGTTGTTTATTGCTTCTAAATAGTTATGTTTTCTATATAAAATTTGGAAATACTAGCGTTGTTTTGGACTTACTAACTTCTTCAAGACAGTGTTTACAGAATTAAAAAATTTGTTATTATGTGTGTTATTGCATACGAATGGGTATTTGTGAGAACATTTTTAGACCTACTATTCTAATGTGTGTAGTCGCCGTGGCGTAGTGAGTAAGAGCGTCGACCCACACGTCAAGTTTCCAGGTTCGACTCCTGGACAAAGGCCTTCGCATTTTTCACGGCACCACCTCTTTCGTGTTGCTGACAGCTCTCAAAAAGTATTAATTGTCTCCCCTCTACTGGTGTCAGAACAGTTGTAGTAAAAGTAAAGCCCTGGTCTCTTGTGAGCTGTAGCGCCACCCAACTATTAATTATTAGGATAAAACATCCTACTTCTGCATAAAACAGTCTCATTTCGGCATTTCTAAGTATATTTTAATTGGTCGGGTTTTAAGCAGCTAAGTTTGGCCGTGATGCAAAATAACTTTATCGTGTCTTGGAACCATTTTCGGACATTTTAAGCACATCACTTGTCGTACTTTATTTAACTCAAATTCATCTGGTCAGTTTCTAGATAACTTAAAATACCAAAGCTTCCAATCTGTCACAAACATTTCATGAATTGCACATTCATTCCATAAACTTTGCAATTGAAGGATTGTACAAATGTTGCAACTCCTTTCAGTGAATCATCCCTTCATAGTCTTTACATCAATGTCAGAGAAAAAGAAAAAAATCAAATAAATTAATTTTTAAATCACGTGTCACAGTTTAAAGAGAATGGAAAAAGTTTCTGAACAATTTCCTAATCAATCCCTCGATGCCATTTTCTAGAAAATATTTATTTTCCTTTCTCCTTTATTCAACTCTTCTTTGAAACTTGTGTGCCATCTCACATTGATAGACCCGCGAAAATTTCGTTTCCAATTTTGCATTTCTTTTGTTTGTCTTGGAGCCTTCATTATTCTTTCAGACTTTCTTTTAAAGATTCCGCTCTTACATAAAGTAGTGGTGGAAATATTTTTTTCTACGTTGCACTTTAAAGTTTTTCATTTACATTTCCGACTTCGGGGAATAAACTTCATTTTCCTGACTAGACTTTTAACACGTCTTCGTGGCTGTCCCCTTTGTGCGAAAAGTTTGATTATGATTGCAGTCTTTATTTTACTTTTTCTCGTTCCTACTTATTTCATACAGGAAATATGAGTTTCTAGTTTTTTGATGGATGGTGCCGTTGTTCTACAGGAAAAATTTACTTGTTTCATCCCAAATTAAGGTAAGGACTTATTCAAAACTGACTTATGTTCTTTCTTGATCATCGCAGAGCACACAAGATACGCATCGTACTCGATGCGTTCAGATAAAAATCGGTTGTAACCCCGTAATCCGTGATCAGGGGTTTGAGTGCTGCCCTAATAAGTTCTTCAACTTTTCTAGATGGGTGGTCTCTGAAGTCTTTCATTGTTGCTATTGTTTTGTTGGAGGTACTTAGGGCAATGTTTAGTGATAGGCGATATTCCACTGTTTCTTTATTCGGCTATGAAGCCCGAAGATCTCTCTTCTGTTTCCATACATTTTGTGTAGGTTGTAGTTGCAGCTAAGTCCAGTTTATCTGCTGAACTTATCGGTTCTCGTCCGATCATAGAGATCGAACCGATCGGCGGTTGGTACTTAAATGGGGGAACCACTTGGGTACACTACGCGTTGTTCGGCATCACTCACCTTTAACAAACGCAACAGACGCGTTTACCGTAAAAGAAAAGGCTGATCAGAAAATCATTGCAGAACTCAGAGTGACTCAGGGTGGTGTCGAACACACACCAACAATCACCTTTAGGGAAAAAAACCCAATTTTTGCGACGTCAGGCAAAATAAATGAGATCTTCTATGAAACATTAGACCAGAAATTGCCTTGGCCAAAAGCCATTATTCCCATCGGTAAACCGTTGGCTATTCGCGGACAACTCGTTTATATATACCACATTACCATCTCCACAAAACCACTACCAGATGTGGAGCATCCGGATCAATACCAACAAATCGGTCCTCATCTAGCTTTGGAGACGGTCAGAACGAGGCTTTCAAGACAGTGCTACCCAATGGAACAAGACTAATAACAAGGGACAAGGTGAATTCTCTTCGCCGCGAGGCTGAAGTTCAAACCTTACTCCACATCCTTCGAAACATCGGCTTCACTTTTCATCGAATCTACTCATTTAGGAGACGTGAGAACCAGCTCACATTCTCCATCACAGTGTACGACTTCCCTGTGTGGTAGACCATCCCCAAGACTAGAATGAAGAGCCTCTCGATCTTCGAAAGGAAAACACAACGAATTTTGTCTAGTCTCACAATGGACAAGGACCGGATTGAAACACTGCACCAACATGGTCTTCAAAAAAAGCGGCGATATACCACTTTAACAGGAGTAAGTGAAACTTTTCAAGAAGCACCAACAAGAAGCAATAACTTATCCTAATTCTATCATGAAGAACTGGAAGTGATGAGTTCCCAGACATCATATCTCATTGCACGAGTTGCATTATGATAACTCTCCGAAACTCTTAAGTCGTGAGCAGCAACATTTGCTCAGCAACAATCCTCTTTTGTCTTCTTACTTCATTTTTTAATCAGCGTCTAACGCTCTATTTGCTCACGCCCTTCATTAAACATCGTAGTTGTTGTGATCTGTCAATGAAGAGGTTGAACGAGGAGATATGTTTGTGAAGGAGCCAGTGTTGTCTGATCCATTGACTGATGCTATAATATCTTATTCAACACAGTCTTCTATTTCCGAGAAATAAAAGACTGTGTTGAATAAAATTATTAACTTTAATAAATGTGACAAGATTTCTGAACTCTTTGTTTTACTTTGAAAAAAAAATCAAATATTGGTTGTATACCAAATGAATTCGTATTTCAAGCACCATGCTAGACGAGGAAATTTTTGCTATGACGCCCACCGTATGACATTTAGTATAAATTTAAAAAATACTTTACACAGTTACTTATCCGTCGAGCCCCTAAAAGTCGAAATTGTTATTTTTCTTCAGAACAGAAAATTTTAGAATCATTGTAAAATGCTCTAAACAGCAAACTCGGGATAGTTTTATTTAATTTAATTTAACTGGAGATCGTATTTGAATTCCTCCAGGTCCTTCTAAAGTTGATTATTTTCTTTCCTGATCCTTTTCTGCGTGTATTGGCTAATGCCAGTTTTACTAAAGCTATAGAGGAGAGAAGGCCAAATGTAAGATACTTCAGCTCCATTTAAGGGCTTAATTTTCAGAGAAAGTCAAATTTTTCTATTTTCGTCCATATTTAACAGTCATGTCTTTTGTACTCTCAATATCGCCCGATTTTACCGAATGCGATGTTCCCGAATGCTTTTAATATAACACTGATGAATATTCGATGTTAGAGAATAATTGTGTGTAAATTTATTAATTTTCTTTTCGAATCTCAGCGTACTACTAGAGCGTTCTATGAAGGGAATTTCTAAAGAAGATAACAAAAGAGTGTACAGCAGACTTTAAGGGAGCTGTGCAGCATGCAACATGCGCTAATAATTATATATATATATATATATAATAAAAAAACAAACAGTTTTTTATCATTCAAAAATATCTGGATACACAATGAAGCTGGATGTTTGATGACGACATTAATGTGCATTTACAATGTTCACTTGACGAATATTGTAAATGCACATTAAGGAAAGTTTTTTTAGTTTTTAGTTGTTAGATTTGATAAAGGTTGATTCATCGTGTAGCTTGATTTATAATGTAAATAAAAATATATAAGTTTGAAAGTGAACTTTATTTTTATTCTTTACTCTTTTGCCAACAATTTATGACATTTACTTTTTGAAAACCATATCATGTAAGCATTGGACACGACTAAGTCTGAGGTCTGTGGTCCATTCGGAAGATCAAATTTTCTGCGAATCGTTTCAGCATATCGTTCTTACATATCCCTCGAGAAAGTCGTCCGAATGTGCGAAATTGCTGTCAATATTTTGCATACCAAATTGATTTCTCAATAAGTCCATTGTCCGTCGTACTGCATGGTTCTTAGCATCTGTCTTGCTGAAATCGAACTCACAGAGTCCATTTATTTGAACTTGAGGTAACTTTAACATGGCCAAACTGCTGAGAATGACTACGAATCGATTTGCTACATTCTTCGCGCACAGTCTGACCTATAGCAAATTTACTACTTGCTGTATGTGGTCCATGTAATCAAGTAGTGGAAAAAAACTATTGCTCAGACTTGCGAATAGTATTGTTCTGGTTTCAGTAATTCGATTTTGCACATCGTCATTTGCTCAAATCACATAGCTTTTCTCACAGAATTTTGATATTTGTTGTGGTGCGAGTCTTGCCATGATGACGTACCGAACTGATCAGAGCCTTATCTATAGCCGCCTTTCATTCCTGACCATCAGGAACTCTGCTTCCAGTTGTTAAGACCAAGCTCTCTAGCGTCCGCGATTACTTGGTCTCTATACCGAAAGTCTGATCTTCCTCTACTTCTCTACCCCGGTGGCTGCAATTCGAAGACCCCCTTAGCTGAAGCGTTGATATCCATTCGCCCCATTTAGCCGAGGTATTGTTATTATCGTTTTCTTGCCTTTTGTCTACATCCACGCCTTGGTACAGCCAGTACAATTCGCAGCATAAAGGATCATCTATTCAAATATTTCCCAAATCTGCTCTGTTGTTTTTCTTATAGTACAGCAATCAGTTCCGGTTAGGAGTACGGGTGGGATAAGCGTCTGTTACAGCATAATCTTGGTCCTTTGGGACAGAAGTTTCGACCGTAGTTGTTTCAACAAACCAATGTAACAGCGGCAGCCAAGGGTGATTCTGAGTCAAAACCCTATCAGATGCTGCTTTTTTCCATTGGATAATCGAACTCTGAATCTTGCCGCAACGAGGAAATGATCAGAGTAGAATGTTTTACCATCCGGAATATTCGAAGCATTTATTGCATTGATGAGCATGTGCTCGATTTGGTTCGAAGTTCTACCATCCGGACATAGCCAGGTTGCTGTGTGGATTCTTTTGCAAGGAAACCTTATGCTAACTAATAATAATAATTGGGTGGGGCCAGGCCATAGCTTCTACAACAACTACTGTTGTGCGTGATACTGTTCTCTCACGAGCAGAAGGGATTTACAATTTTTTGCCGACTCCGAATGGCGAGATTTTAGAAGCTTTTCAGAGACAATTGATACTCTTTGAGTGTTGTCAGCAACTCGAAAGAGGTGGTGTCATGAAAAAATGTAAGATATCCCGGCCGGGAATCGAACCTAGACCTTGTGCTACAGATCAATTTTTTAAAGTCGTCTCGAAATACTTCTTATCGTGTGGTGAAAGCTATTCTTTCCAATTATTCTGTCAAGATGTTTTCCTTACCTTTGCATTGAAGTCCCCTAATAGGATTTTGAAATCTGGAGAGGCTCATAGGCACTGTCAAAGAGATCATGGAAATCCTCTTGGATGCAGTCATCAATGGTGTCGGTCGGTGACAACTTCAATATACCTTGCTTTGTCCAGCATAATTACTCACACTGCCTCATCTCGGTGACTTGTTTCTTCTTCAGGACACATACGTAAATCGTTGTCCTGTTTCGCGCCATGTCGTCCTCGTCGTTTCGTCCGTATATCCGAGGCAGTTTTTTGTCTCATAACAATATAAATTTTTATGTAGGCGAGTTTTAGTCAATCGCAAGCTTGGTCCAGGTGCAACTGTTTTACTCTTTCGTCTAGGGCGATCACTGAATACATTCACAACCCAATGAATGTTGGAGTATATATAGCCAAATATAGCCTAACTAAACATGAGCATTAATATAATTTTTGTATTGGAAGTAGGAACGCAAGGATTAACTTCAAAAAATCGAATCCCTTCAATTCACTTCACTGTTTAATTGGATCAAAGTCGAATCTTCTTAGTATGATTGATTTTAGACGATGGATAACTAAACATCACAACTATCTGGCAATCTGTGACAGTTTCTCTACAATAGAAAATATAATTGATAAAGTGTTGCCAATAGAGGTACAACATTTGGACTTACAAATAATTTCCATGAACAGCCAATATTACAATTGATTAGGATTTAAAAGGCACTTTCTTCCAATAGACCACTGCTCTAATGTTAATGTGTAAAATTAGAACAAACCAGGAAAATGAGGAAGAACATAGAAAGTTAATGAAGGGGGATCATGTGGAACACCGACACTCTTACTGTGCACATCAAAGTCCTTTCAAAACACCTTCCTGTGTAGAGTCGTATTCTCTGTGCTGAGTATTACCAAGATAAAAGATAGTTTATACATGAAGGATACACTTGAACAACGCCAAAGCCCTGCTGAAGTTCTTAACATGTGCAGCGTAAAGGATGTGCGGTTGATATGGATATAATTCTTTTTGAAAAAATAACTTGTTTATCTATTCATTTCCTTTTGCTTTCAATGATGCCGCATATCCGCAATGGAGAGGAAGCCTTACCACACATTCTGAATTTGTAATAACATTCCGAATGGATACGTTTTTCTCATGGGATAATCCTTTTATATAGTTTAGTGATGTTAAAGTTGGCTGGTTAAAGTTTCGGGTTCGTTTCAGTATAGTTTGTGAAAACAAAATTGTTTTTTGTTTTTGCTTTTGGTGTTTAATTAAACTGGCCGAAGATATGGATTTGAAAAGGAATGGCAATCGGAATTGAAAAATGATACTGAGATTGAATTGCATAATTCAGTGATACGTAGGTTAGGTTAAATGGGAGCGGCTGGTTGTTATTTGGCAGACACAAGTAGCTTGCCTATGGCATCCCCCACTGACGTTTGCGAGTTCTTCTAAAATACATTACAAAAGAAATGCTTCTCCAGATGATTCTTATTTTTGCATATGCTTGACATAATACGTAAAAAAAAAATATTTTAACATTTTCCTCGTCATTGTCATTATGAGGTATGCAAAGCTTAGGGTCAAGTTCTCCACAATGGATTGTTATAACATCTATTATGGCGCGTCTACGTGCATCTTCGCCTAAGTTTAAATGACAAATTGAACGTATAAATTTGAAGTCTGGCCAAATTGATTTGGTTATAAGACAAGGCGTGAGTTCTTGTAGGTGTTCGCGGGAAGGGAACTTATGGCATATGACATTTGGTTCCGCTCCTCGAAAGCTCGTCGGGCTCGTAATTTCCGCGAATTTCACTATGTCTCGGCATCCATACCATGTGGATATTGAAGTACACGCCCATTTCGTCAAGAAATAGGCGCCAATTGCGAGAGGTGTTTAAATAGAAATGAATACCTCCAAGGAATTTTATTGTAGTTTGGGTGTCTAAACAATGATTCCTGTTAGATGTCTAACTCTCATAATCTCTGTCTGAGAGAAAACTAAGCGTGAAGGGTGGTTGAAGAAGAAACTGAGGCTTAGGTTTTTGGATAGATTTGGAGTAGGTGCTCAACTTCCACGCTTAATTTCCTTTCAGGCAGAGATTATCTTTGACCAGTCCGTAAATTTTGTATATAGAATGAATCTTCCAGCGACCTAAGTGCCAAGTAAATGTTTTACCTGGCTTGTTGATTGTTATAATTATTTTTCTACAATAAGTGGGAATAGAGTGAGGTTGGTGTTTCGTACGAGAAAGTTGAATTGTCTCAGAATAGTCGAATGATCGTATCCGTACGGTTTGAAAGTTTACTTTGAATTTAAAAAAGATAAATGGTCGATATTGTTGACGTTTCAAAATAAACAAATACAATAATTTTGATATTGAGATTAGAGTCGACAAATGTAGATCCCTCCACACTCTATAGAACAAATAGTACCCAAACCAATAGTGGTTGATTTAGAAGCTAATCCTTCGTTCATTAGTAATTCGAAGGATAGAATCAAGACTTGACTTTGGTGGTGTCCATATATCTGCAAACACTAATCTGATTGTGTTAAACGAAGACGTTTTTGAATGGTAAAATATTAGGCAATGTGCTTTGTGAAGACGATGATTTGTTACATGAGATGGGAGATAGATTAAATTAAAGAATATCCAAGGCAAGCAATCATGGCCAAATGCGATTGGCCGCCCACAAATAACTTTAAAGTAAACGAGGTTATATTCAATGTTTTGTAATATTGGAAAGGATGACTACGTACTAAGAGCTGTTAGAACATGGCTAAAGAGTCAATTCGATCCATAACTGTGCAAAACTCACCCGCTTATGTTCAGCAATCCAGACCGAGTGATCTGAATTAGACAACAGAAATGGAATTGGCGTCCATAATGGAAGTGCTACACCACACACATCTTTTATGACATTTGATTGGGAAGTTTTGATGACACTGATGACATTTCTTTTAGCCACTGCTAAGCTAGTCGATCATATAGTCGCTGAATATAAATTGGTCAAGATTATCACTAATCATCACCGATGCAACTATTAAACTACTCGAAAACCATTTTTTTTAAATGTTCAAAAATTCAAAAGTACATGTGTACGCATAATATACGCATACAGCTGGAACTAAGTAGAAAATATATTTTTCTATAAATCATGGTAGTAGTTTATTCTGTAATTAATTAATTAATTGAGTGGCACTACAGTCTACAAGGGACCAAGGCCTAGCTTCTACAACAACTACTCGTGTTGTACTCTCACGAGTAGAAGGAACCTACAGTTTTTTGCCGACTTCGACGTTTCATAGACAACTGATACTCTTTGAGTGTTTTCAGCAACTCGAAAGAGGTGGTGCCGTGAAAAAATGCGAGGTGTCCCATCCGGGAATCGAACCTAACTAGATAGTTCGGCGCATTCACGGGAAACTGGAAAGTTTTCTTAATAAAAAAAAATGAGTAGCTTCTCGACTTCTTCCTTAGGCTTATATCCCCAGACTTGCTCTGCGTAAAGCATACCCGACTCAACTGCTGCTCAAATATATTGAGGTTGATATGGGTTATGTTGGAGTTATTAAGACAATTTTCAAGGCTCCACTGATTGCCGTCTTAGACTTCTTTTATTTTTTTTAGAGGTGAGTTTTCATGTTACCACCACGACATTTCCATTCTTGTTCTTCTATTCACATCTACTCATTAGCCGCCATAGTACCAATATCCGCCGCCAGAGTCCTTACATTTTTAATACCATATCTCAAATTTCTACCTGTTGACTAAAAGATTCAACTCGACCGAAAAGTCAACTATATCGTTAAGAAAAGTGCAAATAAAGTTGGACCTTAGAAACACCCCTGATTTGCTCCTATCTCTATCCTAAACTATTCTGAAAGAGCTCCAGTTTTGCAATGCTTTCCGGAATTTTTAAGATATTCCCATTTGGTAGAAGAAACCACTTCTTTTCGCAGTAACGAAGCTATCTTAAAGTTTATAAAGCGGGCCTAGAGCCAGTCTGAAATTATTTTTATAATCTATTGCTTCTTATCCACGTGACCAACCGCTATGCAATATTGTTCCAAGTATACCTTTATAATTGGCCAGGTTTTTCTTTTTGCTTTTTTGATATGTATGGCAAACTAGAAATTCTTTGAATCGTTGAAATATTATCCCTCAAAATGTTATTATGTACAACGACTAGGTAGTACTATACTTACAAAATTCGGTAGCTAGTCTTTCCATTTTCCAATACAAGCAGAGCACTTTTTATTTCTGGGAGTTTACAGGACTATCAAAAATTTCATTTTGTACATTTGGCGTTGCATTTCGCAAGCTGAAGCTGCACCCAGTTGGGTTCTATAGTTCTAAAATGTGCCAGTAGGGTATCTTGGCTAAGGTGCCTTGAGTATTTTTTTCTTGACTATTTTTCAGAACTCTGCTATTGCCCTTGGAAGAACTGATGCATATTTAAAAACAAACAAAACTGTAGCACCACGAATTGCTGTTGTCATTAATATCGGCACTTTTCTTTGCTTCCCTCTTAAAGGAATACCAACTCCTACGAAAATCAAAGAATTCCTATTTATTCCGTATTGAGTGAAAATGATGTGATGTCAGCACACGCAACGAGGCACCTCACCCTTAAATAAAATGACTAACTTACCCCTTCTTCGTTCATATGATTTGAAAACTGCCTCGCAGCAATTTAACTTCCACAAATTAATTTACCTTTTGACAGGATATTGTTGAAGGAAATCAGGTAATTCAACTCAAAGTTCTTTTCCGGCCGTCAATCGAGCATGAGAATCATGCGGTCCCAAATTAGGCTGCCACTCATGTGAAGTTCATACACAGGCAAGCATGAACTGCTCTTAAGTGAGTGAAATTCATCGATGGGTGCACCTCCCTGAGTATTTAGTCAATTGACCGAAGCAAAAGAATCGAACCCCTTTGCCAGGCAAAGGGTTCCCTGAGAATACGAAAACTTTCCCCGGATGGGATTGTACCGGCCAGCGTGGCTATAAAATCAAAATATCATGTCTGTGGATACACTAAAGTTAATTGAACTGGAATAAATAACATTTCCCATAAGGGTTGTCCTACAAGTTGATGCTCAGAGTGTACCTTGTTTTTATCGCCTGTATCATTTCGTCGACAAAATGTAACGGGATGGCGGGCACGTAAATCAGGACTGAAAGTCAAGTAGCATTTTGTTTTCATTTTCCTTTTTACATAAATGACATGTTATAGTGTAGATGAAATGGTAGAACTTTTTTTGGACATTGATTAAGGAGTGGCTGTATGTATGAAAGCACCATTATCTTTGGTGGCTGATTTACAATCTTCAAAAGTGAAGGGATGAATAGATAAGTTAGTGTGTTCCGAAGGGCGGTCCGTTTTTCATAAGGACTAAAAATAGTATAGCCTGCTTGGTTTTTAGAAGCTTTGGAGATGTCAGTGGTCATTTAGCTATGGTTGATTTAATTTTGAAGGCATAGTTATCAAAGCATCCTCCACAAGTATGACAGAAGGAGTACACTGTCAGCGTGTAATATTTGTTAATTTAACTCTTCAACTCGAGTCGAGAAGACATGCCCAGCTCTAAGTAAAGAAAGTGAAACTACGAACGTTTTACTTTTGGCACGTTAAATCTGTACGCCTATGGCGTAGTTTTCTCTTTATCTTTGAATGCTTAACTTCAAATCCCTATTAAAAACACTTAAACGAAGACTATGGCGAATCGATTCGTCACACCTTGGGTTCGTGTGCTCGACAGCTTGGCATACAAAATTCTGTAGAAAATTCAACTTATACATTGAAGCCAAGTGACATGTATATGACGTTACTAAAAGCAGATTAGGAAGTCCTTAATCCTTTCGAGAGAACAGTTATGCCTGCAATTTTCAGTCCTGTTTGCGTTGATGGCGTCTGGAAGAAGGGGATTCAACTATGAATATTATAGGTTGTACGGGGGCATGCGCCTCGGCAAGCATCTTCATACACAACGCTTAAGATTGATAGAACATGTAGAACGTTTGAAGACCACTGCTCCGGATTTTCGAATTCGAGTCATTGGGACATTGCAACAGAGATCGGCCTGTATCCAAATGGCGCACATAAGCACTTGAACCAATTTGGAGTGCACAATTAGAGGAAGCTAGCGAAAGATCGTGCTAGCTGGAGAGGCATGTTAGTTGAAGAAGAGGACTTAAGGGGTTCTGGTAAAACTCAATGATAACCTAATATTTTATTAGGAAATTTTTTTCAGTCATGTTCATTTCTGGCTCACTGAATGCGTTAGTAAGACAGTATCTAATTTGGGCATTTTTAATGAGCAACCCAATTAGAGACATAGTTACCAGACTTAAATAGTTTGAAATTGAAGCACATGACCTTGGTAAGTTCCGGTTTCAACATGGCGTTGCTACGAGTCATACAGCCCGTGAACCAATGAACTTTTTGAGAAATTCATTTAGCAAGCACTTAATATCACGGTTTGCTATGGCAAATTGACCACTTAAATCATGCAATATCACACCTTTGATCTGCTTTCACTGGGGTCGCTAAGCTGAAAGTAGTAGCCCAAAATTGGACCTTCCGAATGTGGTCCATCTTAGTGCAACCACAGCTTACATGATATTGTTTTACAAAAAAGAAATGTCATGAACAGTTCTTTATATATATGGTAAAAGCATAAAGTTCAATTTCAAATTTATGTGTTTTATTTTACATTGTAAATCAAACCTTACGGTGAATTACCTTTTATTAGACTATTTCAACTCAACATAACCTAACCAATATTCGGTCACTCAGACTGAAGGTAACTTTTGCGACTGATGTGAGTGTAAGTAAGATATCCACTCCTTTTCGCTTTCTGTTTGTTAGGGATTAGAGATAACTCACCTTAACCTAAAAATGCCTATTTTCGCCCCCTTTACTTTACTGTCATAGAGAAACCGTCTATCCTTCCTTGTACGCAGTCCAATTATAATTAATGGTCAGCCTTCTACAATCGGGATATTACCTGTCATGGTATAGAGAAACCATGGGCAGAATAAAACCATTTCAACAAATGCTTGACTTGGAAAGCATGCAAATGTCAGTCCATTCATTCATATTTACAATAGCGAACGCAACGTGCCTTCAAATCAGCTTAATGATGAAATGATTCAACCTGTTAGCATTGGTTTCGTTGTACGAAAACTAGTAATCTCTTGGGACCCCAAGATACTGTCACTTGAACACACTCAACTTTTCAATCTGTGAAGGACTCACGGTCAATTGTGCTACACCATAATATGGACTTGCCGTAGATCGCCATCACTTTGAAGTCAACTGGGCCGCTCTTGAACAACCTGTATAACTGGCTTTCGCCAGACTAGAAATACTAGTCTAACCTAGTGCTAATATAACGTAGTTCGCTCTTTACTGAGTGTTCAATATGCGAATCTAAACTGAACACACTTTTTATTCCATTCCTCATACTTCCCAAAGTTCATCTGCAACTTCTAGCCTTGTTTTTCTCAATGATGATTACTTCGTTTCTCGATAAGTCTGACGTATGGCAAGAGATATTGCCCCTGGCTGTGCAATTATATTTATTTAGTAAACACTTTATTTTCGGTTGTTATTCCACGAATTACGAAGGACAATACCTGGAAAATTAAACACGCACTGGGGTGCGTGATTGGAGATGCCGACTTTTGAAATTCGATACTTTTTCCAATTATAAAGGCAATCGAATTTCGAGAGCTGGCCCTATTGCGAACAGCGTCGTTTCCCAATATCAAACGGTCAATACGACAAGGGTACATTTAGATTTGAGAGATAGCCCAATGTGACACAACTGTTCATAAGAACCAAAGTAACCTTGTTATATTCAGGCAATGAATTAGGAATGAATTCAATTCTGGCGGTATTGTCCAATTAAAGCAATTCTTTATATATCTGTCCTTCTTGGCTAAAGACTTCACTTTTCTGATGAAAATCAATCCAAACATTTGTCACTTCATTTATTTTTACTGAGACAAATTATGGAATGATATCAATTAGTGTTGCATTATTTTCTGATTAGCTGATTCGCAAAATATTCTGACTGGCAAAATAATCATCCATCCGACTACCATCAGTCAACTTTATGAGGGCGGTGTCCTCAATGAAGTGGCAAAAATGATTTTAATACGGAGACCAACATCGGCTGATTGCATTTGACAGTCAGACGGCATTAAATGCAATCTCATCAGCTGTGGCAAAGAGTTCATGGCCCTTGACTTATACTGGTAAGATTCGAGTGCTCCATAATCTATGGGGACATAGCAGAGCCATGGTACTCAGAATTGCAGTTGATGCATTTGCAGGAGAGTTCACTAATATCACACTACCTCTCGAAGATCAGCGCAGAAGGGTGTATAGCAAGACCCAGAAAATTATCAATGACGATGGTTATCGGGTTGCGACACAATTCAATTCATCATCCCGAAGTGCCCCAAAATTCCGAGAATTCAACATCTGAAACGAAATCTCAAAAGAAAGGAGTAGTTATGGAGGGCCATACAGCCCCATTGCAAGCTCCCTGCTTCTGGTCCCTGTAGGATTTAGGAAAGTTGAGCATTGCGGGTGTTTTGCTTTTCCGGATTTTGGGCGTTTCCGGACTCCATGTTCTATTACATAAGCAACCTGTCGCAGGTTTCATGAATCAGCTCATCTGGAATGATGTTTGGAGGAAAATATACCCGATGAATGGAATCTCTGTGTCGACTGCTTGGTTCACCGGAAACAATCCGAGCCATAAAAATAGCGCAACAGAAAACGATCTCGTCTGAGACGACACACGTAAGTGAAGATGGGCCTCAACCGTCCGATGGTATATTACAGTTTGCCTAACTTAGTCCGACGGCAGATCGTACCTTTTGAACTTTTTGTAGGATAGACAAGTGGGATGAAATTGATCAGCTTTCTTTCATGCGCTGCAGCAAAGACTTAAAAATGCAATATTTGATTTTTGTATCGTCATTCACGATCTGAGGGTGAAGAAATGATGTTGTTCCAAAAAGTACGCACATTAAATAATCCATCTCCGCTCGATGTTAACCGTGCGAAGAGAAGAACAGAAAAAAGAGAACACGCGAAAAAGTGATAGTGTAAGGAAAGAAGAACAATGAGATTTGGCACGATTTCGGTAATACCTGCTCCATTTAAAAATTCTAGTCTTATAGGCTTACTGACAGACTGGATTTCTTTTTTGCACAACCTGCTTTTCTGTAAAGGTAAAAATAAAAGGGATATAATTTTTTGAGGGGTCAGCCAAACTGGTCGCATAATGTAAAATGGGCCTAATGTAGACTTTTTCTATGTTTTGCTTCGCCAGAAATGAGGCCAACCCAGAGAAGAGCGAACTGAAGTACTGAGACAGGGGCTGGCTCAAACAGAGATACAAGCAAGTTATACTTAATGACATATCTTCTCTGAAGCCTGTAGTCACCAGCGCAGTACAAGAGCCAAACTGGAGGTCGTAAGCATGGAAGAGATCCCTTTCCGATGCAGAATTCACATTAGAGGATGCAGCAACACACATGATATTTTAGTATACATTTTTAAAACTAAAAATTGTAAAGGTTTTTGTTACGTGAGATAGCACTTTCCCATGTATGTTAGTCGCGGTTATCTTAATGCTCTTCTTAGGTGCAGCTTTTTTTTTAAGTTTAGTTTAAAAGGCATTTTTTTTAATTTTTTTAATCTTATAGTATTTTAAAACTAGGTACAAAACGCTTAACCTAGGTACGACAGAAATGAAAACTTATAACTACTTATTGGCTCGGGCGCTCTACGCTAAACTATTGATATATTTGTTTTTGCCTTTCGACGTCATTGCTAATTATTTTTGTTTAAATTAATAAAAACTATTATTTATTATTTTAAAACTAAGAACACGTTTTTTTTTTTTAACTTAGCTGTCTATTGAATTTTCTACAAAAATATCTTAATCTACCTTAATATATCCTATTCTAACTTAAAAATACTTACGACTTACCTTTTTTTTTGTCTTATGTGTAGTATTCAGCAAGAAGTGTTTGTGTGATCGCCACAGAGTACCCGTAAATCATTTAGATTTCAACGGTCTGCTCATTTTAAAAACCTCGGAGCGACAAAACAGAGGAGACAGATGTTGATGCCAAGTGAGGGGTATCTAGAATTTGTTCGTACTCGCTCGTGTTTGATAAATCGAGAACTATACTTTAATGATGAAACAGCAGAAACAAATTGCATAGCCTATATACATGTATCCAGACGATTAGTGTCAGTAAGCGTTCGTTGATTAGTTCGGCTTTTGAATTGACAGTTGTCGAGTCCAGTTTTAAGAGATGCTGCTCTGGATGTTATATAAGGTTGTCAAATATCCACCTTTTTGTCTTTTGAATTTTCTGGCTATGTACAAAGCGCTAAAGAGCCAGGACAACGCCAGACTGACTCGTCAGAAGCTACGGGAACTCGGATGGGTGGTTTTATCGCATCTACCATATTGAAAGCCCGGACATAGCCCCAAGTGGGTACCACCTGTTCCTGTTCATGGCGAACGCCCTTGGTGTTGTGAATTTGAACACAGAAGAGGCTAAGGGGGGGGGGGGGGGCTCCTACGAGGGGGGTATTATGAAGTTGCCGTCTAGATGGAAACAGATTATCGAACAAAAGGGCGCATATTTGAACTAAATCCGACTGTAACACTTTTTATGAAGCATTAAATGAAGAGCAAAAAAACGGAAGGGAGTTATATTACTTATATTTAGGTTAAGTTTAGAAAAGTAAACTGAAGCTTGTAGCGTTCAGATAAAACAAAAACAAACGACCAGAACTTTTTCTGCAGTTGACCAGATACCCTCCCGATCAATATCACGCACCGGAGAGAAAAAAATTAAATAGAAACGTTCATGGGCGAACCCTAGGCTTTTGATTGCGAACTACGTGACAAAAGCTCAGTCGGTAGTTCAGTTGCCAGTGGCCAAGTCACATTAAGGGTATAAGAGATATATTTAGAAGGGCAAGAAATACAAATTTTATTATTGCCTTAATTTGAAAAGAATAAAGGGATACCAGCAGTATCAAACGCTCCTTAAAGGGATTCGGCAACAGTTGGGTTGAGTCTTGGTTCTCTGGTTGTAACACAAATTTACGTTTATTCCAGTTTGGATGTAATCCACATCCAACAGTCATGGACTAGCAGTACCCAAACTCAAGACTATAAATTCGCATACACTTCACAGATAGTGTTATTGCCGTGCCAAAGTGGGATAGCTTGATTTGTACGCTGGAAGCAAACTCACATTTGAAAACACTCAATGTATTTCAGTTTGAAAACGTTCTCAGAAGAGCTCAATTAAACCGTAGGTCAATCCCACTCGTGCAGTAAGAACACAAACAAGACGATTATTTGCTAAAGATACATGAGACTTGTCTCATAATTTAAAAATGTCAAGGTAAACACGTAATCTACATTGAACTCAAAGGAAATCAAAACGTCCTCATTCAGCATAACAACAGCTACATAGACTTTTTACAGGCTGACTGCAGTTAAATGCCGAAACAACTTGGATTACTACAGCCTACATGTCCTACGGCAGCATCGAGTACCTACCCTCCAAAGAAGTTCATCTATTTCATATTAAAAATAAGGAACCCTTTGCTTAAACGGTTTATATTCGTTGCATTCAACTGCAGTTACTGGAAGTGCTCTCCACAGCAGTACTCGTATAACCCATTCGATGTGGGCACCGTGTTTGCATGCGAACAAACGTACAAGTCTCATTTGTCGATTAGTCTGAAACTGAGGTTACCAAGGTGAGCACTTAGGCGTGCAAACATCTCAACATGCAAACATGTGTGTCCTTACACATAAATTCATTCATCAATCGTTTCGTTTCCATGCCTACTGCAATGCTGGAATCCATAAAGCACAACATCCCATTCGGTTTCTGTTTGAGTTCCCTCTCATCATGCGGAAACTTGAATGTTCTGCTGGCTCATCCAAGAATTGGATTACCCACTGCAGTTGGTCGTGACCAGCTCAATATTTCCCGATATTCTTGGGCTTGCTAGCCAATAGCAAGCAATCCATTCCAACCAATCCGTTTATCCCTTTTTCGCATCCCCTTTACCGTCACTTATCCTTGACTGTTATCTTTTGTTGACTGAGCCGAAATATTTCTTTGTTTTCCTTACCTCCGGTCATTATTTCCTGTGTTCGACTTCGATGTCCTCGAATTCCATTACAGTTTCCCCTGCTGCAATTGGGTTCCGTGTAAGCTTTTGGTTTTGAATTTCAATTTGTCGCTTCATTGTATGCGTCAGTGCTTAACAACGTTACACCTCAGGTGGTTGTTATGTTTTCGATATTCCTCAAGCGTGTACATTCTGTATATGATTTTTGAACAGGCCCGATGGCGTCATTCCTATTGGACTGGCCAGCATGAAAGGTCTCCGCCGGATATTCACTGATGTGTTAACACCTGCCACGGCGATACGTGTTGGTAAAATATGAACACGTTCAAATCGCTTGCGGCGATACAACATACAGCTGGCATGACCTTGCAACAAAACACCGACCACCGAATCTGCCCTACATAACTGAACTGTTGATAATGTTTTCCTGTGGACCAGCGCCGGATGAGCAACGTTAAGTGGTCTGATTGTTCAAAGTTAGGTCAGCCCCAAAATTGCATTCGCTGTATGTACGGCCGAAGTTCTGATTCCATCACTGGCGGAATTTATTCATGCTTTTGTCCGCCGAAGTCTTGTTCACGCTTCAACGTTATTCATAATCATTCGGGAGGGCTTAAAGCCAAACTTTCGGCACACAGCCTTTGTTACATCCGAGCCCTGCCTGTCCTCCTTACTTCCCCATGGGGAAAATGAGGTATTAATTTGGTTTACAAGTTGGCGCATGCATGTAGAATCGCCACCATAAATACTTCTCAACTAAATTGCGGCACGGTGTCCTGCATCGAAAGCACAGCCCGCACTAGCAGAGGCTGGGGCATCAGCGGAGGCAATGCCTGAAGTGGAAGTGGCATCAAAAATAGACCACAGTAATAATGGATTACTGGGATAAGCTAACAAAGCTGCAAAAGCGGTTCCGATGGGCTACCCATTCCGTAACCATATTCGAAATTAACGTCCTCCCTCAAGCTAGCACGGCGATGGCACCAACAACGGAGTCCGCTCTAGACCAGTCCGGATAAAAATCCACAAATCAAAATTGATTTTTAGCGCTTTCCTCCAGCAGTGGCGGCGAGGCGATGAAATTTATGACACAGTCCTGTCACAGGATTATTGAATTCGTATGAGTGCTCTGGTGTGAGCGCATGTGTGTGGGCTTTGGTGGTTTTAATGTACTTTACGACCATGTGCCATGCATTCCGATATACACCAAGGGTATGTGCAGTCATGCTGTCATTGTTTGTCATGCTGACCCACTCTCCGCCAGCAATTCTCGCTAAGAGCAAGGATTTCCTGTGAAACTTCAACTTAAAGTTGTTTCGTACGCAGTAACTTTAAGGAGAGCTTTAAGAGAGGAAGCGCCCCTCACAAATTCTGGCAACTTTAATTAGCTTTGAAAGTCCGGCATCAGCCAAGCCGAAGGGACACGGACATGGACTGGGAAAGGAAGGTGTGAAATTGAGCAGGAAATAGTGTACCAATTAGGACGGTGACGACTTTAAAAGTTTGCGTAATTCATTTGAAAGTAATCTACCACGAAGATATGTGCAGATGTGGGTATCCGGTTGGGCGCTGATGGTTATGCTCCAGCGACGTAGCATCCACCGGGCTCACGGGAAATTGCTCTTAGGTAGATGATTTTTTTGTCTTTCGGCCCAAATCTGCGAAGGAGGGCAAACTCCAGAGTGATTTATGGTTATGAAAGTCTAGCATGTACCCGCACTCATAGAAATGTGGGCACGGCTGCGTGTGTATATGCCGCACAAGACCGATGGAGGCTGTGAAACGTTGAGATGCTTTTATTAATGCTTTTTAAATAACCAATATTATGAAGTGTATCGATTTGCGAATAAGTACGTGCGCAGAGATTTCTTGAAGTGAAAGTTGGTGTGCGAGCTTGTACGGTTTCGCATCGCTTGAACACATAAATAGGAGATAATGAATTTCCTCTTCGATATAAATCGCGTTGCCTTGAATTACTGGAGGGGTGGTTTTGGATTCTTCCATGGCGACTGGGATTTAGGGAGCGATTACAGAAATATATGAGTTTATGCATTGATGGCTGAAACGATTAAAACATTGATTTAAGCAATGTGTCACTCTGCGGGAAATATTTCACTCTCCGTGATGAAATGCGGAAGCCATTTTAAACACACAGCTATGAGTCATACGTACGCGGAAGTGTGGAAAAACCAGCGCGGCGCATTCTTGAGTAAGTTATTGTTTGAACATAATTTCATGAAACCGACACGTCCGTTGACATTCCGGAATCCCACACACTGCGAAGTAGATAAATCAGTGCTAAATGAGCGCAATTTTGTCAGAATATATGGCTTTAACTGGAAGCCATAGGAGAAACAGGGAAAGGGACAGAGCGAGAGACAGAGAATATGTGATTTAGTGGAAAACAACTTGTAGGAAATTGTCCTTGGTAAAAATTTTCTCAATTTCAAGAAGAGCTATGGCAACGTCGCTTCATTTATCTTTAAAGAAAGAATCTACATACATAATGGAGGATTTGAAAATACAAATTTAAGCTAACAAATAAAGATAAGCAAATTAAAATGGAAAGGAAAAACTTCCATGTCGTCTGCTAAGGCTTACTAAGAACTTAATTCAACTCACAATGGGGAGAATTTTATTTTGCAGAAGCCTGTTGAATGAGAGCAAAGGAAAAAAAAACGATTTGGCTTAAGGTGCTTCGTACACAAAATCTTCGAATGTATTTGTACTCAAAGAAGGCTAAGCAATTAGCGGAAATTAATTAGCAACTCTGCTGCTTAGGCATTTCCCGTAGAAAGGTGTAATTAATAACGTGTTCTCAGATTTCGAGCGTCGAAGAAGGGGAAGGGCTGTTTGGGCACGCCTATGTAAATTAACGAATACATATTTACTTCTTTATGTGTATGTGAAGGGATTGAAATGTATTGTACTATCGCTGGATGAACATCACATAGTCCATGTTTTTTTGTTGTGAAATTTAAAAAGAATTCATTAAACCAAAGCTCTGACAAACTCAGAAACAAAGAAAGAAACTTCTTTAAAACACACCCTTAGGGTAGGGTAGCTTGAGTTGGCTGCTTGAGTAAGGTTTGTGAGGACTACTTCACATGTCACATGAGTGACCCTAACCCCAACCTTTTGATGGCTATCAGAAAATGCATATCCTTGAAACTCTTACTTGCTTGACAAGTTCTATTCCCTGAGGAATTCTTGGATCTCTCCTTCGCTGAGATCGGCTAGTTCATCTAGCATGCACCTTAAAGTAACATGAATTACCCTACTTGAAGTCTCTACGCATCAAAACAGATTTAATTTAATTATTTCAGACGAAACATTACTAATGGTTATGTAAGAGGGCTCATAACACAACGTCCAACAATTGGGTTTTGCCATTTGATTAATGTTTGATTTACAAAGGAACAACAAAACTTTACAAAAGTCTTGATTCAGAAGTAGAATTTGTTCGTGCATTACGCGATGTAAGTGGTCGTTATAAGCAACCAACAAAATTGGAAAAAAATTAAAAGACTGGTCAGCTACGTGACGCCGTAGATTCTGTGAATCATTGCAATGCACGTTCTGTAGAATATATTCCTCCCGTAAGTACAAATAGTGCTGATTATTCGATTTACCGATTTTCATGCAATTACAGCAATTTAGTCTGTCGTTCACATCACTGTTGTGAATTTTGCATAAATTTTGTTGAGAGATGTTTCCTTGTTTTGACGACATCGATTAACACCGCAGATAAGAATTCATTTGACACTATTATATTGCTTTCTGTCGGGCTACACACATGTGCATGCGGCAAATCTTCCCGATATCCAAACTTTAAAAATAAATTAAGTCTTAAAGAAAAAAGCTAGAACATAGCTTTAGTTTTGAAACGTACAAATAAATTTATATCACGTCGCTGATAACTGTTATAAAATATTTTGTTCCATCTTTCAAGAACAGCCCCACACGCTGAAACTATCACTGGAGATGACAGTCTGGTGATGAAATTTTTTCAATGGTAACTGTTAAAAATTGGTTGGCACTGCAGTCCGCAGAATCGCTACAATCCACAGAATCGCTACAGTAAACAGTAGCACTTTAAACAACTAAGTGAGTGAGTGTTATTTTTCCTAAGTAAAGGCGATACGACGGATTCCAAAAAGGAAAATTTGAGAACGTGTCTCCCATATTGAATTTTATAACTATCTCAAAAAAAGTGGCGCCATAAAAATGCTTTTAACCATTACGTCATAGTACCGCATATTTATTGACCGGCATTGATCTGCGTAGGAATGTTGACATTCCTACTATTCTTTAGCCACTTGGCACTTATTTCCAAAGAAAAGCTTTTTAAATCCGGAAAATAACGGTATCGACTAACAACAGTCATCACCTTTGCTCGTAATAATGCTTAAAAAACCTAAGTACGGTCCATAAAACACATTGCTTGCATGCTTTACAGACTAACATTTGTAACTGTTTAATGTATTGTCCAATAGATCAATCTAAATGAAACAACAATCGGATAGTGAAATATGCTCTTATAGTAGAAAGATAATCTCCTTCTTCATTTCTAATGGTGATGGATTACATCTGAAAGGACCTAGCTAGGACACTAGCTGCGAAAGATAGATATTCGCACAGCAAAAGTAACACAAAAAACAAAACACATCAGTTTACAAACAAACAAAAGTGGTTTAAACGCGTTATTTCTATTGGTTAAGAACAAGACAATTAACTTTTACAAGTCCGCAAGTTCTACTTATCAATAGACACTCATTGCGACTAATCTAATACAGGATATAATTTTGTCTTTCTTTAACCAAATGCCTTGTGAAGCCAGTTTACTGAGGTACAAATGTGCTACCAAATAAAGGGTGATTTTTTAGATATTAACTTTTTGGCAACACTGGTTTAAACAGCTGACGCAGGTTTCGTGTTTTGTTTCACTGTCAAACATCTTCAGTTTGATCTATAATTAAACGATGAGTCGTCTTACAAACGAACAACGCTTGCAAATTATTGAATTTTATTATCAAAATGTGTGCTCTGTTAAGAAAGTTCATCGCGCGCTTCTTCCATTTTGTGGTCAGTTCATTTTTGGCTCAATGGAGAGCCAGAAGCATTGCAAGAGCTACCAATGAATCCAGAAAAAGTCACAGTTTGGTGCGGTTTATGGGCTGGTGGCATCATTGGACCGTACTTTTTCAAAGATGATGCGAATCGTAACTGTCAATTGTGAGCGCTACCGTGAGATGATATCCAACTTTTTTTTGCCCAAAATGCAAGAGCTTGACTTGCATGACATGTGGTTTCAACAAGACGGTGCCACGTCCCACACAGCACGCCCAACAATGGACTGATTGAGGGGGGAGTTCGGTGGAGATTTTATTTCACGTTCGGGACCGGTCAATTGGCCATCAGATCGTGCGGTTTAACGCCTTCAGACTAATTTTTGTGGTGCTATGTTAAAGTTCATGTCCATACAGATAAGCCTGCTTCAATTGACGCATTGGAAGACAACTTTGAAGTATTTATTCATGAGATACCGGGCGAAATGTTGGAAAGAGTATCCAATTGCATGAAATAATCTTCAAACATTAAATTATATGAACCGTACTATCGATTCAAAAATAAAGATTTCATGCATATTTCTGAATTTTGTGTGTTTTATTTTTCTTTTTTTTTTTAAAAACTTTCCTGTGGCTTTTATTACCCTTTATATAAACAATTAGATAACAAACTCATAAGCTACGAGGAAGAGCTCTATTTAGACCAATGGACATTTCAACAGGACAATGCAACAATCCATTCGGCCAAGTCTACAAAGTGCTATTTTGCCTCGACAGGTATTTCGCTTTTAAGCTGGCCTGTATACAGCCCGGATCTATCGAAAACCTGTAGAGCATTTTTTCACAGCTCATTTCTACATTCTGTCATATTGCAATTCGCTAACCTCATTCGAAAAGAGAGAGTGCTTATTGTCTTTTCGAAGTCCGCAATAAATTGTAGGTATCTTAAATATAGTAGTGAGTGAGCAATTCTTCTTCTTCTTTTACTGGCTCTACAGTCCGGGATGGACCTAGTCCTTAACCAATATGCCTCTTCAGCCAGTTGCGCACTCCAAGTTGGTTGAGTTCCTTCTCCACTTGTGTGCGCCACCTTAGCCTAGGCTGGCCTCTGTTGTGTTATCCCAATGGCTCAGATTAAAAGACTTTTCGACACGGAGCAGTGGTGTCCATACGCTCTACATGGTCTAGTCATCTTAAGCGTTGTATCCGAAGACGCCTGACCAGCCGAACAGCTCATAAAGTTGGTCGTTGAATCTTCTCTTCCAGACGCCATTAACGCAATTATGACCAAACTCGCACGCAGAAGTTTTCTCTCAAAAAGACTAAGAGCTTCCTCATCCGTTTTAAGTAGCGTCCTTGTTTCCGCTCCGTAAAAGAGGATTGGGATCATAAAGGTGTTATGCAAAGCCAGCGTCATCCTTCAGTTGCCCCTGGACCCCAAAGGAGCAGTGATTGGCAAGAATAATTCTGCGTTCGATTTTGGTACTGATGTTGTTTTCCATATTTACCGCAAACCGAAAGTAAACAAAGTTCTTGAACACATTGTTTGTCTGCTGCATAGTGGCACTCTGGCAAATAGGCTGGGACATGCTCCAGCTGCTCTTAACAGTTCTGCGGACATTTCGTCCGCTTCAGCAGAATTTTTTTTCACTTTCAGTCTTCAACTTTATACTGCTAATGACCCATTTGAAACATAAAGAATGAAAATTTCAAGATCATACTGCAATAAGGTGGAAAATTTAACCGTCTCCTGGTTGCATTTGATATTGGAGTTCGTTAGAGTTTGAGGAGTCATTGCAGCTAAAACAAAGGGTACAAAACGGTTGGGTGGTGCATCAATCCATGGGCTTTGTGAACTTATCTTGATGTTATCAATTTGGCATGTAAAATAATCAGCTTTGGCATAATTTTCTAAAACAATGTGAGCCTTTATTCCGCACTCTAAAATGTATTCGAACCAAACTCCAGATATCAATTCAATTACTCGAAGCACAATGAAGCAAAATGTGAAGGAAATATTCAACATTAAACCATCAGACCTGCGGTATACTCAGTTTTCAAATCAGATATAAATGCGCCTTGTGTTAACCGAACCGTATGTCGAACCTTTCGAATACCTACTAAGCTTTTCATCAAAATTCCGAATATTCATTAGGATGCAAGATCTCGGCGACCATTCATGCTTGTCTATTAAATTAGCTTCTGGATTTAATCTATCCAATCATTTAGACACCCGGTCAGGCAATGATTCCCCAAAGACCCACATTCATCACCAATGCTGTCAAACTGTCTGTATATATGTGCATCTTATCAATAATATTCTCAACATCCGCAGCAAAGCCCCTGTGGAAAATCTTATCCAAGCCCAACAACCACACAAAATCTAAAGCTACTATGGGGGGCGAGAAAACTTTACAACATTACGACATCATAACTTTACTACGAGAAGATGCGGCCATTGCACCACCCGCCTGAGGAGAGACTCTTAACCCCGGGGAACAAATTGCTTACGTCCAAATGGGTAAGCATTGAATCCACCTCCTGTCGTCGTTAAGGCGTTGATCTCAGAGCCACTTGCAACTTGCAACTAAGGACACCGGAATTAAGCCAAACCAAGGCAAATTGCAAATTAATAATAAATCATTTTGTAGGAACCGCACATCGTTGGGGCTGGTAGGGGAAGACTTCGCTTTGGGCGGCGATACTCCCACACACACACACACATGCACAGAAACGAGCGGAGTGTTTGGGAAAAATCGTTGAATCGCTCAAGGGTATTTGGAGCAGAGAAGGCCATCGGAAACTATTTGACACTAATATCTCCGGTTCAGTGATTTAAGCACTTCCTCTGGATACTTCATATCTATGTCCATTTTATAGATATCATTTTGAGTACTTAGCTCTGTATAATGCTCTCACAATGCGACTGCAATCGATATTTTGAATGTGCATTCTAGAATTATGGCAGCAGTCAGCACTGCTGATGGCTTTTATTATACATTCTTCAAACTCAACTGTGGTATGTATTTGTTCACCAATTTCAATTCATTTCTCTCCTTCTGTCTCCTTGGGAAAGCTAATTAGCGATGAAATAAGCTCCGGGATTAGCCCCGAATGATTAGTGGCTCATATTGTCAGTGGGAAAGCAACTTACTGCCCGTTGACACATCCATCTTATAATCTAAGCAAAGTGGGGCATGAAGCAGAAGGCTAAGCAGTTGGCGGACAAAAAGAATCAGTATATGTGGGAAGAAACCATAAGATTCTAAATCAACTAGATACGATAACTTGTTCTTCTTTGATGGATGAATTCTGTCAATAAATTAGTTGAGTGGCACTTCAGTTTACCGGGGACGACAGCAACTATTTGCGGTGTGCGTGCTATTGTAGGGTAGAGTAGTGGGGGTCGGATTTGAGAACCCATTCTTTGGCAATCAGAACTAATCAAGTGTTGTCAACAACTCCAAATGTGAGAAAATTGTTTAGGGGTGTGAGTCTACACTACATACGTATGAATGGTCGCCATTGAAGCTGTAGCATTAGTTTTTTATAGTTGATTGAAATTCGAACACTCGCACTAACATTTTCAGATGGAACTCTGCTTCTAGTGACCGGTGCACTGAGGCGCAAAGATTTTGCTAATTGGCTGTGCTAGCAGCAGAAGAATAGTTTTGGAAGGAGTTCGGCGAGAAGTTGGAAAGCGACCATAGATCTGCGCAAAGGGTGCTCAGGGCAACAATTCACCGGCTCAGGGAAAGTAGTTTATATAGAACTTCCCATTGAAAGAGTGTTATCCAAAGATAGGGTGCTTCTTTCCAATGAGGTGGGCATCTTCCAAAAATAGTGCTGCTCAATCCCAAACAGCGCACGGAAGATGAAAAAGCTTTTGTCTTAAGTGGGACGGGGAATCTTCCAACGGTAGAGGAAGTTACTTTGGCGATTAAATCGCTCTAAGTTGTCAAGTCCGGCACTATGAATGATATTGCACCCGAAATGCTTAAGCCTATGGGAAAAGCGGGAGTCTTGTGGCTCTCGTGTGTCATTAAGGGGACCAGGCAATAGAGCGTGACACCTGTCAGAAAGGCATATCTCTTTTAAGTTTGCCCGGCAAGGTCTACGCTAAGGTATTGGAGGCCCGTTCTAGAGTTATGGTTGAGTTCAGGTTGGGGGATGAACAGTGCGGCTTTCGTCTCTGTAGAAGTACAACCGACCGGCTTTTCACTCTAAGATTGATACTTGAAAAGGCTTGTATGTAGTATGCTAGAACCATCTATAGTTGTTTTGTAGATTTGGACCGAGTCCTTTAAGCTAAACTCAGGAGTGTTCTACAAGAGTATTGGATTGTTGGTCTCCTGTTGAGTGCCATACAATCTCTTAACACCAACTATAGCAGCTGTATTCGTGTAAATGGTAGTAAATCAACACCTTTTGACCTTCACCGTTGGGCTTCACCAAGAGTGCATTTTGTCACCTCTCCGTTTTCCTTGGCAGGGCTGACCAATTTTGAAACAGCTTGGTAAATCAGTAATAAGAAAAGTCGAGCTTGTTATCAAAGCATCGATTTTGAAATCGGTTTTCGTAACTCTCACATATGGTCATGAAATTCGGGTGACAGAAATATTAAGATCGCGAATTCAGGCTGCCAAGATGAGATTTCTTAGTGCCCTTGAAGGAGTTACTCGCCGGAATAGGTTAAGAAACGCTACGGTGTGTGGGAACACAACGTTAAGCAGCTTCTTCTTCGGACGGAAAGGGCCTTATGTCGTGGATTTGGCCACGACTTCCGAGGAGTGCCTTAGATTTAATTCCATCAGGTTAGCGACCTCTCGGCAGACACAGGATGGGGCGGTTAAATCAAGTCCATTAAATAGCCTGGTTGCGGTTGGAAATAGCTCCTCATGAGTTAGAGTCGGTGGCAAAGGATCGAGCAGCCTGGATGTCTCGCGTGCTCCCGCGACTCCATTAGTGGAAAATGCGTAAAGTCGTCCGCAAATGTTACAAACATTGGTCGGGAGAGGAATATCGGCAGTATACAGAAAGTATAAAATTTTCCAAAGGATGCTTCACTGAGTAATTCCAACTCTTCCCCTTTATTAAGCTTCAACTTAAAAGCTAAATTTAACTTACATATCTAAATCTAAGGATGGTTGAGGACTGTAGAGGTAGAGAATATCGATTTACAGTGGTAAGAATTTGTTTCGCAAATAATCACACATTCGGAAGGAACAAAAATATATAATTGGTCGATAACTCGGAGTGTAATGTATGCATTTTTTTCGGGAGTGAGAGAAATTATATAATTATTATATATTATATATAAAATGCTAGAAGTTATATTTAAATCATAATGGCAGAAGATTATTTTTTGAAAAACTAAAGACTTATGAGTTTCATTTTTAGCACTATATTTTTTAAAGTACGAGTACTTTATAACCTAAGAAATTAAAATAAAAATAATGCTCGCAAATGCAAAAATCGACAAGTTGTCTTTTCGATATCGTGTGTGCCAAGGTCTCTGAAGGCTCCGCCAACGGTACTTTTGACATCCTCGGTGCACAGCGGACGCAAACGAAGTTGACCCCTACTTATTTGCCGGAGTACCCCTTCTAATGGTATGACTTAATAAATCTGACAAGGATGAACGGGCCCCAAATGAAGCGTTATCTGGGGCGCCCCTGGTACAGAGATGGCTCTTGTTCTGCTGGCTCTTTTTATGTGGCTCTAAGAGCAAGCGAATTAATACGTCTGCGGAAGCATTCGTTGGCAGCTGTGCGTAAAGTCTGCAACTAGGCTGAGGTTCTGGTGGACAGAAAATAATTTGCGCAGGAGAACTCGCCAACAGCCATAAGCTCGCGGCACGCAAAAACCAGAACTGCAGCCCTACAAGAACACTGCTATTTCTTCTTTGCTGCTGCGAACTGAGAAAGCTGGCAACTACGACAGTATTCCACGCAGAGTGCAAACACGGTGCAGATTAGCTGTGGGAACTGGCTGAAATAGAGAACACTTCCTTCCACGTAGAGGGCTGTGCTCTGAAAAACGGATTTGGTCAAATGCTCCATCCAGCAATTCTTTGGTTGACCACATCTGTGGCGAACATTACCCCTGGGAACCATACATTTTGAGGCACTCAGGCCGCTAAATATCACGCGCGCCATCTGCTGGGTCCCGGAACAACTCAGGAATACGGCGAATGTGGTGGTGCGACTTCATATCCAAAATCTTAGTCTCGAAAGATGTGGAAAGCCTTGTCCCATAGGAATCATTTTAGTCCTAAACCAATCTTCAGTTAAGACCATCGTGTCGAGATATGACTCTATCCCTACTTGCACCTTGGAGGGATTAAATTCCGTTTAAATTTCGAGGAATGCGCACAGAGGATGATACACATCTGTAACTTTCAGTTTCATGCTACTGTAATCCTATGAAGCAGACTTTCCGTGATAAAGATAAAACCTCACATAATATCCATCCAAGAGCCACGGGTGTTGAAAAAACGCATCTCGGTTATTGGTGGTCTGTCGGGCTCCATTTAAAGACGAGCCATCAGAAAAACTAAAAACTTGTCTTTTTGTGCAAAATCTTCTATCAATAACCAAACTTGAACTTAAGGACAACATGCTTCAAGGTGCCGAGCAATTGGGAATAAAGGACAGTTTTGCTCTTTTTGAAGAGGTTGTGCCGTACCCCTAAATCATTAAACAGCCAGAAACATGTCATTCCTGGCATCACACAAGGATGATACCAGAACGTATTTATATTAGGCCACACTCTGACCTCTGCTTTACGCCGCTTAGTTATCATCTGGATAATGTGGGCTAAGGCGAAATATTGTGCAATGTGGTGCTTACTCGCTTACGACCAATTCCATAAAACGTTTGTTCGCACATAATCCGCACATAATTTGACACATTAATGCATATGCATGGCTTAAGCCTAAAATCGATATCCTCGATACGTCGATTGCCCACAGAAATTTACCGAATTAAATGGCGCTTGTGTGTGTGGGCTATCATTTGGTGAATGGCATCGTTAAGGGCTCTAATACCGTCGAGCACATGAAGTGTAATTCCACCGATTTAGGGCAGGTGAGTTATACGGCTATAAGACATAAAATAAAATCAATGCTTTAACTTATTGACGAATGTTCTCCACTACTGATTCCCTCAAATCACCTAGGAGTATTTATTTTATATGAATCTGTGCCCTTTCTTACAAAACAAAAACCTTTTTTTGTGCATTTCCAATTACTTTTATATTTGTGGAAATAGTGAAGTTATCATCACAGTTGTGATAATATTTCAAAATTCACTTGTGTCTTAAAGCAGCGCTGAACTTATTCCTTTTCGGGGATATTTCGAAAAATTGTACTTGCCTCACTGTCAGCTATAGTAGCTTCCAAACAAAAGGAAACATTAGGGCAGTGCCACCAAATGCAACATCCTTATCAAGGGAGAAAGACGAGGGGAAGTGTGTTAAAATGAAACTAAAAGGTTCAAACTGCATTCCGAAGTAACCTTAGAAAAGCCAGTTTCTGCATTCATTGCTTAAACCAATTGATGTGTAAGCTGAACGGACTAATCCGGAAGTTGTTGCAATGCAACGAGTTGATACGACATATCTCAGCGTATGGCGTCCCTGCATAATACACCATCTCCAAGACCAGAATAAATAATTCCTCGATTTTTGAAACAATCTACAAGAAGCAATTGCGAGGACTCGAAACTAACTCAAACCGAATCATCAAAAAATTAAGGAGATTAGTTCCCGGACATCAATACCCAAGCACATATGATCTGCTGCAAAATATAATATTTCCCCCACATCCTCCAATATCGAGACCTGTCAGTTTCTCTCCAGTTGTGTAACTCCATCCTTGCGACTGAGCTAGGAATGAAAATCTTAACGGAAAGGAATACTATCGACACACAGATCTGAACACGCCAATATGAAGACAAGGCATCGCTGATAAATATGAGTTGTTGTGGGTGGGGGTTCCCAGCAACTAGTGCTTGTTACAGTCGTGTGCTTAGTTGCACATTTAGTTTGGATTCGGTGCGAGACACGAAACTATATACGACGCCTTCAAATTGATATCTAACATGCAATGTTGCTTGCCTTATTGACATTGAGAATGCGTTTGACACCGTTTGGTTAAAAGGACTCGGCATAAGTAAAATGTTACTGCATACGACCTGTGATATGGAAACAGGTGGCAGGTTCGTCATTAAAAAGTGGCAACGTAACTTCCTCCACTGTCTTTAACAAAAAAAAAAAAAAAAAAAATAGATTGCAGCAGGTCGAGGTTGGTTTGCTAATTGTTTATATATCAGCCCCGAATGTCGAAGTAACAAATTTTGCAACGAGACTTAAATAAAATTTAAGGATCTTCCGACCACTAAAAGTTCAAGATCAACTATCATTTCAGAACCCCCCTATTCAAAGTCTCTAGGGACACGAAACAAAAAACTAGACCGAGTTCGCCATAGGTGACCCACGGGAACATTTATTAATTGAGAAAAATGTAGTTCGGTATTTGGCATCTGGGTGCAGTAGTATCTTCGTGGTGGTATCCATATGGGTATTGGTTTACAACACTTAACTTGATACCAGTGTAAAGTTAATCATCCATCCAACTCGAGTCCTTCTCAGATGGAAAAGATGAGGGTTCTGAATTAAGGTCTGTCTCAGTTTGTAATGAACACCTAAATCCTAAACTGCATCCCAACGAAATTCTGTGGTACTTAATTCAATAAAAACAAATAGAAATTATAACCAAAAAAAGGTGCCCAAGTATTAAATATACAGGGTGATTCATTATTAGGTTAAATTTATTTAAAATTGAACACAGTATTTAATTTACAAATATAAGCGCTTATCATTACTACGTCTGATGTAGTCTACTCGGAAGTTCCCATTTTTGGCCAGTCATTCGATCATAGAGGCTGGTATCCCTCTGTAAAAAAAAGGTATAAATTAACTTTAGCAAAACTAAGTGCTCACCAAAAGGATTTCTCAACACTCTCCGCTTTCTCACGCGCTATGTGGCTCGTAGCCAAAAAATCAAATCACACCAGTGTTTTAATGGCCATACTGGTAGTTCTTAGTTTTCCACGGAATGCTTGTCAGACAAAATACAGCAATTTTGCTAGTAAGCCCATCCATTGAGCCAGTAATGGGACTTATCTTCAAGGTTTGACTATGGTGGTACAAATTCAAATCGTGTGACTTCACTTGAACTTTTAACGTTTTTAGGCCGAGATCGTCACTTATCCAAGTTGACAGATGAGTGTGCCTTAAATCAAACGAGTCGATTCACCACGGTCTTATCCGCTGCTATAGTCTCTTAATTAGGTGCTGGATGTGGTCTAATCGGGACATAAATTTGCAAATGGTATCGCCAAGAGTGGTTTCAACATGTCTATTATTCGCACCGTCGATTTTTCTAATCGAACTGAAAACATTTCTCACATAATACAGCAAAAAAATTTGGAGACTCTGCTGTGGTGTGAGTCTTTCTCTCACGAGTAAAAGATACCTAGAGTTTTTTGCCGATTTCGAACGGCGAGATTTAGAAAAGCTTTTTGTAAACAATTAGTGCTCTTCGAGTGTTATTAGCAACTTGAAAGGAATGTGACCTAGAAACTTTGCGTGTGAGTCGACGCACTTACCTTCAACGCCACGGTGACCACCTCCACTGTCTTCCAAAAAAAATAAATGGTTTGCAGCAAGTGGAGGTTGTTTCTCTGATTATGTTCTCTGTATTCACTAGCGACATAATAGGTTCCATGGGCAAGTTATAGCGTTTGCCGATGATTTAATCGCTTACAAATATTTTCAAAAATGGAAGTAATAAATTCCGATTTCCATTATCAAACTAAGAACCTTAAGTAAAATGCCCACAGTTGTCAAATGCGTCAAGTCAAGTTTCTGAGAACTTCAAATCGATTCTTCACAGTTTTCTTGTACACTCCCAGCTACTACTGCAAGCCTTGTCTAACCGGTCGAGTATCGTTAGTGGATAGTAAGCTGGGACAAAAAATTTACGAATGATATTGATAGTGGTTAAATCTATATGCATTTTGATTTTGCTTAATTCATTTTCTTACATTCTAGACAAAAATACTAAAAACTAGCTTACCAATACAATCTACTGATCTGAGTTCTAACTAACTGACTCTTCATAAGTACTCTAAGCTAATCCTAGGGTTCTTGTTGTATGCCTATCGGCCTCTTATATTATTTAAATTTATTGCTTAATCCAATGTACATTTTTTGAAATTCCTTCAAGAACATTTGAAAAAACTTCCATTTCTTTGTTTTTAACCTTAAAATAAATGACAATATAACCTAACTTTAATACTTAAACCTAGACTTATATTCCGCCTTTTTGTCTTTTGAATTTTCCGGCTATGTACAAAGTGCTACAGAGCTTGTATCTGGCAAGGTCTTGACATAACCTACAAAACGACGCTATGCATGATTAGTTTGGATATTGCGTTCAACAGTTATAGACGTGTAAAAATGGAGTTCACTAACGCCAAATTCGCGCTATTTTAAAGTTTTCCTTCGATAAAGGCAAATCCGCTAGAGAAACGTTCCGTGAGATTAATGGTGTTTTGGGGGATGGTACTCTATAACTTCGAACCGCAGAGAAATGGTTTCGACGATTCAGAGCCGGTGAAAACGACACCATGAATAAGCCAGCCGGTGGAAGACCTGTGACGACGAATACCGATCGAATCATGGAAATACTCAAGTTAGAACGGTATGTGGCATCTCTTGACATCGCCTAGAAGATAGGAGTTAGTCACCAACCCATTTTAAACCATCTGCAGATGGCTGGAAAGAAAAAAAAAAAGCTTGATGTTTGGGTGCCGCATGATTTTACGAAAAAAAACCTTCTGCACCGAATCAACGCCATCGATATGCTGCTGAAACGGAACGAACTCGACCCGTATCACATACGACAATATCAAGCGAAAACGGTCATGCTTGAAGGCCGGTGAATCGTCCCAAACAGTGGCCAAGCCAAGATTGACGGCCACGAAGGTTTTGCTGTGTATTTGGTGGGATTGGAAGGGAATCATCCACTACGAGGTGCTCCCATATGGCCAGACGTTTAATTCTACCATCTACTGCGAACAACTGGACCGCTTGAAGCAGGCTATCGACCACAAGCGTTTAGAATTGGCCAAAAGGAGGGGTGTTGTGTTCCACCAGGACAACGCCAGACCACACACTTCGTTGATGACTCGTCAGAAGCTGCGGGAGCTGGGGATTCGGAGGTTTTACCGCATCCATCATATAGCCCGAACATAGCGCCAAGTGATTACCATCTGTTCCTGTCCATGGCGAACGCCCTTTGTGGTGTGAATTTAAGCTCAAAAGAGGCTTGTGAAAAGTGGCTGTCCGAGTTCTTCGCAAATAAGGAGGGAAGCATTGAATGAAGAGCAAAAAAGCGGAAGGGAGATATTTGACAACCTTATATATCTCAGCACACCGGTGAATTATATTTGTTGTACTGACGCAAAACATACGATATGACAACGATTGTATTATTGGAGTGCATGTACTCGTTTTCATGATGCAACAACAAAGGCAACGAACCGAGTATGCTGATACATATCGATAATAAGGTCATAAGTAAATTGTATTTATATTTTCGGAACTAATGCCGGAATTATTAAAAGTCTTAAGAGTCTTAAGTCTAACAACCACACAAGTATTTTATTAAACATAATTCGCGTGCACTAGGGCGTATGTGTTATATAGAAAGTGGTTTTAGTAGGTCGGTGCACCGTAAGTTTCTCGTAATATGGCTGAACAGTTTGGAAAGCTGCTACGTTTGGGAATCCTCATCATGGATATACTCACACAATCTTTCCATGGTATCTTCCCTTTTTTGATGAAGAGCTTTAGTTGAATCTTGAGCATAATTTATATAACAAATTTCCTGATACTCTTCACAGCTACATTGCTTATAAGTAACGTTCTCAATTTCTTTTTAAACAGATTAAATGTGAATAGTGTCTTTGCTGTCATATCAAGGTGCACTAACAACAGCTCTAAGCAACTTTTGTAAAAAGGTTTCTAAAGTGTATATATGTGGCTTCTTTTGATATAACCAATTTTGTTCATCATACATCTGAACAGATTTTTACATTTGCTTGTACGAAGGTTGCCATTTATTTTTCGGGATTGGGCAACCCAAGCGTTGCAATCTGGCAGCTCTATCGTAAAGTGTGACATTTTTGAGGTTATACGTACTGAGAACGTTTTGACTTACGGGCGATATTTGTGATGTTTACAGATTCATCTCGCCCAAAAATGGAATTAAAGCGTGAAAATTTTCGTGCGATTATTTTTGGCAACTTTTGACGTGGATTAACTCAACAAAAGTGTTGGCGATGAAGCACCATCAAGGACCAGTGTTTATCGATGGTACGGTGAATTCAACCGAGGTCGTAGTTCACGAATAAGACGAATTTCGTGAAGGTCGTCCAAAATCAATTGTTGTTCCGGAAACCATTGATGCACAGCATCTGATATTGCAAGATCGTCATGTGACCTATCGTGAGATTGGGACAACCATAGGAATTAGTGGGACCAGCATACATTCAATATTGCATGAACATTTGACCCTAAAAATGCTCCAAAAATACGATCGTGGTGCTTCGGAACACGTCTATTACATCGTGACAGGTGATGAATCGTGGATTTGCGCGTATGAGCCCGAAAGTAAACAGCAATCGACTGTTTGGGTGTTTCAAAATGGGCCAAATCTAACAAAAGTTGTTCGCGCACGAAGCACAGTTGTCTTCCAAGAAATCAGGAAAATCAACCGCCGAAGACGGATCACTCTTCACGAAGCCAATGCGAGCTCTCACACATCGGCTCAAACAGCTGCATTTTTGAGCACTCAAAATTTGATTTGAAGTCATCTGCCGTATAGTCCTGACTTGGCACCGAATAACTTATTTTTATTCCCGTACGTAGAAAATAGTTTGAGGACACCTGACGAAGCGGTTGATGCGTTCAGAATGCATGTTTTAAAAATACCCCAATCAGAGTGACAAAAGTGCGTCGACAATTGGTTCAAAAGCATGCAAAAGTGATAGATCTTAATGGGAAATATTTTGAAAAACAATATAGCTATTTTCGATGATTAATATTTGTTTTTGTTTCTAATCCTATAAAAGGCAACCCTCGTACATAGTACAATTAGTTTATGGTCAGTACTTCGTAGCCAGTATACATCTGTGCAATCTTGTATGAATTGGTTATTAGAAACGTTATGTAAATGAAACTAAACACTGATTTGTGCTCATGTATGGCAACTTTTTAAATGTCCACTCGCTACAGTGACTCATTTGTATCACCACAACTGTACATATTTCATAATTATTCATACTTCTTATTCGTATGTTCTTATGTATGCATATGACAGTACAAACTATTTGTCAGGTTTAATTTCAAAAATCTTAACCGTTTTTTGATACTAATCTTCGATAATAATCTTCACCTGTAGGTCTCTGTCCTTTATTATTTTTAGACGTCCAATAATTTGTCTTAACTTGATACGTGCAAGTCTAAGTTTTTCTATTGTATTCAAACACGTTTCATTTGCTTTTGAGCGAATCTTAAATTTATGGGCAAGTCACTACCTCCTATTAATTAACTTCTGAACGAAGAAGTGAAAACTGCTTTAAAACTTTAAACGACAAGCTTCATAATGCTAAATGAACTCTGAGTTTGTTGGTTTTGGATAGCACCCGACACCCGACTACAAACAAAAAAAAAAATCGTCCTGAATGCTTGCAGAAGACAGACAACAGTTTCACGGTATCCTTCTGTGGAAGAGAAGCGCTTGTGTATCCTTGTCTGCACTTAAAGTTGGCGTGGAAGTGGTGAATGTTATGGTTTTATTTACGAGAATTTTTCCACAAACAACAACAGCAGCGTTTTGTTAATGGATCTCTCCTAAATCTGTAGCTTATGTCCAAGGACAATCACTGTTTTCGGTTTTTGGAAATATATTCCACTTGCAAGACTGACTCGCCCCGATTTCAAAGCGAATTGTTGTTTTGATCTCTTTGGATGGGAGCTGTTAGTGGAATCAGTGATTTAGAGACCGAATGAAATAATTGCACGATTAGTGGGCGACAGTTTTATATAGTCTGCTGTCATTTGATTGTTATAGGAGACAGGAAAGAAATTCTGCTGACAGAAGTATTAAGTACTTTGTTTTGGTTTTGTTTTGACCTGAAGATGGAATTTCTGCAGGATGAACGTCATCTTAAATAAAATTGTTTTAATTATTGGATTGGGGCGATTTTTAACTCTACCAAAGTCCATTAAGGTCTTTTGATCGTCAAAAGTGATTTTAAGCGACAAATTGGAAGTGGACAAATAGACTAATAGAATATTCTGCATTACCTATATGCTTGTGTTTTGTACTACTTAAGGAAGAGGGTAAGCAAACGTGTAAAGGCTATAAAAATATACGTCAGCAGTCAGCAAAAGCGTTCAAAATATTTTGGGGTTATTGGCATTTGTCTCTTGCCTGGCATTCTCTGCATTCCAATTCGTTGAATCCTTTTTTTTTTATTATAAATCGGGATTAAATTTATTACCTAAAAGTCGTTATTCAGAATAATCTACAATTCAAAGTGTTCAAAGACGCTTCGATTGATTGGTAGTTAGATTTAAATTAAGACCATCATTGGGACCGGAAAATTCAATTTCTTGTTCTAGTTTCTAATTTACTTTTGCCACTTTTTAATACATAATACCTAACACACACACACAGGCACGCAGATGACTTAGTTCTCCTTACATCCTCCCAGACGAAACCAGCGCGCGCCTGATAGGTTTGTGGCCGTATGTACTGATGCTTTAATAAAGATGAACATGGACAAGTCCGAAGTTCAAAAGCCTATTCAGTGCACTCTACATTTTACTGGGATCCAATAGAACAAGGTGAAGAAGTTTTAGTATTTTGAGGACTTTACCACGAGTAATGGGAGAAGCAACACTAAGCTTTTTTGTATGATTGGCCAGGCTGGACCAAATCGGTTTTTAACTCAGTGTTTGCTCCAAATCTCAGCTACGGTCACGAAATTTGGGTAATGATCGGAAGAATAAGATCGCAAATTCAGACTGACGAGATGAGATTTATCCATGATGTAGTGAGAGTTACTCGCCGCGATATGCTAAGAAATGCAACGGTGCAGGTGGAAGTCAATATTGAGTCGCTACTTCTTTAAACGGAAAGTGCATTATTTCATTAGTTTGGCCACGTTGTACAGATGTACCCTTCATCACAACTTCCGAGACGTACCTTAGCTGGAACTCCATCAGGCAGGTGACTGCTCAGCACTCCCAGAGCGTGTTAGTTGGATCAAATCCATAAACTCACATGGTTGCGCTTGGGACTGGTTCTTGATGAGTTATAATCGATGCCCGAGGATCGAGTGGCCTGCAAGTCTCAGGATGAGACAAGCGATAAGTAAGACATTTTCAATTTCCCTTGGTTCTCTCTTTAAGATAAAATTATATTGTCAGAGGCCTTCGCATTCAAAATCCAAAGAGAAGGACCAAACAAACCAGTTTCATGGTGTAGGGTGTACTGATAGTTTAATTTTAAATTCATTTTACAACCCTTGCAAAACAATACCCAAATTTCAGATACATTTAAAAAATACAACAGAAAAAAAAGGAAACATACCTGTGGTCGCCGTGGCGTAGTGGGCAAGTGTGTCGACCGCCGCGCAGAAAGTCTAGGTTCGATTCCCGGACGGGACACCTAGCACGGCACCACCTCTTTCGAGTTGTTGACAACACTCAAAGAGTATCAATTGTCTATGGAATGCTTCTCAAATCTCGCCGTTCGTAATCGGCAAAAAATTGTAGGTCCCTTCTACTCGTGAGAGAACAGTAGCACGCACAACACGAGTAGTTGTTGTAGAAGCTCGATCCTTTTCCGTTGTGGGCTGTAGTGCCACTCAATTATTAATTATTATACCTGATTGGCGACATATTCTTATTAAGCAAAATGACTGCTACAAATTGCAGACATATTGAGTCATCGAAAACAATTCTCTTCCCTTTACAATCATCGCAGGGACATCTTAGACAACAGCAGCTATTAATTAGTTGTGGCTACATTAAGATATGAGTTCCAGCTAAGCTATTAAAGAACACTAGGAAAGATATGGGTATTCAGATTTTTGTAAACATCGAATCAATTGATGACTGTTGAGTCAGAGCCTGGAACTCATTAAAAGATCCATCGGATTGTAGTGGGAACTTATCTCCAAGTTTGATATCTGATTCCTATCAATGATGGTGGAAAATTTTGAATGACCCCTGAATTTACACACCTGCTGGGTAACACAATAAATGATGCGTAGCATTGAATGTAGCGTCGAACAATTCTTGAACGATTACAATGATCGATTGAATCAATATCATATATTGGGTTGAGTTAAAACACATAAACTGGGCGGTGCTGCAGTTCACGAGCAACGAAGACATACTTTATTGAATATACAGAGTAAGCTTAATAAACGTTTCTTCTAAAAATGCAATAAATGTCTAATGCATTAAGGCTTAAAGTAAAGTATTTTCAACAATTCCCCAGTTGGTAGCACATTCTGTCATTCAGCCATATTGGCGGCTGCAGGTCACAGAGTGCTTTGACTATATCAGTTTTTAGTGCTTGAAACATTTCCTGATTACGGTATATAAGCTATCATTGGGGTTACACCAAAATAAAGTCCCAAGGGGTCAAGTCGCAGCTCCGACGCGACAAATTGACATTGCCAAAATGGCAAATTACACGACTCCCTAGGCAAGTGCGTGAATTGTTGAGCTGTTTACATCAATGGGCAGTTTATGTTCGTGTTGTGTCTCAAACTCTCTACCACACTCTCGTCTGTGCATATGGCACAGTAACCTATTATAACACCTATAAGACTCTTTAGATGTTCTTTTTAAAAGTGAACGAGGCAGGGACAGAAAGCCTTTAGAATTAGTTGGTTTTGTGAAGCTATGCGACCACTCACTGTCCATGAAATGTGTGCGGGTGTGAAGGAGGTTAGTTAAGACTTTCAATGATTTAAGCAATTTTGCAAGATCTGCTGCGGTACTGGATTCTTGTCGCATTTTCCTACAAAATTGCTTGTTTAACATTTACATTCTTACATTCTTGATCAATCATCAAGAGATATATTAAAAACTACTCTTTTAATATATCTCTTAATCATTGATCTCTTAAGTAAAAAAATATTTCTGTTATCCCATTTCAATATGAGGGAAAATATGCTTCCATAAACTCCTTCTTTTCTTCTTCTTCTTCTTGTTCTTGCAACTAACATGCCCCTCCAGCCAGCGCGATCACTCGACAGCTGCACATCAAGTAGGTTGAGGTCCTTCTCAACTTGTGTGCGCCACCTTAGCCAAGGCCGTCCTCTGGTCCGTCAATGGCTCAGATTCTTTTCGGGCCGGAGCAGTGGTGTCCATACGCTATACATGGCTTAGCAATCTTAAGCGTTTCTATCCGAAGATGCTTCCGAAGATGCTTGACTAGGCACATGTCGCTGTACATAGAGCTCGTCGTTAAATCTTCTCCTCCACATGCCATCAACGCAAACAGGGCCAAAAATCGCACGCAGAATTTTTCTCTCGAAGAGACTAAGGGCATCCTCAGCCGTTTTAAGTAGTGTCCAAGTTCCCGCGCAATAAATGAGGACTGGGATAATGAAGTTGATATATAAAGCAAGCTTAGTTCTTCGAGAGAGGGCTTTGTTACCCAATTGCCTCTTGAGCGCAAAGAAACAGCGATTGGCAAGAATGATCCTGCGCATGATTTCGGTACTGGTGTTATTATCCCTACTTACCGCGGAGACGAGGTAGACGAAGTCCTTGACTCCCTCGAAGTTTCGCAGTCGTTGATCGCACTAATACTGAATTTAGAACCAATTCTGTACAAATGTAATAGCTTTTTGTAACTCTATCGCATCCACAATTGATAACACGGATTTGAAAATTTTTAAGTCGTCTAGCATAAAAGGCATTTAGATTGGAAACCATAAGAAGGCAAATTGAGTACGTTGAGGGCATACCAACGTATTTTAGAAAAAATTTCTTATTTTTACCAACTTTCTACGATTTATCAGTTAGTCAAGAACAATTTAAGATTGTAGAATGAAAATCATAACGAACAGATTATGTTGAACCTGATCAACTGTCTTCGAGTGGACAGTGCATACTTTGTCAAATTGTATGTAAAAAAAACCAAATTGATCATGTTTATTTTCAGCTGACAGGGCCATGCAGAAGTAATGATATATGGTTTTGAACTTCAACTTATATTTTCTTCTTTACAATACCTACTAAGCATGTATTGTATGAACTTATTTTCTTAAGCTCTCAATTGCGTTACTTTTTGGTACTTTTCTTTTAAGTAATATTGGCTGCAACTGCTGTTTTAAACTTTTTATCAAATCTCCAAAATTGCATAGAGTTTGCTTACTACCTGAAGTAAGAGTAGTTTCATTATATGATCGGAAATTTTAATATAAATACAAAGTATTTATTGAAAAAACTTAATATTCATCAAACTACCCCGGAAACTTTCTGAACAACCAAAATTATCCTAAACCCTACTTGAAGTGAAGTAACATTCACGTAATTAAGATGAGATAAAAGTGAAGGTAAAAGTTATAAATAAATTTTCATCAAAGTTCAGGGCAAGTTCAAGACGAGAGCAAGTCCTTTGAATGCTCCTCAAACATAAACTTGAACACGTCATTAGTGAAAATATTCCCCGAAATATCAAACTGCAGAGACAACATAAATATAAACGAACTCCGAGCGAATATCCTGTAAAAGGATAACATTCATTTCTCGGTTGTCTGCAATCAGTAGGTTCTGCTAGTTTTATTTATTCTCTTTGTGATAACTTTCGACAGCAGTTGACAAGAGGAAACATCTCCGATTACGATACGCGGTGACATTAAAATTCAGAAAGACACCCAGCGAGTTCACAAGGAGTCCTCTGCGAGCATTGACGTCGTGTTTATGCAAAGATGGCTGCGGTGGTGAACTTACTTTTCGATTGCCCAGCATGCGGATAGGAAAAGTTTCCTATTTTTATGTCGCAGGACTTATGGCGCCGCAATTATCAACCCCCATGCCCTTTACTCCGTAACCAAGTCCCCCAGTTGGCGATGCTGGGGGAAAGTTTCAAGCATACAAAATATTTGATGACTTGTCTCGCATGCAATTTGCTAATATCTTCGAGCGAATTTTTCTCTCGCAAATAACTTTACACTGATGCCACACATGACCATCCATCACTTGAAAACTTGCATCTGTTAGCATCTGCTTGAAGTGATGTCAGGACCAAGGATATGGCTTATGGGAAGGTAGTTTTACAATAAGTGCACATGGCAACTCAATTGGGGAATGTCCACAGGGAAAGTAATAAAATGGATAGAAGGATGGTGCGGCGTGGTGATCCTAATAGCTGTTAACTGCTTGTCCGGTTGGGTTAATGCAAATGTGTATGTGCTGCAAACAATTACACAATGGAGCTTAACGTAAACACTTATTGGACAGGACACACTTTGAAGCCCTCAGTTCTATAATCGCTGGGGTGACTACGAAAGACTGTGTTTGGATCTCGAAGGAGCGCAATAAGTGATGCTAATTCAATATAACACTATAAGATTGTATTTCAGTTTACACTAAATCAGATTTTACCGTCCAAGAACAATCTGTGGCGTGTGGAAATTGAATACAGTCAGGAATGTGATGAGATTTAATCGAATGTCGGGTGGAATTTATTCACAAAGCTTGATGTAGATAATATTGAGTTACAAAACTCAGCTAGTGCAGAGACCATCCTTAAATGAATTTAAGGAAAAAAAAAGTATCAAGTGACCGTAAGAAGGAGGTTAAATCGAGTTTTGTTGCGAATATAGAACTGCAAATATAAAATCAAGCCTTAGACACCCGATCAAATTCGAATATCAAGCTCGCTAAACGATGAATTCTGAAAACCTAAAAGTTTGTCGATAATTATATGATTAGAGAAAATAATATTACTTGACTTGTCTGAGTAAGAAAAAATGTTCTGCAATTAATGACGACCATTTCGCACCTAATTTCGAACAAAATTAAGTAAAAGTGAGTCACGCTCACTCGCAGCTGATATTTTTTTTTTCAATTCAATTTAATGTATTTCATGTAGATAAGCTCGGCATTTAACTAGGTTACAATTTTGTATAGTTTAAAGTTATAGGTTATAATTTACCTTTACAGCTAGAAAAAAAATTGTGTAACGAAAAAGAGGAATAATTAAGGGAAAACTACAAACGAAAACTCTTATGTAAGACTTAAGACTGGTATTGCAAACATCCCCAAAATTAAAATAAACATTATTTGAATAACTATGGTTTATATAATATAATCATTTTTGAGGCAACTAATAAGGTTAATAACAGAATAAGCGCATTTTTCGAAGAAATTAGTTATCGATATTTTAATAAGATAATCAAGAGAGACGACATTGGCTAATTTATGAAGTTTTCGAGAAGAGAAATAACGAGGCAAGTTATGTGTAATTCTTAGCAATATGTTTTGAGCTCTTTGCAGTTTTGACTTGTGAGTTTTAGCGAAGTACCAAACTGGGGCGCCATACAAGAGGATGCCTTGGAAAATCGTTTTGGAAATTATCGGTTTGTTCTCTATACTGAGTTTGGAATTTCTACAAGTTAAGGGATAGAGGACCCTTATTATGTGTTTTTGGAAGATTAGCTTTTTATCGATAGTGATGCCTAAGTATTTGCAGGAGTCAGACCAATCTACATCGTGACCACACAGTTTGAGTTTAGTGCCGTGGGGTAGAAAGCAACTTTTTCTCTACGGGAAAACCAGACAGCTCGGGCTTTTTGTAAATTTAATCGTATTTTCCATCTAGAACAGTACTTTTCCAGATTGTTAAGAGCGTTTAGGAGATCATGATAAATTTCAAGATATGAAATGCCGGAAGCGAAAACAGCGGTGTCATCGGCAAACATAACCAGATTTATGTTGTTACCCAGATCCGATAAATCAGAGAAGTATATATTAAATTGAATTGAATTGAAAAGTGAAGGGTAATGCAGATATAAACTTTTTCGAATTGAATGATTTGCAAAGAGGATTGTTGTTAATTATTAATTTTTTTCTGCTAATTGTGTCAGGACATTAGATTTGAGTTTGCAAAACAAACGATACGTTGCTGTACCTATTAAGTGGAAGTATTTCACCTCAATATACATATTTTTCAATGCATTTTTCAATAATTTGAAATTTCTAAATTGGAAATCAATTCAAAATGCTTTTGTAAAGTACATTGCTGCTAAGAATTTAGAAATCGAATGATGGTAACAAGGTAACCAGAAGGTATCTACAGACCGCGAAAAACCACCCCACAAGCATATTATCAAATGGCAAAATGAGAACATAACATTTTACCACTTTTACAAAAAAAGAAAGACCTAAAGTTAGATATCAACACTTTAATAACTTAAAGGAGTTAAATAACCTTCCAAAGGTTCTAGAAACTCAACGTTAACTACCAAATACAGGGTACAACGGTGATAGAAATTTGCGCAGGAAAACCAAAAGAAAAGTGGCAAATTACAAGATCTGTTCAAAATATAAGGTGAAATTTCATTTTTCTCCAAACAAATATTTAATAATAATAATAATTGAGTGGCACTACAGCCCACAACGGACCAGGGCCTAGCTTTTACAACAACTACAAGTTTTGCGCGTCCACCTGTTCTATCATGAGTAAAGGGGACTTGCAGTTTCTTGCGAACTCCAAATGGCTAAATTTGAGAAGTTTTTTTTTTATAGACAATTGATACTCTTTGAGTGCTGTTAGCAACTCGAAAGAGGTAGTGCCGTAAAAAATTACGAAGTGTTCAGTAAGGTAATCGAACGTGGGATGTTCGGCGAGTCAACGCATTTACCCACTATGCTACGGTGACCACTTATGAGCGGGCGAACTATTATTATACATGGAAGAAAAGATTTCTTAACAATTATATACACATATCAAGATTGTAGACTGACTACGAAATACAATCTGTGTTCCAAGTATAATATTCACCTCAGATATTTGAACAAATGCAAAATGTTCAGTTCAGGAATCAAACCTTGGCCCTTAGCCCTTCATTTTCCTTCCTTCCTTCTTTAAAATAGTTATTATAATCTTGTATTCAATCTAAAATTAACCCAAATAGCGGCCCTTCTTCGTTTACTCTTTATTATTTCTCTCTCTCTTGCTTCATCTTGAGTTGCACTTCGCTATACTTTATTTTAATTTTTTTCATCTCAAAATCGCGTCATAATGCTTATTTTTAAGCATCGTACCTTTCGTATTATAATCTTGTCAAAAATGTGCACGATTCGCACACGTAATCCTAATTAACACCACAACTGTGTGCTACGCAATAGCAACACTAGCTTACATAAAATCTAATTATTTACAAAAGTGTAAACCGAAATGTCCTTTATCCGAAACACAAGAAATCTCTTTCCATGGGAAGCTATTTATCATGACAGTGAAAAACAATTTCTCATTTCTCACACACGAGTGAATGCATTATCATCGTACAGATGTGCATATGCAAAGAGGACTGCGGCTTGAAAGTGACATTCGCAAATTTCAGATTAAAAACAATTTTTTCAGGAGTGTCTACAGTTTGGGAATACCGCTATGGTTGACAACGGAATTGTCATCAACCGCGACGCGTTCAATTAGAAGTACACATATTGGAAATTCTATCGAGACCACAACTGATGAGTCGACAATTGCTTTTGCATTTCAAAATCAGTTATCGGCTGGAAGGCAAACCAATTTCTTTGAATCGATTTTCCATACCGACCGTAAATTGAATTCAGACCGCAGCCAGTTGCGCTATTGGAGTTGGTGAATTAACTCGCTTTTTGGGACAGATTAATGTTTCAAAGCTAAATTATTGTGAAAACTAAATTATTAGGATAATCATATGTGAATTGGTAAATCACTGAATGAAATCACTACTCTAAATGCTATCTATAAAAGTAACGGCAATGATAATAAACCGATTGTTGTGACATTTACTTAACAACACGCACGAGCCTCATGACTACGAAATGGGTCAGTGTAAGACGTTTTCTAAGAATATTTTATTAGTCAGAACTAGGAAGAGTACCTACATATATTACACAAAGATTATAACAGGGTTGCAAACCAGATATTGACAAAAATTAAACCTATTCCAAAGGCAGCTTAAGATGCAAAAGTACCATCGAGTTACAGACCGGATGAAGTAGCGCACTCCTACAGGGCCATCTTGTGGTGTGGTAAGTGCGTCGACTCACACGCCGAAGGTTTAGGTTAGATTCGCGAACCGAACGCCTTGCATTTTTTACGCCGAACAGTGGCACGCACAACACAATTGCTCTGCAATATGTTCAATAAGTAACTTGAACACACGATAACTTGATAAATACACAAATAGAATATAACAGATCACAGAGAGAGCGCCACTAACTGTATTCATTTAATATTCATTTTTTATTTGTGGCGCTCCCTATATGTCAACCTATATGTTTTGCAGATTTAGAAAAGGTATACGACCGAGTTTCTCGAGTTAACTCTGGAGATTTCTACGAGAGTGTCGGATTGATGGCGTACTCGTAGTTAATCAATTAGGTGGACTACGTTAGGTTTGTGGCCATAAGTATTGATGCTAGAATGAAGATGAACGTGGACAAGTTCGAAGTAATGCTCATCATTTACAAAACCTCTGTCCAATCCAAACAGGTGGAGAATTTTAAGTACCTCGGGACCTCTTACTCGAGTGATGTGAGGAGCAACACTGAGCTTTTTTTTGAAGGATTACAGAGGCTGGATCAATTTTGAAGCAACTTGGTAGATCAGTTATAAGACAGACCGAGTTTGGTGTCAAGGTTAAGGTATCGGTTTTTAACTCAGTGGACGTTCCAATTATCACCTATGGTCATGAAATTTGGGGGAATAACTCGAAACACGACGGTGTTGGGGGAACTCAATATTTAGCAGCTACTGCTCCGGATGGAAAGGGCTTTATTTCGTTGATTTGGCCACGTGGTACGGATGTCCCCTTCATCGAAACTTCCGAGGGGTGCTTTAGATACAATTCCATCAGGAAGGTTAAGCAGTCCAACGCTGAAGGGGTTGGATCAAGTATATAAACTCGTGCGGTTGCGCTTGGGAATAGCTTCTGATGAGTTAGAGCTGATGGCGGAGGATCAAGCGGTTATTGCCCTCGCGAACCTTTTAGTGGAAAATGTGGGTAAGGAAAATGATAATGAAACACAGGAATTTAATTCTTCAGCATCATAGCACAGAAGACACACATAAGGCGAAAATGTTCTAAAAACATTTGAGAAGAACCCGAAAGTGAATTCTTTTTCCGGTTATGTTGGTACCGTACAACTTATTTTTACTAAAAGTGAAACAGTTTAACTGTTTGCTAAAGCCATCGAATGGGTCAGTCAAAACGAAAGAACATTTTTGGAATTGATAACAAATCGCATTGCGCAAGACCCAGCAATGTTCGACAAGAAATTATTTTTCAAAGTTGGCCTAAAACCAAATTTGGGCTTTATAATTTTAAATATAGAGAACGGTCAACTGAATTTATTTAAAAGACAATTATTTTCTGTTAGCCCAGTAACTTGAACAACACATTAACTTGAGCGGCCTTAGGGATGGGACCCATTCTGGACGACTGTTACCATACGGTCACACTGGTAGTGTTCCACTTACTGCTACTTATTAACCAAACGTAAAGAGATGTTTCCACTTGCTAATATTTGCGAAACTGAGTATGCGTTGACCTATCGGCTGAGATATAATTTGACACGTATCCACGTGTAGTTAGACATAGTAGCCGGTCGCATAATTTTGGATTTTTCAGGAATATTAAAAAAGAGGTCAAATGGGGCGTCCCTTTAGGTAAGAATGTCTATACCTGCCAGAATAACGATTTTATTTCCGATTCGTGACTTTGGTCATTTGCACAGAACATCAAAATATAAGAAAACATATTTAAAACTTTTTTCGATGAGTCGGATATATTGGTAACTTGGTTTGAATGTAGCTGTTACCATACGGTCACAGTCGTACATACCACATGCAAATTACATTTTGTTCAGCAATTTTGTTTAAATATAATTTCTATTCGTTGGTTCATATGCAAAATGTATCATCTTCTTTTTATTTTTTATTTATAATACAGTATAGGTTATAACTGGTCGCCGTGGCGTAGTGGTAAGTGCATCGGCCGCGGGGCAGAAAGTCTGGGTTGGATTCCCGGCCGGGACACCTAGCATTTTTTCTGGGCACCACCTCTTTCGAGTTGCTGACAACACTTAAAGAGTATAAATTGTCTATGCAAAGCTTCTCAAATCTCGCCGTTCGAAATCGACAAAAAACTGTAAGTCCCCTCTACTCGTGAAGAACAGTAGCATGCACAACACGAGTAGTTGTTGTAGAAGCTAGGCCCTGGTCCCTTGTGGGCTGTAGTGCCACTCAATTATTATTTTTATTATTATTATAGGTTATAACTCTTAATAGATATAACAAATTTTTAAACTACCCATGATGCTCTGGAGTATTTGGATGATATGTGAATTCGGTTGTTGCCGACAATATTTTTCCAAGCACACTCTTTATAGAGATGCCCGATTCGGGCACATTGTCTGGAGAAGATGATGCTGACGATGAAGGACAGTGACTTGTACAATCAGATGATTGCATCGGCAATGACCCGTGATCGTTTTACCACCATCTCAAGATTTATTAATTTTATTCATTCAAAAATTAAAAAAAAAAACTTTCATCGTGAAAAAGATTAATCTTATGTCGAGTCCATGATAGCATACTATTGTCGCCATGGATGCAAGCAGTTTATTCGCGGAAAACCGGTACGTTTTGGGTATAAAGTTTGGTGTTTGTATACACCACTAGGATACCTAATAAATTTTGAGGTATACCAAGGCAAGAAACCCTGCATCAACCCTGTTTTGGAAATCAAATTCGGGAAATGTGTAGCGCCATTTTTAGAAATGTTCACCCTATGCCCCCGGAATTGAAGGCTCTTTCATACTGCTTCTATTTCGATAATCTCTTTACTGGAATTCCAATTCAATCTTACTTGAAGCATTTGGGGCTATGAAGCTAAAGGAGCCATAAAAAGAGAAGAGTCCCACGTAATTATCCATTTTCTAAAAATGATCATGTGAAGAAGTTGCCTATGGGTATCAACTACTCGAATACTATTTCTAAGTTGGACATTTCAATTACCAAATGGATGAATAATTCCGTGGTGTGCGTGGCATCAACCATATTTGGAGCAAATCCTGTGAGAACAGCAAAACGTTATTCACGTGAGACGTTCACCCACATCACTCTTTCCAGACCTAACGTCTTGAAAGAATATATTTTCGTATATCTAAACGGAAGAAGAAATAGTGGTGGTTCATTTTTCCTTATTTTATTGATGTAGGAATTCATAATGCTTGCATCCTCCATGGAAAAAGTGGAGGAGGATGGGCAAGATCCATAAACAATTTCGAAGAAATATTGCAACGCACTACTGCAACAAGTATGCCGATCTTACGCACATTAGAAGGCTATGAAAAAATATAATATTTCGGATGCTGATGTAAGATTCGACGGATTCCGTCATTATGTGGGACCTTCTCCAACACGGCGGAGGTGCGCCTATCAATTTTGCAAGGCCACGATTCGCTTAATTTGTAAAAAATGTGATGTGGGTCTTTGCCCACCATGTTTTGATCGCTATCATCTAATTTTAGCGAACCAATACAGATTTTACTTAGCAAACTTTATGTAAAATCGCATATATATGCGGTATGGACGAAGGTGACCATATAGTAACAGGCTTGATCGCCTAAATGATAAGCTGGCCAAATAAACAAATTATCAGAATTTTCTGCTATGGTTAATTATCTTATTTAATTACTTGCCTTTTTATTGAATTATGATCTTGAAATGTTGTTAAAAGTTCTGTAGTCATTTTTAGTTTGGTACATCTAATTTTAACATAGACTGTACGTTCAGTATTTTAACTACATAAACTACTTCAATCTGTATATAGAATCTGTTACCCAAATCGTCATTGGCCCTAGCGATCGAATGATCTATCCGCAGTTGTTTGCTGTGCACTTGCACCGTTTACCAATTCTTCGTTTGAAGTAAAATGTAAAACACTAGTCAGTCAATAAACAGCCCTTGTTTCAATCGCGTCTTTTATTTACACCCCACTGAAATTCCCTACAGTTCGATATAGTAAAATATTTAAACATTTTGCTTTATTGACCTAGTTTGTTATTAATTAACTTTTCATTTGTTAATTTTATTCATTTCAATTCAAGTCAAATTGCAGTAACAAATATAAATTTAAAGGAAATATGTATTTTCTCAATAAAAAGACTCCTGAGGAAGACAGCAAAATGGAGGAGATCTGTTGCATTTTAAAAGTCAAGTGACCAGAAAAACTTTAAAAGATTATTGTCTTTAAGCGATAAGTTAAAATGTCCAACTGCAAAATGAGCCTTTTCCTCTATACAATTTTCCTCTCATGCTATTCCCATTCACAAAGCCTCGTAGTCCCCTAGAAATGTCATCCATAACTTCCCTTTTAAACGTTTTCTTCAAAGCAATCCAATTTCAATGTCCACGAAATCTTCCATAGACACAAAGCGGCAACGATCCAATTTATGTAAATTTACTTTGAAATTTTTTTGTGTCACTGCACGGAAACGGAAATCGAAAGCAGCCACGAACCAGCTTTAAACAGATTCCCATTTTGAAGTTTCAAACTGCATTGATTGTTTGCAAAAGTTTTCTAAACTTTGACCTTTGGAGTCAGCGCAAATCTGGTGGGATTTCCCTTGATGTGAAGAATCCACTACACGAGTGCCTGCTCGTTTGCTGCTATATACGTGCTTACAATTTGATTTTCTCTTTTTCCTCTTACCTAAACGCAATGTCTCATGAAGAAATCAATCTCCTCACCATAACAATTGCTGCTCACACAAGACATAACGATGTACCCTCAAACCAAGGTGAAGTTAACTTAAAGTTGGACTTGAAACTAAATCAATAACAAGCTGTAAAATCCAATTATGCAGATAAATAAATTAAAGCAGCTTGTCACTGGTGTTTGACCTTGAAGCCTATAGCTCCGCATGTCTACCTCCTTGAGTAGAGGAGAACAAAGCGAAGGCTGCCCAAACGAAATTCTGCCGTGCTCACACCGAAGCAGACTATTTAAGCTCCTCGAACGTAATTTGACAAGAATTAATTAAAATCTAAAGGACGTGGGCACACAATCAGGCACTGACTGACGGGGGACTGTCCTATTATCTCCCGAGTTATTTACCGAAGGAACCATTATTGGTAGGGAGGTATTGTAAAGCAATTAGAGCGCGGGTTAACGTTACGAAAAGTAGAAACAGATCAGAAGTTTTGGGAGGGTTTTCATTGAGCCGTGCACATATTTCAAGCGGCGGGAGACGACATGATGAAAGAAAATAATTGAAAGTAAATTAGCTCCAAGCGACGTGCGTAAGGAAGTGAATAGTGTATCGACAATCGCTGTAGAGGGTAACGATTTGAACATACACTTTGCCCCAAGGGACGTTAAAATGTCTCATGCGGTTTTAAGAGATATTTGTGCTGAAACGACTTTTATTAGCATCGAATTCCATTTGCATTTTAAAACTTTTCTTTCGCTGAGTTGTGGTAGCACATATGAATGTATACATTTTTGAAAATGATGCTGACTTCAAATCAACACAAGGGTGAACAGAGCTATTCGAAGGAAAATCAACTTTTACCAACATGTCGGTGAGTTGAATCTTTAAAGCATTTTTTTAGAAGTACAATAAGAACTATAATCAGAGAAATTAACAATGAAACAATGAAAGATTATCGATCGATTATGTTATAACCTCCGCGGAGGAATAATTTGTACTTTGAAAGCCCGGACATAATGTGTGTTCTCCAAATTGTTCGTTTTCCTTTAGTTCCCAACTGTTTTTATCAGACCGACCTTTGAACGTAGCTTAAGGTCTCTTGTTAACAGCTGTTTGTTTTTTTTATGATACTTCATGCAAATACGCCAAGGAGTGGCCTTCAAACTTGTGCACTGATGTTTTTTTTTTTTTGAAAATCATGAAAATTCAGTGCACACAGGTGTATACCAAATCCAATTACACTTCTAGTTTTGATTGCGAAATCCCCATTCGACCTGCACGGCTCCGAGCGTATCTAGTTACGAGTATTGTGCAAGGAAGCCATGTACCTGTGCAGAGAAAAATCACCGTCCCTTATGACTCTATTTGCTAAATCACATTCTGTTCATATTTCTCGATTTGAGTTATATCGCACATTGTCTCGGGAGCAGTTTGGCATTGGAAATTCTTCGAAATTGTGTACACACACATACGCCCCCAATTGCTGAATACAAAGCCTATTTAAATTACTTTCCTTTTTAAATTACCTTTACGGAGTACAGAATTTAAGGACAATTTATTATGCATGCTTCTATTTGCATGCACACATGTGTGACTTACACACCGCACAAATGCGGAGAGAAGGCTACATATTACACAAAAGAATCTTGTGAAATACTTCCGGCTGTTGGCCCTACATCAGCTCCAAACATCCTTGGATCTATCCCGTGCTGCGCACATGCTATTGTAGTTCCTCTCCGCACACAGTAAGAATGTAAAAACAAGGACACACGTATATACCTATGAATTCTGATTAACTGGCGTCGAATGCAAACATTTCTCGGGGACATGTGTTGGCAATTTCAAGGACTCAGGCTTTTCGATTTCGCATTCAATGTGGTTGATTTGTGATTGATTGCATTCCAGCACTTCAGCTGTGCATAGCTGTTTACGCTTTAAGGCTTACTTTGTTTTCTCGCGCACTGCTATCAACAAAAGGGAAACGCCTATGTACAAATAGACACAACATGCACAATGTTACATCAACACTTTGAGTGCAATACTGAAATGATCTCCTCGGTATTAGTTTTGCATTGAATTTAAGTGCTTTTTCTGCAGAACTTAGCCAAGTTAGTTTTCTGTTCTCAAGTAGGTGGCGGTCACTTCCCATCGATGACCTCTTTCACTCTCCAACGTGAGGATCCTCCAAACAGTAAGGACAGAAGAGAGTGGGCTAAATAAAGGTTTTCACTTTAAAAGTTTCTTTTGTAAAAAAAGGTTTCTTTTTAATAAAGAAATTGATGAGTTGAAGCAAAATTAGTCATTCCCAACCATAAGGAACATATTGATGTAGCTCACGGATTGTTTGGATGGCATTGACTTTATGTGCTTTTATCGTCTTCGGATTATTGACTAAACATCATTCCTTCTCGGTTCTCTACAAAAAAAAAACATCAACAAGGTCAAATGGCAGTTCCGAGATGGTCAATGGACACAGCACTTACTTTGACAATAACTTTGTAATATTTTCCAAAGTTGTTCAGCGATTTATGACTTTCTGTCAAGTTTTCGAAACAGACTCTGGGCACAGGATTCGGCCCAGGTTTTCGGGACGTCATCAAAACATAATCTGTCTAACCTAAGGGAGTGGTCACGCTTACTCCATTGAGACTTACGTGTTCATTTAAAGTAAGCCCTGAACATTGACAGCACCAACATGGCACATGCTCCTTTTTCTTGAGGACCCTTTATAAATCCACCTTTGAATATGCACCATCTTTTCGGACCACATGCCATTGAAACCCTTAATTCTACTGCTAGTGGTAACTATGCTTACACAAACCCATTAAGCCTTCTGCCTAAATTTGTCTGGAATGACAGAATAATGGAATCGAACACAGCATTATAAGCTCAATATTGAAACTCTAACGGAAATAATAAAGAAATCCATACCGAAACAGAAAGATTTTAAAACTCATAAAATATATGTATGAACAAAAATGGTATGATTCGCATTGCATGAAAGCTTGAAGCAAATCTTTTAAGTTTCTTTTGAGATCGACTAACTCCAATATTTTTAATGCACTCTATCAGAATGCCAACAAGGAATATAAGAGCATTTGTTATATCAAAAAAGCAGCCTTTGAACAACAAAACATTTCGATCATAAACACCTTAAAATCTTCTGCTCAGTTCTGGAAAGCTGCCAAATACCTAAATGAATACACGTCTAACATCTCTGTAACCCTTAAAGCCCAGCAACTCAGGACCTATTTTGATAAACTGCACCATTAACCTCGCTGCTATTCCAATATGCAGCCCCTCTACTCTTAGACGAAAAATTAGACTCTGCATTTACTCTGGATGAAGTCAATGAAGTAATAAGCAAATCGAAATCATATAAAGCACCTGGTATTGATCACATTCCGTTTGAGTTCCATAAAAATTACACATACGAGTTTGTGAATTCCTTCACAATTGAGTTTAACAGAATATTCAACTCTGTTAATATCCCCGATTTATTCAGGTCGCCGTGGCGTAGTGGGTAAGTGCGTCGACCGCCACGCAGAAGGTCTATGTTCGATTCCCGGACGGGACACCCAGCATTTTTTTCACGGCACCACCTCTTTCGAGTTGCTGACAACACTTAAAGAGTATAAATTGTCTATGCAAAGCTTCTCAAATCTCGCTGTTCGGAATCGGCAAAAAACTGTAGGTCCCTTCTGCTCGTGAGAGAACAGTAGCACGCACAATACGAGAAGTTGTTGTAGAATCTAGGCCCTGGTCCCTTGTGGGCCGTAGTGCCACTCAATAATAATTATTATTATTATTCAGAAAAGCAATCATTTTTCCCCAACAAAACAAGACGATTACATAGACCTGAAAAATTACAGAGGAGTCACATTCTTAAACACTTCAGCCAAACTGTTTGCTTCATTAATTTGTAAAAGACTATATGAATGGGTTCAAGAACATAACATCCTTATTCTACAATCGACCAGATATTCTGCTTAACAAAAAAGGCTGAAAAATATAAGAGCAAGACAAAAGGTGTACGCCTTCTTTCTTGATTTTCGAGCAGCGTTTGAATTAATACCACGTGAAGCACTCTCTACAAGCTTTCCAAAATCGGTGTATCATGTAAAATTATTGGAATCCTGAGAGCCATAATTTCTGAAGATTTTGAAATTTCAATGGGTGTTAAACAAGGTTGTATTATTAGGGCACTGCTTTTTATACTATACATCAATGATATAACAGATGATGTCAAAGGCGGAATAAGATTCAATGATGTATCAATTCCTGCGCTGATGTATGCTGATGATATCACCTTTCTGTGCGACACTATCCAAGGTAGGTGCAATTAATGATAAACAGGATTAATGCTCTTTGTAAAAGTTGGAATCTCGCTATAAATCTTGGTAAATCAAAAATGATGGTAATAAGAAATGCAGGAGGTCGCGTCTCACATTTGGAAAAATGAAAATTAGACGGGGTAGAGATTGAGGCAGTATCAAGATGCAAATTCCTATGTAGGTATCCTAATATCGTCCTCTTTAAATATTGAACCACACTTTGAGGAAAAAAGAAACGGGAACTCCTCCTTTGTTCTTATACACGCTCAAAATGCACTCCAACTTTATCCTTAAAATACTATTTTTTCTTGTGGAACCTTATTCTAAACTTAAATTATGCTAAGAAAATTGTAGAAACTTAGCTACGTTTTCTTGTTTTTCTTACATCCTACTATTAACTATATCCATTCACAGTGCGGACGCGTGCACCAGGGTGTATGAGTTACTTATATGCCTAACATATGCGGTCCCTACACCGTGGTGTACCTTTTTTTCCTTTTTTTTCATATATAAAACTTAAAACTTAACTAAACTTAACTTAAGACTTAAACACTAAAAACCTGGCCACATACTGCCCAACTAGTAATACCAGGTACACATTACACAAACGTATAAAGATAAGTTAAGGGCGACAGGGGCCGAATTAACACAGCCACCAGTACAGGTGACATTCTTTCCCAGACTCCCTCCTGTTTCAGACTGATATCGCTCTAATGAACCAAAGCAGATCGTCACGGCTGCGAGCGACATTCGGTTCGTACAGGAGTCGCCGGTCCACTGTTTGACGTGCTACGTGGAAGATTATAAAGCACCCCTCCCTGTGCTGAACGAGACCCCTCGTATCTTAATATAGGAAACCTCCGGTGGAATAAATCCATTCCGCTGTACCTTCTCAAAATACAATAATATTGGAAGTCAACGCCCGAAGGTGGGACTTAGGGTAAACGGATGGGAATTCCTAGCGAGGCGTGTATTGCGGATGAGTTCTTGAAGAGGAGGAATTCAGCTGGCTAACTCATTTCAGCATTTCTCGTTTAAATAGCGATGAAAGAGTGAAAATGACACAACTTTGTGTCGATGTTCAAGCGAGTCAATGGCTTCGCATGATAATTGTTCCCAATAAGTTTTATCGCTGGCTGTTGAATTGTATCCAGCAGGTGCAGGGTGGTCTAGGGGATCCCAACCAGATAGGAGATTTATACATAAGCACGAATATACGCCTAGTATATTGTAGTCAGATCAAAAGGGATCAGATATTTTTTGCATTGCTTTATCAAACCTAGACATTTCGCAGAATTTTTGGGGATCTCAAATATGTGGTTATCCCAACTTACCGAGGATGGCTGGTAAATCTGGAAATGCTTAATTAACAATAGACAGCACTGGGCAGTAGGTGCATTGAGTCAGACTCTGTACTTTTTGCCCCCCCTCGATTATGGTGTCAAGATTGAAATTTTGTGACATATTTTATGGCAATTTTATGATTATGTACATTGTGGAAAGATTGGTTCCACTTTTCGGTAAGAAAGTCAGTGGACCTGTTGCTGCGGTGGCCGTGATTCTGCAGCCTCCATGATTCAAGACATTTCATAAGCTGGTGGTTTATCAGCGTGGCTTTCGGTGTCACAACTAAATTAAATTTTGATTCAAAATATAAGTAAATATAGGAATTCATCGTTAGGTTTGATTTTCCATACCTTTTTTTTTCTACAAATCACGTGTAAAAACTATGAAACTGTTTTGTATTTTTTTTATCGGTATCGCTCGGTAAGTCGTCAGGAAGAGACTCTCACGACTGCAACCTCTCCAAATTTTTCAGCTGTATTGCAAAAATCAGCATTCTGTGAGAAATGTTTTTCGTGTGATTTGGGGAGATTACCATGTGCACAAAGACTCTGTAGCAAATGTAGTTGAGAGTCTATTAGTAGTCTCAAAAGTTCGACCCGTTTAACGGACTATGGCTTCCAAAAGTTCAAGCACATGGTCTTGGTGAGCTCTGGTTTTCAAAAGTGAAGCCGTACGTAAAGCAATGAAAATGGTTATTAAGAGATCATTTGGTGCGCTACGATAAATTTGCAACATACATCTAAAACTTAGTGAAAAATAGCTCCAAACCTCAAACCTCAAAGCTGTAACCACTCCCAATTGAACTCACAACTTCGATTGTGAGTGGTTGTATATGAGTAATTAATTTTGAATACCGATTATTATATTGCCAGACTTATTTTGCTTTCCCTTGGTACAGCGCAGGTTTACCCGTCATCGCACATTAATTTCTATATCAAAATTAAATCTTAAATGTATACATATCCTTCGCAGACGACACATCTTTCCTTGAAATTTTTCAAGAATTGATAAATATTGTGCCGGGTTTGTGCTACTCACACGAACACACCATTGCTCTGGCTTCATACGCCATGAATGGCATCTGTTAAAAGCTATTGATTTAAGATTGCCAGTTGGTGGCATTAGTAAGATAAATACTTCTTCAGAAATGTTCTGCGTTTTTTGCGGAAACAACTTAAGCTTAAGCATACATAATAAATGACTCTTCATGGGAAAACATAAATTTTCTTTCGCTCATCGACATTCCTTTAATGCTTAAAACGATAAAAACGATTTACCAAAACTTTGGTGCAGAAGTACTCTCGCAGACTTTTCACCGTTCGGCAGTGTTTTTTGCTTCTTTGCCCCGAAGTTAATATGACTCACTTAAGCAAGAAATTTTAAGCTATTAGTACCTGCAACTTAGCTTTCGTCGGACAAGCTGTTTTCCGATGAACTGTCCGAAAACATATTCGATGGTACCTACCTGCGCCCCATTGAGTCTGGTTTCTTGCAATGAGTTTGTCTCCAACTCTTCCCCAGCTGTCAGGAATCCTTCTACACTGTTCTGCGCCATGTAGTTACTTCTTGGTCCTCCTACTACTCTGCTGCCTTACGTGAACGGGTCCCACTATGTAGTTATGTAATTGTCGCCTTATCGAAGGGTATGACTAATCCACAGCCACCTGCCTAATTCAATAATGGGGCCTATGGCTTTCTTGCCCAATCTCTGATGAAGTTTTTCCTTTGAGACACGGTTCGGCTAGCAAGTCCTTAGTATGTTTCGAAGGCTCCGTTTCACAAACCTCTGTAGTCCTCTTGTGGTAGTAGCTGTCACTTTCCAAGTGCAGCACCCATGGAGTTAACATTGAACCGAAACAGTCTTGACTTGTAGTTTGAGCATAGCTTCTCCATATTGTGGACAACATACCGAATGTTTACTTTCGGCATACGGTTTGAGACCACTGCTTCGGACCCTCCCTTGGCTAAAACAATACTTCCGTGGTATAGGACACTCTCTACTCTCTCAACCAGTTGTCTAGTAATGCTAGCTAGAGAGGCATGTTGGTTGAGCCCCAGGTCCACCCCGGACTGTAGCGCCATGGAAAGAAGACAAAGGTTTCCTGGGTGTTGGTACCATTATAACTTTTCTAACTTTTCATTGACTAGTGTCATGTTCTAGTCTAATGGTGGTATTAATTAAGTAGAGAAATAAAGAAGGGCTTTCTCGGGTAGCTCTTTAAGAATTTCTACTGTAATTCAATCGTTAGCAGGTGTTTTTTCGGGCTGTTCATGTGACTACCTACTAGTCATTGTCCACTACAAGCTTGTCTAAGTCATGCTCATGTTCGCAAAAAATTTTCAGTTTTTCCAAAAAAGGGCTCTTGAGTGAGAGAGAGTGAGGAAGAATTTTTAAATTTTTTGTAGACTGTGGTATCTGTCAAAAGTGATTGCCATCTGTGTTCGCGTTCATTCCTTTTACCGAGCTTTTCCCTATTATTGGCAGCATTTCATACCCACTCCCTAATTAGGGATACAAGGTATATGCCAACGGGCCTGTTCATTATTAGGAATTCTGGAATATGGTCAGAGTATAAGTCTTCCCGAGATGTGTCGTTTAGGTTTTGTTCTCAGGATGGGTTTTTCAGTGTGGACACAATTAGGCATATTTCCACTCTGCATCTGAAGAGAAAAGTAGCGAAAGGAAACGATACTGTTGCAGTTGCTGTTGTTGTTATTATGGGTGCAAATTGCAATTATATAGCAATGCTCGCACAACGGACAACGAGTTTCTTTAAATTTCGATACAAATGCGATTGCCGTTCCGTTAAAGAATTTTCTTCTTCCGTAAGCACCACAGCATCATTGCCCCCGACAAATATTTACCTCCGGCAAATCAAATTACTTTCACCTTTATATCCTTTAAGCAGTTCACCGCTTATCTACATCATTTCTTAAAGCAGATGGTCTGCCCCATTGTGGATTTACGAAAATTGTCCAACCAAATAAATATTACCCCGACAGCGCAGAGTAACCCTGAGAGCTGAATGAGTAATTAGGTTATATGACGACCTCCGGTTTCAATTTTCCGCCGGCAAAACTGTGCAGTACTATTTGTTGCCGTAGTCACAAAGACCTCCCCGTGGATGTACAAAGTGTCGTCTCAAAATGAATTGCTTTCAATGGAATGAAGTTCCTTAGATAGCCCGTCCCCTGATTTTTCATCAACGACTCGCCCACTCATTGCTTTGGGGGGCGAATAATTTTCGCATCTTCTGCTCTTGAGCGAGAAGAGGGGAAAAGCTTTAATAATGCTGTGACTGAAAGGACACTTTGAAATCAACAGCCAGAGCGCCATTTTAGGCACTTGAACTACTCAGACGTGACCATTCACTTGGAGTGCTGATGGAATTTAAGTTGGGTTCTTGAAAAATCATACAAGTAAGAAAAATGGAGGAATTTAAATGCCCGGGGTATATTCGCTTCAGTTGCGTTTTCATTGACAATTTCTTTGTGGCATGTTACATGTTCCGTCTGCAAGTGCGGACGTCCACTTCCGCTTCTTCACGTTAAGTGGCTCGGGAATAATTCAGTCCTCACCCACCACACTATGCACGACCATGGGTCTGTGGGATTTCCTTTGAACAGCTCGGCACTCCTCACCTTTGAATGGCAAATCCAAACTTCCATTCACTCAGATTCCCATATATTTTCTACTTCACATGTTCAACTGTTCGTCACATGCTGGCTTTCGGCTGGCATTCGATTCCATCGTACCACTCACAATTATGTTCCCAAGACAACGAATCAGAAATCCCTGCCTCTATCTTGTGAAGTTGATGACGACTTTCTCTGGGTAGATTGGTAAGTGCCTAAGCTGATTGTGTGCCCGGTGCAGCTTTTGTTTTGCCGGTTCGACGGGTAACATCCAATTGGATTCAACCGTCAGCTGATGGAAGTCGACCGTCGTCTGGGGTATGTATTTTGTATTCCTTCGATATGCTGCCATCAATGCATTCAGCAGTGGAGAGGTGATTGTTTTCAGCTCAATAACGACCAGTCCATCCACAAGCAAAATATCATTACCAATTCCGAGAGTTGAAAACGTAATTATTTGATCTCAGTGTGCTTCTGTGAACGGTTAGGGAGAAAGTGGAGTGCACTAAGAAAATGTTTTTGACAGCAGACCCATTGGTCTTACGCTTTTCTATGTTATGAATCGACGTTGATTTTGGTGTCTGCTGTGGCTCTTGAAAACACAAATTTGTAACATTGGAGGACTATTTGCACACCAATTGAATCAGTTCAAGGTGTTGACAGTGAATGAAGGGCATATTTCAAAGAAATCCCTTTCTCGGAGAATGGTTTCGGACAGATTAATGAAGTGGATGGAGGGCAATGTGAACCACATATTGATGACAACACATAGTTAGTTTTTAGGGAATAAAAGGACCTATTTTAGAGACTTTAATTTTAACCCATCTGAATTGATGGATTGATGGACAGTAATGAACAACAGTGCTCACAGAAAAATCGTTCATTCTATTCCTCGAGGAACCAAGTGGCGAAGGAATATAACGCTTCCAGTGACAAACGCAGAGTGCTGTTCGAAAATTTGCTTTCAAACTCTTTCGTGTTCCCGTACTCCTGTGCTGTTCTTGGAATTTATGACAGCTACTAGTTTTTGGAAAACGTAGCAAAATGTCTTTCATATGCATGTGTATATACATCTGGAAATGTAATGGTCTGAGGATATTTCTCTGAAATTGAGGTAGTGTGGCCTTCCTAGAATCGAAATTCCTTGCAGAACTTTACCTCCGGATTCGGGAAATGCGTTAGAGACCTCTGAACACTGAAATTTGTTGCTGTCTCTAGCAGATTTAACATTCATTTATCCTTGCCATACATCCCAAAGTCTAAGTATGAACTTGTTCTTCTTTTAAATCAAAAGGAAGCTCATTAGCAATTGGAAATGCTTTTGGCACATACAACAGCTTATATGTAAAATATGAGCAAAAGAAAGGAATGAAATTTCAGTGTTGTCTTTCAAGTGGAGTAGCGTTTAATTACTTCAATCAGAGACAGCCTGAGTCCATACATCAATAACCTGATAAATCCTTTATCCTAGTATGAATTCATGTTAGTCTAATCTCCAATTTGTTGGATGCTGTAGGTTCGTTTCCTGGACTGAACGTTCATACCCCATTTGCAGCACACAAAAATTACTTTGAGTGCAGAGTCAGTAATAAACTGTAGTTCCCCTAAGTCATGAGAGAGCTACGGCACACACAGCACGAATAGGTGCTAAAGGAGCTATGACTAAACTTTCGTTAGTCGTTTTGGGCCAGTCGATTCAAAACTAACCGGCCTGTCACACAGAGGGCGCCACAATTTATAGAATTGTGTAGAATAGAATTACTGAGTAGGAAAAATTGAAAGTAATATGCATTTTTTAAAACTCAGACTCTGGGTTATATAAAGTTGTTACATTTATGAATACTTGAAGCTTGCACGACAATCTTAAGAATTTTTTAAGACCACCCTTTCCAGCAGGAAAACAATCAAATTCAAAGAAAATAAACAAAGTTAGGAATCATAAAAAAAACTGTAAACGGGAAGGACCAAACTCCCCCCAACTGCTCGACTTACAAAAAACTCACGTTCGAGCACGTAATATACCTATGTATGCCCATGTCCACTGGGCAGACTTCGCGTTCAGAGCAGCTGTGTCAGCATCATGTTGTTTGTCGGTTCGCACGCATGCAGGGTGTCGCGGTCCATACACGAACAATTGGGAAGTTCGATATGCCAGCTTCTATTACCACCGGCTCGGCAGTGCAACGTGTTAACTAAATGCAAGATAATTTAGAGAAATTTAATCACAAAAACCAGAACTTCACGACATTTGTTGTAATGAATCCACTTCTCTATTTATAATAAAATATATAAATCAAATCAAAAAGTAGACCTATTTACTACTTCAAACGATTGACTAACTCACAGTATGCTGTGATTGCGTTTTATGAAACTCCTCTACGATTCAGCACGGTCATAGTCAAAACTATGACCAGGTTTTGTTGAGGAGCTATATGCATATGTAATAGGTTTTAGAGTTTTGCTTTCAGGCACGATACTTCACCTCAGCATGTGTAAAAAAATTTAAGTAGAAGTTAAAGGACATGCTGCTTTAATGCAGCAGTCTCTGCCAGGGCACATTACAATTTGGCATAGGCGCGAGTTGGAATTTTTTTTTTTTTGTTTCGGGGTGAAAAATCGTTATTTATTCTGATTGCCCTTGTTAGGATTGTGAAAACTATTTTTTCAAAGTTTCAAGGTTTGTCGAAAACGCCTAAACTGTTTGAGCCAGAATCTGCGTAACAGTTTTATTCAAAATTTCCCATCGAAAACAACATTTTCTGATTTTTTACAGAATTTTAGGATATTTTCCGACTTTGACGCCTTTCTACTCCGTAACTTAAAAAGTTGGCCACTGAATCTCAAGTTCATTTGTTGATTAATATATTGTACCATATCAATTTACAATTTTTCATCTGGGTGGGAACCACCCAGTATACACTGAAATTAAATTTCCATATACAGACAATGATTCTTAAGTAGGTTATTCACCTATTCCGAAATATCGCTTCATATGCTCAGAAGAAATGTGGACTGTAAGCCAAAGGTGCCGGTTTCTGGACGGAACACATTGCATTTTTCACGGCGCCATCGCTTTCGCTTTGCTGACAACACTCAAAGAGTACTAATTGTCTATAAAACAGCTTCTGAAATCTCGCCGTTTCATGTCTTCCAAAAAACTATAGGTTGCTCGTGAAAGAACAATAGCACGCACAACACGAACAGTTAATGCAGAAATAGTTATATAAAAAAACTCGTTGAGAGTGGAAAGTGTTCTACGAGATATTTATAGAACACCTGCCGGATGACAACTTGATAACTACTACTAGAGATCCACTTTTCTTGAAAAATTTCTGCGAATTTAAAAGAAAAATACAAATATCAATGAAAATATTAATCATTCAAAGCATAGGTTTAATGAAGTATTATTAGTGACTTGTGTGACCATTCGGATCAGGGATCGTTTTCAACGTCACCTTCAAATTAGCTCCACAGGCTGGTTTTCCTACCTCAGACTGTTTTTTTTTTTTTTTTGTTCATTTGGAAGTAGAAATAATGCTCCAGAGCGGCATAAGTACATTTGCAGACTTTTAGTTACCTCTGGACCCTTCTTCGCATCAATAAGTTTCATTATCAGCAAGTGCCAGCAAAAAGCTGCAACGCATCCAAGGCATTTACACGAACCCGGAGTTAAACTTTTGAAGTCTCCAAAGAATCATCCTCAGACCATTGCGCCTTCAGTTTCGGAGGGTATTCGTATGATTTTTTTAATAATTGGATCACACCAAAGGCATTTTTGGTACCCTCAAGTGACCGTAATTAATTCACGCGCTGGCCGAAGATATAGAGAAAGAATCTCTTTGCTGAAGTGTACGTTCAAAGGCGGACTTAACGGTAACGGGATAGGCATTCCTAGCGAGGGGTGTATTGTGGGGAAATTCTTGAAGAGCAGGTAGGTTTACAGCTGGCTAACTCATTTCAGCATTTCTCGTTTAAATAGCTATAAAAGAGCGATAATGACACAACATTACGTCGATGTTTAAGCGAGTCATTAACTTCGCATGATAATTGTTTCTAATAAGTTTTATCACTCACTGTTGAATTCTATCCAGAAGATCTTGGGATCTTGGGGCTCCAAGAAGGTGACTTATACCCAAACTTTGGACGAATAAAAGCCTCGTATTTTATAGTCAGATCAAAAGAGGTGAGTTGAGTTGAAACACATACCGCAGATCTAAAGTCGTTCGGTTTCAAAACGCAAAATCCATTTATGGATAATTTCAGTTTATATTGAGATGCATTCAGAGCAGGTCTTCGTTTGTTTCTCTACGTACAAGAATCCTACCATCTTAACATGCAGCTTAAGCTTTGATTCATCGGAAGAATATTGTTCCACACATTTTGAGTTCAACTAAAAAGCTCCTCAGTCTAAGACGGAGATTAGAGCACTCAGTGTAGTGCTTCTTGGAAAATTCGGTTTCAACACTGCACTGAGTGTTCCAAGCTTTAGCTTTTATGAGCCTATTCCTCCACAGAATTTCTCAACCGACTCCGACAGATGTACAGCACCAATAAATTGTTATTCTTCCTGTTGGTAGTTAAAATTTCAGGACGTTGTCTTAAATTCTATTCCACGGTGTGTAGAGTAACATAAAGTTCCTTAAAAATTTCCCGTGCTGTCAAATTTAGACCTAACAGACACAAATAATATTATAATTCCTCTCCAAACAAATTTTTCCATTTTTTCACTTAACCACTTCGTTTTGTTTGGGACTATTGCTATTACCAGCAAAATGTTCTCATTAATAAAAACGTCAACTTGTATGCACTGCATGAACGACATTTTGCATTTTGCCACAAAAAAAGAAAATACGGGAACTCTTGTAAATCCTAAGTCTTGCGTTGGAAAAGGGCAACATAATGTTTGACCAACATCGGACAGCTCTGTATATGAACGATATGCGTATAATGCGCCCAAAACAATCACACTTGTCTTCCCATGGCGATTATGTTGCCAGTAGTCGCAGTAGTCCAAGTTGTTCGTACAACCTCATTTGAGAGCATTGTTTAAAACGGCTAGCAGAGTTCAAATATCGTGGCACATTTTATATTTCCCCGAACAAAGCTTCCGTAATATGCTTTCACAAGATTTAGATATGCACAGAGTTCGATTTCGTTTGAACAAATTTGAGAAAACTTAAAACAATGCTTTTCCCTAAACATCGAACAGGACAACAAACATACCCCGTGGTTAGCTAACAGCGCTGTAGGTCCCGCCAAAACGTGCGCGTCAATGATATCTGACATCTGGCAGAAAACACTCATAAATCAATAGAGAATGTTATGAATCAAGTTGAAGCAGTACATTATCGCACTGAATCGTTGAATTCACATGATTTATTGGCGCTGCCACCCCACATTCTAAAATTGAAATTTGGTGTTGCTATCATTCTTCAGGGGAATAATGATGCAGAGCAGAACGCCTTTGCAGCGGAGCCAAACTTTCCGCTAGACAACATTGCTTAGTCGCAAATTCAATGGGGGCTATGCTCCCACATATGTTAATGCTACCAGCCTGTGTGTACATACATACATACCTCACGAATTATAGCGCCTGCAAGTTTGCCACCAAAGTTTGTCTTCATAGTTTGTAGACGCGTCAACTTCTACTCGTATCTATGCTTCAGTACTGACGCAGGCAAGCATCAGACAGCCCTTCAGCGCTATTTGTAGCGCAGCCTTGGATACGTGTTCCGCCAATCTTGTGAAAACAATAAGAGTTCCAAAATATGTATGAGTTGTTGCTAGCTAACTTGCTAGCTGGGCAAATGCTATTCATGAGCTGTAATTTCCAGATTTATTATTATGATAATGGGAGACACGACTTTGACAATCGGTAAAGCGCAAGAACGATCCCTACGCAAGGTTGAGGAAATTCATTTTCCCTATTCATATGCAACTGAATGTGTTCACGCGGTAGGGACTCATGTATTGTGTGTTAAGGAGAGTCATTTGGCATGTCTTAAACACTTCCAGAAAGTTCAGTTAATGCATACTGATGGAAATTAGCATGGAATCCTCTTCAGCATACAACAATTCTGCAATAGGATAATTATTGTGAATATTTTTTTTTATAAAAACATTCGTTTGACTGTCTGCATGACGTGTACGGATTTAAGAATTTGTTAAAAATTCTTTCAGCAATTTAAATTCAAACCCTAGGGGATGTAGCAGTCGAAAACGGATGCACTGTAGGACGCAGTGCATACACAATCACTGTTGCTGTTGTGGAAATATCGGTGTCCCCGTCTGTCTGTCCATCCCAATATTCATGTCTCCCAGATATATTATTTAAAATGATTTGCACGAAAGATTTTAAAATAAGACGCATTGCACTAAGAGAAGAAATAGAGGAGCTTTCTGTATGAAAGGTGATTCATAAAGAGGGTTGGAATTTTAAAGCGAATTTTTGACTATCAGTTAAAAGAACAATTCAAGGCATTTGACACAATTCATTTAGAAAGTAAAAACATTGAATTGGTACCTGTCAAATTTTCATGACAATCTGATTATTAGGTAACAAGTTATAGTGCTTTAAGAAACGCGATTTTTAAAGCAATGGAAAAACAGAATTTTAAGTTTTGGTTAAATACTGCTTTTTGATGTGAGCAAATACCGCGCAAGCTCAGCAATGGCATGAAAAGCGTTACCGAGACTCTGATCCATTAAAAACAACTATTTGTCGGTGGTATTCTGACTTTAAACATGGCCGTACAGACACTAACGATGCGGAACGCTCTGAGGCCAATTGAGGTGGTAACATTTGAAAACGTCAAAAAAGTACAAAGCAAAGTGAAAGTGCGTGAGATAGCTGACACCTTTAAGTTATCAGAAGGCAGTGTGTACAGTATTTTGCATGAACATTTGTCCATGAGAAAGCTGCGGGTGCCGCGTTTGCTCACAATGGACCAAGAACAACAACGTATCGATTCTGAGAGCTGTTTGGTGCTGTTTCGCCAGAATTAACAAGACTTTTTCTGGTATATCGAAATGGATGAAACATGGATCCGCCACTACATTCCAGTGTCACACAACAGTCTGCGGAGTGAACAGCAGCCAATGAACCACGCCCAATGCGTCCAAAAACACAAAGTTCGGCTGACAGGGTTATGGCAACCGTATTTTGGCACGGAATTTTTTTCATCGATCTTAAGAAAGGCAAAAGGATCAACAGCGAATACTTCATAGCATTATTGGTGCTTGAATTGCTTTCGCATCCACGAGTACTCTCCAGATCTGGAACCAGGCGACTTCCACCTCTTTTCAGACCTCAAAAAGATTCTCGCCGAAAAAAAAACGGCTGGAATGATGAGGTGATCACCGAAACTGAACCCTGTTTTGAGGCCAAAGATAAATGGTTCCGTAAAAGGTTTCAAAATGTTAGAGCGGCGCTTGACTGATTGTATCACTCTTGAAGGAAACTATGTTGATGAATAAAATTGAATTTTGTTTTTGTTAGTTAGCCCCGGGACTTATTGAGTGATAGAAAATGTTTTCGTTGGTAACGGGACTTATTGAGTGATGTGTTACACTTTAAAAATTGTATTATATAAACGTTGGCCACGATTACGTGTTAGGAATGCAAATAGAGGCTTCAATTTTGGACTCCTCATTCGAGTATATTATTGGGAACCACAATATCCTTAAAAAAAGTAGTACCTAGGTGTGAGATCCATGATTTAGGTCTCCAAATTACCATAGCAAAACATGAAACTAAGCGCTCACCAAAACTATTTGGCAACAAGTCCATTGTATCAAGTGCTGATTAGCTCGTAGCGTCGTCTTGTTGAAGTCGAAGCCCACCGAAACCATGCGCTTGAGTTTCAGGAAAAAAATTGTCGGTAGTCATTGACGGAGAAGTATGGATCACTGATATGACCAGCACATAAACCACACCAAACCAAATGAATGTAATGGTAGCTCTGTGGTCGCCGTGGCGTAATGGGTAAGTGCGTCGATCCAGACGCCGTAGGTTCAGGTCCGTTTGTGGAACTTAACACCTCGGTTTTTTTTCAACACCACCTCTTTCGAGTTCCTAACAACACTCCAAGAGTAGTAATTGTCTATAAAAAGCTTTTCAAATCTCGCTATTCGGAGTCAACATTGTAAGTCCCATCTACTACACGAGTAGAGGCTAGTTAACAGCTAGTGGGTACAGTTACTCAATAATTTTCTATTATTTCGTAAATAAAATAAAATATTTTCTTAAGACACAGTAAAGCCAAGAAATTCACAAAGTTCGTAACCTCTGATTAGATAATCAGCGGTTTAGAAATTACTACAAGGCCGCTATCTGTTGTCAAAAATTAAAACATTTGCTGGAGTTGTTTGTTCCGGCGGAACTGAGTTGGACTATAAATCAAGATGTTATACAAAGCCAGCTTGGTCTTTCTAGATATGGATTTGAGTTTAGGCCCCAAGAAACAGTAGTTGGCAAGGGTAACTCTAGGCTTGCTTTCGGGGACTGTAGAGTTAATTTCGATCATCCTACCCAATCGTGTTTTTATAAACGTCGTCATATGGTGCCTTAAAATCTACAAATAAGTTGACAAAAGTGTATTGTTTCCCATACTTCATAATGTTCATATCAGATTTTAAGCACAAACCGGGAGAGAGCGTATTCGCTTGCCTTAGAAATATGGTTTCACTCTTCGTAAGGAAAATCGGGCAGTGAATGGATGCTATGTATGATGTCAGGATGTGCGACCGTCAAAAATGATTGGTTTTACAAATTTTAACGTGGTCGGACGTTGGTTTTTGATTAGTCACATGACAAAAATCCGCCATCTCTCTCTTGGTATTTTCTATCAATACAATGCCTTCGCTGTTGCCACGGTAGTTCACGAACCATTTAAATTCAATTTTCCACATTTCAAGTTCTTCTCAGAAAGAAGGCTTTCCATTACAAAGACCATTAAATGTATCCCTTACACTGTAAGAGAATTGCGAACAGCCAACTAATTATAATTCTTTCGCCGAAGACATTCCTTTATTCACTTCGTGAACAGCTAAGACTTGCATATGCCAAATTGTCTCGCCTCAAAGAACTGACAAACATTCTCAATCAATCAAAACTTATACTGGTTTGTGAAAAGGTTTGTGTATTTGTTTTTGTTATGGCTAAGGAAATCAGATGAAAATAAACCGCGGGTCAACTATTAAATTTTGTTGCAGTTTGATGACACTGGCGACATCAAGGGGGCATTGTAGTAGATAAAAAACATGTTTGTTGTTGCACTAAGCGATTTCCACTGCAGAGGTGAGTCGTAAAATGGGAGAGCACAGTAAACAACTTTATTGCATTTACCGAAAAATATATGCATAGCTAAGGTAAGACTGCGGGTAGGAAGATGTGATGATGTTTTGTCCTATCCTTATAAGAAGAAAGCTACGTCTGGTGTCATTTAGAAATAATTTTTTACATTTACTGCATCATCTCATTACCCTCATCATCTCAGAACCCAGCCCAGTGATCGAAAAGATGGTCCAGACACACCAGACAAAGTGATGTTTTTGTTGTGCACTATGGTAGAAATGTGCCATAGGTCCGTATTCCCACGAAAATGGAAAAAAGGGGACGGCTACAGGGATATCATTGAATGACAACTGTCTTTCTTGGTGGCGATTGAAGATTGCTAGCACAATACGTGGTTCCAACGAAACGGGGCAACAAGCCACACAACACTGCCATTTGTGGCTTACGTGCGTGAGACATTTTCTGATCGTGAAATTAAACGTTTCGTCGACGCCAACTCAAAGGCCATGTGATTTGATAATTTAAATTTTTTTTTTTGATGAACTATACAAATGACCTGAGGACTAAAAATACCTTTAAAATGAACTTTACCCAAGTTAAGGACAATTTACCACCCGAAATGTGCAAAATATTGATAGAAATAACAAGAAATGAGTCGCATGTTACGAATATCCCCGAGGGAGGCAATTGAATGATATCTACTGACTACTGACTCGAAGTCTGAAGAACTCAAGAATTTTGATTGGCTGCATAATGAATCAGTTCTTCTTCTTCTTCTTCTTCTTCTTCTTCTTCTTCTTCTTCTTCTTCTTCTTCTTCTTCTTCTTCTTCAGATGGCGCTACTGTCCGGGGTGAACCTGGGCCTCAACCAGCATGCCTCTCCAGCTAGCACGATCTTTTGCCAGCTGCTTTCAATTGCGCACTCCAAGTTGGTTGAATGAATCAGTTACATTCTCCTAAATCGCAGTGAAAAGGAAAACGGGATTAAGTACGAGAAACAAGCTATCATGGTCCTGAAAAAGATCCAAGAATTACAGCTCGAAACGCTTTACCTACTCTCCGATCTTAAGGCCGCATATAAAAGCTGGCATAGAGACGAGCTATACAGTGCCTTGTCTAGTTTTTTAATTCCTACCAAACTCGTCAGTATTTGCAGGATGACAATGGAGAACTCTTGTTGCCACGTCAAAGTCAGGAACGAACTCTCCGAGACCTTTAACGGCAGAAAAGATTTTAGACAAGGCGACGCGCTGTCATGTGACTTCTTCAACATCATTCTGGAAAAGATCGTGCGTAACTTACAAGTCAACACCAGATGTACGATCTTCCAAAAGTCAGCTCAATTGCTAGCTTACGCCGACGACAGTGACGTGACAGCGAGCCGTCAATGACGCGCTTGCTGGCATTGAATCGGAAGAGGCTAAAATGGGTCTGGTGGTTAATGAGGGCACAATGAAGTACATGCTATCATCAAAGAAGGACGCACAGTATTGGCGTCTCGGACAGAGCTTCACACTAGGCAGCAGAAACTTCGAGGTAGTCAAAGACTTCGTCTACCTCGGCTCCGCGGTAATCAGGGACATTAACACCAGTACCGAAATCAAACGCAGAATCACTCTTGCCAATCGCTGTTTCTTGGGGCTCAGGAGGCAGTTGAATATTAAAGCCCTCTCTCGAAGGACTAAGCTTGATTATCCCAGTTCTACTCTATGGCACGGAAACCTGGTCGCTACTAAACGCCGATGAGGAAGCCCTTAGTCATTTCGAGAGAAGAGTTTTGCTATTTTTGGTCCCGTTTGTGTTGATGGCATCTGGAGGAGAAGATTTAACGACGAACTCTATGGGCTGTATAGCGACATGCGCCTAGTCAAGCATCTTCGGATACAACGCTTAAGATGGCTAGGCCATGTAGAGCTCCGGTCCGAGAAGTCTTCGAATCTGAGCCATTGGAACAACGCAACAGAGGACGGCCCAGTCTAAGGTGGCGCACACAAGTGCAGAAGAACCTGAACCAACTTGGAGTGCGCAACTGGCGGCAACTGGCGAAAGATCGTGCTGGAGAGGCACGAAAAGCTATGTACCTCTTAGATGAAGTTAAGTATATTTAGGAACAATGAGCATTTGGTGAACATAGTTCGTTTTACTTTATATCCGTTTCTCTTTATATTCGCACCTATTTTTTTTAGGAACGTCATTAGTTCCCCACAATTGCATCGAATTTCAATCTGTAATGTTAAATAATTGTATCCCTTGGATTTGCATGGATTTTTAGGGAAAAAGAAAATCTGCAAGATGCAAAAATAATGCTGACATTCAAGATAAGTTTGTGAACTTTCGTTTTTGAAAGGGGGCTCCGTCATTCTTTGAGACAGGGTATAGAAAATCAAAAACTATATCTTGAACGATTTAACGAAATGTTCAATATTTTTTCTTCGCCATCTATATGCATTCCTTGTATCTGGAAACATCTGTCTAATTATCATAGGCTTTATTTTTTATGAACACAGCTGTCTACTTCGTGCCTCGTGTTCAAAATTATATTGATTTGAAATGAATTAATTATCCAAAAAATGTATGGTGTTATTGAAATGGATATATTCACTCGCAGCTTTTGCTTAGAATTCTGCGAGTGAACATTTCCATTTCGAAAAATTAACATATAATAAATGCACTCTTCACTGATCTGCTTGTTACCCAAAAATTGAATTTTTCGCAACTGATTGACCAAGAGCTACCCGGAAATTGGCGGAATGACATTGAATTTTAAAAATGTTTGTTTTAAAGTGCTTGAAAACCACCGAAACCAAATTTTGTGGAACTTTTTGCGGTATTTATAACTGAAGTGTACCAAAACTTAGACATCTGACAACACCGAATAGTTTTCAATTCTCATATTCCTGTATCAGATTGTGCAATTTGTTATTAGGTAAAGTGTGCTTTGTAAAAAAAACAAAAAGCAACTTAAGTTCAATGTAAAAGCGATTGTATCCTCGTCAAAAAATCTCGAAAAAAGATTGGAACAGCAAATTGCTCTCAGTGACAACCATTGTTAAAAACACGACTTCAGGTGATGCTATACATTCGTCAAAAGGATATCAAGGTAAAAAACAATCGAAACGGGTAGTTCATCTTGAATTCGTATTTTTGTAGATTATCTCCCAACGGTTGCAGAATCTCAAAAAACACCAACGCGAAATTTCACTACACCAGAGGAAATGCTCCTAAGTTTTACTAGGGACTACAGTACTTCTTTGACCTGACTGCGTCAAAATAAATAACAACTACAAATGTCAAATGTCAGCTCGGGTACATTGTAAGGACTTCTATGCGAAATGTCATAATGGAGAATTGAAAAATGCATACAGAATTATTATTCACTCTAGTTGATTGATGTTGGAATATGATAGATTTTGCGATAATGATAAATTGCAGATAAAAACTTAAAAAAATACAATGCAAACATCCATGTAGACAACGTGGATATTTACATTTTAACAATTACCCTGGGAGTAAATAAATACAATGCGAATCAAAGAAATGTTTTATTTCATTTCACTTACATATGAAATTGAATTTATCTCATTTACTAGTAAATTTTGATGTGTGGTAATGTCTTTTGAGGCAATGACGATTTGATTTCTTTTGACTACAAGCACACATCCCAAAAAGCGTTCGTAAATAGTGAAATATTTGTGAAAAGCTTCGAATAAAATATCCAAATGCTATTGAAGAATAAACGTTAGGAAATCATTTTATTAAAAAATATGAAAAAGACGAAAGAGGAAACGAAATAGCTATAATTTACTATTTTCAATATTTCTAAAATAAATTAATCCGCACGGCTTTTTACTTTGTCCATTTACTTTCCGACTTCGACTGAATGTACAAACTTTTTTTATTTTATTTTGTCTATTATCAAGTTCTTCTACGCTGGCAAAACCACTGCGTAAGCTTTTTCATCTGTCCTATTCTATAGGGCTCTTCCCGGTTAAGTGGAAACCAGCATTTGTCCAACCCGTAACTGAAACGGGCGAACCATCATCACATACCTCCTTCTGATCAATAGCACTTACGTCCCTACTTTCTGAGGTCTTGAAAATGCTGATGAACCGTCAGCTTAAGAAATATCTTAAAACCTGGAAGGTAGGTTCTTAATGACCAAAAGTACGGCTTCAGCAGCAACAGGTTCACTGGTGATTTTATGGCATATCTCACCAAAAAATGGAAGCAATCTTTGCACAATATAGGAAAGAGCAAGACTGTTGCGCTTGATATTTCATTTGACAGAGTCTAGCATCAGGCTCTCTTGTCGAAAATGCGTGCTTATTGTGTCGATGAATCTCTTCCTCAATGGGTTAGAAATTACATTTCGAACCGTTCAATACAAGTCGTGTTTGATGGGTTCAAGTCTGATATTCACCATATTAATGCTGGTGTTCCCAATGCCCCGTTTAATGATCTTTTGTCTGTAACTTCTAATCCAATCCACTCCTTCGCTGATACCAACCCTCCAATTTTCATATTCGTTGACTTTTCTGACCATGACTTTTCGGCCATAGACTTGGGACGGCAGCGTATGTTAAGCTCATTAAATTTCGATCTTGACGGCATAATTGATTGCGGTAAGAAAAATAGGGTGAAATTTAATGCTTCCAGGACCTAGTGCTGTCTACTGTCACTTAAGCGTTCCCAAAATAACAAGCCATTATCGATGCTGACACGGAACGACTTTCCATCCTCGTTATGTGTAGCAACTCAACACTTAGTTAGAATAATCACACATTCGAGATCGCAAAAAATGCAGCGAAATGTCAAGGTTGCCCGGCAACAATATATAAGGCGTACATTCGCCTAAAACTTGAGTATAATGCACCTATCTGTTCTGGAGCTCCTAAGACCTGCCTGCACCTACTAGACAGAATTCAACAGCGAGCAATAAAATTTATTGGTAATATTAATGCAGTGAAGACTCGCTAGAACATCGGCGAAATGTTGCATCTTTATCACTATTTTATCGCTTTTATAACAAAAAATGCTGTAATGAGTTGGTTACTTGCATTCCTCTCCTTTAACCGGAATACTCGCCTCGCTAGGTATACCCTCCTGTTTTCCCTTAAGCTCCCCTTCGTTTAAGTTTAGAGACGCGTTCTTCAGCCGCACCACAAAAACATGGGACGCTCTTCCCAGCTCAAATTTTTCAACTAATTACAATCCACAGGCATGCAAAACCAATGTGCACCGGTACCTCTTTCCCTTCTCTTCCTCTATACCTTCGACCCGTGTTGTGACTTAGTTCCAGTCACTTGAGGGTACTTAACAATCCCTTTAACGCGCGCCAATTATAAGAAAAAGGTCTCTTCATTCTCACGCTCATTTATGAAAGTAGAGTAGTAGCATTTGTCGCTGAAAATGCAAGCGATGCGTGTACGTCCTAAATTCGAGCCCACCTCTGATTGTCATGGAGGAAGGTCATGTGGAATTTTACAACTTGACTTAGATCCGACCAATAATTCATATCAATGTTTCTTAGTTTTGACGCCTTCTTGTAGATGAATTTTCATAGATTGTACTCACTTGTAAGTTGTTCCTAGTTTCTAGTATTTGTCCATTCTCTAAATAGTCTTCAGAGGTTGGTAGACGTTAACTGGCAGACTTTTTTTTTGTGCATCGGCTCACAAGTTCAATTCCCAAGTTTGATCCCCGGACTGAACTTCATTTTCCACGCCACCACGTTGTTTGAGTTGCTGACAACAGCTCCGCTTGGCTCGACTTAATAATTTGTCTGGCCTACAAGCCTGTGGGTTGTGCATGAAGTTAACCACTTCTCTAGCAAACGACTAAAGGACACCGATATTCAGTTCTGCACCTGGATTGTGAGGTCCCTTAATAGACCTCGTGCAAATGAAGAACTTCGCGGAGCCAATGGACTGCTGCACAGTAGCCGGGCAAAAAGAGGATGAACACCTTTGATATCTACTACAACGACTGCTACAGAGAGAAAAAGAGAGAGAAAAAGAAAGCAGTGGTTTCTCGGATGCGGACTTGTTGCTCGAGAAAGACTTAGGTAAAACTTAAACTACGATCCGGTAAGCGAACGTCTTATGACAATCGACATCAAAGTGAAACTCGGAAACATCAGCCATGACAACATTAAGCATGACTTCTATGTTCTCCGAGCAAGAACATACGATCGATTCCTCAGCTATGATGAAGATCCTTCTAGGAGATTTAAACGCTCAGCTGGAAAAAAAGGACATCTTTCGCGGCATCATCGGGAATCACAACATGCACGATATTACATCCAGAGACAGACTCATACTGGTGGACTTCGCCTCCGGGTGGAATCTCTCTGAGGCTAGCACGCGGTTCTTACACCTGAACATCCATAGAGGAACCTGGCGATATTCTGATCAATCAACCGTCAATCAGTTGCTTAGAGAATGTCCATCACATCTTTACTTCTAATCGCCTCTTCCCGTCTATTCAACTATTGAATCAAATATAAAAAAAATTAAACCAAAAACAAGGCAAGAAATAAAAACAAATATAAATTCCGTCGCAATATCCCACATCCCACATAAGTACAAGATTCCTCAACAACTACTGCGGTTGCGGGTGTGACTTAAGCACCTTTTTATAGGCAATGTTGTTGCCGTGGCGTAGTGCGTAAGTGCATCTACCCACACGCCGAAAGTCCAGGTTCGATAGCTGGTCCGAACACCTCGAATATTTCACGGCCGTAGTGCCACTCAATTATTATTATTCATAGACAAAAGTACGTAAGAAGTAAGTAAGTAAGAAAAATTCAGATATGAACTGTCCAGAAGGCGAATCTTCTGCGTGTAAGTCTATAAACTTTTTTTTGTTTTTCAGTTAATTCCTGTTAATTATTTAATGCTGAATACAAAATACTTAACGTGGTTGTGACTGAATAAAAATACTTTGAAAAGTTTCTAAAGGTCTAAGCTACATATGTCATATTTATTTTTAAATGATTTTTTCAATTTAAAACTAAAAGCATTATATTCCAACTATGTTTGTACATAAAAACCTTCTTCTTACTTCCAATTTTGCTGGACACAGTCGGAAAAGAAGAACATTTTTGAACAGCACTGTATATTACTTCATATCCCGAACCCTCTTCAATCGTGTCACAGCACATTAAACTTAAAGATGAATACACCACTGGCGTTTTGAGCTATTCCCACACAAGCAGCAATCTCCAAATTCATCGAACTGCCCACTGATAGAAAGTCACAAAGGTCAAGAGTGCAACCGACAACTGCGAACAATTTTAATAGCGTGATCAAAAACAACCCAAATCAAATAAAAAACTATTTACGACTTCTCGGAACAAGGCAATCTGATGTGACAAGATTGAGTGCTTAGTAAAACTCACTATATACTCGTCATTCTGAAGCACTAAGATACTCATATGTATTCCCATTTTTTCTCAAGCAAATAAAATCAACATCACCAATAAATTTTACAGCCTCCAATAAAACAAACTTCAAGTTAGATACAAATTCTTGGGCAGCGAAAGAAAAGAAAAAATAAAATACTTCATCAAATCCTTCCTGATTTCCGCTTCCTTTTCTTCGCAGGACCAATATGTCGCAAACAATGTTCCCCGCAAATAATGGATTGCATTGAAGAGCTCCTTTATGAAAATTTAGGAGGCACGCAATTGTCTTCATTTACCCTCAGGGCAATTTAAATGGGAATTTTTGAATTTGAAACAGGCAGGTGGCATTGAGCGCCTCAACCAGACGGCCCATTGTTATTCTCCCTTAAATTAGAAAACAAAAAAAAGTGAGCAATACTCCTCCGTGAAAATGGAGGTAACCCTTCTTGATATTTACAAAAAAAAACATTGCTTTTGACAGGACACTTATTTTGAATTGAATATATTCCGGTCCTGCTCTCGGCCAAGAACTAAAAGGTCAATCAATTTGGGCGAATATGAAATCTGTGACTGTCGTGTTTCTTCCTGAAGGAGTATCCCAAAAAAGAAAAAAAAAAAACAAACGGCTCGTGTCTCGTGACGACATTGAGACCTTCAATTATTTATACCCTATACTTGTCTCAACAATAAAGAGACATTAGACACTCGTGGATTGATTATGACAGACCCCGCAGCGGGGGTTACACATGGAATTAGAATTTCATAGTACTGTGGGTTTTATGATAACTATTGAACGGACTTGATTTAGAAACCACAAAAGCACGTGCACACCTAAATTGAGCATTCGCCCTCTTCCTGCTAGAACATGAAATCATTTTCAGAGGAGAGAGAGCAGTGGCACGAGCAAAACAGATTCGCACGAATTGCCATCTGAAGTAAATCATTAAACTTTCACTTTCCCCTTCCCACCACCACTCTACGCAGTTAAATATTTGTAAAAGGTCAACAAGTGGAAATGAGGGAGCTTTTCTATGTAACCTTGAAATACTCGTAAACTGGGGCAATCCAAAGAGCGGTACTAAAAGAGGGCAATCTACACGGCTTCAAGTTTATATCCTGACAGCCATTCGGTTGCAACACTTTTGTTGGGTGAGGCAAAAAAAAACAAAACGAAAACGAAAACGAATGTTGGCACATTGTGCGGAAATCATTTTTCCCTTAAAGTGCATTACGACTAGTCGTTTTGCTGCAATTGAACGTGCAGTTATTGTGGAAACTAAAAAGGTCAAGTAAACTGAAGTTTTCTAGTGGGCATCACCTGAGGTTAAGCATTTTTAAATTCCAACTAATTGGAGTACTTGCAACCTTCAACAAAGTTATTTTGTATAGGACTCAACTAGTTTAGGTATGGATTTTTTGTTACATTACTTTTCTTCATTTGTGTGGAGACCAACAATAAAATTTAACCGATACTCTTTGTAGACGCAAGACATACAATTGTAACTTGTATATTTTGAACAGCATTTCTCTAAGGATGATTCATTGAGAGGTTTGACTTTCAATAGACATTAGTTGACCGATCACTCCTGACGGCAATTAAAATGCTTTGTCGTTTTATTCACTACCTCCGACTACCGACACCACGGCATTGTCTGCAAATTGTTCTGCTGTACTACGAAAATCAATGTATTCTGCGAACTGTTTTTCGAGGGACCTTAGTTCTCATAATTGACCTACTGAAACCAATACGAGTATTGTCAATAATCAAAATTAGGTAGCACTACAGCCACAAGGCACCAGAGCCTAGTTTCTGCATCAACTACTCGTGTTGTGCGTGCTGTTGTTTTTTCTCTTAGAGACTTTTTTCGCCACTCATCGCTTTGTAGTCAGCTTTGTAGTCACTTCACATGTTTTTTTTTTTTATCTTGAAACATAGTTAAGTATTGTAGTATTTAAGGAATTTTACTTAGTTTAGTTTAGTTGTAATTTAGGATGGGTAAAGCTTTAGTTAAAAAAAGACATACACCCAAGTTTCTGTATTTTTAGTTTTCTTGGAATAGTATTGCCCAAAGGCACTTTGAAGGTAGAGTAAATATAGATTTACATAGAGCATCTATAAGGGTCATGAAGTTAGATTTTATAACTGTTGTTAAATTAAGGAACCTAGTCTTAAGTATTTTCCTAGAATGAAGACATCACTTTAAAACTAAACAATTGATAATTGATAAATCATGCAGAGTGGTTTCGAAACTTCAAAAGTTGTGACTGAATCGAAGACAAAGAGCGCTTTGAACAGCCTAGTTTAAATATGAAAAAATTGGAGGCTCTCCTGAATCACGATTCGTGCTAAACGCAAAGTGGACTCTCAGAATCGTTGAGAGTGGTTCAGCACAGAAATCTTTGTTCGGTTAAGAAGTTAACACCCAAATTTTGCAACATGATAACGCTCGGCGACACGTATCTGTAGCAAGCAAAACTACCTGGAAATGCTAAAATATGAGGTCTTACCCCACCCGCGGTGTTCTCCAGACATTGCTCCTTCCAGCTATTGGCTTCTTCGACGGATATATCAATTCGGTTCTTTTGAGGACATGGTATTCGAAAATTACCAGCTACAACTACACGCGTTGTGCGTGCTGCTATTCTCTCCGAGTAGAAGTTACCTTACAGTTTTCGGCCGACTCCGAACGGCGCGAATTCATAAGCTTTTCATAGACAATTGATAGTCTTTGAGTGTTGTCAGCAACTCGAAAGAGGTGGTGCCGTGCAAAATTCGAGGTTTTCAGTCTGGAAATCGCACCTAGTCCTTACGCACTTACGCACTACGCCACGGCGACCACACTTTTCTCAATACCTTACGCAAATTTTGAGTCTAAGTTTACGACCACATACAGCTGTTGCTGAGAGTACACTCGAAGACCGTGACAAATCCATTATTCGTCTGTCTGGGTACTTAAGATTCATCATATCATCGCTGTGATTTTTGGTTTTAGGAAGTCGGCGCTATGAGCCATACAGCGCGTGGAAAAGTGGACTTATTAAGAAGGAAGCAATGACTCCCAAGTTTTGCTTCGGTATATAACCTTTGAAAATTTTTTCCAGCTATGATTAACTCTTTGGAAGCCAATACTATATAACATGAGTTATCCGAAATGTACAAGTTGTTATGCTTCAACAAATCGCTCTAAATTGGACCTTTCCAATGGACTACCTTGCACGTAGTCGGTAAATATTATTTCATAAAATTCGTAGAAGATGAATTTTTTCAAAGTACCTTGTCTCGGATGGTCTATCCTGGACAGTGACAAAGGTTCAGAAGAGTGTTCTCTAGTTCGTCTTAATCTACCATTCAGATGCCTAGACCTATTTACATCTGGTGAAATATCAGATTATTATGACCCGACAGGAGAGTCGGTTTTGCCTCAATGGTTGCGCGGAAGCATCGAACTGGTTTTCATACCGTAGCTAAGCAATTTGGATGCGCTTTTCTGGTGTGAGGTTTTTCGTGATGACTTGCCAAACTCTAATCAAACAATTGTAACGCAGCTTGACAATAGTCAAGCGAGATCGGCAAAAAAACCCTATTGGAAATCACACCGCACGATGAATCACTCTTATTAACACACTACTAAGGGAACGAAAATTCGACAGAATGATAAATCAAGAGATTGCAAGATACCACTTGTCTCCTTTGCATTTTAAACTTTGCATTCGGTACAACCTGATTATTTCTCGTGTTAAGCTCTTGAAGTGCACTGTCAACAAGCCAAATTAAGAAGCAACCACCAAGCAAAACTTTCCCCATTAAACATTAAGAATCGTTGCGGGACAACATACTCCACTTTAAGCGGCCCCCTAAAACATATTTTCTTGATATCATATATTTGAAGGTTAGTTGCTGGAACATTTTATTGCCGATTAAAGAAATCGTCTGAAGCAAAAGCAATTACCATATTTTCGACGAGGACGTAAATATCACATTCCTATAAATCGATATCCACAAAATGTTCGAATGATGTGAAAAACAAGGTCATAAATGATAGCCTGTCTGAGTAAACTGATATTCTTTTATTTATGATTTGAAAATAAATAGATTATTGAACTAGCAGTAAGTAAGTAGAATGCGCGAAATTACCATCGTTACATACATTGTTGACTTAAACCTCAGTACCTGGTTCGCTGAACTCATTTCTTTTCAAGCTGCCCTTGAACGAGTCAACGAAATTTTCATTCTCTTGATTATTACAATAATCTCACTAAACGAACGTTTTATTCAACTTTTATTCAAAAGTCAGAAGCCAGCTCCAGTATTCTACACCAGTGGGTAGACGCACTTACAGAGGTTACAAAAATTGGGATTGCAGATCCTAAATGCCCATGGATTTATGTGCTGCAATTCTCATGTTTTACAAGTAGAAGACGTTTGGTTTGGTTAGGTTCAGATGGCTGCTTAGCACATTGCTAAAGATCTTTTAGCCCGCTAGTGGGACCATTCTTAGGTTAGAAGAGTCGGAGTCACACCTATCCTCTTTATATAATTGGTAAAGAAATGCAGTTTCTCTAGGCTGCTGTAAAAGTCTTTTCCCTCCCCCATCGGCAATTCCTGCAGAAGTCATTGTAACGGAAATTATGCCTTCTTGCATGGCTACTCATCACTCAATGACCCCATAATCGACGGTTTATCCGTTTGCCAAACCTTAGTCGGTTCTTTGTTCATGTCAGAATAATATTTGTCCGTAGCTGCCTATAAATCAGGCATGTGTGCAGTCCATCTGCAATTAGCGCTATCGATGGCCTCCTTAAGTGACTTAGATCGTATAACTTGAATTGTGGGGAGGGAGGGTGTTACCTGAGTTCCTTCTAATGGATGATCCACCTCCTAATTGCTAGTTCTTAGACCACTTCCATTGCCTAAGATATTTTTATACCCACGGACCCATCATAAGCTATCTGCTTAAGATATAGCAGAATTTCACCGCCTTTGATCTGGTTGAGGGGGTTTTCAGAGCCTAAGTGATTGCTTTACTATTTCCATTCATCGTCTTCATTGACAGTTTGCGCACCCTCATGAAAGGCTTTGACTTCTGCCTGAAAAACACTGCATTGATCCGATGGCTCGAACGTCGTAGCAAAAACAACCTTTTCCATTTTGGAGCCATCCATGTATATTTCTTGCAGCCGGGATTCTAACGAAGTCCTTCTTCCACAGATCTCTGGGTGGGAAAAAAGGTTTTGCAATTGACTTCAAAGGTATGAGTTCGAAGCTTTGTATGTCATATTAAGCTAACACTGAATGAGACCTGCATTTGTGGCTATCACGTTTCCGTAAATATCTATGGGTAATTTGTAAACTCATACAAAAAGAACGGAAGCTTCAAACATTTAATGAGCGTAGAATCAATCTCTTTCCGGAAAGATAGCAAAAGTTACTAAATCAAAATGGAGAAAATATATTTTCACATAAAATGCTTTACACAATAAAAATATCATGTTTAAAATTCACGAAAAAGTACGAAATTACTTGGTGACTTACACAGAGCGTTTTATGGGGCAGAGCAAAATTATTCTTACGACCAATGTCAAAGAAATCGTGAAACGAGCTGAAGGCAGATTTACTTCAGAAATTTTATCAACACCCTGCAGTCCTGCATAAAAACAGTTGTATATAGTAACCTACTAATTCAAAGGGATTCCTTACTACTCTTTCAACAAACAGATTTTGTTTATAGCAAATTACAATTAGTACATCGGCCTTAATTGTGAAGGCGAAGGTCACGTTACCAAATACTGTCCAAAACCCAGTAGGGAACGAGGTTCATGGATACGATGAGGACAAAGAACAACGTTTGGTAACGAATTGTCCACAATCAACTGCACGAATTGTGTTACATGACGCTTAGCCAGCGAAGGGGACATTCCTACAAGACTCCTATTGCGACTGTGTTTCAACGATCATCTCGGAGCCATTCACTCAACGATGGCTGTAGGAAATATGATTGTGTCAATCAGCAATAAAAACGAAAAAAATTAAATGTGTACTAGTTTTAGGAAGGCAAATATTTCCTTCATAGGAAAGCATTACTAGCAATAAACCATGTTAAGGAATGAAGGGAATTAATTCGAACAATTGTTTTTCTTCTTGCCAGTAAGCTCGAATTAATAATATTAATTGAGGGGCAATACAGCCCACAAGGGACCAGTGCCTAGCTTCTACAACAACATCTCGTATTGTGCGTGCTGCTGTTCTTTCACAAGTAAAGGGTGATTTTTTTAAAAGCTATAGGAAAGTTAAAAAAACACATTAAATTCAGAAAAATGCATGAAATCTTTATTTAAATCGATAGTATGGTCCATTTAATATAATGTTCGAAGATTATTTTATGCAAATGATGACCTTGACTGCGCCTCAAATGATCCATCCGCTTAGTCCAATTTTGGCATACACTTTTCAACAATTCGGCCGGTATCTCACGAATAAATGCTTCAATGTTGTCTTCCAATGCGTCAATTGAAGCGGGCTTGTCTGTATAGACATGAGCTTTAACATAGGCCCACAAAAAATAATCTAAAGGCGTTAAATCTCACGATCTAGGTGGCCAATTGACCGGTCCCGAAAGTGAAATGAAATGTATACCAAACTCGCCTCTCAATAGGTTCATTGTTGCGTGTGCGGTGTGGCATGTGGCACCGTCTTGTTCAAACCACATGTCATGCAAGTCAAGCTCTTGCATTTTGGGCAAGAAAAAGTTGGATATCATCTCACGGTAGCGCTCACCATTCACAGTTACGTTACGATTCGCATTATCTTTGAAGAAGTACGGTTCAATGATGCCACCAACCCATAAACCGCACCAAACTGTGACTTTTTCTGTATGCATTGGTAGCTCTTGCAATGCTTCTGGCTGATATTCACTCCAAAATGGACAATTCTTCTTGTTTACGCACCCATTGAGCCAAAAATAAGCTTCGTCGCTGAACAGAAGAAGCGTGCGATGAACTTTCTTGTAAGACGATTCATGGTTAAATTACAGACCAAACTGAAGATTTTTGACAGTGAAACAAACCACGACACGTGCGTCACTTGTTTAAACCAGTGTTGCCGAAAAGATAATAGCTAAATCACCCTTTAGAAGGGAACTACAGTTTTTTGCCGACTCCGAACGGCGAGATTTGAGAAGCTTTTCATAGACACTTGATACTCTTTGAGTGGTGTCAGCAACTCGAAAGAGGTGGTGTCGTGAAAAATTCGAGGTGTTTCATCCGGGAATCGAACCTGACGCACTTAGCCACTACACCGTGTGCGTAGTATTTAGAAGGATTTGAGAGAGTTATCCTTGTACAAGAGATGCCTTCTTACTGGCATACTTAACATGTTCACTGAAGGAGAGCCTGTTGTCCAACAGCACTACATGCCTGGGCTCAAAATTTAAAGTACGTACATATGTTCCATTTTCTTGCGACTGGTGTTTAGCACCAGAAAGACAGTTTCGAACCACTCTTTTACATTCGGGATGGCTGTATTCGTATCCGCCTCCCCGTCCCCTTTGTGCTTTGTCCCAGTGACGACTGTTTTTTCCCAATTGTCAGCAAAGCTGAAGCTTACCTCATGCAACACCTGTTGTTTAGGGGAATGAGGAAACAGGAGAACTGCGGTTATGCACAATTATATATCAATTAAGTCACGGTGAGGATTCATTTTCATTTTTTCCTAATTGATGATCACCTGCAGTTGTCTTAAATGCTGGACCTGAACGCTAGGTTTCATCACGTAAATCTGTCAATTCCAGATACATACTACCTTTTTCATGCCACTAGCTCAGTTTCAGAACTTACGCAGTTCCTTCGAGTTGAAAATGCGTTTTTCGTGTTTGAGCGTGTTTCAGCAAATGTTTTGATGTGGCTTCTGAAATGCGTCTGATCTACAGCTAATCGTGGTCCTAACAGTGTGTATTGGAAAATGTATACCCCACAATTCTCTCCTGCACAATGAAAAGCCTGTCGCACAATAAAACAATGCAATAAAACCGGAGTTCAAAAAGCATATTTCCTCGTTGTAATGACTGATAGTCAATTTACACTCAAGTGTTCGCCTTAAATGCATTGCACTCCGTTCCCGTTCCGTAAGCCAGTCGGCACTAAGGATAAGCTTCTTTATAATTGCACTGAGAAGCAGTGAAATGCCATCTGTGGGATGTCATCGTTGGCGTTCCTCAACAATTGTCGTCAACTGTGGATTTCAAAACTTTATTTCACAATCCCAGTGCTCCCTCATGAAAATACGTTAACGGCCAACAATGGACCAGCCACCCCCGTGTCTGTGCGAAGAATGAGGATTTATTTTGTTTAATATTCACTTGGCCCTTCGTTCAGAAATTTACAACTGTGGTATAAAATGAGAATATATTCACTTTCAGTGGCAGAATGTCCTCAGTGCGTAGACGGGTGTCGGTGTGTGTGTGTGTTGGCCTGGCTCCCAAGTGCCAACCCATTAAATTTAATAATGCGTTTTAACTCATAAAAATGGTACTGATCCCTTTTGCTCTCGTTTGTAACCCGTTTGTGTTGGTCAGGTCAAGTAATAATTGTGTGGCCCACATTGCCGTGCCGCATGGATGCGGGCGGGTTTTATATAGATGCATGCAGACTCGTATATTCGAAAAAGAAAAAAATGAAACGTTCTGCGCTCCCTCTGTCCCAATGGAATCGATAAATTAAACTTTCATTTACTTGGACTTATTTCGTGCTTGGTTCTCAATTCTTGTTACTCTTGCGGTTTTTTTTTTTTGTTGGGCTTATAATTTAATAATTTCTTGTTCTGAAGCCCAATTGCAGTCGGCCTGTTAAAGGCGGTGGTTTTGGTTTTGTGGTCTCCATTTGTTTTAACAGCGAAGTGAACGCGGAAAGGCGAGTACAGATTCACAAAAAAAAAAACAGTACACAAGTTGAAAGATATTAAATTCGCAACACAAACACAATTGAGTTTCATTTGAGCAATATACACACGCGGGAAGAATGGAGGAAGCTGGAGATGCGGACGATACCACAAAGACAGCATTTTATGGAGTCTCTGGCGGGACGCTCTTCGGGAACGCAGAAAAAATACGTTTCCCATTGGAATATTAAATTAGAAAATTCCTGATGCAAAAGCAACTTCCGAACTGTTGGTTGGCTTACTTCCAGATGATTAGAATCACAGATTTCTTTTAAATTGCAAAAAGGAGCGAAAAGGATCGGCAGCTTTTGGGAGGGAGCTGGATTTGTTTTCTGTTTAATTTTTTTTCCTGCTTTGTATTGTTCTGGTTGATGGTGAATCCTGGCAGGGGGGGAGGAGGCACACTTATTTTATGTGTGCTGCCTTAGTGTAAGGACGAGAAGAAGTACAAACGTACACACTGGATGATGCAGCGACTTGGAAGGAAGTTAAATCGAGCTCGATAACATGTGTTTGACAAGTCCGATGAGTTGTCCTGGAGATTAAATTGAATTTATTATCCTGCATTGGGAATGAATTTATTTGTATGATGCTTCTTCTATTTCTTGTGAGCCCCTTGCGAAGGTTGCCTGAAATTGAATTGCAGTCCCTTTGCTTGTACATACTGCTGACTCGAACATTGGGGTGTGAGACTGTCTGAAGAGACAAATACACACACATACCGGCAATATTGAGGGAATAAATACAATAAAAGAAATAGATTCATTCTCGATGGTGTCGTGATAGCTTATACCTTGGTAGTGCAAGATTTATTCATTCTTATATTTATTTTTTCGAGAATAGGCTTGGAACTATGCACTGCACTCCTTTTAAACATTTTGTTAAGGTTCCAGTTTAAATCGCCCGAAGTTTAGTGCAGGAGTTCAAAGCCAAAAACCAATTTGTACTGGTGCCTACCTTCACATGAGACAGAATGACAAAATAAAATGATTAAATTAAATGACACAAAACAAGGGAAGCAGTACTTAACAAAGCTCTAAAGAATTCCAATGAATATTAAAAAAAAATCTTTGACAGAAAAACTCATAAAAACTTGCTAGACAGTTGAAATCTTTTGAGATCGTAAGATAATTTAAACATTTCTCCTCATACTTATGAATTTATGGTGGAAGTTGAAGGAAACCTTGAACGTGGTTGACAGTACGAAGAATTCAGATTGGGTGCCCCGAGCAGTGTTTTGCGGTTAAAAGAATGTCAATGTAAAAAGGAAATAATTACAAAAACCACTGAGACTGAATGAAGAAGGAGACAAGAGCAAATTGATGCAGGCATATGGTCAATGAATTCGTGAGTAGTAGTAGTTGTGATGACAAATCAAGTTGGTTTTAAAAATACAGTAAGAGAGTAACTAGGGTTTGCGATAGTGTTCACATCTATTTATCAATCTATTTGTAGAAATTTTAATCATTAAATAATTCAAGCCTTAATATGTTTGCGTGTGTCTCCCTCGAGTATTCACTCCTTGTGTGTTCTGCAACAGGTAGAGTTGTTTTATGTTTTGACTAAATCCTATAAAGCTGTTTAGCTCGCGAATAAAACTATTGATATGGTGTATGTCATTCATTTTTCGGTTTCGAAAGTAAAGTTAAATTCAATACAAACAGCTCAACGTTTTTGATGAAAACTTTAATTCTTTACGTAGCTTAGACCTTACTATCAAATATGAAAGACTGTGTCATTTAAATGACGAACTTTGCGAGGTTCCCACGTTAGTTTGAACCATTTTTGCCACATTTCAGGTGGTATCTGATTCATAACATGAGTAATAACTTTAACTTTAACTTAAAAATTAATTTCTATTTTTTTTCCAATTCATGCTTACAACAAGACAATGATTAAAATTTATCTATAAATGATTAAATCTATCTTAATATCTAAGCAATCCATGTTCTTAAAATCTATTCTACTGACCCTTCGCAGGTAGCCTAAAATAATCTAAACTAACTTATCTATTTGCCTTTCGGCGTCTACTGCTAATAATATTTTTTTTTGTTTTAGTCCATTTAATAATTTTTATTGTTTGTTCTTACTGAACAAGAAAACATTTTTTTACATAATTTTCTTAGAACTTAAAACTAACTAACCCTAATAAAATTTAAGTTACCTTACACTATGTCCGTGACATTGCGGACGTGTGTACGTTCTTTATATGCTTAAGATATATATTCTACACGCCCTTGTACACCTTTTATGTTGTTTTTTTTGTTGTGAATTATTTTTTTTTTTTCTTAATCTTACTTAACCTAACTTAAATCTATGTAAGTGGGCTGTTGTCTAACAGACCTACTATCATATCAGGCGCTGGTGGGGAAGAGAAGTCCCGCTCCTTTGCACTCTCTCTACTATCTCGAGCGGGGATCGCTTACGACCTGGAGCTAATTCCCGTGTTCGCGAGCAATATCCGATTCAAAGTGGAGTCGCCTATCAACTGTTCGGCGTACCGCGTGGAAGATTATAGGACATCCACTTATGTCCTGAAACAGATTTAACGAATCTAAATAAGGAAAAGCCTCAGGTGGAATAAAGCCGGTGTGGCGCACCCTCTCATGATACATAAAGTTCGGGTAATAAGCGACGAAGATCAGACTGTTGGTAGACATCATACTCCTTGCAATGTGTCGTCACGTTAGTGAAATTATAAAATTGTCTATTCTTTTCACATTAGCCCTGTTGTACAAGACCTCGATGCGATAATACTTCTTGTACTCGGAGCCAGGTGTCGGATACAACCGGAGGCAGGTCATAAGACACCGTCTCTCGAACACCCTCATCTGTTCTATCTGGAAAGGAATCACGTTGAACCAAAAGGGACAACCATTGGAATATGCGCTGCAAGGCTACTGGCATTGTACGTCTTTTCAGTATATGCCATTCATTTGAATATGTCGATTTTTGTGCATAAAAAAGTGTTTTTGCGGGGAGTTCTCATTTTTTATTTAAATTCGAAGAAAACTGCTGCCGAAAGTCATCGTATTTTACGCGAATTAGGTTATGGATAATTCGGGGATTATTCGCATAAGAATGGTCATTTACATAACTTCACAGAATAAATCTAAAAGTGTCAAATCACATAACCTTCGTGGCTAATTGATGTCACTTACATGTGAATGTACGCGACCATTAAGCTTGTTACGCAATGAATGCATAATTGGTCGTCTTGTATAGCTTGTTGCCAAGTCTTGGTGGAATCGTCTGCAATTGCCGAAATACACATCAATGACATGTTTTGACAACAGAGCACACTCTTCGATCACTTGTGGGTTTTTTGAGCAGCCACATATGCGCAAATTTTGTTTGTTGATATACTCACTGAGTGAGAGTAAAAGGCGTTATTCCTAGTGCAAAAGAATCGTTGAATTTAGCAACTATTCCCTATCCTACGAGGTGGTGGGTTAGAAAATGACTTTTCCAACGTGCACGCAAGACAGTCTGAGAGTACCATATGTCTTGAACGACATTTTAACAGAGGTACTTAAATTGGTAAATCATCTCACTTTTTAATGCCATTATCGAAGACAGTACAATAAGATGTTGTGCCTCTAGACATGTTAGTGTTCAAAAATAGCTCCACTTTCCTACGCTCTACAGGGCCTAGACCTCTAAAGCTTTGTTTCTCTAGACGCTTGACTCAACGTATGCTGCCATACGGTCAATAAATTTCATCCTTGTTGCTTCTATTCTTCCAAATGTCACCAACACCAATGGGATCAGAAATCACAATCAGAACTTTTCTCGCGAAAAGGCCAGAGCTCCCTCATCCGTTTTTAACAACCTGTATAGGACACAGATAATCAATGTGTTATACAAAGCCAGCTTCTTCAACCGAGAAAGGGCGCTATTACTAAACTGGCTCTTGAGCTAGCGGTAAAAGAAATTGACAGGAGTGATTTTACGCTTGATTTCGTTGTTGATGTTGTTGCCCCTTTTCACTGCGAACCCATGGTAGGCGTAGTCCATGACTGCCGCAAGGTTTTTCTGCCGATTGTGATACTTCGTTCGGCATGCGCATGTTGTGTGTCCTATCCTGATGTCAGAATATCTTTGTTTTGTTTTAACTTACCACCAGAATAATTTAAGCCGTTTTCTTTTCAAGCAAACTCCTCCCTGACGTTTCACTATGTTCATCCAATCACGTCCATGTTATCCGCGTAAGCCACCAGCTGAGCAGACTATTGTCCTACAGTACCCTCAAATAGGTAGTTGCAGGTATATCCCATATAGTCCTGCACGTTATAAAATTTATGTTTAGAATTTTTATATTCTTTCCCAAACTGCAGAGAAGGAATCAAATTTTATTTAAAAAAGGGCGCAATGTATGAAAAGGTAACCCCCTGAATTTGATGCATTTTAACAAGGCAACAGATTAGACTAAGATGACGCACAGTGTGCGAAATTGGAGGCAGCTGGCAAAAGACCGTGCTAGCTATTGGATAAGCCTAACCAACTACCATATCAAAAATATAAAATTCTAATGAACTCATTTCCTCCAACTCTAATACTTCCCAAGCAAAGCAACACACAAAGAGTTCGAATTTAAATGATTCCAGACATACCCAAAAAATCTTTAAAGAAGCACCCACCATGTAAGATGTTAAGTTGGGCGATGATATCAAAATCGACCCGACTGGGTCTCGTGTAACAAGATTATCACGGAAAAAGTAGCAGAAATGCCATCACCTAACTAACGACAATCACTTCCATTGTCCAACAGCAGTGGAGACCATTGAAAATGCATGTCATGTTCCACTGCATGCTCACGGTGCAAGATGAAGATGACGTCTGTTGGTTGGGAATTGTGAAAGGAGTTGCATAGCAACATATGCAAGCAAACGAGGACGAAAAATGGTTATGACGGTAATGGTTATGACGTGACACAATTGAGGCGCCAACTGGGTGGCAGCTTGCAAGTATAAACGAATGGCATCACAATAGCATGATAAGGATGACCGGAATTTGGAAGTTTGTTAAATGGAACATTAGAGGGGAATACCTACTCTATACCAGATGATAGATAAATACTTGAAAGTGGATAAGGGATATCTTAGGGTATTTTTTTTTTATCTTGATTGCAAATTTTCCCTTCAATTGAGACGCAACTACTGCTGTTATTGCGATTCCAAATTTATTTACATCAATCTTACGCCGTCGTCACACGTTTAAAAAATACGTTCGAAACAAATATGAATAAGTAAAATTTTCGAAGGTCCACAAATACTGAATTGGGCTCTCATTCATTCTTGTAGTTAACAAGGCTCCACATTTGCTGACAACACTTAGAGAAAAAATTGAGAAGCAACTGATCGGTCCCTAACCACCTCCGGCAAAACATTACTATCGACAGCTACAATTTGAGGTTGTAAGGGATTTTACCATTAAAAGGGAAAACGTGAACCCCACAAATGACATCCTAGTGAAAACCTGACATAAAATCGGCCTTGCCAACGGATTTTGCCTCGGCTTGTCAAAACAACTGGGCTCAAACCGCTGACTCTAAGGACCAAAATTATGCTCTACAAAACCAGTCTTGCTGTATAGAACCGAAAGCAGGGCGATAAGTAAATTTGGTGAGCTGATTCTTGGTGTCGTCGAAGGAACACTTCTACATCGAATATGGACCTGTTTGTGAAGAAGGCGTGATGATTAAGAGACATAACCGTGATCTCTACAAGCTGTACCAAAAACTGGATTTAGTCCGGCGGGCAAAAATCAGTCGACTGCCACGGGTCGGCCGCATCGAGTGCATGAACGTCAATACTCAACCAAGTCTTCAGCATCGAGACTCTTGGTTCGAGTAAGAGAAGAAGATTAAATCTCTGGTAAAAATACCACTTCATAGCTGACATAAGGCAGCTTAGTCTTGGTCAGAGCCACCAACCATAGAAGACAGCGATATCAAAGGCTCGAACTCTCCAAGGGTAACCAGCCTAAGTATTATGTCAGAGAACGTAGACGGTGCAAACTGTCTTTTTAAACTCACCATTGGAAAACGGTATCATATTGGACTACATCACTCCTAAGTCTTTCAAACTTCCCGATCACTATAGTGTGCCCTAAGCTATTCTATTTGCATTCGTGAATCACTTTCCTAGTTAATGTCAAATAATGTATGTAATCTTGGAAGGAAATTTTCCTCCTTGCCAACGCCTAGGTAGCACTCAAAGGCCTTGCAATCAGTTTTCGAATGATACGCACCCTTAGCAAATTCAACAAGCGAGCCAAGATTTTCAGCTTTACTACTTCAGCACCAAACAGCTGGCACCTGATCCGACCAATGACGGGACTTTTACAAAGAAAGTGCCCTGCATTGTCTTCACCTTCGCCATAGGCGTCGCATAGAACGCCATCACTAAGCTCAAGTATATTAAAGTGCTTAGCGAAGGTAATGGTCCCGTTTGTACGTAAACAAGTTGTCTGCAGTGTTCCCTGTCCAGAGAACAGAAAAACCGAGGATGTCTTTCTGATTTTTGCAAGAATGCACTTGATCAGTCGGCAGCCTGGAGAATCATGCAATATTTGTTTGTGCTGTCGAGAGACCTAACCGTCGAAGGAAGCCCAAACCAAGGACGCGGGTAGTCCCAATGTGGGTTTGGGCTACATGGATGTGGGATTCGGGAAATAAAACTTTACTTTTACTACTTTTAGTCGCGTAATTTGTATGTCATTGTAGGGTGAGGTCAGTTCGTTTGGCTCCCGATTCATGTGGGATGAATGCCTTTTTCGATCCTTGACTATCTACTGCCATATTTTATAAGAATGATGACACTCCCACTTTAACTCGGTTATCTAATAATTAGATCATTCTACCGCACGGCGGTATTTAAGTAAACATTGTCATTCAACAGCATGCAGGAAGGAGTTGTCCTTCTCCTACCATCCGGCCAAAATTTGGTCCAAAATTTAAAAAAAAAATACATTTAAAGTAAACTATTATCCTCTGCCAAATATTTTTTTCTACAGATATGAGAACCAAGAAAGATAAAACTTTGTAGATTTCTCATCAACCCTTTCGTTGCACCGCTAGCTCGGTGTCAGAACGTCGAAATGTCGACTATTTCAAAGAATTAAGGATTTATTAAGCAACTTTGTGGGTAGTGGGTAAGTGCAGTGACTCACGTTACGAATGCCCGTGTTTGGTTCCTGGATTATTCCTCTAATATTTTTTTCATGGCATCCCTTCATTGTATTTGCCAAAAACACTCAAAAAGTGCTCCTTTAATAGCAAAACATTGCGATTTTTTAAATGTTAAAATTGGCATGTTCCTGGAAAAAAAACTTCCTTCTGCGTTCTAATAATAATAATAATAATAATAATTGAGTGGCACTACAGCCCATAACGGACCAGGGCCTAGCTTCTACAACAACTACTCGTGTTGTGCATGCTACTGTTCTTCACGAGTAGAAGGGATCTACAGTTTTTTGCCGATTCCGAACGGCGAGCTGAGAAGCTTTCCATAGACAATTAATACTCTTTGAGTGTTGTCAGCAACTCGAAAGAGGTGGTGCCGTGTCTGCGTTCTATGTTCTGTATTACACAAACTTACATGTCACAAAATTCAGTGTGCAAAATAACGAAGATGACCTTTTTTATACAAAAGTGAGCGTACATCTGTAAACAATAATTGGATTATGCAATAAACAACAATTTACCACAAATTTCTTTTTTTTTGTAATTTTTAAATAATATTAGAGGCGTTAGATTAAAAAATAAATTGGTAACAAAGAGAAGAACAACAACAAAATCGTCTTTTGTGACGAGCCACTTTTTTGGGGCTCCGGACAGGTTCGATCAACATTGGGCGTTGCAGAGTCATGTCGACTGAATTTTGTTTACTGAAATTCATGACATGAATTTGGTTGACCGATCGATCGTTCGCATACTGCCGACGTCATTTGGTCATCGTGAGGAACGATTTAATCCCAACAATCCAGGAACGATTGAAGCACTTGAAGCCAATACGGTCTAAGCAATATGTAAAAATCAAACGGCAACTAATATCAAGCTCTCGGAAACCAGCAAATGATCTTGTGCCTCTAGGTGTGATATTATGTAAAACCAATGTTTTTGCAGTTACTGATATTATGGAGAATTTTAGTTTAACCTCACTTCCGTTGCAAGTGACTAGACTCTTTAGGAAGATGAAATTTTCACCTAGAGTGGCGTAATCAGGAGAATATAAGCATTCCAATACCAAGCAGTCCCGCTTTCTAGTCTGATGTGCCTCTGTGTCTCAACCAAAATACATTTTCAGCTGACACTCGCAAGTTGAATCCGATTCCGCACACCAAGTTGATTGAAATTCCTCTCCATTTATCTGCGTCATCTTATACGCAGACGTCCTCTATTGTCTTTTCCCAATAATTTGAATTCGATGACTTCAAATGCCACCAACACCAATGAGATCAACAATCACAATTAGAATTTTTCTCTCGAAAAGACAAGGGCTTACTTATTCGCTTTTAACAACCTGTTCAGACAGAGATAATCAATGTGTTGTACAAAGCCAGCTTGTTCACCCGAGAAAGGGCGCTATTACTAAACTGGCTCTTGAGCTATCGGTAATAGCAATTGACAGAAGTGATTATACGCTTGATTTCGTTTCTGATGTTGTTGCTCCTTTTCATTGCGAACCCATGGTAAGCGAAGCCTTGACTGTCGAAAAGCTTTCCTGCCGTTTGTGATACTCCGTTCGACATGCCCACGTTGTGCGTCCTTTCCTGGTTTCAGAACATAATTTTTTTTTTCTTACCGCCAGAAAAGTTGAAGCCGTTGTCTTTTCAAGCAAACGCCTCGCTGACGTCTCACTATGTTCTTCAAATCATATCCATGTTATCCGAGTCCGCATCTAAGCAGACTTTTGGAAGATCGTATGCTAGTGACATAATTCTTTTGAATGCTTATCTTAAAAATCAGATGACCGCTCATCGCCTTGTCTGCCGTTTCTTTGTCTCGGAGAGTTCTAAACCAATTTTGAAGCAGGGAAAGGTCTCCATCGACATACTTGACAATCTGAGGCTGTTTGGTGGAAATGACAAAACTATTCATGACACTTTATCGCTCGTCTCTATGCTCGGTGCCTGAAATTAAAACATAGGTGGTGGGTGTCGATTTAAACCTCTCAAGCCTTTCAGGATCTGCCACAGTATGAAAATCTGACCTGAACTTTCCTGCTATACGAATAAAACCAATAAGAACCTGTTCAATTATACAAGAACGGTTTCAGGCTCTCACGCGAAATGGAAGAACAGTTATATACTCGTTGCCTAGGAAGTGTACGCAATGTCAATTAGCCGGCAATAAGTCTAATCAGAGGGAGGCTCCTTTCTAAATGTTTTAACGGCTTGACTCTTAGATGTCTCTGATTCCAAATATTGTACTTCACCTATGCTGTTGAAAATGCTGTTTATGATGTTTCAACTTATACATCTCCTAAAGTATGTGAAGTAATGTTATACCGTTCACATGTTTCTTTCTAATTGGACAAAAGGTTCCCTGGGCAAATTTAGTTAGTAGCCGCAGTGTGGACTCTGGCACAGCTTTCGCATAATTATAAAGGTACCTAATAAACAAATAACTTACCTACGTAGAAAGAAAATAACAACCTCAATATGTCCTAGTTCAAACAAACGGCATATTACCAGATACGTTTAAGAGGTAACTCCTGAAGCAAAAGTCACATGTCAATGCAACTCAACACGGATGTGAACTAAGTTCATCATTCTTGACATTTTCACACTTTCTCCACTGAACCCACGACTTAGTCATCCTCACGTCAGGATGACACGTGGGTTTATGAGGGTTCCTTATCTGTTTTACTTGACTGCCTTTTTTACTTTGAATGAAAAATGCCGGTACTCTTATCTAAGCTATTCCGCTGACTGATTCACTCGCATCCCTTGGTACGTGCAAATGCTATACACGGGTAATTCTAGGAAAAATACAATTTGTATGCCTGTACAATGTCTATACGTATGAATGATATGTGGCCACGAATGTACTCGTAATTAATTCAAGGATTTACATATCTGCCAAGTTATTTGAAATAAATAAACCCACAAGCCTTTCGTTTCAGCACCCTTACCCTTGTCGCATTACCTCATCACAACCGCTGATCCTTGACAAGAATATCATTTGGCTGATATATGGTGTTGCTCTTAGGTTGACACATTTTATAAGCAGGTTCAAAAAGTTCGTTTTTTTTCCTTTAATCCGACCCGAATGTGTGTATGTATCTATTTGACAAGGAATAATCCTTAAAATGATTTTCCATGTCGACATACGAGTGCCCCCACCAGTCGCCAGTCACACAGACTCAACCCATCGGAAGAAGGCAATTACACTAAGCCGGTGGTGGTGGTAATAAAATTAAAATGGCATTATCTGGGTGCTCCTAGACCCCAATATCCCGTTTAATGGCCATTAATATCAAACGAAAAAAATTACCCATGTCTCTCACTCTCAGTGCCACCGCAGCTTCCGCCAAATCGATTCGTAGGTTAGGAGTGTGTACAATACATGGAAGGCTTCTTCCTACTTGAAGGGCTGCATAATTACCATCGATATGATTTTGGAAATTTCATTGTTACAGGCGTGCACATCTCTCAGCATGGAGCCGCCACATTTTGGCCTATATCAGTGGGGCGAGAGAATGTGTGACGTATGCGAGAATACGGCGGAACGTGTAAATATCCTTAATTGCTTAATGGATTGTAAGCCTTAAAAAGCGGCGCTCCTGTATGGCATTGCCATCTTATCCACTAAGTTATTCAATGCCTAATGTATAGGGGAGAGTGAGCTGCCGGGACGAAGGGTCCTATAAAATCATATAAATTGCGGTAAACCAATAAAAATGTTATCCTTGTAAGTGTATAAGAGGAGAAAATAAATTTTCTAGCGCATTTACACCCTGCTGTGTGGTGGGTGTGGGCTCGATGTTGCGATGGCGATGGCAATGGCATTACGCTGGATACCCCTCCAACACTCGCACAGGAGGTGGAGAAGTGTGATTTCCTTTTGTATTCAGCATGGAAGGAGGACCGTATGAGAAAAGAAACGGCAGCGAAGGCAACGCTGCGTGAAATGGTAAGTGAATTTAAGTTTTCGGATCGAGTCCTGGTTACAAAAGCGCACCCCGGAATAATGGAGGGAAGTTCTGCCGTTTTATTAACTATTTGTCCATTGTTATACTCACTTTTGTGGGCGAGTGGAATAGGAAACGGGTTGTTTCCAGTTTCCGTTGATTAAACTGTCAACGAGTTTGTCATGCATGAAATACATGTTAGAGTGGTTTCATTTTTCCCATTTTCATGGCATCACTGACGTTAAGTGCTTTGGGCCTGTTGATATACGCCAGCCAGTGTGTGATATTGGCTAATAAAAAGGCAAAACTCCCTTGTGCGTGTTAAGGGAGGTTTATGATCTCCAAACACGGCATTTCCTTGTCATGTTTGTTTGGCTTTGAAATTTTCTGACGATCCAGCGGATGTTCGTACGTGTGCTTTGACTTCGGGCTGATAGTGTGCTGAATTGAATAGTTGTGCGAATACAATTGAAATACAAGAGCCCGGGAAATGTCCAACTTAAATTGAGTGCTTGGATCTTGGAACCTTCCGTTCACATTGTGTCAAATGTTTCTTTTTTACGATCTTCTAAAAATATATATATGTATATTTTTTTATTTTGGATTCAGTGTATTTTCGGTTTCATTGATGGTGCTGGTAAAGAAAATAATAAAACTTTACAAAAAATAAACGAAATCTGACTCTGAAAAAAAATACTCCTAAGTGTGATAGGATATGACTAAGGATGTCTTATCAATCTCTTGATATACTCAGGAAAAGATCGGTCGCCTACATTGTATAGAAATCTTGAACAAGAATATTTTTCATTGAGTCTGTTATGCGAGTCTTAAATTAGTATGTATGGAACTAAATTCAGTTGCTTACTGTTTCAGGGTACGAGAGCCAAGAGTTGCATAATATATACATATTTTTAACTATTTCCCTTTCAGTAACTACCCAAATAACATTTTCTCTGAAATGAAAGTATATTCCTTTGGTAGAACAAATTTATTCATTTGCGTTCGATTGCATCCAAAGACCGGAACCGATGAAAGAAAGGGAGCTGGTTAGAGTCCGACTGAGCATTTGTCTTCGGCTTCGGCTAATTCCACCTTCAGCTAAAAATATCAGCTTCGGCAAAACATTCGGCTTCCGCAAAATGAGGCCGAAGATTTCGCCAAAGCCGAATGTTGAATTTTCAGTCAATTACGATATTTTTCGTATTTTTATGGGAATAAGTACATATGAGTGGTCGCCGTGGCGTAGTGGTAAGTGCATCGACTGCGGCGCAGAAAAGTCTGGGTTCGATTCCCGGCGGGACACCTAGCATTTTTTCACGGCACCACCTCTTTCGAGCTGCTGACAACACTCAAAGAGTATTAATTGTCTATGGAAAGCTTCTCAGCTCGCCGTTCGGAATCGGCAAAAAACTGTAGGTCCCTTCTACTCGTGAAGAACAATAGCATGCACAACACGAATAGTTGTTGTAGAAGCTAGGCCCTGGCCCGCTGTGGGCTGTAGTGCCACTCAATTATTATTATTATTAAGTACATATGAGCAAGTTGCGCCACACAGTGGTGCCAAAGTGGAAAAAAATACGTAAAATGAAATAATTTTCTCGGCCAAGTGGTATTGATTTAGAAAGCCAAAATTTTGTTGACTTCTAATAAGCCGTTTCGGTGTACGACTAGCTTAAAGTTGAGGCTTTGAAATCGATGTTGTATATTTTTTTTTAAATAAGCCACCTTGGAACATGATTGATTTGAAAGGGCGTATATTTGGCCTTCAAACTGCATCAAAAGTTTTTTATTTCAACCACCAGTTTTTTAAACCAGGCCTTTTGTTAGGGCCACCTTTAACGGGAAGTACTTTCATGTTTGGTGAAGCATCACAAAAATGCTCCAAGAGGCTTCAACGGGAAACTAAATTTTTCTGAAAGCTTGAAGTATTCTCTATAGATAGTGCAATTATTAAAATGCACTTCTTTGCACTTTGATGGAGAATAAATCGTTTAAATGGAGCAATGTCGGGCATTTTTCGGCATTTTTTTGAATTTTCCTACGATTTCCCTTCGAATGATTGTATGGCGCAAATACCGTGGGTATGAACCAGGGAGCTTTTATTATTGTTAAATGTTATATTTTAGGTTATAAAAGTGTTATAATAATAAAGTTTATTATTTTTATTACTATTTTATTGCAATGTGGTAACATATACGTCCGGCTTAGATAGCGGAATAGAAAGGAATAGTAGGAAACTAAAATTTTACTTCAACAAAATAGACTTAGGAAGGCAGATTGCACTATACTCCAATCGCAAGAAAACGTTAGTTTTTCGCTTTTGACCAAGTGGGGTGGCGATGGATCTTCTGGGCAAAGTGAATTAAAGCAAACATTTTCAAATGAATATTCGAATCCATCCGATTCGTGATTATTCACGACATTGTTGGTATCGCTGCAATTGATGGAATTGGATGTTAAATTTGGAAAAATCTTTGATTCTCTTCACCACGTAGGCCGGTGCCATTACAACTAAAAAACGATCTATGAACCTAATACGTGAACAGAGATCAAGAGTTGAAAACAAAATTCGGAATTTATATGAAATAATAATTGCAACTAACACTAATGCAATAAAGTAAAACATGAATTGCATTTCACCATGATTGATGGTGACAACCAGTAACAAGCACGTCTTCTGCAAGTTCATGTTTTTTGTGGCGCGAGACCAGCAAAAATGAATGACTTAACACTACTATGAACAAAAACGAACAGTGAAGGCATTAGTCATTCCCAATCTACGTGCCCGCATTAAGTTCATTGAATACTTACTATACACAACTTATAATTTTGAGATTAAAGCATGGGAGAGGATTAGAAGTAGACATAGTAAAGCAAGGAACTGGTAAGACTAATGATCTCGAAGATTTTTCGAGAACCTTTAACCAAAAGAAGAAATTACATCGCAACAGCAGAAATAGATGTGCAACTTGTAAAAAAGATTCAGTGTCGTCCTAGAGATAATATGAAGCAATTACTAGATTGACGCTAAAAATGTAGCGCCATGTAGTTTATGTCCAGGAAACTCTAGCTATGGCTATAAATATATATCCCTAGTATTATTTGCCAGCAACGATTCATAAAATTCCATTCCACGGAGCAGATGCATATAATATCGTAAGCAGCGTTGCCCGTCGTATCATTGTCGGAGGAGGCCCAGGATAGCCAAAATAAGGATTATTTGCACTATCGAATTAATAATAACAGAATTTTTTTCTCGTTCGGCGACGAATGAAGATGTAGCTCATCAAATGTTGGAACAGATTGCTGTGTACTTTACTTGCGAAATGAATGTTGAAGTATCATATTCTAATTCTTGACCCAATTCGTTTCAATGCACGATTTTCGATGTAAAGAAGAACTGCAGTAAATGCGTCGAACCACCAGAGGTCCAAGTTCGGTTTCCGGTCTAAACGGCTCGATAATTGTAATTGTCTGTGGAAAACTTCTCAAGTCTCGCCGTTTGGAGGTGACAAAATAATTGTTTAACTCGTGAGAAAACAAAAGCACGCACAACATGAGTAGTTGATGCACACTCTACGTCCTGTTCATAATGTCACCTCTTGGTTTTGCTTTTGTGAAAATTTAAGTTTCTAAATTAAAAAAATCTACGAAACCAACTGATTCGACTGAAATGTGTCCTCAACATTGGAACACCACACACACACACACAGATGAAATTCAAATCATGCAAAATGTAGGTTTAAAAGGCAATGTTTCAATGCACAAATCTGAAAAGCTGATTGATGATTGCGTCTTTATGTCGAAATGCTTACAATATCTTTCAAATCATACCAAGCATAGGAACGAGTGAATCAATACATCTCTGCAAGCTGAAATAACTTGGCATGTACATTAAAAACTATTAGGGTGATAACATAAATTGTGCTAATTAATTCGGGTTGGGCAGTTCGTAGGCGTAGCGAGAAAAACGAATAAGGGGCTGATGACGTCTGTGATTGAGAGTTCCTTAAGGAATATTTGATTGTGTGGGAGAGGGGGCAGTCTTAAATGGAATGCTGTGAGAAAAACTTCATATACGGTTTGGTATTCAGAAAAAATAGAACTAAGAATTTTGGAATCATTCTCATTAAACTTTAAAACTGTAACTGGTTGCAACGCATTCCTAGACGAGAGGGCTGACCGCTTTAATCTCTGCATGTGCTGCTTGTGTATTCTAATGAATATTGCAGGATTGCAGGAATGTTACGGCACACTAAGAACACCGAATTTGGGCCCTACCATTCCTTCTGTTGCGTTGAGAAAGAAATCTAGATCTCCTTTGATTCGTGACGCTCTAGACTGCTGCTATTGTTCAGAAAATCAAATATCAGACAAAAGCTTGGTTGGGAATGCGCAAAACAGTTACTGTTTGATCGATGCTAAAGCTAGCAGACTAGTGACTTTCGCAGATTCTGTATAGACGAGCAGGAATCAGAAACGGTAATACATCTGCCCGGCACTTGCGAGATTCAGAAAAAATTAACAATGCAACTATTTTCCTATTTGAACTATCTTAAGAACACCCCTTCCATCGATTTGTCAGGTACAAATGGTTCTAGTTAATTCAACCAATCGAACACCGAAATGCAAACACAATGGTTCCGCATATGACTAACTGCCTTACCTACCAAACTTGTAATACTATTGTCGGCGAATTTGTTGCGATTGTTCTGATATAAATACAGTGGTGGTCCAATAAAACCAATTCGTATGTATATATCGAAACCTCGATATAACGTACACAGTTTTCACAGTAAGGTACGAAAAAAAGAGTTGAATCTCGATTAACTCAATTTTCCCTACACATTGGGTGTATTTTTTCTGGTGTACGAGTGCATGTATCTATTTGCATTTCTCTCTTTGTTTACATTTTGTCAAATGCTACTTATGTGAACATATTGGCTTTAGCGCGTTCCATGTATTCCAACTTAGTTAAATTTGCAGCAAATGTCTAACGCCATTCGCTGAAATATGAAGCAAAATTAATTGACTACTTCAATAAGGAAATTTCAAATAACAAAAGAATTCTGCTTAGGATTCACCTTAATATTGTTAGTTTTGTGCGTAAATAATTTGTTTTTATCATGTTTTTCTGCAGTATTATTGTTACTCACTGTTTATATGCATATAATTCTCTGAATATTAAGCTCTTATTCTCTCAACATACGAGTATTTACCAAAAAAATACAGAATTGCAATATATCATGTAATATTCCTTAAATCTTTATGTTGAGAGTGGGTGTCGGATGGAAAATCAAATATGCTCTCGGTCACTTGGACCACCTCACAGCTAAGTAACCATTTAATAAACTTATACGTTATTATACATGTATGTCTTTTTTGTTTCTTTGCTCATATGAGTTCTAGTTTAAAATTATCATTAAGATACATTTACAACTTCAATCCCAAAAGCAAACATTCGTTGTATTAAGCAAAATCGAAGCAAGATTCGCATTAACCTGAGGATACATACGAGTATACAAATTCGCCGGCGATCGTTAATAAAATGGAACATGCAAGGTATTTAGAAGTGGTACATCGTCCAACGTGAGTGCCACATTAACATAAATGGAAATACTCTGAAAGGCCGGAAAATTGTCAACCAGCAATGGTTGGCTGGACGATCTTAAAACAGGCTTTTGGAACGCGGGTACAGGGTGATTGCCCAGCTTTTTGTTGGATAAATTGTATTGTACTTTAGCGTGATTAGAGTAATTAAAACGGCGGAAGAAAGAATAGTACGGTGAACCCAAGTGGGTTGCGGAATTTTGGCCGATTTCCAACGACGAAACTTTGACATTTTAAATGGCAACCTTCTCCTTCAAAATACCTCAAACAGAGAAATCTAACGGATTTACATATGGAGAGGGTGCAATGTATTCATAAGAGGATATTTAAAGTGGAACTTGTAAGACGGTGCTGTGTCTTGTTGAAATGTCCACGGTATCTGACCGAACTGTTTGTCACAGATATGCCAGTTTCACTGTATTCGGTCGCATTAAATTTGACGTCACGGTCCAAAAATACGAACGGAAAGCGACTACCGGCGGTTATGCTGGCCCAGTTATTACCAGCGGTGCTGCTTGATTTTTAGTGGCCGTCCGAAGGCGTACATTTTCGAAGTTGGAACTTGTGTTGCAATGACATGTTGAGCTCACGAGTCATTTTCCTTTCACTTAGATTTCGGTCAATTCTAGCCCTCACTTTTCGAACGATTGCTGCTTTCTTTAGGTTTTTAGGTGCTTTTTTTAGGTCTCTCACAAATCGACTACGAATTCCCTAAATCTGCATGGATGCTTTCACTTGGTTTTTCAACAAATATTGAATAATAGGTTTAAAAAAAAAATTTGGTTTTTAGTTCTACAAACTAAAGTGTTGTCTTATTTATAGGTTGAAGAATTTTTGGAAGGGCAGAAACTATTATTTCAACCCTTCTAAATAACAAGCCTAGTCATTCTCCAAAAGAGGAGTTGATAAAAAAAGCGAAATGGCAAACAATTTGTGTTGTATACGTCACCAAAAGTCACACCATCCATCCAACCAATGAATCATAATGCGATTCGTTTCACTTATCGCCATGAGATGGCAAAGTGTATGTGCTTCACAACTGCTGGAAAAATATCAAAATATGCTGCAACCCCGGATACAGAGAAAAGGACGACGACATTCCCTGTCAGTTTTGCGAAAGAAAAATAGTCGTCGACATGACATGTTGACTCTTGTCAAAATTATTTTCCAGAGATTAGAATGACTTTCAAGAACCAAAATATTGTTTTGTTAGGTAAAAAAAATTGAAATGTGTATTCTAGATTGACTTCACTGTAAACAAAATCTAAGTCTTGGAACAATGTTAAAAGGTTTCTTGGAGAAGATGCTTATTTTAGTAGAGCGATGATACTAAACTCAATTCAATATTGACAATGACGAAGATGCTAGCTGCATGCCGGTAACACACCACGATTGATAAACTAAACAGGAAAGGAAGAAGTGAAGAAAGAAAACAATGTTGGACGTTCATAGATTTTTGTCTTATGAATTCAATATAAAAAATAACTGCAAATGCTTCTTGTCAATTTCTTTCAAGTAATCTAAATATTAATTTATTGTTATTCTTATTTTTTACGGTTAGGTTGAGTGTCGTACAAGTTAAGACAGAGAAATGTCGGAAGACAAATTTAACCTTGGAACTGCATTTGAAAGACATTAAAGAAATGAGTTTTTGCACCAGATCGTGACTGGAGATAAAAAGTGGATTTGCTACGATAACCCCAAGAAGAAAAAAATACTATGCAGAACCTGGTGAACACGTTCAACAACAATCACGGTTCAAAAGTCTTGGTCTGCATATGGCGGGACCAGGCGGATGTAGTGTGCTATGGGCTGCTCAAACCACGCGAAACCATTGACGACAAACGTTATCGTCTGCAGCTAATGTCTTTGAGCCACGTATTGCGTGAAAAACAGTCAAAAACGACTGAAGAGGGAGACAAAGTGATTTGGCAACACGTGGTTGCAGCGGTAACAAACTATGGTCAAACAACCACGTGGTTTTAGCGGTTAAAAACTGCCTGGAAACACCGAAACACGTCTTACCCCACCCGCCGTATTCTCTAGACCTTGCTCCTTCTGGCTACTAGTATTTTCCGCGGATGCAAAACGGTGTGGGTGTCACCGGTTCGAGTATTTCAAAGAAATCGAAGAATAACTCTGACATGAGTGGATCGATGCCAGACTCGTTTTCGAAAACTACCGGACAAATGGGAAAACGTAATCGCTTTCGATGAACAATTTTAAATAAACAACATTTTATCGTGGTTTTTTTACACCTTTTTAAGAGCTTAAAACTACTTAACTTAAATACATTACGGGGCTATGTAGGATATATGTATTTGTAGTAACAAATGTGAACCGTGTATTGACCAAGCATCCATGAGAGTGTTTGCCAAAATTAATTTGACTTTTCATTGTTTCAGTGTTTGACAGCCTATACAGCCGTACTGTCGTTGAATCTTCTTCTCCAGACGCCATCAATGCAAACAGAACCAAAAATCGCGACCAGAACTTTTGTCTCGAAAGGCTTTTGGAAGGTTTGAAAATCGAGAATATTGGAGGAGTGTTTGTCGTCGATCGTCACGGGACTAATTTGATTCACATTTAATTAAGCAGAGGATCACCAGGTTCCTTCATGGATGTTGAAGTGTGGGAACCACATGCTAGCCACAAGGAGTTTCCCCAGGCGAACAAGCCTGATTCATGCAGGCTGTTATTCCCGATGGCGCCAGCAAAGATGTCCTCTTTTTCCAGTTGAGCGTTGAAAAATTCCAGAACGATTTTGGTGTCGTAGTTGAGGCATCGAGTGTATGTTCTCTCTAGGAGATCACAGAAGTCATCCTTACTGCTGGCATTCTCCACCCCTGTCGGGGCGGTTGCGCAAATCAGGCTGATGTTTCCGCTGAGGCTGATTTGACCTTGATGCGGATTGTCATGAGGCGTTCGCTTACGTAGTTTTAGACTTTTTGTATAAATCTGCCTCAAGCAACGAATTCGAATAAATCCTGCGTTCTCTTCCTGTAGCAGTCACTATAGTAGATGTCACAGTTCTCCATCTTCTAACCGCCCCGGTAGGGGTGAAGAATTTCGGAATATCCGCAAGTTTTTTCGCTACACGTAGTATGTTAAAGTACGTTGTCCGTTAATAGATTCCTAGGATTGTCAACATTGGATCCATATGTACCCGAGGCATGTAATTGTCTCTGAACTTTACGTGGTGAGGGAGTTAACCTCACGCACAACCCACAGACTGTTAAACCAACCCCATTATTTAGCCCTCGGGAGGGGGTTTCACTGCGTACATTGATACTCATACATTGATTCAATCTAAGCATCATAGCGATTTTTTTGATTGAGGGGATATTTTTGAAATAGTTTGGGACCCTCAAGTTATGATTTCATCGGCTTTACACCGCAGAATGTTTCAGTTTAGAACTTTTTTCCGGACTCTTCTTCGAAACTTTCTATAAGTCGTTATAACTCATTTTTTCAACTCCTTTCTTCCAAGTTCAAAATAAGTACAGACTCAATTCATCCAATTTTGAATTGATCGTATGTAGAGCTTCTATTTGACAAATTTACCCTTGGCCAGAGTTACACAATTAAGTAGTGCCTTTTACGAAAAGGGGTGTTCAATTAAAAATCATTTTTTTTAGTCAGACCTGTCAATTGTGTATAAACTTCCAAAATAGGTAGAATTTCCGAATTGAGTCCAGAACGGAAGCTGACCATTTTCAGACTTATCAACACGCCGTTAAAAAGCCGGCGTAGTGATGTCAATTGGCCGTCACGATTATTTAATTTTTTATCGTTAGAATTTATCTCAGCCAAAGGATTGATTAACGACAAATTAACGACTTTGACCACATCCGTCTGATGCGGGGACACAAGCAATCCAATTGCACCGTCCATACAAAGTCTACTTTCCCTATTTTCAGGGAATGTACTCCGATTTTTCCGGACGGCCTTAAGACGATTAAGGGATCTAGAGCTGGCGCCAAAAGCGACAACATTAGACAACATCACACCTCTTTAGGTAAATTCGCGTCGATCTTCTAGGAGAACAAATTTGCGATCCTAATGGCCATGAACTATGTTGTGAAAAATTGTTGAAAGGGGTTTGCTTGCGTCTGTAGCGACACTAACTAACCACTTCTAGGATAGTACACGAATGCAAGTCTACCTTGAATTTGGTGGGCAGACTAAATTCGCTAAGACTGGTCCCTGGACACCACGGAACCACGGCCAAGCGGCTTCTCTGTTATCTCCAGAGAGGAAAAAACTGCAGACGACTTGTTGGTGTTCAAACGGTACACATCACCTTCGTTACACAATTTAGTATGCTTGGGCTTAATGATGAAACCCTATGTCACGCCTGTAGAGGAGATGCATACATGGCAGAGTACTACCTCTGTTAATGTCCCACCTTAGTTCGGATTAGGTGGCGGCTTTTTGGTGCTGATGTGGTGCGAGCTGCGATTCTAGTGTTTTTATCACAGAAGCGTTTGCTGGTTCTCCTCCCAATGGCCAAGAAATTACATTAAGAGTAGGTTACTTTTTTTAGTTTTCAACGCGTTTTGTTTCAATTTGTTTAATTTTTTTGTAGTTGCTAGAAAATAAACATTAATTGCAAAAAATGGTTAAACTTGATTATTAATCTAATCTGTTGATTTTAATTCTATTTTACGGAATGTTAACAAGTTCTCTAAGCTAACCAGGATTACAATATTTATTTTTCCTTTTGCCTTTCGACTTCATTCATGTTTGTGTTTGTTTCTCTTAAATCCATTGTAAATTCTAATTTTCACCCAAGAAAACTCTTAAACTTGGGACAAGCTGTAGGTAAGTGCCTGGTAGTACAATGTACCAGTTTTGGACTTTGAGCGCTTTAGAGCAGTGCTCCCAAACCTTCAACAAAGAAAACGGCATTAAACCTCAAACATGTCTCAGAGTCATTTAAAATATAGCCCTTTAGATGGAGCATAGATCCTTCTGACTTAATAAAAAATATTAGGATTTGTTTCGTTTTTCTTGCGAGGGTAGGTGAAAATCTTCAAAAGATACTTTGGGGACCGTTCCCATAAAGCGAAAGGGATTTTACACAGTAAAAACACCTCCCTTCAAAAAAAATCTATTTCCACTACAACTAAGTCTTACACTTATCCAGCAGGTTTACTTTCTTTGTTTAGGCGCATTTGGCAAAAAATTCTCCATTGAGAGTTTTTGCTATCACCGCAGCTAAGCGTGGGTTGAATTCACCGTGCTAGGTCAAGGGGTTTGGTCCTTTGCAGACGGCGGAAAGCGTTGCTTTCGTCGAGAATTGGAAGGACAGCAAAGTTTATGTGCTCTTCCAGACGACGCTTATGCTTACGAGCAAAATTCGTAATTTCATCTTGGACTGATGGAATTCCAATATCTCTGTGGATGTCGCTGTTTCGTATATACTAGGTTGCGTTGGCGATGGCCCTAAGCAGTTTATTTTGAAATGCTTGTAGTATGTTTCTATTACTTTCTTTGGTGCAACCCCATAGTTGTATACCATACGTACAGACGAGTTTTAGCACTTGCCTGTATATAAGCAATTTGTTGTCAATACTTAGCCTGAAATATTTTCCAATTAGGCAGTTCATGTCTTTGTATATTAATTGGAGCTCTTCACGTTTCTTTTTGACATGCTCCTTCCACTTGAGCTTTACATCGAGAGTCATTCCGAGATATTTCGCTTCATTACCGAAGGGTATTTGAACAATATTTATAAAAACTGGCAAGTTATTCACGTTCTTATACGTAAAATTGATATGAACGAATTTAGCTTCGTTAAGCTCGATTGAGTGTTCTGAGTGTTCGTCCATCCGTGTATCCGGTCTAGAGCAGATTATTATTTTCTGGTTGATTCTTCGATCGTTTTCTCAGTTACTAAAATGGCGGCGTCGTCAGCAAATGTGCCTAGCACGGTGCCTACGACCTGTATATCGCTGCTACACAGTAAGTAAAGGAGGGGACTAGGTACACTTTTTTGAGGTACTCCACCTTGTATAGGCTTAAATCGGAAATATTCTTTCCCATATTTCACACGGAAGATTCTATCAGTTAGATAATTCGATAAAATTGTGTAAAGTCTTCTCGGAAGGAACTGTCGAAGCTTGTGTTTCAAACCTTCGTGCCAAACCTTGTCAAAGGCTTGCGAGACATCGAGATATACAGCTGAGCAGACTTGCTTTTGTTTAAATGATTTTGCTATAACATTAGTTTTTTTTTTTGCAATTTTTGCAATTTTTGTTTATTTTAATTCTGTTTCTTTCCTTACGGGCTAGACAAAATTATTTAAAGCTAGCTTAACTTAGTGAACAATGTTCTTAGCCTAACTTACTGACCCTATGCGGGTTCTCTAAGCTAATCTAATCTGAACTTTAATATGCCTTTCGGCGTCCGATTTTTTTTGATTTAAATCTTAAAATAAACTAACATTATGTTATATTAAAGACCGAGAAAACTTAAAAAAAAACAACTTGGCTATATGATCTCTTTTTTTTTTTGTCTAAAACTAACTTAATCTACCCTAAATATAACTTAGCCTAACATAAGAGTATATATGAATCTAAATCTATCTAAACTATGTCCGTAGCACAATACGAACGCGTGCACCAGGGCGTATATGTTATGTATATGCTTGACATATAGTGACATTACGCGCCACAGTGTATTAGACTATCAGACATTAGCTAAATTATAAGAAAAGTAAGTGTACAGATATTTATTTCACCCACTGTTGTTCAAAGACACATATGAGTTAAGATCACTAATATAAAAACAAAAAATGAATCATGTCTCAAAAAATATATAATACTTATCCATTATCGACAATATACGCCAAAAATGCCGTTTAGTCTTGAAACAAGCGCCAGCCAAACCTGCTTATTTGTGGGTAAAATAAACCATCAGAAAACAATAAACACAATTTTATATTCAATTAGCTAAAACGGAGGTAAATGGCAAAATACCAAAAATATTTCATTCTCCTACTGAGCTCGACGTGACATTGCGTTTCGACATCGGTTGATACGCTATTGTAAATGTCAAGGTAACCTTACGCAACGGTTTTGCAAAGCCGCTGCGAAAACGTCTCAACGTCGCCTTCTGGTCAAACTGCGTAAAGTGTTCCTAAAAATCTGTGCACTAGGTAAAACGAACTAAGTCCCAGCGAACACCGGTTTCGATTGCACAAATATTTCACTTGAGCAACCAAGAAACATCTTCAAAGCGCATACCTGCTCCAAGTACATGGCTTCGCCCTACCACCGAATATTCATCAACGTCAGCATTTTCACGCAATGAGATACAGATAATTGAGTCACATCCAAAATCCAAGCTCGGTCAGTAAACAATTTGCCTGTTTCTATCCGGGGAACCAGTCGTCTGACAGAAAACAAGTTAATTCACAATGAAGCTTGCCACCTACAACATTTTCCCAACAAATCTGTGTCTTGCAAATCAAGTTTCGTGTATTGTCGTCTTAAAACCAGAAATAGCCACACGACAGAAAGAGAGAGAGGGCCACGCTAAGAGAGTCGGCTAACCAGTAAATCGCGGAGAACACACAGCACAGAGAGTGTTAGGCTTGCATTATGAAAACTGGAAAGACACCAATGTGGCGTGGCTGAGACAACAGCCCAACTTCTCAGACACATTTTACGTGCTTGCCACTCTCCCATAAAAGATATTTAACAAAGAAACAACCTTCGAGGTCTCCTAGTCGATTGTTTGCAACTGCACAGTGTACACTCGCCGAAGACAAAGTGCAGTCCAGTCCGTTTAAACTATTTCATTTTTTTGATTCACGTTCTCTAGAGGTTAGGACAATGGCTACGTTAAGGATTTTCGTTCTGTTTCTAGTTATAGGTGAGTTATTTGGATACAGTTGGAATTTTAAAGGCATCTTTTCGTTTACTGCAATTTGCATGAGTTTCGGTTAGTTGCTTTCGAAAATGTCGTCGGGCGTCTGGTGAGATTCGAAACAAGTTTTGAAACGTGTGTGGTATAGTGCGGCACGGTTGCGGAACACCTCTCGTCAAGTGTGAGCGTGGTATTATGAAATGACCTTAAAAGTGAAAGTGTTTACTGTGGATAAGTGTTTTGCTTATCCCACTGGAACCGGTTTTGTGCATTATTGCTTGACGTTGTCGATGGTGCCGCGTATTGACAGATTCCATTGATCGTGGTTCGAAATGCAAAAATGAAATCTCACAGCTCAATCATAGAGCACCATCATGGAGCGATGGAGGATGAACTCATTTCGCATGTAAATTTAACTTGTTATGCACATATCCACAACCCATGTATCTGATTCGAATCAGCTTATACACGTTAACGGTGCATTGTAAACCGATAATTTCTTGCAATGTCAATGCAAGAACTGCTATGGAATGTTACAAATGACGACGTTAAGTGGTGGTGGTGGCAGCGGCGGTGGTGGCAGATTTCAGTCGACCGGATTTTATGGTTTTCGTTGCCTATGCAAATTCTATATGCCGTCGTGGATAATTAGTTCAAGGCCGAGTAATTAATTATGTTGTTAGTCTGGTTTGGTCAGTTTGGATATCAGCACGTTCTAGGAAAATCGAACAGTTTCCGTAAACGTTAGAAGGAACTTATAAACCTACTTTATCGATGGATCGAAAATACATATTCGAAATAGAAAGCATATATATTGCTTTTATTTCGACTTTCCTTAACAACTGACCAATAAGTGGTTTTACTTCCACATACAAACGTTTTCCAACTGTATGTACGTATATTCAGATACATCATACATCGTAGGATATAAATCTGTTCAATTGAAGAGCACTTCTTTGTATTCTCCTGAGGCGAGTACTTCGGTATTCTGTGAAGCTCAGAATAGCTCATTTCGCTGTGTACCATTAAGCGAACAAGCATCTGTCTCTCTAAGTTGTCTACTTTGGTAACTTTTGCGAATCACTCCTTCAGTCGCTTCTTGAAGCAATTGAATAAATTATTGTGCGTCATATATGGATGGTGTTGTCTGACAAATGCTAATGACTGAATCACAATCGCACTTAAGCTTAGCATGGAGTCCATCATTTCACGATGAATTTTTGCATAGAAAGTTTATAAAAAAATTATATTAAAGGCGTTGAACCTCTCGATAACAAAACAGCAAATTAATTCTCCATGTTACCAAAGTGCTCAAATGTTGTATTGTTATGTCGCCATTAAATGTCTAGGTCTATTTAGGACCTACGAGATTAAAGGCGTTGAACCTCTCATTGCCAACGGGGTGAGTGATAGTAGAAAAAATGCAATGGCTCCTTGTCAATTGTAGCACAATCACATAAAGGATGATCTCAAAGAAATGAAAACTTAGAAAAAATGCAAATTTTTGAGAATAAAAGTACAAATATGAACATTTTTTCTTATGCCAAATGTTGCGCCTCTAATAACTGAATTTTTATATTGTATAAAATCTCCAGAAATGTTCTTCATCTTAGAGGATTCTCTACAAATCCTACAGCCCAGAGTTGTTAAGCTCTGCCAACATTGATCCGGCAGCGATCTACAAATCCACGAATAAAAAATATATCTGCTGTGCGTTTGTGAAAGCGTGTGCATGGGTGTGTAACCGAAGGAGTGCCTTAAGAAACTAGTACTCTTCCCGATTTATGTAAGGCATTTGAAGAATGATAAATATAAAAGATAAATCCCGCTTTTAAAAATATATCACTACAGGCTGAAATATAAATGTTTATAATCCTGCAAAAACAAAAACAGAATGCATTAAATTGTATTTACAATGCAGATGAAGTCGACTAAGGGCGACTAGACAGGATTCTATGTGAATAATATAAAAAGCAATTGCGTTTTTCGTTTCATTTTTCGATTTCAGAAGTTAAGCTTAATTAAACAGAAAAAGAAATACATTTTTGATGAATATTGTAGTCACTCATAAAGTTAGACCCTTTGCCATTTAATGCTACAACAACATTTTTAAAATAGTCACCTACGAAATAAGTACAGAATATGATTTCTTTGAGGCTTGCTGCACCTTTGTTCTTACAGCTCTCGGATTAAGCATAGTTGTATTCACATGAAGCGATCTTTCGCGTACCCTACAGATGACCTTGATGGGAAATTGAAAATTACGACATCACCAAACTTCTTCCGCAATAAAGTCATACTTGCTTGTTGTCTTTTCTAGTTGGAATTATATATCGTCGAAGTCATAATCTTTAATCGCCGGCGACAAAAAATGATTATTATTGGACTATAACGCCCATTAGCATCTTCGAAAAACGGCACCTTCCGACTATAGAGTACACCAAACAGTCACATTGTCTGGATGCAACAGAACCTCTTCGACCACTAGGGACGTTTTTGAAGCGAATGAGAAATATACCTCATCATTGAAGATACAATTCCAAATACAATACGTCATTGTGAAGTGAAAGACAATTGCTGCGAATCGATAAACTTAAACCATCAGCAACACTTGCATTCACAGTAGCAATATTTTCGACGGACAGCAATTGCCCATAACGGTTACGACATCAGTAAGGCTTCCATTCACCTCAAATTTTTTCCTAATTTTACTCATTGTTTACAAAGTCTGTTGATCACTTTTGGAGTAATTTTTAAACATTTTACCGTAGCGATCCATTTTAGTAAATGGCAAACTTTTTATTTTATTTAAATCTCCTATCTCTATCATACTACCTTGCAGTAGGCTCTTGCGCAACATTCTTTGAACATTCGTACTCTAGTAAGTAAGTCCCGACTTTACTTCTCTCTCCTTCTCCAAAGAAACATGAAATGTCTTAGCCATTTCTTACTCAAACGAAAATGCGGCTTTTAGTCATCATTCGTTTCCATTGTGTCACGGAATACGAGCATTACTACTACGAATAAGCTCGATTGACAATTTTCCTTTTCTAGTTGCTCTGAATTCTATAGCTTTTTAACTCTAATAATTGCGAGTGCAAGTAAATGTTTCGAGTTTCATATTTTTAAGAATTTGGTACACCACATTGATAAAAAAGTTGGCAAGTGATCGCGAAAACCTTAAGTCGCTTGAGTATTTTAATACGTATCTTTCGCAAAAACTTGGCACCTTAAATTAATCACGTAAGCCGTTGAATAACCCATGCGCTGAGCCGATACGTATGCTTTTTGAGTTATTTTCCTTCTTTATCAGTTCCCTCTACCACATACATCATCTTAAATATTACCCCGCCCAGTATTTCATAATATTTTGAAGAAGTTTATTATATATACATTCCTACATGTAAATAAATTCATGATCCAACCAAATTTGCATTACGGTTGAATAATTTCTGATTTGTGACAAAAGAGTATTTTATTTCTCATACAAAAGCAAATAGAAATTTGTTGAAATCCACACATCAAAGGAAACAGTTCCGGTTTGATAGGATGAAATTGCATTTTAGTAGCTTTTGTAACCGCAGACAAAACAATACCAATTGAAATTAATGGGGATTATTAATTGTATATCTTATTTTGACTTAACTTTGTACTTTTTTAAAATGTATAAACACAAAGTTACAGAGTCGAACAAAAAAAGTTAATAATTAAGGAAAATAAACAAACCACTACAAATTGCCTACTATTATGAAGGAGGAAATTATATTATATTTGTATGTGCATTATGACAACTTCCTCCTTAACTAGCGCTACAGTCTGGAATGGATTTGGGTTTAACCAACATGCCTCTCCGCACTTGAGCACTACAATGGAATGCTTAGCGGAGATCCTTCTCCACATTCATACGCCATCTCAACCTAGGGCGTCCCCTGTGGTATTGCCCCAATAGCTCGGTTTCAAAAAGTTTTCGGGACGTATCGGTGGTGTCCATACGCTCTACATGACCAAGCTTGATCAAACCCATGCCCCTGTACAGCCTTTAAATTTCGTGGTTAAATCTTCACCTCCAGATGCCATCAATGCAAACAGGAACAAAAATCGTACACTGAACGCATCCGGTTTCAGTAACTGCGACTGGCATAATCAAGCTGCTATAAAAACCCAGTTTAGTCCTGCGAGAGAGGGCTCTATTACTCAATTACCTCTTGACCGTAAGAAGGCAGCGACTGTGTAGTGATTCTGCGTTTGATTTTGGTACTGATATTGTTGTCCCTATTTACTGAAGAGCGGAAATAGACGAAATCCTTGACTACCTCGAAGTTTCTGCTTCTAAGACCTCGATGTTATGTGTCCGTGTTTAATAACAGCATATACTTCGTCTGGCCCTCATTTATAGCCAAATCCTTTTTAGCTGCTTCCGCTGCAATGCCTGAAAACACCTCATTACGAGTACATCAATATCGTCGGCGTAAGCTAGCAGTTGAACAGAATTTTGGAAGGTCGTGCCTCTGCTGTTGACTTATGAGTTACACACGATGGTGTTAAAAAGTTACATGACGGCAGGTTGTTTGTTACCGATCTTGATGTGAATGTGATGGCCGTCATAATTCAAATCTAATAGGATTGCCATAAGAACCCAAGAGTGTTTCCTTGGGTCATAAGAACCCAAGAGTGATTCCAAAATTTTTCTGCTCGCACCTATGTCCAGACCTTCTGCTGCTCAATATAAGTGTTCCCTAGATCAGCCCTGAACAATTCATGCAATGTGGTGAGAACCAACGTATCTCTTATAAACTTCATCTCCTCAGTGGACTATGGACATCCATCAACGAATTCTGGTAAATTGACATACGGAATAAAGTCGTTAATATCAAATTTTGATCAGTTGGTCCAGGTTTTAGCACGTGAAATACTTCCACACCACCGATTCATCTCAAATAATTAATTTTCTTGCCTTCCAGCTAAAGTAACAGACACGCTAGCTAGTTTTCATGGCAGTCGTATAAAGTCGCACTTAAGCTTCCGTATATCTACTTTTGATTTTTGGTCAGCGCCTTTTAAGGAACTGAAGTCCCTACAAGTTAACAACGCACTGTCTTTAGAGGTGTTTATGTAGCCGACATAAATTTAAAGTTGACTAACAACATGTTTTACTTTCGCTTAAAACAAAGTGTCCATAGTGGCAAAAGCCATTATTAAATGTTTAAAATGATGTTGAGAGGTAAATATGAATTGTACCGCAGACTATTCTTTTGAGTGAAAAAATGAGGTCATGCAAAAGGTTACTTTCAAATTTATAGCAAAAAAGTGGTAAGACTTTATTAGCAGTTGCTCGATTGAAAATAAAAAATAAACTGAAAAATGGAAAGACTTATGAATCTGTCTGCCCAAGATGAGCTTAAACTTGATTGAATATAATGCTTTAAGGAAGAATGACTTCAAGTACCAAAGCAGTAAGAAAATAAGAGTCAGGCAAGCAAGTAAGTCGATGTAGAGTCAATCGAACACTCTGGCCGATTGCCTTCACGTTCATCAAAAGTATGCAAACGAGTGTCAGGTTTAAATTATTGGGTCTGATAAGAACAAAATCAAGTAGTGTTGCACTTAGGGAAGATCGTGAGCTTGGAAAAGACAAAGTGGATCGTTGAACAACAAACAGTGAGGCACAAAGTGTGCAAAAACACCCAACTGGGCGTGTGCAGTTAATCTTAGACCTATAAGCAGCCTAATACCTAACTCGCAACAAACTGCTCTATGTGGGACAATCCGGCATTCGAGCAAGCCAATGGTCAACATCTGTGCTGTCGTGGAATCAAACCGTCGACGGAAGCACTGACCAAGATTGGTTCGGGCCCTATGAATGCCTCTTTTGAAAATTGCCGAGCAAGTTCATCATAAATCCCATTTCCCATTATCCCATGGATTTCCGACACCAAGACCAATCTTAGCGAATTAAAGATTTGCATTCCTGTACTATCTTAAAACTGGTTAGGGGGTTGAGTAATGTCTTAAGCACAAATTGGCCGTCCCTACAGACGCAGATACTTCGCTCCTTTCACCTATTCCGCATAATATAGTTCGTGGCCATTAGGATCGCAAAACTTTCCGCCTAGAATATCGACGCCAAGTTACCTAAAGAGGTGTAAGGTCTAACTTTGTCATTTTCCATTAAGGACCCAGCTAAAGATCCAAGTATGTTGCCTTCCTGCCTGAGTTTCTGGGCAGAGTCAGGCCTGGACAAAGGAGAAAGTCGACTTTGCATGAATGATGATTTTGAATCACTTTAGACCAGTTGGGCCAAACAATAGCGTAATTTAACACAATTGATTAAATTAGAGTCGCGTTATCCAATTACTTATTTCCACTTTCTCTTTAGATTTCTTCATTAACATGCTGTTGTGATATTTGCAAAAGCAACAAAGCAAAGTCCGATGAACTTAACATCTGTTTTACTTATCAATTCAGGATCATATCCGACAGAAAAAAAAATCGCAAGTGAAAACATAACCTTGAAATCTCTAACGTCACATGTCTCCAATGTCTCTCGTTTACGTAAATTTTCGGGCACAAAGATCAACAAAGGCGCACCTTCTCAGTTCCGGACAAATCTTGTTGGTCGCATATGTACACAAGAGTTATTTCAAATCGCATTCCTGCGGATATATGCGGAAGTTAGGGATCAACTCGATTTCCTACCGCGCGATAAATGGACTATACACATTTCCAATTCCACATTGTTACAAATTTCACACCCAACGTACTGTAGACATGCCCCCGGGTGAAGGAAATTCTTTCCGGAAAGATCAAAAACCGACAAGGTGGGATTGTGTGTCAATTTGGGATACTCAACATTCATATTTATTCACGCCCCTGCCATAGTGGAATGATTGTTATGGTCTCGTGTCCAAAGGGGATATTATACGTATGCATGTAAAATACACGACGTAGCCGCAACACAGTGAACAGAAATTGTGCCAAGTGTCTCAAAATATGTAACTTCTTTGTTTTTTTGGCATAATTGCATTGATTTTCTTAATTTTGTTTGAAACAAACATTTTAAAGATTCAGTTTCTTTTTGTTGGTTAAAATTAATTTCAATTTACATCCCCATTTTATGCTGTTCCAAAAAACTCCCTGAATGCTCCATGTTTCTTTGAAATCTTCACTACGAAAGTGACTTATTCGTAAAATTCGAAAATGCTGAATAATTCACAGTTTCACTTTGAAGAAGATAGCCTGTCTCAATGTAAAGCCAAGCCGTAATTGCAAAATCGCCAAATTTCATGTGTCTTATTGGAACCCAAAATAATAAAATTTACACATAACCCGTCTAATTAATGCCCATACCATTAAACTATTTTTTAATATAAAGAGTCTTGGGGTACTTTAAACATTTATTCTCGCCCTGAATTCAAAAACAAAGAATGCATGCCTTGGTGAGAAATAAGAACAAACACTATTTTGATGAAACAATACAAAATATATTTTAATCCTCAACCGTCGTACCTTAGACAAGAATAGCTTCAGAAACTGATCACTTAGTGCGTTCAATCGAAATGATAATCAAAATACAAATAAACAAAATATACCAAGTGTATTTTCTTTGCAAAGTTTATTGACATCATCGCAGCGGCTTCTTCTAATGGCAGTCTTTAGAAATGTAAAATTTTATTTGACTCTGGCGCATATAGAAAATAAAAAAGAACTTTGGTAGCATAGTAGTCAGTTGAAAATCGTGTTATATTCGTCAGGACCAAAGTCGATGCAGGTTATGCAGGTACTGAACACAACAACAGGCTCAGTTAATCTTTGTAAGGGTGTTGGTCGGAGTTATAACGCAAAACTTGATAGATCGTTGGCAATCGACAATACATCCGTGGTCGCCGTGGCGTAGTGGCTAAGTGCGTCGACTCACACGCAGAATGTCTAGGTTCGATTCCCGAACGGAACACCTTGCGCTTTTTCATGACACCACCTCTTTCTGACACCACTCAAAGGGTATCAATTGTCTATGAAAAGCTTCTCAAATCTCGCCGCCGTTCGGAGTCGGAAAAAACTGTAATTCCCCTACTCGTGAGAGAACAGTAGCATGTATAACACGAGTATTTGTTATATAAGCTAGGCTCTGGTCCCTTGTGGGCTGTAGTGTCACTCAATTATAATACAATACATCCATGATCATCATCATTATTATTTCCATTTCTCTTAAATGAACTACGAAGGCAATGCACGCACAAAAGTACCCCAGGCCCCTTGATTTTCTACCATCGACTCTTATTTGTCAAAAAAAGTCCCAAGCGCAACTAGGCGAGTTTATGCACTTTATCCAACGACCTCCCCATGGGTCTGCCGAGCGTGATGATCTTTACTACACGGCCAGTTGATCGAAGTAAAGGCTTGGTGCCGCAACTTCCACAACGGAGAAATCTCATCTCGATAGCTTTTATGAACGATATTATTCTTTCAATCTTTACCCATGTTGCATGGCCTATGCTAAAATTTAAACAAACAGTAAGCTAAAAACCGATAACTTCGCCAAGCTCAGCATTCCCTATGAATGATATTTTGAGCTGATTCGAAATTTTTTAGTTTGGAAAGTCCTACAAGTGTGTTGTGGCTCAGTGTTCCCATCACTCGTGAAAATAAACATCAAGATACCTAGACTTTTTCACTTGTTCCAACCGAACCCCACTTACATGTAGAAAGATAACGTCTTATTCTCAAATCTGCCAATGTAAAATATTTCCCGCATCAGCTGCTCTGTAGTATCTGGTCCAAATATATAATGAAAAGGAGAGGTGACAAGATACACCCTTACGGAAGCAAAACGATCGTTTCATCCATGAGAATTTGGCAAAGCAAACTTTATAAGCGACAATCAATTTGACAGATGTCACTTGACACAGTGTGTCCTCTATTAACCATCAAAGTTCGAGCCTCTATTGAAAGGCCTGATTTTAGGGAAATAAGTAACATCGTAAGCGAATCGTTATCGAACGCATCCAAAATAGATCCAAGAACCCGGAAAAAATGCATTTTATTGACCTTTCCGATTCAGGCTTAATCTATTGAGGTTGTTACATTTTTATTTATTCTTAACCAAAGAAAAAAAGAAATCTAAAAAAATCGTCGTGTACATAAAGCCTTTACCATCGATGATTAAAACTACTACAAAAACCAACAAAAACTGTGCCCTTATAAATAAACTGCAAATATCACACTATTGAAGTCCTACTTGTTTCCACAAATGCCGCACCAGTTTTTACAATTCACCAAAACCGTATTGCTAAGCTTCTGCAGTACCAACTGGACACAACGTACTCCCAAAAACCCATGAAACATTTATCATTTGAAGGTCCCACTCTCGTTGTGTATCTGCAAATTATTTTTTAAGCTGTTATCCTCCGAGAATATTAACACAACGTCACCTCGTTGCGCTTAAATACCCCCACTAATAACACATCAGTCCTCCACTTCTATTAACTATCACTTTCAGTTATCTCCCATTTCACTGAACGCAGATTCAGCCACACATGTCTGGAGCTGCAGTAATTGGCTTAATTTGTTGCTACACAATAAACTTCATGACTCTATCCAGACGTGATCCCTAGCATGATACCCACCGAGCGCAACACAAAACCACCAGCATGCTCTTGCTCTCAACTCATTAAACTTCGCTTAGTTTTCTGGGAATCAGAGTGCGGGTGTTCAAGTGTCATAATTAATCCCAACGCAGTAATTTCACTTTAAACAGCTCCGGTAATATTCTGCACACTTCCTTGTGTAATAAATTTCAACGGTATTAGCCCCCAGGAGGAACCCCAATTGGTTTATCATACGTACGCTTGTGACAGTCTGAACGCCAGGGACAATAATGATCCGTTAATGAAGTGCTCCTTTCCTCTACGAGCTTCAAGAGGTATATAAATGTAGCCGAGGGATATCCACGCCGAACATCACCTGGGGATTAATTATTTTAAGTGTCATCGAGATGAGAACATCATACCCGTACTCGGATCCCACACCCAGACACGCCCACACATCACCCAATGTGGTGTTTTCAGCATAAAGACACGACAAGAATGAATTAAAAACACTGCACACCTAAGTAGTATTTTTTAGTCCCTTCACGAGTGAAATATTCGCAAATTGAAAAACGCTCTCCATTAAAAATAAATACAATGAACCCTGTGCGTTGTCGATATTGCGGAATTATTGCCACGGCCGTTCTATGCTCGAAACAAATACAAGAAAAAAAAATGAACAAAAATGTCGCATCCACAACTCCAACTCCATTGGATTGTTTGGACGACGGAGTGGCAGCCCGATCACATGGCGGACAGTTGAAGTGCCGCAAGGTGGGCAGCTTTTTGCGTTTTGTTTGCGGGTGGCATACATTTAAAAATATGCACGCTGACCAGAAGTCACAAACACACAACCGCCTGTCAATTGGTATGCATCAATGGACCCGTCGACTGACAGTTAGTGCCGAGAGTAATTAACGCCCTGCACACATAATCGCGTATACGGCTGGAACGTGAGTATGCACATCGGAATGGAGTTAACCATTGCATGTCCAAGTTAAAACTGAAGGAAGCGAATTTACGGGATTGTTGTTGACTGGTGATACTAGTTGAGTAATTGCCTGTTTCGGGTTTTGATCACGGATGAGGTGGCTCGTGATAAATCATCGGCTACTTATGGGCAATTGAACAGTGGTCAGACAGGCGAGCGTTGGATGGAAAAATTTAAGGTTAACTGGTTGAATGGATTTAAATGGGGTTGAACGAGTGCTGCTGAATATGCAGGTGATTTAATTCCTTTTCCTCCTTCCTCATAACCATACGGACTCGAGGATGCATACTACAACAGCTAACATACACATATACGTACTTGTGAATTGAATTTGAATTGTAGACAAGATTTGTATCTGTTTAACCGTTGGGGTGTGTTTTCGAATAGTACATTCTGTCACCTGTTATGGGACAAAGGACTTACTGAAAGCATGAAACACCGGCAGCTGCACACAACGTATGTAAAACATCGGACACTCGAAGAACGACAGTCCTTCCTCCTCAGTCTAAGCAGAAGGAAGTTGGATAAACTAGTAGGTGTCCGGGCAGGACATTGAACAATGGAAAAACACACCGTAGGGCTATCTTTGGATGGTGAAGTAGATCAAATTCTCTGACAATTCTGCAACTGTCCTGCAGTGACTTCCATAAGGAAACGAGTCCTGGAAATTCCGGAAGTTTATCTTGTAATCTAAGTGGTTTCAGGAGTGACGATTCCATGGAAACACAATGGACCCTCTGGGACTAAGTGAAAATCTATTGGACAAGATAGACAGTAACCACAGCAATCTTCCTATTTGCTGTCGGTGGCGAGACGGAATCAAGGAAAGAGAGTGAAATGAAACTAAAAGCTTGCAGCTTTTGCATCCCTACTAATTGTTCATGACGATACTTCGCCGACAGTTCAAGCAGATAGATACATTGAAGGGTGCGATTTTATTTGACAAACACCTTAAAACACGTGATAGCCATGTTTCCTTTTTGGGTGCTTCAAGCTAGTGATTATCTTTTCAAACATAAAAACCGTCCTTAAGGAACTGTAACACTTTTTTTTTACAAAAAAAAAACATTCGAAAAACTGTCAAAATTTCGAACGAATTTAGAAGCAGAATTTAGAAAAATTCAAAAACGGAAAAAAATCACCAGTCCGTAATTTGATTCTTCTTTTTGAAAGAGAAATGGCGAAGCAATCTCTAGTGTCCTTGATCACTTGGTCTCAATACCGTGTGTTAGGTCTTCCTCTCCTTCTCGAACCTGAATCCTGGGATTCAAAGAATCTCTTAGCTGGAGCGTTCTTGTCTATTTTCTCGATGTGGCCGAGCCACCGCAGTCGTTGATTTCTTGCCTTCCGAAGTACATCCACGTGTTGGGACAGCATAGTCACGGCTATGTCTTCTTCTCCATTCACCTTCCTCGCAGGACAAGAGAGTTGACGCAAAAGTTTTCTTTCGAAGGTACCCAGAATCTGCTCTTGCTTATTGTGTAGCACTCGGCATCATATAGGAGTACGGGTAGGATAAGCGTCTTGTAGAGCATGATTTTAGTCCTTCGGGGTCGTGCACAAAATATCGTGCATGAGAAAGCTGTCTGCTCAAGGGGCGCCGCATTTGTTCATCCGAAACAGGAAGCGTAAAGCTGTATAAGTGGTATCCCCAAACGCCTCTGCATTGTTTCATGGCCTTAGATAAAACATAGATTCACATGAACCATCGAAAAAGTTGACCAAACGCAGCAAATGTGCTTCGTAGAAAGCGAACATTCTCCCATCTAGGGGATAGATGATTGACTCCTTTTTCTGGAATTTACAATGTATGATCTACTTCGACTTCGTGAGATTCATATAGAACTACAAAAGGACCAAAGGTCTGCATTCTATGGATTAAGCCTCGTCTGACGAAGGAAAAGAGCTCTTGATCTTATTTTCCGCCGACAGCACAACCGAATTGATCGAATTCCACCACGAGTTGCTGCTCCATCTACAGTATTCTATTCTGCACTCCCCGAACAGAAATTTGATTTTTATGAAGGCCTAAAAGACCTAAAAAATAACTTTTTCGACGAATTAAGAAGTTGGAGCCCGGTTGGGTCAAGTCTCTCGATCTATAAAATTCGCCATGTTTAAGATTTTTTTATACACGTTTATTACATTATTTTGGACTTCGCAATTTTGGCAGCTTCATTTCATGCGTTGGCAGCACTTGTCTTTGTTGATATTTTTGACACTTTCGTCACATGACATTTTAGTGTCTGTATATTTTTCGACCGTTTATCATACTCTTATTTTCGCTTGGAATAGTTTAACACTAAGTTTAATTTTATACACGAAATTCTTGGTCATTTCTTTTGCAATTTACTGATATGAAATGTTTAGTTACAGTGTTTTTTTTTACTTACACAAGACATCACGAGATCATGCAAACATTCTTTATTGATTCGTCCAATCTAACGTACAAGTTTGGACTAAATTAATTGTACCGTTTCGTGTGGACTAGCTTTCTGTCACCTGATGTTACAGTGTGACGTGTCTGTTGTTTGCTCTTTTTCTCTGTAAAGGGTGCTAGTGTAAGTGTTAGTGTGCTTTTTTCAATTCTAATAACTCTTCTTTTATGGGACAAAGACATTTGTTGTAAAAATAATAATTGAGTGGGACTACAGGCCACAAGTGCCTAGCTTCTTCGCCAACTACACGTGTTTTGCGTGCTATTATTTTCTAACTTAGAGGTTTTTCTTTGCCAATCATCCTTTTGTATTCACCTAGTGTAAAGTGTAAAGTGTAAAATTCACTTCACATGTTTTTTTTTTAAATTCTCAAACTATTGAACGATGCAGTTCCGGAATGCTCCGTAAATTGGAAAAACATAAATGTGAGGCTGACACATTGATGCTACTTTAAAAGAAGCGAGATTAATAAAAAATTTTTTAATTTGTAATTCCCAGTATTTTCTGCCAACAGTGAAATTTTCTACACTGATATTTCACCTCTCTTTACCAGAGTTTCAGTCGAACTGACAATTAAATTTTGTTCATACTGCTTCTTCATTACAGCGCCAAAAAGAAATTTCAGGATTTAAAAATAAATTTAATTAAAGAAATAAAATAAAATAAAAATTGAATTAAAATCCTTTTTTTTTATTGTAAGTTTTCAAGTTATTTTCGCAAGTAATATCTGCTTGCATGTCTGTGACCAGAATGACAGCACGTCTGTACATTAAAAGGGATTGTCCGTCCAAAACATGCATGTATACAGCAGAATAAGCAGTTGGAAAATGTATTCATTAAAGAATTCTGTCCGCCTTAGTGATGCCTGCCGCCAGTACGGTATCTACGCGATTCCACTATCCACAGCCAGCTCTCTCATTAAATTTTTGATTTAATTTAAGCAATTGCAGCAATAAGCAACGATGAGGTTGAACTTTTTGATTGTGTTTGCACTGGAAATGCAATCGTGTGCTTTGGTTGGATGCAATTTTGTTAATCTCACAGCGTTATTTTAACTGATTCAATGCTGTTGAAACTATTTCGTTGAAAAATTTGCATGAATTCCCTCCTCCTCTTCCCAATTAGAACAGTTTAACGCTTCTAACATATAGATTCTGCCGCGGTGGAATTTAATTTTTGCAAATAGGTGGGAAAGCATTTATTAAGCAAAAGAAGAGCCCTACTTCATTTTGTAAAACTCTGAAATAAGGAACACTTAATTGAAGTGAAATTAATTTCAAAGAATACGTCTGCCAAAGGCAGTAAATGTTAAGAGTAGGTTATTATAAACCTTTACCGCACGTTTCATCTATGTACCTCTCTCTCTCTGTTTTGAGCCGCGAAACGCATTACGACGGATTAATTTTGTCAGAACTTTTAGCCTGAGCGTCGCCTTACACGACGGAGTTCTTATGTTTGATTAATGGACTGGACGTTTATCACAGCTGACAACACTCATAATTGTCTGCGACAAACATGTCAAATGCGCCGTGACAGGTCGGCATTAAACTGTAAGTCCCTGATACCTGTGATAAAATACTAGCAAACGCAAGTAGGCCCACTTTTCCTTGTGGTTGCCACATACAATTTATTTATTAATAAGAAGGCTTTATATTTCAAAGCCATCTACCGGGAATCCCTTACCGAACTGTTTAGAATGCTTTCGAACACCTAATACTTTCAATTACAAGGTTTATGGCTCCCTAATTACCAGGTATTCAATTTCTTACCTGCTTGTGTCCACAAAGGGTCATAAATTAAAGGTAGTACCTAATGCCCAAATCATCTAATTGCTTAAAGTGCTCAAAGGGACATATTTTTAGAAGAAATTAATTAGGTAGACAATTTTTTATTTTTTAACGACAATTTCCACGAGTATAAAAACACGAGTAATTTTTTAGATCGCATCAAAAACACAGGAATCACCATCGTGTACAGATCGTCGAATTATTAAATAAAAACAAAATAATGGGAGATTATCGTCACAAAAAGTTCGGTAAAAGGACTCGCGGTGAAGATGACGATTTCAATTTGTTTTCCGAGACCGACTTGGAACCCTTCGAAGAAATCCTAGTTAAGCGGCAAAAAATCGAAAGTCCAGCGAGCCTTTTCGGTTATATGAAAGCAGATCGATTGGATCACCAGTGTCTCGGAACCCCGAAAGCTATTGATCTCAACCTAATACATCCAGCAATTGACATGCGAAGGTGGGCACAGATTATAAATCAGGGAACGCCAAAGCCGATAGCAGGAAACATAACTGTAAGTCCCAACGAAGCAACAAAAATAACAAATAGAAGAAAAGGACGCAACGCACCAAGTGGACTTCGAACCAAGAAGCCTCGTAACAAGTCAACAATTCTGGATTCCCATGACGCAGCAACCGCAATTTCAGTCAAGATAAAGGACGACCTCATGAAGAAGACTTCGAGGATAAAGGAAATTATTCCAGCTGAAACATTTGATAAAATTTGCGAATTTCGTGAAAATATGGCCCGAAAGCAACCAAGCATAGATCGTTCTCCGCGGGACCAGAATAAACGTGATAAAAATACAGAAGCGTGTCGGAAAAGTCGCCGTATTGAAAAACTCTCTGTTGTTTTGGAGGAAAACGAGTACAAAAAGAAATACGCCTTATACCGGCATCAAATGCATCAATACTTTGTACTTCAAAAGTATTCACAATGCATAATCGCCTTGAGTAATCTCGAGGAGGATGTGAGTACGGATGACTGATTACGACAGAAGGATACACTTTGACAATGTTTTGAAACAGATTGTGATGAATTTTACTTAACAGACAGAGAGAACTTTTTTCTTAAATGCAATAAAATGAAAAAAAAAACTTAAATTTGGCTTTATTAGTAGTGAGGACATATATTCCCATTTATTATGACATAGAATGGCGTTCAAGTGGCTTTTTGACCTACCTTCGCAGTAGCGCATTCTGTCACCCCCAACCACATGGTATGGTTTTCAACGGTAGTGAACGGATTGTTTGAATGATATTGATCTTGAGTGTTGGACTCTCTTCCGAATTGTTGGCATAACATGGCTTCTTCATGGTTTTCCACCACAACAGTCCCAAGAAGTCAAGTCGTAGCTCCAAGTCGGCAATTGACATTGCCAAGATGGCTGATAAAATGATATTGGAATTTGGTACGCAAATGACCGACTGTGGCGAAACGGTTCGTCCGGCGTGAACCTAAAGTGGCCAAAACATGTGTTTTCCACTTCAGTAGACATCATTCGTTCGGTTAACCGAAGCATTGAATTCAGTCTCATTTTCCAAAAACTTCGCTACAGTCTCTTCAATCTCCACACAACTTTCACTCTCTGGGGATGCGTTGGCCGCCATAACTTGGACAAGCGGGTTTTCTAAACGTAGCCACCGAAATCAAAATGCTCCTACCCCAAACCTCTTCTCCAATTGAACCTGTTCTAAGATCCAAATTGCGAAACAATAACTCAGCAGATGGTAGCGTGCCTTCAACTCCTGAGGCAACTGGATCTTCATAGCGGAGAATTTAACCCTCTTATGCTGAATGCTTCTCAGGCTATCGCGTCAAAAGTTGGAGTTCGTAGCTGAGTTTTTTCCCCAGATGCCATTACTGCGAACAGGACTAACAATCGCACATATAACTTTCCTCTCAAAAAGTCCACTTATCTGCCCCTATTAAGTCCAAGTTTCGGCGCCTAGTAGAAAAAGGAGATCAGGGTGAGCTTCGGGTTTCGAGAGAGGGCTTTGGTCCTTTTGACACCAAACAATCAGCAGTGCATGTATGGTGCATGCAGCTGCTTATTCGTAAGATATTGTCGGAGGAAAGACTACCCGGTTGTTCGTTCCACAAGAAAGGAGACCCCTTTGACTGCGCCATTTATCGAGGGATTAATATCCTTAACATCGCATACAAGATTCTCTCTGCCGTATTGTGTGAACGCTTGAAACCGTTCGTCAACAATCTGATAGGTTCTTATCAGAGTGGTTTCAGCCAAAGAAGTCAGTCCACAATAAACCAGGTCTTCACCTTACGGCAGATTCTGGAAAAGACAAAGTAAGTACAGCTGGAGACGCACCACCTATTCGTCGATTTTAAGACCGCTTATGCCAGCGTGAAGACGCCCTTTACGAGCTATACAGTACCATGTCTAGTTTTGGCAATCCTATCAAACTCGTCAGATTATGTAGGATCACGATGGAGAATTCTCGCTGCTCCATCAAGGTCGATAACGAATTCACCAAGACCTTCAATGTCAAAAAAGGTTTGAGACAAAGCGGCGCACTGTCATGTGACTTTTTCAACACCATTTTTGAGAGTATCGTGTGTAACTCACAAGTCAACACCGGAGGCACGATCTTCCAAAAGTCAGTTCAATTGCTAGCTTATGCCGACGACATTGACGTGAGCCGTCTGTGAGGCATTTACTGGCACTGAAGCGGAAGCGGCTAAAATGGGTTTGGTGGTTAATGAGGGCAAAACGAAGTACATGTTGTCATCAAGGAAGGACACACAACATAGACGTCTCTGATAGAGCGTCACCCTAGACAACAGAAACTACGAGGTAAACAAGCACTTCGTCTATCTCGGCTCCGCTGTTAACACAATAACATCAGAGGCAGCTTGCGAAAGTTCACGCTAGCTGGAGAGGCATGTTGGTTGAGGCTCAGATCATGTAACTAAGAAGAACTGTCCCGGAGCTGGCTTGCAGTGGATTTGCGCTTTCTGAAAATTTTCTATGATCTGCTTTATGGTTGAATCTGATTTATGTTTGGCCTCAATACCACACTGATAAGGACGAATTAAATTCTTCACGAACGGTTTCACACGTTCACAGAAAACAGCTTGAGGGGACGAAACTCTTGTCCATCGTCGACCAGATTGAACCGCCTGCCAGCGATTCATTATTACCGTTCTTCAGTTTTACCTTTCGGAAACATTATCAGAAAACATTCATGATAGGAACGTAGTAGACTAAGAACACATCTGTCTTGCCTGCTAAAGGCACAGGAATTTATATATGATGCCACCCGCAAATACTTGAACGAAATATGAGTTCCTTAGGGTAGAAAAAAAATATTTCACAACCAATCCAAGTCATATTCAAACTTCAATGCAAGGATGCAACACACTCGCAAATGACAAAAATCTTAACAAACTTCTTCCCATTTTTACAGCGGAGAGTGTGTAAGGACAACTTCAATTACATTGCAGCTGAACATTACTCAGAAGATTTTATGTATCCATTCGACTAAGGATGGAGACAAAAATGTGGCATATGGATTCCACACGAGTTAACATAAGAGTGCCCCTGAATCGAATTTCCACATGCGAAACTTTTGAAGATTTACCCTTTAAGGAAACGTGTCTCCCTTTTACTCACTTCCATCATGAGGGAATATTCAATGAACTATGGAAACTCCACAGCAACTGCAGATGAACTGCCTGACTTTTCAGTAAACACTTCAAGTGAGCACTCCTCAAGGAAGCAGCTAATTTCTAGCTACACACAAGTATGCACATTTCATGACACTAAATACGCCCCATACAGCAGGTCTTCCCCTAAATTGTTGATAAGCCCGATAAGGCTAAACATATTGCCTCACATACTCATGAATACAACATGGGTTTAATGGACGGCTCATTATTTCCCCCTTAGTTCCGATTCAGATTTCGTTCGACGGAGAGGGCTGAAATTAATTTGTATCCTTCTACTCGTACCTTGTTAAGATCAGGATTCTGTTGCGTGATTATCAAAACAGAATCTTTGCCGTATCTCTGCCAGGTACGCTCCTGTAATGCGTAAGTATTTTTACGTGATACCGCCTGCAGCGGTTGCGAATTTTTAAATTAGAGCCGACAAATTTTCAGTGGTAAGCAGATGTTTAAGGGACGTATGGCGCACAAGAGGAGCTGCTTTGTTATTATCAGCTAGGATTTTCTGTGCTTTCCGCCGCCGGTTCTTTGCGTCAAATCTGGCTGCTGAATGCGATTACCAGATTGAACGATGCTTGAATTTAAATCACCGACAATTTGTTTCGCCGCATGTGCAGCGCAAACGAGACTCGCATATAAACTGTCTCAGAGATGGAGCATAACACACCATAAAAAGCTCTCTGTCACTCATCGAATATGATAAATTGATAAGAATGAATAAATTTTCATGTTTTTCCGCCATGTATTCGTATATAAGACGATTTCCTCCCTCGGTCTGAGCGGCTTTAGTTATTCGATGTTAGACTGTGTAGTCGAGAGGAGGATGATGAGTTCCTTGTTTTTGTTTTCAAAGGATTTCCAATATTTATAAACCTAATTCAATTCAGCGAGCTGCGAAGACTTTAAGAGGAGAGTTTCCAAAGGAAGCAGAAGGGAGAAAATAAATGTTTAGAATGCCTGTACATGCCAGTTAGACAGTTCAAGGTTACGGGCAGTCGACCCTTTTCCGATTCGATTGGGCTGTCATGTCCCTGAATAGAATGCGATGATTAAAGAAATATATTTCTGTTGTGTATCTTCTTTGCGGATGAGTGACGTGAAGGATGCCTGCCACTGGAGTCAAAAACATGATAAGACGGCAAATGTTTCTAGTCATGTTCGAACGAAGATATTAAGTCGCCCTGGGGTAATTCCGTGAAGAATAGTTCTTGATTAACTCGCCACTGTTGGTGATTAGGGAAAGGATGAGGGCAAAAAGAGACGACAAGGCCAGATTATGAGCTGTACACAGGTTGAGCAATCAGATTCTTGAAGGCTTGCCAACCGTCCTGTGCTGTGAAATTGTTATTGTTTCTTTTGCAAAAGATATTACTGTAAAACTTGTATTTAAATGTGAGCCGGTAAATTTTATCGTCGGTTCGTCAGGAGATTGGGGGGAAACCACGTTTTTACCATTGCATGGACGCCGAATAATAGTCCACAGTATTCTGCCAAAGTTAATTCACCCGAGGTTTTGTTAAAATTATCACAAGTACTTTAATAAGCTTAAAAGCGATTTGGAACGCCTTGGCCGCTTTTAAAGTAAGCACACATTTTCGACAATTCTACAGTTCGTGTTTTTGACATATGTTTGTGAGAATTGACGCAAAAATCCAGAATCGATAGCGAAAGTTAAGCGCGCGTCAACAGCATTTACAGTCAATTGGTTTTTTGTTCTTCTACAGTGCTTACTTATACACCTCGAGACCAGGTGTTAATTGTATGTATGGTTCAATTTAACCATTCTTTAAGTAAGTTATCTTTAAATGATAAAATCAACAAAAATTATATTCAAGTTAAATTTGAATTTACGGAAATGCTGGTAACGTGATGTATATTGATCCTTTTGTTTAACTAACGCGCGCTAAAGGGATTTGGATCACCCTTAAGTAATAGAACTCAAGTACGAAGGTGTTGAGAACATTTTCACTATATACCTCGAAACAGTATCTAATTATTGTTGCATTTCTTAAATCTCATTTAAAGATGTTGTGGTACATGTTACACTAAGTGTTTGAAAAATTGCCAGAAGCTAGCATCCAGAAATGATACGAGTACTTACTTGAAAAGGTTCGACTATGTATTTTGACCAAAGAAATTTTGAGTTGTTCGACAAACCCTATTTATAGTACCGTTGTTGAGTCTTATTTAAAAAAGTACGAACAAATTAATCTATTGGACAATAACGTTAAGAAACACGCTGAAGTTTCCGGGCCAGACTCGATTCCTTAACAGTTCATCTCGCAATTTTTTGCGGTACCACATCCTTCGAGATGCTGACAACGATTGAAATTGACAATTGCCAATGCTTAACAAATTGAATCGTTCGGAGAAGGTTAGGAACTGTAAGTCCGCTTTAGCAATAGCACGCACAAAATGAGTAGTTGCTGAAAAAGTTGGAGTCTCGTCCCCCTGTACAGTGTAGCGCCAGCTAATATATTATATTTTAATGTAACAAGTGAAGGGTGTCCCAACAAGAACGCAAGATTTGAATTTTAAATAAAACGCAGATATTTAAAAAAAAATCGTAAATTCTTTATTATATCGTAAAGAATACAGGATGAAGTTAGTGGAGCAACACATCGGCCAAATGGCCGCCGCTGCTTTGCTGGCACATACGCGATCTTTAAATGAAATTTTCAATTGCCGTTTTGCATAAGTGCTGCGGTATTTCATTAATGCAGCTTCCACTTTCCTCTTTTAAGGCTTGAATCGTCGACTTCAAAAAACCGCAAGGAAAAGAGTCCAGTGGAGTCAAATCGCACTATCTAGGCGGCCAATTCTGGTCTTCAAAACGAGAAATAACACGACCGGGAAATGACGGATGCAGCAATTGAATTGTTTCTCTTGCTGTATGAGATGTGGCTCCGTCTTGTTGAAACCACATCCCCTCCACATTCATTTCTTCAATTCTAGGCACGAATAAATTGGTTATCATTTTACGATAGCGAACACCATTGTCTCTTTGCGCTTGACCTGACTCATTTTCATTAAAAAGGGCTTAATGATTCCTCCAGCCCAAAATCCACACCACACAATAACACGTTGAGGCTGCATTTGCTTCTGGTGAATCACTCGAGGATTTTCCTCGCCTCAAATGAGACAATTCTACCTATTGACGAAGCCATCAAGATGGAAATGGGCCTCGTCACTAAAGATGATTTTATCGGCAAAATTAGCATTTTCATGTTGTCTCTTCAATGCCCAATTAACGAACTCCATTCACTGTGCATGGTCAGCTGGCTTCAGTTCCTGAGTCAATTGAACTTTGTATGCGTGAAGATGCAAATCTTTCGTCAAAATTCGCAGCATAGTGGGTTTAGAAACACCAATTGGCTAAGTTCGGTGTCGAATTGAGGTGGATGGAGTTTGAGGGACATCATCACGTACTGCTGCGATATTTTTAGTCGATCGACCTGGTCGAAGGCGCGTTGTTGCTTTTACATCAGTTACAGACCCAGTTTCAGCAATTTTTCCATTAATCGCTTTACAGTTGACTCTTTTGGGGCATTATTGTAACCCCAAATTGATCGCAATTTGCGAACTGTAGCCGCAAAACTTTCACCATCTTGGTAAAACAATTTCACAATGAGAATGCGTTGTTCATTCGTTTAGCACTTCATTTTTATTAGCCTTATACCTTCTACTCACAAACAATAATCAAATGCCAAACAATGACAATTCGAATGGCGCCAAATTTAAATCTTGCGTTCTTGTTGGGATACCGTTTACATGGCGTCATACTTTCTAGGAAACAACGGTTTTGTCAATTTAGTATGAATCACTGGGAAGATTCATTAGGTACTCTTTGGACCTGAACTTCGCGTTGGAACTTCCCATGTCTTTAGTCCGGTCTTTCATCGATGCATTGGTGAGACTTTACGTTGAGGGCAAGCGCATGTTTCCCAACATCTACAAGAAATTGGCTGCATTTTTAATTATTATTTAGTGATAGAAGATGTAAAGGACACGTAAGTGTGCTACGAAACTTCAAGACACTCTTTGCGACGCCGACCCGAATGGGGGAAACCCAAGAAAATACATTGTACACATTGTACACGTAAATACATTGTTTACGATTGTGAATATATGGAAGTGCCTAAAAAATTAAGAGCATGTCTGGTTCCTTCGTGACTTCGTGAAGTGGAAACAATGCTCAGGCATTTCTACCAAAACTAGCCTCAAATTAATGCTCACACTTCAAATAATCTACGCGTTACAGAAGAAGGACACTCGGATTCTTCGATGTAAGAGTATGAATTTGAGGCTAGTGTGGAATTTTTACAAATCTCATTAAACTCTGAAAAAGCTAAAACTTCGACACGGCAAAATCAAAAATATTCATAAATATAAAACCCAATCCAAATCCTACAGAGACTACTCCCAACTGAAATTTTGAAGTGGTCATGGTCAGATCCTTTTATGTGTTCGAAGGAACGATCAATTTCGCCCACTTGAGTTAAGAAAAGAAAAAAACTAAATCAAGGTAAACCAAGTGAATATCATGGTTGTTGCATATAATTTCTGTGTATTTCTGTCATTAGTCGCTTTTTTGAGTTTTCCTAAATTAGTTGAAAAAAATCAAAATTAAATAAATGTAATTTGAAGGCCAGTATCAATCTCATTTAACCACAATTAGATAAATTTCTGGATTCGAATGTGAATTGGATTGATTTGGCACACATGTCCATCTTATCCTTAAACGAATTTGCATTCACCAATTCGTCATATTTAAGACTTTCAGAAGTAATTTTAATTTATAAATATTTGTCGCATGGGGCACGCAACTTTCATACATTATTCCAGTTTAAATTGGTAGCACCTTTTGAACGTCAGTTGAATGGGATTATATTCGTTAGTATCAGACGCACGTGGAAGCATCATTTCCAACTTTGTCAACCGTCAAATGCGATAACAAATTATACGTGCTCCCCCAAAGACACGAGCTGTATAGCCCTTATCCTCTCACTGGCACCTCTGTTGTTTGCATGCGAACGTATGTGCGAGTGTTGTGGAAAAATTATGAATTCTTGCTTATGTTGATTTACTGCCAAATCCTCTGCGTGGTATATACAATGCATATAGTGGTACACATTGCCAACAGCACGATACCGATGCTGCTCCTTATGCTGTGGATAATGATAATGACAGAACTGAGATGATTCCAAGTGCTCCGCAACCTCCCACGACAGCATCTGACTACCCGCCAGAAAGAGAGGATTACGATAAGCAGCCCAAATCTGATTCATACGTATGGCTTTTTTTCGCTAAATTCCGGAGAAAAACATCTACACCCTCTTAGTGGGGTGATTCTATGAAACAGTTTCTATCTTCAAACGCACGGTCTTATCGCGCTGTTGGTGCTTTCATCTGATGTGAAAATGTCACAGCCACTTTGGCACCAGCACTTTTCAAACTCAAATTCAAAACACAAATTCAACTTTATCCAAGATAATTAAATTTTTATGTTTGTCTTTTATTTAGGCTTGACTATGGCACAGCGACCCACACACAAATCATTGTTACGACGGGTTCTGCCATCAAGAGTTGATCCACTCCCATCGAGCAAGTTGCCAGCGGAAGAGCTGGAGGATGGAGAAGACGCAGCAGCTTTGGCCACTGAGCATTGTCCAGAAGCAGATGGCTTTTTCCCCGATTCAAAGCAGTGTGATAAATATCATGCGTGCACGTAAGCATGAGGGTTATTTGTTTGACGGAAGAAGTGTCTATTTGGATTTTGTGTACTTTCAGAGACGGTGTCCCAGAGGCGAGATTGTGCCCGGATGGCATGGTCTTCAACGATTACAGTCCGGATCAGGAGAAGTGCGATTTACCCTACAACATTGACTGTTCAAAGCGACCCGAATTGCGTAAGTACTTGTACACAATTATACGCTATCTTAATTCAACCGTGAAATTTGGTAAACTCAATTAAAATTTGGTCTATTGGCCAAGAGCAAGGGACACGGACATGGAAATTGTAACTGTTCATGATATGCAAATTAAAGGCCTCTTATTATCTTGAAAGAAATTAAACTATTCCCATCTGCCGAGTGGATTGCTCCAATTCTTGACTTTAATTCGCACCTCCACAACGAGGCGTGGTTATGTATGCAGTTTCACTGCGAATATCTCTGTTGAATGTCGACTCACGCAACATAACAGAATCCATAAAAAGTTAATGAAAGTCTTCGGGGAAAACCATACAATCTGTCTGAGAGCTTATCGGGATGGAGAAGAACGAGGTGAAACATCTTAACCATCTGTTGACTTCTTCATGGCATTAAGCATTCTTGAAAAATGTTCTTATATAACGCTTCCTTGTGGATTTTGGAATAAAATCCATGAGTGAAGATGGTTTGATGCCACATCCTCTTCCATTTGCGTCTTTATCGCCAATCTGAAGTGAGTATGTGTGATGGGAAAAATGTTCCATTTAATACACTTGTGGTGCAACAGCTGAAAATGGCATCTGTTGCTACTTCAAACTATCTTACAACGAATTTTTAGTTTCTTTTCGGTTCTTTTCGTTTTCCCATTTTTGGACTTCTGGAATGTAACTACAATACGGAAGTAGTATGACTGACAAAGAAATGACATTTTCTGTCGACTATTTCTCTTTGTATGATACTCTTCGGAATACGAGTATTATATCAATACCAAGTCAAGTTAATTCCGAAACTAGCTGTGAATCATTTCAAAGTGTGATATGAGTGGCAAAAAGACGAAAACATATTAGACATTTGTTATATCCCTCGAAGTATTTCAACGACATAAAGCAAAATCATAGCACGTACCCGCGCGCAGAGGGTTTAATTTTTTTCTTCAACCAATTCACATGCATTCGGAGAATGTCGACTTAAATGAGGCCTTAATGCAAAAGCCCTTAATAAATGTGAAAACCGCTTCCTGGTTAATAAGTGTGATGACTTCTACATAAAAGGTTTAGAAAGAAATCCTAAGCGGGCCTTTCGTTAATCTTGCATTTTTTTCGCAACTTCATCTCTTACAAACTACTGGTAACACTAAGGTACTTTCAAGTGCCTATGAAATTGCTTTCATATGTTGGTACTCAAGATCTGAAACTTTCATATCCCCAGAGAAAATAGTCCAAAAGTATGATATCACACGATCTAAGCGGACAATTTACCCTTGAAAGACGTAAATTTAAATGCTCACGAAAATAATGTCTCAACAAGTTCAATGTTTCAAGAATTGCACGACTTCTAGCGCTATATTGTTAAAACGAGGACTCTCTAATACAATATGCTTGCGGTTTTGGTGGTGGCCGTAGTGTAGTGGGTAAGTGCGTCGACTCACACGCCAAGGTTTCAGGTTTGATTCCTGGATGGGACACCTCGCATTTTTCACGGCACCACCTCTTTCGAGTTGTTGACAACACTCAAAGAGTATCAATTGCCTATGAAAAGCTTCTAAAATCTCGCCGTTCGGAGTCGGCAATAAACTGTAGGCCCTTTCTACTCGTGAGGGAAAAATAGCACGCACAACAATAGAAGTTGATGCAGAAGATAGGCTCTGGTCCCTTGTGGGCTATAGTGCCACTCAATTATATATTATTTGTTTTATTTGATGGGTTACTTATAAGCTGCAAGTTTCCTTATCTACGCAGCTATTGAACTAGAATTGGGCTTCATACTAAACGAAATTTCTAACAATACATCGGATTTCCATTTCGGACCCCTTTCACTGAACAATTGACGCATATTCAAGCCTGGCTTCAAGTTGCATTTTGTACGCTTTTAAGCCAAGTTCAGAAAATACGCCAGGTTGTCGAATACGAATAATGAATGCAATAGGTTCATTATGCGCACGTCGCGTTTCTTACAGAACCCATTGATTAAGTTACATACACGCAATTGTTGTACACAGTGTTTTTATTAAAATAAGGTCAGGTAAGGATTAAAATAAGGTAAAAGCCTAGGCCGTCCACTGCTGCGTTGTACCAATGGCTCAGCTTCGAAGACTTTTCAGGCTTATTTTTCAATTGCCGCTTTAGCCCAAAGAAACAGCGATTGGCAAGAGTGATTCTGCCTTTGATTTTGGTACTGGTGTTGTTGTCCCTATTTTATGATGACAGCATGTACTTCGTTTTCCCTTCATTAACCACCAGACCCATTTTAGCCGCTTCCGCTTCAATGCAAGCAAACGCCTCATTAAGGGCTCGCTGTGTTCGCCTAATGACGTCAATATCGTCGGCGTAAGCTAGCAGTTGAACGGACTTTTGGAAGATTGTCCCTTTGGTATTGACTTGTGAGCTACGCACGATCTTCTTAAGAATGATGTTGAAAAATCACATGACAGCGCGTCGCCTTGCGGATACATAAATCAGGCGTACCTAAAATTCATCAATAAATGCAAATTTTGATACTTACCACTTCATGTTCTCGAAGAGCCCATCAAAACTGCGTTTTGATGTTTTGCCATTTTTAGCCAGGAAGTTAAAAATTCAGTGCAGGAGCTTTTCTTGGTAAATATCGGAGACCATTTTTCGAACTTTGGATCTAATATCTCTGTCAAGGCAATTCCAATCAACGATCTGGGAAAGAGTCCTGAAATTTCATTCAATACATACATATGTCGATTGATAGTCATTGTATATAATACCAGTGGAGAAAATATTGCATTTTGAAATGTGCTCCATTTAACTCAAATCCCTTCATAAATGTATGAGATAGGAGAAGGAGTATGCCCGACATGAAGGACAGACAGACATTAAAAACCTTGCATATTCGGGTTAAAGGAATAAATTCAAATGCAGAAATGACAAGCGCTCTTTGAGTTTTTGAACTATCTGCCTTCATTTCCAACAGCTCACAAGAGTTATAGCAACCTTATTTAAAAGAATAACTTAAACAAGGACGAGAGTCCTTGAAACACCACTTTGAATATAAAATCTCTCTCTGACTCTTTTTTTTACAAAAATACACAAAAACTAATTCCCAAGCTGTTGTCAAAAGTGCAAATGTCAAAATTCCATACATTTATGATTTTTTTGTTAGCAAAGCATACCTTTAGAGTAAGGCCACCTCCACCGACTGTAAGACTTCACGAAACATTTGCCGAGGAAATGAATGGAAAATGAACACTTCTTGTAACAGCTCGCATCGCAGGGGGTAATCACAGTCTCGATCGTAAATTCAAATCTCTTGGGAGGCATAACCTTAAACAACAAACTGCGTTCTCCTCTACACCATGTCTGCTCAATTTATTTACGAGAGCTACACAGGATGCCACCAATTTGACGCCCCGAACAAGGGCATCTCTTCATTTCATCGTTGAACTAATACTGTTCTCCTCTCAAATCAACGCGAGCAAGACCGCTCTAAAGGATTTCTGTTCGCTCAAGGACCAATCACCTAAGTACCCCATTTATAAAGAAATGCTTGTGAAGGAAAAAAAATTAAACGCAACCAATCAATAACCTCTTCAAAAGTACATAAAACACTGCCGAGCAAAGCGCGATGTCTTTAATGAAAACAAATGAAGAGTACACGCTGTGTTTGCCCATCAGTTTAGTGCCTTTAATAAAAACCAACACAACTGGAATTGGGGTGGTGGCGTTCGTTACATCACCTAGCTTGGTCGTGATTAAATTCATTCGTGCTACGTTATACAAATCTTTGCCCCCGGCGATTACTTGTTTAGATTTACGCAGATAATCATTTCTCCCTTCGACAACACACAGCCGGAGGGATAATACAACAAAACACCTACACACGTTATCTCTACCTTGATTTGCCTGTTGTCCTGGATGATGTACACCGTCATGCATGTGTCTGTTTTATGGGCATTTCTTTTTGCTGTTTGGCTTTTCACCTCACAGATACATCCAACGTGTACACAGATGCGGCTTTTGTTTAATCTCCTTGGTTAAACAAATTTATCAATGGGCACAATGACTAGTGGTTTGGTCGTGCATCGAATACAAAGTGTCCTCATATCCGTCTCTCGGTGATTAACTGAATCTCTGTATGTATGTGTGCTTGTGCCTATTTGTGGCTAACTCATTGGCCGAGCGAGAAAAACAACGAACAGGATTAATAGCCTTCGAAATCGTATGCTGGCTGCGAGCGTCATACATCCAGCCGTCGAAGCATTACTTTTCTAAATCACACAACTTTATCTTAACCTATTCAATAAGATGTGTATTCAAATACGAGTACGCATGTAAGTTGCGAGATACATGCGTAAGTTTTCGATTGCTAATTTCATTCCATCTTGCCCCGACCCCTGCTTATCGAGTGCGTCATCTAAACCCCAGCCATCGTCTTTGCAGTCTCATGTACCTATTTAAATTGTAGTTGCCTATTCCGAGAACGAAAGAATCTGAAATGAATGAAAGAACTCGAAACAAAAGCCGAAACTATATATTACCGTTAATGGCAACCCACAAGTGGCCAATAATTACCAGATGGAACTAAATAGAATATCGAGTTTGGGTTGATCATAAAAACAGAGGTAATGCCCGCTCTCGATGTGATTCTTATGCAAATTGGAAATCAGAACGTGACTTCACCTACGATGGCATACGCCTGGTTGGGGTGTGTGAATGTGTGCGTCGTCCCACAAACTCTGCTTGAATACAGATTGTTGGAGAAGAATTAGAATTAGAGCAGAGCATACAATCGGAGTACATACAAATGGTAGGTATGTTAATTTTTTGGTGCAATATTACGAGTTTTGAATGAAATGAGCGACGCCCTGTGAGGGGGCATCGCACCAGACCTCCACTTGCGACGGCATATGTGACCTAAATGAAAACATTTCACAAATTATTCTCTTTGTGGGCTCTTTTTGTATTTTGCCTGAAGATGTGTGGAATCCTAGTGATTATGCGGTTAATTGCGGGCAACCAGTTGGAGGAAGGGACGTCTCGTTACACGGGCGTTTTCAGAGGAGATGACTGAAAACTTTAAGTAGGGGTGAAAATAGTCCCATAATATATGAGAAGAAAATGAATGTTAACTTTGATAGAATAGCAGTTAAGTGCTTTCCGGTGCACTCATCCGGTCATTAGACTTGTTTCAGAAGTTGACATCGGCAGATGATAAACTACAGTGCCTGTGTCAGCTTTTTAACTTTATTCTTACGTAAATATACATCTTTATACAAAGGACAAGTGATTTTCAAATATGTTTGAGTTTAAATGGCCAAAACTTTGAAAAATAAAAATAAGCAATTACAAAAAAAGCTTTATTCATTTTTCGGTTTCGAAAAATAAGCTTAATGAAGAACACACACGGACATATTCTTGATAAACATTTCAACCATTTATAAAGTTTGAACTTTGCCATTAGGTGTGAAGAACAATATGCAGCATCTAATTCTTTTGGAGCAAATTGTAACCTCTTCTTCGAGCGGTATTTAGGTCATAATTTGAGTAATGTTAATTGTTAGTGCAAGAGTTCGGGAATAATTCGAGTAAACAGGATCTTAAGCCCAGAGAAGAAAACTGAACGGCGTGAGGTGGCTCTAATACGAGTAGTTGCGTAAGTTTAGATTTATAAGTATGAAGACATAAATCCATATGGAACGTGTTCATTTACTGCGATCGTCTAAAAATTGATAAGCTTGGTCTTAAAGCAGAAATAATTTCAACTGACTGTACAATGATGCTCTGGGCCGACGGTACCAATACCGATTCCACTCTCTACAAATTTCTTTACATCTATACCAGTTGCTTGCGCAATCGGTCGATTATGATGACCACGTTTCACTCATCACTTTTGCAATTAGTTTCAATAATTTTAACGAGTTGTAAGATTATAAAGCGATCCTTTGGAATAGACACTATACAAATAAAAAACATACGAGTGCATTCTCACCTTTCCCATCTATCCACATACTGTTTGGCAAACAGGGCAATCTTACTGAAGCCACTTGTTGACCTCACTTGTTTGGGTTAAAGAATTCAAAAATAAAGAATTTATTAGTGATTACAGTAGATGAGAGACCATGCTAGAATTTAATATTCGCAACAAATTTATTTTTTTATTCCAAAGGAACACGCTCATCAGCGAAACAAACCATAACAACAAATATTTCAAGTGCCTGCGTGTTCGCAATGTATTGGTCTCATTACTAGAGGTTCAGTTTCGACTATAATCAATGTACACAGATTTAGAATGTTTTCACAAACACATAGTGTTCGTAAATGCATACATCTGCCACTTAAAGAATGTCCTTCAATTATAAGAAAGTGATTTTTTGGGGTGAATTGGAGAACAAAGTTTCAAAAGGACATATGTATATAATTTTGTCTTCTTGAGCCACCCACATGACCTGTCCATTGGTCCTCAGGTGGGAGTTATGTTACAGCTTTCCTTATGAAAGAAAGTATATTTTTTGTGTGTGGAGTTTTTAATTACCAGATAAGTGGCTATTTTCCTATCGAAAATATCCTTCCTCACCCAGTGTAGTGCTGGATACTCACATAAAATGTATTGCATAATTTAATCATCTTCGTGATATAGTCAACATTCACTGCGTTGACACAAATTTATTTGATTAAGGTGGTATTTTAAGCCAGTTAGGTTCCTGGTGTAAAAGAAGGAGTTTCCTTTCAGGAAATAATGCCTAATTAAATGTTTGGGTAACCTCAGACTTGGCCCGTTCATCTACATTTGACCAGTGGTCTTAATAATAGGATATCAGTGGGGTGGTGCTATGGTCTATAAAGGTTAGCATGTAGCTTCTACAGTATGTAGGATGACCTGCAGTTTATTGTCGACTCCGAGAAACGAAATTTGTGGAGCCAGACAATTATCACTCTTTGAGTGTTATCAGGTAGTGCCGTTAAAAAACAGTGATATGTATGTTCAAAATACAGGAAGCGAACATAAGACGTAAAACGTGTGAATCAGCTCACTCACCCACTACGAGCATCGTCACGATGATCAGAAATAACCATTTACAATTTTTTTTGTATCAAAAGCAGAGGAACAATATTAATAATTGAAAAGTTGGTCTTAAGCAAGAAGCTGGGCAGTGCTTTAGAAATTATAACAATGCAGTATTATTCAAGCCGCCGTACAAAACCGACATACATATCTTTAATTACAGACCCACCAATGAATGTGTTAGGTTATGTTAGAAGTGTTTTCTTAGCCTCGCACAGACAGTTAGGGTACCCAATGATACCACAAACTTTTTTTTTGTAACATATATACGAGTAAGAAATGTGTTGGTACCATGGAATGGTGCGGAGGTGCGTCGTCCTCTACCCTCGAGGTCTATACTTGCAGGGATTGCTGACAACGCTCAGGTTTAACTCAAAACAAATTTGACACGCGGAGTCGGTATTAAGAAGAATGTTCCATATGGTCTCTAGTGGACCAGAGCATAGTCCTATGATAAGTGGTTTAGTGCTCCACCAAAGGATAATTAGTACCTTAGTCTAAGACCAATTTAATATCGAGTCCATGTCTATCTTTCACGATGTTCTGGCCACTCTTTTGTAAGCAATCAGTTTTCGATTCAATAACCTTACTGCTTCGAAACTTTGAGTACCTAATAAATAATTCACGAGTTTAATGATTTGCCAAGTTTTTGATTTATTTATTTTTCGCATCATAATCCATAAGCTTCAATTAGCCAGATTAAATAGGTTCCCGGTTATGTCATAAATAATGTGAAAGGGATTAAATAAGATAAAAACGATTAAAGGTGAAAGCAGAACAATTTGTTAAATTGAATGAAAAACTCTTTGTTTATACAGATATTTTTTACGAGTTTTGATAAGGCTGTTTGAACCATATTTATTAACTTTGACATATTCTGATACGCTGATCATCGTTTGTTTTTGTTTCTTCTTTGAGGATAAAAACCAAACATCCTGCTTTTTAAAAAAGGGGTTTTTAATTCGATCAGTTGGCTTAAAGGATAATCTATGAAACATATCAATAATTTGTTAGAATACTAACTAAGCTGTAATGTTTTCTGAAGAAGGCAACACCATGAAATTTACAACCTATATTCAGTTAAGGCGTTAGTCGCCTTTGACAGTGTACACGCCTTAGTCTGTCTGCTAAAGTTTTTATTAATTTTTCGCAAAACTTCAGGCCAGGAAACCCTTCCATTAAGTATACCAAGACCATAGACCTTTTATTCTGATTGTTAACCTTCTAACAACCGCAAACGTTTTCGCACATGTTGGCAATATATTTTTCCAGCGTACCATCTTTTGAATTCTCTATTCTTTCTTCTATTTGTTTTTAATGACACTGAAAGTAGTTGTTTTGTTGATTTGATATTCTCTTCTTCTTCTTCTGTGACTGAACTTATTAATTACCTGATTCACAATCGCAATCAATCAACGGAATATCTGGTGGAACCAAAGACCATTTAGTGCAATGGCGGCTAACAGATCCAGATGTTGAGGGAACCTGACTTGTAATGATAGCTTTACCAGAGCCAATATTCTGGTGCCCAGGCAGATTAGGGTGGTCGCCATAGCTTAGTGGGCAGGAACGTCTACCCACATGTAGAAGGTCCAGGTTCGATTGCCGGACTGAATACTTTGGATTTCTTGACGGCACTAACTCTTTCGGGTTGCTGACAACACTCATAGAGTACTAATTGTCTATGAAAAGAATCTCAAATATCGCGGCTCCGAGTCGGCAAAACGGGAAGGTTCATTCTCCTCGTGAGAGAACATGAGTACGTACAACAGGAGTATTTGATGCAAAATCTTGGGCGTGGTCCCTTGTGGGCTGTAGTACCACTCAATAGTAGTGTATTAAGGGAGCTCAAGAGCCACTTGAACTTGTTTCTACCTTGTCGGCCTCCTCGTGAGAATATCTTGGTGGCTGTTATTAAAAACACAATATCGCGGGCAAAATCGAGGTAAGTGTTGTGTTATGTCTGGTCTCATGCAAAATTGTGACTGCTCAGATCAGACGGTTAGGAGACTTTCCCGGCTCACAGTGGTGTTCCGACCCAGAGAGCGGCGGAGGTATTTGAAAGGCCTTTCTCCATACCAAAGTGGGACGAATGTTACTCATTTATAAAATTTATTTGGTTCTTGTATAACAAAGATGTGTAGTTTTGTGTTATCTATGACTCTGAGGAAAATTGATCCAAATCATCTGTACTATTCTCATTTTTTTTTTAATTCAAAGTCCTCTGTACCGATCTTCGAGATCATTTTCGAAGAAATATCTATCGCTCGAGACAAAATTGTTTGCTTTCGGGGTACATAACGAAAAATTCGACACTCTAGGTGAACGCGGACACCCCAATCTCTAGCGATAATTTCTAAGGCCAATTTCTAAAAAATCTTTTGATGGTAACAAACATACAACCAAGAGATAGAACTTTCAATCTACAGCAAAATTACCCTACAATATTTTGTTTTTCAATTTACTTCCTCAAGCCTTAACAAAATGGCACGTAATCAAGCCTAACAGTATGAATTTCCCCTTTGGACACCGTCCAACATTTGCCGTGGGAAACAATTAAACTGGGGCAGCAAGCACCCGGCATGGGATTCGGTTTATAGCGAATCAATTGCAGTGTTTTTACTCCAGGATATATTCACTGAAAATTCCTTTGCCGTGAAAATAATCGACACACAGTTGGTTAATGCATCAAAGGAATATTCCTAATAGGGACAACCACTCAAAAATATATTTTAAAATTTTATCATAACTAGAAATCTGCGTTCAGATTTCAAAGCGGAGTGGTGTTCTCTATGAAGTCTGTGCAGCTCCATTCTACTTCATACACGACGAGCACACTTGTTTTTTAAGTGCGTGCACAGTAAGTCCTTCCAGCAATAGAAACTGAATCCGCAGATTTACAAGTTAACAAGGGAATAAAAACATCCTCAAAGAGGCAAGGATTGATACTGCAATGTTCGACCATTCGTGTAGAAGTAAGTAACTCCAGGAATCGCCTTAACATGTCAAAGGATTGAGTACAGAAATATGTTCAACAAAGAGAATATAAATAGAAGTAGGAAGCAAAATCAAAAATCCGTATAGTTGTTATCGAACTCCAATTCAATAAGAATTTAGATTGGCGTCAAATGCACTTCAAAAAATGCTTCCTTAAACTACTTGTCACTCTATAGGTTGCACGTTCTCGCATACACGTTCCTATGCACACATTTTCACATTTCCGTACATCCGATATGCACCCTCGTATATGACACTCTGAATATTTGCTTTGGCTCTTGTTAACGTTAACTCTGACGCTCTATTCTTTGCAGAATGGAGCAAAAAATTGGTGTACTTTCTGCTGATATCGCACTCAATTGCATGAATATTTGCAGCTTTTTTTGGTCTTTTTGAATTACGAGTACTTTCGGGAAATTCCCGTTTCGGTTATGGCAAATAACCCTCTACACATCAAACAGTGATTGGAAGTACATTCAGTGGAAAAAAATCCGGAAACGTTGGTGAATGCATCACAAGTGGGCAAAGCAAAAATAAAGTGGTCGGCACATTTTTTTTTTGTAATAAAAACGATAACTATCTGAAGCATGATTTTGCAACTTTATTCTAAAACGAATGTATAGATGGTGTGTAATTGCACAATTCAGTATGCAAACATTTTTTTCTCAGTTGCTGCTAAGTTGCAGCTAAGATTTAATTTGTAAGAGTGATTATTTGTTTAATTGGTTATATTTATGAAAGAAATTTCCCTATCTCTATCTCTTAAACTTCGTTGAATATACTCGTATTAATTAATTGACGGTACAGTCTACAAGTCCTTCAGAAACCACTCATGCTCTGTGTGATATTGTTGTCCGACCAGTAAAAATGCTTTCTTAATGTCGATGCCTAATTTTAAGGCCAAATTTATAAACAATTAGTACTTTATTTAATATTTCACAAGCAGTGAAAAAAATGTTGAATAAACATCAATCTAGGAATCAAACCAAGGACCTCCTACGTATGAGTCTAACATTTACCCACTTCGTCGCTGGGACCTTTGAATAATAGGTTTAATATTCTGAATTTCGATCGCCACACCGAAAGTCTAGATTCGATTCCCGGACGGGACACCTCGAATTTTTTTCACGGCACCACCTCTTTCGAGTTACTGACAACACTCAAAGAGAACCAATTGTCTATGAAAAGCTTCTCAAATCTCGCCGTTCGGAGTCGGCAAAATACTGTAGGTCCCTTCTACTCGTTAGAAAATAGTAGCACGCACAACACAAGTAGTTCCTGTAGAAACTAGGCCCTGTTCCTCTGTGGGCTGTAGTGCCATTCAACTATTTTTGTTATTAAATCAATCAATCAAGCGGAGGGGAAGGTTCAACGCATGCGCCTGGCCAAGTGTCTTCGGGTACAACGCCTTTGATTGCTCTACCATATAGAGCGTATGGACACCTCTGGTCCGGCCTAAAAAGTTCAATCCATTGGGCCAACGCAACAGAGGATGGCCTAGGTTGATATGATGCACAACAGTGGAAAAGAACCGCAACGAACTTGGAGTGTGCAATTGGAGGCATCTGGCGAGAAATCGCTCTATCTGGAGAGGCATGTTGGTTGAGGCCCAGGTCCACCCCGAACTGTAGCACGAAGAAGATTCAGAATCTTTCAAAATCTTAATTCAGCCAGTGACCAATGGGATATTAGCCTAAGCCAGAACAGCTTTTGATCCCTGGACATTCGTAACCACGCAGCTTCCAGTCATCAAAACCAAACTGTCTGGCATGTCTTTAAACTGGTTCGGATCGGACCAGAAGGCCGGAATTCAAAGACATTCATAGCCGCAGCATTTTTGACCATTCATTCAATTTCAAGTCAGTGCACTTTCTTCCCTTTTGTCAGACCTCAATCGACGTTATGGTGCAGATGAAAGAGTTAGGGGGGTTAGCGACAGGACCATAATCATATTCGACCTCTAATTTTTCTTCCAAAAGATTCAAGAATCTGGTCTGTTGTTTTGGTTATCGTCTTGCAACTTAGCTGTTCCAAGAGAACGAGGTAGTATCGGTTGCCAATGGTTCTTCTACGAGTACTTAAGGTGTTGTTTCTAAAGTTTACGTTTTCACCACGCGAAACAAGTTCCTTCATCATTAGTTGTACTACGTGGTAGATAAAAACCCCTTTCGTGTCTTTTTCGGCACAAGATTAATCAAATGACATCGCACATCCTTGCCCAAATCCAGAATAGGCTTAGAATGGTTCGGAGATTCTAGAATCAATATGGACAATGGGTCACGTATGTGGTAAGCGTGTTGTAATACAGCAATCTGAACATTCTGAGAAAGGAAGACCTTTTTTTAAATTTATTATTAAGTTTAAATAAAGCATACGACATTAGCTATGTTGAAGATACTTCTCTTGGGAGTATTCGACTAATATTCAGGATTTGATATATGTATTCATCAAATAATCCCTTAGCGATAGGAATGGGTTCGCTAAAGAGATTGTTTTATTTATTTTCGATTCATGCACCTTAAATTAAAGGCTACACTAAAGACCGGGCGCAGGTCGCCGTGGCGTAGTGGTAAGTGCATCGACCGCGGCGCAGAAGGTCTGGGTTCGATTCCCAGACGGAAAACCTAGCATTTTTTCACGGCACCACCTCTTTCGAGTTGTTGACAACACTCAAAGAGTATAAATTGTCTATGGAAAGCTTCTCAAATCTGGCCTTTCGGAGTCGGCAAAAAACTGTAGGTCCCTTCTACTGGTGAAGAACAGTAGCACGCACAATACGAGTAGTTGTTGTAGAAGCTAGGCCCTGGTCCGTTGTAGACTGTAGTGCCCCTCAATTATTACTAAAGGCCGGGCATACCACATGGAAGCCATTTCAGCCCGTTACTATTTCTTTTATTTATTTGCTTCATTTTCATAAGCGATGTTTAGAAGATATTGAATTTCTGTGAAATTCTAACCCTTAATTATTTTCATCAATGATCATAGACTTAATCGCCTGAATGAAAATAAAGGTCTTGGTGCAATATTTCACCCCAAGCTTAATTTTCCATTACATTATGATTACATTCTTGGGAAGTCTAGCGCTGTGTTCGGATGTTTGAAATGAAAAAGTAAGGATTTTCGCGATATATTTCGTTAGTTAGACCCTTTTTGGAATATTCGTCCATAATTTAGGACTGATCTTACTAAATATAATCAAGAACTTAGAAGAAGAATTTCGCGAGATATTCTTCCCGAACAAGGCGCTGTACCGAAAATTTCTATAGCGGGGTCAACTAAATCGACATAAAGAGGTTCATTCACACTTAGAATTGAAAATCATGTGTGGAAAGTAAAGTTAACTGACCTAACTATTGGGAGCGAGGGTGTCAGAAATTGTTTTTAGTGAGAAGGGACACACAATCACTGCTAAAGCAGTATTTCTTGTTCACGCAACTAGACGAACTGGGACGAGTCAAACAGTTTCGAAATGAAGCCCTGCAATAGTATCCACGAAAAGAAAACAGGGTGTATACAGACCACTTGTTCAACTTTTCCCTTGCACAACTTCCATTGTATGAAACTTAAAGGATAGTATTTCCTTAAATTGCATCACTCTGCATCTACACCAACGAAATGGACACTCTATCTTCCCCCGTCTCCAATCTCTGTTACAAAATATGTCTCATATGAGACTCGATTCATTCATCACCTGAAAGCTCTAAATCTTGAGAAATCAATGTCATTGCAAAACAAAGCTCACTGCATACATATACCCTTATTTCTATGGCTTTGCAGTGCAGTTTGTGGGGACAGAAGAAGGTTTTTGACGGCTTTCAAACTTAATGAAGATAAATGAAATTCTTCCAATTGATGTGAATAAAATTTAGATGCAAGTCGAAACTCTTCAAAACAACCACTCCAGAGAAGGAAGAAGAACCCTCACATCCCCGGCTGCAGAATTATGTAATCCGGATGACAAAATCTACGAACACTATTCTGTGTCTATAAGAGGGTGCTCTCCTGCTTAGCACTCAATATTAATTTTGTTTGGTTTTTGGACAATAAATACCACATCGGCTTCAGGCAAAATTTCTAGATAAAAGGGCAGCAAGACATTTTGCTGTCCTTTGTTGACCCTTTACGGTCATGCATGGCATATCCTGTGTATCAGCAACCTGGGTACCCTCGCATTGGTAAAATAAATCTCTTCGACCTTCCACTTCCAAGAAGTCCTTTAATTTATTTTCTTTGTGCTTCGAATATCTGGTGTGTGTGTTTGTGGCTTGTAGCTGCCTAGAGTTTTGTTCAGGACATGTCTGCACATCTTGAAATTGAAAACATGAAAAGTCACCAGATTGCACTTGAGATTATGTGTACCTGTATGAGATTTCAAAAGCAGGAAGGTGCAAGTGCTATCTGCAACACTGGATTGCTCATAGTATGGAACCTACTAATCAATCAACAACTTGATCTATTTAAAGGGTCACGCAGGAAGACTGTTGCGTATGCAGATGATTTTTCTGTACCAGTCTTTTCGAGGCATTGTGGAACTAAATAAAGGGGAAGGTAGAAAATTACTTTAAAGACCCGAACTCCTCTTCCTATGAGAATGTCTCAGTCAGTAAATAGTTTCTGCACCTATCAAGAAGCCACAGAATGTGCAATCTGCAAGTTACGCCAGTTAACGCCCTTATCGTTTTCCGAATTAATTTTCCAGTGGAATAATGAAACCGTTCAGAGATCTGATCTGAAATAAAAAGAGTCAACTCTTCAGCGATTTTCTGAAATGCATATGCATTTATTGCTAGTTTTGAATCAGCAGTGCACAGCTTAACGTTTTAAGCCACCCACCTTCTGCTTTACATAATCCCCATGGCATACGAACAAAAGAACCTTACCATCACTTTGTTACAGTGTCTGCACAATATCTGTCCAAGGAATTCACCACCACTTTAAAGGAATTAATTTCTTAAAGCCAAATTAAGGAGCCCACTCACCGTATCATGAACACAGTTCCGCAGTTCCACCCCACCATTTTCCTTTACGTTGTCATGTAATTACACAGCAAATTATCTTCCTTCCTTCCCGACAGAAACGCCAATTCCCAGCAAGAATTGCCCTCGCAAGAACGGATACTTCGGTCACAAGGACAAGAGCATATGCGACACCTTCTACTACTGTGTGGATGGGCAATTCAATATGATAACCTGCCCGTCAGGACTCGTATTCAATCCGAAAACCGGTATCTGCACCTGGCCGGATGAGGCCGGGAAACTGGGCTGCTCATCAAAGGACGTATTCGAATTCACCTGCCCCAAAGTAAACGAGACCGAAGCACAGACACATCCGCGCTACGCCGATCCAGATGACTGTCAATTCTTCTACGTGTGCATCAATGGCGAAACGCCACGCCGTAATGGCTGCAAATTAGGTCAGGTCTTTGACGATGAAAAGAAGCACTGTGAATGGGCACGAAATGTTCCTGATTGGTAAGGAGAAAAGTTTTGATTTCAATTGTGTGGCGACGGTGATGGTTATATGTAGTAATGTTGGGGTGGATGGGCAAAAAAAAGGAATTTCCCTAAAAAAAAGGAAAATGAAAATTTATTAATTCAACTGTAAAGTGATTTAAATGTTTTTTATTCTTCCTCTTTTCTTTTCAACCCACCCTCTATGCTTTGTGTAGCGCTGACTGGTACAAGGACCGTTTGACTGACGCCGAACTCGACGAGTTGGAAAATCCAAAACCAAAAGTGAGAGATCCATTGCGTACAAAGGGACCCAGCAGAAGGAAGCCACAAAAGTCCAGGCCAGTTGTAGTCGACGAGGACGTGGAGTAGGACTAGAGAGATGCTGCGAGTGAGAGCGAGAGAAAGAGAGAGAGAGCAGAAGGCAGTGATGGAGAAAACAACATTTTTGTGTGTTTTTAGTTGATGCACTTTTTATGTTCACTATAAAATGAATTGAAAATTGTTTTCATTTTATAATGCCTTCTCTTGTAATAAATAAAAAGTAAATCTTTTTTTTAAATTATGAGCATCTTGAGAGTTCCCCAGAGGGAGGGGGGCTGAAGGAAACCTAACTATTTCACTTTCTGGATCAAGTGACTGTATGGGGGAGGGTTAGGGAAGTTCTTGACCTTGCCTGGCTAATGGAATTTATTGATTTCAGAATCGCGAACCATAAATAATGCTCTGATCAACGACCGACTTTTTATGTGCTACATGGGGAATGGTCGAACTTTTGAAATGCCTTAAAATATTGCGTGCGTTCTTAGGCAGTTGGGAAAACACAAAAGAATTTGCATAAAGTTCAAGTATATTTCACAAGCCATAGAGCGTATTTTATCGGCAAGGATGTGCAAAGGACGTAGTTGAAGATGGAGATTTTATTCATTGGATTGGTTAAAATATTTACCCCTAAGCAGGGATTCATAAAAATTTCTTTCGGATATTGGTTTAATAGATTAAGGGTCACGACGGTCTAAGGCGGAGAGAACAAACAAACCGAAGGTTATTTTGCTTGTTGAGAGGGATACAATTTTTTTGTTATCAGCGGCTAGTTTACATCGATGCATAAATTGTTTTGAAATTTCATCTTACATACGCGACGAACATATTTGCTTTTCTCATAGCGGTTAGAAATTTGTCAATGTCTTTGCGCTTAAAAAAAAGAAAACACGATAACACTGTAAGATGGAAACGAAATGCTGGGGCAAAATTGTTTAAGCTGACTGAATTTGTGGTTGAATCAAACTTTTCGTTTATCGATTGTGCTGTGTGACTATCCTCGACAATAACAGACCAGTGACAAATTTCCTTTGATAGCTTAATACGAGATCTATTCAAAAAATAAGATGCATTTTCAAATTTCGCGGGCTACGTACATTCAATTATCTTTTTCTCTTGTGTTGTGTTGGTTCGCTGGTCTCGAACATATGTTTGTTTGCAGGAGGCGTGTTTTGCGTGTTCTTCGATTCCTCGCTGTCGAAGAAATTGATCAATGAATTTGCATTAAATTTTGTGGTGCATACGGCGATACCCTGAGTCAAAAATAAATGTTTACAAGTGGTAAAGGTTATTTAAAGAAGTTCGAGAAAATGTAAATGACGACGCTCGCCCTGAACGCCCCTGCACATCAACAGCCGATGAAAATATTAAGAATGTGAAGAAAACTGTTATGGGGAATCGTCCAATCACTTTTAGAGAATTTGCTGAAGATGTCGGCATATCGGTTGGCCTATACCATGCAACTTCTTCTGAAATTTAGGGCAATGAGCGTTTGGCAGCGAAGTTGGTTCCAAAATTGCTGAATTTTGACGTAATATTTTGGCCAAAAATATCACACAGCCATCATACTCACCAGATCTGGCGCCCTGAGACGTTTTCTTATTCCCAAATATTTTTGACCCTCCCCTTGACATCCACGTCACGGGCTGTACAATCAAGGCCATCTCCCGACCAAAAATTAATGGTCTCTGGCTTAACTCACACTGGAGCTTTGATGACCTCGCGCACCGCATCTCCTATGACACAAGAGTCATGAACATGCCGTCTGATGCGGGGACACCATCGATCCAGCTGCGTCGCTTATACAAATTCGACTTTCCCTGTGTCCAAGACTGGCTCTGGTCAGGAACTGAACCGGGAAGGGAATGTAGTCCGATTTTCACGGACGGCTCCACGACGACGAAGGGATTTGGAGCCGGGGCTTTCATGGAAGACGACAACTTTGGACTTGGACTTGGACAACTTCCCACCTTTTTAGGTAATTTCGCGGACTTCCAGGCGGAAACGTTTGCGATCCTAATGGCCACCAACTATATTGTGAAGAATAGGTGGAATTGGCGAAATATCTGCAGCGACAGCCAGTTGTTTTAAGGCCTTTCTCAACCTATTAACCACTTCCAAGATTGTGCAAGTCTTCCCTTAATTTGGTCGGCAAACTGAATTCGCTAAGACTTGTCTGGTCCCGGACACTACTTGAGAAGGTTCTAAAGAGGCATTCGTAGGCCCAAACCCACCCACCGTCGACGATTTGGTCTCCCAACAACACAACCAGAGATGGCATGACTCTCAAGGAAGCAGTCTGCCCAAGTCAACGCTCCCGAACGTCAGCAAAAAATCCGCAGCTTTTCTGTATGACGCTGATGTGGTGGAAGCTGAAAGCTTAAGCTCTTTATCACAGAAGCGCCTGCTGGTCTTTCTTCGGAATATCAGGAAACTACAGTAAATGAAGGTTACTTTCTGATAGTACAATAGACCTGTTTTTTAGTCCGAGTGCTTCAGTGCTGTGTAACCTCCAACAAAAAAATATATTTTTGGAGAAAAAATTAAATTCATCTTATTTTTTAACAGACCTCGTAAGTGTCGCCTTCATATATAATTGTTGCATATATCTTACATCAAACGTGTCAATTACAGATACAATATACATATACTGGTTATACATATATATATATTAGTAAAAACTATGCACCAAATCCCATTCGAAATAGAAAATTGTTATGAATTCGAAGAATTTAGTTCTTATTTGGCTTAACGAAACGATCCAAGGTTAGATCTGAGAGGGTGATTCATCGTGGGGTTCGTTTTTTTAAGTTAAATAAAACACTTAAGTTTGAAAGTGAACTTTTAATATTTAATATCAGTTTAGAGAGCAATTTATGGTATTTACTTTTTGAAAATAATATTTTGTTGGCCACACTTTTATCTAAAGTGGTTCATTCTCATACACGCATAGCGACTAGTATCTCCGGGATAACACAATTGATGTTGGCTTCCAAAGCGTTAGTCGTGACTGATTTATTCCGTCCAACTTTTCGCATTTGCGGACAATGTTTATATAATAAGAAGAACGAAGTGTGGGGTCAATGGCACTTTTATGAGCGATAAGGGCAACGAAAATTAACAAAGGCCGGACCAAATATGTGGTGTCAAAGAAGAAGGACATGAAAATCCGACGTCTAAGACAGAATATCAAACAAATATCTTTGAGGTAGTCAAAAACTTGTTTATACCTAGGAATGCTTATAAGTTCAGACAACGGCTGGCTGTTTCAAGTGAAAAATCCATCGGGCGAGCTTCAGGCCCGTCTATTGGTGAGTGGGGGAGAAGACTTAATAGGGAAGTGTACAAACTGTTCAGAAATATTGACACAGTCAGATGATCATAGATGAAGAGCAATATTGACATAGCCCAAGGATTCAACTATTAGAAAGAAAGCAAGGTCATACAGAGCGGATGAACACTAATTCCGGAAAGTCTTCGAATCCACACCCGAGAGACAACGCAGTATGGAATGACAGCGACTCAGGGCGATCAAACAAGTGAAAAGAAGCACCACCCAACTATGCATGCGAAACTGAAAGCAACTGACAAAACACTGGACTAGTTGGAGACGCTTGTTGGGTGGAGGCCAATCCACCCCGAACTATGGCGCTACCTTTAGTAACTAAGTAAGCAGCACTTGAATATTGTTCCTTGTTTGTGGTGAATCTGAGAATGAGGGTTTTATACTGAGCTTAGATGTTTCCTAAGTTAGGAGTCTCTTAATAAGAAGTCTGTTACCATGCAATACTGAATTCAATTCGCGTTGATATCAAGGAGGTCTTAATCCTGTCTCATGGTATATTTCAGCCTTCTGTTCAGTTGGTTCTTTTTAGCTCTCCGCATTCTTCTCTGAGGATGTTGTTTTCCTCAGCGCAGAATGGTTCAAGGCCTGTACGATGTTGGGGTGAGCCCCTTTACTGGACAGGGAGGCAGTAATTTTATTACCATCATTTTCAGCTCTTTAAGTCTCTGAACGCCTTACCATACTAGTTTTGATCTGATTACGTGGAAGTCTGGTGCTATAATGATAGCACGTCTATCTGACGTGTCACAGTTGGTACTTTTGAGCGCTTCAGCTTAAAGTACTTTGTACAATTAATAAAAATAAAGCGCGTTAAAATATTCATATTGTATTCATGGAATAGCGTAAATGGAGTATTTAGTTTTGAAAGAAAGTATAACAACCATATGACACAGTTTCCAGTCGATATGGTTTTGGTCCCTCCTACAGTAATAGTTTACGTGAAACAGTATGTTTTTGTTAGTTTGTTAGACCGACTTAGTGAAGGAAACTACCAATTATCCTCTGAAATTTAACGTTCACGTGTGAATAATATCCAATTCAACCATATTTAAAATTTTTTAAATTCGCTTTTTAAGACACAGAGACTGATGGCCCCACTTAAAGGACACAAAATGATGACAAAACTGTACAGAATAAATCATCTTAAAAAATCAATCAATTTACTTCATACATGGTATGCATTTGACACATTTAAACATCACCACAATATAGTTGTTAAAAAAATCCTACACTAAATGTAATCTGTCGTCGACCAGAGACTGGTTGGTATTGAATAAAAGTTCGTTTTGAAAAATATTTGCTTTATTCAAACTTCACGACCTCTGGCACTGTGACTTCAGTGGCGGCTTAATTTGACTATTTGAATAAAAACCACAATGAAAGCGAACACAGTAAAATAGAACAGAAGCGAAGTGCCCACAAAGTATTTTATTGAAAAGGACTAGAGGGCAGCACACAATACTCCGCATCGCAAATCGGCCTTATTCTTGTTAGCTTTGTTGTTTTTTTTTTTTTTCTTGGATTTTGCGAGGATTCTGTTTATTTATCTATTGTTTTCCCAAATATAAAACCACTTAAGGCTACATGGGCCGAAATTGAAATCAAGTACCCTCAAGGATTCTGTTATACGACCAAATTGGATTTACACTCGATGAACTGACTGAACAATTCCATCCCATGAGTTTTAGAGATTTTAAGTGCACATCGACTGCTGCATTCGAATGGGAATGGAATTGACTGCACATGAGTTTATTCAAATCCTTTTGAATGTCTGATAAGTGATTACCTACCATAGATCTGAAGTTGCGGGAATGTAATTCATTTTGTGAAGATTTATTTTGAAATGAAATACTGAATATTTTACCCGACGGGGTCATATGTTTATTTCTAATGAAGATTATATTCAATGGCCTTGAAGGTATTAATCATTTCCTGACTTATTCGTAAGGTAAACATACATGCTACGGAAGCTAGGAGGAAATGTATACAAGCCTGAATCATTATCCAATTAAACTGATTTTCTAACAAAACTATCTCTGCCATTGAGCTTTTACTTTTCGATTTATTTGCCTACCTCAAAGTGGCTCAAAATAACGAAAGACCATGACCAATGGTCAAGGTATGGATAAATGTCGAACGAACCTTTCATTAAAATGTCATATGATCTTGGAATTAAAATGTTCGACTAAAAAAATTATAAGTTCTTCTACTTGGCCTATAATAGATAACAAATAAAATCACCATTATTTGATGAGATTAATATTGACACATAACATAGTTAAGTTAAGGAAAGGACAGTAGGCAAGAAATTTATGCAATTGACAAGATGATGGAAGCTATAAATCAGAAATTCTTCAAACCTGTAAATGATATACGGCTTTAACAGACTTAAGACTGCAAAATCCCCGTCCGCTTTCCATGTCCTGCACTGTGAATTAAACCCATTTCTACAGCTCCTCAAAGAAATAATGGTCATTCCTTCGGATGCAAAAATTGCTGTGTGGAATGCCTTATTCTTCCCAATAGTGCAATGTACCTCTTTACAAACCATGACTACGATTTACTGTACTCTTTTTGATGATTCCATTCCTTGATTCACTCATTGATTCGATTCAAGGGAAAAAACAGTTTAAAACTCAGACAAAACTGGTCAACAACCTCAACCTAACTTTCTTTGTCAATTGTCCTTCACCGACGCCTGAAACCGTTCAAATTTGCAGACGTAAATAAACTGCCCACTCTGTCGAAGGCGAGACAGCTTCCTTAAAGCTATATGTTTGCTTTTTTGGCAAATAATTCAGTCTACTGCCGCTTTTGTGTAGTAGATTATATCGTTACATTGTGTATAATGCATTGTATTGGAGTTTCTTACCTGTGGGTGGTACAATTGTGTAATATTTCTAGAAATTGGGTGACAATGTTGAGACGCAATTTATAATCTTTAACAATTTTGCACAATGCAATAACGTAGCCACCGTCCTGCTGAAAGATCACCTTTATTTTTCGGGATTAAATTAATAGCATTTAAAGACGTTTTCTTCGATTTGTGTCAATATTTCTTATGGTAAATAATGCATTTTATATATGTCCCTCTTCTGGACAAGTTTTAAAAAAGGCCTGGTTAAGAGTATTTTTTAGTTTAAACCTTCATGATTGTTGTTGTTGGATTAAAACCACAATAAGATAAAAGGAACGATAGGATAAGGTTGTCAATAATTTTCTTTTTAAAACAAAAGTATGGTTTGGTGAAATAAGCTCACCTCACGAATAACAAAAAAAATAAAAAATTATAAAAATGTTTAATTGTCGATGGACAAACAATTTCTTCATCAATAAAGAAAGTCAAGTTGTGGCTGACCTTAGCAGCGGCTGTCACCTTCATTTGAAAGGTGTCCGTAATATTTTGCGTGCTTCAGCGTGTGTTCAAAAATATCCGGATTTGTTTTAAACAGCATTTCCGGATGCTGACTGCAGATAAAACGCAGATATACTCATACTATGATAACGCAAAAAAAATACTATGCAATGCGCTGACCAGGCACAATCCACAATGTACCACAATCATCTACATCAACGCCAAAGAAAATCATTCACGCTTTAAAAGACCAGACATGTGTACTGTGAGTTGCTAAAACCAAGCAAAACCATTGATGGGAAACGTTATCGACTTTGTAGTCGAAAATGCGAGTGAGCAGTGCATTGCGTGGAAAATGGCCAGAAACGACCGAAACAAAGTGATTTTCCAACATGATAGAAACGTCTTTCCCCACTCGCCGTATTCCCCAAACCTCGCGCCTCCCAACTACTGGATTTTTCGACGCACACAAAACTATTTGGAGGTCAACGGTTCGCGTCTTTTAAAGAAATCGAAGAATATCTCTGGCATGATTGGATCGATGCCAGAGAAAACTCTTTTTTAAAAGACGGAATTCGAAAATTGTCAGAAACAGAAAGAGGTAATCGCTTTCGATGAACAATTTCGATTAAACAAAATTTTGTCGTTGTTTCTTAAGGACTTTTTTAAGAACTTAAAATTAATTAACTTAAATACTTAAAAGGCTATGTAGGATATGTTTGGAGTAACAAATATCAACCAACCATGACCAAGCATTTGCCAGAACTGTTCGTAAATACTAATCGTTTTATACGGTTTCGAACAAGAGAGGGTTCAAAATATTAATAAATTAAACAAGAATTAAGTAGGACATGGCTATCGATATTACAACATAAAATCTGATTGACAAATGCATTATAATGTAGATAATAATATAATAATAATAATACACAATATTAATTGTGAGTCACATCATAACATTCATTTATACACTACCCAAGATTATTACATTGCACAAAAAGTTTGTTGAATAAACTGGTACATTGTTTATGAAATGAAAAGAGAAGACTTTATCTCAACCAAGTCTCTAGAACAGGCAATTAATAATAATAATAGCTGAGTGGCACTACAGCCCACATGGGACCAGGGCCTAGCTTCTGCAACACCTACTCGTGTTGTGCGTGCTACTGCTCTCTCACAAGGAGAAGGGACCTGCAGTTTTTTTTCCGACTCCGAACGGCGACATTTAATTTTCATAGACAGTTGATACTCTTTAAGTGTTTTCAGCAACTCCAAAGAGTTGGTACCGTGAAAAAATGCCACGTCATCCACAGAAGAGGCAATTACAAACAGAAAAAAGACGAAAAATTTATAAAATTGTTATGGAGAAAAATGTACCATTTGAAATAATTTGTTTATTTGGAAAATATGGAAGACCAAGAAACCTTAGTAAAATTAATAAACTTCAAGGAGCATAACAAGAGAGAAATATAACGATATGATAAGTTTATTACCTTATATACCACCTTTTCACCACCTATTCATAAATACTTCAATATGCTAACTGAAAAAGAGAACCAAGTTTAAACATTTTTTTCATTAAAATGTCTTAACGAAGTAATAATAATAAAACATAATTTTTTACATAAAAATCCAATTTCAGTAAAGCTTCTATAAAAATGTGGACTTAAATATGCTCCATTTTTTATTTCTTGTATTAAGTTATTTTTAAAAGTGGTATAAGTCCATGGGGAGCTAAAAATCGTTTATTTTTTTAAATAATTTCGGTAAATATTATTTCATAATAAAATTTAAGTTTAGTGTGAAAAACGTCACACGAATTTCATACAATTGGCCAATACTTTTAAATTGATTCAAACGCAATCCCTTAAATCTCAATATATGAAAACATGGACTTATAATAATAATTGAGTGGCACTACAGCCCAAAACGGACCAGGGCCTAGCTTCTACAACAACTGCTCGTGTTGTGCATGCTATTGTTCTTAACGAGTAGAAGGGACCTACAGTTTTTTGCCGATTCCGAACGGCGAGATTTGAGAAGCTTTCCATAGACAATTGATACTCTTTGAGTGTTGTCAGCAACTCGAAAGAGGTGGTGCCGTGAAAAAATGCTATATGTCCCGTCCGGAAATCGAACCCAGACTTTTTGCGCCGCAGTCGATGCACTTACCACTGCGCCACGGCGACCACAAAATGGACTTATACCACTTTCAAAAAACCCATCTCATCTAAACACTACGCAAACAATCCAATATTTTAATGGAGCTTTACTGTTGTCGCGAGGTCTGCACGGTAACTCAAAAACATTGCTGCTGTAAGCGCAAACGTTGCTGATCATCAGAATTTGTCCCGCCTTCATAGCAATCGAATTTCCGTCGTTCATTCACTTTACTATGGCGTATTTTGCATTGGGATTTGCATTTTCATCCTCGTAAAAGAAACTTGCCAAACAGTTAACATCGATTTTCGAATAACATTTGCTCCAGTGATAAGGTTCACGTTTTATTCGTTGCATCCAGACATACTTAGTATTTGGTATGACTGTTTGGTTTGTATTTCTTCAAAGGGCGGACGATTATAGTTAATTCGGAGCGAAATTGTCGAATTGCCCATGATTTTGGCCGCCGATTGAATGCGACGATACGTCGTTCAACAAGGCGGCCAAAAAGCTGCACAGAACGAACAATTTTATTGCATGCGAAGTTTCCTGGTCGTGTAATTTCACGTCACATCAATTGGCCACCAGAATCATGCGATTTGATATCGTTTAATTTCTTTCTGCGTGCTTTCGCGAATCACACCCGCACCCTTGATGCATTTGAAACTAAGATTACTTCGGGACCAAGCCGAGATACCTCACGATGAGAATTTTGAGGAATCAGATGAGAATCTGTGAATCTTTTCTTTATATGGGCTTTCCCTTCGAAATCGAAAAACGAATGATCGCATATAACAACTATAGAAATGCTTTTCTTTTATTTTATTTGTCAAAAACAACTTGTGACCAGTGACACGTTACGGGCGGGACCATTTTAATAAGGTTACGCTTAGCATGTACTCCTTGTGTGTACCATATCCTCTACCTTACCTTCAATAGAGCTCAAGTACGCTCTGAACGCGATAATTAATTGAACGTATAAAATGAGAAAATGTTTGTTTCATTTGGAAAAAAAAGACACATAAGAGAACGGTTAAGAATTTCTCAGAACATACTCAGCTTTCTTTTGAAAATAAATGATAAATGCATTCGAAATGAGTGGTTCATTATCCTCCCAAATTGATTTAAATTTATATACACCCGTCTGTGACCTTGAATCCAATGTTTAGTGATCTATTCATTAGACCACGAAATCGGCTTTTCGCTGTGGGTGTGTTTTCGTTTTAAAAATGTACGCCCATTGCAATAGACTTCTGAATCAGCTCCCCTCTCTAATGCATAATTAACATCCTATTCAACCAGAGGGAATATTAAATATTTCAAAATCTCTCCGCCAAGGATGGCAGGGAAAACCGATAACGAAATCCGAAAATCTTTCAATCTTCATTGAAACGTTGACAGACACGAGGATTTACAAATATTAACATACTTGGCGGTGTTTTCAAGGACTTAGACATCTTCATCCCACGTACTTTCTTTTTGTCACAGAGTTCATTGATTTCTTTATTTCGACACTGAGGGATGAAGCGAAGACATACATAAAAAGGATCTGGTGCGAGCATTGGCACAAGGTTCGGAAGTATACGTCCCAAAAGGTTGGAATCCATAAAAAGGATATGTAATGCACATCCATAATTTATTTGTACATCCTTCACTCGGTTAAGAGTATCTCCTTTGAAGAAAAAGTGACGTGGCAATGCTCGTGAAGCACACAGCTCCACGAAGGCGGTGCCGACGAGAACGTCGACAAATAATGATACTTTGTGCGCAAAAGTGCATTTGTTACTGACGGGTTATGTAGATGAAGGTCTGTGGATGGTTGCAGAAATCATAGCATTCACATGGTCCCTGCTCGGAAGTACATAAAGTGAAGCAACGGCACTGAAATGAACTTCCTGAGACAAAGGGGCAATCATGTCTAAATCGAAAAGAAATCAATTTCCATGTCATCCGGGAGCAACTCCCACGTCGTTGAACACCATGCGTCAAGTGGAGATTTGCATATCCACTCAGCACCTTTGGTATTTGCTAAAGCATTCCGATTCACACTAAGGGGGGAAGGTATATGCCATCAGGAGTCATGGGTGCACTTACACACAAGGCTACTTCTACTTGGTATGGGTGGATATTTTCAATGACAGTAACTTCAGTTTAGTATTTGTATAGGATAGAGTCTTAACAGCAGCAACTACACACTCCTGCCAGCAAGGACCTGCTTAATGGATGATACAGAGTCCTCTCGTCTGTATGCTACGCAGACAGGCACGAAACCTTCAATCACACAGGGACGTGAATAGCTTTCAGCATGAAACACCAATTCAAAGAGAAAGTTCATTAGGACACAAATGTAGTTTTCCTATGCCCGCCATGCTGATGCGTAGGCTTGTTACTTGGAGCAGTTGTATATCGATCAGGAATGCACTTCTTAGTGCAGCAAATTGACAATGATTGATGGCAATTGTCGAGTGGATTCATCAGTTCCTGCACTGAAGGCACTTTAGAACTAAGGAGGAAAAAAATTAACGTATAGACAAATATGCATAGAGCGCGTCTGAAATGAGGGCGGCAAGTAATCAGCGTGCGCTTCAAGGGATGATTGAAACGAACACGATGCGGCACAGAATCTAATTAAGTGTTACCATGCGGAGAGCACTAAGGGCTTATGGTAGACAACGTTAATCCCGAGCGTTGGTGTTGAGTGTGCTTCCTGGTGGAACATTGCTCCCGGTTGGTTATACGGAAATTTCAATTTTAAAGCAAAAAGGGAGCATCCTATTTTGCATTCTAATGTCAATACTGCTTTAAAGGCCTTTTGGCTTGTTTAATAGCTATCCCCACAATTAAGACGAGGTTGTCTACATTCTACATTATTAAGTTGCATGCCACAGTTCTTGGCCTCTTTTTTCAAATCGGTTATTAGGATAACGACTCAAAGATCGACGATGTTTAAGAAATTATGAATAAGTGAATTTTACACATCTGTCTGATTCCATGTGTCAACTCATTTGGTGAATATTTTAAATGACAATTGTTAAGGAGTCATGTTTTAACTTCTCACTTTCGATAATAAGCAAATGTTCTACTGCACTTTTTTGGGTGGAGTAATATATTTATCCACGAGGTTTTTTTATAGCTCCTTAATCAAATGAGTTGGGAGAAGGAGACAATTCTCTTTAGACAACACAGTTAACGCATGCAAGGACATATTTGTAAGATATGTTCGAAGGGAAGAAAACTCGATATGTCGAATTGCCTTTTCATTTGCCCGTTTCCAAAGTTTGAAAGATGGCAATAAGAAGCTCAATCAAAGTCAGTCAAGAAGTCACTGAAACGTTCAAAGTCAAAAAGGTTACATATGCGTGTCAAGGATTTCAAATTTTGAATTTTTGCGTCGTTGTACAACCGTTCAAGGTCGTTCTTCGTGGAGGTCGAATATCCCAATAATAGTCTGACTTCTTCAAAGGTGTTGCTGTTTGTCCAGTTGCAAGTCTTTCTCTTGATTGTTCCAGTCGCACTTGCCCATAGCGTTTAGTCAGTTAAGGACCTAGAAAACTGACCGCAATACCATCCGTACTGGCTCTAATATGCTTTCTAAGAAGTAAAAAGGGGGCCATGCTTTCTGTGTCAGCAGATGTAGTGTATGACGGTTTTGTTTGGCTTTAGTTGCTAGCTACCAAGCAACCGGACAGAATTATTTAGCCGCAAAGTAGAACCCGTAGCTTTAAGTAGCCAACGAGAAATCTTGTGTGCTCGTTCAACTGGAAATTAACGCGTTTAACGTTATCCGTTCAGTAGGAAAAAGCCGCAGGGAACATAGCCCAAGCTCGGGTGAAGAAGTGCTTTAGCAGTCCTGCCGGTTTGACTGCTAATAGGGCGGATTTTTTTAGATATACATACGGATATTTGAAAAAGGTCCCTTTATACAGATCTATTAAAAAAATGTACAGCTTGTTGAACTGAATTATCGTTAGAGAGGTATTAAGCTCTAAGTTTGGAAAACTTTTGTTCCCCTTTTAAGTTTTTACAGCAATACATTTAAAAATCTGGAAAAGAAATCACAAATGCGTTGTTTGTTCACTCGAAATATTCAACGAAAATTGTGTCGAGCATTCTGGTTACTGACAACACTCAAAGAGTGCTAATGAAAATGAAAAAAAAAAAAACAAATAAAGAAAAAACATTTTAAATCTCGCCATTCGAGATCAGGTGTAGGTCCTCCCTATTCCTCTTCCTGGGGGAACAACAGCACGACACAAGTAGTTGCCGAAGAAGCTAAGATCTCGTCCCTTGTGGGTTGTAGTAATACTCAACTATTATCATTATTAGATTTTTGCTGTGAGCACTATAAATTCGAGTACCACAAATTCATTTCAAGCCTTAAATGCACCCTTCTATTTTGTTGGTTTGGAGTGGAACGCACATGATGGATGGGAGCTCTAAACGGTTACATTGAATTCTGTGAATGCAGTGATGATTAAAAATATATTTTTGCGATGTTATTTATATACAATCAACGTCCAATATAACGAATTATATGATGCACAGCCTTTCGTTAAATCGAAAAATTTGTTAAGAAAATAGTTTGTTTTTATTTCTAATAATACAAGAAAATTAAAGAATAGACGTCTTATAATGAAATAAATGAACATATGTAGTTGTAGAAAGTAAAAAGTCCGCGAGAAAAGGAGGAATAAAAAAGTAAAACTTCATAGAAAAGTCTTTGATATTTGTTTGCTTTTTTGTTTCCTCTAAGCTCCTCTGAATAGCCTGTGTGCCCAAAATTGTGATGTGTGTGACTAAGGCAAACGAAAGCAGATGTGTTTCACCTACTTGCTTGCACTCGCATGTAAAGGATGATTTTTTAAAAGCTATTTTTCAAAAAAAACACATAAAATTCAGAAAAATTCATGAAATCTTTATTTGAATCGATTGTACGTTCTATATAATTTAATGTTTGAAGATTATTTCATACAAATGTTGACCTTGACTGCGCCAATTTTAGCATACTCTTTCTAACATTTCGGCCGGTATCTCACGAATAAATTTTTCAATGTTGTCTTCCAATGCGTCAATTGAAGCGGGCTTGTCTGTACAGACATGAGCTTTAACATAGGCCCACAAAAAATAATCTACAGGCGTTAATTCGCACGATCTAGGCGGCCAATGAACCGGTCCCGAACGTGAAATAATGTTCACCGAACTCGGCTCTCAATAAGTCCATTGTTGCGCGTGCATGCCACACAGCACCGTCTTGTTGAAACCACATATCATGCAAGTCAAGCTCTTGCATTTTGGGCTAAAAAAAAATTGGATATCATCTCACGGTAGCGCTCACCATTCACAGTTACGTTACGATTCGCATCATCTTTGAAGAAGTAGGGTCCAATGATGCCACCAGCCCATAAACCGCACCAAACTGTGACTTTTTCTAGATGCATTGGTAGCTTTTGCAATGCTTCTGGCTGATATTCACTCCAAAATCGACAATTCTGCTTATTTACGTACCCTTTGAGCCAAAAATAAACTGACCAGCAAATGGAAGGAGCGCGCGATGAACTTTCTTAACAGAGCACCCATTTTGATAATCAGATTCAATAATTTGCAAGCGCTGTTTGTTTGTCAGACGATTCATGGTTAAATTATAGACCAAACTGAAGATATTTGACAGTGAAACAAAACACGAAACGTGCGTCAGCTGTTTAAACCAGTGTTGCCAAAAGATAATAGCTAAAAATCGCCCTTTATTTCTTTATTTTATATTATGTTTTTGAACATAGTTTGATGTAGTTACCCGGTTGTGAGAATAATACTCGCTGGCATTTCTATGAGAAGATAGCTGCATAATCTTCTTACTGTCCAGTAAGCGCCAAATATATGCAGTTTTATCAGAGCAAAAGTGGTATAGCGACAAAAAAAAGTTCTCTGTAGTAAGTTAGTAACCAAAAAGCTGTGGATTTCTCAAAAACGCGGGCATACCCTCTGGGGTGTAATAGCTTTCTCAGCCATAGGCCCTTCTTACCTTACGTAACCTTGAAAGCCTGCGCTTGGCTTGCCTCCATCCTGGAAAGTCATGTTATCTTCGGACCTCTTGTTAGAGCTTAAAAAATGTTTTGTTGTACAGTACTTTTCGCTTTATATTAAGTTATTTTACAAGACATTAACCATTTCAACCTGATATTCAGGACATGGTGCAGTAGTTACTACCTGTCGATACAAAGCATTATTTTAATGTTACAGGAAATGAAACAAAAACAACTTAAAGTGAAAGACAGAAGGCAGCTCGCCCCCTATTGTCTGGTGTGCTTTACATCTCATGCGACAAACACCGGAAGACAAATAGAATTTCTTTTAAAATTACACTTTGTTTCAATACCAGTGACAATGTGATTCTTTTTTATTTATAATGGTATAAGACTCTTTGAATTCGACTCTCGCTAAGGCTTCTTAAAACATTAAAGTTAAACATTTTTAAACCCGCATATGCTCATGTCATTGAATACAAGCAATAAACTTTGCAAAAACGCAGTCAATTCGCTTTCCTGCATCGTATCCTGCAAGTTGAATTATTCCTAAATGTAGAACGCCTTAAGGTGAATGCTCCTTAATAACAACATTTCTTCTCGGAGTCAAAATAAATGCCTCGTAAAGGTAAAACTAATAATTCTTCCAGACGATGAATTACCCACCTTTTGCGTCGGCAACAGTATTTGAATTTGTTTGGCAAGCTTTACACTGAATACACATCCGCCTGTATACCTAAACATGTTGAGCAATAACTTTCGTCTTACTTCAAATGTTTTGGCAACTCGAGAACGTGCACGCCACCATCACGTAGGAAAATGATATTTAGGAATCCGGAAATTTGCTTAATATCGGGCCATAATGTACGCGCGATCTTAATGCACCGGAAAGTGCTCAAATTAATGAACGACTTGGAATGCCTATAAAAGCCATGTAAACTTGGTATTAACACGACTAATGTCGCAACGACAAAATATGAATCCACGACAAACACACATGTTTTGGCTCATTTGAAAGCAGTGTCGTACAGGGGCTGCCGTACCCCTACATTATCGTTGTGACGGGGATATATTTGGAATTTAGTCCAAAGTGCAAATATGTATTTATGGGATGAAAAGTCTTAGGTCATTTCTGGCAATGAATCTGAACGAACAACGGCCGTCCTTGTTGTGACAGAATCGGTTACACTGAGAGGAGGACTACAAATGTTCGCACATACACGGTCGAGAGGACGTTGGGTTTATCCATAGATTAAACCGAATAGATGTGAGCATCTGTTAAGGGCTTGGAAATGGGGAGGAATGTGCGAGCACTTCCTTTTATGCAAGACTTCTGATTACCAGTTTAGTACCATTTGTTATTTGACCTACGTTGATTGTCTAAGGACAAACATATGCACGAATATGTAATTGCTTGGAACAAGACATTTAAAATAACCTCTAAATTGTCATTGTGATAAAAAGCGATGGCTCATGTCACTATATTGCGGAAATGAATTTTTGTTGGTCCTGTTGCTCTGAATGATACACAATCTAGAAAAGAAATGATAAACAATTTAAAATGTGTAAATAAGTCAACTAGGAGAAGATGAACCGTTGGAGGAGCATATCCTGTCAAATTTGAAAATGTTCGTCCTAGTGCAGTTAAGTTTGTACACTTCTTTCTATAAAAAAAAAAATAAAAAACTGCGCTACAGTCTTCAATGGATCTGAGCTCAGGCTTCTCAGCAACTACTCGTGTTGGGCGAATAAAATAAATATGTACGATTCACAAGAACCAATGAACCAGCAGAAACCAGGAGACCAATCAGTCAGTTCAGGTAATGACACCGTATGCGACACAGGATGTGTTATGTGTTGGCATACAGATTAGAACTTGAGCAGCCACGAGAACCTAATTATAATAACTAAGTGGCACTACAGCCCACAAGGGACCAGGACCTAGTTTCTACAACAACTACTCGTGTTCTGCATGCTACTGCTCTCTTAGGAGTAGAAGGGACCTACAGTTTTTTGCCGACTCCGAACGGCGAGACTTGAGAAGCTATTCATAGACAATTGATACGCTTTGAGTATAGTCAGCAACTCGAAAGAGGTGGTGCTGTGAAAAAATGTAAGGTGTCCCGTCCGTAAATCGCCTTTACCTACTAAGCCACGGCGACTAGAAATTTTTTAATAACTTTTAAAAATTGTTTAATAATAATAAGCTTAAAAATGATATAAAATGATATTGTTCATCTCAGAGATACATTTTATAGTAGGAATTTATTTGGTCCCAAAAAAAGAATGACAAGTTATAGATGAGATACGAGTACTAAATATTAAAAATTCTTAATCGGAGATAGTCACTCAGATATTACCAATCCTATAGAAATCACTTATTATTTCAATGAATTCTTTTGTGGTGTAAGTTCTCTTCAGAATTTTCCATGTTTTAATTCTCATTTGAGAAGTGATTTAATGGGTCGAGACGTTCGTTTTGTGATTCCTTTACAGCTCTAGAAATACATAAATCTATTTGCCCTCTTAAAACACCAAAGCTAGATCTTTTGACATGATCACAGGTTGTTTACTTTTCCTTCTTCTTATGGCACTACAGTCCGGGGTGGACCTGGGCCTCAATCAACATGCCTCTCCAGGCAGGACGATCTTCCGCCAGCTGCCGCCAGTTGCGCACCCCAAGTTGGTTGAGGTCCTTCTCCACTTGTGTGCGCCACCTTATCCTGGGCCGTCCTCTGTTGCGTTGTCCCAATGGCTCAGATTCGAAGACTTTTCGGGCCGGAGCAGTGGTGTCCATACGCTCTACATGGCCTAGCCATCTTAAGCGTTGTATCCGTAGACGCTTGACTAGGCTCATGCCGCTGTACAGCCCATACAATTCGTGATTGAATCTTCTCCTCCAGATGCCATCAACGCAAACAGGACCAAAAATCGCACGCAGAACTTTTCTCTCGAAAAGACCAAGGGCATCCTCATCCGCTTTTAGCAGTGTCCAAGTTTCCGCGCCATAAAGTAGGACTGGGATGATTAAGGTGTCATATAAAGCAAGCTTAGTCTTTCGAGAGAGGGCTTTATTACTCAATTGCCTCTTGAGCCCAAAGAAACAGCGATTGGCAAGAGTGATTCTGCGTTTGATTTCGGTACTGGTGTTATGTCCCTGTTTACCGCGGAGCCGAGGTAGACGAAGTCCTTAACTACCTCGAAGTTTCTGCTGCCTAGTGTGACGCTCTGTCCGAGGCGTCGATGTTCTGCGTCCTTCTTCGATGACAGCATGTACTTCGTTTTGCCCTCATTTACCACCAGACCCATTTTAGCCGCTTCCGCTTCAATGCCAGCAAACGCATCATTGACGGCTCGCTGTGTTCGACCAATCACGTCAATGTCGTCGGCGTAAGCTAGCAATTGAGCTGACTTTTGAAAGATCGTACCTCTGGTGTTGACCTGTGAGTTACGCACGATCTTCTCAAGGATGATGTTAAAAAAGTCACATGACAGTGCGTCGCCTTGTCTAAAACCTTTTTTGACATTGAAGGTCTCGGTGAGTTCGTTCCCGACCTTGACGGAGCAGCGAGAGTTCTCCATCGTCATCCTACACAATCTGACGAGTTTGGTAGGAATGCCAAAACTAGACATGGCACTGTATAGCTCGTCTCTATGCACACTGTCATATGCGGCCTTGAAATCGACGAATAGGTGGTGAGTGTCGATTTGCATTTCTTGGGTCTTTTCCAGGATCTGCCGTAGTGTGAAGATTTGGTCGATGGTGGACTTCCCTGGCCTGAAACCACACTGATAAGGACCAATCAGGTTGTTGACAAACGGTTTCAGGCGTTCACACAGTACGGCAGAAAGGATCTTGTATGCGATGTTGAGGAGACTAATCCCTCGATAGTTGGCGCAGTCGAAGGGGTCTCCTTTCTTGTGGACCGGACAGACGATGCTGAGATTCCACTCATCGGGCATGCTTTCCTCCGACCATATCTTACAGATGAGCTGGTGCATGTGCCCAATCAGGTCATCTCCAGCTGCTTTAAACAGTTCAGCGGACAGTCCATCCGCTCCAGCAGCTCAGCAGTTCGACCTCAGTCTCGATATATGTTGCTATCTTGACCTCGTCTAAGTCGGGGGGACGGAATTCTTGTCTTTCGTTGTCCAAATTAAGTGGAACATTCTGCCTAACAGCGGGATTTTGGCCGTGATCGCCGTTTAAGAGTCTGCAGAAATGATGTTTCCAGATTCTCAGAATCGATTGCGACTCTACTACGAGGTTTCCGTTTTGGTCCCGGCAGGCTTCGGTCCGAACCCTGTATCCACCGAATAGCTGTTTCACCTTTCGATAAAACTTTCGGACTTCATTCCTGCCATAGCATCTCTCCATCTCTTCGACCACGCGCTTCTCATGCTCTCTCTTTTTCCTTCTGAGAAGCCGGTTCTCTTCCCTTCTTTTCTGTTCGTAGAACTCACGAACAGCTCTCGTTGTCCGATGCAGCGTTGCCTGGTAGGCCTCCTGTTTAGCTGCATTTGCCTGCCTGGGTTCCTTCTAGGTGGTGGCGTGAAACCCAGCACATCAGTGGCAGCTTCTTTGATGGCTTTTTGACAAAGTTTCCATTCTTCTTCTATTGTTAGTGCAGGCAGCGTCGAACTTTGGGAGAGTTTCAGGGAGACTCGGTCGGCAAAGATCCCAGCGACCTGTTACGATTGTAGCTTTAGGTTGTTTGCTTCAGAAAATGTAATTTCTAACCTCCGACGTCTTATGCCATATTTTTAATTTAAGCATCGAAAAGGGTATCTTCCCTAGTTCATTATAAAATATATAAAATATAAAAAAATCCTTATAAAAAGGGTGATACGACGATTGTTAACAAGCAAAGACCTATATGATTGCTTTCACCATTCTCAAACATTTTTGAGAAGTCATGAAATCTAGAATGGCATCGTTTTTGGAGAGAACACACTTTTTTAGTGATTGTCAATTTGGTTTCAGAAGTGGTATGTCTTCTGAAGATGCCTTACCATAGTTTCAATTCTTCTGAGTTACCGGCATCATTGTTTATTGACATTACTAAAGCATTTGATATCGTGGATCAGTCTATACTATTAGACAAATTATTTCTTTCTGGCTTTCGAGGGAATATTCATAATTAGTTTGTTTCTTATTTAGCTAAGCCCCAGCAAATGGTCATATTGAAAAATATTCTTAGAGATCCACAATATATTGGGTCAGGGGCTCCTCAAGGATCTTTTCTAGGTCATATTTTTTTTATGTAAACTCCTTGTTTGCTTTGCCATTTAATGGCAAACTTACTGCATTTGCTGACGACACTGCTATTTCTTACTCAAGTAAATGTTTTTTAACTGTGCTCTTGGATATAAGGCATGATTTTGACTTGTTGTTCATTATGAGTCACAAGACAAAATTAATGATTCTAAACACCAATTTTTCGAACATTGACGATTTCCCACTAATGTACCACTCCCATGATTTCAGTTATCTAATATTGGACAACAAACTCAATTGGGATAAACACATACATTACTTAAAACAACTTCTTAATAAAGTAGTAAGACGAATGTATTGTCTTGGTCCGCATTGTCCCTCATATTTATGTATACTATTCTATACTAATGTTCAAGTCAAAATTAGAATATGAAATCACTTGCTGGGGAGGTGCATATTTAAAAAAAACAGAACCTCTACTGGTTAAACAAAAACATGCAATTAGAATTGTTTGCAGCCACATCGGAGAATTAGTAGCTTTAATCTGTTCAAAAGTTCAGTTGCTATAAAGTACTTCAAATATTCTATCAAAACATGTCAGTCATCAATGTCGAGTCATCTTTTTATTGTTTCGCCTGTTCATAAAGTAATTTTTGGACGATTCTTTCTTGTGTCTGTCTGTTGAATTTACTTCCCGACATCCTAAAAAGATTGAGTGACAAATGTATTTATGAAAGGTTTTAAAACTGGCTCTGGTCTTTTGACTATAAAAGTATCAACGAATTGTTCATTAATGAATTTTCTTCTTTTAATGCATAGCTGTAATTTTAAAGTACTAATATTATTTTATTTTTCTTGTTTTTTTAATTTATTCTGGAATATGTTTTCTTTTACTAAAGTGCATTGACGACTTGCCATTTGAACTGAATGCATTCAAATATTTCAAATTTTTCATTCTTAACTTTTTGTCATTAAATTTGTCTAATAATTATCACACTGTAATTGAACAATTTGAAATAAAGAATTAACTAAACTATAAAAAAATATCTGTCCTGAGATTGTAGGTTTTATGTAATTAGATACACTGATTCGAAATATGAGTGATATGTAAATATTTTCTTACGTTACTGTAGGGAATTTTGGTGGGGGTGTAAATAAAAGACGCGACTAACACGAGAGTTATTTCTTGACTAACTAGCGTTTTACATTTTACTAAAAACGATCAATAGGTGAACGGTCCAAGTGCACAGTAAAAAATTGCGGCTAGATCATTGGATCGCTTCGGGCCAATGACAATGTGGGTAATAGTATAAACGATTGCATAAAGTTTCAGTCGGATATACATATTTTAGCGAAGTGGTCTAAACATAATGCTTAAGATTTTAATATTTCAAAATGTAGAATTTTCGCGGCATGTAGAACAACATCTCTAATAGTAAATGATTATTTAATTGATAGCCTTGAGGAAATAAAAGATGTCGGAGTAATTATTGACCCTAAGTGGGACTTTTCATTACATTATGATTACACGATTGCCAAGTCTAACGCAATTTTAGGATTTCTTAAAAGAAAGATTAAAGAGTTTCGGGATATATTTAGTCTAACGTCTATCTACTGTTCATTAGTTAGACCCTACTTGAAAGATTCATCAATCATTTAGGATTCGCCATATGAGACACAAGAACAAAAAAATTTAACGAGGTATGCTTTGCGTAAATTATATTCCTATGAAGAACTTCCCAGCTATGGCAAAAGATGCAAAACAATTGGCTTGCAAACCTTATATTTCAGGTGTAAGGCAACGTCAGCTATGTTTATTCCCAATGTTATTAATTACCATATAAATTCGCCAGAATTACTCTCATGAATATATATGCTCCCCAATGATGTCTTCATGTGAGAAACTTACTGTTTGATAAAAGACATAGAACTAATTATGGTTGCAATGAACCCATTACCAGGTGTATTAAGACTTTTAATGAGTTTTGCAACGAAATCGATATTAGTTTGTCACGATCAGAGTTTAAGATGATTGTGCATTCATTCTTTGTTGACTAAAATTGTTTATTTGAGGCAATCTATAAGGTGAACAGTCGGTAGATGATCCTAAGTCTCGCAGTAAACATCTGGTGTGTAAAGCGATACTGAGAGTTAACACTGAGAGAACGTAGTGTTTTTGTGTTACTCTGTGCTGGATAAAGTCGAAAAAAAAAATTATTGAAATACTTTAGGTAGTTAAAAGCGTAATATGCATTTAAAGTGGATGATGTCTATAGTAAGACTAGGAAACAATTTTAATAAAAAAAACATACTTTTCAGTCAATCCTGACCACGACTCTTTTCGCTTGATGTTGTCATAAGTGATCTATTTTTCGTCACCATAATTTCAAAAACGAATGGAATTGGTTAGAAATGGAGTTCGACCGAACATTAGACTTCGGCTTCGGCTCCGGCTACCTTCGGCTAGAAATATCACCTTTGGCAAAACGTTCGACTTCGGCCAAATGAGGCCGAAGATTTTGCCGAAGCCGAATTTTGAATTTTCTGTGAATTACGGTATTTTCCGTATTTTTCTTTGTAGGATACATGTGTGATCAAGTTGCACTGTATTTGTTTGATATTGCAACATTTGTTTCTGTGATTTGTGTATTTTGAAAGTTCCATTTGTTCGTCAGTTCTAAAATCAACATAATTTGCATTTGAAAGTTAGTAAATTATTAACTGGTCTAAATTTTTATGCATGCAATTTATTTTTACTGGCTTTATGTAGAAAGAACAACAAGTTGCACTCACTCTATATGACAGAACGTGGCGGAATTTAAGTACCGACTATGGAGGAGTGGGTTCTGGTGAACAACTGGACAACCGTTTTAAAATGTTGCTACACTACAATGAATATTTCTGCTGATTCTGCATCCGTGCTTATCATACAATTGATAGCTATGTTGAACAAAAACCCTGAGTAAAAGAAAACGATTCCGAAGAGATAAATATTTAAAAAACCGACTTGTGTGAATAAACGCTTTACCTACATACAATCTTTCCTTAATTATCTATAGCAACGGTTATCGATCCACGATTCAAAACCAAATATTAAACCAATGATGAAATAATAATCTGCAAGACTGATATTTCAAAATTATCTTACAATAAGAAAATAAATTAACTTGTTGTTACTTCAACTGTTTCAAATTCTTATTCCGAAATCGAAAAACTGTGGAATTCGCATGACAATATGTCGCCAATTAGTGTATCTTCCTATTTAGAAAATTTTCCATCTTTCAAAGAACATCTCAAATCTTATTTAAATGAACCGCTGCTTACAAGGAACGTTGAAATTTTTCATTACTGATATGGAGGTGGTGCCATGAAAAACCGTCAGACGTTCTCTCCCGATACTTACCTTTACGCCACTGCAATGTTCTAAATTTCAGTCAACAACAATTTGTAGCATCTAACAGAACTGTTTAGTGGATAATTTGCCTTGAGTAAACTATGTTGCTTTGATTTGATGACATCTACATTTTTTGAACACCATTTTTTGCTTCAAAAGCAAGTCTGCCATATATGAAGTTGTTTAATCACATCGTTGTTATCAAATGTTTTCCAATTTTTTAGCTTGATGCTGCCGCCAGCAATCGATATCTACGTTGATAGCCTAAGCTATATTTTAAAAGGTTTTTTTCTCTGCGAAATATTGACCGAAGCGCAGCTTAAAGTTCCTATTAATAGGCGCTTCTAACACATTTTGCACCAATATCCGATTTGACCTCCCACAGGAGACGCAAGTTGCATATCAATTTTAATGAAGTATAGCGTGTACTTTTAGACCTCGAGCACTACCGTTTCGCCGATACAAATGAGGGCGAAAAGTAGGTTAATGTATACAACAATCTGTCATGACGGCATAATAAAATATAATCCTGTAATTTTCATAATTCAGGCAGCGCCCCAAACAAAACACCCGACCACCGAACTCACGCACTTCAATCATCAAACACTGCTACACCCGTACAGTACCTTCCGCCAATGTGTTGCCATCGTCACTGCTGTGGAAACTTTATTTTTGCATTCCCTCAGATAAATCACTTGAATTTATTATGATGATGGCATAAATCACAAATTTCCCTTTTGTCTCGCACACGTTTTATGCGGTCGGGTGTGTGTGTGTGTGTGGTGCAGGCTACGTCCATATTAGATTTCGTTGATATTCGCTGAAAATGGAACGAAGTGAGGATGATTTTCAGTTTGGATTTATTCGGACACGATTCTAGCAGAGCATCGCTCTGCCATAAAAAGAATTAGGACTCCGGCTGGCTCTAGCTATCTCGTGGGAATAAGAAAGTTTCGCTCACATACAGACACACATTTAGGCCATGATTCGGTGAAAGGAAAACACGATACGTAAACGTACGAACCGACCTCCCAGCGGGTGGTTGTTTTAGTGTTTGAGATCTTCCGCCCTGCATCGCAACGAAAACAGCACTTTAGTGCGGCGTAGTAATAATGGTTGCCTGGCAGACCACTTTTGCCGCATTCTCCGCATAGTTTCGTGCCCCGGCAGTGCAGGGCTAACAATGGGGGACTGTGAAATAAATTTAATCGAGTCAAATTTTAACATCATTCGAGCTCGGTACATGGGAATGAAAGGTATGTGTATGTTCGCACTAAATGGGTGGTGACTGCAGACCCTTGCTGAGCTGTAGTCATTTACTGCCGACTATCATTCTACGGCCAAACATTGGCCATTTGTTGTCTGTGTTGCCATGATTTTCACTAGACGAAACCAACTGTAGTACTTCGGAAAAATATTTGTCTTCGATAGACTGAATTTAAATGTCGGTCATGAAAGTCAAATATGCAAGAACGAAGTTTTGCAATTTGGTCGTAGAAAGGTTTTTCTGCTTCAATAGATTAAAGGATTTCTTTTTTTCTTTTAAGTCGGTACCTACCCTTTTCGTTGGGAAATTATTTGTTGATTTAGCAAGAAGTTTGGACTTTCAGATTGTGAAATTAAAATTTATATTCATGTGCGTTCAGATTTTTTTCTTCAGAACTTACTAAATCACTTACTTTGCAGATAAATAAGTGTAGATATGCTGATTAGGAATAAGAAGGCTAGGAAGGCTAGGAAGGCTAGGAAGGCAACAGAGTAACTTAAAGTTAACGGAAGGTCAATGTTTTATGGGCAGTTACACAAATATTGGCGTTTAATCGATATTCGTTGTCTGCATTTCCTTATTTGCGCTTAGAACTGTAAACTGAAATCTGGACACGCAAATAAAAAAATATGGTGATTCGTCGTCGTCGTTAAAACCTCATGAATAGATTAAAACGAATAACCTTCATCATGAGTTTTGATTTATAATGTAAACTAAAACACATAAATTTTAAAGCGAGTTTCCGTTAAAGGCTTTCATGGCATTCACTTTTTGAAAATGATATCATGTAAATTTTAGCCAAGAATACGTCTGAGGATACACAAGTAATGTTGGCTTCTAAAACTTCAATTATAGCTGACTCTTGACTGACCTGTGACTTTAAATGTTCCTACGGAATATAGTAAAAAAGTGCGTTATCGCTGCTAATTTACCGTAACAAAACGTGAAATTAAGTGCTCAAAAATTGATTCTTTTGATTGTTCGTTGTTTCACGCGAGGCCTGACTCCCAGCGCCCTCTTCTTGAAACCAGAGCTCACCAAGAACGTTTGCTTAAATTTCATAGTCCCTTAATATGGCGGTAACATTTTGATTTGCCCCAGTTGCATGCACTCTCTGCTACAGCCTCTTCATTACAAGGTGAAAATTGCGCAACCGGAGAGTGTGATCCACTAATGTAAGCTGGGACTAATATTTGTGAATGGTATAAGCAACATAGGTTTCAGTGGGTCGATTATGCGACGGTAAGTTCCTCCTCGAGGCGCACGAAAAATATTTCCCATAGAATGCTGATTTTCGTAATGTAGGTGAACAAGCTAGTAAAGCTGTTATGGTGTAAGTCTTTTCATAATGGCTCGCCAAACGATACCAAATTTAAATGGCAAAGCAATTTGATAGGAGCTACACGCGATCTGTCAAAAAACGCCTATTGAAAATCATACCCCACAATGGTTTAAACTTTATATTTTGGTGGCTTGAGTATCGAAAAGCTGTACTTTCTTGCTTTAACTTCTTTTCGAGATTTTTATAAAAGGTTATAAAGTGAAGAATGTTCTTCTCTGAATGTCTTTCTCTATTTACATAATAAAAAAAAATTGCACAAAGCTTTTTGCTGATTTACAACCGACTTTCAATATATTCCCGGTATCATTGTGAAGAAGCGAATTTAAATATAAGCATTTTTAATCCTCCTCTTTTTACATTAATGCAAATGTTACACATTGAGATTAACTTTTTAACACCATCAAATGTAAATGTTTCCTTTTTCTCTGCAAAGTATCCAGTCATAGCCTTATTGAGCTCTTCGTCATCAGAAAATCGTTTTTTTTTTTCTAGACGGTGGCGTAGTGGGTAAGTGCGTCGAGTCCCACGTGCGACTCTCGAACTGAACACATCTAATTTTTCACAGCACCACAAATTGCTGACAACACTCTAAAAAGTTTCTCAAATCATGAAGTTAAGAGTTGGTAAACTCGTAGAAGAGAAATAGCCCGCATAACAATAAAGAAGCTAGGCCCTGGTCCCTTGTGGGCTGTAGCACTAATCAATTATTTGTATTATAGAGATCACGTCAAATTTCTTCGAAACCGCAATCTCGCTCAGAAGCCTTGTGTGAATTAGCGCTTTTTTTTAATTTTTTCCCATCTTTATTTGTTCCAAAATACTGTGGCCATGAGCTTCCGTGCAAACGGCATGGCCTTCAACACCTGCCTTGCATTGACCTTTTAAAGGGTAAGGTTGTCATGAAAAATGGGGATCTCTATCATAGTTTTCCTTCCCATAGCATTTTTCTAGTCAATTAAATATTAATTGTTTACATGAAGGTTTTTTTCATTGTTTTCCTTCAGTAGTACCATTGTAAAAAAATGAATCTTAAAAATTTATGTAATTATTACAGATATTCAAATATCGTATCTCTGTGCAAGCTGTGTTAATAACTTTATGTAAAAATCGATATTAAACAATCAGAAACAATAAAATACTACTACTACTACTCTATCATAGTTTTCCACCTACGGGCACCGTTAAGTACAAATTCACTGACTTCCGCAATGTTTTCATCCATTTCATTGTTTTCATCCAGCTCATGAAGAGAGAGGGCAGACTCTCTTACTCTCTCTTTTAAAATCACTTGTCCACTCTTGCACAGTTTATAAAAAGGGAACAACAGAAACACTGCTTCAGTTGCACTAGATTTAAACATTGCAAGGTAATTTGCAGTCCAGGAAATTGGGCGCAAACTTTCTTCAATCAACACTTATGACCTGAAAAATGCCTTTGGACATATGGGGTCTAGCGTACAGTATTGTGCAAAACATATGCAAGTTCTTTACCCCATGGAATAATTTCTTAGAATATTTTTTTACGTGCGGAATTTAAATGAAACTTCTATTCAAAAATCTTGTTTGGACTTTAATATACTAGAAAAGTAAAAAAAACTCTTGACATTTGCGGCCATTCTTTAGTAGTATAGAAAAATATAAACTCATTTCATTTGGAGCTGTGCAAAAAAAATTGTAGGTGTTAGGGAATATTGATGTTTTTAAATTTTTCGAAAATATACAACAACAATACTTTCAGTTGTACTTTTACAAAATTAAGCAATTTTTGTTTTACTTTTATTTTTTTATAAACATGTCTGCCACCCAAATCAATCTCCAATCGTCAATTATTTGACGTTATTATTTTTTTATTTATTTGTTGGTAAGTCTGACGCATTAATATAATCGGGTGAATCAAGCTGCTTTTGAGCCAACTTCGTATACGTTATGTGGATATTTTTACGATGTTTGACTGTACGTATCGTTTTCCTCGGCTGAAGAAGTGAAAAGTGGATTATTCTATCGATGTCCACCATATTGCTAGGCTACATTTTACTGGATGAAGATCAAATTTACGAGTGTGCTTTCGTTTAGCTCACTCTTCGTCTTTAGTAACCGCTTCAGGTTTTTCACGTGGCTTTATTTAGACGCTTAGATTAGAATGGTTTCATCCACCGGCGGATGCTTACGTGCGTTACTTGTGTTTTTTACTGCCAGAGATGCATTATTTGTTTTTAAGATAACTTCTTAACTATTGTAATAATTTATAAGAATACTTCTTAAATTGTAACCTTAGCCGAAAAGAGAGCAAAATCATTCACAAAGCGAGTGTCTCTGGCCACCCAGTTTATTTTATTAGCTTATGAAAAGAGTAGTTGTGTGAGGAAATACCACAAACCCAAAGAGGAGATATGCATTTGGTAGTATCGACCAAACATTGTCCACTAAGACTTTTCGAAAGCCCGACAAGACGCAGCCCAGCCTTTCGATCAGGTCAAACATATCAATACAAAACCTTGTCCTATGTTATACACAGAGAGGATAATAAATACTACGAGAAAGAAAGCAGACCCTGCTATGATACTGCCGCAAAGTGCCAGTCATTTGGTCGGGTGAATGACCCAAATTATAATAATTAATTTTCTTACAAGCTAAACAGGAATACTTATACTGGCTTACCAATATAATCCATCTAACTTACTGACTCTTCACGAGTGATCTAAGCTAACCTAAGATATTTGGTTAAAGCTTTTCGGCCTTTTAATTTTTTTTAAGTTCATAAAATTCATATATTAAACCTATGTTCATTCTTTGTAGTTCCTCCAAGGAAATTAGGAAAATCTTTGATTTCTGTTCTGTTTTTAGCATAACCTAAATAATTATCTACACTACATTATTTAAATGTAGACTTAAACTTATAGCTACAACAATAAAAGTAACTTAAACCTAACTCTTAACTATTTACATTAAGCTTAACTATGTGCGTGAGACTAAACGGACACGTGCAACATGGCGTATGCGTAATTTATATGCTTTACATACATACATGGTACATCTTTCTTTTTTTTTGTTTTTTGTATTTTTTTTGTTTTTTTTTTTTTTATTTTTTTCCGAAGTCTACACTGCGGTTCATGTATAAATATAAAGGAAACGAAATTAAGAAACTGTCAGTCAGCGAAACACACTTTGTTGTCGCATTTAGCGGTTTTTTTACTATTTGCTCTCCTGCACACAAGTTGTCATTATCCTCTAAAAGTTAAATTTACATTCTTATATAATATGTAGAGCTATACTTTCGACAATGAAAAGAGTCTTTGAATTATCTGTAAAACTCTCTCGAAAGCAGAACATGTGGTTTTCGGCAAAGAGACAAATGGAAATCATAAATAGCAATGAAGAAAACTTCATTGATTGTTATACATACTAATATAAATATATAATTTCTTCAAATAGATTTGAAACGAACGCTACGATTATTATGCAATATATCATGTTATGTAAAGAATGTATGAAGAAAAAACATAGAATGCAAATATCGGTGAGGACAACTTACTCAACTAGCTTTGCAGCACTCTTGTGAAACTAAAGAAGAAATCATTCCTGACTTTACCAATGATAATTTAATTCTCAAACCAACTGATGCTAGGCCACAGACCAGCACTAAACAAAAACTTAATTTACTTAAGCATTATTATGTCAAAAATATCAGAACAGCTGTCCTTTCGTTGTCTTACTTTTAGTCAAACTTTAACGTTTTCCATTACCGTGCTTTACTTTAAAATGTTCGTTTTTCTAAGAAACGGCGCATAAGCGTAAAAGCGCGGCAAGACCTTTTCCGTGCCCCAGTTGAATGGTTTTTACACAAATAACGTCAATCTCTTTGGCTATTCTAAACTCTTTCAGAAGTTTAAATTGTTTGTGGTTCATGGTTTTGTATATTTGTATACCAGTGACATACAGATACATATCGGGAGTGATTGACCTGAAGCTTACGGCGGCAACAGGCATCACATCCAACTAAAACGTAGGTTTTATTTGCTTTCCATAATAAGCGCTCTTCAAGAAACTTTTTGCGGCCCACAAGCGGTCTCCCAAAATGGTATATCAATATAACGATAAATTAAAATCACAATTTTTCGATCCTTTGGGGCATGGTACATCTATTTACGCACCCCACGGCAATACAAATTCGGTTACATTGGCTCTAGCGGAGACCGCCGTGAGCAGTTGGTTTTCTCAGAAAGGAAAAATTAATTGATTGAAGAATTGTTATTGACAAGGACTTGCCTCTTTTTGGGAAAAGCGGTGGTGCTGTAAATAGCTTTTTACATTAAGGTCTCTTTATTTGGTTCGTGGAAATTTTATCGATTTACATCGTTTAAGAGAGGACAGGAACTAAAGTAGACAATCTGGAATCCCATCCATGTGTAATCTCTCAAAAGAATACCTTTTGTTGGTCTGAATTATTCGCTCTCCCCATAATCAGTGTCACTGGAATTTCGGATGTAAATGCTGCTCCTAGGTTAGATGTCAATCTTTACAAGTTTGAAGACTGAAAAATGGTATAGATCGTATTCAGAATTTTTATTGGAAATTTCGAGCAAATATCTCCCTGATGATATACTCTAAGGACAGTGGAGGACATAAGTTTGGAAAATTAAACAGCAAAGCTTAAAGGAAAGTATCGCTAAGTGTGTTCTCCTACTTTCTGCATAAAATTTCATAATCACTTACTTTCAAGGAGTGGAGATAGAAATAGAAAAGATTGAACCAAGGTGGAAAATCATGTCATATATTTGTGAGTTCACAATTGTATGTCAAAAACCTTAACCAGCCAATTATTCACTTAATCTCCGCCACGAAGAATTAGAGATAAAAATATGTGAATGCAGGACTATCTTAAGGCATAAACGGTCTAAAAGGCGGAGTGGGAAAAGATCCCTTCGACTGCGGTATCTATCGGATGATCAGTCTCCCCAACATCGGGTACAAGATCCTCTCTACCGTATTGTGTGAACGCCTGAAACTGTCTCTCAACAACCTGATAGATCCTTATTCGTGTGTTTTCAGGTCAGAGAAGTTCATCAGATCTTCACTTTACAGCCGATCCTGGAAGAGACCCAAAAAGAGCAGATCGACACGCACGACCTATTCGTCGACTTTAAGGCCGCATATGACAGCGTGCATAGAGACGAGCTATACAGTGTCATGTCTACTTTTCCTTCATGTTCTGTTCTCGAGACCTTCAATGTTAAAAAAGGTTTCAGACAAAGCGACTGTCATATGGCTTTTTTAACACCTTGGGATGAGTAATTCATAAGAGGCCGTTCAACTGCTAGCTAACGCCAAAGACATTGATGTGATTGGACATGATGTGAATGAGGCATTTGCTGGCATTAAAACTGGAGAGGCTATAATAGAAAAGACACACAACATCGACGTATCGGATAAAATATTCCACTAAGCAGCAGAAACGTGGACGTAGTCAAGGACTTCATCTACCTCGGCTCAGAGATAAATAGGGATAACATTGTCAGAACCAAAATCAAACGCAGAATCACTCTTGCCTATCGCTGCTTCTTTGGAGTCGACAGATAATTGGGTAATAGAGTCCTCTCTCCAAAGATTAAACTGACCTTGTATAACAGCTTGATTATCCCAGTTCTGCTTCACGAGGCGGAAACTTGGATGATACTAAGCGGATAAGGAAGCTCTTAGTCTTTTCGAGAGAAAAGTTTTGCGTATGACTTTTGGTGTGTTTGCGTTGATGGCGCCTGTAGGAGAAGATTTAACGACGAACTTTATAGGTTTGACGGCGGCATGGCTTGGTTTAACGTCTTCGAATATAATGCTTAAGCTGACTACGCCATGTAGAGCGTGTGGATACAACTGCTCCGGCCCGACAAGTCTTTGAATCTGAGCCATTGGCACAATGCAACAGAGGACGGCCTAGACCACTCCCAATCAACTTGGAGTGCGCCACTGGCGGCTGTTGGCAAGAGATCGTGCTGACTGGAAAGCCATGTTGGCTGCGGCCCAGTTCCACCCCGAACTGTAGCCCCATGGAAAGAAGAAGAAAAAGGGAAATGGAAAATGATACTCGGATGTAGCCATTAATCGTAAATCAAGAATGATTCACCTCCTTGTCCATTTGATCCGCATGAGCAAGAAACGGATATCTGCCCTTCACATCACATATTGTTCTTAGTTTTTCCAACTAATGTCTAGTAATGTGCATTTAATAACGCAACCAGATTTGAGAGTAAGTCATCTTCTTTTCAGAAGACTTAGTTGTACTCACATCCTTACGACTAAAATCGATGACGGCTCTTTACGTTTATCGGCGTATGTGCTGTTGCTGGAATGAAAGTAAGTGTTGACATGTCTGAAATTCAATACCCCTGTACAATGCACTCACGTGAAAAAGTTTAAGTATTTCAGGGTCCTTTTCATGGGCGATGGGAATAGTAACACTGAGCTTTGATTTGGATTGATTTGGAAACAGCGCGGATATCAGTTATAAGGAAGACCAGGCTAGGTGTCGGTGTTCAGCTAATTTTTTGTTCCAATTCTCATATGTGGTGAAATTTTGGGAATGACCAAAAAAATAAGATAGCGAATATAAGCTGCAAAGATAAAAATTCTCCGTGCTGTTGCTGGAATTGCCCGCCGATATAGGTTGAAAAACGCTTTAGTGCAGGACTCAATGTTGAGCAGCTACTCCTTCGGATGGAAAGGCCTTTACTTCGATGGTTTGTCGACATGGTGCGGATGTCTCCTTAATCACGACTTCCGAGGAATACCTTAAATCTGATTCCATTATATAGGCGATTGCTTCGTGGACCAAGGACGAACTGCTTAGATCAAATTCAGAAACTTGTCTGGTTGAGCTTGGGAATAGCCCCTGATGAGTTAATACTTATGAAGATACTTATGATGATGATGACCTCATAAGAAATTGAAAAATGTATTATTTATTTTAGCGAACAAAAATAAGGACTTACTCATTTTAGAAAGGTGCGGTAATAAAAAATGCTGGTTCCACTTTATGAAAACGGGCTCCTAAAAAACTACCTTCCGTTTACTAAAGAAAATATTACAAACGATCTCTTAGCGAAGGGCTGCTTTAAGATTCCATATGATATTAACATAATCAAGAAAGTGAAGCACCTCCAGAAAACAGATAAGGACATCGTTGTAAATCGCGCCGTTCTGCTTCTTATGCTTAATTTTTATAAAGGCGAGATTTGAGAAGCTTTTACATAGACAATAAGTACTCTTCGAGTGTTGTCAGCAACTCGAAAGAGGTGGTTCCGCGAAAAGTGCGCGGTGTACAGATAGGGAATCGAAAATTGACTTTTGTGTGGGTCGATGAACTTACCCACTACGCCACCGCTCCAGAATTTACCTGTCGGAAAAATTCTAAATTAATTAACAAAATTAATCAAATAAATTAGCAAACATAAGGAAGGGGGGGTTGTGAAGAGAAGCGTTCGATATGTCTCGATGCGATAATTACAAGCTGCAAAATATGATAATTCGAAATGTAAGCAAACAAAAAAGAAACCAACGGGAAAAGAACTACAGAAACGATACATGGAAAGTTACCATATAACGACCCACGTACGGCCGGACGTTATGCTTAAGTCACTACACGTGGCGTATCAAAAATAGATGAAGTCTTCACAACCCCAGTTGCCCGCATTTTTCGGCAATTCTCGCGTAGCTGGGAATGCTTGAAAATATCAGAATAAAAATGCAAAACATTATTTTAAAATACACGTTTACCTGGAATTCAAAAGTATCTTTTCCAAAGAACTTGATTTATTCATGCGAGTAATAATATTGACATTTGGTTGATTTCTGGGAATCGCTTAAAAAAGGCTTTAACGACTACCGCCCTCACCCTTCGGAAAAAGCGAAATGCGATTTTTCTTTGTTAATAAAAATAACATCGAGCGGTCTAAAGGCCTAAAGATAAAGCTCGAGGCTATGCAACCGATTTGAGGAAAACAATATTCAGCCACCATTCCCACCACCATGAGTCCTCCAAAAGAATATGTTCTAGTTTGAAAGAGCTCCTGCATATGGTTTAATCACCGGAAAAGTTCACAAAGCTCTATCGTAAAAAGCGTTATTTTAACTGATTACATATTGTTAACGTCCCGATCAAATTAAAAAAAAATGTACGGCGCTAATTACTTCTAAGGCGTCTCCTACCAGTGGTAGAAGATAACAATCTTATCCTCGATCATCAGTTTGGTTTTAGAAATAATCAGCAATGGACAAGGGGCACAGGGCTCTGGAAAGAAAATGTGTATGCTCAACAGCATTTCTAGATGTATGGCATGACGTGACTTACTATTTATCTACATAGCGTTTCAGTATCATGCATCGAGAATCGGCTATTTCGTGTAAAATACGAAAACGATTACTCGGAACTTAAAGCGATTTAAAGGAATAATTAGAATACTTAGTTCTACTTTATGGATGTGTGCACTAGGGTGTATATGGCCTTTATATGCTTGACATAAGTTACGTATCGTTTACGTTTTTGGAGTTTTTATATTTAATTACCACCTCTTTCGAGTTGCTGACATCACTCAATTGTCTATGAAAAGCTTTTCAAAAATCTTGCCATTTGGAGTCAGCAAAAAACTGTAGGTCCCTTCTAGTCGTTAGAAAACAGTAGCGAGCACAACACGAGTAGTTGTTGTAGAAGCTAGGCCCTGATCCCTTGTGGGCTGTAGTGACACTCAATTATTATTATTATTGTTGGCCCCACTTCTTTAAAACACATATCGTCCAAGTCATAATTCAATTTCATACTAAATGTGGTATCTTCGAGGTAATGCGGACTAGGGACACGTTACTACTGTAGACAAGACCGATACCAAACAGTTTAGATGCAACGGCACCTCTTCGATTTCCTGTGGGTTTTCTGAACCTAAATGTTGCAATTTTGGTTTTTTATAATTGAAGCACGCTAAAGGGATTATTTAGTACCCTTAAGTGACCGGAATTAAGTCACAACACGGGCCGAAAGTAGAGAGAGGAGGAGATGGAAAGGAGATACCGGTGCACATTGGTTTTAAATGCCTGGGGATTCTAATGAGGGGGAACAGTTGAGTGAGTCTCTAAACTTAACTGTACGTCCGAAGGTGGGCTTAAGTGTGAACGGGTGGGCATTCCTAGCGAGGCGAGTATTGCGGGTAAATTCTTGAAGAGAAGGAATGCAACTGGCTGATTCATTAGAGCATTGTTTGTTATAATAGCGATAAAATAATGATAAAAACACAACATTTCGTCGATGTTCTAGCGTGTCGATTGACTTCGCAGCATTAGTATTACCAATAAGTTTCATCGCTCGCTGTTGAATTCTTCTAGTAGGTGCAGTGATGCCTTAGGAACTCCAGACCAGATAAAAGCTTTGTAATCAAGTTTTGGGCGGATGTAAGCCTTATATATTGTTGCCAGATCGAAAGGGGTGAAATATTACTTGCATCGCTTTAAGAAACCTAGACTTCGCTGAATTTTTGGCGATCTCGAATATGTGATCGTTCCAACTAAGTGTTGAGTTTATACACATACCGAGGATGGAAAGTCGTTCGGTTTCAGCAATGCTAGAGTCCATCATGGATAATGGCTGGTGATTTTGGGAACGCTTGAGTGACAATAGACAACATTGGGTCTTGGAAGTGTAGTAAAAGAAAAAAGAAAAAACAAAATCGAAACACATAGAATCACCCTGTTAAGGAATCATTTTCGAAGTTTTAGTCAACAATCTGTGTTTGAATCATCTGATAGAGTTATTGACCGGAAGCCCAGCCTGATTATAAATACGAGTAGCAATGTGAATTCGCTCTCTCTTGCATTACCCAACAAACGGAGCACTTCGATTACGCAAGTTGCTTTTTCCATTTTGCTTTTACCGAACTCCTCCCCTTCTCTCCTACAGAACCATTAAATTCCACTCTATTCTTCTTACCCCAATCAATTATGCCGTCAGGATCGGAATTTAATGAGCTTAACATGCGCTGCCGTTCCAAGTCCATGGCCGAAGAGGAGGGTCGAGAGCCAAGGGACTAATATAAAAAACTGAGGGCTCTGTCATCAGGGAAGAAGTGGATTGGATTAGAAGTGACAGACAAGAGATCATTTATAAAAATGAGAAAAAGTGTCGGAGACAAAACGGGGCCCCGGGGAACACCAGCATTAATATGGTGAATATCAGACTTGAACTCATCCAATACGACTTGTATTGAACGGTTCGAAAGGTAATTTCTAATCCATTGAAGAGGAGATTAATCGACACAATAAGCACGCATTTTCGACAAGAGAGCCTGATACCAGACTCTGCCAAATGCCTTTCAAATATCAAGCGCAACAATCTTGCTTTCGCCTACATTGTGCAAAGCTTGGTTCCAATTTTCAGTGAGATATGCCATGAAATCACCAGTTGAACTGTTACTGTGGAAGCCATACTGCCGGGCATTAAGAAGCTTCCGGGTTTCAAGATTTTTTTAAGCTGATGGTTTATCAGCGTTTCCATGACCATAGAAAGTAGGGACGTTAACGCTATGGGTCGGTAGAAGGTGGATGCTAATGGTGGACGCTGTTTTCCACTTACTCGGGAAGAGCTTTAAAGAGTAGGACAGATAAAAAAGCTCACGCAATGGTTTTGCCAGCGTAAAAGAACAGCTCTTCAGAAGATCAGGGGGTATACCATCCGGGCCAGCGGAGTTGTACATGCTTAGATTTTTAAGTGCTCTTTATTGTGGTTAATTGTGCAACTGTACGAGTGTAAAAATAGATTTGTCCCATGGAGAAATTTACGCTCTCAAGTACAGGCGGAGACGGAGCACAATCTGGTAGCGTTGAGCTGGCTGCAAAATGTGCAGCTAGCAGATTTGCTTTTTCTAAAGAGCTGACAGCTGGAATGTCATTGTAAATGAGTGTTGGAATTGAAGACGAGGCGGTATTCTTTACGTTTGTTATGAATAACCAAAAGTTTTTGCTAACTTTGAGACAATGCAGCACTTTTTGCCTCAACTTTTGATCGTATGAATATTAAACTCTTCTTATTACAAACGTTTAAGCTTCTTCCGGTTTTCTCAGAAGGATTTGAAAGTCCGGAAGCTTATTTCTCTTGGCATCATAGACTGTTTGCAGTTCGAGTCATACCACGCGTTTGTCTTTGGGTTTGTTTGCTTCCATGGCTAATCACTGAGGAAAATCTTGTTCCAAGAGTTGGTGGTCGATATTTCTAGCACCCAAAAAGCGTATTCACGGTGTTGTGAACTTTATAAGGATGCATATGAATATTCAAGCACAAAATACGTCATACTAACAATTTCAATTGCTGTGACTGTCATGAAATCAATTAACTCAAATCATCAGCACCAGTTGCACTTATAGCGATATTTTTCGATGCTGATACTTGCTACTTGCCTTGCTATGTTTGGGAACAAACGATGACTCGGCAAAAGCTTTGCAGTTTAAATGGGATGTGCTAATACACCCAACATATTCTCCAGACTTGGCATCTTCGAATTAGTTAGTGTTCCTGACTCTACAAAAATGTTTGAATGATAGAAACTTTACCTCAAATCAGGACGTCAAAAACCACTTGAAAAAGTTGTTTTGCCGGCAAGGATTATATATTTTATAAGTGGGAAACAATCCAAAAGTAATTAAAAGGTATTAGACCTAAATTTGGAATACACAATTTTATAAAACGTTACGTATAATAAAAAAATTGTGTGTAACCAATGCTTTAAACGACCACTAATTTCGAACTTGAACAGAAATAAATGGCCATTTAACATTTTTATTCGCAGTACCGAAATCAAACGCAGAATCACTCTTGCCAATCGCTGTTTCTTTGGGCTCAATTGAGTAATAACGCCCTCTCTCGAAGGACCAAGTTTGCTTTATATAACAACTTGATCATCCCAGTCCTACTATATGCCGCGGACGCTACTAAAATTGGATGAGGAAGCCCTTAGTCTTCAAAAGAAAAAATTTTTTTTGAGAAAAATTCAACAAGCGTCTTTGGATACAACGCTTAAGATCGCTAGGCCATGTAGAGTGTAAAAGTTTTCGAATCTGAGCCATCACGACAACGCAACAGACAACGGCCTAAGCTGAGGTGGCGCACACAAGTGGAGAAGAACCTCAACCAACTTGGAGTGCGCAACTGGCGGCAGCTAACGAAAGATAATGTTGCTTGAGGCCCACATCCACCCCGGACTGTAGCGCCACTAGAAGAAGAAGAAGAACATTATTATTCGGTTTCTATCTGAACACGATTTTATCAGAATATATTATAGTAAGAAAAACTCAATTCAATGGCTGAAGAAATGTTTGCTTTAATTTCTGATGAAATTAAATTATTCGCCTTATTATTCCTTAATACTTCATGAGCTCATGCACATTCAGAATTCAAGTCAGGCGGATGTGGACACATAAAGCACTTGTCATGCGACCGACAGAACATATTCCGAACACAATAAAATGAGTTTTACATAACAAGTGCCCATCCATTTGCAACGTAATTATGCGATAGTTAACAAACACATCTCTTTTTAATTTAAACGCACCACATAATATTTCAATGTCGGATGCGACGATGTTTACCGCCGCATTTAGCAGACGTAATTAAATGCTGCATTTTTATTCCTTTTAATTTTCGTTCTTATGTGTGTGTTTAACAGAATTTAATTTAATTTGGCTAGACACCGCGTGCATGATGTGTTGGATAATGTAGGGCATACGAAAAGACTTATGTATGTTTAATGCGGTGTGTTACCAAAATGAGGTTAACATCTAGTAAACGGTTGACATTTACAAGAGTTCAAGATTACAATGTGCACATAAAATGCTGTTCTAGACAAGGGCTATGAATCAGGCATATGATGTGAGTTTAACCATTGCATGATAAATCTGTTAATGTGTAAAATTTAATTTTGAATGTTTCATTTAAATGCAATACTAAATTTTCCAATTCACTGCGACTCTTTGAATAAAATCTGTTTGTTCATCTGTTCGTCTTGTCAGTCACACTCCCATATCTTCTACATCTATGAAACAATTTGTATGAAATTTTTGAGTAAGATGCAGTTCACCCCGCAACCAGCGATTGTATTTAGAGTGTTGAACATTTGGTGGTGGCGCCCAAATGCATACGCTGGATTAAAAAAATGTTTCATTGTACACCAGTGCATGGAACATCAATGGACAGATTTTTAAAAAGAATTTGATGTTTCTTGTTCAGCTTTTTGATTTGAGTTGCCGCTAGAGAGCTATTAAGCTAAAAGCCAGATAAAATGCTTCCCTTATAGTTTCTACATGGATACACTTAAAAAACAAAAAAAGCGATTGCGGTTTCCAAAGAAAACTATTTCTGGCTCAAATAGTTTAGGGGCAAAAAACGATAAAACAAGAATATTCGAATTTTGAAAATCTTGCAGAGGCCAAATAAAAAAAATTGGGAGTGAGTAGAAGTTTAGGTTTATCTGTCTGTTGCTTCAAAATTAAATAGATTATAATTTTATTTTGGGATCAAAAAACTGACTGGATGATAATGAGTATGGGGATGAGTGCAGAGAGGGAGTGGCGTGTAAATTATATTGTGATTACGACGATACGACGATTATTGTGACGGCTTCTATATATGTATATATGTTGAAAGTAAATGACTGTCTTGAAAAAAGGACATTTATTAGCATTTATCCGGTCTTGACATAAAATTTGTCGCACTTATTCAGACTTGATCGAATCATCTGACCCGCTTAAGCTTGTGTCTGTGAAAAGAAAGCTACCAAGAACGCTTCGCTTTCTGTATGTTTATAAAGACGCAAATAATAACGCACATCCATTAACAGGGATTTACTGAAACAATTGATTTTGAGAGTTTCGAACTGCACTCGCCCTAAGAATTAAAGTCAATCTCCATATTTCAAAAGAGATGATCGATAATTGAAAGTTATTCAAATTAAAAGCGCAGCCGCCCCAAGATCCGCCCCGCCAAATTCATTACCCATTTGATCTCAAATCAAACATAACTTAATGTACAACTACATATATACACGCCAATATACAATATGTATCTAACATTACAGCCAAACAAATAATATATTTATTTGTTTTACTTCCAAACTTATTTTTGTGAATACCCGAAGTTCAAATCTTGATCCCGACGACATGTTGTAGGACATCTATTCGTTCATACATGCTTATAGCATTAACAGCTGTTTCCAAAAATCATAAGGTCGTTTTCTATTCGAAGTATTTAACACAGCTCAAATGATAATGATGAAATCCCCTAACATATTTTTTTTAAGTGGGACTCCTTAACTGACACTATTTTTTTTTTAGTTTTGGATGCAACAAACTCGTCCATTATAGACCGTAATCTTTTATGCGTATACGTATACACCATACATATGTACCGAATACTCTTGTATTCTTTTTTTCTTCGAATTTTTCTAGACTGAAGTAAACTGCATACACTTTAGTTCATCCTCAAGGTACGCCCGTAATTTAGAGTCTAGAAAAAGCGGACTTTTAGAAATCCCTTTCCAACTTTAAAACCGGCTAAAGACCATTTTAACCAATAGTAGGTAGTACTTTTCTTTATGATATTGGGTTTCCACCTTCAAAATTTTCAGATCCACTAGTTTGTTGTGGGTGTCCTATTTGGGTAGAAAAGAAAATTGTCGAAAATCAACCAACCCATGTGCGGGAACTTTTCTCGATGTCAAATTAAAGGTCGGCGGTCATTATAATATGCTTTATAAGCAAATGGCCAGTTATTGGCATATATTTGCAACACTTTGCAAAACATTCAAGCAAACCAGACGTAGTGACTATTAGAAGTGATTATTATAATAGTTGCAGAAAAAAAATCGGTGTTTAATAAACCTCACAGACCTACTCCTAGAAGGGGAGTGAAAAACTGTGGAAATCCATAAACATTCTTTGCGAAGCGAAAGTATCACCAGGGTAGCCTTACCGAGCGGTACGACTCGGTACGAATGTCTATTTCAATCTAGTACAATTTCACATATAGGTGTTAGTTTATAATGTATAAATTATATCACATTATAATAAATTCTGCCGACTTAGAATTGGTCAGGCTAACTAGCTTTAATTAATTTCAATTTAACTGTTGTTGGGTGTCCCAGTTTTATTAAACCAGACGCCCAGATTTTTAAACTTTTATACGGAGCCAATGATCGTGTTGTTGAGCAAAATACGAGATGCTAAAGAAACTGAGTTTGCTTTATTAATAGATAATTTTATTATTAATTTGATTCGGAGTCACACTGCTAGAGCCATGACTTTAACCAACAGTTTGATCTTTTGGACTACCTAAATGAAATGTACCATGAAAGGGTACGTCTTAGGGGTTAATTCCGCCTGAAGCGTTCCTTTATCTGGATGCGAAAGGCCTGATACAAGATAGGGAAGGCTGCCCCTTTCATCTTCCACGTCGCACGCCCAACAGTAGAAAGGCAACTTCAATATGAGATGGACGTCGCTTACAGCCACGAGGATCTCCTACGGTTCAGTAGAGCGATTTCTACCCGCGACAGAGCAGTTACAGCCAGCTTTCGATGCCGCTAACTTTTTAAAACAAAAAACTGGATAGTTGAGTCATTAGGGTCAACTCGCGTAGGTTAAGGTAGTTTAAGGTTTTTATTAAAGAAAAAAAATGAAAAAAAAAGATGCACCATGCCGCATTTCATAAATATGTTCAGCATATAAATAATAAATGCGTCCTGTTGCATGCATCCATAGGATGTTACGGATATAGTTAAGCTTAGACCTAAGTTATTATAGCGCTAGATTTTAATTAGGTTTTTAATAGTAGTATTAAGTTAGGATAAGTTAAGGAATTCTTGTGCCAAGTTTTTAAGTTATCTTGGGTGAAAATTACAATTAACAATGAATTAAAAAATACATAAATAAAGAAGCCGAAAGGCTAAAATAAATATTGTAATCATAGGTTAGCTTAGAACACTTGTTAAGAGCCAGTAAGTTAGAATTAAGATTAACAAATCAGATTAATAAGCTAATTTAAGTATTTTTAAAAATGCATTGAAAACTAAACTAAACTAACTACCACAAATTTGAATGCACCAGCTTATCGATTTTCCTTCTTTCTGTGATGGTGAGGAGGGTGAAACTGTTATTTGAAATTTTGAAAATAAACAAATATTGAATCTTGTGCATTGAACATTTCAAAGTGAGTCTGTATAAAAAACTAAAAGTAAATTAAGAAAAATGAAGTGCGTAATGGACTGCAGCAACTTTGAACATACATTTGGTATGAAAGATTCCCATTTGTAAGTATCTCAAATGTTCATTTGTATTCTATTCACTGTGACAACAATGCAATAACGGCATTTAACGTTTTTTTTTTTTCAACTACCTTTATCAGTGTCTTGTTAGTTTTTCATAAAGTTTTCTAATAAAACAGCCTTAAAGTAACTTTTTGTTAGACATTTTTTTTATTAATCAATACCAAATTTTCTTCCCAGAACTTAATACCCATGTTCGAGAGTTAAATTGAATCAATAAAACATAGAATAAAAAAATCGTTAAAATAGGTTTAACTTAATAATAATAATAAGAATAAATATTGATAATAAGTTTAAATTTAAATAAGTATTTTTGTCATCAGTTTGTTAGATTTGAGTAAACAAATTTTAGATTGCAGCATATTTGTTTATTTAGGAGAGAGCTATGGCGTCAGCATCTTGGTCTGAAGCAGTTCAGAGTAACCGATAAAGTTTGTAACAAACATTTCTTTTATAAAATGTTTACTACACTCTCAAAAAATCGGTTAACTCTAACTGCAATGCCCGATATGCTGCGCAATACCCAACATGATGAAAACGAGGACCCCTCTTTGATTGAAAGTGTGCATACTCCACAAAAAAAGAATGTGCGTAAACAAATAAGCTTACTAGAACAGAGTTTAAAATATAATTCGGGATAAAGACATTCAAATAAAATGTTTGGTTAGTTAAATAAAATTAAGGAATGTAGTGTAAATACTGTCGGAAACCTTTTTCAAATCTTTTCAAAAGACTTATAGCTAATATCAGGCAAAATGCAAAATTATTAAGGAAAGGCAATAGGTTTACAAATGAATTGAAAGTATTCGCACTATCGAATATTATTTTATTAGGACAAGCTGCCCACCTAGTGTTTTAAAAAATATAATTTTCGGAACTATTCGTGAAATAAGCACGAGTGCCTTACAACCAATCCATTTTGTTTGTGACCAAGGCTCAAATTTTCGCGGTTTAGAGAGGGCATTAGAAGTAGATAGCGCCAAACCTTATTTCTATCAAAGGGGAATTTGTTTCTTTTTTGATAGACCTCATTTGCTGAAGAGCACGCAAAATTGTTTAATGAAAAACGATATCTTCTTTAATGGCTCTTCAAGCAATCTTTGTGCCACTTGGAACTACATTATTAACTTATATTTCTCCGATTCAGAATTGGATATACGGTATTTTCCAAAATGAACTTACACGTATATCCAAATACTTTTCAGAGGTTAAATTTGCATCGCAGGTATTTAGCAATACATTATCGGCTGGCTGGTACGCAATCCCAGTTCTTGGCAAAGGAAACACTACAATTAACAACACCGGGCATTTTCTCGAATTTTTTAATAAATTCGTCGATGTGTTTACGCATCGTCGTGCGTAAACGATTACAGTTTTAAGAATGGGTTTATGCAAAATAAAATGCAACTAGAATTTTTACGTGAAACAAACAAATTTTATATTATCAATTAATGTCAGTGATCGGGATAATAATAATATCCGCAACCAATTTTATTTTCTGAAAGGTTGGCTGTTTAACATTTCCTCGGTGCAAACATTGTGGCAACTCTTGTCACAATGTGAATTTGATTATATTTTAACACGTCACTAAAATCAAGATTGACTTGAGCAATTTTTTGAGAAACGCGTTGTTCCGGGCGGTATGCTTGCGGCTTAACAGCAACCCAATTTCAAACTTCATTTTAAAAATTAGGGGGCCTGCAATATTTGAAAATTGTTAGAGCGAGCAATTGCGTACATGTAGAATCTGAGAGATTTTATTACTTGCCATTACCAAGCAACCTCTTTTCACACATAAGGATTAAGGATAACTTAAATATAAACATAAATAAACCCTCATCTAAATTAAATATAAACGCAGACGATGATATAGAAAATGCCTTTAAAGAAAACAGTTTTGTTTACGAATATGTACATACATATGTGGATGGCTTTTTCGTAAATGTCGAGAAAGCCATGCATGCATATTAACATTACCATCATTGGATAAAGCACAACCCTCAACAAATTTAACATTTTGTATTTTTAAACAGTTTAAAAATTGTAATTGAATTGCTCTTCTGGCTGCTTTAATAGAAGACATTCACAAGCTTGAAGATTCTATTCAGAACTTTATTTTCAAAAATGTGTGGCTGCAAAATTATCGCAATTGCTTGTTCAAGAAAAAGCCTATATTCGTTGCGGAAACTTACGAAAAGATTTAATTTTGCATTACTTTATAAGAATTCGGTTGTACTTTTTAATAAAATTTTGGAGTGGAGCGGATCCAACACCCGGTTAGCAAAAAATCGGTTAACGCACCAAAAGCATACCCCAAGTTGTATGTATAGGTATGGTGTGGAAATGCCCATAAGAATAATTTACTGAATTGCCTTGAGCAATTATGTAAATATCGGCGTTCATCATCCCTGAAAATTTGGGAGGAAGACCTCGGAAAACGAATTCAGAGGATGATTCTCTAATAAAAAGAGCAATACAGAAGAATTCAAGAATTGTTGACCAACCAACCAAGTAACCAAATTGTAAAAGATTTAAAATTACCAGTATGTGCAAGAACAATTCGTAGAAGGGCTGTACAATTTGAGTTATTTAGCCGTCGCCCTTTCACGAAATTCCTTTATTTCTGAAAAAAAAAAACAGAAAAAAAGGTTGGAGTTTGCACGCAAATATCTGAACTTGACACTTTCAAAATTGAAAACAGTCCTTTTTTCAGATGAATCTAAATTTTATAAATCAAATTCAGCAGGCATCACACGAATAAGGAGACCGCGAGAAAAAAATAGGATCCGAAATAGTGCATCCCAAAAGTAAAATTCGGTGGAGGGAATGTACTCGTCTTGGGATGCTTTTCTGGTTGGGGGATCGGGCCAATCTATAGAATAAATGGTATTATGGATCGCTTCAAATATTTGGAAATATTAAAAACAGTGATGTTACCATATGCAGAAGAAGAAATGTCGTTGAAGTGGATATACCAACAAGACAACGATCCAAAACATAAAGCAAAGTTCTCAACTTGGTTTAATGACAAAAAAAATAGAAGTTCTGGATTGGCCGGCACAGTCCCAAGACCTTAACCCTAAAGAGAACTTGTGGGAAATAATAAACAGGCGAATAAACCGGGACCAGTGCAACAATTTGGATCAACTGGACACTGCGGTAGAGGATGCATGGCAAAGTGTTCCTATGAGTGTAATAGACAACCTAATTAACTCAATGCCAAAAAGATGTACTGCTGTCATAGAGGCAAAAGGGTTCGCAACGAAATATTAATATGTTCCATGTTCTTGTTATGTATACTTATTTTTACATATTTTGTATCGTTTTATTAGGGGGTGCTTTAGTTTTGTCCAACTGAAATTTGGACATTTTATTTTAAATAAAGTCTACTTTAATTTTTTGTTGTTACAAAAAGATGTTATGTTCACTTTTTTGGTTTGCTAAATAAATTTAAAAGAATAGAAAATCAGGAAAAAAACTTCTTTCTTATATATATTGTTATAAGTCGAATAATTTTGGTATATACCATTTCCTCAGAGAGGATACTTTAAATTTCTCATGACTGCTATCTCTAAAAAAAAAAGAAAAAACTTAACGTTTTAAATCTCAATTGATTTTTCATAAATTTACCTGATAGTTTTCTATTTTACCCATCCGAACATCAAACATGTGCTTGGACTTGTCCCTCTGCTTAAACAATCTTTGTGCATTGAGTACATATTTTTATCGCAGGATCGACAATCAGCTACCCAAAATACAACTTTATTCCTTTTTTGGAGGCAACAAACTTTCACATGTAAAAACAAATAGAATACAAACTGACACAAAAACCGAGCATGTCAAATATAACATGCGTAATGAACTCGAAAAAGAAAGAACTCAGAAGGCGAATGTGTCACAAAACAACGTCGGCCTGCTTTGTCAATTAATAAATTTGAATTTTTCTAGAAAGGCATGTGCGAAAATACCGAATATGTGTGTGTGCATACATATGTATGTATGTGTATAGTGAACTAAAAAAAAAACTGGACCACATATTACAATTTGAAATATCTCAGCCATCTTTTCCTCATTGAAGTCATGAAATTATATTTTTGTTCAATCCCAATAACATAACAGTTACTTTGTTTTCCTTATTTAGGATTAAAGACTGCTTCTACTTTGCTGTCAACCATTTTTTTGTTTAGGGTTGCGTATTGATGTCGTCAAAACAATGGAAAAGAAACATACAGTACCTCACAAAATTGAGCGTACAGTCACAGCTTAAACATATTTTTATCTTTTCGCCATACAATAAGTAGTTAATTAATAAAACTTAAATGCAGTTCGATATGACATATTTCAATTGCTAAAAACTGTCCTCTATACATGTTAAGAATGCCTTATTACAATCATGTGCAGCGAGGTTCCCCAAGATGTACATACTACGTTTCCCGAGATGAAAGAGTTAAAAACTGAAACACTTCTTTACTCTTTGATGGTCGCACACGGAATGTCTTTTATTTCGTTCTTTTTTTATACACTCATTTTCCAAGCAAGATTTACTCAAACATTATCAATTACCTTTTGCTGGCTTGTGGCTGTCCTGGCGCGCTGTTCTCTTTGCTGGACTTTAGAGAACGCCATCAGCAGCTGGCTCTTGGTCGTAATGCATTGAATAAGCGCTTGTGACCTTCAAACTTTCCTCAGCTACATATTCCGTCTATTGCATATTCAACGAACTCGCACTCTCCGAAGCCCAACCCCTTTGACAATATCTGTTTCTCATTGAGGTAGTCTGCGAAACCTTCTTTTGGCTTACACTTTCTCGCCTCAAACTTTCGTGCAACCTCCAATATATTCGGGCAGAATTTCCTTCAACGTGCCAAACTGATGAGGATCTATCATTTGTTGGCAGTCCTTGTCTGCTCTATTATCTATTATTTGGACGCTCGCATTTGGTCGACCGTTGTCATCCGCACGTCCACTATCCCTTGTTGTTGGGTCCCGTTCTCGCAATCTCGCACCTGCTTGCTCCATCGTTCATAGCTCAGCCATCCTCCGTAGCACCTCTTTTTTCCTTCGAAGCAGCTCTTTTTCACGCCGCAATAAATCTGCCTCACGCTTGAAGAACTGCAGTTCCCTTTGTTCGGCTCCTACGGCGGCTTCCTTGTCTCCGGTTTTATTGTCGCCTCGTGGTGGCTCGCCTCGAAAATCAACGAGAATGTCGTTCAATCGTACGACTAAAGCACTTTTCGTCCCGTTAGTTGGCATGTCGAGACTTTGAAGCCAGCCACGCAGCTGCGCAACCGTGAAATCATGGACACCAATTGTGTCGATCACTTTTTCGCACTCTCGTTTTATCTCTCCTTTGTTTTCTGGGCACTGGTTTGTTTTTATCGCCTATGAAACACTTTTTTAAGGTAGCAAATGGGCTGTATCCCACTTCTGAATTTTAGTAAAATAATATTTGATTTAAAGAAAGCACTTCTTTACTCTTTGATGGCCGCACACAGAATGTCTTTTATTTCCTGCGTTTGGGTTTTACAGCGGTTATGAATACGCTAGTTGTTGTTGCTCCCTTTACATAATGACAAGTAAATAAAAGGATGTGTAGCTACTATACATGTGTTTGCACAGCCACTGCTACGGAGCTGTTTCCGAAACAGAGCTGCGAAAAAGAACAATTCACTCTAAAGAAGAGTAAAAGACAGCTTTACTTGAAGAATGACAACAGTACACAAAGTAATAAATTTAATTAACGTATTATTGTCATTATTGGTTACTATCCTACTTTTGTTTTCGCCTATTTATTTGTAGTAATCAAAGTTTTAATCTTTGTAATATGAATACTATAAGAGAATTTTAAAAAAATGTGATGTTCATGGGATTAAACAGAAATATATGTACTTTCATTAGCAATGGATTTGGTTTCAATATTTGGAAAGATGGCTGTCGACGCGACTGCAAATGCATATAACACGGTCACGGGAATTTTGCGTTTTTAAAAATAATACATAGTAACGACTTGAATAGCATATTTCTTACCTAGTTCAGCAAAAAGAAAGGAAGTTCTTTTCCACAAAAAAGTGAAAAAACTGCAAAATAATAATGCAATTAATTAGTGTTAATGCTATTTCTAATAGCTTCTGTTATGAACTGTTGGTGATAACTAAAAAAACAAATTAAATTATAAAAATATTTAGCACAATTTAGTAAAAAAAGTCCCCCAAAATTCACATTGAAAAAGAAATCCATTCAATTATATATACAATTGAATAAATATTAAAAATAAATAAAAAAAGGAAAAGATAGTTCAATACTTATAAGCTAGTCCCTTGTTCTTTTGTACTGTATTTAACCTATTTGGCATCGATTTCACCAATTTTCCGCAGTATGACTTTGGTATTCTGTCCCATTCCATCTTAAGGCGTGTTTCAAGTCCTATTTGCTTGAATCGGAGTAGTTCTTCAATTAATTCTCCAAATAGCTCCACAGATGCTCTATAACATTTAAGTCCGGTGATTTTGGTGGTGTTTCGAGCTTTATCTTCGGGTCGCTGTCCTGATAAAAGTAATATTCCCAATTTTTGAGCAGTCTGACTCAAATTGTCTTTCCCAACAGAGATATACACATTTATATTGGTCCATGTTTCCATTACTAAAAACAAGATTTCGTGGTCCAGGAGCAAACATACAACCCCAAACCATAACTGAGCCAGAAACAGAAATATCCTTGTTTTGATGTTGTCAAACAAATTCCTTTCGGCTTCTTTCGGGCAACCTTCCGGTTTTCGGGTGAACATCTATTTGTAAATAATTTTTTACCTCCGTAGTTAATTTTGAAGCACGTTTGTTAACTGTGGATACTTCTTCATTTGCTTTACAATCCAACGCTTGTTCTGTAAATTGTGACAGCTTTACATACTGCATCATTAAATGTTCTTTGCTTTCTTTTTTATTAAAGCGAGCATTTTTGATATGTGTTGAATTCGATTAAAATTAAATTTAATTTCTTCGAATATATTGTATTCTACCTCTTCCCTGTATAGGTTTTTAGTTTCTTCATTATTATAGCGGTTAGCAATTTGACTAGGTCCGACTCCAAACGTTTTTGCTGTAGGTATTCCTTCATCTGCTGCTTCCAGGCCTGCGCATTCTACAATTTTTTCTTCCAATTCGTTCATGGGCTTTTGCATGTATGGGCCACCGCCTGTACCTTTTAAGTGGACTCTTCCTGAGCTTGTTTTTTACTTTATATTTCAGGTCACTTCAAGTCTAAAAATGCACGAACAATATAATAATTCAAACATACATACATTTGCCTTTACCTTTTTCTAGTCTTTAAAGTCTTTCTGTGGAAGAAGCTCTGTGTTAAGAGAATCCGTAAGTTTTTCCCAGAGAACCCTGCTACTTTTTTGCCTTGAGCACTTTTTAATATGCCGTTTGCCAAGTCTTGATGACTACTTATATAATCGGTCAAAATTTTAATTTGTTTTTTGTTGATGGGCATATTTCACTTCGCTTCCATAATGAGGACAACTTTTAATTAACAAAAAATGACGATAACTTTTTCTATCGACTAAAAAATTTGGTTTCAAACGTCATATTCAAATTTGTGTGCTGCCCACTTTGACGATGCAATCGAGGATAGTCGTGCTACCCATGTTCGATTGTATCGACGCAACTCGATTGTTCCAAATTACGTGCTGGCGCCCCTGTAGTTACTTATTTTCTATGTTACTATATACATTTTTGAAATGAAAAAATATTACTTTTGCTGAATTCTTCGTAAGCACTTACTCGTCAAAAGGAAGCAAGACTGAATACATTTGTGATGCTTTGCGCAAAACCATGTGCTGAACACTCATATTGAGATCAAATTAAGAACTGCTTGAAATAATTTAAAATTTCTCAAGAAAATCAAATATCCTTAAGACAGATGGTTTCTACTTCATGGCTTACTTTGGTAAGCTCATAAACAGAGTGCATTGTGCTGCACTTTTAAAAGTGTAAACAAAATTTAAAGCAAACACTGTCTGTGGGAATATAACTCAGACTTTGCTATTTTATTATTCTTTATATAATTGAATTTATAATCCAACTTGTGTTTAGGCTAAGAAATAAGTTCGAAGTTTTGAACTGACTGACTGTGTAGTCGCTGTTGCAGCTAGATTCGTCATTTTCTACGTGCAAAGTTCCATTTATTTATACTTCAAACCGAGGGACAATATATATTTTTCAATTAAATAATGAGATATTGAAAAATCATTAATGTTACGTAAACGCGATTACAGAGTGTTGAACATTTTTTTACTGATACATATTCCTCTGTATTATATATGTATGTATACATAGACTATAAACTATGATTTCATGATTCGTATAATTCATGGATTTCCAGATATGTAGATGAATTAATCCACCTGCAATTGTTTCTTTAGGCGAAGGACAGACACTTTTACATTCGAATCAAAGCAGACAAAAAAACGAAGACGACAAAGAAACTGCGAAATTCCATAAATAAAAAATATGATAGGCTTCCTATGTGGAGCAGAAAATCCATCAACTTCATACACACCAAACGGAAATGCCTCAAAAAGTACCCTCGGACGTTGTTAAAATAAACTTCGCCAAATAAACCCAGGTACGCCAGAAAAAAAAGCCGCCGAACACAACACGATGGAAGACAATATGTTTTGTAGAGCACCAGGGTCATCCCTGATCAAAAATAGTCTGGCTGTAACAGCTTTTCCGCTGTTAACTGTGAAATTTTGTAACTCTGCATGCAAACATTAATAAAATCTGGGTTTACTTGACGGAATCCAGAGACAATTAGAGATGCACTCTCGAGTTTGTCATTAATATTTCAAAAGTGTCACTCATTCGGAAGGGTTAAAAGTTTTCACGAACTTATGTCAAAGTTAAGCGAAAAGCTGTACCTTAAAATGTGACATCCTTATACTGACAGAATAGACAGAATTTTTGTTTGTTACGGGAATGCATTTTAAACAGGAGGACTAGACCTTGAAATCCAAAATTCTGAAAAGGCATAATGTTTAAAAAGCAAAATCCACAAAATAATCAGGAGAGTATGTACAAGAAAGGACAACTAGAGTTTTTTTTCAATTAGTTGTTTTTTTGCTTCCTGCTCGTAAGCTTAACAGAAATCATTATCAGTAAAACGAAATTCGTCGCTTTACGTTTGAACAATGTTATTCCAGAGTGTTAAAAACACATTCCGCGACTTCTGTATGAAAGTTAATTCAAACAGTTTTTTTTTTAATGCATTTTTTTTATTTATAAAGAAAAATCTTATTGGCTAGACATAAAAAACGGTTAAACTAGCTGACTGTCTTAACTATGTTACATGGCCCCTTTCGGGCACTCTAAGCTAAACTTAATCTTAAATGTATGTCTTTCGACCTATTCTAACAGATATTAATTCGCTAGGGGACTGGAATTAGTTATACTAAGAAAATTTTTATGAAAAAACTTAGTGGCCGAATTTGTTTTTTTGTAGTATTATAAAACTTACGGACTAATTATTCAAACAATTTGTAAGACTGATAGAGTGTGACGCTTAATTCACGAAAGTCAACTCGTCATCAACATTAAACGCTTAACATTCCACGCTTTAGCTCAACATTCCATGCTCTTCACAAAGGCTTCCATCTGACTCAATGAAAGGAACCATCGACTGGTTTCGTAGTTTGGACCTTATTTTGTCATGTTCTCTTTATCTAGGCGACTGTGTTAATAAACGAAAACGCAACATGCGGGGCTTGAAATATCTATATGCTTTTGTCGAGAACCCAATGCAACCAGTGGCATTATTGTACCATTTTTCTTTGAAAATAAGTCTAGGAAGAACATTTTGGTCAATGGTGGACGCTACAGAGTCATGTAAACTTAGTCGTTTTGATCATCTTCGGCCGAAGCCGAAGCCGAATATGATGGTATAAGAAAATACTAAGGAATAGAAAAAATTAATAAAAATAAAAATAATTTTATTTTAAATTAATTAATATTTCATTTGTTGGCTCATGAACAAAAACTTAGTCAGCAAAGTAACTCAATTGGCTTTGTTGATGATAAACAAGTAAACAATAGAAGAACAAATGGTGAATATTAGTTAATAACTAAAAATAACGGTAGAAATAAAAGTTTATCAAAACTGTCCCTGTGTAAATTAGTCCTCCTATCAGCATAAATCGCTACACTAGTTGGAGGAGCTGGTACGTTAATATTTTATTGATAACTTTTTAAGTAGGCATAAGGACTTGAAGCCCAGTAATGAAAAATGTCAGCGTTCCTTGTAACAGCGGTTAATTTAAATAAGTTCTTCGAAAGGTGGAAAATCTTCTGAATTGGAAGATTCACGACATATTGAACTGCAACGGTTACAAGGAAGAAAAGAAGCACTGAACACAGTTGGGCAAGGAAGAAAAGAAGCATTGAACACAGTTGGGTCACTGCAGAGCTGAAATACGAGTGCAAAGAACGTGATCGATTGTAGATCGATAGAAGATACAAAAACAACAGACAAAATGAGGATTATCACAACGAAAATAAATTGTACAGAAACGAGCTTAACAAGAAAATAAAGAGGATTAAATCAAACTTTTACAAACAGAAATTTCAAGATTACAAAAACAATTCAAAAAAGACGTGGTAAATTCGTTACTTGGAAGAAGGTCGAACAATCTAGATGACATAATAAAAAAGAACTTTGCGCAGGAAGGAAGGAGGAAGGAAGATACTAACGTTGGAAATTCACAACACAGTCCACGAGTGCAATCAGAAGAATAAACCAAAGCTTGGAAAAGAATCAAAGCACAGTTGTTCTATTCATCGACTTTAAAAGAGCCTTCGATACATTAAGCCACACACAATTACTGAGGCAGTTAGAAAAGATTAGAGTTAGGGGAAATATTCGTGCATGGTTCGAAAACTACTTGAGAGGCCGAAAAAGGATTGGTTAATTTTTAAGCGAAGATGAGGATGTCTTGTATGGTATCCCACAGGGATCATAACTGGGCCCTCTCCTATTCATTATCTGCGCCAATGATCTGATGTCAGTGCATCATGAAATATGATACAGGATACGCCTACGCGGACGACACAGCGATTGTAATTAGCCATTAATTAGTAAATGAAGTTGCAAGCTTATTACAAATAGAAATCAATAGAATCACAGCTTGTTGTCCAACCATGGACTAGTTATTAACGCTCTGAAGACAAAGGTAATGCATATTCGTCCACCGCATATCCCAAAAACCAAAATTAAAATTAAATTGCACGACTTAGAATGGTTACACAGAAATGGGAGTAAAGATCTAAAAGAAAGTGATGGATGCAAAAGAGAACTAAAAACAGAATTGTGCAAATCCGCTTACGCACTCTTCCAATTTCGGTTTAGTGGAATCGCATCTGAGATATGAAATACTGGCGTGGGGACGAGCGCCCCAAATGCAAGCATTGCAAAAAACACACATGCGACTGCAAAGAATAGTGCAAAACTCAAGACACCCAGGAGCCCAATATCACAATAATTTTTTGAATATTCAACAGATATTCAATCTAGAAATTCTTGCGCACTTCTACAACGACGACACATACAGAACTCCGACACAACAAGCAGTGAATACAAGAAGAAGACAACAGCAGTTCAATGAAGTCCCGAGGTATGGGAACGAGTACGGAAGAAGGTCGCTTAATGTTGCAGTTCCATCAGTGCTAAACGAATCTCCCAGAGAATTTCGCCACCTAAACAAAAATGAAGATTTGAAAAAGTCAAAGAGAGCTATTTAGTTAACAGAGCGTAAAATATAACTGTTATTTATAGAGTAAATTCTTGCTTATATTTGTTATTGTATTAATGTAAAGCGAAATAATATTGGAAAGTAACGTTGAAACTTAACCTTAAAAGCCTTTTCTGGGTCTGGAAGAATCAAACCCATATTTTTCCAGCCCTGAACTTAACTTTAATGTTGTTGAGGAAGTTGTGTGTGACGATGTGATTGACTTTTTTTTCTTTTTAATAACTCTGTCAAAAATTTGCTTATTGAACTTGGACATGGGTGTTTCCCAGCCCATTTCCTATTGAACACTAGCATACATGTTTCCCAGATTTTGGAATGGGTATAATTTTAGATATCTTCCATCCTTACAGAACGTAATCATATTTTATGCAGCTGGTTAAGATTTAATTTAAAAATTGTATACCAAGTGGTGAAAAGTTTTTGAGAAATATATTTTTGATTCCTCGTGAGAGAACAGTTTCACGCACAACATGAGTAGTTGTTGTAAAACCTAGTTCTATCGATACATTTCCTGCCAGTTATTTTACTAGCGGTTGATTTTGCGCTGGAATAAGTTCCAATTTGCTTTTTGATGAACAGGTGACTTGATTGCAAAAGTTCAATCCGTAAGCGATTAAAGCCAATATCGGGAAAGCAATCAGTAAACTACAGCCTAAAACTACGAACAGAATGCGCTAAAATTTAAATTTATTGCACCTCTGTATGCCTCTCAATTGCACGAGGTAATGGCAGGATTTGAGAGATTTATCAAATTTTATGATTTCGGAATTCTGCTCGCCACCCCATTCCCCCGATTCATATCTTTCATTGTTATATTTTCTTAAACGACTGAAATCAATTTCACATTACAGATCGTTTCCACCGCGAAAATAACGAAACACATAATATCCTGCCAATCTATCATCAATAATAAAACGCTTTTCTCTTAGATTCCAAGACACACAATTTGGTTGACTGGATTCTGAGAGGAAGAATGAAATCGTCTTATATTTCTTTTATTTCAATCGAATCACGTGCCACTTCTTGCGCAGACAGAAAAAATTTCATTAACAAATTTATTGAAGCATCCATGTAAGCTATTTCCACCAATCGAGGCCTGTCCTCGCGTGAAGCGGCGGCCGTGAGAATGTAATTGACATTACGACAGCCCACGAACAACACACTATTATCGTTTCAAGTTTATTGCGAGCGTGATATTCCCAACCGAAGAACTTCGAGGTATTGAAATGCTTACTCTATAGCCATGAAAATATCTATAAAATAGAAGTCACCTTAGGTGGCTGAGATGGTGGTTCTTTAACGATAACTTATGTACAGAGCATGCTTCCACTTTTCATTACCATTTAATCTACCCACGTGCTGTAGAAACTTTCAAGTACCTTACATCATAAGTATCTGGCACCCCAAAGCTAGAGCCAAAGAACTTTTACGGAAAGTATGTGCTTTAAGTACGTGATTTCTTAATGTTGGGGTGGAATTTAAGAATGGAAATCTGAGGTGTGTGCATAAATTGGAATGTATTTTAATTCTGCAGTTACTTGTTTATGAAAACTTAACAATAAAAGAAAAAAATTAATTTACTTTTAGAGAAATCATTTTAGATTTGTTGGTGTATTTTAATTACATATACATATGTAAGGATTTTTTTACAAATAGGTCAAAAATTAAAATAATTTATAATATACATCCATTAAATTAATCAAATAAACTTTACCAAACCAAAAATTATTTATACAACATTTTTACCAAAAGGGCCAAGACTCAATTTTGCTGAAGGTTGAAATATGGTGGCTATTTCCTTGCCAATGGCGCTTTTGCTTTTTGAATTTGATTGACTTGTTTTGCCAGGCTGTTAGACACTTGGGTGCATTTTGCTCCTGCGCTTTTTCATATTGCACAGTTAAAGATGATGGTGGTGTGGTGAAGTCCTCGGATAAGACCAGTTTTGAAATATGTCCAAAGATTTTCGATTGGCTTAAGATTTGGGCTTTTAACTGGCCAATCATGCATATCAAACGGCTGCTTATGAAGCCATTTCCAAAATTTCTTGGCAATGTGCTTCGGATCCCTTCTTCTTATTTCCATGGTGCTATAGTCCGGGGTGGACCTGGGCCTCAGCCAACACGCCTCTCCACTTGTGCACTCGAAGTTTCTTTCAGGTCCACTTGTGTGCGCCATGTTAGCCTAGACCGTCCTGTGTTGTGTTGTCTTAATGGCTGGGATTCGACGACTTTTCGGACCGGAGCAATAGTGTGCAGACGCTCTACATGGCCTAGCGATCTTAAACGTTGTATCCGTAGATGCTTGACCAGGTGCATGCCACCGTATACCGCTTCAGACGCCATCAAGCTTCCTCTTCAATTTTTAGTAACGTCTAAGTTTCAATGGAGTTAAGGGAGAGACTGGAATGATGAAGCTAATGTATAAAGCCAGTTTAGTTCTTCGAGAGAAGGCTTTAATACTTTATTGCCTCTTGAGTCGATGAGCAAGAGTGATTCTGCATTTGACTTCGGTACTGTTGTTTTTCTCCCTATTTAACGTGGAACCGAGGTAAATAAAGTCCTTAAAGTGCTTCCTTGATGACAGCATGTACTTCGCCTTGCTCTCATTTATCGCCAAACACATCTTGGCCGTTTCCACTTTAATGACAGCAAACGCCCCATTTTTAGTTTTTTTTTAATTAACGGTTAGCTGTGTTCGTCCAGTCACGTCAATATGGTGTTGATTTTTGAGCTTCGAATCCCTATCGAGTTGAACAAGAACTTCACAGAGAGGATGGGGTATGTTGTACACTGATTGTGTGAGGTTTGATGTAAGTAGTAAAAGCACATTTCTTTGTCCAATCTACACTATAAGGTAAAAACTCTCAACATTTAAATAATTCATGCACAGCATTATTGACCCACCACAGCGCTTCACCGTTTGTTGAACATGGTGTGTCATCAACGATTCCCCCCGTATTTTCCAAACAAATATTTTTTAATCCGTAGAGTTCATTCATTTATATTTCATCAAGCCGTAATACCTTACGCAATCATCTTCCCACCACTGCTCACACTTTTTAGTGAAATTTAGACTTTACCTTTATATTCTGTGCTTACCATACATATCTTCTTTCCGGTATCTGCCTGTAGTGCTTCTGCAGCTTCAAAAGTTGTAACCGTCCTTCTCGAGAGCATTAGCCTTACCAAACTTCACTCATCCTGGTCAGAGAGTTTCTTGGCCCGTTCTTGCTGTGAGCTTTTTGTTTTTTATATTTTTTTACAATGTTACTAATGTTATGAATTGTGTTGTAGATATAAACTGATTTCTGTCCACATACGGAACACGAATTTGTTAATAAGCGTATAGCAAAATTATTCAGTACCTTTTAACATAATTGTTTCTTATACGAACAAAGATGAAGCAGGGTGTTGCTACAGCAAAACGATGATTTTAAGCTCTCACTTGTTTCCGTTGTTTTTGTTCGGCATACATTGCAAGGAGAAAACACAAATTAATTTTATTCTCGTTTCTCCACTTTAAAAATAAGGAAGTAGATATTTTATTGACAGAGACATGAAAACTGAATGCCCTAATTTGTGAGAGCATACCACTCTGTACACAATAGGAGAAGCGATCCTGCAGACTGCATCCGCATACAAGAGTCCATCCTTCTTGTAGATAATGTCAAAGATCCTGATTAAAAAAAAAAACAAGTTTAATGATAAGATGAGAATATAGCCTCTGTAGAGACAAAGTACTGTACTTACCAAATTCGTAAGATCCTGTAGGCCAATAATTCAATACTGAGGTGGAACGATCACATATTTAAAATCGCTGAAATTGCTGGGATATGTTAAAGTGTCTTGAAACGTTTCAAGAAATGTTTCACGTCCACTGATTTGTTTACAATACATGAGGCTAATATACGTCCTAGTTCGACGCTCCTATCTGGTCTTACGCTAGAAAGGCCTCTCTTTCAACTACTCGATAAGACCCATAGGAGCAACTAAACTCCGAACGGCAAAACTTGAGAGGCTTTTAATGGACAATTTGTACTCTTTAAGGAAATCAAAAGTGGTGGCGCTGTAAAAAATTCGATGTGTTCAATGCACTTACCCACTACGCCACTGCAAACACCGACGTAATATCTTGTCCTTGCCAATCTTTTATCACTAGTTTAACATAATATGCTAAATTAAGATAGCCCGTTTCACAGTTAAGTTTAGAGTTTCGTTCTTTAGACGCACGCAGGGCATTTTAAACTTTCCTCTCCTTCTCTTTACCTTCGACCAGTTCTATAATCTGAGTCCTAATATTTAAGGGTACTTATAATCCCTTAGCATGTACAAATTATAACCTAAGGTAATTGTTCCTTCAAGGTTGGCAACAACTTTGAGGAGACCATCAATGGTAGAATGTCCGTTTTGTTCCACTGAATTCATAATTCCTATTTTCTAGTATATTTTCAAATCAAAATATCTCGTGGATTGGACTTACCGAACCACTACGTAAATAAGTTGTTGTGCTTATACTGAAAAGGATGTCATTTAGACGAAAAAGTTTTGTGCTCATTTTTTCACATATGTATGTATTGACATGAAGTCTTGCTTTCAAGATATTAAGGGCCCTCTTAGTTCTAATATCAAGCATAGAGCTACATTTCTCGTAAGCATTAATCGTTTACCTTATCTAAGACATCTGACATTAGACATTAATCACTTAGTGATGCTTATGAAAGGTGCCCGTCAATAATTACTCCAAAGTAACTTACAACTAGATTGGAAATAATTCTTTGTTTTTTCCGACATTCATCGTTATCATCATCCTGCTTGTAATAAGCACAGCTTCCGATGCGATTCCTTAGAACCGCTAAGTTACTAAACCGTGGGAAAAGCTCCTTGTAATGCTAAAAACCTCGTCCCAAATTCGCAGTCGTAGAGGTCCAACTTGTCGAAAATTGTTTCATGATAGATATTGAAATCTTTCACATACGATAGCGGAAGTAAAGAGTTGCTTGCCCTAAAAATGTGTTTTTAGACACCTCCTTCATTTTTAGGGGTTGAAGAAAAATGTTGTGTTTGTAAAGAACTATTGTTTCCTTTCTCTTTCTAATTAGTACATTTCTGGATATCCTATTACATTTATTACAGCTGCTCATTGGCGAAACATTGACTCGGATAAGCTTTTCAATGTGGAAACAGGAATGGTTTTCCGGGACTTTATAAGTCCATTCTTTAGGCCTTCGATTCAATGTTCAAATCGCAAACTCAAGTTCATCATATCAAATTCATTAGATTTTTCATTTGGATTGAGATCTGGACCACAGGAAATCTTATTAAATACATTGGCAATATATTCTTTGAAGTGCAATGTAAATATTATGTTATGTCAAACAAGTTTTGGCTTATTAAAATAAAGTTTAGACGTACAGTTTTGGCTATATTTCGCAAGCAAGCATTATCCTGATGAAACAAATTTTCAAGAGTCACCAAAAGGATCCAGCACATTTTTCCAGAGCTAGTATTTAGACTTCACTATTCAATTCTAAGCAGATCAGTCTACCTTGTTCGTCTCTAGAGGACCATACCCTGACCCCGTTACATCCTCCTTAAGAGGATCCCTTCGTGCAGAGTTTTTCGAATCTAGAACACGCAGTTTAAACTTTCTGCGAAGAAAATAACATTGTTCCACATATTTCCAATCCAATAATTCAATTAAAAGGCTCTAAGGTCTATCTTCCATTCGAAGCTCGAGGGTTTCTCCACGCCGGTCTTAGAGTTACAATCACCTTACTTATTAAAAAAACATTGACACTATATGAACAGCATTTTACTACTTTATGCAAGCAGAACCAGCAGCTCTCATAATATTCAACAAATGCTCCGGAAGAAGGCAATAAATGTTGAGGAACATTGTTGAACACCACTATATGTACGAAATTCAAGTGAGCAGTTTAAGCAATACCAAATACAATAAGTGAGCGGTATAAAGTACAATAATGATGATGTATATTCATAAGGACAATTACCACTCCTTTTGAAGAATAATTCATTTTAAGGAATTAATTCATGCACTGTGTGTTCATTCTGTGAAGTGGATTCGAGTATTTAAATCAAGTTTACCTTCAGTCAATTTCTGACGAAACGTTTGAATTGCGACCAAATTTTAATTCGGGGAATTTTTCCCTCGAATTGAAATCACTTCGTGATATCTCCTTTTCATAAGTCGACTGATTTTATGCTATTCCAAAATGTTCTTCTTAATTTGTCTCATGGTGCATATATCCATCGACTCCTATCCTTCTTCGCTACACCCTCCGACAAGTTGCATAAGACATGTGCTTTAGATAGAAGCAAACAACTATTTCGACATGACCTAGTACTCTCTTTAATTCATTTTTCACAAAAATGTACGCATATTTGGCAAAACCAACAATAAAAAAATAGTTCACACCATGTTACATAACCACCAACATGTTTTCCGTTGAAACAGTTTTTTCTGTTAAGCGCTGTGCATGTGGTCATTGGCAAGCCATATGCCCCCATCTGTCGCGTACAATTGAATTTGGAATTGTCCATGAAGCAAATTGTTTGCCAAAAGCAAACATTCTTAAACTGGGACTATTTTCCGAATTTCCATTTCTACCATCCATTGGTAGGTTCGACAACTGTTTTTTTTTTATTTTTTGCATGTTTTTCTATTGCGTTCGTGCTCCCGAATGCAATTTTGCATTTGCAAAAAATTATTTGCATTAAAATTCTAGTAATGGTTTATTCAATTTATACGTTTTATTTTAATTTTTAAAGCTCTAGGCTTATATTTGCTTATTCAGATGATTTTAAAAAAGAAGAACATTTTAAATGCACTTCCCGAACTTGGAATCGGTTGTTGGCGTTCAGATCGCTGTTTTGGATGACGTAAGCTCCTTAAAAAAAACAAACAAATACAATTTGCTTAGCTCTTTACACGCGGACGATTTTCGTACGTAGAGCTGCATAAATACGTACGAGTATGTATGTACACTCCACGAAAACTGGTTGAGCCAGCCCTTGAATTTTTAGGTTTCTTAATGTTTTGACCAGCTTCTGCATCACATATTTTTGTTAAATAATTACTACTTATTTGTGTGTATGTTTGTCGTCTCTTTACGTCTCTAATAATAATAATTGAGTGGCACTACAGCCCATAACGGACCAGGGCCTAGCTTCTACAGCAACTACTCGTGTTGTGCGTACTACTGTTCACGAGTAGAAGGGACCTACAGTTTTTTGCCGACTCCGAATGGCGAGATTTGAGAAGCTTTCCATAGACAATTAATACTCTTTGAGTGTTGTCAGCAACTCGAAAGAGGTGGTGCCGTAAAAAAATGCTAGGTGTCCCGTCCGGGAATCGAACCCAGACTTTTCTGCGCCGCAGTCGATGCACTTACCACTGCGCCACAGCTCTTTATCTCCTGTAAATTTTAATTTATTCTCAATTTTACAGCGAACTAGTTGGGTATGAATACTTCAGAATTAAAGAGTTATTCCACCTCGGACGTCATCTGTAGCTCAGTTTTGTGGGAAGTTTTAATAATTGCAATATTGAACACAAAAGTGGGGTCTGGAAAAATGTTGAACCCGACTGAAATGCAAAATATGCGATAGAATGGACTTTCTTTCAGTAAAATTGCAAAACTTTTGAGTCGAAGTCGGACACATACTTAAAGGATCCTGAAAACTACGACAAGAAATCCGTTCCTGGAAGAATATATAGTATATATCAAATTCCTAAGCAACAACAAGAGAAATAGCGACATCAGCAGGCATTATGGATGTGAAAAGGAAACAAAGGAAAACTAAGGACTTGTCAGCGCTTGTTAGCCGAAGCAGAACATCTTCTCAGTAACGTTTAAAAAGAGAACCTGCACTAAAGCAATGCCTTCGAGAAACCCGTCTGAGACTTTCCGGCCGAAGCACTCTATATGACCTAGTCATCTCAATCTATGGAACTTTTGCTGCTCTGCTGCTGCCTCTGAACAGCTTGCACAGTTCATTGTTAAATCTTCTTTTTCTTCTTTTTGTAACTACATTTTTCTTAATGAAGGTGGCCAATTGCCAAGAATTGCAAACCTTCCTTTTTACACATATTTAAAATAAGACCTTACGACTGTAGATGACTTCTCAACACTTATAAGGAGTTACGCGTTATAAAGGGTAAGTTTTTAAAAGCTTGGGAAACTTTAAAAAAAAAACACACATAAAATTCAGAAAAATGCATGAAATCTTTATTTGAGTCGATAGTACGGATCTTTGAAGATTAATTCATGCAAATGTTGAACTTGACTGCGCCTCAAATGGTCCATCCGATAATGCCAATTTTTTCATACTCTTTTCAACATTTCGGCCGGAATCTCACGAATAAATGCTTCAATTTTGTCTTCCAGTGCGTCAATTGAAGCGGTCTTGCCTGTCTAGACATTAAAGCTCATGTCATAGCCCCGCACAAAATATTGCAAAGGCTTTAAATCGCACGATCTAGGTGGCCAATTGACCGGTCCCGAACGTGAAATAAAATGTTCACCGAACTCGCCTCTCAATAAGTCCATTGTTGCGCGTGCTGTGTGGCATGTGGCACCGTCTTGTTGAAACCACATGCCATGCAAGTCAAGCTCTTGCATTTTGGGCAAAAAAGTTGGATATCATCTCACGGTAGCGCTCGTCATTCAAAGTTACGTTACGATTCGCTTCATCTCTGAAGAAGTACGATCCAATGATGCAACCAGCCCATAAACCGCACCAAACTGTGCTCTTGGAATGCTTCTGCGCGCGATGAACTTTCTTAACAGCGCACGCATTTTGATAATAAAATTCAATAATTTGCAAGCGTTGTTCGTTTGTAAGACGATTCATGGTTAAATTATAGACCAAGTTGAAGATGTTTGACAGTGAAACAAAACACGAAATGTGCGTCAGTTGTTTAAGCAGTGTTGCCAAAAAGATAATAGCTAAAAAATAACCCTTTATAAATAGAATCCTGATGTTTTTTGCTTACAATAGTATCTTCTTTTTGATTTGCGGGGGCATTTTATAATTTATAACATTTTATGATTCAAGTTTTTCTTCAAATTCAATATATGTAAATCTATTACTGACCCTTCCACATACCTCAGATATCAGAGTCATCGGTTCTCCTGCTTTTGCAGAAAATTAACAAATAAGGTCTAGATAACTAAATAAAGTGATTTGCTGGACTTTCATATTCAAGACATAAAGGTTCAGTTTATCCTATGCCTTGCAGCAGTTACCGACGCCCGTATTTGCCCTTCGATGAAAGTGTACACTTCCCGACTGTCACTGGCAAATTGAAAGGAAAATCTCAGCTCACTCAAGACGTTGAAGTAACGGCCAAAAGTTTGTGTTTACAAGTGTTTACTTAATTATGAATTGAATGGACTAAGCTCCTGATTACAAGACACATACTTCCTCCACTTTACTGTAAGTTCAGACATGGTTTTAAAGCTGAAGAAATGATTATGGGTACACTATTTTTCTCTTTTTTCTTATGCACAATGGACTCTTCTTTCGAACAAAAATGCACTGAAGTAGATAATCACTTTTTTGGACTGTTCTCTGCAGGCAGCTAGTTGAACCGAATTTGGTGTATCCCCTAATGTCTTGGTTACCCCAAATTTATTCACAACAAGAAAACATCACTGCTGTGTGGTTTAATAGGAGTTCCACCATTTCTTCGGAACACGAGCAGTAAGGGCATTGTCGTTATTTGTCATTATTTTTCATGAAGGCTCCGTTGCACTTGCATGTAACCAGAGATGAATATCAAATGAATATTAAATTACACTCAAAAAAATTTCCCGAATTCATAGAATCAATTTAAAAATAAATTGAAACCGCCCTGTAAAATAAACAATTACACTCTGCATACAAATAACTGTTCGTAATACACAATGTTTAGAAGAATGAAACAAGACCACAGAGAACATTTGTGAGAACAATAAGTCGAAACTTTATCCATAAAAAAGTTGTGTATAGATGAATCCTTGACCCAAAACAACACAAAAAAAAGTTAGAAGAAATGATTATTCCCATCACGGTTAGAAAGTCTGTGGAAGCGTACGTGTTCCTTAAAGAAGTCACTTGTTACGCGAACCCCAACTGAATCAAAGAACAAAAAAGTTCCAAGTTTAAAAACCGCATGACGACTGGACCTTTGACCATTAGAAAAACGTTTTGAGGGATGTTTTTTTTAGGGAACGGAACCTGCAATGTTAACGAGAACCGTGGCTCCGGCATGGCGTATGAGGTATTGTCATGGTGAACTGTTGCTTGAAAAGTTGAACGACGGCAAACATTTACTTTGTGAAGTACGTTTAGACCATGATTACCAATTCTAGTGCAATAAAACTTTGATTCCCTCTATCAGGTGTAGTCCTTCAGCTTCACATTATTTGAGCAATGTATTTATTATAGACGTACAGTCTCATCTTTATGTCATTTGATATAGTCTATGTACATATATTGATGGTTGAAGTGCATGATACGGAACATACGGAACAAACGAGTCACATACGTGTAAAAATATATTATATCATATTTTGAAGTGACACGTCTCTTAAGACGGTGTAAATTGGAGGACATGAAACTAAAAGGTGTAACGCATCACCAATGCATGCGAAGCATCATCAATGCATTAATGCATTTCGTCTTAATATATCAGAAGCCTTCTGAAAATAGTTATACAACAGGTGCAGCCGCGACCTATACTAAGCCTGGTATGAAGTTGATGCAATTGTTCCTCACGCTAAAACCAGCCTACTGGATGCTGGAATTATTCTGGACGAGAAGAACGAATTTTCGTTTTTTTAGATCTTAAATGATTCTCTACCCTTCTGCAGAAATTGTTTGTTATTTGAAAATTAAAAATTAGAGATATGTGGTGTATGAATATATGTATATACCGACATATGTATTTAACTGCGCTTCAAATAATTCGGCAGGGATGCCATCACCCCCCACGGCCTGGTTTTCCTTGAACTACACAAAAATTACAACTTTGCGATTACAAGATGTGAAAGAAGCGTATGCACTAAAAAGTGCTAATTAATATTTGTTTGGTTGCAAAATTTATCAATTTTATTGTATAAAAATAAGGAACAATGTCAACTCGGTTAAATTTTGGTTAAGGAAATTTTTTAATCAGGAATAATTCTTAGAGTTCGAGTTAATTTCACCCCAAGTCTAAGTGTTTGAAGACAGTAGCTCCTCTTCTCCTACGTGAAGTTGATGCTCATAGAAAGGTTGACGTTTTTATATCGGGTTCCGCCTACCAATGATCAGTGATTTTACAGTTCTTTCTCTCATGCATACTCGCCGGACCTGGACCTGCAGCTTTTGTGGATACACTGACCTTTCTGGTGAGATGCGCTGAGTTTGCTAATTTTGCATCCGGTATATGGCATCCAGTGCGGCTCTCTCACTGCATTGTGAGAGCTAAAGACGATTCTTCGTGAAACCGGTTCTTTAAAATAAAAGTATTGAAAAAGTGTAACACACCACCTTGTGAACTACGAATACAAATTTTATTTTTGTTAAAACAGTCCTTTTTAATAATTTTGCATTGTATAAATTTAAGTTGTTAACCATCTATTGTTTACTTATGTGCACGAATGGTTTTTTTCCGGAAGTTGTCTGCATCGGACCGTTCTCCGGACATAAAAACGTTTCCATTTATGGATAGCGTCCTATCGGAGGAGTGCGGAGACCCCCTATATTTATCGGTGCTAAACATACCAACTATCCCAACAATGGTATTTTTATTGGGAAATTTTTCGAAAAGATTTCATTCTTAGAATTAATTATTTGGTTTGATACTCTTTGCGCCCACATCCAGACATTCGATATGTTAGTGAATGAGTGAAACTGCATAATTTGTACAGACAAAATTATAGATTCGTCTTCTCTGGGAGAAGAATGTAGCCCGTTCATTTTGCTAGTGGCAAGAAAATGTTACAAATACTTCTTTATTCTTAATAAAAAATAATAATAAAAAAAATAATTCAAGATAAAAATTAATTCTTAGTAAAATACTTATTTATTATATTCCAATCTTTAATTTCAAATCACCCGCAAAAAGGTGCTTTGGTATTCTTTAAATTCCGTTGAAAACTTCGGGTTAATGCAGGCTTAACATAATATGTTTCCCATTAAGTTTGATTAGTAATCTCTGCCTAATAGTATGTAGTTTGCGTAATTTACAATACGGGGTTTAGGAACCATTGCGAATTTAACCTTTTGCGGTTTCACGATGTTCATGGTCCTTGGTTAACCCAAATGATTCTGACAAGGGTTGACGTAGGCAACCTGAGATGGAAAATTTATAGATAGATACTTATATGCTTGTCTTCATCGTTTGAACTATAAAATGAATCCGATACAAATATCGGGGATTGGAAAATTCCCCTCTTCCTTTCCTTTTTTATTCATTGGTAAGTTAAAATGATGATGATTTTTGTACCTTAATATTTACTTAAAAGAAAACATAAAATTTATGCCGTTGAAAAAGACAAATAAAGGGTATGATAAAGATTATTCCGAGCGCGCATCAGTCACAGAGATGGAGAAATTTTGAAAACAAAATGGATTACCGTTTTATATATTAAATTTTTCTTACAAAATGATTCAAGAACTTATATAATTGCTGAGTTTTGATGTCGTAGTTCATGCAATGTATATATCTTTAGAACATGACTTTTTGTTAAATGTTAAAAAACAAAATACTATGACGCCGAAGTTAAAAAACAAAACAGTATGATGCCGAAATTAAGTTAAGTTAAAGTTTAAAAGAGACGATTAGCGGAAAGCGCCCGCAGAGAGTCAGTTTAAGTACTTTTAGCTGTTATGTAAAAAAATGTAATGAAAAAATAACAAAAATGCATAAAAATATTTGATTCGCTTTATGTTAAGACGTTGCTTAAGTCATGACCAGTTATGAAAACTGTATGGAATTTATTGACACTATATTAGAAAAATTTGTGTAACTAGGCGTAACATATCATTTTTTCCATTATTTTTATATTTAAACTAAAAGCCATCTTATAACAATTTTTCATTGCTATTTAAGACATTTCATTTAACTTCTTTATTTTTGATGGCTTACACGAAATAAATGCGTCAATAAGATGTTCGTTTCATGAATTTTTATAGTTTTTATGGTTTGATGGTTTCATAGTCGGTGGTATTTGGGATGCTACGAACCATAGCACAAAGAATAGGACAACAGATATACAGAAATATATTAAATATAAATCTGAACATTTGTCGCTCACTGTATAATACTACAGTGTGACAAAGGTTTACAATTGGCTGGTGTACCAAGCGTTATTTTGTTACACAAATGTATGATAACAAAAAACTTAATTAAACCGAAAAAACTTTGCTTGCACGGTAAAGCATGATGGTGGCAGTGTGATGGTTTAATATTATTATATCTGATGTGAATACTTTTGAGCAATGAATTGGTACAATGTCTTGCTGTCCTTCAGGTGTTATCACATCTTTCACTATTCAATATTTAAATAGGCCGCGGCAATTACAATATTTAAAAAGACTTGCATACAGTCGTCTTTGTGTGCGAAAACTTCCTTCTTTCGCCTAATACAATGATTAGCCATGATTCAGCTTTAAGCAAATCATTGACTTATCTATCCAAAGTACTTTACCCCAAAAGTCATTGGATCTTAAAACATTATCAAACAGCTCCATGTAATAGCACCATATTGAACTTTGAAATTATTATACTAATAATTTTTTTATGGTCATGCAACTTGGTCATGTTTATCGCACAACATCTTTTTGGCATCAGTAATAGAATGCAATAGCAAAATGAGAAAAAAATGTATTTTGATATTAGAAAATTCCCGTTATCCGAAATGAAGCCAAATATCTGGTATGGTATAAAAAAATACCACCAAGAACAAAAATTCATAACTAAGAAGTCAAATCAATGGAATCATTGAGTGTTTTGTTTTTTTATGTAAGTTCGTCTTTTAACCTTTATTTTTTAATTTATAAGTACAGCGGCACAGGTTGTGATTAATACCTGAAATCTCTGAAGGGGGATATTCCTTCACGCAGATTCCCACAGCTGTTAATATTTTTTTTTTAGTTTTACGTCAAATAGGGCTTTTTTAGCGTATGCGCAAAAGTCCGGAGACTGAAGCATCCATAACTCAAAATTCATTGCTTGCAAAAAATTCGTTGACCAATTTGTTGTCTGGAGTCATTATCTTGCGGCGGAAATCGCCTAAGATTCATATTCCACTCAGCGTAAGGTAACATGGTTTCTCTCATTATAAAAAAATAATAATTATTGAGTGGCACTTAAACCCAAAGCTTTCATTATATTGCTAACATAAATTGGAACGATCGTCATAGGTTTTTTCAAAAAATGGGTAGTACCATTATAGGAGAAGTATCCCTATATGGTTACTTTTTTATTTTTGTGCCACCGTGCTTTTTAGTAGGCTCCTGTTTAAACTCTATTTTATTACTGTTAAAATTAATTTACTGGCCCTACGGGAGCACTCCAAGTTAATCAGATCTATTCTTATATTTAATTGCCTTTCAGCGTTTACCCCTTGTTTTGTCGTTTGAAAATGTTAAAAAATTATAACAATTATTAATACTACTTAATACTATTAAATGATTTCGAAGAAATCTTTACAATATTACTTTTTTATTATTTAGGACTAAGACTTAAACTTAAAGTTACTTAAAAAGTTACTTAAACCATTTGAATCTAAATTAAAAAACAAACAATTTTTTCTCTTTTTAACGCTTTTATTTTATTAACGTATTTTTTCCTTTTCTTAATTTTCTTAACAAACTTACCTACCATACCTTATTCTAAATGTTAGTTCGTAGTATGTTTCCAACAATCAAATTTTGAAATTGACATCGGCTGGGGCCTAACCACCAAAAAAGCGTCTATTCCTTTCACTGTTTCCTCTATCTCGAAGGAATGGATGTGCGGGTGCGTGAATTATATTATCTGGTCGAACAAGTTATATAAAAAAAGACACAAGTTATATTTTATTTAAGTGATTATACTTTATTGAACTGAACACTAGAATGACACTGTTATAACTCTTACATGCTACTGGAGACTACTGCACCGCCTTCGTGTGCTTCACCTGTATTTATTCTACAAATTTTCAATGCATTACAATCGCAGACATAGTGTCAGCGATTTTACAATAAAATGCACAAGTGGAATTCTTAAGAATACAAAAACTGCAATTAATGTCTGGTCAGCTATTTGGTTATTGACCGGATAAATAGGTCATATTTATCGTCAGTTGCTGATTTCGACATGTGTGGAATTGCGGGCGTTGACTTATATGTAACTTCTCCCTCCTTACAATTAGAATTCTCCTGAATTCGATTACTTAATTTTATTTGTATTCTCTTTTTACGTATACATAACATTAATATTATTCCACACATTATTATAATTGTTACAATGAATATTATGTTTAGATTATATGATATATTTTTCTCAAATTTTACTTCTTTTAATACATTCAAGTTTTCAATTGGTTTTAGCAAAATCTTATTAAAGTTCAATGTTTCTGAAAAATTATAATTTTCTCTATAATTTGGATAGTAGAAGCGTTGTTTCATTATTTGTTTTACATTAGAATATTTATGGTCAAACAGGGTGATTGTACAATTAAAGATGTTAATCAAATAGTTTCCTTTAAGTATAATGTTTCTATCATCACATGTTTGATTTAAGTGCGTATTAATATTTTTTACAAAAATAGTTCCATCATCATTGGAGATGAGTTCAGTTTGATTATTTTGATACAATTTACAATTTTCTTTAAAAACACAATGTTTACTTTCATATAATTCTGTGATATCCTTATCTTTTTCATATTTGAGCGATTTATTCTTGTATTCGACAATAAATTCTTTTTCGGCTTCTATTTCGAATAAATTCGTATTTGGTACAGGGAGTAATAGTTTAAGTGGAACTGTTACATAGTTTGTTGGAATTTTAATGGCAAATATTAACAAATTTTCTTCAAACTTAGCTAACCCTAGTTTTATCTGACTTAGTTTATAAAAGTCTATTTTATATTTTTCGATTTCCTCATTTGTTAAAATGTTCGGGTGTAAAATATTATTCCTTGCTGAAGCTATGTTATCTTGTATATGTTCAATCTTGGCTCCTATGTATTTAAGTTTGAATAACTGATCAAAATATAGTTCCTTCATGGCTATTTCCCTTTCTACTCTTTGAACTGTATTCATTTGTTTTTCAATTATTTCCCTATCTCTTTCAATATTATCTCTTAAAATTTGAAATGAGTCATTGAAGAACGAATTAATTTTGATTTGTTTATTTAATGCAATTATGGAATTGTGACTATTTGCCTTTACCTCTTTTAGGTATATTTCTATAGTTTTCCTATCCTCCTCATCCATGGTTCCAAATAACCATTTTTCTGTGAATCCTACAATATTTAGCAAGCCTCGTTTCCGCCTGTTTTGTACCGGAATAAGAGTTTTAATTTTATGAATTATATTGAATATTTCTTCGTCTAGCATGTATCGCTGCTTTAATGGGATTGCGGTCATATTTGACTGCTTGACAGACATCACACTGATTGATAACAATTTGAATATATTCCATTAACTTTGGATAGTAAATTCTTGTTTTGATTTGATTGTATGTTTCCTGTATGCCTGAATGTTGACTTTCTCTTACATGATAGAAAGATATTTGTTTCACAGCTTCTACCTCTGTTGCTATGTCTTGGGCTCTATAAGAACATCTAACGAATTTTAAACTTTTATCATTGGAGAACATTTCTCTAATTTTTTCTTGGACTCTATTATACTTGTGATCATCCAGTTCTGAGTAAATTCCGATTTTTCCTTTCTTAATAAATCTTCTCAGAATATCTTCTAATCGACTAATATCATGTTCTGCTATATAGATTATTCTTTTTCCATGTAAAATATCAATTTCATTTATTTTATCGTTTGTGAGTATCAGTTGTGTCTTATACTTGTTGACAATGTCTTCCACGATCGGAATATGGTCCATTAATTCTTCTTCTGCAGAATGTATAGTTTCATTATCTTCTAAATTAAGTATGAAATCTGATTCCGAATTATTACAATTTAGTGAAAAGTTTTCAGATTGTGGGGGGCCTGCGTTCTCTCCCTCCTCAGATTTAACGTCCTCGTTAATTTCTATGCGGCTTAAAAAATCCGCTACTTTATTTTCCTTGCCCTTTAAGTATTCCATATCGAACTGATATTCGCCTAGCTTCAGAAGCCATCTTTGATGTCGAGGTGATAAATCTTTACCTCTATATTTAGCGTAAAGATATTTGATAGGCTGATGATCAGTATATATTTTGAATTTCTTACCGTAAAGGTAGGGCCTATTATTGCGAGAAATTCTTTGTCTGTAGCAGAGTAATTTCTCTCATGTTTGTTAAGGGTCCTGGACGCGTAGCATATAGGATGTCCCTCTAGAGAGAGAACTGCTCCTATAGCGTAGTTAGACGCACCTGTTGTAAGACAGAATGTTTTCTCAAAGTTTGGATATCTTAATATGGGGTGACTACTTATTAGCTGCTTCAATTTCTCAAATGCTTCTATGTAATTTGGGTCGCTAGTATTTATTTTCGCATTTTTCTTAAGGTATTTAGTGATGGGTTGGGCTACCTTTGCATAGTCTCTAATAAATTTTCTGTAATAGCCCGTAATGCCCAAAAAGCTTTTAATTTGCTTTTGTGTTTTCGGAAGTTCTAGCTTTTCGATAACCGCTATCTTATTAGGATTGGGTTTTAACCCGTCTTTGGTTAAGATATGACCTAAGAACTCGGTCTCCTTTCGCATGAAATTACACTTGTCGATTTGTATTTTGAGATGTTTTGATTCTAGTATTTTAAAAATTGTAGTTATTGCCTTAATATGCTCTTTTAATGTGGTACTAAATATAAGTATATCATCTAGATACACTACACACGTTTTGTTAATATGATCTCTAAGTATCTCATTCATTAGTCTTTGGAATGTCGCGGGGGCATTCTTTAGACCAAATGGCATTCTTATAAATTCATATAGACCATGAGGTGTTACAAAAGCTGTCTTTTTGCGATCATCCTCTTTTATTAGGATCTGATGGTATCCTTTCGCGAGGTCTAACGTGGTAAAATATTGGGCTTTCCCAAGTTTATCTAATATAGAATCAATATTTGGTAAAGGAAATTTGTCGTCGATTGTTATTTCATTCAGTTTTCTGTAGTCGATAACAATCCGAAATTTCTTTTTACCGGAGTTGTCCATTTTTTTTGGAACAACAATGAGTGGGCTCGAATACTTGGAGTTACTCTTTCGAATAATTCCTTGAGCTTCCATTTCTTTTATTTGTCTACGGACCTCCTCCTCATGCTTAGGGGGGTATCTATATAATTTCGCGTTTACTTGTTGATCGGTTGTTGTGACGATCTCATGTTCAATTTCTGGGGTGCTAGTTAATTTATCACCTTCCTTGAAAAATAGATTGCTAAATCTTTTCAAAAGGTTCTCAACTTCCTTTCGTTCTTCCGCATTTAAATGATCTAGTTCTATTTGATTTATCTTGGATTCAATGGGTTCTAGGGAACATATTTCATTTAAGGGATATGGAAAGTTTATGAAATTTAATATTTGATTATTTAATCTAATGGTTCCCTCGTCTATATTTAATAGCGCATTTAAATTGTTCAATAAATCCATGCCAATTATAAATTTATAACCTCTGTTGCAGAGTCGTTTTACTTTCCATCTGATTAGTGCATTTGAGGGGGCTTTAAATTCTTGCGGTGCATGTGTATGGACCTCGTGTAAAATGGTATCTTTACCAGTCACTGTTGTGAAATATATAGGTGTTATAGGAATTTTATCGAATTCATAGAGTCTGTCATCAATAATGCTAAGTGTTGAGCCTGTGTCTATCAATGCTATGTATATTTTCGAATTTATTGTTATAGTAATTTGGGGTAAGTTATCCGAGGCTAGTTCATAAAAAAACCTCGTCTCTTCCTTTTTCTTTATTTTCGTTTGACGGTTCTACTGGTTCTGGTGAAACGCTACTTCTTGGTTCTAAACTAAGCTTAGACGTACCCTGTTCATGGCGATATTGGCCCGGATATCCTCTATAGCTTCGTGAATTTTGACTGTTATTAACTTCATTTCTAGTTCTAACTATATTGTCTACCTCTATGGCTTCACCCTGCGGTCTATGGTTTTGACGAAAGTTTCCTGAATTTCTATTATCTATATTTTGTCTGTACTGTCCGGAATGATTTTTGTTATGCCCTAGTCTATCGTTTTGGCGATACTGGCCTGAATAATTCCTGTTATTAGTATGTCTATAATTACCTGACCTATCTAAGTTACGAGTTTCTTCTTTATGCTTTGCCTTTCGGAATTCTGGCCTTATACAAGAATCTTCATACCTTCGCTTCCTAATAATAGAGACTATTTTTCCTAAATCATTCTCCTCATATATTCTATCTAATAATGTTCCTTGCGTCATTTCTTTCGCTGTATTCACTAGAATTACTTCAACGTTACTAAGATCTATGAAATTTTCTCCTTTGTAGTACACGATTAGCTCGTCCGCTTTATACTTAATACTTTGTAATTGAATAGCTAGTTCGCTTACCGTGTTGACTCGAAGATTTGTGATCCGCTTGTAGATTTCATGTGGCTCCGTGTCCGGCTTGTAGCGAAGTTTCAGGGTTTCTTTGATAGTTGTCCAGTCTTCTGTTCTTGGCAGGTTGATGATGGAATTCTTCGCCTCTCCTTGAATTTTTTCATAGAAGATTGTCCGCACCACAGCATTCCTCACGTCTTCTTCCCTGATTTGGCTTAGGTAGTACTCCACACAACTGAAGAAGGAGTTTATTGTGATTTCGCCTTGTCCCGTGAAAACTGGCATATAACGGATTTCCTTGAGTATCCTATCACGTTCCCCTCTGTTCTGTTGCTGTTGTAGCTCTTGGTATGCAATTCGCACTTGCTCGAGTTGTTGGGTTCGAAGCTCAAGTTCTGCTACCACTTGCTCGTAGTTGGCCATTATTCTGTGTTCGTCGTATACTCTTTGTCTGTTCATTCACTAATCACTACACCAATCTTTGTCGATTATAGGTGCTCTATATAACTTTCACGTGTTTTCTTTTTGTTTGTGATTATACAAGTCTACACTTAATCTTTGTCGATTTTACTGGTATGTCTGTATAATACACTATTCGCGTTTATTAAATGGAAAACTTAACTTCACACGAACTATTTTAGATGCTTGATTCGATCACTGGATCCTTGTTAATAAAAAAGGATCCTACCGACTGCGCCAATTATATTATCTGGTCGAACAAGTTATATAAAAAAAGACACAAGTTATATTTTATTTAAGTGATTATACTTTATTGAACTGAACACTAGAATGACACTGTTATAACTCTTACATGCTACTGGAGACTACTGCACCGCCTTCGTGTGCTTCACCTGTATTTATTCTACAAATTTTCAATGCATTACAATCGCAGACATAGTGTCAGCGATTTTACAATAAAATGCACAAGTGGAATTCTTAAGAATACAAAAACTGCAATTAATGTCTGGTCAGCTATTTGGTTATTGACCGGATAAATAGGTCATATTTATCGTCAGTTGCTGATTTCGACATGTGTGGAATTGCGGGCGTTGACTTATATGTAACTCGTGCGGGTAGATTTAATTCCTCTTTTATTTTTGTAAGCTCTTATAAAGGGGATTTGTTTCAGTAGGCTTAAAATTTTTCGTTCATTAGCAAGGGTTAATTTAATTGTTCTTTCTCTTGTTTATTCTTTTATTTCAACGTATGTTTTGGGATATACAATATTATCATGTTATTTGAACATCCATCCGTCCAAAAATTGTTAGTTTTCCCCTTGAAAATTAAGTTTTTACTAAAGCGCGTTCCTCAGGAGTACAATGCAAACCTCGACCCATTTTAGTTGCTATTAAAATTGCACGTTTAAAATATACAATATTATTAACTTAAATATTTTGTATTGATATAGTTTAAATCAAAAATATTTCAAAACACGAGTAAACACTTCGAAAATGCTCTGTCCACCGGAAATTCGGTTTTATTTTTTATATTTATTTAGGATACTGGAAATTTTCTAATCTCAAACTGCATTTTTTCTTATTGTACCTTGTATTAAATGTTGTTCTACACCTACATAAGACAATCGTTTCTTTTTCCTTATACTATCACGTTCCATAAAACCCCAGAAATTTAATTTAACAAATCAAACCTTTAAGCATAACCCTTTTTTTAAATTAGGAATTATTTCAATTGTATTGGCACAAGCATCTGCAGCCTACATATTCCAGTGGCATAACCGCAAATATTTCCATATACATGCATTGTGACATATAAAACACTTTTTGCAGGAAACAGCTCAAAGGGACGTTCATTTGTAAACACTTCTGTACGTTCATATCGTGCCAGATATCATATACATATGTACGAATGTTTACATTTGCTTAAACCAAAGCAATCATAAGGCCCTCACGTTAGTTACTTTTCATTGAAAGAGGAATGTTTTCGGCTCAGCAAACGTTCTGAATACATCCCGTTTTTTGCCACGTTGAATGCCTATCCACACAAATTTACCATCATGGTATCAACAAATATTTGCACATTTCGCTATCGAGACTCTTAGAGCACCGCTGTTGTTTCAAGTATTCGCATTATGTTGAACATTGGTTAACCATGCGGAGAACTTAAGTTAAACTCAAATAACAGCAACTGCTTTAGAGTGAAAGAAGTCCTGAGAAATGTGACGGTGGATAACAGAAGGCACACACCCCCACTCATACATACATATGTAGACACAATGGTTTGGGAATGTTGGAATTCAGTAATGTGGTTTTGAGTCTCAAGACTCTTCCGCCACCGTTCTAGCAATTAAACAGGAAAAAGTGAATTCGTTTTAAATGAATTGGCTTCTTTTTGTGAATGAAAGCAAATTCAGAAATGTCTGGAGTATACCCAATTTTGAACGTTGCATTTTAAACTGTAATAAAGAAAACAACCAGGTGAAGCGACTCAACTAGACATGCATTTTTTAAATTTCACGGAAGTATAAATTAAACATCATACACACACAGTCATTCATATTGCAGTTTTAAGTTGGGAGCGCCGACTAACGATACCTGCCAAGCTCAGTGGTCATCTAAAGCCCACAGTATTAGTGGAATATTTGCCATATACGATAGAGGATCGCTTAACAATCGAAAAACGATTAGAATGATTTTTAGAACTAAAACGCTGATGTTTCAAAAGTATCCATTTTTAACGCTTTACGTGATTATTAATATTAATAGTAGTAGTTAAGTGGCATTACAGCTCAGAAGGGACTAGGGCCTAGCTTCTACAACAACTACTCGTGTTGTGCGTGCTACTGTGCTTTCACTAGTAGAAGGTTCGCCGATTTCGAACGACGTAATATGAGAAGCTTTTCATAAACACTAAATACATCTTGAGTGCCGTCAGCAATTCGAAAGAGGTGGTAATAATGCGATGTGTCAAGTCCGGGAATCGAACTTAGGGTGTGCACGATGCACTTACCCAGTACCACAACGACCACCTTACGTGTCATAATCGACCGATTACTAAACCAATCAGTAAAACTTTCAATTCATTTGAAGACAGTAAAAACATTACTGATCTCGTAAGCCTGTATATCATTGCAATGCGTAAATGGAAAATGTTGCTGCTGTAATTGTAAATCGTATCTCTATCTCTATCGTATGGTCTGAACGCCTGAAACCGTTCGTCAACAACCTGATAATTTCTTATCCTTGTGGTTTCAGGCCAGAGAACGCCACCAACGACCACATCTTCACAATACGGAAGATCCTGGAAAAGACACAGGAAGTGCAAGTCGACACTCACCACTTGTTCGTCGATTTTAAGGCCGCATATGACAGTGTGCATAGAGACAAGCTATACAGTGCCATGTCTAGTTTTGGCATTCCTACCAAACTCGTCAGATTCTGTAGGATGACAATGGAAAACTCTCGCTGCTCCGTCAAGGTTGGTAACGAACTCATCAAGGTCTTCAATGTCAAAACAGGTTTTAGAGAAGGCGACGGACTGTATGTAACTTTTTAGCATCGGACAGAGCGTCACACTAGGTAGCAGAAACTTCGAGGTAGTCATAGGGACAACAACACCAATACTGAAATCAAACGCAGAATCACTCATGCCAATCGCTGTATCTTTGCGCTCAAGAGACAATTGAGTAATAAAGCCCTTTCTCGAAGGACTAAGCTTGCTTTATATAACAACTTGAACATCCCAGTCCTACTCTATGCCGCGGAATCCTGGATGCTACTAAAAGCGAATGACGACGAACTCTATGCGCTGTACAGCGTTTAACGACGAACTCTATGGGCTGTACAGCGATACGCGCCTGGTCAAGCGCGACACAATGCTTAAGATGGCTAGGCCATGTATAGAGTATGGACATTACTGCTCCGGCCCGAAAACTCCCCGAATTTTTAGCCATTGGGACAACGCAACAGAGAACGGCCTAGGCTAAGGTGGGCACACAAGTGGAGAAGGAACCACTTGGAGTGCGCAACTGGAGGCAGCTAGCGAAAGATTGTGCTGGCTGGAGAGGCATGTTGGGTGAGGCCTACGTCCACCCCGGATTGTAGCGGCACAAGAAGAAAAAGAAGATGAATGAAAAGAATGAGTTGTGTGTCACAAAGGCTAATGTCAATGAATGAGATTATATGTTGTAAATCAACACAATGTAAGTGGAATAGTGAATGGAGAATTATTCCCAAATCCGTCTTATGTCTGCATTTGCAATCCCTAAGAGGATGAGAGCATTTAAATTGCACTTACTAGACTTCTCTAGACAGTTTCGCACACTATAGAAGAAGCAAAGAATGGGATGTTATCTTCTTCTTTGTATTTTTACAAGTGCTGTGAATTACTGGCCTACTCTTAAAACTGTATCACACAGTATCGTTATCTTCATTTGTACATAAATATGTCAAATCTTGTTCGTGTGGCAATTTCAGCTCACGACAAATTACATTTTTCCATGTTTACTTATCTGTTATAACTTAAAAAGTATACTGATGTAGCAATAATCCAATGAGAGGTTGTAAGTGAATTTTCCATTTAAATCATCGTATGCTACTTGACACAGTAAGCAATTTACCCCCTCGATATGCTTCCCCATCATTAAGCGACCAACGCCCTTTGCACACTAAACAAACACGAAAGTTCACTTAGGAAAATTACCAACCCTGTTTCAGGAACAGACAATAACTTCTAAATAATTAATAAACTTTTAATGCACTTGCTCTTGACCCACACTGGACCCACGCAAATGAAGAAAGCATTGATATTTGATACGGGCATTGAATATTTGCACACACCACAGAACTAGTCGACGGACTGCAACGGTGCTGGTTTAGAATCCTCTAATTCATCTGTGAGCCAACGGTGGAGAGTTGTTATACCTGATGAAGATTTTTAAATCTCAGTCTTCAAAAACAAGGGGAACGAAGGGAAACACAATGCGTCGTCGGTGGAATTTTAAGTTTATTGACCTTTTTCTGGAGAAGGGACCAATTCATGGTTTGCCATATATTGGCAAAAAGCTGCTTACGGTTCTAGAAAGGTGAGATTTTTTCATAATCCAATTCCCATACAATAAGGGAAAACTCATCTGAAATTGCATTCACAGGTTTCTCTGGGGTTTTCTTACTTTGGTTGCACTTTTTATTTCAATACATCTCGCTTTGGAGTCTGTCCACAAATTTAAGACGAAGAGTACTGTTATATCAGTGGAAAAGGATTATTATTACTGGAACACAACTTTACCGAGTCTAACAATATGTCCAATGAACAGATTAAGTCCTGCAAAGTTTAAGATTTATTGCGAGTGAGTATTAAATCCATGCTGTGTTTGTAAAAAACCAAGACACCGGTTTCTACCCAAAAACTATCGAAATTCTTTTGCTATAGTTTGTAATTGTAAACATTTGAAACAAGTAATATCCGTTTCATAAAAATCAAGGATCGAATCACTTGATTAGATTTCACTGCATTTTTATTGAATTCATTTTTCTTACATGCTAGACAAAAATATTTAAAACTAGCTCACAAATACAATCTATCGATCTTAATTCTAACCTACTGACTCTTCACGAGTACTCTAAGCTAATCTCGTATATTTTTCGTTTTGCCTTTCGGCCTCTTATATTTTTAATTCTTATCGAATCACTTGAGTCAGCGATGCTATTTACAACATCTTTGAACCTGTCTGAAAAATACCTTTTTGGGGGGTCTGTAAAGTATGACACTGTTGGCACTTAATTTTGTGCTCGGTTATTAACTTCTTCAAGTTTGGAAAGATGGAAAAGTGCACGGGGTCAAATTTGGAGTATAGGGTGTATGGGGCAGCAGTTCGTACCATAATTCGATCAGTTGTTTCGTGGCGATGCCGGAGGTGATCCGAGGCATTACCATTATCTAAAAGCACAGTTTTCATCAACTATTTTCTGCAATTCTGTGTAATATCGGCCCAATCATTGGAATGTTAACGTCCCGCGACCGTTGTGCGTTTCTTCAGGCAATCGATATAATCACATCTTGTGAATCCTACAAAAAGGTAGCAATGCTGAAACTCCACTCCACAAACACTGCTCTGAATTGGTCTAACGAATGCGCTTACTACTTGAGGTGAGCAAATGCGACACCCATTGTCCTTTCTCATATCCATATTTCGTGCACCCTATGATCAACGCGTGGTCGCCGTGGCGCAGTGGTAAGTGCATCGACTGCGGCGCAGAAAGTCTGGGTTCGATTCCCGGACGGGACACCTAACATTTTTTCACGGCACCACCTCTTTCGAGTTGCTGACAACACTCAAAGAGTATTAATTGTCTATGGAAAGCTTCTCAAATCTCGCCGTTCGGAATCGGCAAAAAACTGTAGGTCCCTTCTACTCGTGAAGAACAATAGCATGCACAACACGAGTAGTTGTTGTAGAAGCTAGGCCCTGGTCCGTTATGGGCTGTAGTGCCACTCAATTATTATTATTATTATATGATCAACGCGGATTGTGGAGATGCCTAAAGTGTCAGCTACTAATAAGAGATCGATAATTTTTGTTCTGTTATCCTCCGCTAAGTTTCCTTCGTAGCACCTGGGCTTAGCTTAACAAAAACCGAGGTGCGACCTGGAAACAATCCATTTTAGAAGCGCTATCGGCAGTGATACAAGGTACTTGTTTAAAAAAAATTAGTTTTATGGATCTCAATACTTACAATGGCACGGCTCCAGCAGGTACAAAGTCAATTTTCATGTTTTTATGTGAATGACAATTTTCAAAATATGGGGCTTTTGGGTCCATTTGAGATTCCACACAAAAGTCTTAAACAATTTCCAAAACCTAAATCACCTTCCAAAACATTTTGTTGAATTTTCCTGGCCTTCGATCTTCTTCCTCGACTTTTCCAATATCTGCTGCAGTGTGAAAATCTGATATAACGAAAACATCCCTGTCCTAAGACCACACTGACAAGGATCTTTACAATTATTCACGAATGGTTTCAAGTGTTCACAAAAGACGGCAGAGAGGATATGTTTAAGGAAGCTGATCCGTCTGTTCTTGGCTTAGTCGAATGAGTTGTGGACCGCACATGCATCAATGAGATTCCAAGTTTTCCTGTGAACTTATCATACAAATAGATATGATCATCTCCTGCTGCTCTCTGGGCTTTGACCTCAGTTTCAATACGGCTACAAAGCTTTTTTCGAATTCGGTGTGGGGAAAGTGGAAGATTCTGCCGGGCAGTCTACTAGTCTGCAGAAATGCAAGTTTTGGTTTGTGGGTTCGAACAGCTGTTTTACCGATTGGCAAAACTTCGGGAATTCATTTCTCCCTCTCACCGACCGCGAGTTTCAATTTCTCTTTTTTCCTTTTGAGAATCCAGTGTTCTTCATATTACCCTGGGTTGAACAAGGAAATTATTCGAGTCAATGCCGGCACATTGCAATGTTGAACATAGGGAATACTGGATTTATTTCTGATGTCGATAGCGGCGTGGTCAATTGTTTGACACTTGATCAGTAGATAAAACCCATTTATGAATATTAACGTGTACAAAGGCAACTTAAGGGAAGTAGCGCCCGACCCATAAAGGGTCTAAGCATCAACCATACCAGCTTTCCAATGCTTACGGCCCTGGGCAGGCCTTTTGCAGTTAAGACGAGACTGTCTTGCATCCCCGATTAGGTCTCCGTCTCCTTCTCTAACCAGGAGGCCGTTTTAGTTGGAGCCTTAGTACATGCTCTCAATATGACCGAGCTAGTGTAATTTCTGCTTTCCGGACTATACCCACATTCTGGTACTCGCGACTCGCGTAGACATACACCTTCATTCACCTTCCTCAAAGACCTCTGTAGAGCATGATTTTGGTCCTCAAGTCAGGAGTCCTGAGCCCACTTTGCCAAGGGCGTTTCTTTCTCGGGTCAGCACTATAATGCCGTTTAGAATCGCCTCTTTTGATGGATGGAGCAGAAGGAACAGGTAAAGTCCTCGTACATACTTTGTCGTCCAAAATTATGCAGACGACCTGGTGCATGCACATCTCAACAGGGCTTGTGCTTGCGGCTTTATTGTTATTTCGCTTTTAATGATGCCTGTGCCGACTTCTTCAAAGATACATAAGACGGAAAAATACTTTGTTGGGTAAAGTTTTCTTGATTCTCTATGACTCTCTCCTGTTCAGGCCCCCTAAGTTTTAAAAAGAGAGTTATGCTTTATTTCTTCGTTAGCAAGGTAGACTAACCAAGAAAGCCTATAAACAATGCTATGAAAAAGTAGAAAAACAAACACAGCATTTAAGAAATTACAAAAGTAGAAGGAATTTAGGGAAGTTGGAAAAACAATCTCAACTTCTAGATATGTACGTAGGATCCAAAATGGTTGTTGTTTTCTTTAGTTAATTATTATTTTTTAACATAAATATGGCTTGCATTTTTTTAGCATTTTGTAAACGTTTTTAAAGAGGTCCATAAACTATTTACTCATTATTTTGTACCATAGAATTATGGAAAATAAAAACATTGTGTTACCACGATGGTGAAATTACCAATTAAACCAATTATTTTCCTCTTCTGGATTCCAGGAAAAAAGAAAAACACGCATTTAAATATACTTTATAGCGAAAAAATTAGCATGAGCAAGGTTCGTCATCAATTGATTGCTTATATTCTGAATTTCATTTTTGGTATATAAATATAAGAAGTGTTTCTTCAAGAAATAGTTGAACACGACGAAATAGCCCATTTTAGAGAGAATAATAAAGCTAAGAACGTGGAAACATGGCCGCTGTGACGTAGTGGGTAAGTGCTTTCTGGACTAAATATCTCGCATTTTTACACGAAAACATCTCTTTCGGGTTGACACTCAATTGTTTAAGAAAACCTGTTTAAAAAAACTTGAGAAATTCCGCCGTTCGAAGTCGTGGCCCTTCTTTTTACGATAGAATAATAACACAGTTAATTGCTAAAGAAGCTAGATGTTGGTCTATTTTTAAGTAAAATGTTTTTTAATTGATAATTTTATTAAATCTTCATGGCCCTTTTTTAATTTCTGATAAAGAAACCTTAACAGATATGTATTTAGATATATTTTATGACAGTCCTTTCTGTAAGCAACTTCTGTCAGAAAACGTAAAAAACAATAAAACAACATTCATCTCTTATAATTAATAATTAAACTCCGCTACAGAGGCAAATTGTCACGCTGTGCATTGGTTTGAAATTTGTGGTAATTTAAACGTAGCCACATTTCGCTTATAACGCAATCAAAATTGTGAAGAAATCTAAAGTGAATGGTAGCGGTAATAATGTCGTAAGTAGGCCTGACAACTGTACATATGTGAACTTTATAATCTATAACTCTATTTGAGTACCCAAAAATGTTTTATTTTTTACATAAACTTTTCCCTTTTCTTTTTCTCCTTCAAATATGCGAAAGTATCTTCAAGTTTGGAATTGCATATCCGTCCTTATAAACCGCTGATCATTGACAGCGCTGTAGATACGCTTTTTAGGTGATGGAAAAATAGATAAGCACAGATTTTCGAATATAATTTTCTTTAGCTGCTGCTGCTATGCTCTACGGTTAAAATGTATCATTGTTTCGTATTTTTTGAGTGTGGCAATGAGCGGACGATTATAGTAAATTCGGCGGTTGAAGATTATGACTCTAATAATATGCAGTTCCAACAAGATGGGGCAAAAAGGCACATAACGGGACCAATTAGGGCTTTATTGCTTGAGGAGTTTTCTTATTGGATAACTTCACGGTTTGGCAACGTCAATTGGACACCAAAATCATGCGATTTGACTCTGTTAGATGTAAAATATGGGGCTTCGCCAAATACCGTGTTTACGGGAATAATCCTGATGATCCAGATGTGTTTAAAACCAGTAACATTTGTGTTATAGCCGAGAAGCTAAAAAGTGACTAAAAATTGCATCAAAAGAGAAAAGAATGCAATTTTGTCATTTTAATGTTATAAATTTTTACACTTAATGCCAAGGTACCAACTTTATGAAAAAAACAAAATTTTCATTAAAAATATATCGCTTTTATATTATGCTGTTCTTTCGAAATCAAAAAATTGATTCTCTATATATGTAGACTTTTTTGACTCAAAACAAAAGTTATGAAAAGGGTCCTGGTGTCTGTAATTAGTTGCACAATATATTATATGTACCGCGGAAATAGCTTCCAACCTCTCTCTCCGTTCAGAATTCCAAGACATTCCTCTTAAGAAAAGAAACTGTTGGTAAAATAAAGAATTTGTATTTCTTGTAAAATGTGACCAAAACTAAAATACGATGTTGCAATTACAAACCAGACAGTTCTAGGATTTTAGACCTCGCTTCATTATGAGTCATGTTCTATGCATGTTTATATAATATTTATTCCGGGGTAGTTCTTTCAAAAAGATATCTTCAAATACCGTGTATAAGTACCATTGGTAACCGGATACTTCGCTGACATAACATAGACAGCTGTAAGTATTTATAACCTTAAACGCTGGCACTGAATCAATCATGTTTAAAAAAAATGCGACCATATTAAGTTGTGTCTACCATCTTGAGTTTTTCTTTAACATACGTATTGTTCAGTATTTAGAGTGCTAAAATATGGCATAGTGGCAGGCAGGGCAAATTTATTATCTTAAGCAGAAACAGGTTACAAAAATACAAATAATTTCCTAATCTATAATTTCAGTGCCCACGGTATTTCTGAAACGGATAGAATTGGTCTCTTCGCATTCTTAGAGTCCTTGGCTAACTCAACATATTTTAACTTGGAGGATATTGTTGACCCGCCAAATATTCAAGTATTAGAATATATCGACCATAAGGTAGTTCAAAGACAATCTTTTTATATAGTACTTTCTTTTATATTTGTCACACAGAACTTCAGCATCGATCCAATGGACTATATGTATCTCATTTACAATCTTACTGATAATCTTCTCGAGCCTCCAACAAAAACCATAAATGCGACCAGAGACGGATATTTACTGCCCACCCAACAAGTTCTCACGGAGTGGGGTATATGCTATGAAGCTAATAACTATCTGATCGACGACATGTCAACCATTAACTTATTATTTGCATCGCGACCGAAAGAAACGGAGAAGCACATGGCTTTCGGAAATGTGTTCGATTATGAGGTTACATACGCCTTTACCAATTTCATCGGACCAATTTCGGTATCGAGTTATGTATATAAATGGCATATGTATATTTGAAACGTTTTTTTATGTTCAGATTTTTATCCATGATCCGAACGAAGTGATGGAATTTCAGAAGCATAAATTAGTTAGTCCAATCCCTTTCGAATTCCCAGTCAAAATGTTTGAAATAGTGGCATCAGATGAGTTTGGAAAGTATGAAATTATGCATTTTTGTTATCGCGAAGCGAATTTATAAATAAATATTTTTTAGAGAAAATACCATTGAGCAAAGGCAATGTCGCTTCCCATATGAATCGAATCTCCCGCACTTCCCGATCTACACCAAAAATTTGTGCGAACAGCAGTGTCGCATCAACATTGCGTACAAACTATGCAAATGCATTCCGCATTTTTATCCAAATCTTTATGAAAAAACTCCTGTGTGTCACTATAAGGTGTTAAAGGAATGCATTTCAAAGTATAGAGGTAATTGTATATTGCATATTTTAGCTTTAGAAAGCATTGGTAGATTTAACCTACATACATAATTAGTTGGTCTGTGTCGGGGTGCGTCTTTAAGGCAGCACTTTTCGAGTAGCCGACAACTTTTCGTTAGTTAAGTATATTTTTCTAGTGGGGGGCATAGGGCATATGTATACGAAATAGCGTCGTTGATCGCACTCCACATGGCGAGCTGCGAACGCTATCCTCGTCCGTGCACAGGTCAAGTTAACGTACAGCCTCCCCGTGGCGCCCACTGTATAGCCATGAACCGTGAAACAATGTGCGCAGCAGAATCCACAGCCCGAGGGTTCTGGCCTCGGGCGTCTGAACTGCGTTCTGGACGAACGCAGTTCAGAGACAACAACATGCCTCGGATATTGACGGATCTAATGTTGACGACCCCAGCAGACGAATAAAGAACAACGATGTGCAGTTCTGCACGTGGAATGTAAGATCCTTTAAAAGATCACGTGCCAACTATCGAGGGATTAGTCTCCTTAACATCTCTATTGTATTATGTCAACGCCTGAAACCGTTCGTCAACAACTTGATGTGTGTGTGTGGTTTCAGACCAGGGAAGATCACCATCGACCAAATCTTCACACTGCGATAGATCCTGGAAAAAAAACCCAAGAAGTGCAAATGGACACTGACCACCTATTCGTCGATTTAAAGACCGCATTTGACAGTGTGCATAGAGACGAACTATACAGTGCCATGTCACGAACTTACTGAGGCCATCAATGTCAAAAAAGGTTATGTGACTTCTTTAACATCATCCTTGAGAAGATCGTGCGTAACTCACATGAAAACACCAGAGGCACGATCTTCCAAAAATCCGTCCAACGGCTATGCGTTGATGGCATCTGGAGCAGAAGATTTAACGACGATCTCTATGGGCTGTACAGCAACATGCGCCTAGTGAAGCGTCTTCGAATACAACGCTTATGATGGCTAGGCCATGTAGAGCTCCGGCCTGAAAAGACATCTATCTGAGCCATTGGAAAAAACGAAAACAGAGGACGGCCAAGGCTAAAGTGGCGCACACAAGTGGAGAAGGGCCTTGGAGTGCGCAACTGGCGGCAACTGGCGAGAGATCGTGATGGCTGAAGAGGCATGTTGGTTGGCTAAGGCCCAGGCCCACCCCGGACAGTAGCGCCATAAGAAGAAGAAGAAGAATATTTTTCTAATATACTTCTTGGCACTTTCCTTGATCCTAATCAGACAATATACAGTCAAAGTGCTATTTTGACTATGAAATATTATTTCCATAATATCATATTTCAGATAGAAAGTATTATATTCATTGCCTTCACTTGTGTAATTATAATGACTGTGGAATGGAACATTAAAGGCAATCAGGGTATCTGTTGTGCATGCTGTTAGGAGAGCATGTAGTGAGATATGAAATGTGTACGCCGTTTATTCCGAACATAACGACAAATTAACGCATTGCTTGTTAAAAACGCGAACAACATATGTATATCATAGTCAATAAATAATAGTTTGTCATATTCAAAAAAAAAAACGCTAACAGACGCAGAACTGTGGTCGCCGTGGCGTAGTGGTTAGTGCATCGACCGCCACTCAGAAAGTCGAGGCACTTCTTCTTCTTCTTCTTATGGCACTACAGTCCGGGGTGGACCTGGGCCTCAATCAACATGCCTCTCCAGGCAGGACGATCTTCCGCCAGCTGCCGCCAGTTGCGCACCCCAAGTTGGTTGAGGTCCTTCTCCACTTGTGTGCGCCACCTTATCCTGGGCCGTCCTCTGTTGCGTTGTCCCAATGGCTCAGATTCGAAGACTTTTCGGGCCGGAGCAGTGGTGTCCATACGCTCTACATGGCCTAGCCATCTTAAGCGTTGTATCCGTAGACGCTTGACTAGGCTCATGCCGCTGTACAGCCCATACAATTCGTGATTGAATCTTCTCCTCCAGATGCCATCAACGCAAACAGGACCAAAAATCGCACGCAGAACTTTTCTCTCGAAAAGACCAAGGGCATCCTCATCCGCTTTTAGTAGTGTCCATGTTTCCACGCCATAAAGTAGGACTGGGATGATTAAAGTGTTATATAAAGCAAGCTTAGTCTTTCGAGAGAGGGCTTTATTACTCAATTGCCTCTTGAGCCCAAAGAAACAGCGATTGGCAAGAGTGATTCTGCGTTTGATTTCGGTACTGGTGTTATTGTCCCTGTTCACTGCGGAGCGGAGGTAGATGAAGTCCTTAACTACCTCGAAGTTTCTGCTGCCTAGTGTGACGCTCTGTCCGAGACGCCGATGTTGTGTGTCCTTCCTTGATGACAGCATGTACTTCGTTTTGCCCTCATTTACCACCAGACCCATTTTAGCCGCTTCCGCTTCAATGCCAGCAAACGCATCATTGACGGCTCGCTGTGTTCGACCAATCACGTCAATGTCGTCGGCGTAAGCTAGCAATTGAGCTGACTTTTGGAAGATCGTACCTCTGGTGTTGACCTGTGAGTTACGCACGATCTTCTCAAGGATGATGTTAAAAAAGTCACATGACAGTGCGTCGCCTTGTCTAAAACCTTTTTTGACATTGAAGGTCTCGGTGAGTTCGTTCCCGACCTTGACGGAGCAGCGAGAGTTCTCCATCGTCATCCTACACAATCTGACGAGTTTGGTAGGAATGCCAAAACTAGACATGGCACTGTATAGCTCGTCTCTACGCACACTGTCATATGCGGCCTTGAAATCGACAAATAGGTGGTGAGTGTCGATTTGCATTTCTTGGGTCTTTTTCAGGATCTGCCGTAGTGTGAAGATTTGGTCGATGGTGGACTTCCCTGGCCTGAAACCACACTGATAAGGACCAATCAGGTTGTTGACAAACGGTTTCAGGCGTTCATACAGTACGGCAGAAAGGATCTTGTATGCGATGTTAAGGAGACTTATCCCTCGATGGTTGGCACAGTCGAAGGGGTCTCCTTTCTTGTGGACCGGACAGACGACGCTGAGATTCCACTCATTGGGCATTCGCATTTAACCGCTATGTATTCGAACAGCTGATGTAGTAAGGCTTGTTTGCTTGGATACACCACGTTGTAGAAGGCCTCTTGAGGCCAATGTGAATTTAAAAAAAGTCTTTGGCCGAACGCGTCTTATAAGCACGTGAAACGTCTAGCATTAATTTCCCGCTTGACGCCTGACACATGCGTTCCTCATGTTGTTACAGAATGAAATTCCCTTAACGCGAGAACTCATACAAGATAAATTACTCACCAAAAGCATTTGCAGGTTGCATGGGATATGCTACCATACCCACCATAATCTAGAGACTTGGCGTCTTTACACTATTACTTGTTCTCCGCAAAATTTTTTGACAGGAAAACCTTTACCTCAATTCAGGACATCAAGAACCACTTGGACCAGTTTTTTGCCAGCAAGATTTAAACATTTTATGAAAGTGGAATCAATTTCTTGCCCGAAAGATGGCAAAAGGATACAATAGATCAAAATGGAGAACACATAATTTTATAGAATGTTTTACACAGTAACAATCATGTTTAAACTTAGTGAATGACCGAATATTAACTATAGAGAATGATTCCGTATGAAACAAAAACAGAACGAAAAAAACTGAAATTATTGAAAATGACTGATTATTCTAAAGCAACTTCTGCGCCGTTTTTGAATATTGAAAATTTTGTTTCAAATCTACGAGTATGTACGTAATTTTATCTTTAAATGCAACACTCGTTCAAAATTTGATCCAGATATGCATATAATCATTTATCTCTTACAGCTGGCTTTGAAAATTTTAATCTAATGAAGAGCGTGAGTAATGAAACTATAAAATGCGAATGTTTGCCTAATTGTAGAATAATGAAGCTACTGGAGGCTATCTGGCAGGTTAGCAAGTGTCTTTTTTTACATTTTTATTTTTGTTATTTTTTGAACTACATATGTACTATATTTTCGTAAGCCTTTAGCAAAATCAGAAACTCTGATTGGGAATGGCGGATGTATAACAACTAAGGTTTTTCCGCGCATAAGATATCGTCGCCAAACCATTTTTACCCTCACTGATTTGCTCGGTAGGCATTTACCACACATACTAATGTACATGTCACTGCTATCTTTATATTTCAGTTTCTATTGGCGGAAATGCAGGATTCTTTCTTGGATTCAGCGTTTTAGGTGCGGTGGAGATTATTTACTATTTTTCAATTCGACTTTTCTGGCACTGCCTGGGATATAGAGAATAAATCTTTTAAGTCTACATTTTATTTTCACTAGTTCCACATATTAATTATTGTAAATTTTTGAGCCATTTATTTTCGCTTAGCGAATAGATACAGTTATGAACTAAAAGATATAAGTGCTGCTAAATAATTTGTTAAAAACAAACGCAATAAAATTTTTGGAACACATTTACATTGTTTTGTTCGGAAAAAAAGGTTAAAAAATCTTATTTTCGCGCTGCGAGTTTTTTTTATACTTGGCGTACCCTTAAGTGACTGGGACTAAGTCACAGGACGGGCCGAAGGTACAGAGGAGAGGGAGGAAAGGGAATTGTAATGAGGAGGAAATGCTGAGCTGGAAAGAGCATTCCATATTCGCGAGTCTCTAAACATACCTATACGTCCAAAAGTGGTCTTAAGAATGAACGGGTGGACATTCCGAGCAAGGTGAATATTGCGGGTAAATACTTGAAGGGGAGGAATGCAGTTGGCTAATTCATTTGAGCATTTCTCGTTGAAAAAGCAATAAAAGAGTGATGAAAAACTCAACACAACATTACATCGATGTTCTAGTGAGTCAATTGACTTCGCATGATAATTATCCCAATTAGTTTTACCGCTCGCTGCTGAATTTTATCCAGTAGGTGCAGGGAAATATTGGGGGCTCCAGGCCAGATATGAGAGTTATACTCAGCTTTGCAAAAATAAACCTTGTAGCTAGATCAAAAGGGATGAAATATTTAAGAAACCTAAACATTAGGCCGGAATTTTGGCGATTTCAAATATGTGATTGTTCCATCTTAGTGTTAAGTTGATACAAATACCGAGGAAGGAAAGTCGTTCGGTTTCAACAACGCAAGAGCCATTCATCGATTATATTGAGAACGCTTAAATGACGGTAGACAGCACTGGGTTTTGGAAGTATTAAATTCCACTCTTTTCTTTTTACCCTAGTCAAATATGCTATCAAGATCGGAATTTATTGAGCTTAACTACACTGCCGGCCGAAGAGGAGTGGCGGGAGCCAAGGAACGAATATGAAAAGCTGAGAATACCGTCGTCAGCGAAGGAGTGGATTGAATTGCAAGTGCCAGACAGACAATCCCAACGTTTTGATAAAATGATATCAAACCCATTAAAGTTGAAGAAAAAACGGAAAGAAGAAGCCACAAGGAAATAAAACTAGCACACTATAGATCAATTGACAGAGGAAAAAAACTGTGGAGATCAGAACTGAGCTAGATATGCCTCTGTGACAGGAAGTCAGGATAAAATCGCGTGTAGGAAAATGTCTGAAGACAAAGAAAAATCCTTTCCTCAACAAAAAGGAAAATATTGACAAGAGACTTAAATTTGCCGAAAACATAAAACAAAACTCTTTTTATGGACCGATACATAGTTTGTGCGTCATCCACCAAACAACAAATAACTCCCCTCGTACATGGTCAAAACTATTAAAAATTTAGTAATTGTTTACCGTGGCATAAGCCTGTATTTCTATGAAAGACGCAGTTAAAAAAATTAAAGGCATAATGGACCAGCTGTCACATACCAATGATGGTACATAAATGCTATATTTAATAAAAATAAGACTAGCCTCAAGGCCAAGATTAGGGAGTGGATTTTTTTTAGAATATATCTATTAGCTGTGCATTGATTTGTTTTGAGCAATGTAACGTGTTTTCATTTGAGTCTTTCAATATAACGTTTATGATGATAGATACACTACGCGAAATAATTATAAGACCAAACTTAAAATACGCCAATACGCATTCCTAAACTACCAGGCTGAAAGAAATGACTGTTATTCTGTAATTCTTCTATATTTCTGCCTAATAACGGTATTTGGTTTTCCTTCGAATTCCTTTACTCCTGCATTTGGCTTTTTAAGATCAGTTCCTTGCGAAATATTAATAGGACCACACGTGTTTTTAAACGAATTTTCATTAATATTGTTTCGACAGAGGATAATTTCGTTTTTAGTAGGGGGGTGTTTTATCAGTACTCTAGTGAAGAAGTCATTAATTACAATTATAATTTATTTTAGTGTAGATTCTGTTACAACTTTTTTAAGAAATGGGTCGCGGCAAGGAGCTAACAGTTACTGAACTTTCGTGGAGGGACTCTCATGGTTTGGGCGGCTATGGCGTACGATGGAAAGATTCCAATATGCTTCATTTCAACCAAAATGAATGCAACGAAGTACGTGGATTTGCTAGACGATGTGCTTGTCGACTTTGGTGACAATGTATATGGAGGTACGTGGACTTTTCAGCAGGACAACGCTGCAATCCATTCGCAAAGTCCTCTTAAGATATTCTCTACTCGCGTGGTATTCCTATTTTGGACTGGCCAGCATGCAGTCCTGACCTGAACCCTATCGAAAATCTTTGGAGCAGACTTTCTAAGGCTGTTTTTGAAAATGGTCGACAATTCAATGGGGTTTGTGAACTTAAGGAAGCCTTTAAACTGGAATGGTCTAAAATAAACGGAAACTATATTAGAAACCTCATTGATTCGATGCCACGGAGACAGCAGCAGGTTATATTGAACAAAGGTGGTTCAACATCTTACTAAAATATGAAAATGTTCACTTAGTTCCGTTATTAAGTTTTTATGCATTTTTTATTTGAATTGGTCTTATATTTATTTCGCTTGAAAAAATTTGTTTTGTTATTTTTTTTCTACTAAATTGTTTTTTTTTTTGTGAATAAACATGTATACGTAACACTCATTTCACGGATTATTTTTTCTGATATTTGATTTAATTTTATCTACAAGCAGTTGTAGAATATTGGAATTTTTAGCTTGGTCCTAAAATTATTTCGCGAAGTGTATTACCAAACTCAACAGTTTACACTTGAATCGTGGGTAACTGAAGACAGGGATAAGTCAGTCAAATAAGTTAGCTGTTGCGCTTAAGCGGAGGCGGCTAAAAAAACTGGTACGAAAGGATGGATAAAGAAAATGTGTTCAGATCATGATTTTCTGAATTTACTCCTCATTACTTACCCACTATCACATAAAAATCGCTTGACAATGTATTGATGTAGAGTACAGGAACCGTTAAAACAGTGAATGTTCAATTTGAAAACCCATATTTTTCATTTGATCCGTTTTTTACACCACAAAATTCTTTAAACAACTCTTGGATGTCGGTATTATTATTGGCAACAAAACGACATTGCCAACTGCATGTTTTTCGTGAATCTGCATTCTTTTATTCAGTTTAGAATACCTAGGCAAACAAATTTATCTTGATTTTGTAAACGATTTAAACTAAAAATTAATTTAAAACATGGGTGTTCTTCAATTTTTGAATAGAGTGGTATAAAAATTAATTATTTTTATCCTAAAGGTTTCGTTCGATACCGCCACAGTTTCTCCCTGATTCTTAAAGACCCAACAGAGAGGGCAATCAAGAGAGGGTGCCAAGAAAATTGACCTAATGCGGATTATGTGTTAACTAGTACTTTTTTCAAAAAACCATAAGACACTCTCAATGAATCAGATAAAACTTAACGGAAAGCCACTAACCTGCTCGGATCTGAACTAGTACCTTGACGTTATACAACAGAAATAAATAAAAAAGCACTTAGCAGAAGCTAAAGCTTACGATCAAGGCTTATGAGATGGCTACATACTGCTGTCATAAGCCCACACAACTCTGTAGTGAACTTTAAGGGTGACGATCACTTAGACTGATCAACTTACGTGAAAATGATCAACCGTGCCTAACCTGTAAGCACAGCATACCTGAATACGTCAACAGAATGATCGGGACAGTCCACAAACTAAATCTAATCAAGATGAACGTGAATGACGATTGGATACGAAGCCTTTTGTTAAGTGGTTTGGCAAACAAATTGCAGCAAATGAGTATGACAATTGAGAACAGCGAAATCCAGCTGATTCCATAAACACAGAACTGTAGCAAGATTGTCATTAATAAATCATTCCAAGGTACTGTTAAAATGTAATGGCAACATTCAAAACTAAACCAAATATAAACTAAATTTAATTAAATGTTCTTAATAATTTTAACATCATATTCTATTCAATCTTTATCACATATGACAAAAAGTGAACAAATGTTCGCAAATAATGTAAAGAGTTCTGTGAATGAGTTTGTTACGTGTGCGAATGGATCTAAATAACGTATTGTTAGAAACGGTACTATGACACAGATATGAAGAATGCTGGCATATCAGCAGAAATGTAGAAATGGTACCACAATTGAATTCAATTTGGTAGTTAATATAGATGTATAGATTAAAAAAAGAAGAAACTTCGAGTTAGTCGAGGACTTTGTTTACCTCGGCTCTGCGGTAAATAGGCAAAATAACACCTGTACTGAAATCAAACACAGAATCAATCTTGTCAATCGCTGTTTCTTTGGGCTCAAACGGCAATTGAGTAATAAAGCCCTCTATGGAAGAACTAAGCTTGCTTTATCATCCCAGTTTCTACTCTATGGCGCGGAAACCTAGACGTTACTAAAAGCGGATGAGGAAGCCCTTAGAATTTTTGCATGCTATTCTCGTCCTATTTGCGTTGAATACATTTGGAGGAGAAGATTTAACGACGAACGCTGGGATGTACAGCGACATGCGCCTAGTCAAGCGTTTTCGGATACAACGCTTAAGATGGCTAGGCCATGTAGAGCGTGTGGACATCAGTGCTCCGGCCCGTAAAGTGTTCAAATCCGAACCATTGGGACAACGCAACAGAGGACGGACTAGGCTAAGGTGGCGCACACAAGTGGAGGAGGACCTCAACCAACTTGGAGTGCGCAACTGGCGGCAGCTGGCGAAAGACCGTGTTGGCTGGAACTGATTTAAAAAAAAAGTGTTATTAATTAAATTTTACTTTCTCACGCATTGGAAAATCAGTACAATAATTAAACAAATTAAAACATTTTAGTTTCACACAAAAGAGACCGTGTACCGCATTTTATAAAAAGGTTATGGTTGGACATAAATTTTAAATGTAATAGAGAGCCGCATTAAAAAATACTTGGAATTGTGATGGAGAATGTAATCTTCTCTCATTAGTATGTAAAAAAGCATAAGTTGTCATGCCCGACAGGCTTATCCTCGCTTTAGCAAGTGCCATCTTAAATACTTGTCTAGCTATAAAGACAAAAATAATTCAAAACTTTTTTCTCCCTTGCCTCCTCATTAATTTTTGTTACACTATTGAAATCCTCTGCACTTACAGAAACATATTCTTGCATAACATTTAACTCCTTTGCACTTTTCATTTATTTCTATGAATTAAATTACACATTATTCAATATATATTTAAATAATATCATCATGTAAACCTATTAAAAATAGAATGTTACAAGCACAAATATGTGTTTGGAGTGAACTGTTTGAAATTTCTAAATGTAAATATCGACAAAGTCAACCGTCTAATATGTACAGTTCCAAAAATCAGCAACGAAAATAGTAATTGCCCAAGTACATCCCTATTTGTGTTCCCAGAATGTGTGGTGATGTGTTTATAAAAGAAAATGTAATGTACACATATTATTGTACTCAGTTTTTGCTTATTTAAATACAAATTGGATGTAGGCTGTTGGTTTTGTTCAGTTTAAAATATTTATATATATTTTATTTATATTTGTATATAAAATTTGTTTAAATTAAAAATTTAATCGTAAACGTAATATTTTAAAAAGTGTTAACATTAGGGATTTTGAGAAATAAACATTTTTACCAGGGGACGACAAGTGAGCACACATCCGTGCTTGATCGATTCTCTTCGATTTAGTTGTTTTATAATTTTCAGTTGTTTCTGTTTCTGTTTTGATTTGATTTGATTTTGTATGTGTATGTGTATTCATTCACGTTGATTTGATAGTTGGTTCGAATGCTAGACATACAAGCTTTTTTTTATACAAATCGCATTGAAGAATCCAGTATACTTTCCTACACTTATCTAATTGACGTTTGGGACGTCACTTGGGTATATGATTTCGTAGTCCTTGCCTGAGACCTCTGACCCATCACTTTCTTCTGAAGGTGTACGAGATCTAAAAAAAATAATAAATTTGTGTATATTTGTATATAGATATTTGTTTAATTATAATTGACGGATATTAAAAACAATATTTTTTTTTTACTTTGAATAAGGTTATGTAAGGCAACCATTTGGCACAAACATCAAACACTAACAACTCTTTAAAAGTAGTTGAGTCTTAACCAACTTTAGCAAATGGTACACTTTGAGAACTCTCCTCGTTATGAAGGCAAAAAGCAATATGAACAGAAAACAAGACGTATAAATTAAATCAGCCGTTTGCTCATGAATAGGAATGGCATGAAACATTCAATATTGCACCCATCAAACATACAAGACTGTGCCTACACAGTGCATTGTGATTAGATTGATTTCAATGTGGTCAATATTACATCGTGCTTTAATGTTGCTTAAATGTCGTTTTAAAACTTTCCGTACTGTGAAAATAAGCCGTTGTCATCTCAAACACAAAAATGTGTGAATTTGTGTTCATAACTTACATAGATCCCCTGAAGAAGTAAAAAAAAACTTCGAAAGGTTGGGTAAATATAATGAAGATGTTGTGTTGATTGACCGTATAGGCGAAGTGGAGGTTCACCCTTTATTCGCATAATATTGTAAACTGTCCTTTATTCAACAATTCGTTTTATAAGAAATAATTCAAAAATATGGAGTGTGAAATGTACGTCCTAATACCACTGGGTTAATTTATTAAAAAAAAAACCTTGCAACAATTTCTCAGACAGGACTGTAATCCAAAATATATGAGTTCAAGTTTCCTTCAGTCTGTATAAAATGCACGTTCGAACAAAGTTTGGTTAATAATGTATTTCCAAAAAAGGCACAATAACGAATTCTCATGCAAGACTGTACTTCTTTACGATATTTCTCAAAAAAGCCACAATGTACAATTAACTTTGTTGATAATGACATAAGAATCCGTTAGGATTAGGTATGTTCCCTGCCTGTTGGCACGTGCTGGTATTACTTAGATGTCATCTAGTTCACAAGATTATAATGCGGTTCAGGATTATTGTTTATTTCTGTTCTCATAATTTTTTTCAGACCGAGTTGTGGTTCTGATCCTTCAAAAATTAACTCGTACCAACTTTAAAAAAATTGATATCAGAATTTTTTTCTGTTAAATTATATTCCGATAACAAGATCGGAGGTGCTTAACGTTTTTATACGCTAGAATTATTTATTGCTGACGTATAAAAATACCAAAACTATGCCATTTCGCCACATTTAGAGCGCTCTTCGCTTAGGCAAAGACATTGAGAAAATCAGTAAATTGAAATTTTCCCAAGAATGTTACACGAAACATATGAAATGATCTTGAAGCCAATTAGGTGTGTCGTACAAAAATTTTATTGTTTTATATTTTAAGGTCATTTAACCATCTTACCCCTTGGCATCGGAATTATCCTGTTGACAATCACTGCTTTCACCACCACTGTTGTCGCCAGCACTGCTGTCGCCAACATTTCTTCTTCTGAGTACCATTTCTGCATCATTTTCTTTGATCATTTCAATTTTTTCTGGCTCAAGTGGTGGTACATCGCCAACAGTATCTTCCCCATCGTCGCTGTCTTTGTCCTTTTTCTTCTTTTTAGGTTTCTTATCGTTTTTGTTTTTGTTAGCATCCGAGACGTATTTACTCTGTTGACGAGATGTATTTAACGATTTCAAGAAACATTCCACGTGAACTTACCTCATATAACGGCCAGAATGATGCAATAAAACCAACGTCCTCTGTCAAATTTGGGAATATCCAGAAATGCCATTTGGCACCGGTCACTACCCAAACCAGAGTGAAAACAAGAAAACGTATCACTGTTAGTGCCATTATAAAGACGAGAAATCCGGCAGCCGCAACACTGAGATAGTAGACGCCTTTTCTCAGAACAAGGGGCCACAGTGGAAACAGACATATCACTATTGCTCCCAGCAATAATATTAGACCATATATCCAATAGTGGATCGGAATAGGATCATAAATCCAGACATATGCTTCTGAGCCATCAACAAAAACCTGTTCTGGGTGCATGTCCAGACGAATTTTCCTCTTGCGTTTCTCTTTCCCCTGAGCATCCTGACCATCTTCTGATGATGGACCACCTTCTACGTGACTATTTTCCGCATCAGTTACTTTTTCCGCAGCAGATCCCTTTTCCCCTTTTTCAGATTTTTCTTCTTTAGGTTTCTCATCAGCCGATTCTTTGATCTCCTTGTTGGCTGCATCCTTTCCCTTGATCGATGCTTTTCCCGAACGCAGCTCTTCAATACAAACAGGAACCTTCTTTGCTCGATGGAAGAACTTATGCTCCAACATTGTGTCGAGCAAAGTTATTGCATGTTCTCTTGTTGGAAATAAGGGGTCATCCCCAGAAGCGAATTTTGACTTCATTAGAGCGTCAATGGCTTTATTAGCAGTAAAGTACTCCACATTGTGACTGAGAAATTTAGTCTTCTTGGTCTTCACATTACTGCGTAGCCACTTGGCAACCTTGTATTCTTGCTTACTGGGTTTTTCAGCTTCCTGCTCTCCAGGACCAACGTACTCCTGGAATAAAAAAGAAAGGGTTACTAGATACCATTTTATAAAGTTATAAATAAATTTTACATTAGGAAATAATGGTTCCATTCAATTGAATTGCTGCAACACACAACTTGAAATGATAATGAATTTTTGAATTGACAACTCTTTATATCAGAAAGTGGAACTACAACTGTTCAAACAATTAGTAAGCTCCACCACACAAATAAAACAAAATTCACAAGCTTTTGTACCAGTATCACCTGCAGCTTTTAAAACAATTTCTTTCTGATTTTGAAAACGAAATTAGGCATACAAGTGTACAGTGAGTCAAACAAATGCGAATACTTTCTATATTAGGCACGATTTCATGCTTTTTAAACGTATTTAAATAGAACAACCTAATTGCCATTCTGGATACCTCTGGAAAAATGCAGCCACAGCTTGTACGCGGTGTGCGGCAATAAGGTAAGAGCTTAAAAAAATGGTTACTCCACACTATTATCATATTTTTGAATTCGTGATTTAAATTATTATCTACCAAAGAAAATCCAGAAGGCCAAATATTCAATGAGAAATACAACAAAGAGTGAATCATGGAAGTGGTACTTTTTTAGCAAATATTTTCGCAACTTAACTTTTCTCTATTATTGTTTCGATATTATTTTGGGCTGTTTATATAATGCATGGTTAATAATGACATTAAGGGAATCGGATCGTACCTGCTACGAAAGAACCAGACGAGAGCATTCGCAAGTATCGCTTGAGATGTCAAATAATTACCAAACAAAGAAAACATAAAAAATAAAACAAACTCGGCATCACGCTCCGCCGAATATTACGACGTAACATTCTAAGCTTGCAATGCGACTGTGTGTGAAGTTACCTGTGCATATACATAGATATAATAAAAATGAGTTTCGTTCAGTTCTAAATTATTTGAACGATGTAGAGTAAAGGAGACATAATGCACAACGGATATTCAGCTATAGGCCAACCAACTTTGCAAATGCTCCGAGGGTTCTGTAGTGCAATGTAACGCAAGAGCTAGTGAATTTCTAATACTTTGTCTGAAGAGCACTTGCAACTGTCGTTATATGCGAAAACTTTTCGTACTGCGTGTGTGCCTGCTAGACATTGAACGTCTTATAATAACGACAGAAGATGAGCATCGAGCCGCTTTAGTATAAGTATTACGAATCCTAACCGATCCGACCCTATATTGTGGTAAAACAAATCTCATGTGATGCCAGAGAAAAAATGTTTGTGATTCTTGTCTATTGAACGATTAAGTTTATGAATGAAGAATGAACTTGAAACGAAAGCGATCATGGATGTATCTATGATTAGAAATGAGGACATGTCTCGCTTCAGCCTCTCCTAGCGCACATTAATTGGTGTTTTGAATTAGCAGTCTAGTCTTAAAATGAATAATGAAATAGTCATAATATGCATAGAGTCCTTATTCTGTAAATGTATATTCCTTGTGGTTTGTGTGTTTGCAAGGAGAAATGAGTAAAGAACTTACGACTCAAAATATAATTAGAGAAATTGAGGAGAACTTCGAACGAGCTTTGTTTTTATTTTTTTGAACTACATTTTTTGGTATAATTACCGCCTTTAATTGCTTGTTTTGTTTTTGTTCGTGTCACTGTTTTCTTTGGCCAGCAATTTAATGATTTGAAGGCATCAAATTTGGTATGTTTGACTATTCTGTGATCACGACACCGAAAAGCTTAGCCAAGTAATTTGCAACGGCTTTTCGGACAGCCAATATTCTACAATCAAGAGAGTTTGGCAATTGAGTAATAAACCCCTCTCTCGAAGGACTACGCTTGCTTTATATAACAGCTTGATCATCCCTGTTCTACTTTACAGCGCAGAAACCTGGACATTACTAAAAGCGGATGAGGAAGCCCTTAGTCTTTTCGAGAGAAAAGTTTTGCGTGCAATTTTTTGTTCTGTTTGCGTTGATGGCATCTGGAGGAGAAGATTTAATGACGAACTCTATGGGCTGTACAGCGTCATGCGCCTAGTCAAGCGTCTCCGGATACAACGCTTAAGATGGCTAGGCCATGTAGAGCGTATGGATACCACTGCTCCGGCCCGAACAGTCTTCGAATCTTAGCCATTGGGACAACGCAACAGAGGACGGCCCAGGCTAAGGTGGCGCACACAAGTGGAGAAGGACCACAACCAATTTGGAGTGCGCAACTGGCGGCAGCTGGCTGGAGAGGCATGTTGGTTTAGGCCGAGGTCCACCCCGGTCTGTAGCACCACAAGAAGAAGAGGAAGAAGAGAGTTTGGCAGAGACGGAAATAAATGGCATCCAACTGTCGTTACGTTCGATGTATCAAAACTTCCTAAAAAAAAACTCCGTCAATTTGTTCCTTCTTTTCTGTAAGCCGATTCAAATCGTCGAGTTTTGCAGAGTGGGTGATCGAATTATTGATCGTTTAGCAATGTTCTAGCAGTTCATAATGAACATTTCCTCTCCAATCACATTAAGCACTCAACATATCCTTGTTTGCCGTTAATCCAGGCTGGTTTGTGGTCTTTGAAGATGATTGCTTGAGTTTTACCTATTTAGTCTCCTGTAAAGAATCGCCCCAAAAATGTTTCTTTTCAACAGCTCTTCACTTATGGTCATAGGGTCAATTCAATTTATTTGCGTTTTGTTCTACTGGCACCCAGCTCTTCACTTATGGTCATAGGGTCAATTCAATTTATTTGCGTTTTGTTCTACTGGCACCCAAACATCGAGCTTATTTGCCACTTTTTTATTTATTTATTGCATACGACTAATCTTTATTTCATCAGCTTCCGTGTCGGTCTTTTTTCATCAGTTGCAGACTGTCTTCGACTTTTCCAATCGACCAACCAGTGCGACCAGTATCTTTTACATCGAAATTTCCAGAAACGAAATCGAACAAACCAGTTTTGAACAGTTTGAAGTTAAATATGTTATACGACTCTATCACCACAACCATCAGTAAGTACTTACTAAAAGCCTAATTTTTGCCTACTCAAAGCAAAACCCTAGAATTCGAACTCCTTTTATCTGTTTTAGGTTTGAACTGATTGTAAGGAAAGGAATAAAAATATATAGTAGATAAGTATGTATATAAACAAAGTCATATACAACGGATTTGCAGTCAATTGTACAGAGTACAAATCAAAATTAACACTGCAGTGCTAATGCTTTGTGAAAGCAAATCTGTCTAACAACTCAACGATCTAGGCAAACGTAAATAGAACTTCAGTAGAACAAAACTTTCACCACTATGATCCAAACGAGTCACCTAAAACAAATCAAAAAGAGTAATCGAATCAGAAAATAGGTCTTCCAAACAATAAAACAAATCCCGTAAAGTAAGTACAGTAAGAATGCGTGTTTAAACACTCCCATGGTACACTCATGCATAGATATTTAAAACCAGCTTTAGTTTTGTAACCGATAATTGATGCTATTGTATTCAAAACAGTCTTCCTAAGTACAGTATACGCTAAAAGGATGTATACACCTGAATATTCCGGAAACTTCTGCAGAATAATTCGTGATTTGTTTCAGAAACGTTTTTAGATGAATAAAAATGTGATTTCTTTAAAGAGAAAAATAGGAAATGAGAGAAGATTGTTTTATAAGCATTGTAATTAGTTCTGGCACATCACGTTGAGTATCTGATATAAACAGTTTTGTTTGAGCGGTAGCGAAAAAAAGCAGCAGCATGGATTAAGGCAAAAGAAAAAGATGCAGAGTTTGACTTGGAAGATCCTAAAGTATCTAACGTACGTCCCAAAGTGTTTTCTTTTTGTGAATAATTTACTGGCGAAAAATTGTCCGCAAGATATGAAATGCGGCTTCTACGTAGGAACCATAAGTAGTAAAATTTCTTGCTTGTCTTATCAGGGCACGCAAGTAAAGGCATTAATATTCATGTACTATATGATTCGTTTAACGTATTTTATATTCTTTGAGAAAAATTAAATTTAGAAAAAAATAATGATTTAGAATCAAACAGAATTGCTTTTTGAATAAAAACACGAAACATCTAGGCAATCCCTTTGCAACCAACCAAATGAAGCTGAATGTTGTATAAGCTGTTCAGCAAAGCGGATCCTTAATACCATCAAACAAACAACAAATAGGGAGTAGACTATACGGCTCAGAGTTCACAAGACAAACGAGAACTCTGTGTTCTTCAACAAGTTCTGGGTACGGTTCGCAAGACAAAGAACGGTATTTTAAAAATTCCAATACAAAGAAAGAAAGTTCAATCCTTCAGTATAAAGACCAAATTCCCAGGGACGCTCGGAAGCTTTTCGATGAATGGAAAGCAGGAAGAAGCATCAAATTTAAACAACTTTGGAAATATTGAAAAGCTGTATCAAAAGTATGTATGTTCCACGGTGCTGTGTAGTCAAAACAATGCGAAGGTTTGACCGAAATGAATCACGAACTGTGTATGCTGTACCCAAGTTCGTACAAAATATTTGTGGGCTGGTATGCTCGTCTTCGTGGTCCCCCAACGCCGTACAGTGAGCACAGATTAGAATGTGGCCGAGTGTGTAAGGCTCAATGCACCATCTTCAACGCGTCATCAATTTTAACTGCTCAACACTCAGCTCAACACTTCTGCAAAAATATCTAGGCCTATTCGTTTACAAGGTCCAGCAATTTAGATTTTCAGATCATCTTTTCTAACAACACATCTGGAATCGCATAGTCGAGAAGCCTGGATCCATGCAAAGTCAATTTAACTTTTGTTCAATTTATCTTCGATAAAGACACTAGGAAAAAACGTCAATGGTTGGCGTCAGAGAACCATATGACGCTTGGATTTGGGTCACCTTTGAGGAGCCATGTCCCACTGTCAATGCCACAACCAGGGAATTGCTCATCAAATTACAAAATTGTTTTTCCAGTCGTCTTAGGGATGCCAATTGCTTGCCTTCGAACTGCGATTTGACTCTTTTGGTTTTTTATTTTTGTAAGGAACCAAAAGAAACGATGTCGTGCCAACAATCGGGAAACGATTTATGTAAGTACACAGCTATGTGACTCATCAAAGGTCTTGGTAAGTTGAAGGAATAGATTGTCAGGACAGCAGAGGTGCCCAATCGAATTGTTTGCGGCTCATTTAAGATTAAGAAAAAAATAAATTAAACTAAACAAAACTTATTTTGTTCTTAATGCATAATAAATCGAAGGCAATTTAAGGTTTGCGGAAGCTACTTTTTTCAGTTCATAAGTTTGTTCAGCATATACATAAGTTTGCCACTTGCCTAACACGATCAGAGATATCTGAAACAGAAACGACCACCGTGAAAAGGCTTTAGAGATTTATAGAAAACCGCTGTGCAGCTTTTCAAATTGCAACCTTCAGGATTACTGCAGGGACATTTAAAAATTCAACAGTATTCGAAAAGCAATTTTTGTCGAAAAAAGATAATAAAAATTCGTTGTACAAGTAAAGCAGAATTTACATTTTAATTTATAAAATCAAAATACCTCAAATTAAAGAAAACATTTACAGAAAGATTAGAATCATTATATATCAATAGCGAACCCGAATTCATGGATAAACTATACACACTGACGTATGTGATTATCTACACAGAAAATTGTGTGCACATGTGTACCATAAATATATACATATAAAAGAAAACAAATCCGGGATTAAGATCAAATCTCTGCACAGCTGTCAAAGCGAAAACCAGTACCTGCATTCCAAATTTTCACAACAACCTTGGCTTGATTTAATCTTCTCGCAGAATAGGACGTGTAAAGGTCTATGAGCTGCTTTTCTTTATAAGAATATTTACTTTCGTAAAGGTAGACCTCTGGATAAAATCAAACTGGTCACAAAATCCTCTGCTGATGTTTAGGCACTTTAAGCACATGTGGAATGATAAGTTTAAGAATTGCGTGCTCACTTGCGAATACTTTTTCATGGTCTTTGTTGGTGACATGTACTATATTGAGTACTATTCGTAATTACCTGTTAACATATGTACATATTGTATTATTAAAACCGTCTTTCACCGTTTGCAAATCATTTTTTATATTTGTAGTGCCACTTTGCTCTCGTGTTCGCATTATTTAATTGAATCCAACTCATCTCAAATGCATACCACACCTGTCTTTAAATTTAATTCAATCAAATACATAAACTACCCTGTCACACCATTTGCAATGAAAGACGATATGGTTTGTTGGGGTAGGTAGCGATCTTGCAAGGTCAGATAACCAACACGCACTATATCTGTGAAAAGTACGCGCACAAACGCGTGTTAAACACATGCTTGCTCTGCGTGTGGGATACTTCGACCATGGATCTTCGCTGCAGAGCTATGTACAAGAGACTTAATACCTTTTTGGTAAATAGGGTGTTTAAAAACATATGGACTTATGTCACCCCTTAGGCTTGGCTGGAACGTATAAACATATGTACATATATCAACCAACAAAATATTTGATTTAAGTTTATTAACAGCGTCACTTAGTTTGCAAATATATTTACGACAAACTTTCACTACCCACTGTAAGCCAAGAGTGAAAACAAACAAATACCTATCTATCCGCCAGAAGAAATCATCTCGCACTGCATATACACGGCAACTTAGAACATGCGCTCCTCTCTTCTGCGTTTATTTCAAATACTGGACAGAAAATATACTCCAATATAATTTACCTCAAGGGAAATTCTAATCATCTAAACCTCAACTGATTAAATGCCAACAAACGCCAACTCGAACCAACAAAATCCATGAGAATATAGCATTCGTATACAAATTAAGACACATTGAAATCTCCTGGGAACCCCCACAGTACTTGTGTCCCAAGTATTCCAGTAATTACGAACCAACTCATCAAGTATTTTAGCCCTTTATCATACAATCAAATGACGCAAGGCGTTTTGTGTTTAATACGCAAAAAGAAAAAACCCGGAGAAAAACATTGCTACACACACATGCCAATATCACGGGAAACAATTTGGATGGAGTCACTTTTTTTTTTCCTAAACTTTTCACCAAATCACTTAGAAGTTAACCCCCCACATAACAAACCATTGATACAGAACTGTCACGTCACATATAGAAATGCGAAAAGTTAACGAGTTTTCACAGCAAAACGAATACGATTTTCATGAAACAAATTTTAAAAAGGCATGTCCAATGGATTTAACTCGCACTTGGAATATATATTCACAGAATTATGGTGATATCTAAGGTGAAAACTTACATCTTTACGGCGCCTCGACTTTTTCTTTTCCGACATATTCGAAGTGGTGATCCAACAAAACTACTGCTGGAGAAAATTTGAGAGAAAGGTTTTCTTTTTTGGGAATCTGGAACTTTTGTTTTGACAGAAACGTAAATGGAATGCGTGAAAATGGAATTAAGAAAATCTTGGAACACAGATGTTCCACTTTTAACGAACGACTACATTCATGATTTTGTTGAGGAATCATGAAAGCTATTGCGCTGAAAGTTTTTTTTTTACATATTCTTATCATAAGCATGCTAACAGATGTTTGTGCTATAAATATAATAATTCTTTATGCAGTACCTCCATAATATAGAAGACATTTTAGACACGGTTAGCCATTCGAAATGTTGTGATTTATTTAGTGGCAAGTTTAAGCCGCGGGGCTTATGGCTAGATTCCATTGAAATGCGAATTCCGTATATGGCATGAATTCGTTCTTAAACAAGAACTAAAAAACGGTTTTAACGGTATACATGTACTTATAATTTTCACATGAATCTGCCCTCCATTGATATTTTGTTCTTAAGCTCTGTAACAATTGTGGAACTGAGTTCACTTGGATTGAATACTTTAATATAATATAAAATTAATAATTATTTCATAAAAGGCTTATTATGATGAATTACAATTTGCATCGAATGATAATTTAGATAATAAAAAATTTTCTTTTGAATCTATATGAAAAGAAAGAAGTATTTCCGATAAATAGAGATTTTCAATAACTTTTCCGCCTGCATAAATGAATGCCCATCTGACTCTTGACTATTAGGAACAGAACGAAATGGGGCAAGTAACACAAACAGCTGTCTCTGATGAAAACATTGCGTATGTCAATTTACCTCCGAAAATTTATAAAATAAAGAATTCATTCATTTTAGGCTATTTTCTACTTAGATAATACATATATAATCAATTTGAACATGCTTAGACGGTCCAGAATCATTGCTCTTCATTCAAACCTTTACATGTTACCCATTCGTTTGATGCACAGTAAACGACACGAACTTTATAAGGTAACGAATAAAATAATTATATCACAACATTGATCTTGCAATGAGTATTTAATTGCTCAGAAATGCTATGCCATACTTGGAGTCGACGATTCTACCGATCAAGATACACTTCGCAAGACGTATATTGAAATTGTGAAGAAAGTTCATCCTGACAGTGGTCATAAGGATGCTTCTGCTGAAAGATTCCAAGAGGTAGATGAGGCGTTTAAGATACTCCAAGAAATGTATGCTAAGAAACGCAGAGGCATACCGGTGGATGAAGAAGAACAGGAATTCGATATAAGGCATACTGCTCCACAGCATCGTCAATATCTCAATTTCGAGGGGTATGGTTTCGGAAATCCGTTTCAGAGGGAAAAACAGTATCAACAAGTTAAAGCAATGAAAGCGCAAGGACGTGTTCTCAATCACAGATTAGAAAAGGCCCAAGCTGGGGAGAAGTCGCTAATGAAAAAGGGTTCATTTTATAAGAACCACGCCATTAAAACAAAATATGGTTTCGACCGCGTTGTGGAGGATCTAATCCAAGAAGCTATGAACAAGGGTGATTTTAACAATCTCAAAGGTTCCGGCAAACCGTTGTCGTCGGCGCAGTCTCAGAATCCCTATCTTGATTTTACTACCCATAAACTAAACAAAATCCTTCTTGATAATGGATTTACACCCGAATGGATCATGATGCAAAAAGAAATTCGCAACGCAATGCAAACTCTTAAAGAAAGCCTTATTGAGGAAAGACAGTATTTTGGTCCCTATCCCTTTACAAACGAACAAGAGTTAATCAAGTGGAAACTAAGCATCAGTCAGTACCAGTCCGATGTAATAGAATTAAATAAGAAAATAGATAAATTTAATTTAATTGTTCCAATACTGCAAAATCAATTATTTCGTATCAACCTGGAACAATTGGCAGAAGAAGTTTTATTGGACGAGTCACTTCCAATTAATCAAAAGGAGCCGATGCCACAGGAAAAAACGAATGAACCCATTTCGCAAAAGTCGGACTTTCTTTCCTTACTTGGATCTTTGTTTTGATTTGTCTATGTGATATTGTTTTTGATTTATGTACAAATTTTGTATTGGAACTTTACGATTATGTTATTTTGGGTTTAAAAGCACCCATTATGTTGTGATTTCTTATGAGCTGTTATAATATTAAATAAACATTTTATTTAATCGAGATTGAAGGATTTGGGAAAATGAAATAACTTGAGTCTCCACTCGCCTATTGCAATGTGTGAACAAGGAAAATTCTGTTTTTGTCCTTTCTCCTTTCTTTAAACAGCTAAATAACAGATTCGAAATTTTGGAAACCACAATTCCGCAGACCACAGGGGAATAGATTCTTCAACAGCCAATACACAACTGCGTGTACAGAACACTTTTGAAAAAAAACCGATACTTACATAGTTGTTTGAAAACATTTAATTTTGTTTTCTTTTTTTGAAGAACTGAAAAAATTGCGAAAATTTGTGAACTTATATCAACAGTATCATCAGTTCACAGAGTAATGTGAGGGAGCTCTTCGGGAAAGCAAGAGTATTCCCCTCCTTATTTCTTATTTAAATGTGTAAGTTTCTTCGTTTTCTCCTACTTTCATATTAAAGTAGACGAACAGTTGTTTGAGGTCTATCTCTATTAGTGTAGCCCATTTCTTTCGAGGATGTCCTCTATTACAGAATCAAAGACTTTTCCACTGGAGCAACGGTGTCCACTCGCGTTGGATCCGGAGACGTGCCGCTGTACAGCTCGTGCAGTATCCGTTGAACTTCTGTGTCAGAGAAATCCTTTGAAGCACACTTCTCCCTCAGGTACCTTTTTTTCTTTCTTTTCTTCTCAACTTCAGTCATTTTTCATCAATCGAGCTATCAGAAGGCATCGCATTTTCAGTATGTCAAAAAAAAATTAGCTGAGAGCACCTTTCATTCTCGGGAGAGAGAAGATTGTTTTGTCGTGGTTGCTGAAAAAAACGAGTCCCAAACCACGTTGTCGATTCTGACGCAAAATAAGACATTTTATCAGATTTTCTAGAGAAATGAATACGGATTGGGCATAAGTCTCTTCAACTGGGCCACAGCAATATACGAGTATACACCTTTGTCAAAGACTTTTAGTTTGGCTAAACCTAGACAGAAGTGCGATCATAGTGTATTGAAAAGAGGCAGTAAAATGGCATTTGGTTTGGTTAAAATAAAAATATAGAAAGGATTTTAGAATCAGGATATACATACATATACTTGATTCTGTGTATGTATATTTTATATATTTTTGTAAAATAGGACAATCTGCTACTGAATGATGCACGTCTTCGACTTTGGTGCGATTGCAAAGCAGACAAGTGTTACATTCAGTTTGCTGTACGTGGTTTTAACAAGTGAGCCTCTAGAATTCTTAATACATAATGCGAAGCATTTTTTTCGTTTATCCTAAATTTGTATATAAAATCGTAAATGAGTGTTGAGATAAAATCCATGACAATGTTTAAGCGGATGGCGAGTTTCTAAATAACGAAGACGTTAAACGAAGTGAAGAAAACAAGATTTGTTTATTTAAGTTGTTCTCTGCTTTCTGCATCATTTATAGCATCCTATTCGAGTAAGCATACAATTTCTTATCCATATGTACATGTACAACGTCTACGTACATATATGATGCAATTGAGCATATTCCAAGGTAATCGGAAAATTCATATAAAAGAGTATCGAAATACTTTTATCTTGAACATACTGGTATCCGTAAACTTCGTTAACATGTGTTAGCTACAAAATTAGAAACATTGTCAGGCAGATTGAATCAATTATTATTTCGTTTTTATTCTTGTATAAAATTTAGGGTCGTTAAGTTTTCTAAAAAAATAAACAACCGGTGCAGATTTGGAAGTAATATGTCCGTGATATTTAAAAACATAACAAGGGAGAACGCAATTTTTTAAAATATAAAAAAGTGGAATTAAAAATTTAAAATTTATTTTATGAATTACTTAAATAAAAGAAGAACTGAATTAAAAACTTAAACGCATTTTTATCAAATCAATGGTGATCAATGATGTATAAATTTAATACATATTCCTTTTTTTAAAGAAAATTTGATTGAAATCTTATAAATGATCTACAAAGAAAATGTAGAAAGCCAACGTGATTAGGATGAAATCCCAACACACTCAATTTTTTGTGTTGCGTGTCAAGCAGTCTACATTATAATAATAAGGATTTTCATAACATTCCTTGTGTGCATTTATGATGAATGCCACACAACTTTTCCTTTTTCATCTAACTCAACCGCACCCGTCGATAAAAGTCGCAAAGCTTGAGGAAATGCATAGTGTTCAGCCTTCAGGATTCTCTGTGCTAAGATTTCTGCTGTATCTCCAGGTAGAATTGGAACTCTCTCTTGTAAAATAATGCCACCTGTGTCCACGCCCTTTAATTACATAACAAAATTAAATTAATTAAAATTAATGATAATGCATTATTAAAAACTAACCTCATCTACAAAGTGAACAGTGCAACCGGACTCCGTGTCACCGGCATCAATTGCCTTTTGCTGTACATGTAGCCCTGGATGTTTTGGTAAAAGCGAGGGATGAATATTGATAAGTTTGCCTTTCCATTTGCGTACAAAAGGCTCTGAAAGTACGCGCATGAATCCGGCCAAACAAACTATGTCCACATTATGTTGCGTAAGATTTTTAGATATTTCTGCATCGAAATCATCGCGATTGGAGAAGCTTTTATGGGAGACAACAATAGCATTTATGCATGACTTAGTTGCACGTTCGAGTCCATATACACCGCTCTTATTCGAGATGACAAGAACGATCTCACTGAATAGACCCATTGCTGAGTTTCTAGTAGCATCTATCAATGCTTGAAGATTTGTCCCTGATCCCGATATCAGAACTGCAACCCTCTTTCGTGGTTGATTCAACAAACGTTGCACACTCACTATGCGTTGCTCAAAATGGTCTACAATAACTTGAGGTGTGTTTGTGGACTTTCTTCTGATAACAGTTCCCACCTTTGTAGCACGATGCGAAAACCGAATTTCTTTTAAGATTTCTTCCTCGTGTTTGGGATCGACGACAATTATCATTCCAATTCCGCAGTTGTAGGTTCTTTGCATTTCAAATGCGGTTATGTGACCTTCACTCGCTAACCACGCGAAAACTGGTGGGATAACGAAGGAGTTCGCGTCAATGCGAACTCCCAAATCCTTCGACAGAATCCGAGGAATATTTTCAATAAGACCTCCGCCTGTTATGTGAGCCAGTGCCTTAATGATTCCATTTGAGATAAGCGGTGCTATGGCTTCTACGTAAATTTGGGTTGGTGTCAAGAATTCTTCCCCTTTAATTGGAAACAAGTTGATTATTATTTTGCCCAAACATAAAGAATAGGGAGTTGTCTTACCAAATGTTTTTTCACTGAAGGGTGCTTGGTCAAAAAACGTCACTCCAGCAACTTTCATAACAGCATGCACTAAACTGAAACCATTACTATGTATGCCACTTGATGGAATGCCAATGATGCTATCGCCCTCGTGAATTTCGCCAGTTCTGGGAAGCGTGTTATTGTTTTCGGCTATGCCCAAGGAAAAGCCTGCCAAGTCATACACTTTCGGTTGATATAGCAGTGGTAACTCAACTGTGTGAATATCTAATGAAAAATAAGGAAATAAATAATATGATAAAACTATTGGGTTTTGTCAACGCATTGTGTGGGTGTTAAGTTTCTAACAATTCCTAGTGGTGTAGAGTGGAAAGTACTGCTTTGTCTTAAATAAACACTATTTACAGGAAGTTTTTTAATTGGAAGTGCAGCTGAAGCGGATGCTTGTAGAATTTTATGGTGGATCTGCTCCTACCGACAAATCATGTAAAGAGTAGTTTCGATGCTTCAAAAGTGGCGATTTCAGCGTGGAAGACAAAGAGAGTCTTGACCAGTTCAAAAACCTTGAGGGTGAAGAATTGGAGACATTACTGGATCACGATCAGTGCCAAACGCAAACTGAACTCGCAGAATCGTTGGCAGTGGCTCAGGAAACAATTTCCGCTCTTTAAAAGAAATTTGAATTTACGCAAAATCAAGAAAATTGAAAGATGTCGAAAGACGATTATCCTTCTCGGAACTCATTCTTCAAAATCAAATTGGATAAGTGGATAACTGGATATGCAATGCCTTGTGAACCCGTTCCACCATCATCTACACCGACTCCAAAGAAAAACATTCAAAGTTCAATGTTCATGTTCTTAATATGGTGTAACCAGATAGTAGTTGTGTGCTATCACTATGTTTAAACCACGCGAAACAAATGATGGAAAATGTCATAGACTACAGCTAATGCATTTCAGCCGTGCATTGTGTAAAAAATAACCATAAATGACCGACAGGCATGACAAGATTATTTTGCAACATCATAACGTTCGACCCCATGCGGCTCTAGCGGCCAATAACTGCTTCGAAACGCTGAAATGGTACGTCTTACCACACCCGCCGTATTCTCCAGACATTGCTCATTCCGACTACTGCGAACGAAAAGGTCTCATTTTTGTTTCTTTTGAAGAAATCGAAAAATGACTCATTGATGGGATGGATGCCAGCAATTTTAATTGCATTTGGCAACACAATAGCTTTTCCGAAAGGTGGCATCTTAAGCTTCATTTCAGTTGAATGCTTTATTAAAATCATTTTTAAATCGTTACTAAAGGGAATGACTATCGGGAGCATTACATATCGCTTTGCTATTAAAGAAAAGTTGCTAAGAAAATTGTGTTGTATGCAAAATTACTGAAGATGACAGTATCCCTTATCGAAACGTCAACCTCCTAACAAATATACATGAGCGTTAACAGCACGCGCTGTTAGCACTTGCTTCCGCCTTGATGTTGGAGCCTCTTATCTAAATGCCAACAAACAAACATTAAAGTATACTTTCTAAAGTGTGCCATCGAGCGTTTAGGTCCTCTTTTAACAGAAATACATATATAGGTTCCATGAACCACATAGCAGAAAAAGTCTGCGTTAACCTACTTAAACATTAGTTTGCTGGGTTAATACAAACAAATTATTAGATGTTTTGGAATTACAATTACGCACTATCAGGAACAACAACGAGGAGAACTCGTAACAAAAATGCAATGTGTATGCCATCTAACGCCATTTTCAAATGCAAAAGGGACTAATAGGAAGGTTTTGCTTTATACCAGGGACGAACAAGGAAGGAGCTACACAGCTTTTTCGTCTCCCGCCCTTGGATCCAATTTTACAGCATTTCTTATAACATTTCCCCACCACCACCACCACTACAAAGCCAAAACACATATTTTGTCATAAAAATACACTTACCAATCAAACTGCAACCAGCTTGCTGCGAACCATCAATAATACCAGTCATTACATTATTCGCAGTTAGTCTATCCAAAGCACCACCCGCGTAGTACGAAGAAAATGTTAAAGGTACTGCTCCATTGCACAGAATGTCATTTACACACATTGCTACCAAATCTATACCGACTGTAGAATTGAGTGCTGTTTCTTGGGCAATTTTGATTTTCGTTCCTACTCCATCTGTACCCATGATTAATATGGGATCACTGAAGTTCTTGGGCACACGGGTCAAACGTTTTCCACCTTTTGACACAAATGACTCGTGTCTATGCTTCACTTCTTTAGACAACCTGTACTGTTTATCGGCATCCAAATTTTTGTGGCATCGCCCGGCGTGATCAACTGACCCAGGTTTTCCATTATATTTTTTGGCAACATCTTCCAACACAACATCGAAATTATTTATCTCAACAGAACCGTCTCCCTTACAAGCTTTTATACTTCCAATTAGTTTTGACGACGATATTTTTTGCCAGTCTGTATTGTCTTTGGCCACAACAAAGACAAGTCCTAGACCACAGTTGAAATTGGCCAACAAAGTCTTACTGGAGAGTCCGAGTTTTACTGTTAGCCATCCGAAAACCTCTGGTATATGGATATTGCTTAAGTTGATATCGAGCTTAAAGCCGGTTGTTGTGAGTTTCTTTATATCGTGTTCTAGGCCAGAAGATATGTGAGCAACAGCCTTAATGGCACCTTTTTGAATCAGGGGAAGTAGGTTTGGGACGTAGATTTGTGCCGGCTCAGCAAGTTGCTGCCCTATAATAATATTTTTATTAAATATAAACGTAAATTGTAAATTGTATAGGGTGATTAGATAGGAAAGATATTTTATTCTTCAATTATCATGTTTGAATACTGTCAATCATTTTTGCAATATATTTTGCAACATAGAAAATTTATGAAATTATAAAGAAGCAGCAAGGTAAACTTATTTTTGACTCGCTTTGAGACAAAAAAATAGAATTTCTTAAGTGGACAGGGACACCGTTACTGTTTATCATGCGAGCTATTTAACCTTTGAATTTGTAAAGAAAAAAATGTGACGCCTCTGAAATTCTGTCTTCTTCTGTGACGTCTCTGAAAACCGTCTTCACACAACTTGACAACATTCTATACATCTCCCTGTTACAGATACTGTAAGTGACTAGTTTACACTAACAAGAGAACCACTCGAGATAAGGTCCAGTTAAATATTTGAGTGGATATTGCTAGTGATTTTTAACCAAATGCTCAAAACAAAGGAAGCTTCAAAATTATTTCATCTAAGGTGAATCCGTTGTTGTCTCGTAAATTATTTGCCTATCGTTCTTATCTGACCACCCCATTAAACTCGATCACTCCTACTATGAAAGTAGTCTTACTGCTTATCCCAAAAAGGATCTCGTTTTAATAAAAAAAAAACAAAAATACCAAACGACTTGTTAAAAAAAGGTAAAACAACTTTCATGATAAGACACAGTATTTACAAACCGATTGTCCTATTTTGATCACCAAAGTCTGCCATATCACTTAGACGTATTTCCAGTTCTTGTAGTTTTCTATAGACGGTTTCAAACCCCCCACAGTGTAATCCACTCGATGGCAGGCCGATAATCAAATCACCGTCGGCGTATTTATCAAACCTTGGCAGATCCATTCCATCTTCAAGGACACCCAGACAGTAACCAGCTATGTCGTATTTTCCAACTTCGTACACAGAAGGCATTTCAGCAGTTTCTCCGCCTAAATATTATTGTGATGGTATGGAATTTTCAATGTTGTTTAAAAAAAAAATAAAAAGCGGCAACGTAAAATTTACCTAAATGAAATTTAATTTCCATATTATTTCGTTTTGCAAAAGTAATGACCCATCAATTTGACGTATTTCATACAAAACAATAAATTTTAACGAAACTTGAACAAACTTTGAATGCACGTCTCACTGCATTCTTTTAAAGTGTAGGATTAAGAGTACGCAGTTCAAATGTTGATCTTCTTTTAATTTTTAAAACGAAATAAAATCGGATTTTACATATTTCGCGTATATTTCACTTGGGTTATTTCACGCCAACAAATACCGCATTTTAAGAACTCACCTAATAATGCACAATTAGCGTACCGACAACCCTCCGCAATACCTTTAACTATTTGAGCTGCAACGGGTACCTGAAGTTTTCCACAAGCAATATAATCCAAGAATGCAACCGGTTCGGCTCCAGATTCAAGTGTATCATTTGCACACATGGCAAACAAATCGTAGCCAATGCTTTCAAACATCTCACTTTCTAAAGCTAATTTTATCTTCGATCCAACGCTGCTTGGAACTTCGCATAGGACGGGATTAGTGTAGGATAACTTTTATTGAAAATAAAATAGAAAATAAGAATAGGTTTGGAATATTCTACACAACTTACATCATTCAATCTGAAAAGTCCTCCGAAACCACCTAGCCCACCAATTACACCCTTGCGATGTGTTCCTCGACTCAAAGGCTTAATTCTTTGCACTAAATCATCACCGGCATCGATGTCAACTCCACTATCCTTATAGGAGAGGGGCTGACTACATCAGCAGCAGAAAACGAAAAAGTGAAACTCGGAATTATTGATTTTGTTAATTTAAATAAATATATTTTTTTCATGAGTTTTGTTGTAAAACATTTTAGGTTAATGTTGTAGTTAGCTAGCTTTTCTTGTCCATTTACTATGTTTAATAATAGTTGCATGAGCTTAAATATTTCTTATTCTAACAACTCATAAATGGAATAAATATGTTTGCTAGAAATATCAATCCTTTCTACTTCATGGATGTAGTAGCTAGGCAGTTTAATACTATTATTTATTATAATAAACATCCGATCCAGAAAATACATAAACTTCTGTAGTCACCCTTCAGCTTTGTAATCTTTGAGATGGAAAAATGAATGATATGGCATAGGATTAAAAAATAGCCTAATATGTGTGTGCTATTTAAAGTTCTAAAAGTTAAAAAGCACACCCAAACTATTTTCAATATTTGCGCAACTATCTCACATTAAAGTACAAAACATAATAAAATGTTCTAATCCAAAAAATATATTTTATGGTTTAAAAACTAAGTTTACTCGTATTAGTACTTTTTAAAGTTGTAAACCAGTTATCAGTTACAATTACAATTTTGTGATAACTTTGCATTGCATGTTTTCATACTAGCATTTATTATAACAAATGTCGTTGTTTCTTTGTGACCTTCTCTCCTATCACAGTCATATGCAAGTACAAGGACTGATACCCGTTTGTTCGTTCCACAAAATATTTTGTCTCTTAATACCGACATTCTTTTCTTCACAAGGGAAGCTTTGTTTACAATTCGTCCGATTGCTGTGTCCCCTTCTAAGCGATGTTCAAGTTCAATTTGTGCAGAGATAGACTTTTTTACATAAACGAATCCGCTTTATTAACTTCTGGTAAGAATACGATAATGAGTTCAATCTTTTACTTGAAGTGTCGTTATGATTGATTCTGCGTTAGGGTTTAGAGCTACTTTTTTTCGGAATTCTTTCAGATGTCAAGATTCTATAAATTTTTTTGGTTAGGTGTATAATACCGAAAATATTGCTTAATCGCAGCTAATCACTGCGTAATACATACATATATACCTTTATATATTGAAAATTACGAAATTTTGATTTTATGATGCGTCAAACCGGTTTAGTTTACTGACAGGCAAAGATCAAAGTTAAGTCTCTTTCTAATTTTTATTGGTAGTGAAACCATTGCTTGTTTTGAAATTCGATACGAAGCGCTAAATTGAACAGTATTTGAAGCAAAAAATGCTACAAGAGGAATAAGATAAAAGACACACACGGAGGTGCTAAGGAAGGCAAATTCGAACCAATTGTTGCTCGATCGGAGTATTAAGATTTGCTATAGATTTGATCTAGCCAAGATCTTTTATGGAAAACCGGTAGGTTGTAAGATTTCGAGGGTAAGTGTGTTGTAGATGGATTGAATAAGCAAATGAACAAATTAAATATACTCAATCCTTTTACGTGTGTCAAACTAAGAAAAAAATATGTAAATTAATTTGAATTTGCTGTTTTTGTCTTAGCAAAGTTTAACGCAAAATATATTTTCAAAGTGTAATAAAAACTGAGATTTTACGTATTGTTATTTTTCATTGCACGTTTGTTAGTGCCAGACTTTCTAAATGGGAAATAGAGTATTCGAGTCTATAATTGCGGCATACGTAGGTGCCCAATACGTTCTGAGGTGGCACTGCAGCCCTCAACAAGGCTTAGCTTCTTCTGGAACTGCTCGTGCTACTAGTTTCTCACGTGTAGAGGAGACCTACAGCTTTTTATGTACATATCTTATGTATCAAAACTTTTAATTTAGAACTACATCGTTTTGGCAATTCTCTCTATTAATTCAATTTAAAAAAAAGAACATTATAATCTAAACTTAATCTACTTTATATATAATATCTTAACCTAAGGATGTATGAGGAAGGTGGAGGAGGAATTGAGAGGAAGAGTGTGAAGTCTTTACCTTGAGAAAGAACCACAGTTATTTGGCTAACGAGGTATACGTGACAGAGGTTCTTTATAGCCCTTATAAGTACTGTGGGGTTTGATACGGAAAAGAGGTACAGTGCGAAGACAACGGGGTTTAGTGTTTAAACAGACTGATTGGAGGAGAACAGGACTGTTAATATTACCCGACATGATCTGATGACGAAGTATAATATAAGCAATATTACAAAGTTCCACGAAGAAATGCATATTCAGTAGTATTTAAAAAAATCATAAGGAGGTAAATTAAATTTATCATTGTAAACAACGTAGAGTGAATCGGACGTTTAAATACACAGCCTCAATATGTATAAAGATACCATATTTGGCTAACATATTCCAGACTCACAAAAGTTACGAAAAGGGATTTTTAGACGTAGAGTTCGGATATTTTTTTTTTTTGCTCGGGTGTCTGATAATGATTACATTAATGTGAGTGCGAAAGTTCAATTCTCTGTCACATATTACGCCATTGTCCCTGAGTGACGCAACAGAGAGAACAGGCTTATTATCGATAGACGCGCGGTTGTGTTTGAGACTGTTTGCGTGAAAACTTGATATAAATATTTATTAGTTTTGAGTTAAAGGAAGTTTTTGTGTTAAGTTAAGAAATTGTTCATATCACATTCCAGCGGTGTTGTATTCACAGGGAATGAAAGAAGCTACATATCATGGACCTAGATGGAAATTCCACAAGTTTTTATTACACGGGCAAAGCCGTTAATGGACAAGATAAAAATTAGCGAGCCGACGTGACTGCCCTGTGGTACACCATACAGAGCAATAAATTCTTTCGATAAAATGCCTCTAAACAATACTTTATATTTACGGTTCGTAGGAATTACGTCAACTTCACTACCTTCCTCTAAGGCATAGTTGGAGGATTCAGTAAGGTTAGTGGTTGCGGATCTGCCTCAGCGAAGAAGGTCGTTTCGCAGTAGAATTAATTCACAAACAATTTTTGTGAAGAATTTTGGAATATATGAGGCCGCATTTAGTCAAGCTAACTTGGACAATTTTTAATACATTGAAGTTAAAACCTTATAATGACAAATGTAGTTTGGGATTGCGGCGTCAGGGGTGTGACCAGGGACATCAATAAGATAAAACTTGGTAACATTTTGGTTTCTGAGTTTAATAAAACGGGTCATTCCTCTTCAGTCCAAGATGTACCAAAAAAAACTTGCCCCTAGAGAGCAAAATCGTGTATCGCTTAAGGTGCCAGTTAATTTTTAAATAAAGGAAGTGTATCAAATAAAGCACAATGCCACGCAACACCGCGTAGCAATAAAACTAAAGAAGCACAGGTGACAATGTCACAATAAATGTTTAAAAATTGCCAACAAGTCTTGTTTAATTTCACATTGATTTATTGATACCGTAGCAAGATTAAAAGACAGTATTGCTCGTATCATTCGCGATCGTTGTCTCCCGACATTGTCATAAGGAAATTAAGTTCAGGTGCAATTAAGTAGATATTGAAAGCTTTAGGCAATTTTAGGTGAGTTAAGGTGAATTAAATAATAAGATGAATGATTCTATACTTTACTTCAATTTATGCTCATACACTTTTCCTTGATTTGAAATGTTCAATGCATGCTAACTTCAACAATAATCCACTCTTATTTACAATTTGAACGCCTTCTTGGCAATATCTGTACGAAATTGAGCTCCTTTTCCGGAGAAAGTAATTCCCTGACAAATTTTTGTTGCTTCAGTAGCTGCCGTCTTAAGGTCCTTATTCAATGCGACTGCGATCAGAACACGTCCACCATTGGTCACAAATTTATTTTCGTTATCCACCCCTACTCCGCTGTGAAATATAATTCGATTCTCTGAGTTGTCCGAAATACCTGAAAAACAATCGCAATTAAATTACTCGTGGCAACATGTATTCGGGAATATTTATATTATACCGTTAATAACGCAGCCTTTTGTTGATGTTTCCGGGTATCCAGCACTTGCCATAACAACGCCAACTGTCGAAAGGTCATTTTTCCACTTAAGCTCGATTTCATTAAGTCTATTATCACAACAAGCACTCATCACTTCGTACAAATCGCTATCTAACAAAGGAAGAATAACTTGTGTTTCTGGATCCCCAAAGCGGCAATTGAATTCCAAGACTCGTGGTCCATCTGGGGTCAACATTAAGCCCGCGTACAGAACCCCACAATATGGAATACCTTCCGAGCGTAATGCATCTACAGCTTTCTGCAATACTTCTTTTCGTACCATTTCCATGTCTGCTTTCGATATAAGCGGACAAGGACAGTACGCACCCATTCCACCTGTATTTGGGCCTTCATCATTCTCTTTCAAACGCTTATGATCCTGTGATGGAAGCATTGCACGAACAGTGTTCGCGTCGACAAATGCAAGGACAGAAACTTCTTCCCCTGTTAACAGCTCTTCGATAACCAATACATCTCCTGCTGAACCGTACTTTTGCTGACCAAGGATCTCATCAACAGCTACACAGGCTTCGTCGGTATTGCTCGCAACAACAACGCCTTTCCCAGCAGCCAAACCACTTGCTTTTACCACAAGTGCTTTGTATGGGGCACTGTTGAAGAATTAGTTTTAAATTGAAAATATTTACTTTTTTCCATAAACTTACCTCTTAATAAAGTCTTTTGCTTTCGTCGTGTCGACAAATGATTCGAAACGAGCAGTGGGTATATTATGGCGGTTCATAAACTCCTTTGCCCATTTTTTGTCCGATTCGATTTTGGCTCCTTTTTTCGATGGGCCAAAACACCGAATACCAAACTGCTGCAGAACATCACCCAAGCCGTTAGCTAGCGGATCTTCTGGACCAACGATTACCAAATCAATTGAGTTGTCCTTACACCAACTGCCGATTGCCTAAGAAAAATACAAAATGTAAGTCCAATTAATTTTAATTAAGTGAACTTGAGTGACATAGATTTGTCTCAAGTGAACCATTCTATCGATTTAAATGCATTGGTCTGGTTAGGACAAAGACTACAGTAATTTTTAAATCTGAAAGGTTATTTTTTTGCTTGAACTCAAGTTGCTTATGCAATTTCTTCTCTCTATTGCGTTAAGCTGTACTTGAATCGCTTGAGAAAAAAATTTCATATTCAAAAAATTTTCAGTACAAATCTGATCTGCAGTTGAAAGATCGTATTTTAATGTGTGGAACAAGAACACCAACAACAACAACATAATTGTATAGTACCATAGCCTCCCAGAGGTATCCGAAGCTACAATGCCATAGGACCACAATCAGTAGGTCTTCTTTAGGCAAGACACGATTAGTTGATCAAGGAGCTAGGCATTGGGTTCTTGTAGGCTTTAGTGTCACACAATTTGACACAATGAAAGAATTGAGCAACGCGAATGAAGTACAGGGTCCAATCACGGGCCTGTACTTCCAGGCCTTTAGAAAATGCCTTTCGCTGAATAATAATAATAATAATAACTGATAACTGAGCCTCCCTTCTGAAGTTTCAATGAAATTCCTACAATCTGTATGGATAAAACCAAGTTCCCAGGAATAATAACTCAAAAGATATCCTGTGTCATTTTGTATACCGGTACATTGCTGTGGTCTCGCGAACATCAATGATAACTTTCCATGTTCAAAACGATGATTCGAGACTGAATCTGTTAGTGGATATAAATATCTGGTGTTTGAATTGATTTCAATTTGATTTGGAAAGCACACACCAAAGCGGCGAAATCGCATATGTTACAAGTAATGCGAAAAATGTATCAGTTAAGACCTTATCGGTCCAGACAAGTTCTTGCTATGATTTATTATGCACTTGAAAATTCTAAACTGTAATATGGTATCACAAGTTGGAGCTTTGTGAGGCGCTTTTTACAACACTTTTGATCGTTTGTGCAGGTTCCAGAAATGTATAGTTAGAATTATTTCCGACTGTTGAACGTCATTTAAAGAGCTTCACATCCTTCCTTTAAAATATATGTGTATCTTCAAAATTCTTAAAGAGTCGCAGTCGTAATATTGCAAATAGGACATCAAACTATCACAACCTAAGTTTAAACAATCAATCGCTATTATCTGTTTTAATCGCTATTAATTCTCCTAGATGTTTTAACAAAATTCCAATTGCTATAGGGCAAAGGACTAATTTTCATTGCATTCTTAAAAAAGTAAAGAATTGGCTATTTAATATCAATTATATATAAATAAAAATAAATAAAAGCAAATAAAAGATTTGCTTTCCATATCTGCTTATGTTCACCTCAATTCTGCTTTGTAATTTTATTTTTCATTCCACAATCGTTTGCTTGTGTTGCTGTGTAACCACATCATTCGACACTAACTTCGTTAGTTACAGAATGATTTTATATTCTTATTATACTTCTCTTAGTGGTCGCCGTAGCGTAGTGGTAAGTGCGTCGACCGCCGCGTAGAAAGTCTGGGTTCGATTCCCTACCAGGACACCTCAAATTTTTTTCACGCCACCACCTCTTTCGTCTTGCTGAAAACACTCAAAGAGTATCAATTGTCTATGAAAAGCTTCTCAAATCTCGCCATTCGGAGTCAGCAAAAAACTGTAGGTCCTTTCTTATCGTGAGAGAACAATAGCACGCACAACACGGGTAGTTGTTGTAGAAGCTAGGCCCTGGTCCCATTTGGGCTGTAGTGCCTCTCAATTATTATTATTATTATACTTTTCTTTATTAACTAAATTAAATTTATTAATTAAATTTTAATAATGCATTAGTATGAATATGAACAACAGCCCATGAGTGTGCTGCAGTGTGCATGGGTTTTGGAGATTATTTATTTCTTTTAACGCAAGTTATAATCAGAACAGAATATGTTCTTTATGCAACTGGTTGTGATCCCTCAATACATATTCTGACTGTTAGTTATAAATTTTGTATAGCAAGCTGTGATAAATGTTTTGATTGAAGCAGTTGGTATTAAGCGTGTACGGTTACCTAGACCCAATATAGAGAGTCAGTGTTGTTACTGCCAATGGTCTCCAGTGAAGCGAACTACATATTTGGATTTCAGTGTATAATTTAGAGAGATATTAACTTCGTGTCAAGTGTTGAAAATATCCCACACCTACTCCTTCGTTTTGCTTACTTATATCTGAATATATCAGCTATATAGCTGAAACTGTAAACATAGTTATTTTTTTTTTTGTTTGCGAGAGGTTAGTGACGTGTATTGCGTGTTCGGCGATTTCCGGCTGTCGAAAATAAATGGATCAAAGCATTGGCATTCAATTTTGTGTGAAAAATGGAATTGAGTGCTCATAAGCACTTAAAATGTTGACAGTGGCAACTGGTTCAAGCTATTTGAAAAAGGTTGAGAAGATGTTAATGACGACGCTCGCCCTGGACGCAGATCAACAACCGAAGAAAATGTTGAGAAAGTGAAGGAAATTGTTATGGAGAATCGTTGAATCACTATAAGAAAAGTTGCTGAAGATGTCGGTATATCGGTTGACTCACGCCATACAGCTTTTTCGGAAATTTCCGGCATAAAGCGTTTGGCAGTGACGTTCGTTCTAAAATTGCTTACTTTAGACGTAATTTGTTGGGCAAAAACAACGCACTAATAATGTCTCAGCCACCGTGTTCACCAGATTTGGCCCCCTGCGACTTTTTCCTGTTCCCAAGATTGAAGAGACCCATTAAAGGACGGCGTTTTGCGACAGTTGAGGAGATAACCGAATCGCTGATAGAGCTCAAAGGCATACCCAAAGTAAATATCAAAACTGCTTCGAGGATTGGAAAAAACACTGGCAAAAGTGTATTATTATCGCTTTGAGTTGACAAATTAGAAATTAATGAAAAAATAAATATTTTTTTGAAAAAAATTAAAATGCACCTTATTTTTTGAACAGACTTCGAATATACATGTATTTTTATCGGGTTGTGAGTTTTTAATAACCTGAATCTTAAAAGGGGAACAGCATGAAATGTTCTTTCTAAAATAATAATCTTAATCTATAATAATTTAAACTCGGGATACGAAACTAGATCTACACGGAAGATATGACACACTTACCACCGGTATCTTCTTATTGAGATTAAGTACAGGTTTTAAATGGTTCAAAGACCTTTTTCAGTCATTGCTTCTTAAGTCCGCTTGTGATAACTATTTTCTTATGCGGCTCTAGAATCGATAAGAGGGTGGTGCGAATGGGTTTAGAGCTTGGTCCTTTCCAAAATTTATTATACATTAGTGTGTGGACAATGTTTATCTTCAAATGTATGGACCGCTGCCCAAAAATCTTTTTGACTTTGACAAAATACCCTGAAATTGTTCACATCTATCAATTAGAATAGACCTCAATAGCTGTTGAATTTTTTCTGAACGGGATGTATGAATACATTTGCCACTCTTTTTTTTTTTGTTCTCCCATATTCTGAGAATAATCTGAAACATGCTTTACCTGCGAATTTGTTATTCCTGAGTTTTTATTAGTTGCATTGGCTTATTTAAATCTGGGAAGGAGTTACATTAAGAAACTAACGAAATACGAGGGATAGTAAGGGCAAGGATAAATTATAAGGTTTCATAGAGGGAACATAACATACGTCATTGCCACAGATATAACCACAAGACGAACGATTTCAAAACGTCCTCTCGAAGATTGAATGGCGCACATTAGTAGAAAGAACAATAAATCAACATCACTCAAATATATCGAACTTTGTGCCTGAAAAAGTGTTTTTGCGGGGAGTTCTTCTTCATTATTTTAATATGAAGAAAACTATTTTTGTGAATATGCGCTAGCTGAGCGATCGTGCTAGAAGTAGTTGCACGATTTAAAACGATAAATGTCCTGGGCACTGGAAGAAACTGGAAGCATTACTCAATGAAGACTGTTGTTAAAGACAAGAAGAGCTAGCAGAATCTTCGGATGTTACTTAAGCACCTATTTTAAAACGTATAAAAGCAGCTGGAATAATACAACATCATCTCTTAGCAAACCGCACGAATTGAGTTATAGACCCAATATTATCTACTAGTGGAAAAGGATAATATTTCAAAAAAACCCAACGAATATATAAAGGCGATAAATATCATGTATGTATTTTACATAAACAACCCTGCGAAACATAGTGGTGCTTGTTTTAATGTGGGGTATATATTTACTTCTGGTGTCGACAATTTGGTTTTTAATGATGAAATTATAGACCAGTAACGAAAATGTTTTACTTGAAACCACATCAAGATATTACTCGAATCGAATATTTTAGTTAGTTTTAGTTAATTCATTAGATATCGACTTTGAGTGTGAGACTTTTTCTAATGAAAAAAGCGACGGTGAATGCTCTGAGGGGGCAGAAGGGGAAATTCCTTCAATTCCATGTTATTAGGTAAAATCGTTTTGTTTTTTGCAGGTGGATGACGATGCTGTTACCTTGAAGATGTTGTTACGTTAAATTTCCCACTGATGATATTGTAAAGATATTCTGGTCTAAATCCGAAAGGGTGGAACTCAACATTGACAGTGATGTAAAGGAGGACAAATTTATTAAGCAAAAAACCAGAGATTATAACTAGGCAAAGACCCAGCTTACTGATAAGGTGGTAAATAAATTACTCACACACTGCGCGGCACCTCCATACACTTCCCTAATCTCCCCATTAAGACGTCATTATGAACCTGTTGCGCTATTTTCAATATTTTAAAGCACCTTCTAACATATATTACATCCGATTATGTATTATTAAGATTGTACAGACCTAATTGCATATTTATTTTCGTTCTTTAATCGATATATAATATAACTCAATTAATATGGCATGGCTGCATTCTAAAATTAAAGTTTTTTAAAACCTGAGAAAAAGTATTTTGATTTTTATTACTAAGATGTACTGAAAATGGACAAATAATCATATTAAAATTAACACTCGTGTTATAGGATAACAGTTTAATAAGTTCGTTCGTTCGTTCGATTTTACGGTTAAAACTATCTTAAACTTGTGAATATTACAACAATTCGGTAATCCAAATTGAGAAAAACGGTGATAAGTAGAAAATGGAGATATTGAAATCTGACTCTTAGAAGTCTCTGCCCAATTGTGGATCACGACAACATATTAAATTAAAACAAATTGGTGGCCTATCTGCTTAAATAATCAGTTGCGATGCGCGTACTTCTGTTTGAGAGGGAGGGAGCTACAGTTTAATGCTTCGTATAGTGAAATATGAAAATCTTAACTCCTCGAGAGAGATACAGCCGGTAAAAAATGCATGTTGACCGAACATTTAGTTTAGGATTCAAACATAGACCTCCCATGTATGAGTTAAAATACTTGCCCAGACGCCACGATTATTTGGAAAAAATTGTTACTAACATGAAAGACTTAGCAAGTGCTATTTACCATTTTGCCAAATCTGTGTTGTATATTCTATATTCTTATTGCTTTAAAAAGTCTTCAACATAATTAATGAAGATAATGAAATGCATTCGATAACAACACAATTCGCAATTTGACCAATATAGTTTTAAAATGAAACTTTAAGTGTTACGTGAATGATTAAAGTCAGAATTACCAAAGCACGCAATAATCTAATTCAGGAATTGGATCTCGAGATCGAGGAAATTTGTTTACTAAGATTAAAATTTATCTTAAGGCAAATTTCAATGTTTTGTTTGACTTTGACGTGAAGCTACCAATTAAAGTATATTTCATGCGGTTAATAATTCCTCATTTTTCAGGTGCCTAATTAAAGTTTATCTAATTTAGTTTACTTAAAAAACAGAATTATATTGATAAAAGATAAACAAATTTCTTTGAGTTGTATTGTCTCAATTATTTTCCACACTACTGTATATCACTACTTCATAAGTTCATACATACAGATATGTACATATTTATGTGCTGTAAACACGATATAAACTCTTATTTTCATTAAAACGTAGTATCGATTGCACGTACATACATATGTATATCTGTATACGAACCAATAAAATGTTCACCAAAAATGTATTTCTTAGCTGCGACATTTACATACGGCTTAATTTGTCTTCTTAATTCAGAAAAAGAAAACAATGAAATATGTCTTGTACTTACCGAGAAATCTTTTACCGATATTCCTTTAAGATTTTCACATTTCTGCACTTGTTGTATGCCATAACTACCGGGTAATGCATATATTTTTTTCACTTTTTCACTTTGAGACAATTTCCAGCAAATAGCATGTTCCCGTCCTCCACTGCCGATCAACAACACATTATGGCCGGACATACTGCACTAATTATTATTATTATTCTTTTCTTAATTTAATTTTTTTTAAATTCAATGATCTTGAACTTTTAAAGGAACACGTAACCTTAAAAGCAGCTACTTCTTCAAAGGTATTAAAAATAAAGGAACTTGCAACCCACGTGTTTCTGCAACCGGTTAATGTGAAAAAGATACGACGCGAAGCAAATGAAGAACAAATTGACGCGTCGAAGTCACATATGAAACTGAAATTAAAACCTGTTTGCGTTGAATTAAATCAACCACTCTGGGCGTGCAACACAACAATCTTATCACCAGCAAGGTCGTGTACGAGGGGCTCACACTTCATTTAAACCGAAAGAGTATCAAGCAAGAGAAAGCGATGGATTATTTTGCCAACCGGTGAAAATGCTTGTTTTCAATCACAACAGTTCCATTTAGATATAGAAATGCTGGTAATTGTTGCAAGGGCAACATATCAGCGAGTACATTTATTCAATATTTATTGAAAACAGCACAAATGATTTAATTTAGCTGATCCGCCCGCAACTTTGTCCACAACATCTTAAATCAAATCCAGTGTAAACAAGCGCTGAGTGGGTACTTAATACGATCAGTTGTCTAACTCTTTAAAATTTCTCTTTCAATGTGAGATTATCTCTTGCTTAAAACCAGAGTTGCCGATATGCCACTTTTTTATTGTGAAAGATCACAAAATTTGCCACTGAAATACATTGAGTTAAGACAAGATCTTTTATACTCTTGAATGCGTATCTGTGATATATATATATATGATATATATATATTTTCTCTATTCTTGGACTTATATGTAAAAATTATTTGATTTTAAAGACTAGACTTCATTACAGGAGGAACAGTTTGTTGCGACCTTATACGCTTTAAGAGACTTTTTTACTTCATTCTCAAAATTTTCAGCAGAAACACTGAAAGCGTACATTCTCTTGAGTATTTCTCTTGAAAACATGAATTTAAATTTTGAAGTGCATTCAAATATGATCAAGTGATCAGTGGAATAAAACTGCAGAAAGAATTGATAGGAAGACCATGATGCCTGACTTACAATAACGCAAACTACGGTCCCTACCTTATTGTTCATTCAGTACAAACGTTCAGTCAAACCGTACTCGCAAAATATTAAACTGCAAATGTTGGGCCGTCATACCGTGAAATTTTTCTAATTTTTTTGAAATTGAGCGTTGAGTGACGTCGAGACTGACTGACTGACTAAGAAAGTGTCTCGAGCTCGATGTGTTGAATTGAAAAATAATCTTAGGCGTAATATCGATACGTACAATGTAACGGAACGAACGTACATAATTAGCCTCTGCTTTTCAGACTACGTTGCATTAGCTGTTAAGTTAACAATTGCTAAGCTAATTTTCAGTTTTTTCCAAAATTAACCGTTTGAGTGCTAAACAAATTTTGTAAATATGTATGAAAATTATTTTTAAAAGTACAAGAATGCACTCTAGTAACAAATTATATAAAAGCGTTTACTCCCACGGAGCACCAAAAACACATTGGCGCGCGCAGCAGTTTTGCGCCGCGGCGAAATTTTCAATACAAACTATCACATCAGTTTTGCGCAGCGTAGCATTCTAACGGTTAAAAAGACATCATTAAGCTCAATACAACTTTCTAATTGTTTGTGCATCTTTGAAAAGGACTTACATGTGTGAAAATAGAGGTATTATGGGATCTTCTTTTTGCGCTTCTTTTAATCATGATATTGTTACCAGATTCCGTTTTGAAATATTAAGCCTATCCCGTGTTTTATTAAAATTTCACACGTAGCCACATAAAGTGGACTTTAAAAAATGTAGCGGTTAACAATTTGCAGAAAATAAGGTCCCCAACACGTTAACCTTTTGATAGTCATCAAATGGACTGACATTTCGTAATTAAAATAAAGTTTCGAAGCATTGACATGCAACTCAAGGGTCTCTGGTCTCTTTCAATTAACTATTTCTCTGACTTCAATGGGGTAAAACTCGTGACGGAAGCAGGGTAGAGCCTTGTAGAAAACCACTTTAGGCTGCTAAGTAAGTCAGGACTAAGCTCTATTACAGAATAGCCGCGAATCAACATCGACAGCGTGTTTTAAGCTGAAGATTTTGGTGCGCCAACAGGGACGCTCCAAACGCGGGAAATTACCAACACCAACATATGTGTGTTTAGTTTTTCATAGGGTTGAAACATGAAGGTGCCTCGATTATTATATAATCAAACCAATACCACAACTAAATGTATGTTACATTGACCAACTATATATGACACAAATCGACGAATAATAAATCACAACAACCTTTACAGGAAAACAGTAATTCAATGATCACAAATTATGACGTTCGCCATTCACATTTTGGATCCCACAGATAATAATAGGAATAAATAGGCATCAAAAGTATGTTCAAATAAAAAATGTAGCATCACTACTCTATTTTGCCAAATAAATATTTTTCATCAGTTTTTTATATAGTACTTTCCCGCATGTGAAATTTAATTTTTCAAATTTTTTCATGTTAAAAATTTCGATGAGAATTCTGCCACCTCTTTCGTTTATAGAAGTTCCAATTTATTTTGAACTGCCGAATTCTTAAGTATGTCAGAGTAAGCCATATCGTTCTGGTAGGAGACACATCTCCGTATATTTGATAACAAACTGTTTCCCGAAGTCAGGATGGAATGTATAATGGAATTCATTTTACTGCACCGAATATTTTCAATAGAACTAAGTACTGAAAGTTTGTGGTCGCCATGGCGTAATGGGCAAGTGCGTCCACTCACACGCAGAAGGTCTAGGTTCGATTCCCGGACGGGACACCTCGCATTTTTTTACGGCACCTCCAAAGAGTATCAACTGTCTATGAGAAAACTTCTCAAATCTCAGGTCCCTTCTTTTCGTGAGAGAACAGAAGCGCGCACTACACGAGTAGTCGTTGTAAAAGCCAGGCCCTGGTGCCTTGTGGGCTGTAGTGCCACTCAGTTGTTATTAAGTACTTAAATTTGAAGCAAGCTTCAATATTTTTCTTGATTATTCCCCACCCATAAGTACTCTTTAAGTTCTGCCAACAACTTAAAAGAGCTGGTACCCCGAAATCGTACTGGGTTTTCAGCCCTTCAGGAACCTAAGCCTTGTGCAAGTTCGCGAATTTACCACTGCGACCATAATTTGAATCTTATTCCATGAGATGCAATGATTTCCTGATCTTATTTTTATTAAATTCCAGTTGCGAGAATAACAGTTTTCTCTCGATCAAATCAGTATTTGCGATTATCACATTTTATTCGTATTTATAAGTCAATATTTTTGTTTTCAATGCATCACAATGCAAAAACATTTTTTAACTGATAACTTCAACCTTTCCAATGCATGAGATAACCCTCCATTAGGGGTATCAATACGTCAATAAGTCAATAAATGAACTTTCTTTGAAGGATAATCTTTACATTATGACGGTTTCATTCAACATCGTATCAGCATGCTTAAATACTGCGAAATTCTCACATTCGCCGACAACTTTAAATTATGTCTACGAATATAACCGATTGCATTAAGTTTCTGTCGGATTTATAAAATCGAACGGAATGATGTAGACATAATGCTTCAAGATGTAACATTTTTAGAGCATTTCGAACATCTCCAATTGTTTATAATAATTTAATTTATAATCATAGGCTACATCGCCTAGAGCAAACTAAAAGTCTCTTTGACCCTAAGTGGAATTTTTCATTACATTATGATTACACGATTGCAAAGTCTAGCGCAATGCTTTCGAATTTCGGGATAAATCTAGTCTAAAATCTACTGTTCGTTAGTTAGACCTTACTTGAAGAACTTATCCATAATTTAGGATTCGCCCCATGTTATACAAAAAATCAGAGTTGAAAGAGTTCAAAGAAATTTCACGAGATATGCTTTTCATGCGTAAAGAAACTGCAGCCACATAATTCGCGGCGTTATTAACTACCATTTAAATTCACCACTGGTGACACTGCTTGATAAATGATATAAAACCAATTTTCGTTTATTTAAAATAATCTATGTATAATATATAAAGTCACATCTGTTGCGTAAAGCAATACTCAGCCTTAGAGAACGTAGTGTTCTGTGCGCTTTGTGATGGATAAAAATAAAATTTAAAAAAAAAGAGAAATTTTGTATATTGCATTTAAAATTTCTACTTCCATAAACAGATGGCAGTAAAAGGATTTGGGAGTATGCATATTTTGAAAAGGCATAAGTTCAAATTCTCAGGATTAACACAGTTGTGTGTTAAATTGGTGTTAGCCAATGTTGACCTCATCAAACAAAATTTACGCATTTCTTGCACGGTTGCAACACATTGAACATAATAATTGCATGCATCGATAAATTGCTTCTCTTCTTTCGGGTCATTCGCTTTTGCGTTCATATTTTCGTAGTTTATTAATATTTATTGACATCATAGCAATAACTTAGTATAAATAAGAGGAAAACAAACTTTTCCATTCATTGTGAATAGTTAAGCGAACCAAGCCTTTTCTTGTGAACCTTATCTAAGGATGTACAAGCAAGGCGTTTGAGTAAAAAATTCTAACTCATAGAACTTATAGCCAAATACCGTCAAATTGAAAAAAGAATAGATCTTTGTACTTTTTTTTATAAAGTAGGCTCATTAAATTCAAACATGATTTCCAAAGTTCTATAAAAATGCGATACGGGAAAACTAATAATTTCACTCCAAGTTCATGTATACCCGAGTCACTTTCAATTATCCCCCAAATCCAATGTTCAAACATGTATAATGACCACTAGTTCAAGTGAGATGTTAAGTATGTTAAATATACCAGATGCGCCGAGACACCTAATGAAACGAAGAGTTCATCACTTTGTTTAATTTTCTTTGTTAAATAATGTATTTTTTATATCCCGGAATTTACAAAGAAACAAACAAACAGTCTGCATGTCAGTGCATTCTAAAACATATTTACTGCACATTACACTGATTTTAAATTGCTGCAATCAGTTTTAAATATAATGAAAACTGAATAGTTAACCCATTTATGAGGGAATGAAGCGCTAAACAGTATTTGTCTCTCGCGGTGTGATATTGAATTTTAATGTAAAGCTTGATGAAGAATGCCAATGAGTAGTGTACTGCAAATGAATGCCAATTTGCGAGTCTTAATGATTAAAATCTTCTGATTTAATAACAAATGGGGCAAACTCATTCATTTTTTATTAACAGACAAAAGTAAGATAACGCAGGTCTTTCTTGCTACAGAATAATTTTTTTTTATTTGGTTCTTCTATATATTTTATTTAATAAGAAACTGCACTGAAGTCTTCCTAAGACAGGTGCAATATTTATTGTTCGGATATGAGAAGGTTTATGCTGTCTAAGGGAAATACTACAAAAACTCGAATATTTGAAAGGTCGAATGAAATTATTAACAACTTGAATTCCTAGAGTGTTTTGTTGACTGAAAGATCATCATCTCGGAAAAGTCGAATTGCCCAACTCTGACTGTAAAATATAAAATAAGAAATTTTGATATGTTGGTAAACTATACTTTAAAAACATTATCAGCTTAAAACTTTTATAGAGAAGCTGCTTCAGCTCTTAAATTCCCTACAAATGAAAATATTTAAGGCAGTATACGTTTCTGTATATATATCATCGTCTGTACTTCCGCACGGATATGACGATGCATATTAAAGTAATAAAACAAAGAGAGGGCAATTTTCGTTAACACTTTTCCCTTGATTTTATTGCAACACCTAACAGCTCTTTTCATCTGTTCCCTTGGCATGATCTGTAAATACGTGTGAGATCTTCCGAACAGCTAAGAAACCCCCTATCAATGTATTGAGGTAAATTTGAATTGGATTTTAAAAATCTAAAATTAAGTTATTTTTGTGAAAACAAAGGAATATCAGCTGTGTTAAATAAGAACCTTATATCTGGTGCATATTTCCTCTACTCGCAGTACCAACAGCCCACTGTATTAAGGTATGTATGTATTCCAAACATGTAAATGGGAAAACAAGTCCCTTCATTTTCATAATCCGATTGTGGTTTAAGAATTCCTAAAATGATACTAATCACTTCCTTATGTAGAACGTATTCTTTAGTCGACGCATATCATGTTTTGGTATTAAGGTTGTCACTAAACCGCATGAATAGTGGAAAAATCAGATTACAATTTCCTAAACTACTTGTGAATGAATTCAATTGAAAATTGTGGTCTTCATTGTGTTTTGCAACACATATGTAACCTATTTAGAGAATTATATGTAAAAATGTTCTTTAAAGAAAATATCAAAATTAGAATTAAATACTCGTATATGCTTTGAAGGGCAATCAAGCAATTTTGCCCTAAATAAATTCGTTTTCAAGTATGTTTTCTTTTCAAATATCAAAAGCAAGATTTTTTCTTGAAGCATTATGAGTCGTTTTCTTTAAAAAGACACGTCTTTTTGGGAGTCGAGTTGCTTTAGTAATCGAGATTATGAACAAACTCGACAGTCTTTTCCACGTACAGTTCACAACTGCATCTGGCTCTTATTTGAAAGTTTGTTAAATGGTATCGATTTCGTGAAGTTTAAATTTCTAAATGGCTTATTTTTGTTAAATTTGAGTGATTTTTTTGGTTTTATCGTTTGGATAACTTTGTCTTCTTCCTAATAATAAGTTAATTATTTTATAATTTTTAATTAATAAGCTTTCACAGGATTTATAAATAGTTTTAACCCTTAAAAAGATTTCCGAAATAAAACATCCGTCCCCAGCGTCGGTAGTGGTGCAACTTGCAACTTTATTGCGACTTTTTGCTGAACAGACATCTAAATTTTGTCCATTAATTAACCCACCCGTTTTATTCGTTTAGGACTGGAAGCTGAAAAACTCGTTAAATTAAATTGATATACAATACATTTTTACATCATTCAGTTAAAATACAAAGAAAACTCGCTTTTTTATTTGATATTCCATTAAAGCCTTTACAAAAGCCCAATCTACAGCCCACAAGGGCCAAGGGCCTAGCTTCTACAACAATTACTCGGTTTGTGCGCGATACTGTTCTCTTAGGAGTAAAGGTACCTTCCGAATTTTTGTCGAGTCCGAGCGGCTAGATTTGAGAAGCTTTTCATAGACAATTTATGTTCTTTGAGTTTTGTCAGCAAATCGGAAGATGTGGTGCCGGGAAAAAAACGCTGTGTTCCGTCCGGGAATGGAACCTGGAACATTTGCGTGTGAGTCGACGCACCTTTGTCAATTTATTTACTTGTCGTTTTAGTAGACCGTATCAAGTACCAGAATAGTGGAATACGACACATACCACGCAACAAATACGTTCCACATAAAGTATATTTATTATTTTTGGATGCGAAATCATCCTAAATAAGTTCATGTTTTAAATTCTCATATAATATAGTTTTAATATGAAATAGCTTATTCACCGAGACAATCCGTTAGATTTATTTTTGCATATAATTGGTAAATTTTCTTATTTTCTAATCCTCCCTGCATTTTACTCCGAAATGTACATACATATATGTTATATATTATAGCCTATTTCGAAACAATGCGAAATATACAAAGTCCATTAAAGATTGAAAATACACAGATTATTTAGACATCTCTTTCACATTTAATTTCATTTATACATTGAATAAAATTGTATTCCTTATTGGATAAATTTAATGTAAAATAATAATTTAATATCGCAGCATCACGCGTTCAGGCGACTCGAGGAAACCAAAGTTCTCTACATTCTCTCCAAATTATGTAACCAAACAATTGAAGCCTATTAAAAGAATACGTCCAAGATAAAAACGGAAAAATGAAATCAAAAATGAGATGGCTCCGAGTACAGGAAAAAGTTGTATTCCGTTTTAATGCGGAGGCTTTTTGTGTACATTAAATTAAGAAAATTATAATAAAATTAGATGTAAATTTGAAAACAAAATATTTGAAAAAAAAAAATCATCAATCATCGCTCGTGGGCTTGTTGCATGTACTTTGTGTCACAGATGCACTACCGCCGCATCTGGAATCCGGATGTCCCATCTGGACCTCTGGGCATGCGCAGTATATTTTCGCTATACCGCATATTTGTCCCGCCAACCATCATAGTTGAAGTGGGGGAGAAAATGTTGCCTGTCACATTGCCACCGTTACCAACACCAACAGCATATCCAGTTGGTGGCATGGTATTGTTGGGCATCGGGGTTTGCCGTGTTACCGGCATTTGGATAACAGAAATACCCTGAGGCTGAGAAGAAATTTGTGAGCAATTAACATTTGAACTATCAGCTGGTGACTTCAGATTTACTTTCGGTACTACCGTGGTGCTTGCAGCTGCTGCAACTGACCTAAAATCATGCGCTTATTAATTAAATTCATATGAAGTACAACATTTAAAAAAACTTACTCCATTTCATCTTCGGGATTTTTTGCTGAACCTAATATTCTCAGTCTTGCTTCAGCATACTCCTGTTCTCTTTGTTGAAGAGTTTTAATTGGTTGCTTCGGTCTGATGCCATTATCTCTGTTCGAACTCGCGTTCTGTTGTGCGGGCCTGCGAAGTATTTTAACAGTTGGCGTCGCATTTGTTGTGTAGCTTGACGACTTGTATTCATTTTCCGTTTGTTGCAAAACCATCATCATCGAAAAACTATTTTGGAAAGACATTGCAGTTTCGCCTATATCCTGTTCCAGTTCTTGCTGTTGTTGATCTAACTTGGTTGTGCTGGGCTCCTGCCTATCTCTTTTGAGTTTGTCCAATTTGCTGTCAAGCTATATGTAAGGAAAACAATAAGCATAAATATAATTTTGAATAAATTGTTCTTGTGTTTGGAATAATATTTTTTGTTCTCTAAAATGAGGTTTCATCAGCTAGAAATTCAGTCAAGAGAAAGTGTCTAGACATAAAGATCTGTACGTTATCTATAATAGTCTGTAGCTCCTGATGTGATCTTCTTTGTTAAACAAATACCTTCATCTAAGTCTAGTTCTAAGTAAAGAAATAATAATGGGGAATTTGTAAAACTGCAAATGTTATTAATAATAATAATTGAGTGGCACTACAGCCTATAACGGACCAGGGCCTAGCTTCTACAACGACTACTCGTGTTGTGCATGCTATTGTTCTTCACGAGTAGAAGGGACCTACAGTTTTTTGCGAGATTTGAGAAGCTTTCCGTAGACAATTAATACTCTTTGAGTGTTGTCAGCAACTTGAAAGAGGTGGTGCCGTGAAAAAATGCTAGGTGTCCCGTCCGGGAATCGAACCCAGACTTTCTGCGCCGCAGTCGATGCACTAACCACTGCGCCACGGCGACCATGTTATTAGAAAACTAAAAAAAATGCATAGTAATATTTGTTTATATTTTCGTTTCGAAGAGAACGTTGTTCGTATCGCTAAGAATCATGCTATTGCCAGATGACATCGCCTATAACCAGCGCAAGTCCACCAGTTTTTCAAACACACAGTAGTAGTAGGAGTAAATCCATAAAAGATGGAACTAGAAACTAACTGATACGCAAAATTCTATACCTATCTTGAGTCCCTTTTACTGTGTATAGCTACCGCTAGAAGTCAAGTTTCTGCGTCAAATATTTGATACTAAAACAAGGAGGAAAAGTCACATCCGGGATCACATAAAAACTTCAAATGCTTCAAATGCAAGCATGGAGTTGTATGTACGCCATTGCAAGCATGAAATTGTATGTAAGTGGAGGTGACATGATCGGATTAAACATTAGCTTTAGCTCAAATATGGAATTTCATTTTAAAGGTCATTCATTTTATAGAATTGCCCACTGGAATTCTCGGTCGGTATGTGCGTCGAATCTCAGGACGAAGCTCCACGTTCGATTCCCGGACTGAACACCTCGGGTTTTGTCACGGCAACACCTCTTTCTAGTTGCTGACAACACTGAAAGAGTACTTAATGTCTATGAAAAGCTTCTCAAATCTCGCCCTTTGGAGTCGGCAAAAAATGTAGGTCGCTTCTACTCGTAAGAGATCAATAGCACAAAACGAGTAGTTGTTTAAGAAACTAGACCCTCATCTCTTGTGGGCTGTAGTACCACTTAATTAATATAAGCTATATTTTGAGCTTCATTAGTTAAGTAAATATACAGATTTGAAAGAAGGTGCCGCTAAAAATAAAAAATAGAAGTGCCCCACAGCCGAAATTTACGATTTTAAGTAATGAAAAGCACCGGCAAAGGAATCTACGGAAAGATTTGAATAAAGAAAGTAAGCTGAAACCCAGGTTTAATTCAAAATGGTATCTTCTACATTTCTTCTTCTATTAAAAAAAGAAGTTCGTTGTCTCTTCTATTTGGCATACTTATCCGAACCTCCTGTGAATGCTGCCATTTGAAATAATCCACAAGCAAACTAGAAAAACAATGACCAACCTTGCACTTAGAGTCGATTATAGAGCGTTTCGGTTTGTAGCAAAGTACATTGCATTCCTGCAATTGCAACTAACAGTCTCAAACTTAGCCAAGTATTTCTGGTGATCTGATCGAAAACATGATGTTGGAAATTTAAGAAAAAACAATATGAATGCCTTTGGAAATGCACAAGATCTGATCTCACGTTCATTAGCTTTAGCCACCTTTTACCAGATTTATTGATCGTTCAATATATCAATTGCGTCAGCAAAAGAACACCTTCTGTACGTAGCTACACAAATTTTCGTCACCGCTACATCCATTTATTTAACATAAATGTTTAAAAACTGTATCAGATGACCGCGATGATATAGATTTAATTCCGAAGAGACTATGCAACTTTCATGTTGCCGCTATAAGTGAGAACATACATAATCTCCTGAAGGTATTTACGTTATAGAGATGTTTGACTGAGCACGTATAAATTGTTGAAGCTTACAATGCGCCTAAATGTGGCTGTCGTTCATTAAACTTAAGATTAAAATAAATGTATACATCCTTCTTTTGGCCTGAAGAGGTAATAACTTTGGTGGACACATCTACCTTCAAATAAATTATCATTATTTTCCAAGTCCAGAATTAAGGTATAATGTTTACTTTCTCATTCTTCATACGTTTCAACAGTATATTTTCTAATAAATAAATTATATATAGTATAAGAACGAACTAATCTGATCACAAATAAGCAATAGTTTATTTAATGTCTGAATCTGTGGAACCCTTTGAAACGGAACACAAAAATTTATAAAAAGAAATATTACCTACAAAATGAATCGTCAGTAATATTATAATTTCAATTTGACAAATGGGGTTAATCAGTATGTGCATTGAGCGGTTCAATTAGCACTTGTACGACCTTTAAATTCATAACCAACAGATGATACTCTTATGAAAGGTGCCTTCACCGTCATAAATTCATAAAATATGCATTAGACGCATATGAAACACGTGAAGTGTACTCTAAACAAAAATACGAGCTTATCTCTGGTTCGATGTATATACCATCAGATTTTCTCTACAGGTGGCTAAATAAAATCAAATTCTTACAGAAAAAATGTAAATATTGAAAATGTTGCACTCAGTTCAATAAAAGGTGAATCCATAAAGACAATGTTTACGCACATGCCTCCATCGCCCACTCGCATTGAAACATCATCATTTTACACCCATATACATTTCTCCTCAAAGTTTTGTGAAAAAAATTTACATGCGAAATTGCACTTTTTCCCAAAAGGGGAAATAAATGTGAGTTTCAAAGTTTCTAAATTTAGTCGCTTTATCTTTGCAATACTACAAGTGAGGTTAAGATAATATTATTAACAAATTTCACAAAAGCGCTCTCTCCACAAATAAGTAATTTCTACACTTTCATATTATATTCCCGAATATCAAGCAAACGTAAACAAATTCCATGTGCTCAAAACAAAGTGAAATTCTGCTAAACCTGCTGTATCCATAAGACAGCTAAGCTAAAACAGATGTCCCAACAAAAAAAATATATAATTATGGAAGCGTAAGCGAATTCGATAAGAGAAACGGTAGACTTACCCCAGCCTCGTCAATTTCTTCCCAGTTGTCTAGCACATCGTCACCATTGGACATTATTTTTCCAAAAGTCCACTAACTGTTTATCATGCGGCACAGAATTATTCATAAATATTCCATATGGATCTGCGAATTTGCTTGAAGCTTTTGTAATCCAGATTTTCTTGCAAATTGAACTCATGAACAAACCATTTGGGTGGACCTTCTACTTTTTTTTTCTCTCCACTACTTTTCCTCTCAAGAAGTTTTCCTCTGTGTATTTTGACAGCAGAACGAGCAAAAGGAAGAAGATGGTGATTTAAATGAGAAGGGTATACCATAAGTTCAGATTTTGACAGTGTGGGGGCGCCATTAACCGCTTAGTCATAGCAAATAACTTAAGTCGATATTACAAGAAAATATTACGTTTACCATTGTTCAGTCACTGCAAGCAGTTTATTCGTAGATTTACTTCAAATATACCTACGGACAACAATTTACGTAAAAATACCAAACAAATTTGACGTACATTAAGAAAACTGATAATAAGGCAGTCGATTTCTTACAGGAAATTGTAAGTTTATTTCATATTTATATTTTGGGAGCTAATATGGAACTAAACAGAACGACTTGTAGGCACGATTTGCTTGACGACAGGAAGTGGCAGAGGGTTTCGAGCTAATTTCGGCAGGACAAGTTTGCTTCTGTTGTGTTTACAAATCTCATCCCTTGAGAATAATTAAGGAACAAGGAAACTGGATGCAGATATAAATTTAACAAAGAAATCAATATTATTGCGAATTCATCCGCATATTACGTGGTGTTTATGTTGCGCAACTTTCCGCATATTTTTATTTTACGGATGTTCCTAACTGCGTGCGTATTTTACAAGTTATGTTATAATTCGTAGAAACTGCATATATTTCGGCAGTAACCATTTGCTTCATAAGTACAAAAGTAATAATTAAGTATGATAAAATAATAAAAAAAATTATTGTATTAGCAATACAAATGAAAACGTAGAAGCGGTGACATATTCAGTAAGTGCGTCGACTCACACACCGAAGACCCTAGCTTGGATTCCTGGTCGGAACACCTCATATTTTTCCCGGCTTCACCTTTTTGGAGCATTTAAACCATTTTCGATTAAGATTGCGATGAATAATTAATAACACGTAAAGGTTGATTCGATGAAAATTAAAAATCTTTGAATAACCTCTTTTAACCGGAATTCCTTAAGGTATTCATGACGAATTGTAGTATATGTAGAAGAACACAAGCTTATTTGTCTGCAAAAAATAGAATACCTTACAACAGTATAATAATATTTAGATACTGTTGTATGTAAATAGTATTATTTCGATATTTTCGAAATCGTAAAAATATATTTACGAACAAAGACACATGTTTTCGCAACCTTCATAATGACAACCGTCAGTGGTACGTCAACTAAACCAACATCAACGGAGTAAATAATAAAATTCTAAAATCGATTCGTAAAACACCTTCTATATAAGCACTTTCTGCAAAAGTAGGTTTCTCTACTGTATCACGTGAAATATAATTGCAAAAAGTAGTTAAAATGGCATTTGTTGTAAACGATGTAGAGATAAGTTCAGACCCAAAAGATCTTTTCTATGGGAAACACGTCGAATACATCGCCAATCATGGCAACGACCAGAACGACTTTGAATATTGTATGACTGAGTTTCTAAGAATGTCTGGAATATATTGGGGTGTAACTGCCCTAGACATGATGAATCAGTTGTCTCGCCTGGACAAACAATCCATAATTGAGTTTATAAAAAAATGTCAGTGTCCCACGACGGGGGGAGTTTCAGCGTGTGATGGTCATGATCCGCACATACTTTACACATTATCTGCTGTTCAAATTCTTTGCATTTATGATTGCCTTAACGAAATTGACTGTGATGCTGTAGCGAGATATGTAGCAAGCCTACAGCAGCCGGATGGTAGCTTCTTTGGTGACAAATGGGGTGAAGTGGATACAAGATTTTCGTTTTGTGCAGTGGCCATATTGACACTAATAAATCGTATGGATGTGATTGATGTTTCAAAGGCTGTTGATTTTGTTCTATCATGCTGTAATGCGGACGGTGGGTTCGGCTCTAAGCCCAGTGCGGAATCACATGCAGGCCTCATATACTGCTGTGTGGGATTTTTGTCTATAACACACCAACTTCATCGTTTGGACTGTGATAAACTCTCCTGGTGGTTGTGCGAAAGACAACTTCCTAGTGGCGGACTCAACGGCAGACCAGAAAAACTTCCTGACGTATGTTACTCCTGGTGGGTCCTGGCTTCACTCACCATTATGGGACGCCTGCATTGGATAAGCGCGGAGAAATTAAAGTGTTTTATCTTGTCATGCCAAGATGCCGAAACTGGTGGATTTAGTGACCGCACCGGGAATTTACCTGATATATTCCATACACTATTTGGATTAGGAGCACTGTCCCTCTTGGGGTACCCAAATCTACAGAAAATCAACCCAACATTTTGTATGCCACAACACGTTCTAGATCGCTTGGGTGTTCGAGCACAGCTGTTATGTCTATGAGTAGCTTCGATTTAGAAAATTTAAATGTTTTGTGATCTTGTTAAACACCAAATTAATTCATATTAAAGAAAGTTTGAATTTATAAAGTGGAGCAAATATACATACATATGTATTAAAGAATGAAAGGTGGTTTTATTTACTATATTTTAAGGAATTAACTCCATTTCACTGGATGATTTGGATTATTAAGATGGTTGAGAAGAAATAAAAAAGGTGTGCACTTCATTATATAGTCAAAAGGATAGATGGTGCACTTGGTTTTAAAGAAACAACTCGAAATTAAGTGTGCTTCACCTAATACAGGCTATGATACGATCGCTAGCGACCAGAACAATTATCGAAGAATTGACTTACCAGTGGATACCTCGATACAGATGGAGTTTCGGTTTCTGTAGTCGCTGCAAACAAAAGGAATTCGTATCGCTCTAATTATAGTTGATGGTTATCTACAAACTTCTCGCAGATTTTGAAAGATGATCGGTTATGCTAATGACCTGTCAGTGGTAAGCACAGAACGACGGTATCGAATCCCAGGCAAACTTTGTTAATATAGATAACTAAATAGTGAGGTGAACTGAAGGATTATTCATCAAATCTATTAAGACCGCTCTCATTCTGTGAAAATGGAGTCAGATCCTATGGTCCTACTGATAAAGCCCATGCTATTAAGATTTGCGCCAGAAATACCAGGGCTGCTGGAACACAAGTTCTATCGGACTGCAAAATTGCACAAAGCTCCAACCGGTCAACATTGTTTACTTCAGAACTGTGATGTGTTGCTACGATGAGCCGCCAGCCCTCGCTAAACGTTGGCTAGACCACTGCACAAAGGACCAAGTCTGAAGCAACCAAGTGTTATTCCCAGGCAGAAAGCCCTCACATAAATCGGGCATTTTGTGTGAATCGCTGGCGCTAAAATGATTAAACTCCACCACAAGGAATGGACACTTTTCTCAGCCCATATACATATGTATATAATAAATAAAATAAGTACAAAAGTAACTGTATAAGCAAAGAATTAAAGATTTCTATTTCAAACAGTAATCAATCACAGTAAACTATTATGAACAGAAGCATAACGTAGACCGCCTTTGCATCTTTGAATATCTGGGATGATGTCAAGACCATCATCATTTCTGTAGTGAAGTTCATAGGTATGCTTTCTTTTTCTTCACAATAATCCTGACTAGTGATGAGCATAATCGAATGATTTAAAGAATCAATACTTTAGTAATCGAGATATTTTAATAATCGAATGATCCCTCGAATGACTACTAATCTCTTAAATGACTACTAATCACTCGCATGGCTTCTAACTACTAACACAAGAGAACTCGGTTAATGTATCAACAGCGCGGGAACTTTATTACCAGCCCATAATATAGACTTGTTTCAATCGGTATAAAAGCCTTCAAATTGGTTCATAGAGACCTCGCAACGATGTCATACAAATTATCCGCCTTCATAACAGAATGCTAGGTCAGCTTTGAAGATTTCTGATGGCAAGACGACCGCTCCTTTTTCTGATTTCTGTTTCGAATTCTCCAACACTGGCGGATTGGGTGAATTTGAAACGTCTCGTAAGCCACCATGCATCCGTACGGCAGCTATTGACAATTTTGATTGAATACATGCATTATTTTTGCCTCTCCTTAGACCCATTTGCAATTTTTTAAGCCCTTCAAATTATCTGTGGCACTAAACTTTTGGACAGGGCTGTGAAACCGCCCGAAACGTTTCTAATACCATTTGTTTGCATTAAATTCTTGTAGAGAAAGTGTTTTATTAATATTTCGCAGCAAACAATAACCTTGTCCGGACAAATATTATTTCAGAAAAAACGAAAAAATATCCCCAAAGATAATTTAAACAAAATTGTCTATTTATTATCTCTAAAGAAGTCTTCAAATTTGCTTTACAATAAGTATTCAGAAAACAAAAAATCAATTTATACTTACACTAAAGCACAATACTGAATCGATTGCGCCCCTAAAACCACTTTCTCTTACTCTAGGACAACATTTATATAATAAAATAAAAGGGGAATAAATTGAGCGTGGGATGCCAACACCGAATGCAAAGTTAGTTTGTCATTTTGTCTTAAAAAGCCAATTGATCTACAATTATAATAATTTAGAAATAAAATGGAATTCTTATAGTTTATTTGAACAAAATTTTTGTTGTTCAAAATTGCTTGATATGGGTTATTACTTAAAAATTGGAAATAAAAATAAGGAATATTAAATGGTGCTTGTGCTTCATTGTGGTTAACAAAAAGAAAATTAACTAATTGTTCGTCTGATGTAGATGAGAACGCTGGAAAAAAGGATTGAATTCAATTTTGATTCAATAAGGCACCAATCGTATCGCTTATTTTATTTGGGCAGGTACACTTTATGTACCGTGTACCTAAGTTTGAAAGCGTTCGTCGTTGGTCAACACATTATAGGCACAGCCTAGGGCCCACGAAATTTCATGGTTGTCGATCTTTTTATACAGCTGTAAGTACAGTAAGAATATCAGTCAGTCAATATCAATCGATTTTTTATGTAGAACTTACCTTTATTTTCTTTGTATCGGATAGGCCAAACCCTTCACGCAAAAGCACAGAAATGAATGTCAGATCAAAGCACATGAACGGTTGATCATCATTGGCTATGGAGCACACTTCTCGAGCTTTTTTTCTATAGTCTTCGACAGTTATTTCGCCTCCGGCGAAGGGATCTATTAACCCTGATTCAATTGCTCTTTCGAAATAGTAACTAAACGCAGCGATTGTGTGTTGTTTTAGTGTGAACGGCTTCGGTTTCACAAGAGGCATCACTTGACTTTTAACTAATTCCAAGCATTCTTCAAAATCAACCACAGGGTTCTCAAGTGTTGATTTGGAACTGTCTTTTCCGCTGTAAGTGTAAACGAATTGTAAATTTGAAATCTTAAACATCTTTGTGTGAGATTACCTTAATTTGTACTCTACATTCGCATACGTCCACGTACGATTATGTATTATAGGATTTAAGCACGAACTCTCTAAAACGGTTTCGCTCTTCTTGTAGTCACGAGTGAACACTGCGTGTCTTATTGCCATTAACCCTAAGCCCAAATAACTGTGAGTGAAAACATTCACTTGTTTGTGAAGAGTCTGTACAGGGTGAATGTATTTCTCGTATATTGGAACTTGCTCTGGATCGGCAGGTGAAAATGTGACTTGTGTACTGCCACCACCCAAATCCAAAGCAGCCGCTTGATTAGCTTTCGACAAGCGGCCAAGGAGGAAATTCACGGTAAACCATGAAAATATTCCCTCATCCGTGCCGTCCATGATCTCAACGGCATGCTCATCGACGTTAAATTCCGACTTGGCAAACAAATCTCGGACAGCATTTAGAAGATTTTCAGCTTTAACTTGTGGTAACAGTCGCAGACCAGCTGTTGCTTTCAAAACGAGTGGAGTGTCCGACCACTTTTCTTTCGGGATAAATGCTTTCGCTTCATCCAAAAGCAATTTTATAGTATGTGATCCCTTCAGTGGATTATCTGCAAAGGAGGACAAACCCGGCTTGCGCTCCTTAAATATTTCCTCATCTAATACTAGTTTGTTGTCTGAAACAGAGTATGCAATTAAAATCAAATTATTTTTTGATTCACGACTTTTTCCGAATTACCGATGAGACTCCTGTGAAAACGATACGCCAGCACACGGCTTCCCGTTGACCCGGCGTCTATAACTACTGCATATTGTGCTTTGTCGTATCCAAACTTAGATGCAATTCTCTCAAATATAGGACTCATCGAGTCCATATAAACAACTGCAATAATCGAGTTAATGAAAGTGTAATGGATATGTTAGAAACACTCACCTAAAACGAATAATATCAACACAACAGATACTATAAGGCATAGAAAGGATAACTTTAATCCGCTTGTTGCCGTACCAGAATGAGTCTGCGATTTCCGCCTGTGCGAAGATGACTTCTCCGGTTTTTCCGACTGATTAAGCTAGAAATATATTTACCGATGAGAGTCAGAATACATATGTATATGTATGTGTATAAAATAAAATTCGTCACACTAACCAGTTGATATTCGATTTTCATGACTAGATTTAATAAAAAGTATCAATAATAACAAAAGTTCACCCAAACTCCTAGAGATGATTTAATAACATCTTAATGATTTTCTAAAAGACTGAATTTCAATGGCAGGAAGCATTTTTTTTCATAAAATGTCAAAACAGTTTGAATGTCAACCAACAAAGAGATATTCTGAATTGTTAAGGGAGGTGCCTCTCTTGAGTGAACATTTCCTTTTAAGAAAATATTTCCTCTTATATCCCACTCATTAAATAGCAATAAAATCAACATATTCTCTTCATTGAGTATATAAGACATGAGTTGTGGGAAGATGTCATCTGCCGGCCGGTGGGATATGGGCCTATGTAAGACATGACCAGCAATTTAAATTGTGAATAAAGCATTTGCATATGTAAAGTTTTTCCACCTTACATTAACAATGGAAGCAACAAGGTCGAGTAAGGTATAATTAATGCATTAATAATAAATGCATATTCAGGGTGGAATGGGAAATAGAAAAATTGATTATAGTGGTACAAAAAAAATAATGTAGCACTACCACTAATGAAAGTTGAAAACTTGTTTAAATCGTATAATTTGAGAATTGAAGATAAAATCTGCGATTCACTTATTTTATTATGATATTTTAGAATCAATCAAAATTATAGATTTGGTTGAGTCTTATAACGTCAAGATCTGTTTTCACTGCTAATTCAAAATCTAAGGAATGCTTGCCTTTAGATTCTGATCAAAATGATTTGTAGCTACTTTTTAAAAAAATATACAAAATAGAGTTGGTTTTAATGTCTAAACAACTGCATATACAGCAGGCTGCCAAACCAGATCGAGTTTCCAACAACACTCAGAGGAACAACATGTGTACCACAAAATTTTCCCATCATGTCGATTGGAGTCAGCAAAAAGCTGTCGTTCCCTTCTACTTGTAAATAGCAAGTACTGATTCCTGTACAAGTGGGCCTAGGTCCTTTGTGGGCTGTAGCGCAACCAATTTAGTATTAAAACGGCCCGACATCGGCATTCCATTCCAAAATCGAAGAGTCGACCACAATCTGTAGCTTTTCACAATTATAGTTTAGAGAAGCTGAGGAGATTTAGTAGCAGCAGATTTCTGTTAGTTCTTAAAGAATGGATGTCCTCTCTGTGAGGAGAGTTATAGAACCACAACCGTACGACTTGAAAGCGGAAGCCACTATACACAATATTTGATATTATTATTACCAAACGTTGTTACTCTTTGGTACAATGGAGAAACTTCAATCCTTAAGGTTGTAAGCACATGTATACGTCGAAGATAAGCACTCGAACAGAAAACATAAGTGCTGATAGCAATAACAGGCTTTTCAATCGTGATATAAAAAGTAATACTATTTCAGAAAATGTATACTGCAATTTTAGTTGCGATATTTCAAATGCTTTAATTTTTTGGAGAATTCAAATAATTAAATTAATAAAATTGTTATAATAACAATTCACTTTTCACGTATGTTTCCATCTGGACCTTTATAATTTCGCACATTAATGAAAATGATTCACAAAAATATTCTAATAAACGTATACTATGTAGGTTTGTGTTTCAAATAATATTGCCGCGCTCTTCAAGCACAACATAAATTTCTGCTTTGTCACTACTGTAATGAATGCGGAAGTTGTCCTGAAAGTGAAGTGTTAATCTGAATCAACTTAGCCAAACTTTACAGACACAAAAATGTGTCTTTGAATTAAACCACATGCTATTGTATTGAAATTCATGATCCTATGCCAAAAAATAGGTAATACAAAAACAAATACATGTATTACGCTTAGGGCGCGAATAATAGCAAGAGAAAACAGCGTTCAAATGAAGAAAATGTCACCTTGAAACGCACTCTAGTAAATAACTTGTATTCCTTGGCACAAGCACCAATGCCTAAGCATCACTATTCACAATCTTCACATCATTTACGTATCGCTATCAATCCATGCTGATTGAAACTAGATTCTAAATGTTTCATCACGCCAATGAGTCAACAAAATTTATATCAGAACGGGTATTACACAGTTTGAATTTATATTTCAGTAAGTTTATTTTCTGGTAACAATGACTATCTTATCAATGGGAATTCATTCACGATCAATCAACTTGCTTACACATAATTAGATGTCACATCACAGCGCGTTTCTGCTATGATGTGACAAACTACATACCCAAATGAAGATAATATAATTAAAATGTGCGCTTCTCACGGTTCGTTTAGTCCTAATTGCGATTGGTTTACGTATTTTGGGGTTTCATGATATTGTTCAGAAGTAAACTATTAAAGGTATACTTGATTAACTCGGTAGCGAAATTTAATGAAACACTCCTCACAGATATTAAAGAAAAAGTGCAGAATACCTGTTCTATATCGTATGTTAAACAAACAAGATATGAAAACATTAAATTAAGCATATTTACACAATTTAAGATTTCATTTCTCTATTAAGAGATCGCTGACTATGTAAATATACTCACCAAGCGTTTGCGAGCACCTTTCGATTCCATAGTTATGTAAATTTTAATTTATTTGCCACAATAAGTAAAAAGGTACAACCAGTTATTCTCTGAATAAATTTTCGGTATTGCAAAATAACTATAAAGAAAATAAATTCATTGTACTTTAGATTTCCCTTTTTCCAGAGCTGACAAAACAACCACAATTAAATACCGAAAATTGACAACTGAAGTGACAACGACGTGACAGCTTTCCTTAGTGGTACAGGATAAAGAGAATTTTTGAGTGAAATTAAACGTTAGTTTTTGAGAAGTTTTTTTTCCAAATGGTTTGCTCTTAAAAAACGTTTTCAAAGAGCAAAGTGGCCTGTAGTGTGAGCTTAAGGAAACCAATACACAGAACATTACATTTTGACATATATCGGCTACTAAACAGCGTTGCCACAATGCTACAACCGTAGATTTTTTTTAAGGTTTTAATAATAATATTCAATACGAGATGTATCTTGTGATGTTTCTTAGTATTCAGTTAAGCGAGAGCGATTTAAATGAATCTTTCTTTAAGGAATATGTAAATGAAGTATGAGTTAGAGCAAATTGAATGGATATTTCCTTAAGAAATTGTTAAATTAAGAATGAGTAAGTAATACACTCATAAATCAAGCTAGCAATAGTCTTATATATATTAAAACATTTCTTTGTGAAATATTATAAATGTCACCGCTAACGGTGTCAAAAATTGCGTCAGGGAACTTTTTACATTTGACCTATTATCCGAAGTACTGCGAAGCAATGTAACATTCATCCTCCCACTAAATTTATTTAAACGAATTTAAATTTTTTTTCTTTACAATTCGCAGAAACGTTGGGATGAGGACAGTAAATAGATAATGGGTTCGCACTGAAGAATGGTAATATTAAACTAAGAATTATTTCAGTGTCCTGTCCGCATTTACTATCAGGGACCAAATAGGGTTTTGTAATCTATAAGCTCATGATTTTGGTACGCATGCGAATGGAAATGGAAACTAAGAATTGTACGCTCCGATTACAAATATTGTTGGCTTTCGTTAGCTTTATATAGCGGTGTGGCTTGAACACGTTTTGGTACGCGTTTTATCGATTTTACGAGAAAATATGCCAACGTGCGAGTTCTTACTTTTTCTTTCGAACCTCGCGCATTGAATGAATATCATATCCTGAAAAGTATAAACTAACCGACACCTTTACCGCTGTCTTTGTAGGAACCGGTGTTTCCATTCCTAAAAGGGGAAAGATATAATCATTGCTAATACAGACAATAATTATTTGTGTCTATACAAAACGTCCGTCACATGCCCACACACACACACGTTATGATTACTCACGCCCACTTTTCCATTTGGTTACATGGAATTACAAAATTGAAAGATTTGTCGAGTCGTTTGAAGTTTTGAGCGGACAGGTTTTTGTTTATTTAAGGCAACTTGACGACAAGAAAATTATGAGAAAATTGGAAATAATTCAAAAAGGAACTGTACTGTCCAAGCAGAAAATTTACCACCGCATTTGCCAGAAACTACCAACAAACGTTGTGGGCATAACGCATATGGATAGGAATTTTCGAGAACACTTTTCAACGCATTGAATAAGTTGATGACTTCAGCTCGTCTATAAATGTATGTGAATGAAAATTCAGAGAGATCCGACATCTCGAAAACCCCAAATTATATAAGTGTATACCAAAGTGAAAGGTTTAAAACGTGAGATTGTAAAGACGGATGTCTTTTTCATTTATGACCTCATAATCATTTCACGTACGTTGTACTTAATCCTCTATCGCAACTTAAAAAGACTTTCATGAAATAAACAACAGATTACATTTTTTTAATGAAGTAAACAAATATTCGTTATAAATTTAGATTTTCGAATAAAAAATTAATTTATTTTCACCCCCAAATGAATAGACTAAATCCGTGGTGTGACGATATATATATAAATTATACATATATATTATTATTTAAAACAAAGGCTATATTACTTAAGTGGCTACCGACTAATCCGCGAAATATGAACATACAGATAAACTTCCACAGTCATACAGCAGTAGAAATGCAGGGGGAAAGCCTCCAAAACGCATTCCGTAGGGTCTTGTTTTGTAAAAATACATATTGGGATTTTAATTTTTTAAAAAACAAAGGAGTGTTTTGAATGTTACATCCGTGTGTGTGTATGAACCCAGGTCATCTAAATTATCTAACGAATTAGTTAGAGTCGACTTTTGCATTTTACTGTTTATAATGGGCTTAAAGTCCACTCTATAGGTAGAATACTCTAACTTTAAAGTTGCCAAATGTTCGCTTGAACGTTTATCGTTGACATTCTTTTATTTGACTAGAAAAATGTTTTCCTGTGACAACAATTTTAAAGTCCATGTTGATTTTAGTTTGAAAAAAAATGTATGAATAGCTAGATGACGAATTATCTTAACCGCGTTATGGATTTGATCTAACACCTGTAAATATTTGTACTCTATGCTTTGTACTTGGTAATAACATATATTTAAAAAATTCTTGTATTTTAATGCTTATCAGCTACATATTTATTGAATTAAGTTATCACGGGTTATTTCCGGAAAAAGTTGATACAATAATAATAATAATAATTGAGTGGCACTACAGCCCATAACGGACCAGGGCCTAGCTTCTACAACAACTACTCGTGTTGTGCATGCTATTGTTCTTCACGAGTAGAAGGGACCTACAGTTTTTTGCCGATTCCGAACAGCGAGATTTGAGAAGCTTTCCATAGACAATTAATACTGTTTGAGTGTTGTCAGCAACTCGAAAGAGGTGGTGCCGTGAAAAAATGCTAGGTGTCCCCCGTCCGGGGATCGAACCCAGACTTTCTGCGCCGCAGTCGATGCACTTACCACTGCGCCACGGCGACCACCAAAGTTGCGACCAAAAAGTTGAAGCGACCAAAAAGTTGATACACAAACTATTTATTTGGTGTTAGACAAATTGTATATTATTTCTCAATCTGTTAAAATCGTTCAAACTATAGTCTAATGCAATACTAATTGTATTCAGGTTACAAAAGAAGAAGCCCATACCTCTTTCCGTTCACACAATACAGAGGTTGAATACAGTTCATTCCTCCGTCTTCGTTTGTGACATTAAAAAAACGACCGCATTGACGGCGAAATGATCTCTCAGTAAAGTTTGCAGTTTTAAAAAAATTAAATATGAATAAATGGCGACTGCCTTAAAGCATAAATTCTATTTAAATCCGCTGGTTTGGCAACCCGTCTTCTCAATCGAGTGCATACTTCTAATCTTATCTAATTCCCTTGAAGATTCTCTTAATTAACACGTGCACTTGTTCCTCAGCCAAAGTCCGAAATCCCTTGATGAGACCAGACCACAGCATACGACAGACACAACATATGACAGAACACACCCAAAAGGGGAGACCACATCGCAATGGTCAATGTAAACTAGTGTGTGTGAGAGTACAGAAATGGGAGTCTGCTCTGGGAGTCCAATGACAATTGGAAAAGTGGCGTGACTTTTATTAAGAGAGAGTCTAATCAAATTGCTTACTTCGGTACGGTGGCCTTTATTCCCTATCGTTTTTTTTTATACATACAATGAAATGAGCTGCAAAATTTCAGTTGTATCTGGTTGCCAAACAGGAATACCACAAGTCACTGAGCTAAGTGAGAAGGTAGCAAATAATATATTTGTTATTAAAGAAAAACTAAGCTAATCCCGCGCCAAAAGGCTACCCCTCGCATGTGTATTTTTTTTTTTATTTACATTATCACATCAACCAGACGTGTTTTCTTTTGAATCGAATCAAGTGATAAGAGGCCAATGCTTGTGTCTCACTTTTTGCGCCAGTAGCGTTTTGTTTTTGTTCTCTTTGCACACACTCTCTTGACCCCTTTTGAATATCACAAGTAAGAGAGTTTCTTCTACATCATAGTAGGCAAGGAAAAAAATTAAAACGTGTAGTGTCAAATAAAACAAAACCCAATTACGTTACTGGCGAGAAGTCCATTCGTGAAATTGTTGTGACTGTGCTTAGTACGAGAGTTGGCTTCTTGAAAGCAACGTATTTGAAGGTGTTTTGTTAACAAAGTATACATTTTTGGAAGAAAAAAAAACTTCCTATATATTTGGGAATAAAAAAATTTGTATTTACTCATTGTGTTTGCTGTTGTGGTTAATGCTAGAAGATGAGTGCAATCAATGGAGGAGATAAAAAGAAAGAAGTTCGAGTCTGGTGCGATGGATGGTGAGTGGCTATACAGTTTTGTTTAAAATAGTTTTAAAAATAGAAAGTGAATAGGGAAAAATCGATTTGTAAAAGAAAACGTCATAGTTTAAAGTGTTTTTCAAAGGGCGGTAGGGCGATATCTTCCGGTGGGATGATAAGTGATTTCATTGAATGTGGTATTGCCAGGCCAGAATTAAAATCACTTAGGTTGCTTACAAAACCAGGAAGAAAATGAAAGGAGATAAATAGAAGACTTATCTTTCTGCCAGAATTTTGTAGGATGTCATTACTTGTGGACAGCACCTCTCTTTATACGTTATTTCTTATTGCGAGGCCAAAGGAGCATCGTACACCACACTTCGGAGGTTTTGTTCAATTTTCTAAATTATTTGTGAAATCGAACAGTTTTACTTCTGCTTAATGTAACTGAAATTCTTTAAATTTCGTTATCTTAATTCAAACATTATTTTCGCTTCGTAGTAGGTACTGATTCATACGAGTACAGTCACACCCATTTCGTCTCCCCGAAAACAATTTCAATATGTAATCATCGGCCGACTTATTTCATTCATTGGTTGATTTTTTAGGGACAGTAAGCATACAATTCGGGAGACTGAACTCTTGTAAAATCGAAGAGTAAGAACGATGTGTCATTTAAACTGGTTGAGATTTAATAAATCTCAAAAAGCACATATTTGCCTTAACTTATAATCCAACAAATAACAATTTTGATTTTTCACTTTTCCCACTGTCCCACTAATTAAAATAATTTTATTAGCAATTAAACACATATATTCATATCGGCCTATTAAAGAAGCTGGCAACGCTTCTACACGAATAAAATTCAACAAAGAATACGACCTGAAACTCTAAACGGGATAGAGGAGAGTTGGGTAAATGAGTAATAAGCAAAGGTGATGTGGATTTTCATTATTTTGCCTCTAACCGGTGTTTGTTGTTCATGTGATGCATGATGAATGAAAAGATGTTCTTAATTATTTTCAATAACCTTAATCGGGTGAATCTTAGATGTCTAAACGACTGAAGTGGCATCTTATGTTGCCAAATGAGGACATGCGGAACTATTGGTTAATTAGAGCTCACATCTGTGCACACTTCTTTTAAAAGAAAGCGGTCAATAGAGCTTGCAGTGAGAGTACATGTAAGATGCTTTTTTTCTATGTACAATACATACACATTAACGGGCAAATATACTGATGACGTTGTGCACAAAATGTTTAGATTGTTTGGTGCTGTGTCAATCTCTTTTTGACTCTGAAAATATAGAGACGTACATCTTTGTAAATATATTTTGCCGTGTGTAACACTCCCAGGGCTACGAACAGATACAAGATATATTTAGTATAAAACAGTGATGCCTAGCATCAGCTGTTCTAAATCTTCTTTATCTCTTCTCTCCCAAACGTCACCGGCTGAGTCTCGATTATGTCATAGATGAAGGTCATTTATATTTTGATTTTTCATTTTCTTTATTTTTGATTCGTGAGCGAAGGGCGGCAAACTGGTTTGTCAAAAGTCCACACTCACTAAATAAGTGCAAGCATTGCAACTAATTTGCCTTCGGTTCGAACTTGAGAGCGTGAAAATTATTTGTCTTTTGTCACAATGTGAATAATGTTAATAAATATGTAACCACATAAGTTAGTCGTGTGATGTTGAAACTGTGCAATTCGTATTTCATTGGAATTTTGACTTAGTAAAGTTCAACAACTTTGACACACAGTAATATAAATAAACAAATCTGACAAAACAAGTGACTTGTTTGTATCCATGTAGGTTAAAAGAGTAATCTTAGCTATAAAATACACGAAAGGGTTGATTTACTGGCATTGTACAGGACTGATATAATTAATTTTGAATAATAAATAACTACTTGCAAAGTGGATAGATAATTATATGGTTTTTAATTTTGCTCAAGTTCATTTTCATGCGCTTCATTCATTAACGATCACTTATTTATTAGATAAGTCTAAAAGTGCTTCGAAAATTTTTGTTTGAATACGAGAATAAGTTCTAAACCAAGAAGTGCTGCAGAAGAATGTGTATACATATACAAAAGTCGTGGAATTTCTATTAATTATGCAATATGGTTTGCCCAGGCCAAGTTTTGTAAAATATATAGAATACAAAATTTTACCTTAAATCGCTGCTGCTCCTATTAAAAATAAATAAATACCGCTTTCAAGTAGTTTTCTTTAATTTTTTTTCAAGAGCATGATTGTTGTTTAAACGCATACCAAAAAGGAAACAGCAACAAAGCCTTCAAAATTCCACTGACATTTGCTTTTACTTATGAAGTTTAAAAAATTTTGATCATTGGATGACAGGTGATTTCTAATTCTTATAGCAATGCAGGGAGTGTTTTGTTCAATGTTTTTCTTCACAGATGTTAGTTTAATGAATATGTCGCAACAGAAATTCTAATATTTCACTAATACCCTGAACAACGGTGAACCTACTGGTTGCACATTGTATTTAGACGGTTGACATTTGACATCTATAAAACTTTTGTAGTTCAATGTCAGACTTTTTCGTGATTCTCACACTTCTAAGATAAAAGCCATGATCCGTTTAAGTACAGAAGTAGATTAGCATCAATTTAGTTTCATGCTTAGATTGGAATGACAGTGTTAAGAAGCATATTCATCACAATGCAGTGATTTATTTGCTAAAGTAAATAACAAAGGATGTCTTTTGAAGCCTCGTTTCAATGTCAAAGTTTAAAACCGCTTATAGTGATGATGTTACTTATAACTTTTGAATGGGAAGGTGCAATTGAATTGTTAGGCTGCATCATGCAATATGCTCTGAATTCCTGGCGTTGTCTCTTCCTTTACAAAGTTAAAGTTATTCATAATCATTCCGTATTTAAATAAACGACTATATTTATTTTGTATTTATTTAATCAACCTACTACGAACTTCATTTCTCTCAAATGTAGATTTCTTAATGTAATTTGATTGTTTTTCATTTACACTGTAAGGTTGTGATTCACATTGTCTTCTTTTCTATTCTAGTGTGGTAGTGCACACCATTAAAACATTTCTCCACACTTTCGTAGTAAATATATGCAACCTCTTAGTCAATCCATGTAATTTAAGCATAACAAGCAAATACTGCCCAAACTGGAGTGCACGCTAGGGCCGATATAATATTAAAATTACGTGCATACGAGGTTATATCTATATATCTAAATTTCTTTCCACAGAAAAAGATTAACAAACCCTTATGCCCCTAACCCTTTTTTGCCTTTTGTATCAAATTGAATGCAACGGTAACTTTTTTTTAGAAAATAAATATGTTAAGTAGACCGTTGTAACTTGGTGTACGCACAAAGTTCATGCGTCAGTTGATTTCAACTGCATTTATGCAATTCAGGGATGCATTTAACTCACAATACAGTAATTTATGTAATGATTTGTCTAATTTTACACTTTCTAGGTAAGGTTAGGAAAACCAATGTTTTCATTTGTATCAAACATTTCATATAATTTGCAATAAGAACATTGACCAACTTATGTTTGGTTTTCGATATTTAAGCGGTAAAATGCGGAATCAAGTGCGCGTGTGCGCACACCTAGTTTCCTTATTACCACTTAACACATTTGATTTCGGTATTAAAACGATTTCACCAGAGACCACTCGTCCGTGTCAAGTAAGAATAACTACAGTATATAGCAAATTCTTTTTAAATAAATTAAAAGTCATCGTTTTGTATAAGAAAGAAAGAAAATTTGAAATAAAAACCTTATCAGATCCCGACTGCTTCATAAAACTAGAAAATCATACGATTCTATAATCAATGCGAGACACAAATAACAAAAAATCCAGTTAGATAAGGCGAATGAAATATGAAAAAAATGTGTGTGCTAGTAATGAAAGGGCATGCCTTCTGTTTGAATTCATTAAACAGAGATTAATCGCTGCTGCTCCTATTAAAAATAATTCTTTCCGATTAGACAATCAAAGTGGTAGAAGCTTACACGTGTTAAAAGCAAAATATCTTCAGCAAGTACAACACCACTTAAAAGGGAAATGATTTATAAAATCAGACATTAAAATAAACTGCGAGTTTATAAAAAAGTACATAAGTTTGTTATTGAAAAAACAAATGAAAGATTTGATTATTAACTGGAAAGAAAAGCTTTACTCAATACATTTCATTCCAAAATTAGGTGAAAAGTTAGCTAGCTATCTGCATATTCTATTTAAGAGTCCTCAATCCATAAGCTAATATTTACTTTTTATAATAAAACCTATACATGTGTATGATATTCAGTTATGTGCACTAAACCCGGACGAACCGAAAGTTAAATTTGCCACGAATTTTTAGATGCTTCAGTGTTTGTACTGAACATCGCAATCATTTATCTCGATCGCAACTCTTAAAGTGATTAAAAATTTATACGTGAACATGATTACCGAATCGTACGATTAAAAGTATCCAACCATAACGACTTATATTAACTTTCAGCAGATCAATTGACAACACAATCGACTGCACATGTGATGATTCTATTTAATGAACACCACGCCACTCTTAATCAAAAGTACTAATCTCAGAGACAATGTGAACGGTTCAATGTCTGACACAATTAGTCAAGACTACCCCACATTAAAACCGCGTTAGATTCATATTCTAGAGATAATTGCCGATAACCTTAAACTTTGGTCTTTATTCACTACGTCAACAATTGGTTTCCCCTTGCCAGCCGGATACAATGCAAACGACTGATAAGAAATACGTTTGTACATACAAAATTTAACTGTGTACGAATGTACATTATACAAGCTGATCGAAAAAATCACTCCATATGGATACTCTGGTTGCCTTGTACATTAATATTAAACTAGCACCCACATTTACGTTTGGGAAGCACGTGGCAAATTTGCCTAACTGTGTGCGTTTTCTTGGAACGGTTAATTGGTATGAAATTAAATTATACATTTAAATTGAGTTTCTAAACGTTTTAAAGCGGTGTAATCGTTGTTGGTGATAAGGCAACATTCCACGTGATGTGAAGTAAGCGTCCGCTTAAACGATAGAATGACTTCGTTTTAACACCTCCTTTTGTGTAAACATAAGATCAGCTGTTTAAGGGACGCACTGTGACGTTCAACATCAAGTTAAACCTCAGTTCAAAACTTTGGAACACAATTGGATGCCTAGTTTAAACTTATTTAAGCTACAAGTTCTATTATGCGCATTGGAATTGCAGTCCAATATTTTCTTACTACAAAATAGCGAAAAAATCATTAAATATTCAATGAGATGTTAATTCCCCTTTGCACATGGATACAACACGTTTAGTCTATTATAATATATGATTTTGCTAGAGAATGCTAATATTCTCATACAATTGCAATTATATTCTCGTTAAGAAATATGGCGCACTACGTCGCCGGTTTTGAACTCCCAAGTAAATATACGATTTTAATCTATGAATACCTACTACAGACCCAATAAAATATTTGCGCATCGTTTTTAATTCAGACTCTTTATTTAAATGACAAACGAGTTCGTTTTTTGTTTTTTGATATTTCAAGTGAATCATCATACATGGCAGAAACAAATACATATTCACGGAATTCATTTGAGAAGCTGAACTTAATCGATTTCATTGACAAGTCTGAGGTAGCAATTAGAAGTCTGTTAACAAAACACATAAATAGAAGTGACTAGCAAATAAAAGAGTTATTCATAATTTCTGTTACTAAGTACCAAATAAAATAAGCTTATTTTATCTTTTAATTTTAGTTATGATATGGTTCATTTTGGTCATGCCAACTCGTTGAGACAAGCCAAAGCCCTTGGTGATAAATTAATTGTGGGTGTGCACACAGATGAAGAAATCTCGAAGCATAAAGGACCGCCAGTGTTCACTGAAGAAGAGAGGTTTGTCCTAGACATACTCACATTGAATGGTATTCTCATAATTGGAGAAATATTTTTGAACGCAGATATAAAATGGTGCGAGGCATTAAATGGGTCGATGAGGTTATCGAAGGTGCTCCTTATGTGACAACACTTGAGACACTGGATGAGTATGATTGTGATTTTTGTGTTCATGGTGGTAAGAAATAATTTGATATTTTCCTTTTCTACTTGTATTTAAAATTTTTATTGGTATAGATGATCTCACCATGACCGCGGATGGTATTGACACCTATCATCTTGTTAAGGCCGCGAATAGATACCAGTAAGTATAATTTAATATTTTATACGGTTCAATGAAAAATAAAGAATAAGATACATACAGTTGGGCAACATTATAAAGGTATTTTATCCCGTAAGAAATTCAGAATTGAAGTGTATCACTCTTAAAATTCACTTCCGGGCGAGTTTATCGCTTTACATTCATCGTACATGCATATATTTTTTTGATAGTTGAATATGTGTGGTAGGCAGCAGCATATATGGAGTAATATTTAATTTCAAAATAAGCATATTTGCATTTTGTGGTGTTTCTACCAGATTCTGCTTCGTACTACAATACAACGCCATGAAATCAGACGTGCATACTCGTTATCTTCCTATCATAGTAGATCATTTCTTTCACTATAAATAAAAATATATACATATACATATGTAAAATTCAAGACAAGATACAATATCATAATTTGACAATATGTCATTAAGTGACTCACGAAACATTAGTGCAAGATTTAGGCTAACATATAAAATCTATATTAACAATAAAAAAATAAGTTAAGCTTAGCTGAGAATTCTTTCTAAAAGATTCTTTGAGGGAGGGTGAGGATGATATTTCGTGCAAAAACTGTCTTAAGATACTGGAATGACCGTAGGGTGGTACATAGCTCATTAGTTCTGAGTCTGATTTTAGTAAGGGCTGCAATTTGCTTGCCTAAAAGATCTTGTAGAGGGTAGAAGAGAAGTACACCCAGTCCTTTTTTTACGCGATCTCTTTTTACGCGATTTCACTTTAACGCGGTTATTTTTGCAGCGCAAATTCATTTTTTTACGCGAATTTCTCACTTTAACGCGAGTGCTTTTTTTCGTTTTTTGCTTGTTTACATATTTTTACGCGTAATAATTTTTGAATGTAATACGGGGAAGTCCCAACAAAAAAATTATACATGATATGGCGAGAGAAGATATTGAGAGATTCTCCTAGACCGAGAGCTCGATGATGACGATTTGATTGAAAAAGCTACGGAAGTAATTGAATCGGAAAATGACAGCGACACCGAGATAGACGAGCATCCAATTAAAGGAGAGACGATTAAGCAAGGTCTTAAACTTGCAGCAGAATTGGAAAATTATTTTGTAGCAAATGATACTGATGCAGATCGTTTCAAAAAGAATTTTTCAAAAAGAATTGAGTCTCTGCATGTTAAGATATAAAGAACTATATCGGCATTTATTGGGTCCAAAAAGAAGCATTCAAACAAAATTAACTGAATTTATGGTGCAAACTCAGTCGGAGATGCTAAGTCAATCAGAGCATCATTCCATAGTTCTTACTATTGATTCTGATACAAATTCTAGTGATATCAGTGCCGGCCATCAAAATAAGCGGCTAAGAATAATTTCCACTACGGATAGTGACAGTGATAAAACAGCATTCAACGGTTTTTTCAATAAATCTACCTATTTTCTTTTCTTTTATATATGGTTTTTGTATTTTTTATTTTTTTATGAATGAATAAATCATAAGTCTGAAATTTGATACTTATTGTATTGTTTTTGAATATTTTTTTTGCGCGTATATTTTGTCATACGCGATATTTTTTATATTCGGAACCAATTCGTCAGTTAATATTGGAAAACTAACCATTTTTACGCGATTGGTGGCAGAACCAATAATTGCTTAAAAAAAGGACTGAGTGTATATAACAGTCATATTATAATATGGCCCCTCAGATTGCTTTGACCAACACCTTACGGGTTTTTAGGGGGTACTTTCTTAACATTTTTAGTAGCCACATTCACATTGATGTGAATGCCACACAAATTGGTCCTATTAAATGAGATACACTAGGTAAACTAGGTCGGCGCGCATCTTGTCCTCCATTGCTGAATGACAGTGATGGTGCAGGACTTTAGGGAGCTGGATGGCAAGTTAATCTATCCTTATGATTCGTAGAGAAACGTACGTCTTTAAAAAAGCTGTAAAATGTATTGCTTAAAATCCACTAATAGACATGTAAGCTTAACACTAAAACTGAATAGTTCTCACCAATGATTGGTATTGGGATATTAATTTGGGAAGGTTTATTTTGTAAAGTGATTGATTAATTTCGACCTACTATTATTTGTATTATCAATTGTCTCACTCACGACGCACTTTACATGTAGAACTATAAACGGTTTTTTGTTTGGAGCCTGAAGTTAAGTAAAATAAAGAATAAAAGGTGGTGGTCAGTTGGTACTTAAAGTATAATTTGGAGTATAATGTTTAGGTACTTAATTGCAAACGACATAATCTCCCACGGGGAAATTATATTGTGTGATATATCGTGCTTGTAAAAAGTTAAAAATCTTTTTTTTTACTATGTAATTCCATATCATACATAAAATATGTTTTTATGTTGGTGGATGTTATTTAACATATATTTTCCTGTATTTTCAGAGAAGTTAAGCGTACTGCAGGTGTGTCAACAACAGATCTTGTTGGAAGAATGCTTTTAATGACAAAGAATCACTTCCATCAAGGTTCCAAAGAGTATTCCATTGAGAAAGAAGGTAACGGAAGCTAAAAGACTCGCATGCTTTGTCTAAACTCATTTCTTCTTTTATATTTTCTTCTCTAATCACATTCCAAATGCTTTTTTGCTTATCATAAATAAAAACCTCCTCTTTTCCATAAATGCACTCGCGTTTGTTTTCCAAATTTCCTACTTTTCCTTTCTTTCTTTTCTTTCTATGGGCCTTACTGTTTATCCTTTCTAAACCCAAAACAAAATCAATCAAATCATCAGTCAATCAAATTGAAACATTAATTTTAAAACATCAAAATCTGAAACCAGGTTCATCGAATATGGGACAAGATTCAACTGCCAGAAGTCCTTGGACTGGTTGCAGTCAATTCCTGCCAACCACCCAAAAAATAATACAATTTAGTGATGGAAAGTCACCCAAACCTACTGATAAAATTGTAAGAAATATACAGTTTTGTGGCGATTTTTTTGTGTACTGATTATCTTTCGTTTTAGGTGTACGTTGCGGGTGCATTTGATCTATTCCACGTCGGGCATTTAGATTTTCTGGAAAAGGCAAAACAACATGGTGATTATCTGATAGTTGGATTGCATACAGATCCAGTTGTAAATGCTTATAAAGGAAGCAACTATCCAATTATGAACCTGCATGAGCGCGTACTTAGCGTTTTAGCGTGCAAGGTGAGTGAAGTGTTTTATGTAATTTCATATTTTAAATATTTGGTAGTTTCTCTAAAATAGATGTTCTGGTTTCCCAAGTGATTCCTGTGTCATATATCATGAATTTGCGACTTTGTTACTTCTGGATATATTATTTATTAACTGAGGATTGTTCCTTTTCTTTCAGTATGTCAATGAAGTCGTCATTGGTGCACCATACTCTGTTACAGAGGACCTCATCGACCACTTCAAAGTTGATGTAGTATGCCATGGGCAAACACCAATCTCTCTAGAAGATGGAAAAACAGATCCCTATGCTATTCCGAAAACTAAAGGAATATTCATGCTCATCGACTCAGGCAACACCATGACAACGGAGCGTATTGTCGAACGCATTATCTCACATCGTCTAGAATTCGAACATCGCAACAAGAAGAAGGAGAAAAAGGAAGTAGAAGCTTATGAGGCGTATCAGCGATCGAAACAGACTCAAAAGGCTGGTTGAAATGCGCCTCCTTTTTTCCATTACACAATTCAAACTCATACATAACACATTTCAGTCAAGTGTTTTCTTTCTTTAAGTGCTACCAAAAATACCTTCGAATTGAGATTGAAGGACGTGTATCGAACTGTTCTGATAATTTTCTCATGCAAATAATGTTCTAGTATACAAGTCGCATTTCATACACATACAAATATATATTTTTGTTTACCTGATTATTGATCATTTTTATAATTAATAGCTATACTTATTTAGGATTCTCTTTAACTTTTTTTTTAGTTAGTTTTTGTGTACTTTTCTGTTGAAATTTGTATTTTATGTTCTGAATTTAAAAGAACACACGCGAATATACAATATAATGAACGATAACTTTTGGCTTAGAACCTTTAAATTGAAGTGATGTGTCAATGATGTGTTTGTAGTTTTAATATTTTAATATTGTATATTTTTTTCGTAATATTTCAAACATATTTAATTATGTAAAATCATAAAAAAACACTACCAATATACACATTTACCTGTTTGCGTTCACCGTACATTGAAAAGAGAACAATAAATATTAATAAAATAAAATTTGCGTTTTGTTTCTTTCGAGAAAATTGTTACATCCGAGTTTATCAAAACATATTTCAGAAATTAAACGTATTTCGTAAAAGACAATTGCAGTGTCAATTCAATTTTAAAAGTTCGTGGTATAGGAGTTATGCTCTATAATCGGAAAACCACGTTGTAATAACATGTGTTCTTGAACGTATTTGCCTGCTTAATTGGAACAAGTGCAAGCAATGCGAAATATGTAATGCGGGTTTTTCAAGGAACAGGAAGAGAATGTGGTTGCAGAAAAGATAATACCCAGCCCTTACAGTGCCAGAAGATTTCTTGAGTATGGACGATAATGTTGGGAAATTGATTCTTGAACTCCATTCAGCCAACTTATTCTGATACCCCCCTCGATTCTTCCTTATAAGATGGAATAATTGATGCAGTTTCAGGTTCTTCAAGTTCTCTCACATAGAAAATTGTATTTTCCAATCTTAATATTTTGAAGCACTACTTATGCGAGGGTAAGGCAATATAAATATAAAAAAAGTTTGTTTAGAAACTACTGGCAAGTGTTGGTTAAGAGACAGAAAGACAGTGGAAAAACACTTTTAAGTGGACCGGTCCAATTAATAAGGAACAACTTCCCTTCGTTCCTAAAGGATTTGGAAGGATTTGTGTATGGTTCAAAGTTCTGAATTTAAAAAGCAGTCGGACGGAAACATCATTATTTTTTTTTATATTATTACGTTTTTATCTCAAAAAATATTTAATACCCAACAATATAATCACCCCTATTCCGGGAGTCATTTCATTTTAGTGACTATTGTTATTTTGAAACTCATCTCATTTTTTCATCGGTATTCCGAAACTAAAATGACTTGTGGAATATGTTCCACAACAAAAGCCGCCTGTCAAATGCAAAATGTCATATGCTTACACTTTGTTTATATTTTGAATTCTTCAATAAAATAACTTTTAAATAATCTTTAAGTGTTTTATTTGAAAACATAAACAGCATAGCTCTGTTTGTAAATATAGAGAACAAAATTGAGGAAGAAGAAATAAGAAAAGGAACTTTAATAAACTTGAGGAAAGGGAGTATTTTAAACCGTTTTTTTAAAGCCATCTCAATATTTCTGAGAGGCTCCTTCACATCTTTGTGAAAACTTTCTTGGTTGTCCATTTGTTTTCTTAATAACGACTTCATTTCGTCCTTAGCGTTTTGGGATTCGGTAGATCTCACTGATCTCAACAACGTTTCTGTTGGTGTGCGGCAATTTTCCTCCTCCGTAAAAAGCATATCCTCAACTTGGCAGGTAGACTTCTTTGGTGTATGAACCAGACCTGATGTAGACGGATTGTCTAATAATGCACGTTGATGAGTTTCTTTAAAGCTGAAAACTCTTCCAGTTGGGTCCACTGTCTCATGCATTAATAAAAGTTTGGCCACCGTTTCGTCCAGCTCCGTTAAAATGTTTGTTTAAGGGGTCCTCCTCCGGTTGCCTCAGATTCCATTTTGTTATGCGTTTTTTTAACTTTTGACTTTAAATCGAACCAAACCTATGAAGTGGGCGCCGTGGCGCAGTGGTAAGTGCATCGACTGCGGCGCAGAAAGTCTGGGTTCGATTCCCGGACGCGACACCTAGCATTTTTCACGGCACCACCTCTTTCGAGTTGCTGACAACACTCAAAGAGTATTAATTGTCTATGGAAAGCTTCTCAAATCTCGCCGTTCGGAATCGGCAAAAAACTGTAGGTCCCTTCTACTCGTGAAGAACAATAGCATGCACAACACGAGTAGTTGTTGTAGAAGCTAGGCCCTGGTCCGTTATGGGCTATAGTGCCATTAATTATTATTATTATTATTAAACCTATGAAGTATTTCAAAACAAATAATTTAAATGTTCGTATGTACATATACATATGTATAGTCAATTGCACATACCATGTGCCATTCTTTCTCATTACGCACCTCCGCAACCTCCTTTAAGCCAATTCTTATGTCCGCACTTTGAGTAACGCCTCTTTTGAAATTTTTGGCAAGAGTCACGTTCTCTTCCATGAGTCCCACCAAGCGAATGATTTGCGAAGGTGTTGATACCTTTAACCTTTGGAAACCATAAATAATAAGCAAATATATATCAAGAAACACAAAAATAAGAAAAAACAAAAGAAACTTACTCTTTAGACATTTTTATTTTTATGTCGTGTACTAATTTCATATCGACTGTTTTTGTCACTTTTCCTGTCGCTTAGTGACTCCGGGAATACCAAAAAATGAGACATGTCGAGTGGTAAATGCGTACCACAGGAGCTGACAGGAGCAAAATGACTAGTGTCATTTTATGAATTCTTAAATGACTATGGGAATACCGATTTCTCACACTCATAAAGTGGCATGTCACTAAACGACTGCCGGAATAGGGGTGAATACCCAGCCCTTACAGTGCCAGAAGATTTCTTGAGTATGGACGATAATGTTGGGAAATTGATTCTTGAACTCCATTCAGCCAACTTATTCTGATACCCCCCTCGATTCTCATATACAAAATTGTATTTTCCAATCTAAATATTTTGAAGCATTACTTATGCGAGGGTAAGGTTTGGTTGAAAAAAGCGCATATTAAAAAAAGTTTGTTTAGAAACTACTAACAAGTTTTTTTTAAGTATACAGTTGTGGTTAAAAGACAGATTAACCTGTTCAGAAATATACAGATGTGTGTATATACATATGTATATACTTTAGCCCTTACCTGACAGGCGTGCATAGTGGAAAAACACTTGTAAGTGGATCGCGTCCAATTAATAAGGAACAATGGGATCACTTGGAAATAATGGGATTTGGAAGGAATTTGTGAGGAACAATTGACAGTAAATTAAATTTAAGTTGCAGATAAAACACATATTGCTTCATCTGTGTATGGTTCAAAGTTCTGAATTTAAAAAGCAATCGGACGGAAATATCATTATCTTTTTTTTATATTATTACGTTTTCCTCTCAAAAATTTTTTTTTACCCAACAATATAATTTTCGCAAATTAATAATACCAATTAAACATCATTGGAACTTATGGCAATTAAATGTTCATACAAATATAGATTTTTGAATATAATTTTGACTCCGGTTCCGAAAGTACCACAAAAAAGGCAGAAGGACTGGAAAGCAACGTAAAAAGTGGATGAGCTAGATTGGCATTTTCATTTTTTGAACAGACCTCGTAGATAAATACGTATTTCGTTCGAAAATAATTATAAAAAAACATAGTATGACGTATGTTACAAAGATTTGATATATTTTCTCTTTCTTCGGATATATTATTTTCATTATATTCATCATAAGGTTATTCGTATATCAAATTAAACAATGCATCAGAAGAAAGATATAATATATCAAATATATGTAAAAGGCATACAATTATCTACATTTGGTATCTGTATGGTATAAATGTGACCTGATATGACCTGTAGATCCTCTAATGTAAAAGTTTGTTTATAATACAATACCATATGGAAGTGACTTTCTTAGACCCAAGTAAGAAAAGTAATCATTTTGATGATTAAATCAAAGGAATAAAGGTAGATTTATTGACTTTAACAAATTTTCGGAAACCTTAATTTGAATTTTCACTGTAACAGTTCATTTATTGAATAATGATTTTATGATTGGTTTGCGAGAAACTCTTAAATATTAAATCAATTTGAAAGCAGAAAGGTTAAATTTAAGGAGATCAATCAGACATTCATAAAAGTACTTTTTGCTTTTAGAAAAATCTTGGCTCTTTCTAGATATTATGGTACTCTAGGCTAAGGGTTTCGAGTACGGTAGTGTTTGTGTTCAACTTATACTTGAACAGGTATTTGGATATGGAAAAAGACTGCAACTTGCAGTAGGATTAAGCCAAGAAATGATCAAGGAGTTGGCATACAATGGTTTCAGATGTGACTGGCCGATGAGTGGTATGAAATCAGGAAACATTTGTTTTATATCTGTCCGCCAATTAAACAGTGATCACAATTCCCGCATTTTTTTGTGTCACTAATCGATAATAATATTCTTTTTAAAAGAAAGCGTTCATGAGCGTTCGTCAAAAGTGATTGCTGCTTGTTACGTCGTTTTTCTAACTTCTCGCTATTTTCACATTGGTTGACAATATTTTAAATAATTTAAGGCTTGCACGACAACAGACCTGAAATATTCTCCTTTGATTCGTTTCCAACTTGTTCGCAGAGGTCTCACTGTTCTCAGAACACAATTTCACTTCTACGGTGTGTGAAGTTTTAATTTATCAAAATATCATTCATGATAATTTAAAGAAATTATATATTTTTAATATATATTTTGTAGGTGTTTTTCGAATCTATTCGAAATCATTCAGCAGTCCTGTGGACTTCATTAAACTCTTAATATAGAACGAAGTATACCATCGTACACGTCAGTAAATCAACTAAGTTTACGTTTACTTTTCTACATTATTTCATTCAGACCTTTAACTCAATCCATAAATAAAAACATGTAATTAATATATACAAATATTTGAAAAGATAAACGAATTTCCAAAATAATGTAAACGACTAGGACGACTGTTACCATACGGTCACATTGGAAGTGTTCGACTTACCGCTACTTATTAACCAAATGTAAAGAGATATTTCCATGTTCCATGTATTCGCATGTTGTTAGACATAGTAGCCGGTCGCATAATTTTGGATTTTTCAGGAATTTTAAAAAAAGGTCCAATGGAGCGTCTCTTTAGGTAAGAATGTCTATACGTACAAAATAACGATTTTGTTTGCGATACGTGACTTTGGTCATTTTCACAAAACATCAAAATATAAGAAAACATATTTTATAACTTTTTTCGATGAGGCGGATATATTGGTATCTTGTTTGAATGTAGCATACCGCATGCAAATAACATTTTGTTCAGCAATTTTTAAAAATATATTTTCTAATCGTTGGCTCATATGCAAAATGTATTATCCTCTTTGGTGAGAGAATTATAATACAGTATAGGTTATAACTCTTAGTACTTGGAGGATATGGTGAATTTGCTTGTTGAGGACAATATTTTTCCAAGCACACTCTTTATAGAGATGCCGGATTCGGGCACATTGTCTGGAGAAGATGATACTGGCGATGAAGGACGGTATAATCAGATGTTTGCGTCGGCAATGACCCGTAATCGCTTTACCACCATCTCAAGATTTATTCACTTTGCTTCTCCTACATGCACCTAAGGAGAAAATGGGGAAATTACGACCAGTATCCGACCGGCTCATTAGAAATTGTAAAAAAACGTTCATCCTGAACGACTAGTTCATACTATGGTCGCCATGGATACAAGCAGTTTATTCGCGGAAAACCGGTACGTTTTGGTTACAAAGTTTGGTGTTTGAATACGCCACTAGGATATCTAGTAAATTTTGAGATATACCAACGCAAGCATCAACTCTCTTCTTGAAACAAAATTCAGGAAACGTGTAGATCCATTATTGGAAATGATTTATACCATGCCCCCGGGATTGAAGGCTCTTCCATATTGCTTCTATTTCGATAATCTCTTCCAATTCTATCTTACTTGTAGCATTTGGGCTATAAAGCTACAGGAACCATAAGAGAAAAAAAAGTCCCACGTAATTGTCCATTTCCTAAAAATGATCAAGTGAAGATTACCAAATGGACGGATAATTCCGTGGTGTGTGTAGCATCAACCTTAATTAAAGCTTAATTTGTAAAAAGTGTGACGTGGGCCTTTGCCCACCATGTTTTGAGCGCTATCATCTAATTTCAGCGAACCAATACAGATTTTATTCATCAAATTGGTTTTTTATTACTTACTTTATGCAAAATCGCATATATATGCGGTATGGACGACGGTGACCATATGGTAACAGGCTCGATCGGCTAAATGATCAGCTGGCCAAATAAAAAAAATTATCATAATTGTCTGCTATGGTTAGTATCTTCTCCTGAAAATTTTTCCGAAAAATTCTCAGTAAATCGTTCTTGTCGTAAATGGGTTAGAGTATCTTAAACATTTTGAGGAATGGTGATTGTACGAAGTAATGTGTTTAAGACATGATCTGACTGATCCTTTTAATTTTATTATATTCTTGGCTATTCGAATTGGTTAGATATTGTTTGTATTAAAGTGAAGAAAATGAGTTTAATTCTCAATTAGCAATTGTTATTAGCAACATTGTGTATACGAGTATTTGAGTGTTGTCAGCAATCGTTGTAAATTACAAAAGAGGTGAAACTTTCTTGCGCGGTTTCTTAAACTTCTCTTACATGTACATGGCCTTAAGGGGCGTGTTATTTACGGTTTGAAAATGCTATTGGTCTTTGATGAGTTTTTCATGAATTTCGTGAATGGCACCGAACATTTAATCCTAAATCGAAACGCCAGTTTCCATGTTTCCTTAGACAATTTATTCTCTTTGAATATTGTGTCAAGAAAAGCCCTGATGGATATAAATACCAATTAAAGTTCAGTTTTTCTTCTTCTTCATATATATAAGCTCGTTTTATATTACTTGATGTCCAGCACATTTCATTTTGATAGATAAAAGAACAAGAGGGATAATTTATTTTTGAAATCCATGTTTTTTAATAGTTGAGTAGCACTACAGCCCACAAGGGACAAGGGCCTAACTACAAGCGGCGAAATTCGAGAAGTTTTTCATAGACAATTAGTGCTCTTTGAGTATTGTGAGCAACTCGAAAGACGTGGCGCCGTGAAAAAAGGCGAGGGGCTTTGGCGTGTGAGTTCACGTACTTACCCACTTCGCCAAGACGACCACCATGTCATATTGAAATTAGACGTATACGTATTTTACACTTTATAATATAACTGCAATCTTGATGATTGGTCTGGTAATAGACAAGATTGTCTAACATACAAAAAGTTACTGAAGAGTTGTACTTCAAATTACATATTTTACATTCCAGAAGTGATAAGTTATCAAAACTAGCGTATGAAATGCATTAGTATAAATGTGACCGCTGCGATATGTCGTAGTAGTTCGGGATTGTGTGAATCCTTTATTTGCTTTTGTGCTTCATTCGTTCATGATTTTAAATCAAAATCCAATTTATAGCGTAGTTAATGGTGTATACTGGCAAATTATACATTTTTTAGAACTTCACATCTTTCTTCGGACATTCCATAGTATCATTTGTGTTTCTAGATTGTTTCGTTGCTAACTTCCGTTGTTTAAAGGCATTAACCGTAAAACTAGCTTCATATCACCCGCGATCTAAGCATACAACATTTTTGATATTTTAAACTGTCTACTCGAATTCTACTAAGGTGACCAAAATAATTTAACAAATCAAATATAGCTACGGATTAAAGAAGAGGGGGACTTTTTTTCAATTTTTTTTTTAATTAAATTTTGGCACAACTTTAAACCATTTTTTAAGAAACTAATTCTGTGATAGGTTAAACCCTAAAAGTAGTACGTAATAAACAAATATAATGCAGTAATAAAAGCCGCAGATATTCTTTGCCCTGACAAGGATGAGACTTAAATAAAGCATAATTTTGTTGATAAATGTACCATTGCTAACACTTGATATCACTTTTCACTTTGATGCAGTCATGTGCAATAGAAAGTCGGAAAGCAGCTAATGACAAATTCGTAACAACATCATCAAAAAGAAAGTTGCAATAAGTAGATTATATAACGTGAAACTTTCTGTCATTATTATTTATTAACGGCAGTATGACGTGAGTTAAATGAATTTGACTTTATGTCGTATATTCCATTATCCTTTCATCTGATGAAAGCGAAATTTCACTTTTCAAATGATTAAATGTGTACCTACATCAAATTCACAAATGTACACATGAGTGTGTATGATTCTGTTTTAGCACTACCAACACTAAAATGGGATAAAAGACCATTTTAACGGTCTTTGAGCACGGTGCACTACATGTTCTACAAAATAACACAATCAGGAGACAAAAGCCGGTGCAATCATTCGATTAAATGATCAATTTCATGGAATTTTAAGCACAAAAAATACCGTTAGTTTAATTTCCAAAAGGAAATCCTCTGCACAAAAAGCCGTTCATTAAATTAGGCCATAATCCTCCGACACTTGCTGCGATGTCCATTTAACAATAGTTATGCAAGATCGGCCTAATGGACTGCAACTATCAAACACTGTTAGTTTCCGCGCGCATTCTATTTAGTTAGCCCTATGTGTTCGCCACACAAATTGAAACTTTGCGAACTATTTCTGGGTGGATGCGTCCCTTTGATGTCGCGTGCGAAGCATATGTCCACGTTTTGTTGTAGCATACGTTTGGTGTGATTTACTGCCCGATGTGAAGTCATTGGACCGCATTCACTGGGTCATTTAATGATCGGTCACTTTACAAAAAAAAAAAAATGCTTCTAATAAATGGAACAAAAAATGTGACTAACTAAAGATCGAAGCTCGAGTCTATGTTTGTGACGGTGTCCCCAACAATCACATGATTGCGTAGCACGAAAGCGCATGGATGGGGATGAGTTTAATTTTGTGTTAGTATTTGCCGGAAATATCTACATACTTTTACTAGCTCTGCTTTGATGGATTAGTTAGATTTGAAACGTTCGCTTTTGTAGATCGGTACGCATTTTGGTCTTATCGGGTGCCGGATTAAGCTCACTCTAAATTTGACGGTTGTCGCAATCGGTTGTTGCAAGCGCTTTTGACGATTTCGTATTTGTGTGGTGTTTTTAAATGTTCAATTTTTCAATTTAGTTCTATTTAAAGTTTGTTCTTTATTATGATCACACTGAGTTGGTTAATGTTTGTTGGTGCAAAAGAAATTAGTGAAATGAAAGTGAAGTTAGTTCTGACAACTCTTTTTGGGATTTTATTCATAGGTGGAAAATGCGAAGTCGGAACGTTTGGTAAATAAATATTTATATTTTTGTTAGATTTTAAGGATGGAGATATGCGACGCGAAAAGTGAACATTTTCTCAAAATATTGGACATTTTTTCCATTGTATTTTTTGTTGTGAAAATTGTTTGAAAAACTTTTTCAAACATTTCAATATGGTGTTTTTAATTTGCTGTGCGGACTTTTAGTTAACGGTGTTAAAAATTTGCCGAGAAATTATCTATACTGTTCTAACTGTTCTTTTAACATTTTTGAGAAAATAAAACAGTCTGGAATTTTCTCATCATTTATTGTTAGTACTAATTATTTGTTGGTAGGATTTTCTTGTTCCTTCATCTTGTAAGAATTTTAAAAATTCTTGGCAAATATCAATTACAGAAGCAGTTTCTTCATCTTCTTGGATTTTTTTCTCGTAATACGAATTATACTTTTAGAGGAAGTTTGGCGTCGATTTTTATAACCAACTAGCATAACAATTTTACCATATTTCCACATTTAATTTTGACATGCGCATTAATTGGTGCGTTGGTTTTTCTTTTGTATAATGTGTACAAAATGTAAGTTGACTTTTCTTAATTTTTTATTAATGTATAATTTAGATATTGCACTTCAGCCCACAAGGGACTAGGGCCTAGCTTCTACGCGTGTTGTGCGTGCTGTTGTTCTCCCACGAGTAGAAGGGACATACAGTTTTTTGCCGACTCCGAACGGCGAGATTTGAGAAGTTTTTCATAGACAATTAGTACTCTTTAAGTGTTGTCAGCAACTCCTAAGACATGGTGCCATCACTACATCACGGTGACCTCCATTTTGGAACTGATGGATTGAAGTGTCAATTATAAATGGCTTACATTTTTTACCTTGACCACTAAACCAACGTCGGAGATTTTAAATTCAAACGAGCAATGCTATTGAAATGTTAAATTTAGTAACAAAATTTGTCTTCAAACAGAATGTTATGCCTTTTTTGTAGTGACAAAACATCTGTTGCATTTAAAGAGGTTGAATTAAATCAGGGAAACGCATAATTTTGACTTTGTGGGAGTGAATATGTACATGTACGTTTTCGTTTTAGTGTTTTTTCAATGTTAATAAATTGAGGGTGTAAATGAATTTGTAAGCATTTAAACTTTGCCTAAATGAGGATTAAGCTCGAAGAAGGGTTGTGTTCCTCGAGCAAAAAATGTTACTACATAAATCAGTTTTCATCTAGTGACTGTCAACATACTTGAGGTGAAACTGGCAAGTCTATAACTGCGTCTGGGACTATTTGTGATATTTTTTTGTGATAGAGAGAATCTTTTTCAGGTATCAGAAAAAATATATTCCAACGTGCTACTCCTAACTTCACCTACGGTCATTTGTTCTCAGACTTTTTTTAATTGTTCCTTCTCGTTTTGACCATCAAAAGCTTATAAAAAAGCTATCAGAAAACACAAATATTTCACGAATGACAGCACTAGTTAATTGAAACTGAAACTAACCTACGTAAGTCACTCCCGATGCTGTTTCATATGTGGGCAAATTAAATAAGAGCTGTTAGTAATTAGCTCAGATGTAACGACGCTAGTAATAAAAGTGCATGGATAAACAAAAGTAAAAACAAAACAAATCTATAGTTTTTCAAATGTATAAGTCGTTATCTTTTTTATGACATTAGTTTATAACATTCGAAATTGCCATTAGTCCACCCATTTAAGATGCATTTCTGTTTTTGCTCTTGACTTGTTTACTTTTGAACTTTACTTAATTAAGATGTAAAGCATACCGCACACAAGACAAATTTTTTGGAAAAAAAACCTAATTGTTCATAATAATAGTTCAAAGCTATTTTTCTCAAGCGCATTTTATGTGACAGCTTCACAGTAATGGTCATAGATCAAACACCTGTGCTAGGTGATTCTATAATAAATGGGCCAGTGTAATTTAGGTTTGACTTGAATTTACATGTGCCCTTGATACACTGCCAGCATTTTTAATAGTTTTGTGTATAAGAAAAATAGAAAAATGTAGTGGCACATACATATGTATCTATTCTAAAAAATGCTGCTGTTAGTGTTTATTTAATTTACAGAGGATCGATCCCAAGAAGATTTCGTATTCCACTATTAATGGATATTATGCTTTCGAAGAAACTGGTAAATTTATGGTTTTGAGAATTTGTTCTTCATCTTGTTACCGAATTATTCATCAGCATCACTGATACATTTGATATAATCAATTACAAAGTACTGATTAGGAAAACGGAAATGAAAAATATGATTTTGGACAAATATGTTGAATTAGCAATAATCGTGTTTTAAATATGTACATGTTACAACGAATAAAGTTGTGCAGGATGGGGTCAATATCGTTTGTGGGATAATCTAGTTGGTTTTCAAGGTTATATATCGGAATCTATTCGGTTTATAATATGCAACAGCTTTTGATTCAATTTTAAATTTACATAATGCAAGGGATCATCTTTTGCAACCCTTATAGCTTTGGTGTCAGCCCCTTTCTGTCAAATATGTCGCAATTTATTTTTGAAATTACAGTTTTGTGTAATTAGGGATACCTCCCGTGTAGTAGAAGTTCGGGCAAAACTATTAATTGAATCATATATCGTCATATGATACATATACCGACACATCTTTTAAAATTAACTTGAGAAGGTTGAACTCACTTCTTCGTCTAGAAAGACCATTACAAGAGCAGAGGGGATGGGGAAAGTTCTCTTCTCCCTCCTCATCCTGCAACTACGCTGTGGGAAGAACGTAGTTGGCATTCTTGTGCCCGATTAGCATAATTCCCAGTGAGTTTTCTAATTGCTTGTCTGCCTAATCTAATTAACTATTGTCCAAGTTTTAGTTTGGGTTAGATCGGCAAGAAGGTAGGGTATGTTATTAATCGTGACTTAGTGGATAACTTCTGAAATGAATGATCATTTCGCACTTCTTCACGACTAAACTATTTTTGAGTTACTTACAACACTCAACGAGTACCAGCGTTATTTATTTATTCATCAATCGTGTCCAACTAAAGGAACTGTTAAGTTCATAACATCAAGAAACATAACTTGAAAATGAGACACGGCAAATATCATATAGATAATTGAAGCTCTCAGAAAAGGTACTCATATTATACTAGGTTCCTGTAACATTGATCTGATTATGAAAAAATATTTAAATAGAAAATCTCGGTGGAACAATCTATTAAACGATTAAATTTTCGGATTACTTGGCTTAAAAAAACATATTTTTATATAATATGTTTTCACTGCACGCTGTACAATTCTTTAAAAACAACAACTTTATAGTTTTGGTATCTTGTATATTGCCTAGACTTACTTAAGCTATGGTCATAGATTTCAAATGCATACATATTAGACCAAGCGATCATCAAAAGTGCATATACTTTTTTGGCTTACAAATTGCTGATTCACAACCCGCTACGTAGTACGTATACTGCTTTATTGCTACCCGAAAGTTTGGTAAAGCATCGACATGCTAATCTGAATATGCATTTATGAAAAGAATTTCAAAATATCCCAAATTAATAAAGTACGCTAAAAGTAACAAGCTAACACGAACCGCAGTGCCGTCTTCAGCACTTCCCTAATCATACACTGTTGCCATGAGTAGTATTTGTGACTTGTGGGTATTGAGTGGACAAGAGTTGTGCTTCTAAACTTTAAGTTGTAGGTAAATTTGTAGTTTCCTGTCAAAATAACAATATGATATGGTATTTTGTTAATTGTGTTACAACTATTAAACGTCGTCCATGTACATGCACATCATTATGATTTGACAATATCTGATTTCCAGTCTCTTGTCCCTTCTTGTAATAGTCAGAAGTTGACGACAAAATGTTAACAGGTTGGCAAAGTTCTGGACGCCTTACCGTTTGAAGAAGTAAGCACGACGCCACAGAATCTACTGATGACTGATCGATATAAGACTTTGCTGGAGCTAGAGAAAGTCAATAGTGGTTAATAACACCTAACTAGCTTAGTCCAGTAAAATATGTTAGTATTTCTATGGACAAGCATATTAACTTGATGTATCAAGGTCGGTACTGAGGGTGCACTCTCCAAATGTATATTTTTGCTTTCTACAATATCCACGTATATGACTAATTTTTGCAGCAACATGAATTGTAATTAATTGCCTTTCTTGTTACAACGGTAGTCATCAAGAGAAGAAGTTACTCGACTGGGGTAGTAGTAGCAGATACGCCATCAAATTTAAACTGAATTAAAGGCAGTGGTAGTATTATTATTGTCAGGGTATATTGCACTGGTATCTTTAGGTCATAGTTTGTTATCTTATTAGCTTAAGCGTTGACCGCATACACCTTTTATTCCACAATGGTATTGAAGTACTGAGGAGCTGAAGTATGACAGGTAGAGCAAATGCGTGTTAGAGCAGTTATCACAACCCTTTCTTTTTAAAACTTAAGGATGAGAGATAGCTGGTTCTTCCTGATAGTTGGTTATCGCACAAATAAAGTATATATGTATGCTTTAGTGCCTCACAAGATTCCACAACACGTTCTAGGACTTACTTTGATTCACTTCGAAATCAAAATCAGCTTGCAAATTTCCGCTTTGAAGATGCAGGTGCTTTTGCCCATAAGTTGGGAGAACATAGGAGTTTATTAATGGGTATTCCTACTGAGTCTGTAAATTGGAAATGGATTCATTGTTATATTCTTCTTTGGTACTAATCAAACTAGTACAATCATTTTAAAAATTGAGACATCCTTCAACATAGCCAGTAGTGGCTTTCTATCTAATCCATCGAATTGTTCAATTTGCCAAAAAGATATGGTTGGTATAAAGTTAGATATTATCACCAGGGAGAATTGTTTGGATCGCGAAAGGTAGTGCCATAAGTTTGGCATAGTTCACGGACAGTTCCAAAATGGTTTTTGAAATTGGAATTGCAATCTTTCGAAGTAACGTATGCATTTCTGTACCAATGCGTTCATGTTTAAAGCTGAATTGCACATTGCACTTAATTAAGATTTGCACTGGATATAATATACTTATGGCTTATTAGAATTTAAATGTTTTCAGTACTATCGTCGTATACTCGTATAGTTCACTCCGTTTCAGACCGTTTCCATTTAGAAATGTTTACGGTTGACAAGAGCAGTGTATGAAAGTCAACAGAATTGTGCTGCTCATAAAAGATCCGACCTCTCTTTACTTAATTGCGTGTTATTACACCGGTCGAAGACACGTGTTTTTTACAGTACGCCATTGCACCTTGAAGCCTTGTGGTCACCGTGGCGTAGTTGTAAGTGCGTCGACCGTAACGCAGAAAGTCTGAGTTCGATTCCCGGACGGGACACCTCGTATTTTTTCACGGCACCACCTCTTTCGAGTTGCTGACAACACTCAAATCAATTGTCTATGAAAGTCTTCTCAAATCTCGCCGTTCGGAGTCGGCAAAAAACTGTAGGTCCCTTCTACTCGTGAGAAAATAATAGCACGCACAACACGAGCAGTGCCACTCAATAATTATTATTTATTGCACCTTAGGGAAACTAACGACTTATACATCCACTAAGAAAAACGTTTTTCATAAGGGAATTAGGGCATCTCCTTGATTAACTCAAACCTTTCGATACTGAAGTTTTAGTCAGTTCGCGGTGTCAATCGCTAAATGTCATTATATGTGCAGGAGAAAAAAGCAACACTCACATTATCTTTCCTTTTCTATAGTTTGGGGCGAATTCATGAGAAATGTTTACATTCTTTAATTGCAACGCGGATTAAGATGGTGGTGGTGTTTCGCTTTAAATATCTATTTAACTTCATTAAATTGAGTGTGATGTGATTAATTTTAATACTAATCTTACTTATTTCTTCTTCTTTAATTATTCTATATGTATAATATTTCTGCTTAGATTTCATTCATCTCAAAAGACACGGAAATCGGGAGCATTTCATAGATACTTAAAATTGCAGTTCCTGTCTATGTTGTTTTTGCGTAGAGCCTATTGTAAATTATATATTATAAATTAAATTTTATGTGAAATTATTTCATATGACATATGCTTGTTTGCTCTTGAATTAAGGGATTTGCAGACATTGAGTATTATAATACAAGTTCTCCTAAATCTTTATGCGTGCATTTGTATCTCAATCTTTAATGTAAAATACCCTTGTACATATATAACAGTAATATACAGCAAACAACAAATTTCCAAGTTGAAGTTAAAAGTATAGTTCATAGTATAGTTCACCTTATCGAATCATTTCTGTTGTTAAATCAAAAAGACGCAATGTACGCAATTTCCATTTTCAGATCGTTTACTTGTACGCTCCGATCAGTCGTCAAACTATGGCCGTGATCCATTAAAAGTGCGATCGTATTATGATTCTGGTACAGATTGTGCTGCCGGTACTGAGTGCAGTCCAATGCACGAGTGCCCGTCTATGATTTATGAAGTTGCGAAGATGTGCTATTACGGTGATAAGACTCTCTTCTGTGGTGGTGGCGAAGATATGCCTTACATCTGCTGTCCAAGTAGTCCACTTGAGAAGAACCAGGTTTGTGGAAAGGCGCTAGTACAAGGTCAATTTTACAGGGGACTTGGTACATATCCATTTATCGCAAGAGTTGGTTTCAAACGTGAGTGACCCGCACTCAGTGACTTGACTTGATTTGACTTAATGTTAATTACTTTTACAGATGTGAACACTGGTAGCTTTGCATATCCTTGCGCTGGATCCATCATTGCCCGACGTGTCATCTTAACAGCTGCTCACTGTGCACTCGCCAAAGCCGACGGACACAGGCTGTAAGATATCTCTTGAAAGTCAAAAATATATTTTCTGATAAAATTCACATTAAATTTGAAACCAATTAAATATTTTATACTAACGTTAATTATTTCTTTTTCGTTGAAGATCATCTGTTCGTGTGGGAGAGTATGACACATCGAGTGACCCTGACTGCGCCAGCACTGGATTTTGTGCCCCTCGTGCGGTCAATCATGCGATCAGTCATGTAATTGTACATCCAGATTATAAACAGGGCCAATATCATCATGACATCGCGCTGCTTGTTTTAAAAACGCCTCTTAACTACTCTGGTAAGTGGTGGGTGGAAAAAGGGTTTTATTTTAGCGTCGATTTTGAACTGTTTCTCTGCAGTGTAATATTAAAATATGTTGACAAGATCGAAGAGGAAGGTTAAATTGTGATTGTTGTTGGTTGACAATGAAAATTTTCGTGCTGCAGTTGTGGAATGTTAATTATGAAAATGGGACAGGTGTAGTGTGACGCATAATTACATCTTACTTTCTTGCATTACTTTCGGGTACACGTTTAAGTTTAACTATGTGCACATGAGGAGTGCCTTTTTGGAAGTAAAAAATAGTATCAAACTGAATAAATTGTCAAATCACGAATATAGGGGACCTACGGTTTATTACTGACTGCGAAGTGATTTTTTCTAAAGCAATTCAGAATTTTTATATAAAGTCAGTAATTCGCCAGATGTATAGTCGTAAATGTATGTATGCAAAAATGATGTACAGTTCAGGGAACGAAACTAGACCATCGCTGGCCACCAACAATATGTAGTTAGTGTCAAAAGTGAGAGCACAGTCATTGGCTGATGACGAAAGAGTAGATATTTGCACTTCAAATCAAAGATTTCAATTTGGACTTCAAGAAGTTCTAGAAGAAAAAAATCTCTTAACATACAATAGATTAATTAATTTAATTTATTAAAAAAGGCAAATAATAAGCGTCAAAAGTGAGTGTTTATGTTGCACATTGCTTCATTAAATAGAAACGTGTCAAGCGAAATGAAAAGAAGTCCGATGTCCAGTGTTGTGAAAAATGCAGATATAATTACAAGAAATACTAAAGATATAACCTCAAGCTCTTCATTAAACTCGCATACATGAAAAAGTGTTCAGAAAAAAACAATTCAATGCAAATAGCAAATACCCTAAAAAAGAAAAACAGGAATATTAACAAACGTACTGAAATTTTATTGCAGTAATTTTATGTGTCAAAAGGTTTTTTTTTTTAGTGATAAAAGTATTCTAATTTTTTAAAGTAAAGAAAAAGTGGAAATTTGTTGACGAGTAAAAATATAGAGCTTGACGAAAAACACAGTAAGTGTTCATCGATAGTATGTATGATTGCTTCTGGCGTTGGAGTTTGACTTTATTCTGATTTTTTAGGGAGAAATCGCCAACAAGAGTGAAGAAACTTCGCCTTTCAAAGACATGGGTAAACACAATGCGAACCTTGTTTGTATTTTGCCGAAAAAATACAAACAAGCAATGACGAATAGGTAGGTGCATTATCGTGATGCAAAAGCCATGAATTGTTTTTCCACAATCCCGGACGTTTTTTTCATATTTCTTCTCACAAGCGGCGCATAATAATAGTAATAATAATAATAATTGAGTGGCACTACAGCCCACAACGGCCCAGGGCCTAGCTTCTACCCAGGGCCTAGTTGTGCGTGATACTGCTCTTCACGAGTGGAAGGGACCTACAGTTTTTTGCCGACTCTGAACGGCGAGATTTGAGGAGCTTTTCATAGACTCTTTGAGTGTTGTCAGCAACTCGAAAGAGGTGGTGCCGTGAAAAAATGCTAGGTGTCCGTCCGGGAATCGATCCCGGACTTTCTGTGCGGCAGTTGACGCACTTACCACTACGCCACGACGACCACAGCGCATAACTTCAAGATTATAATCCGACCATGTGTTAAGAACTACTGATGCAATACGCCACGGTAATTGAAAAAAAAACAGTCAGCAAAATCTTTACTTTTAGATCCAAGATCAAACTTGGCGTGTGTACAAGAGATAAAACACTTGTAAACATTTTTTGACGTAGAGTACACTCAGCGTATGCCTTTGTCAATATGTCAATTGTTTTTGAGCACTTAATTCCATTTGTCACTCAAAATTGAATGCAATTATTTGATTAATTTTTTTCGACAGCAGAGAATCGCCAAACACGCGCCTAACTTTTGTGCCTCTTACAATCAAAAGAAATATGCTGTACAGCTGAAGCTGTGGCCGCCGCCACGTAGTGGGTAAGTGCGTCGACCAACGCAAAAGGATTCCCGGACGGGACACCTCGCTTTTTTCGGCACCAAGGCTTTCGGGTTGCTGACAACACTTAAAGAGTATCGATTGTCTATGAAAAGCCGTTCGGAGTCGGCAAAAAACTGTAGGTCCTGTAGGTGAGAGAACAGTAGCACGCACAACACGAGTTGTTGTTGTGCCCCTTGTGGGGTGTAGTGCAACTCCATTATTATTATTATTATTATTATTATACAGCTGAAACTGTAAACATACATATGTTCCAACATAGCAAAATAAAAAACTCGTTAATCGAATGTACCTAGCCCGCGATATGTAAAAATTAACCCTTTTTTAATAGACCTTATGTAAGGGCAAAAAGGTGCACTGTATTCATAGAGTTTTTCAAATTCACAATCATTTTAATTTGTGAATTTAGTATTTCGTGACCATTTTGATAAATTTAGCTCTTATTGCAATTTGTTGTGTTTCGTAAATTAATACCAAGTTGAGATAAGTGCATGACCGCAAGTAGACGAGACTGAGTTGTTTTAGGAAAATAATACTGAATGCATCGAAAAGCTAAGGAAATATGAATAAGAGGCTCAAATTATTTATTATCAGTTTATAAAATTATTGAGTACCACTACAGCCCACAAGGCACCAATGCCTAGCTTCTGCAACACACTTCAATGAACTGGCCTTTCAAGTTAGGACAGACTTCTGTTATCCGTCCCTATTCCCACGCATTAAATTGCTTAGTTGTTCCGCGTCTCCCAATCTATGTTTTTTCACCAGACCACCTCATTGCTAGCAATCATTCTATTTACTCACTGTGTTGGGGAAACCACACACATGCCTGGAATTTTGGAATATCGAACTTCTTGCGATAAGTCCAAGAAAAATTCTATACCCTTCGGACGAGATTCAGCCTATTCTATTTGCTCTTAGTCAAGACTTTATAAAATATAGAATAACGAATGCAAAAGAATTATTTATTCTGATCATGAGTACCATCTCCTATGTTCAGTCTTAAGCCAGTAACCAGCAATTTTATGTTTACTGAAAGTGTCATTATAGTACAATACTCAACGAAAACTTTGATCGTTTCATGAATTGCTGAGTTGTCACAAATGAATCGAAATTATAAGTTGCATCGAGGTTGTATACAATCATGTGAAACGGCGAGTCAAAGGAAATGTATTCAATTAAAGCACTACATTCAATTTGCTGAAGAATGCAGTGCAGTGTTATGTATCAATATTTACTCAGCGGCCCCTTAGATCAGTGGGTTAAGGCACAGATTCGTTCGAACGCTACAATTAATGTCAAACAATACAAATTAACTGTTGCGGAACCGCATAACAATTTACAGGGGCAACGAAAGTCCTTCCGAAAATTTGTGCCGGATAAAGATATGTTGTGAACATGAAATAAAATAAATGATATGAATTGTGGGATCATTAAATTTGAAAAAAACACCTTCGAGCATCGCTACTTTGTAACGAACTCGTGTCGGTAGTCTTTTAAGCCTCCCTTATCTGGTGGCCATGCGTATGGTTAAAATCCCATTATTGTTAGCAGAGCACTACGTGACGATTATGAAACACCTAATTTTGCGGTTCTCTGTAGATTGGTTTTCGATATTTGTATTTTTTGTGTCCATCTGAAGGAGCCACTCCTCCTTTGGCTTACATTTGTTCCAAAATCAAAGAAAATGAACACCAAAGCAATGCTCAGATTGATTTCTGAAGAAAATGCATGTTATTAGTGCCGGAGCAAGAGTTGGATGAATAAATTTATTTGCTTGTGTCACGCCATATTGTGATGGCGGTGGCGATGACGGTAGCGGACCAATATGCATGCACAATATAAAGGGTATCCAACATGAGCAAGTTAAGCAGTCGCTGCCAATTAACAAACGCCATCTGATTGTGCGCCATTGTTTATGCCCGTGCGGCAGCGATCTTGCGGTGATCGCGTGCAGTGGTAAGCCCTTATGGGTAATAATTACACCTACTCCGTACACCTTCTCCGTACTGTAATGGGTTATTTATTGTTTGTTGATAAAAGTCACACTTGTGTGACACAGTTCTTTTGCTCGTTTTCTTTTTGTATTTTGTGTCCTTTTTGCTTTGTTTTGCTTACATCATTCTTACTAAGAGAAGATACAAACGTCTTTTTTTCTTTTTTCAGTTGCAACCCAACCGATATGCTTGCTGAAGACCAGAACCAATTTGGTTGTTGGAAAGAGGGCTGTAATTGCAGGATGGGGAAAGATTTCAACGTCGAGTAAACGTGCCCCGGAAATGGTTCAAATGGATGTCCCCTTGACTAGTTGGGACATGTGTTTGAGGAATTATGGAGCTACAGGAGCATTAGAGTCACCTAATTCAATTGGTATGAAATGATATAGTCAGTAAAATATTTTCCTTTTTGTTTTAAATATCTTCACAAGAGAATACATTTAATCCATGCGGGATTAGAGGTTAGGTTCTTCAGCAAACCGCGCGCGTTGTCCGTACTTAACACGAATGGAGTGAGTATAATGCCGATTCTAAATTATTTTGCTAAATACTGAATAGAGCATGATTGTTGTCACTAGCAAGAGAGGTGAGCCGTGCAAAGTGTAAACGATTATATTTTCCAAGATCGATAATCGAACCTGCAATTATGAGTGTAGCAGGAGACGAACTCACCCGTTTCGTAACGTCGCTAACAATATAAGCTATTATTGGCACTGTGAAAATTCTGAGAGAGGGTTTCTTAGAGTTGTTGTCTGGTTTCTCCCGGAGCAGGATACTCGCAAGAAAAGTGAATCAAAGTCTACCATGACCATGTACCATGATAGTTTCTCTGCGGTTCCAGGGTCCAGTACAAATATTTAGTGATAAGCTTAGTTCTTTCAGTGACATCTCGAACAGGGTTAATTAAGGTATAGTCAAACTAAGTTATTTCAGATTAAGCACAACCATAAGCCCCATTCTGGTCGTCGTATAGAAATGGAATGTTTGTATTTTCTTGGCCTAATTGTAAAGAATCCGTTCTCTACAGGTATACGAGTGTTTATTAGTATTTTTCTTTTCCAAGCTATGTACCATTAAACTATTCATCAACAACCCGCACTTTCCTGTTTTTGAGTTGTTATGTAAAATTGAGGACTTGTGACCCACTTGATGTTTAGACTTGTAGACTTTTGGCTCACTAGCGTGGATCAAAGGTGGGTAAGTGGTAGGTAGGTAGGCAAGGTGGTTAGCGACATACCAGTGTCAGACTTAAGTGGGTCTATTAGGTTGCCAAAGAGTTCATTCCCCTTAAATGATTTAATTATTTTATGGATGAATGCTCTCATTAGATTGATGTCAACTTGGGAAAAATGTGAGAATTTGCTTTCTCATGGAGGCCAAACTGAAGTAGCAGTTTCCGAGGTTTTCTCCTATTCTTATTGGTGCAATAATTTTAAAATGGTAACCGTAGTCCTGCTACGCAACTAAGTTGTTAAAGTTGCTGAATTTTTTTATGCTTATACTCGTACAGAGAGGTAGTGATGGTTTTCCAATGATCCCTTTATGGCTATGTATGCTTTGCGTATGAGGATTTTTTTTTATCTTCTCAATTTCTTACAAGTCATATTGATTGCTAGATTTGAAATCTCCTTCTTAAATGATTCAAGTGGTACAGATATTTACCTTATGTCTTTTGATCGTTGTTCCTTTTCTGGCTACCTCACCTGCTCACAGTTTTCTGGTATATCGTTATAACTAGGAAGCCAGCACACTATAAGTTTCCATTTTTAAGATATTTTATTAAGTGGGGATTCCAGTGCGTGCATTGCTGTTTACCTATCGGTCTAGATGCTGATTCACTTGCCCGATATCGTACTCAGTCAATCAACCTGGTCAATATTACAGTCTACAGTGTTTCTTATAAAAACGTCTTCCAGCTATGCTACCAGGCATAGAGACGACGGTTTATTTTCTTTCTTTGGTATTATTAAGCTTAGAACCATATTTGTATATCGTATTGTTGTTCGGTAATGTAGATCATATTAAAGTCTAAGTTAGGAGTAAGGTTATCTGTAGATTCTCTGATAGCCATGCCTAAGCATGCTGGCGTGCCTCTTATCCTGTATATAGCCATCTCATAACTCGTGCTCTTAAGCCACAGTTTCTACCAAGAGTTCTTTTGAATGCATGCTAACCTTTTCTGGTTTATAGTACATGAGCCATACATACAGTTCGTAACCGCAACAGGCAGAGGATCACTTTTGCAGGAAGACATTCAACACTGAAGAATATTTTTATCAAAATATGAGGAACGATAAACATATTTGAAAGACTAGTTATAGGAACTACCCAATTCATTATTTTGCGTCTCATTTCGTTACAAAGAAAATCACGAATACAAGGTCAAACTTATAGATGTTCTTAACGATGTTTTCACTTACAGTATTGAAGAATAGTTAAGCCTGCTTTTCTAACATTTGTACTTTCTTTCATTATTTGCTATTGCATTTTTTGGCAAATTTTCATTCTAAATATCTGTTTAAATTTTAGAAGGCCAATGGATGTGTGCTGGTGGTGAAGGTAAAGACGTTTGTCAAGGCTTTGGAGGAGCACCTCTTTTCATACAAGATAGTGGGATATATTCACAAGTACATTCGATGCTATTTAGTTTTTTTTTATATTTATAGCTGAATTTATTTTTCAGATTGGAATAATGTCGTTTGGGTCTGATAACTGTGGTGGGCTACGTATACCAAGCGTTTATACTTCAGTTTCGCACTTTGCTGATTGGATTCACGACAACACACCCCTAGATTAATATGTGCGAAGATCTCAAGACTTGCAAATCACAGACGATTTTCCAATTTCCCTATGATTTGATTCCTCACGAAATAAATTATAAATTATGAACCAAAACAAAAAAGTGTTTTTTACTTTTTTATTAAAAGAAATGTCATCATAAGAAACTTAATAAATACATGTTTCTTTGCATACAAACATCTTATGAGGGGCTGGGGAATATGTGGAGCTATACATGTTGCGTTCGTGCTGGCGTTTCACTTCTGCACGAATCTCGGCCTCTGACAAATTTTCTAACAGCTACAGAAAGTTAAAATTACACATGAATGGTTTCATTTATTTGACACAAACATACAATATTAAAACAAATACTAAGAAGGTATTGTATTGAAATATGTTAAAGCACTTATCAACCCAAAAATGTAATAAAAAAATTCATTCAAAGGAACAACAAGAACATTCGCAAGGAACCTTACGTCTTCATATACACATTTCATACAGTGAATGTCTTCTTAATGGACACCCCTAAACGGGCAAGTTTACCTGCAATGTTTGGCTGGAGTGACGGACGGTTCCAGATGGGTGTGTTGTACTTTGAGCTGCTAGAACCAGCGAAACCATTTAGGAGATACGTTATCGACTGCAATCGCCAGAAACGATCAAAAGGCATGACAAAGTGAGCTTGAAAAATGATAATCCTCACACACACGTGATTGTAGTCGTCAAAAAACTACCTGGCAACGCTGAAATGGGAGGTCTTTTCACAGCCGCCTTATTCTCCAGAGCTTGCTCTTTCGAATATTGTCTTTTCCGACTTTTGGAGTGTCATCGGTTCGGGTTTTTTGAAGAAATCTAAGAATGGCTCAATGATTGCATCGATGCCAGAAAGGACTCATTTTTTAAAGATGGAATTCGAAAAATACCAGAGAGATGGGGAAAAGTAGACGCTTCCGCCGGGCAATACTTTGAGTGATTAATTTTTTACGTTTTGTCAATAATTTTTTTTTGAACACAAAAAACGGACTAATTTTATTCCTAATATTTTATTATTTTATTATGTATTCAACTTTTGGCGGCGCTGTATGGTGTGTTAAGGAGCTTTTCATTCAAAAACTAAGTGGCTTATGGAGCTACTCATTCAAATACAAGGTGACTTATGTATGTCACAAAAACCTCCATAAACTGACAGAACAGAATAAACTAAAAATAGTTTGGGTGTCAGGACATGGATATTATGAGGGTTATGAAAAGGCTGACTTCTTTTTCTTCTTCTTGTAGCGCTACAGTGTCTCTAGCCAGCACGATCTTTCACTAACTGCCTCCGGCTCCATAGTCCATACTCACTGCATGGCTTAGCCATCTTAAGCGTTGTATTCAGAGACATTTGACCAGGCGCATGCTGCCGTACAGCCTATTAGGTTCGGCGTTGAATCTTCTCCTCCAGATGCCATTAACGCAAACAGGACCATCTCCTGAAAAGACTAAGGGCTTCCTCATCCGCTTTTAGTAACGTCCAGGTTTCCGTGCCATGGAGAAGGATTGGGATGATCAAGCTGTTATCGAGAGGGGGCTTTATAAATGAATTGCCTCTTGAGCCCACAGAAACAGCGATTGACAAGAGAGAAGAGGCTGACATTGAATGAAAAAACCTAGCCCAAACGATTTTTAGACGTTATCTTTTCTTCCACTTTTACATTGTAAGTAAAAAAAGAATTATTAAAAGAATAGATTTGGCAGTTGCAATTGTTAGTGTATTTGAAGAAATATGGGTCGGAATAAGCAATGCTTCCAGAGCTAAGAAAAGTTATAAGCCAGCTAAAAAATGAGGAGCCAAAAATGTTTCTCGTTCTGTAGGAATGGTCAGAAATGCTCTGAAATTCAATTTAATTGCTTAGATATTCTAACAAAGGAAAAATATGTGGAAATCTTAGAGACAGTCATGTATCCATATGCAGATGACAACTAACCCCTACTTTGGCAGTTCCAACAGCACAACGATCCTAAGCACACCGCCAAAGTGACGAAAAAGTGGTTTACTGATAAAAATGTTAGAGTTCTTGAATGGCCAGCGCAATCCCCAGACCTTAATCCCATTGAGAATCTTTGAGTATATGTCAAAAGAAGGTTAAATCAAGCATCTTAACCGAGAAACAGATTCGAATAATGGGAAAATGTAGGGGGATCCCCAAACAAAGGAACTAGTTTTGGATCAAGTATAAGGGTATTACCCACTGTAAGAAATTCATGAAACAAAACTGTTTCCCAAAAAATAGCTAAATAATCTATAGAACTGAATAAAGCTATGCTATATAGTGCACTAATAAGGCACGGAACCTGCCATAAACTGGGTCTCAATAGTACAGAAAGGTGCTCTGATCAAGCTGAATAAACAACGGAAAATACACAACGGCCGACAGCCCTAGCTTTACTTGACGAAGAATCAATTTCAAGACTTTAAGACTAAAGACTTTAAGACTAAAGAGCACTAAAATCTTATACAAACAAAGGGGTACAATAAATAGTCGCAAACGAATTGTTGCTGGCGTTCTCCACTACCTTAATTTCATGTCAAATATGTATATAAATCCCTTTGCATCAAAACTTGTAGGAAAATAATAACGGAAATACAACCAACACACCCTATGCTCCGTTTAATTTCATCTTTTAAATAAATAATACAAATAAAAGGTCATGTGAATGTGTTCATATGTATAATAAAACCTAAAGACAAAAATAAACCGCTTCTCAGTCGACATGGTAATAAAACCACATGCAACAGCTGATTGAACGCCCTCTTGGCCTTAACCTCAAAATTACCTCACGAATACCTGATGGACTCCGTTCGTGTCCGACACATCCTTAAGAGGTAGTAAAATTTAAGTCGTTAAACTTTTATAGCCTTAAAAAATTTCGGAAAAGAATCATTGAGTAACTAAAAAAATGTGCAGAAAAGAACTGGGTAACATACATAAACCAACAACTAAAACCTATGCCTGTTAAGTTAGGTTCCTTGAAATTACATTTTGTTCCGCTTGCGCTGCTAATGACTGACTTACCAGACTAGGATATACAACTACCTTTGGCACGTCTATGCGATTTATATTTATTTCTTATGCTTTTCTTTGCTTATGAGTATGATGGGATGTTGGCCACATATCCACACGATTACATTCGCCACTTGCCATGTTCGAGCGAACAAAGTTCGAATCACTTAGGGCATCCGAGGGGCGAAAATTATTGATCATGTCGTTCAGATGCCACAGCAGATGACGAGATCACGGCAATGAGGAATGATTGAAAATGGAAATTAATCTATTGACCTCTGTGCTCTGGTTTCCCCGTTGCGCGTTACGTATGATGTATGGATATTTACGTAGCTCCCCCCCTCCCACCACTATTGTTATGTCCGTCTGGTACTAGACGGCAGCAAATAATACATAATATATGTATGTATGTGCACGTGTAATTATATGTATGTTTAATAGTAAATTACTCAACCGCCACCTCTCTCACTGGAATAGCGCAAATGTACCCCATACCTCATACCCAATCCCCCAAAACTGGACAGAAGCTCTTGTTCTCATTTCATTCGTCATCTTTTTCGTTGCTTCTGACTTCTGAGACACTCAGTCGGTCACATCGTGTTGCGCTCTGCTTTGCTCTACATCGGCCGCCAGTTAATCGAACTGTACTCTGTTGAGAGAAGAGCCCTCAGCATTAGCTCTGCAAGACTGGACGACGAGTGCTGTATTAGTCCCTGTGCAATCAGGGTAAGTTATGTTTTGCTGACGGGTGTTGATCGACTAATGACAAACTGATCTTAAAGCCATTCGCGCACGCGTACACTCCGGTTCGCCCAGCACCAGGCTTAATGAAATTTAATTATCGTGATTTGTGATTATATATTCTTGTTCAGTCATTTTACTCTTGCGTTTATTCCGTGTATAGTTTTTGTTTCGTGTTGTGCTACTGTCATTTTTGTGGTGTAATTGTGTGATAATAGTGAACATTGTGGCACGTACATCTGCAAAAGATTGCCTTCGGGCTGGAATAAAGACTAATTAACTGCACGGAGTTGAGTAGAGGATACACTCATAAATAATGATGCGAACAGAAGTTTCGGGTTTAATTGTCGTAGCGATATGGCTGACGATGATGTTAGCTATATCCTTACCTGTGCCAATTAGTGCCCGGGAATGCACAAGTATTGATGTGCGAAATAGTGTGGATAGTTTCGATCAACTCAAAGGATGCACTGTGATAAGAGGCTACTTGATGATAGTGTTAATAAAGAGAAACGTCTCTGTAAAAGACTACAGTAATATTACGTTTCCAGACTTGAGGTGGGTTCTGTTTTCTGTTATGAATTACAAAAGTTCTTGTGACATACTCTAATGAGTACATTTATGTACTTGCAGAGAAATTACGGACTATTTTATCTTGTATGATGTGAGGGCTTTGTTGAGCTTAAAGAGACTTCTCCCAAATTTAACAGTTATACGCGGAAGAAGATTGTTCCTTAACTATGCTTTAGTGGTCTCTCAAATGCCTGATTTGACAGCGGTAAGTGAATAGCATACACATACTTTAGAAATGTTATAAATAACATTAGTTGATGGTTATGTGTAAGTGTAAGTGTTTACGAAATGTGTTTTTTTTTTCGCACTTAACAGTTGATCATCGATATTTCCCAATTGCCAATGATCTATTGATTTTTTGCTGGAACAGAGACATTTTTTTCGTGCCATGATAACCTTTGTGGGATTTTTTAACATTGTGTAAGTTTGTTTTGACCGACCGTGGTAGTCGTAGCTAGACCAGTGTAAGTCAACAATGAGCGTAACTCTCTGAAAATTCGAGACCATTGGAGGTTTACTCAGTTTATTCAATGATGGAATTTCTATGATGTAGGGTGCCCCATTGTTTTACGTCACTCCCTCATTTATGCTTATAACAAACTTTAGAAAAATACTATTTCAAATTTGATTCCTCTGCTTTTCCGTTGACAGTGAAGGTACCTTTGTCAATATTCCCCCATTACCTGGCAAGGATTACTCTAAAGATTGCTGCCATTAAGAGTTTGTAATACATACCTCTATCTCCATATCTTATACAATGCTTCAAATGCATCATTGAAATTCTGGAACAAGTCTACAGCTATTTTAATAGTTGTCTATTTAGTCTATTTAGATGATACATTATGGTTTAAGATTATGCCTTCGCTTAGTGTTGTTCTTTCTGTGAAAATGAAAATTTCTATACTATTCAAAAAACCTGATAGTTATCCATAGTATGTCAGGGCTTGAATTAAAAAAGGCACCAATCCTGTGCAAAACTCAAAATTTGTGTAAAATTTCAGAATCTCTAAAAACTGAGAAATAGAGCCCTCTCTCGAATGACTAGGCTGGCTTTGATTATAACAGTCCTCCTTTACTTTACGTTACTAAAAGCGGATGAGGAAGGCCTTAGTCTTTCCGAGCAACAAGTTTGAGAATAGTTTGCGTCGATGGAGTCTGGAGGAGAAGATTCAACTGCATGTTAATTCAGGTCCAGATCCACCCGGACTGTAACACCATTAAAAGAAGAAGAAGATTGCCAAAAAGTGTGCTTTAAATTATTAAATTTTTGTGTCGAATTCAGTTTTTCTACACAAATTTAATATTTTTTTTATCGAATTGTCAAAATGCGTTCAGAACCTAGAAATCTACAAACTGAAAATTACATTACATTTGCACTTGACTGAATGGGTTATCATTTTTAAGTGGAAATTAAAAATTTCTTGGCAAATAGGAATCAGAAATGCATACCATGGACATTTCGGTTTTTTTCATATTGTATATCGAACCTGATTGCATCCGGCGAACACACCGAAAGCTAGTATGAAAATGGCGTACGTATTTTGATATTTCTAATAATTGTCTTTTATGAAAAGGCATAATACACAATAATAATCGTTGAATGTTATATTATATCCCAAGATATTAAGAAGCAGCTACCGAAACAAAACTCACGTGATAACTTGCCATGACAATGCACCATATCCCAAGTCTTTGACTCTGATTCCGAAATTGAACGAACTCACCTCAAATTGCGTCCCCTCAGTGAGTTAGCCAAGGATAGTGCAATTGGGAAACCAAGAAGCATGTGTATATATATAGATCGCAGAGATTTTGTATTTGCACAAAAAATATCATCGGCTAGTCTTTGTTCGTGTAGTTTGTAACTAAACTTCATCGACGTGTTGCCGCAATCGTTTTGTGCTTTTGCTTTATTTGGTTGGTTCCGCACGCAAGTTTGTGGACAAGAAAGATGAGTCTCGAGTCGTTCTTAGATGCGTCTTTTTTACCCAGAGGTTGCTCTACTCTATATGAGGATATGATATCTGAGCGCTGAATCACGGAAGGACGTGTTCCAGTACTTTTATCGAATCACCACTAAACTCCGAACAAGAACATAGTCCATAAAGAAGGTGACTTCATTACTTGAAGTTTAACAAGCTAATACTTTGCTTTAAGCAAACGTTAATCGTTAGCTGTTTCAAAATGTGAAAGTGATTATGATAAGATAACAGAGTCAGAACTTCTCTCAGAGTCAGAACTTCTCTCAAACTTCTCTCAAAAATACCAAGGTTAAAAAGTAATTTGAAAGCGGATGAAGCGACAACATCTTATTATTTATCTATCTTTATGATATTCATCGTTGAATGGAACTTCAGAATCTCATTGTCTCATTAAGAATGTTTATGACAATATGTGTGTGAGTTGCATGAGTTTTAATAAGTTTAAATTTATTAAAAACCACCTTCAGGCAATAATGACAGAAAAAGAGAATCAATATCCTGGGACATCGGTGGTGTCCATAGACTCTACATGACCTAACAATCTTAAACGTTTGTGCATGCCGCCGTGTAGCCGTACAGGTTCGTCGAAAAATTTTGCGCTTGATCTCGATACTGGTGTCATTGTCCCTGTTTACTCCAGAGCCAAAGTAGACAAAATCATTGACTAACTCAAAGCATCTGCTGCCCATTATGAAGCTTTGTCTGAGATGTGGCTGTTGATCGCTCTTCTCTTTTATACCAGCAAACGGCTCGTTGACGTATCCCTGTGATCGTCCAATCACGTCAATGTCGGCCGCTTAAGCAAGCAGTTGAACGGACTTTCGGAAAGTCGTGTCTTTAACATAACATTTTCACGATCTTCTAAAGTGCGACATTAAATAAATAACATGACAGCGTGTCGCCTTGTCTGAAAATTTTTTTCGCAATAAGGGTTTTAGAGAGTGTGTAACCGACCTTGATGAAGCAGCGAATGTTCTTCATCATCATGCAGGAATGTTAAAACTAGATAAGGCAATGCATTGCTTGTCTCCATGCACGCTGCAGCAATGAATAGGTGCTGGGTGTCGATATGCACATATTGGGTTTTCTCTTGGATCTGTGTAGTGCAAGGAATTGGTCGATGGTGGACTTCCCTGACCTGAAACCGCACTGACAAGGACCTATCAGGTTGTTGATATCACTCATAATTGGCGCAGTCAAAGGGGTTTCCTTTCTTGTGAACCGGACATACGATGTCCGTCGGCTCCAGCAGATTTATTCGACTTCACTCTAAATATCGTTATCGTCATTTCACCTAAGTCAGGGGGTTCTTGTTTATTCTCATCTAAATTAAATGGAATATTCTGTCTAAAAGGATCGTCATGGCTGTTTAATACGTGGGCGTTATTTATTATTACTACTATTATTATTATTTATTATTGTTATTTTTTTAACAAGCTTCCAAACTTTTCCTGTTGACAAGAATTTTAGCTTATCTTATGCCATTATCTTGATTCCCGGGTTCTGCTCGAATTGTTCCTACTACATCCTTCAATTTTGTTTAGAGCTAGTTAACAAGAAAATGGTTCTACTGGTTAAGTATCGGCCATCTAGTTTCCCTTCATCTCAATTTAATCTGATGTAGGAGTGTGGCATTATGGCAGCTGGACTTTCTGCTTGAAGAGTTAAGATTCCTGCCCCTGTTCCTTCATGGGTTTTCTATACATTTTATTGTGTTGCTGCAAAGTACTCGTATGTGCATTGTGGTTTCATTCCATTACTTCGGCAATTGAATTTCTGAATTAGGTCGGTGCTTTTGAATAGCTAGCAATGATAGCTTTTTGAACAGTGGTATAAATTGGTTTAATTAATGTACTTGTCTTTAAAAAAACTGTCTATTTACTCACTCTGCAACCACTTGATATAAAGGATGGAACTCCTACTGGCTGCAGTAGAGCAAGTTCTTATGGCTTTGTTATACAGAGGTATGTCAAGTTTTGCTTTCTACAGGTCAGGTTGGTTCTTTTTGTCCGTGATATTATTTCGTTAAATGGCTCCTGGAGCAGGCGTCGCTTTCCTGGGTATCTGAATGTTTCTTCAAGATGAGACAATTTGCCACGAAGAGACGATATATGCACGCCCATGATCTGTATTCCAAGTAAAACGAACTGACGCCAGTTTTATCTCATACCGTTTCGCTATTTCTCCTTTGATCCTGATCGTTGCAGTATCAGAATACATACATATTGCACAACATTGTTTTTTCATGTTTTAAAAAATATGTTGGTTCAGAATTCTTTAAAAATACTTCACAGCCTATAAAAAATAAAGAATATAATTTTTATCTGACGCGTACTACAAAACCTTCTTCTTGTTTTTTTTTTTTTTACTGGCGTTAAAGTTCGGGGTGGACTTGGGCAACATGCCTCTCCAGCTAGCACGATCTCTTGCCAGCTGCTTGCAGTTGCGCACTCCAAGCTGGTTGAGGTCCTTCTTCACTTATGTGCGCCATCTCAACCTACACCGTACCCTGTTCTTCTTCCAATGATTCGAATTCGAAGACTTACATGGCCTAGCCATCTTAAGTGTTGTATCAGAAGACGCTTCAGCAGCCGCATTCCGCCGTACAATCTATAAAGTTTGTCTTCTCCTTCAGACGCCATTAAGGCAAGCAGGACCAAAAAACGTAAGCAGACTTTTTTCACTCGAAAAGACTAAGAGCTTCCTCACCCGGTTTTAGTAACGTTCAAATTTTCGTATAAAAGAGGACTGGGATGATCAAGCCGTCATACAAAGCCAGCACTACAAAATCATGTTCCCAATAAATCAAGAACGACCAATATATAATAATTGAATTAATTTTTTTAGACACCGATTTATAAATTTCGAAGTTAAAATCCAATTCATTCGGATTTCACAACACGAATTATCGAATGGATTACAGATCAGCTTAGATCTGACACTCAAACTTAAGAGTCGTCATCTAAAAGAAAAGGAAAATTTTGTTGGACTCTGTCTAATCACCATAAATATTCGGTCTTCACGTATGGTCCAGCGAAGAATCCACTTTATATTTAATGCAATATGTGACCATTTGAATCATTCTCATAAGTTTCAACCAACTAGATACGGATTAGAGTGTGACGCAAGCTTTTCTTGCGCCTGACGTAAGTCTTTTTCCAAAGTGGGGTTAAAGTGTCAGCACTGTGTTCGATTCAAGAGAATCACTGTTAATTATTTTTGGAAAAAATGTATGGTTTTTGTATGTCGCTTCAAAAAGTAAAACCAATAGTGTTAAGTATGCACATATCGAAAAAGAAGCTCTAAAGAAATTTTGTACAAAATATTCTTCAAAGACGATTAACTTTTTTAGTAAAAAAGACTCCATTGCTCTTAAGTATTTCATTACAGGACACAGTGTGTCACAATGTGCCACAATGATTGATATATCAAGTAGATACTTAGTAAACAACTGACAATAACATGTTTATGTCTTATTCAAAATGTGGTAGTTAAGAAAGAAAGTGCAGATATGCAGACAAAAGTATTCTTATTTTTTCCATAGCTTGATTTTAAATCGTTGGTTGCCATTCAGCGAGGACATATTTATGTTGCAAATAGTCCCAAACTATGCTTCTTGAAACAGGTAAAATAATTTTTGGGCATTCCCATTTATAAATCATATGAGTGAATATTTCCTTCTTTAGATTAACTGGGATCGATTGACGCTGAGTATTGGAGAAAATCTTGTTATTCCTGCAGAAGAAAATGAATCCGAAACTTGCCCGAAAACCGATTGCTCAGGTTGCGAGTCTGGGTACTGCTGGTCGAACATGGTATGTCAAAAGTTTGAAAATGATAACGTGGTGAATTTAGTTCTGTAAGTGGATATTTCAAATTCTTGTGTCAGATATAAAACTTAAATCTTCTCAAACCAGCGGCTCTCTGCACTGTCATTCAGAGTGTCTCGGTGGATGCTATAACACCACGAATACCGGATGTGCCGTATGCAAACGGATCAGCGATCATGGGACTTGTGTGAGCAAATGTCCCTCCCATTTGTAAGTCTTTCTTGTTATCTTTAACAAACTCCTTTATAATCGGCGATTCTTAGGTATTACTCAGAACACCATCAGCGATGTTATACCCAGCAAGAATGTGGGCAAGTCCGCGGTTATATCTTCGGAAATGAATGCAACAGACATTGTCCATCCGGATATATTAGTAGCAGAAGGAAGCTGGCGTGCGTAAAATGCGAAGACCCAAATAAATGTGTGAAAACGTGCGTGGATAAATTATTTACCGTTTACGATTTGGGCAGTGCGGAAGCGCTGAAAGGTTGCGTCCGCCTTAATAGCAGTTTGTATGTACAAATAAGTAATAAGATCGACGAAAGCAACTTGCAACGGGCTTTTGCAAGTCTCCGAGAAGTTCAAGGCTATGTGAAAGTTGTGAGGTATGTTGCTTTGTTTGTTTTCAACTCAATAAAAGTATTTAAGACGATTACATTCTTTTAGATCACCGTACCTCAAGTCTTTGGGTTTTCTGAAGAATCTAAAGAAAATCGAAGGACGTCAACTGGAGAATAACACTTATGCTCTATTGGTTTATGATAATGATAACCTTGAAGAACTGTGGATGTCAAAGGATGTAGAGCAACTCCGAATACTCGATGGTGGAATAAATATATATTCCAATTATAAGTTGTGTAACAGGGTGGTTAACAAATTTGTCGACAGCATTATTCACGACAAAGACAAGAACCACATAGAGCTTAACGACGAAGATGTCCTCTGCAGTCCAGCGATCTTACATTTAATTGTTGAGGTGAGTAACAAAAAGTCTAAATTAATTTGACATGTGTAAAGGGGCTTGACAGGAAAAACTTGAAAGAGAATTAATTCGTGAAAAAAATAGTTTACATTTATTTTATTTTTAAAAATCTCTTGAGAAATTCATTACTTTAAAAAAATATAACTTTTAATTTGAACATTAAGAATTAGAAATTCATTGCCTTCGAAAAGTATAACTTTTAATTTGAACATTAAAATGTCGAATTGTGAAATATTTGAATTTCGCCATATGTGTGAAATTGGGCATGTAAATGTCAACCAAACCAAACGTTAGAGACTACTAGACTACTTATCCTCATCTGAGTATCTTTCGATCTAGTAGGAATATTTAAATGAAACAAAATGCCAATTGATGACACTTATTTCAGCACCGAGATCTCTAAACTTGGACACCCTCCTTCTTCACAACACAAAGTAATGTTGCCGTGACTTACCGTTTTTATGTTTTCGCTTAAGAACCACAACATGTGAATGTGTCATGTTCTCTCCCTATGTCACATCAGGTGTCAATCGAGAAATTTTTTTTCCAGCCATTGGGCTCCAAAATTTAACAAAATTGTGCGCACTTAATTCCCTTTCTGCATGAATGCATTTAAAGACTTGAAAGGGATACGAATAGTAACTTTCAATAAAAAAATGTTTGAGCCTTCTGGCTGAAAGAGTCTTGTCATTATTGGCCAAAAATATTCAAACAATAATATGGGAAATTTAGTTAAAAACCAATATCAACTTTATTAAAAAAATTAGATACCACAGATTTATATTATTTTATACAATTTTAATCTCGCGAAACGAATCAAGTCGTCGGCAGGGTCTTACACATTGATCTCAACCCCTAAACATAGAATTACACGCGATATCTATAGAGTGCTGAATTATTTCGAAGATTATCAGTATTCGGACCATCATAACATGAATAGATATTGGGATAATATCCAGCATAATAAAGGGTGATTTTTTAAAAGCTTTAGGAAACTTTAAAAAAACAACATAAAATTCAGAAACATGAATGAAATCTTTATTTGAATCGATAGTACGGTCTATATAATTTAATGTTTGATAATCTTCATGCAAATGTTGACCTTGACCGCGCCTCAAATGGTTCATCCCCTTAGTCCAATTTTGGCACACTCTTTCCAACATTTTGGCTGGTATCTCACGAATAAATGCTTCAATGTTGTCCTCCAATGCGTTAATTGAAGCGGGCTTGTCTGTATAGACATAAGCTTTGAAATAGCCCCACAAAAATAGTCTAAAGGCGTTAAATCGCACGATCTAGGCGGCTAATTGACCGGTCACGAAGGTGAAATAAGATGTTCACCGAACTCGCCTCTTAATAAGTCCATTGTTGCGCGTGCTGTGTGGCATGTGGCATCGTCTTGTTTAAACCACATGTCATGCAAGTCAATCTCTTGCATTTTGGGCAAAAAAAAATTGGATATCATCTCACGGTGGCGCTCACTATTCCCAGTTACGTTACGTTTCGCATCATCTTTGAAGAAGTACGGTCCAATGATGCCACCAGCCCATAAGCCGCACCAAACTGTTACTTTTTCTGGATGCATTGGTAGCTCTTGCAATGCTTCTGGCTGATATTCACTCTAAAATCGGCAATTCTGCTTATTTACGTACCCATTGAGCCAAAAATGAAATGACCATAAAATGGAAGAAGCGCGCGATGAACTTTCTTAACTTCCTAACAGCACGCATTTTGATAATAAAAATACCATTAATTTGCAAGCGTTGTTCGTTTGTAAGACGATTCATGGTTAAATGATAGACCAAACTGAAGATGTTTTACAGTGAAACAAAACACGAAACGTGTGTCAGCTGTTTAAACCAGTGTTGCCAAAAAGATAATAGCTAAAAAATCATCCTTTTTTTTGGTTTTTTCCTGTCGATGTCACACCACTATCTAGTTTTGATTTATGTCTAATGTTGTTTAGGGTTACACCTTTGTTTTCTTTAAGCCCTTTAACTAGCACCAATGCGCTTCTATTTTTTGTGTGGTGCTACAGTCAGGGATGGACCTGGGCTTCAACTAAATCATATGTTTGTAGCTGTTTCCAATTTCTAACACCTTCTCTATTTGTATACGCCATCTCAACCGGTGATGTCAAAGTGCTCGCTTCCAGATATCCTTCGGACTGCCATGTGTACGGATTTAGAATTAAGATTTTGTTGTCTAACTTAAAATTCAAATGATACATATATCAACAGTGTACAATTTGTTAGAAAATACAGTCATTGCATGTGGACCGATTGCTATTCTGAGTTGAGGCTTCTGATCAATCTCGTGCTATTCATAGGATTGAAATACATTTAAGCATATACTTGCAATACAAATTCTAAGAGATTTGCACTTGAAATTATATTTTTAGCCAATTAGCCCGTACGGAGTGAACCTAACTTGGACAAAAAATGAGACAAGAGAACAAATTGAGGTACTTTTTCGCAAAGTAAAGTATCCGAGAGGAGATCGCGACGAACTAGAGGATCACGTGTGTGACAGGTAAAAAGATTAAATTAATCAGCTAAAGTCCAATTACTTCCTATTATTTTTCTTATTTTTCAGAATATTTTGGAAGAGAGAACTTTTATTCCTACAAGACCTCGAAAAAAACGCAACACATGTCACATGCACGATCGGTGACTTAACGCCTTTTACTGAATATGAGATCATGGTGAAGACATTTGAAGAGAAAAGTCAATACTCAGCACGGTCAATTATTAAGATATTCCTTACCTTTCCGGAACGTCCAACCGCTCCTCGACTGTTTACCAAATCAAAGACTTCGAACAGCATAACGCTTTCGTGGGAGCCTCGAGCAATGCAAAAAGAGTTGGTAGGCTTCTACTTGCTGGAAGCCTATGAACAACTAATTGATTTGAATGCGCTCGACACGAGGAATTACTGCGAAGACCCTTCGTTCATTTACATGAGCGGCTTTGATGACTACGACGATTGCTGCCATCGTAGTGAAGAGAAGCAGCTGGATGAAGAATTCAAGCGCAGCATGGATAGGGAGTTCCCATGTACCTCTCAAAGCAAGGATAACTGTCAAAATATGGTCGCTTATGGCCTTCTTGGCGCTGCATTTAAGATAAGGAGTGATCGCCAAAGCTATATAGTTTCTGACCTCGAGCCCTATACTTCATACACATTCTACTTTTACGCCTGCAACGAAGTCGGATGCGGAAGCTATTACATGTACAGCGAAAAGACAAATTACTCCGCTGAAGCTGACAAAGTCATGAAAGTTGACGCCTGCATGGTACCAGAAACTAAGGAATACCGCCTACAGTTTCAGGAGCCCTCAAATCCAAATGGAGCTATTGTCTCCTACATCATTCATGTTCAAAATACAGACTCGGCCGGCAAACATCTTGGAGATGTAAAGTGCATTACCAGAAAGCAGCATGAGACGGCGGGTTTCAAGTTTACTACTACATTGAACGAAACCTTCTCACAGACTGCAGTTCGCTCAATTTCAATTGTGGGAAGCGAACTCAGTGACTGGTTCAACATAGAAATTTGCAAGAATACCGAGGCAAATCGTGGAATAGGTGCAATCGGTGTTTTTGTCATCTGCTGTATTATCTGTGCAGCCATTGCGCTGAGTTGGTTGGGTTATCGCAGAAGATGGTGGAGACGATTTGATTTTCGGTTATTGAGAACTTCGGCGGATATTCAATCTGAAGCCTTGCCGTTAGATGATCGTGAGATGCTTGTGGAGCAATTTGAAAATGTTCAAATTCAAAGAGCTGTTGACGATTAGTGATATATTGATCATTCCTAAGATTTGTTTCATTATTTTAAGAAGAAAAGGAAAGTTACTATTTACATACATGTGAAACTTAATGCATAAGTAAATAAAGTTACGATACAGAAAATATAATAATTTATACAAAATGTATTTTAAGTGTTGTTTTTATATAATTTACAATCCAAGCATCTTCAGGCAATTGTGTCCTTACAGTTTGAAGGAAGCTTTCATTACAGTTCACAACTGGATGCGAGTTCGACTGCTTATGAATGTATTAACTTAGGTAAGAGCTGGAATGAGTAACCTTTAGTTGGAACGTATGTTAAGATATAATATAATTCATGTTAGTGAAACGAAAAGATATTAGAGCGTTCTAACAGATGGAAAATTATAAAGTTGTATTTTTGGGGAAATATAACAACAACTTATGCATTGTAAGGAAGGTAATGTAGAGAAGTTTTTTGTGAGCCCTAAATATAGTGAGTATGATCAAATTTGTGTAGGTCACATAAAATACCTGATGGCACTGTTTAATATACACAAAGTCCCTTGTTCTCCCTTAGTCAAAAACAATAAAAAATATAAAAAATCCATACAGCAATTCGTAATATGTTATTAATTAAAAACTAGAGAACAGAATCTCCAATGATTTCGTTAAATTAAATTAAATTAATAGTTCGAGTGTCATTAAAAAAAGGGGCAAATAGCATAGGGAAACAGCTCGATTTTACCATTATCTCCTAACAATGAAATTAATCGTTCTTAAAGAGTTAAGTTGATTTTAGATTTACTTACACTTTACTTTTTCTATTTCATTAAAATTACCTGTTGTTACGTATTGATGGTTCCCTACTTCGTGTTTAGTGATTAGAATATTATGGAATTCTTCTAACGGAAGGAAATAAACATTTATGAAAATTGACATTTGCAAAAGAAAAAGAAGGAAAACAGAAGTCTATGTAATGAAACCAAACTTAAGATGAAGCTAAAACTATCTTAAGACTAACTTATAACTTACTAATAACTATAAGTGTGTGACAAAGCATCATTATTCGCAACGAACATTTATCTTAACAAAATATTAAGAGTCATTCGACATTGAAAAATGATAGAGGAACTCAGGGATAGATTTTAGTAATTTGTTCTGACAAATTTGCAGCTTTTTTAATTTTATATTTAAAACGGCTTAAAACAAAGAAATTGGAAATGAGTTCATTGGAAAGGATTTTGCAACAGAAGTAAAACATACTAACTTATCATAGCACACAGCGAAGAAGGAAAATTAGTAGGGAACTTGGTAGCTAAGTTCAACAGTGCATTATAAATTTTTATGTTCTGTAACATCAAAACCTCTTTAACATCTTAGGAGCTCGAAAAGCTGAGGTTACCCCAAAGTTGAGCACTTCATGGCGGAGATAAAGAAGGAGGCTAATAATAAGAATTGTCATTAGCGACGAAAATAAAATTTAATTTGTGAGTTAATTATTCTATTTAATATTCCATTTAATAGCTGATAATGTGCTCGTTTAAGGGTATGTGTCCAAGAATAGAGGGTCCACAATGAAAAATTCAAATTCTTACGTTGAAAGAATAATCGTCATCATAGCTTTTCTAAAATAATGCTTAATGGGTCATTCATCTTTCAGTAAGATAATGAATAAAAGAAAACTTCATATATTTCATAGGAGATCTATGGGTTGAAATCAATTGAAGACTTACTATAAGAAGCTTCAAAAGGAACTGAAAAAAACACATAACTAAAGATTGGTTGATGTGAATACAGAAAGCTGTTATAGAAGTAAAATGCAACATCTTATTAAAAATATGGCGAAATGGGCTTCTAAATTTATTTTAATGCACAATTTGTACTTTTCCTTTTTTCCATAAACGGCATATCTTGAATTAATATTTATGTAAAAAAAATTATAAATTCCTTTGTTTTTTCTTGTGTTTTTAATATAGTCTGATAAAGTACTTTATACATTTGCTGCTGATTTCAAAGTAACAGATCACTCAACAAGTCCCGGGACAGATTGGGGCGCCACTAAAAAAATTATTCATTTAATATTAATTATTGCTACCAAACACTTAGAAATTCAATCAATAATGGTGTGTATGTAGATTTTTGCCCCCAAGTGTGCGATCAGTGGAAGGTTGAGAGTGAAAATCTGCTTTCCTTCATTGCCGTAAAATAAATCCAATCCGAATAAGATTTGACAAAGTTGCTTTTAATAATAAATTCTAGACATTTTAAAGTATTTTTTAAGGGAGTTAATTCAAACTTTCTTTGTGGTATACATTTTCTGGAATAACCGGCAAACTTATTATTTATCCGGAAGATAGAAAACTGCGGCAATAAGGTACTTAAACTCGGTCCAACCTTACGTATAGTTTGCTCTTTGTTGCCTCTACAGTTCGGATAATATTTGTGTAAGCACAGTCTTTTCCGTAGCTCTATAGAAAAATATTAAACGGTGTCAAATCGAATGATCTTGGTGATGATTAGGTCCGAAAATTGCAATTAACCCATAAAAAGTGGTGTACTTTGCGTTTTTGTTACTTTTTATATATTTATTTATACATACCGTTGAAGTCAAAATCTTTAGTCACCGGTTAAAAAAACATCGGTTATCATTCGATCATATCGCTTGGAATTGACTGTATTCCCTACGCACGAATGACAGTCTTTGACCATGCAACGCACCTCTAGGATCACTTTACTGAACATCATATGCGTAGACGTTTTTTGTTTACAAACCGAGCCAGGATTTGACATCATCACTGTAGAAAAATCGGTGTTTGGTGTCTGTCGTTCCAACACCTAAGAAGCGTACCAAAGGCTTTATCAAACTAAGACTTTCTGCGTTGCGGTCGACGGGCTTACCACAACGCCTCGGCGAGCACAGAAAGTTTTGATTATTGTATTTTAATCCGTTGTTCAATTGTAAAACAATCCATTATCGTTAATAGCATTCGGTCAACTTAAATAGTAATACTTCAAATCATGGTTGAGTTTGACACATACATAGATATAAAAAATAGCGTAAGCAATAAGAAAATAACTTCCCTTCTGCTTAAAATCTCCAAGCTACTCACGCAGTTAAGGAAGAGAAGGAGTGTTTTCTTATGGGATGATGCAGTATATTTAAAAACTTAATATTACCTGTCTTAACAACTACTCCATCATCATCTGCGCGTTTAACAGAAGAAATTTGCCGACGTCCAACGAAATAAATATTTGTTAGTTCGTTTTATAAAACTGGTTTTTCTTTCTTACTTATCTACATTTAAATCTGTAACCAAGTAACGACTTTTTGTTTCCAACATCTCTTCCGGTTGCTCAAAAGTGTCTATCTTGGCTTCGAACCTTCTGTCCAGCGCCACCAAGCTCTGAGAATAGTGTTCACTTGAATTTGACAAATCAATCAGCTGTTTCGCGTTGATACTTGTTAGATGAAAAAAGAAACAACAAATTTTCCGATTACTTGGGTGTTTTCCGAAACCCTAGTCGATGCTTTATTGTATTTTCATGGAAACGCTAGCATCCAATTTGTTTACATAATCAAAATAATTTGTGAGCTATATAAAAGAAACAAACAAAAATATACTGTGCAGTTAAATAAGCCAAGTGTTTTAGGAAAACGTGCCAAAGACCATGGAGAAAACTTCAACAAATTCCAAAAAGGCGATTCCGTCTGTTGGTGGTCGCAAGAAATCCGGACCAAAGTTCGAGCTCTCTGAGGAGCAAAAGGCTGACATAAAAGAAGCCTTTGAGCTGTTTGATACCGAATCAACTGGATTTATTGATGTTAAGGAGCTGAAAGTTGCCATTCGTGCGCTGGGTTTCGAACCGAAAAAAGAGGAAATCAAACGAATGATTGCAGAAATCGATAAAGACGGCAGTGGAAAGTTGTCTCTGGCTGATTTCGTTCAGCTAATGACCATGAAAATGGCCGAGAAGGATACAAAGGAGGAGATCTTAAAGGCATTCCGGCTCTTCGATGATGACGATACTGGGAAAATCTCTTTTAAAAATTTGAAAAGAGTCGCGCGTGAATTGGGTGAGAATCTGACTGACGAAGAGCTACGGGAAATGATAGATGAGGCTGATCTAGATAATGACGGGGAGGTCAGTCAGGAGGAATTTCTTAGAATAATGAAGAAAACCAGCTTGTATTAGATGTAGTATTTAAATGTGTACCTCAATTCAATGCACTATGTATTTATGTATTTGTATGTATGTAGAAGAATCAAAGATGTCAACATGTTGCCTGTGGCAACTCAAAGCAAAGAAAGATCTCCAAACCTAAATGCTGTATAAGAATATTTTTGTAACTCTGTCGTTTTATATTTTCTGTTCTATGTGAACCCAGTCGAGAAATGCATTTGTAATTAGTTTACGTAAGTATACTTTAATTTTGTTCAATTAACGCACTTGGTATGCTTGAAAAAATAACAAAAAAGTGGTTTTATTTCATTTATTGAGCACATTTCAGTGAGAAAGTGATTAAATGTTTCCTGAAGTAAAAGAATCTACCTATCTATGTACTACCTAAAATTCTATTTTCTGTATTTCTGGTGTAACTATACTGAAGGGATTATCAGTTATACGGCTTTCCTTGAAAGCTAAGAAGAACATCCGCTTGCATTGAGTTCTAAAAGAATTTTAATTCAATTAGAATGGGGGAAGAACTGCTAACACACGAAAAGATTTTATTACATTCCTCTCTGTTTTGCTAAAATTTGAATTTAATTTTGAGCAACTATTATGAACTCCTATGTTACGGGCTATGTTTGAGTAAAATTATAGTAGGTATACCACCACCAAGTCTCAGTACCTGCCTACGATCTTTCTACATTTCTTTATACTATTATTGTTTTTATAAATTTTTAGCATCGATTCGGCAGACTTCGTTTCAGGGATTATACCCAACGAGCAGTTCTCGTCTTTCGAAGCAGCGTTATTGTTTGAAAACATTGTTCGTTTGCTTCAATCGCCCATTCCGTTCGTATCCTAGTCATGTAATTTGTTCAAAAGTTATAAGTGAGGCCAAGGGCATAAACTCACGTGTATCCTAAAATATTAACCCTCGGACATGGGGAACGCTGCAATGTATGGAGCGTCATAAGAAGGATGCTGTGATTACTAGACAGGAGGCACAACGAGAAGGCTGTATGGCAACGCTACTTGTACACTTACAGGAATATTGCTACCATCTAGGTTTACTGCATTCGTTAAGAACAATAATTCAGTAGGAAGTGAGGTAAAAAGTGGTTTGTGCTGAGGTCTCTTTCTATGTTCGTATTCAATATTTAGAATTAACTAATATGTTTACAAATACCATGTTTAGTTAAGGAATTCATCTATATCCTTGCGGTAAATAGGGACAACAACATCTGTACCGAAAACAAGCACCGAATCACTCTTGCCAACCGCTGCTGGGGCTCATGAGGCAAATGAGTAATAGAGACTTTGCTCGAAAGACTAAGCTGGCTTTGTACAACAGCTTGATTATTCCTCCTTTACGATGCGGAAACTTGGATGTTACTACAAGAGGATGCGTGCGAATTTTGTTCCCGTTGCTTTGATGGCATCTGGAGGAGAAAATTCAACGACGAACTTTTTAGGCTGTACGGTGGCATGCGCCTGGTCAAGCATCAGAGCGTATGAACACCACTACTCCGCCCGGAAAGTCTTCGAATCCGGACCATTAGATTAACGCAACAGAGCACGGCATAGGTTAAGATGGCACAAACAAGTGGAGAAGAACAACCAACTTGGAGTGCACAACTGGAGACAAGTTTGAGTCTTTGAAGAAAATGCTACTGACCACACTTAGTCTTGGATTCGTCAGTATAGAGATGGAGTCCTTGGAGATGCTATTGCCCTTCACGTTTCGGAATATAGAGGATAAGACCTGTTCTTGGAATTTATGAATGCGACTGTTTTTTGCAGGAGGCTTAAGAATTAGATGAGTATTCAATTCTTGAAATCAGTCCTAAGCCAAACGAAGTGATACATGTGCAACAACGCTAGTTTTGCCGACGAATTAAATTGTGTGAGCTGCAATTGAAGACCGCTTAGAGCAGTATTTAGTGGCTTTAGGAACATGTTCGCTTTCTGCTGAGCTTCTTGTCGAGCGTAAGTCCCAAGAAGCTGTGTCGGAAAAGCTACAGAGTAGGCTATTGGTGTTTGGTGGGTCGATATGGGGTTTTTTAAATTTTCTGGACTCGTTTAATTTGATACCTTCGAAGAGAGGGAATACAATAGAAATGTTTGTTAAGTCATACCTGCTTTTTGTGTGAACATTTCATGTGTACCAAGGTCATTCACATGAGTCCGCACCTGATTTCTAATAATATGTATACTCATTTGTAAGTCTAGACATAAAACGATTCAGTTACATGTAACAATAGATTGCATTACGAGTCAATATGTAGTAAGCGCTATCATTTCTCATACTCTCAAATATGAACCCAACCAAATCCAAATTAATGGTAGTAATAAGCTGTCACTTCTCATCAGTGCTTTCAATAATATGGGTTCCACTAGTATTAAATCAGTTACAAAGTAAACACAATTCCAAATGGGTCGACTTCTGGAAAAGTTTTTATTTTTTTTCTTCTACTATCTGTGCAGTCATCTAGGACTTTTGGATTTCTCATTCAACACGAAGAAGAAACGATTCCAGAACTTTCCAGGCATACGAAAATTTCAAAAACATTTCGCATTTGTTGTGAAAATATACTCTGACATTATGTTGCATTGGATTTATAGAGACGCATTCTATTCGTTCGTTACTCTCACCTTGTATCCGATCTACTTATATTATAAGTTTATAAAGAAACGGAGACAAGTCTTCAGATTCTTGAATAAACTGCTTCGCTGCTCAATGAAAATAAAGATGCTTACTAAAAGAGAAATTCATCTGTCGGTGGCAGTTTTGGCGGCGTTGATATGGAAACTATTCTCCATTACGTTGTTTATTGGAGTTATTCGGTATCACCTTCGAATTTCCACAGCGTTTCATGTTCCATGGCTTCTGATAATAATATTTTATCTGTCGGTTCTCCTGACGTATGTCCAGACGCAGTGCATTTTGGTGGAACTCTTTTATATCGCAGAGATGGTAACAAATTTGAATTATTGCCTGTACAATGTACTGATGGAACTCGAAACTAGGCAATTTTTCATATATAGGATGAACTTAATGCTTCCTAAGGCCTTACGTAGACTTGGAAAAGTTCTTCGTGCCTACCAGAAGACATTGAAAGTTCTGAGAATATTCAATGAAATTTGCTCTGCAGACGTTGTTGCCATGATCCTTTTGTCTTGTGCTACGTTCTTTTATTTGTGTTACAACAGTAAAGAAATTCGAAATTTGGATCCGAAGATGTTGTTTGCCGTTATGTTCTGTGGCTACTTTTATGATACGATACTTGTGATGATATTCTATCGAAACCTAAACAACAATTTACTTCGCTGTCGAATTTTCTGCGACATGAACATTATTAAACGTGACTTCGAATGGGACAATAAGGTTTGACTTTGTATTAAGCTAACTGCAATTAATCATATAATATATTTCTTTATATCAATATTAGATATTAGTATTCCTTTTATACACATTGATCATCAAATCCAATTTGAGGAATCAGTTTCAATTGATTGAAAGTTGCTTCAAAGGATCGTTAATCGTATGCGCTTTGTTCGCCGTAGTTTGCTTTGCGAGCAGATGGACTTAAAAGGCAGTATAAGTATACGAAAAAATTTAAGTATAAATGTATATATGTATAGGTACTTACTGGCTGTATTGAAATAAACTGTTTTGACTAAAAATATTGAATTTCGATGTTGACTCATCACGAACCATAGCGATAAATACCTTTGCACTTAACCAGATTTTTTAAACAGAGCAACATAGTCTCTTCAATCGACGATGGCACATCAAATTTGTTTGGCACCACGTTGAAGGCAGACTAGGAGAAAAATAGAAAGTCTACATGAGGGCATTGGAAAGGAGGAAATGAGAAAGCCTACATTATGGCTTTGGGATTATATATATTTAGAACCTAAATAGGTAAGCATGTTAGAATAACGGTTAAATCACTTCAGTTGGTGGGCATTGCATAGTTAAGGACCATTCATATATCGGTTTCGAAAATTATATAACAAAACACACCCAACGATATATTTGCATGATTTTTATGGCCACTGGACGTAGCCAAAACGAGAAACTAAGCAATACTAAAAATTCAACTCATATTCTGATGCTTCAAGTAACAAGCAGGTATCAAATATGCAACGCTGCCATATTGAAACCCCGAAATGAATGACCCTGACATGCGTCTGTTTTTCGCACATAGTAAAAATTGTTTATATCTCAAAATTGGGACACTTGATTTGAAAAATTAGATTGACAATTTGTTTTGCTTGTTGAAGATAAAGTTACATAGACAATTCAAGTCTCAACCCGAGTCTAAGTCCTGGTTCCATTTCCAACTCCAAGGTCATTCTATTTTGTTGTTCCTTCTCCAGTTCGAGTTGAGTTTAGCCAGTTCCCAAAATATACATAAACAGGCTAAGATGGAATATCGAAAACCATCCGCAGATCAAGGCACTCGTAAGATCGTAACAACCTTTGTAAAAAAAAATGCATTCAAAAAACTATGGATATGCTCTGACCCCAACCATGGTCCCTCCAGAAAATCTACATTTGGATGAAGAGATTAATGAGTTGACAAAGTTCACAAATTTGGAAAGTCAGAAACTTAATAAAATCCTACCTTTTTCAAATGCGCGAAGGCGCAACTAAGCCAAGGTATAAATAACATCGATACAAATTAAAGATGCGAAAAACATTTTGGAGCATATCAACATTGGGATATATTGAAGAAAAAACAGCAATCACAGGAACCTTCGAAGCAAGGCGAACAATAAACAGGGGAAGTCATGAGTAATAATCAAAAACATAAAAGGCATAAAAGATCTCTTTAAAAAAAAACCTGACGGCAAATATACCGAAACTAAGGAACTGAGGCCAGCACTTCTATTAGAAACCCAGTTTTTAGGCAGTAGTCAATGTGCAGATGGGTGCTGGTACAATATGCTAAGATCAATAGATGCAGCCCGCAAAATTATAAAGGAAAGGACTGAGAAATAAACTCATTTCAATTAAATGTAACCATTATAGCAAGATATAATTTTACCCTGGCTGCCTTTTGAACTAGCGGAGGCGAGTTAAAGTTGTGTTAAACCCCCAGGACTCTAGCTAAGCCTACAAGCCTGAAGTCGTTCTTCCTTAAGCCCGTGGAAAAACGCTGTAGACATAAAGTGCGGTATTACACACATCCCAACTGCAACTTAGCCAACGTCCTGTTTCAACTGATATTGAAGACAATATTAAAAGCGCCTTGAGACGAAAATTTTTTATGTGCATTTTCAGATATCGAAGGAACAACTCACAACACATTGCATGCTGTGGTTATAAGAACTCTAGATAAGAATAAGGTGAATTGAACAATTTGCAATCCATGTTTGAACTACTGAGCATTAAATCAGCAGAGATATACACTATATTTGTGACATCATAGTCAAGGTCCAGTAAGGGGCCAAGGGAACTTCTGGGCATATAGATGAGCCATTTCATCAGATATCAGGCATATGGAAATGACATGATCTTTTCCAACAGAAGAACTATAGTTATATTTACTTGGAAAATAAAACTGAGAAGGATGATTCAATTTGAAAAAGAAATTTGTGCCAAAACAGATTGATTGAGTGAGCAGCAAAACAATGAAATTATATACGGATGAATCAATCAATAAAGGGGTATTTGGACCCAGGACTAAGTACTCCGAATGGATGGGCAAACACACCAGCATTTTTAAGCAGAAATTCTTTCAATAGAAATTTGTATGCGTTTAAATCAATCTTTACAAAAATCATACCAATACTGTAGAGGAAATTATTGCAGAAGCTATGTATTAGAAACAAAGAGAGACTGCTGGATCCTTGGTAACTTTTGGTAAGTCCTAAAACACATCGCTCTAGGAGACCACGTCCTCAGAGAGGACTTCAACACAGAGACCAACGGAGCAGAAGCCTGGAAAACAACAAATGGCATAAGACAAGCCAAAAACCTTCTAGTTGTATGAAATCAAAAGTGGGTGCAATACCCCTAAATCCTAACAAAAATAACAATAATTCGTGCTATTAATTCTCGAAATCTTGAAACTAAACGAGAACAAACATTTAAAAATGTGGTTTGCAAATAATTTTCCTTAATGTAGTATAGAACGAAAAACTCGAAATATTTACAAAAACAAATGGGAATAAATATAAAAATTGAATAAATTTTTAGAACAAATTTGGGCTACTTTAAAACTTCTTCGTTAATTTACTTTTATAACTCCGTCCTTGTGTTCAATTTTCTCGTCCTCTATTATTGTTCCTCTGTGAAAGAGGTTAAGTGGAAATTTTGTACATTCGACAGCAAGATCAGACGAAACCACAAGACGTCCATCTGTGGAGTATTTATGTAAATTAAAGTGTTTTAAGTCGATAGTGTGAATTGGAATCGGTGGTTAGAAATTGCTTGTGTTCACATGAAAAAGAAAAAGCAAAGACAATTTGAACAGAGCATAGTTAAAGGTCACCAAATCCAGTTCTTCCCCTTATCAGAATGAAGTTCATTGCAGAAGCATATAAATATTGTATACATATTTTTGAAGAGCTCACAACGCCGAAAGTCTCAGATTCAATTCTCGGTCGGAACAGCTCGCATTTTTTAACCGCACTTCCTCTTTTGAGTAACGGAAAACACTAAGAGAGTACTAATTGCCTATGCAAAGCAAGAGAGCAATAGTACGAGTACTTTCTGAAGAAAGAAGTGGTCCCTATTAGGTTGTAGTGTTACTCAATTATTTTGTATTTATTATTAATTCCTAATTTATTGCATGTATCTACAAATAAGCAATAAGAACGATTAAAATGAAATAGTTAGAGATACTCCGGTGCCAAATGACAAGCATCGCATTTTCAAAAAAGCATCCGTAATCGATGCAAATATTCCAAAATCTTATTCGCGTATACAAAAAATATATATTTTTCCTAAAAGAGACTTATAGTGAGAGTTATTAATTTTCCAGGTAATCGAGGTTTGGTGAAATTATTGTTATCAAATGTGATTTCTGTCGTGTCGTTCTTCTACTTAATCGTTCCAACCAGTGTTTGTACGCAAACAAACCTTACATTTCAAGAAAATCATTAAATATCAGCTTAAACCGGAAACATTGGATCAATTTAAACGCAGTATTGAAATTATTAATTAAACTTGCAAAAGTTGAGAACTCGACAAAATTAGTCAAAACCTACTTGTGTTTGCTTGTACCTCTCAAGAAGCAATCTGAACCCCTGAAACATTTCACATCGTGAACATTTCGATGAAATGTCCCCCGAAAATCGAAATAAATAACCACTTGTGCCTTAAGCTTTTTTCTTACTCTATGCAACCTGCAGGTGTAGCAGTTCTATTTAAAGGCATGTTACAAATACTCGTGCACAACAGCTCAAAAAATAGATTCCCAAGCACACGTTTCCTGAGAGCTTCCATCTCACTCATTGGCATTTGCGTTCATATTTCCACTGGATAATTCTGTGCAACATTACCCCAGGACAGCATCAACAAGTCCTTTGCAGACTTTCCCTCCAACCACCGTCACATATTGGAAATTATTTTTAGTTTGAAGTTCCCCAAGAGGAGCATTGGAAGTGAAAATGATGTTGCAAAAATTTCCAATCTATTAGTGTTGCAGCATCGTGTATCCCAGATACTGCGAACATTTTTAATATATGTCTATTTGTTCTATGAAGTTCCAAGTACATGTTGATCCGACTGTTTGTTCGATACGTACGCCGTTGATTTACAGTAGAAATATGAAAAATAGGTCTGATCTGAAGGTGCAAGATATTGCATTATATGAACCATTCATTTATTTTACAGTGGGTGAATTCTAGATTCAAAGAGCAGTCTGCAGTGGCGCACTACGGCTGAAATTACAATTGCAGTGTTTTGAAAATTCAGTAAAGAAAGCAGTCAGTGCAGATAGCATACGAAAATTTTCGAAACTATCAAAGCATTCTTTCTGATTTCCCATCTTAATGTAAGCTGGCCAGTGTGTTCCAGAACCATTAGAAGAATACAAATTGGCAATATCACACTCTGTTTGATAGGGATGATGTTTCGGTAGGGCATCCAACATAAAGACACCTCTGAAATGTGGTAGAAACTTGGTGTTAAAACCTCTATCGGTAAGAGCTGGTCTGGGTAGGTTGCTTAAAAGTTATTTTTACAAAATCTTAAAATAGCCCTTTTATATGGTTTAAGATATAATCTTTTGCCCAAAGCAATGGCTTTCAAAGTTTTTTTTTATGAAATTGTGCCTCTTCCAATTACTGTTGTGCGCTTTAGTCTGTCTCAGATACTGCTCTTGCAATTGCACCGATAGCTGTTAAAACAGGTATCAGAGGAAGAAAGCCTCCATTCAAAGGTATAAGTAGTATGCGGGTAGTTTGTTTCTTTCTTAAAGGACTTGCCTTTTATCTTCTGAGAAAATTTTATTGCGTCTTTCCTCTAGTAACTCTTTGGTTTTTTATGGTCTCATTACTTCTCATTCCTTCCACATACTGAATTTTACTTTTGATTTGATAGCATTCGCTACTAAACATGTGTTTGCGTTTCAGATGAATTTCAACTGATAGATGATTAATTATATTGTCTACCAGTCCTCTTCCAACAATGTTTCTGTACTGTAAAACCATTTTAACAAATCTTTACAAACTTATGTATGAGAAAGTCCCATAAAAGATTGCATTCGTTGAGAATGAAGACGTTCTACCACCAACTGAAGCCAAAGCTAATTCAATCATTATTTTCGATGACGTGGCATATCATATCATTCATATTTTTGCATGTTGTAGCATTAAAATATTGATGCCTTTTATCAATTCGTCAAACATATACACAGAGCATTTAATAGAGATTTTGCAGATGTGATTGTAATGTTCAAGCAGGCATACATATATACAACGATCATGTGGGAGATATGAATTTTAGTGAATTTTTAAATATGAGCAGCGAATGTTGGATGGAATAATGTAAAGTTCTGGTTATCATCAAAGATGGTCCCATAGAATGTAGACGTTAAAGATAAGGGTTTGATGTTTTTATTCGGCTACAAATATGTACTCTACAGACTTTTTCAATCAGTATGTTATCTTTTAACCTATACACTGATCTGGTCGCGTCTGATCAGATAACTGATCTCATAACTGATATATCCGTTCTGTTCAACAGATTAAATAGATCAAAAGATTATGCACAAAAGAAAACAAAAGCAGTAATTGTTTAAAAAACATTGTATATGCCAGAGAGATGTTGAGGAAGAAATAGTAGTATCAAACAACAAAGACCATATTATGTAGTAGGGGTGAAGTATCTGAGTCTGTAGCAACAGTCAAGCTGTGCTTAAGGCCTTACTTAACTCTCTAACCACTTTCAAGATATTACAGTAATGCAAGTCTTCCCTTTATTTGGTCAGCAAACTAAATTAGCTTAGACTTGCCTGGGTCCCGGGACACCACGCGATCATGCAAAACGAATTTGCCGATGAATATGTTAGGAAAGGATCAAAAGAGGAATTCAATGAACCTACCTTGAGACTACCAGTGCACTTGGTTAGGGCTTACATCGACAGTCTCGACAGCACAACCAGAGATGGCATGACTCTCCAGGATGCAAGCTGACCAAGCGCATTCTCCCAAACGTCAGCTATATGTCCGTGGATTTTCTGTTTTCTCTAGACTGAAAAGAATACAGATGACTTCCTAGCGTACTAACGCGACACTTTACCGTCGCTAAGCGCTTATGTGTGCTTGGGCTTAGTGATGATACCCTGTGTGATGCGTCTAGAAAAAGACACTGCAGGGCACTTCCTATATCAATTACCCTCCTTTGGCCAGATCAAGTAGCTGCTTTTTGGTGCTGATGTGGTTGGAATTAAAAGCCTATTCTCTTCATCACAGAAACGCTTGCTGCTTTTCCTCCTGAAGACCTAGAAATTACTTTTACGCTTTTAGGCCAATTATACTGATTATACTGATATTATACTGATTGATACTGTCGACCAAAATGATGATCTTGTACATTTTCCTGTAGAAACATTTATTCTAAGAGTGCATTTGAGATCGAAGGAGTCAAGGCAGTGGTATGCTGAAAATACTGAAGGGTTTGAAAAGATTAATGCTTACGTTGAAATAATTCTAGGTTTTGCTTGTGAAATTTAAATTTTGCATATAACATAGAAAGTTCAACACATTTAGTTGGCAAATTTTTCAAAACCGAATATTTTCCAAATAATAAGCAGTGGACAACGCCTACTAATAACATTTCGAAGCAGGGATTGTAATTTTAACCCCGTACCATCACCAGGAATGCATTACTTTTGGATTGTGAAACTTTTTTCCCAGAGTGAAGGACCTCGATGGCTTACACCATTGTAACTTGACATATCTCAACTCCAACACATATCAATATTCTCGCAGATGATGGAAACAAATCCATCCTTCCTTCCTATTTCGAAAGATGAACTTTAGGGTATCTAATCTCTGGCCTATAAGTCTTCTTCCGTGCATAAGCAAAGTGGTTGAGAGGATAATTATAAGAGCTCTGAAAGAATGGGTCGAGGAAAAACAAATTAAACCGGGCAATCAATTCGGCTTCAGGGCGGGGCATGATATGGTTTCCAACATTCAATGAAAAGAGAACAATACCCAATCCACAGATTCATGCCTGATAGACATGGAAAAGGTGTTCAACACAGTTTATTTAGAAGGACTTTTCTTCAAGTTAGTCAGACTCGGCATATTGAAATTGCTGTATGTGATCTATGATATGATTACTGGTAGGAAGTTCCTTGTGAACAATGGCAATGTAACTCAAACCGTAGAATTTCACATAAAAAATTGGGTTGCAATAAGGGGCGGTTAGTTTGTCGATTCTGCTCGTCCCATGCCGCACTTAATAGGCATGAATGGCGAAGTAATCAACAACTTCGCTAAAATTAAGCAATTTTGCGTCGACTGAAAATTGAAAATCAACTTTAGGAAGTGCAAAAAAATTCTCTTTACAGCCCAGTTATCCATTACCTCAAGGGACACGAAAACAAATAGCGCAATATGGTATTTTTGAACCACGGGGCCAGCCGTTATCTGTGAAAAATGTATATACTCGTAGATATCTTTACGTTTGGTTTCACCAGTATCTGTCACGCATACAAATAAAGCTCTGACAAAAGCTAAGCAAGTCTGCTGTGGCAAGTTAGTTGTTTTACGGCAGCGAACTTGATTCCAGGGTGAAGGTGATCTACAAACCTCTCATCTGGCCTGAGACAATGTCTTTGGGCCTGATACCGGTTGTATCGAATACCTGAATCCGATTACAAGAAATTCTATCCCAAAGAGGTCTTGAAGAACGAGGTAATCAGAATAGGTAATGACTCATTGCACGAGAGATGACTTCGTCCAACAATCTGATCCCAACATTATGTACCACGAAAAGGTGCGTCTAAACGACTTTTTAGATACATTCTTCTTTTGTGTTGCATTACATGACTTCTCAATAATCGTGTCTTTTTTCGATGTACACATAATGCTGTCGATTTCTATCGAAAGTTTCACAAACAAGGGAGCTAAAATGTTTTGACTTTTCTTCAAGTGAATAACAGGGCGCAATAATATTTCATTTCTCATTGTTTTTCATAACCAAAAATACTAACACGAATGCTTATTCTATTTTAAGGTCTTTTACATTCAAAGGAAATTTCATGTTTGGAAAAGTAAGAATTTCTTTATTAACCAATATTGTTTCTTATGTCATTTGTATTATACATTGACAGTCTGTCAGTGTCTTTTGTAACTCTACTATTATTTAAATCTATATTTATCGTTGTTTTGTACATTTACACGAGCCCTTTTAAAACGAATCTTCGCTGGCAATAGAACACATGATGAACCTCGAAGTGGTTGGTACTTATTGATACTTATTTCAATTCCCAAAGAAAAGTCCATCGGCTTTTCCTTTTTTGGAATTCTTCTAACTATATCTTGATAACTTGGATATATTGTTCAAATTTTCAGATATATCAACGTTTCGTAGATTGAAATCATCGCCGTCTGCATGTTCTAACTACTCGTGATCACGGTATCATTTTAAAAATTCATAAAATAATTCCACGTTAAATTTGAAAGTTTTCATAAGTTCCAATTCACTATCAATATATTTATACAGATAATACTAAAATATTATATATAAAATATTATATATATAATATATATTATTATTACAGTTGAAACCACATACAAATTTGACTTACGCATTCTAACTTGAGCAACCAAGTCACATATAGTCATTACACCCCTTATCTAATTTCAGAAAAAAACCACAAAGATCAAAATAAAACATGCGAATATTTATTATTTATAGGCCGTGTGCTTATGTCATTAGCCCCTCTAACCTCTACATTAATCACTGTGCTTGACGTATAAATGATTCGGAGACGAATGAGGATGATGAGATTAGCATCGATTTCAATAAACCGCAGTTACCAAATTACCTTCATACCTAAGCTTCGAACTACAGATAACAAAATGCGCCACGCAAATGTCCCCATTTAAAAATAATACAATACTGTTATTCATTTACCATCGTTTGCATGTGCAAATGCTTTATATAAACTTCTGTACAGAAGAGGACTTATGACACAGTCTTACCGTACATGCCGTCTACCGTTGAAGACCATTTAAAATTCTTTTAAAATGTTGTTTGCTTCAAGCCGGGTGGCATTCAGAGGAAATTGACAGAGTCCGAAATTAGGCTCTCTTGTCGAAACCGCGTGCTTATGCCATCGATGTGTATCTTTTTCTATGGATTCGAAATAACCTTTCCAACTGTTCAATACAGATTGTCTTGGATGAGTTCAAGTCAGATACCCATCGTATTATTGCTAGTGTTTTCCTAGATTCTTCCTCATTTTTATAAATGATTTTTCTCTTTCTGATCGAATTAACTCCTCAACTTTTGTTAATTCCTACCTTGCTTCTACAACAACTACTCGTGTTGTGCGTGCTACTGTTCTCTCACAAGTTTTTTGCCGACTCCGAACGCCAAGATTTGAGAAGCTTTTCATAGACAATTAATACTCTTTGAGTGTTGTCAGCAACTCGAAAGAGGTGGTGCCGTGAAAATAATGCGAGGTGTCCCGTCCGGGAATCGAACCTAGACGTTCTGCGTGTGGGTCGCACTTACCCACTACGCAACGGCGACCACCTTACCTTGGTTGCCGTACATTAAATTTCAATATTGACACCATAATCAAATGGGACAATTGAGTAGAATTCAGAACACGTAATTGGAACGATCACATCTTTGAGGTAGACGAATATACTGCGAAATGTCTAGGTTCCTTACAACGATGTACTCGTAAGAATGCCCGTCAGTTCACCCTTAATCCGACAGAGACAGTTTAGAAGCATTTATCGGTTCTATCTTTCCAGCTCCTTTATTCCAATTTCTTAACACGAGTAGTGTACGAAGTCCTTTAAGCACGCGCAATTTAAAAAAGTGGGTTATAAATATGGCATATCTCACTGAAAAGTGGAACCAGTCTTTATTTAATGTAGGAGATATGCTTGAAATTTTAAAGGCATTTGACAGAGTCTGGCATAAGGCCCTCTTGTCGAAAAAGCGTGCTTGTGGTATCGGTGGTGAATTTCTTTTTCAATAGATAAGAAACTACCTTTCTGCATTCCTCCTTCTTAAGAATTTATCCGTAATACACGCTTGACTAGAAATGGTCAGCCGTTCAGCATTAGGCCTACTTTTGGACATACAACTAAGTTTGGAGACTTGTCCTTAGGCTCACGTGGATTCCTCTCACAAATGACATCCACTGAGTAGTCTTGGACAAAAAAAATATAAGAATTAAAAAATGATGAGAATCTTTCTTTAATACTTTTTTATTTCACTCAAAATGCTAAACATCATTAAATATTTTCTAATAATATTTCAACTATAATTTTGTATTTTATTTTTCTTAAATATATATATATTTAGTACATAGTCAAGTAAAATAGATTTTTTAAATTAACACTTAATATAATTATTTTGCTGAAGATTTGCTGACAAGAGACCGCATTTTTACCACTTTTGGCTAGAATGGCTCGTTGTTATCAAGATCGGAAGCGCTTCACAAACTGATAATCACTGGATCTCTGAAATTTAACATTGAAAGTGGTTAGAAAAAATTATTTTCTTTAAAATGTTATAAGAAATGTACAAATATTGAGAAAGGACATCGATCCTGCTGACTTTGAAATTGAAATATATGTGACGTAAGTTAATAACGTAGGATCAACTGAGTTTATCATCAGCGGCGTGCACTCAAATAAGAGTTAGGGTCTTTATGAAAGAATTCTCGAAACTTACACACACTTTCAGTAAAATGTGAATTCATAAAAAAAACTCTACAATATCTGAGGATGGCTATTGAAAAGCCGACTCTATGTCTCTGATACGACTTTTCTGAGCTGAGTGATCGCAGATAGCTATTTAAAAAAAAATAAAACAATGTGTTACAAAAATTATGTCGTGAGAGAAACTAGTTCTGTCTCATGCTCAAAACATTCAAGCACCGTAGCGCAAACGACTTATTGAAGCTGATTTCTTGGAAATTCTCAAAGCCTTTAAATCTATACATAATTTTCTAAAGTACACACCTATTTGCTCTTGATATCACACAAACGGTCCAGCGAAGTAAATCTTCCTTTGTCTCGGCAACGGTTTTGTGCTCAGTCCGGAGCTATCGATAAAATTGTCAAAGTTTGCAGTTTTCTTGATTTTTTTCAAGCATGGAACAACCTCGGTGATGACAGGGAAATCCTCGCACACTGTCTTCGGCGAACTCGTTTCGCTGATAGTCTTTGGTGACTCATTGTGGTTTTCTTTGATTATATCTGGCTGATTACCACCGGCCAATGAAAATTCCTCATCCAAGTTATATTCCACTCCATGTAGGCCAAGTAGTCCGTCACCGTTCTCATCGATGCAATTCACATCGGCAGCTCTGATAATGTCCGGCTGATTGGATGACGACTTGCCGTATTCGACGTCCAAGTTATACCAGTCGAACTCTGCTTGCAGCGGCATGGATTTATCCTCTATGATTGGGCTGGACGTCGGTAGTTGCTTCGCAATTGGTGTGGATAACTTTTTCGGCGGTGTAGTCATTGTTAGGATTCCATTAGGAATTTTGTTGGTGCTCTTGGTTGGTGTGGTGGGATTGGGATTGTTTATTCTCTTGTTGATTTCAGCCAAGACGTTAGGAACATGCTTTCGTTTGAATTGTCTAGGAGATTTTTGCAGCTTGGGAACGGGCTCCATTTCTCGTGGCTGCGGTAGGTAGTTCATCTTACTGGGTGGCGGTGGTCTTGGTGCAATGATTGCGGCCACGTTGGGCAGCTTAGGAATATCGGCGAAAATCTCATCGATTTCATCAGTCTTCATAGATTGGGTGTCACTCTTGAGACTTTCAATATCTGTTGACACATCTGGCTCCGGTTCCTTATGGACATCGGCAACAACTTGAACGTTAGTTACGGTCATGTTTACCTCGGATATTGAGCAGTAGTCCGGTTCCGATGTCACGGACCTATCCTCAGCCGCAATGTGTTCTTCATATTCGCTGAAGTGCAATGGAGGCACTGACACCTTAACGGCCTTTTTAAATTTAATTAGGTTGGCTGGCTTTGGAGGTAATGCTGGTGGTTGCTTTGGGGGCTTATTCTCAAGGTTCGTTCGTTCTTCGGGAGTTAGTTTCGCCTCCATGTCTACGTAGAGGTTCGACGAGTTGTTCTCACTTCCAATATGCTCGTACTCATTACTGTAAATACTCTCGTAGTTTAATATGTTGTCCCTTATTTGATCGGCTATCACAGATGCGGACGGCGAAGACAGGGGCGATGTGATGAGGTGATTATGCTCATGGTCGTGATCGTGATCGTGCTCATCATCGTCCCTAGGTACGTGAACCATGCTATTCTTTGTAGAGAAATGCACTCTTTTCCGAGATATAGTCCCCACATTCCCTTGATCCTTCGTGCTGCCATTGCTACTGCTTCGACTCTGGCGACCACCTCGTTGGCTGCTGCGGAAATTTTGATTGTCATGCCCCTCAAGTGACGTCGGTGGGCTGTCGTTCATTGACTCTTCCATAGACTGCTGCAAGAGGATTTGATTTACGCACTCTAGGACTGGGTTGACACCCACATTGTAGCCGTATGACTTGGTGCGCACACTCTCTGACTCTTCCTCCCCTTCACTGGCACTGGCATACCAGTCATCGGTGGATGTTTCAAACTCCGGTTTGGGCGAAACCTCAGAAAAATCTTTCGATCTCGTGAGGGAATTACTTTTGCTATTGCAGGGCGATATTGTCTTCTCATCTTTGGGTGAAAATACTCGATCATCTTCGGTTGGAGACATCAACAAATCGTCTTCCTCGATGCCCGAGGAATGACTTTGATTCTTTCGCAAGGAACTATTATCGTACTCACTGTCGAGATCGCCTTCGATGGACGACACTCTTCGAACGCCGTGCAGCCTATCAATGGTTCTCGAAAAGATGTTCATCTTTTCGTAACTATTTTGACTGTCATCGCGACTGATGGTGCTTGCATTCTCCTCGGAATTATCCAGGTTCGGATCATCGATATTCATCGAACGAGAACGCATGTAGTCGCGGAACGTTCCAAAGGTCCTTTTGCTAGTGTAACGTACACTGCGTCGGGCTCCATAAAACGACGATGAGACTGTATCATCACTCGACGAGCCGTGTTCTGTTGTGGGTTCATCTAGAAAGAAAATTAAATTTAACGCTTAATTAAAAAAAAAAGTGTTCAGTGAACTAACCATTCGCTTTTCTACCATCCTTTGAAGTTTGTGTCCAACTCTCTTTCGACTCAATAGCATAGAATTGTTGCTTGCAACTGTTACATTGCAGTGCTTCCAATGCCAGACACTCTGTTTCTACAATTGACTTCATCGTCGTCATTTCATTCTCTTTGCCAACGTTGAGTTTCTTTCGCAGTGCCCGGTTAAGACTCACCAGTCGGCAGATTTCAGTATCTTTTTCCAGTAGTCGTTGATTAATTTGCTTCTTATCTACTTTCAGTTTGGATTCCATGCAAATTAGGGACTTGATGATTCTCGAGAGTTCTTCCGTACGACGACGCTTCTCTTTTGCTAATTCCTTTTGCAAACGCTGATTTTGTTGGTCAAGGAACGTTACCATTTGAAGAAGTTTGCGTCGCTGAATGCGCTCCGCGCTGGAGGATGCAGTTGGAGAAGATTTTCTTTCAGTTTCTGGGCTGTCTGCGGGTGACGAAGATGACGGATCATTTGATTTCGTTGACGAGTGATCGGATATCTGAAAATTAAAGAACAAAAATATTATTATTCAACGGTATGCCTTAAAATACTTGTGATGTATTCAACTGCACCCTAATAGGAAGTGCCCCCATTGTAAAAAAAAAACTCCTACTAGCTGGAAGCGTTTGTGGACGATTAACTTGCACTAATTTCAGCTTTGTGTTAGAACACAAACAGCTCACTTTGCAAAATCTACTATCTTCTCGGTAGCAATAGATTGCAACCCCCATTCCCCTCATGAGAGACAGGTTATCAGGAAACGTGATATCTTTTTTTCAATGCGCTCTTATCATGCGCAGGCCATATAACCCACGCACACATAACGGCCTAGCGTTCATGTGGAAGTTTGATTATCTCTAATATCATTGCATCAGATTATTGAATTAACAACAGATGCGTACACTCAGGCTTCGACCGGGTTTACAGAGCGAAAGATGTAAATCATTACCGGACGAGTACACTGTGTTTATGGCTTTTGTTTCCTCCTTTTGACATATTCACTTGATTGTTATCCGCCAGCGCTTGTTAATCGTTTGCCGTGGTTCCCGCTGTTACGGACAATATTGAAATTTCATTCGCCATCGATTAGATTGGGTAAATACGTCGTGAAATACAATTAATTGGGTAATGTGGATACGTGCCAAACGATCTTACAATAAATGTTTTATAATGGAGTGTGAATGACGAAATGCATGACTAATTTAAATTACCATGACATATTCTTGAATTGGGTTTGTAGCGGATACCTGCGGTTGCATAGTCTAATCGGGCGGGAAGTGAGGAAATGTGTGAGTTTTGAATTAAAAAAAAACTTTGAATTGGGGTACTCGTAATCAGTATGCATCTTTAGGAATAATCATCATTCACTTTGTGGTATTTTTTGGACTTTTATCCGCTGCTTTGTTTTCTTCTTTGTTTGTTTTGGAGAGGCCATAAAAGCTCATATTTGATGCAGATCTCTTTATCACATTTTCTGCTCTGCTGTTCCCAATCACGTAAGAGTTTTACTTTGATTTAAGCAATTTCGATTAATCCATGATTTCTTGAACAATATGCGACGAATTTGCTGTGGATTGCTGCCGAATCCTCGATAAATCTTCCACGTTAACCAAGTTACGTGCGGCAAGTGAAATTTTATGCCATATTGTAAGTCTTACTTCAAAAAATCCAAAAACGTTGACGTATAAGACTATAGAAGGAAAACCTAAAGGAAAGATGTCTTGTCCTATTACTATTTAAATATAAAAATTTGAAACACAATGACATCTTTCTCATATTAGGGGTCAAAGACCTCATCAAGCTCACAAAAAGTATTAAAAATCGAGTTTTAAGTTGTTTAAAAATCGAAAAACGTAGTACGTGCATGCAGCATACAGAAGTGGGTTAGGTTAGATCGCCTGGATGCCAAGAGTCAACCATGCTCAGGTCACATTTCGGCTCAATGTGAAACAGTGCTGGTACCCTCCCTTACAACGCTTAATTTGACTATAATGCTTTGTCCTAGGTGTCTCTTCCTACATTTTGCAAGGGTTTTACAGTCACAATGGAAGCGAGGACTGTTTTCAATGTTTTCTTCATTTCTACAATTTCACCGAAGTCATTGTGAAGGACACCAACCTCTGGGGCAGCAGCCTTTTACAGTACTTAGAGGTGGTTTGTGCAAGTTGACGAGGTAGAATGATCGCTTAGAACTGAGCTCTTGCCAAATTGTTTTGGGGAGAAGAAGAAATAAAACCTGTAATCAGACGTACGTCTCTTTGCCGTATCAGATAAGGACCATACCATTTTGGCCATAATTGCCTTGAAATACTTTACGTTTCTAATTTATTCCATACACGGCGCTTTCGGTGGCATCTTTAAGTAATTTTGTTTTCGCTGCTAGATCTTGGAGGGAAGGAGGTTGACGACAGCAGACCCACTCCCTTTCTTGTAATGCCAAAACGTTATTAGTCGCTTACGTGTCTATGTATACCACGATAGATCTAATTTCTCCCGTCAGCCCGTTTCGTCCTCCCTTTCTGAGACATCTGTGTAACATTCCAGAGAAGTAGAGTTCTTAACTAAATCCTTTTCCTTTAGCACTGTTTTTTGAATTCGTATATTACCGGTCGTATTACCACCAGTTGCTTCAGAATAAACTTCAGAATACTATTGTTCTCCTATTGTTCTGATTTTCGTACCATTCAATTTTCTGATCGGACTGCACTGTTTGTTGCTATTTTTTGTAAATGTATATCAAACGCTTTTAGAAAATATACCGTACGGGTTCTAAGCCTAAGGCTTAACAATTCTAATTGTCAATTAAAATAATAAATCTAGAAAAGGTGAAATCTCATTGATTAAAATTAGAATATAATAAAATCGCATGACCTTTGTGGAAAACTGATACAATTAACCAACAATTAAATACAGATCACATATCCATTTAAAAGATTCAAGTAAACTTCCCTTCAAATCATAGCTCTCCCAACACAACAAGGAAAACACAAGCAAATATTGCCTCCATAACAATCCACTCGCAATAAACGTGGAATTTCAATTAATTCAGCAAAAGAACTATTACCACTCAAATCAAACCAGCACCTGACTTCATCTTATCAAACGTCTGAGGAAATATCATGCAAACACTACTGCCGCCTTCTTCAATCTGTCCCGGTCTGGTAAGTGTGATAAGAGCTCATACGTTTAGTAATGCGCGAATTATGCAACGCGCAACCCACTCAACATCGAGCAGCGTTACTTACCATTTCCTTTGAGTTCCCGTTCACTGAGCCTTCCCGCTGCAATATGCTTAAACTGTCTGGCCGGAGAATGGAACTACCGGTGATGTTGGCAGAGGTGGTTATGGTGGCCGTGGTGGTGATACTATCGATTACCGCCATGTCTGCAGCTTGCGCCTGATGATGATCTTGATGTTGTATGTCATTTGGATACTTGATGATGGTCATTTCGGGTTGACTATTGATGTCTTCGTACGCGAAATTACCGCTGCGATAATTACCATGCAAATTATCGCAATCGATGGTCTTTAAATTACTTCCGGAATGGTTAAGTGGATGATGATGATGATGGCGAGACGAGTGATGGAAGTTCTTAAAGTGTTTTACAGCCTCATAGCCGGTTAGGAGTTCACTTTTGATGAGTTTCTCGATAAAATTCGTTGGCACTTTCATTCCTTGCAGGTGATGAGCAAGGCCTCCGCCAAGTCCTCCTCCTCCTCCTCCTCCGCCTCCACCGCCAACGTTTCGAGATAGTTTGCTTAAGTGACGATGGCTTTTGCTGCTGCTGTTGCTATTTTTAGAGTTCGTGTTTGTGATAGTTGTTTCTAGTGAGGAAATGTTTTCTACCGGTACTTTTTCGGCCTGCAATCCATAAATCTGAGTTGTATTCAATAAGCCAAACATCCTATTTGCAGGGATGCGGCTGTGTTGCCTTGTATCAGGCAAATTTTATTCCACTCGTTTATGTTTTCCTTTTGACTTGCGATTAGAAATTGTTTGCACACTTGAAATATTAAGATGGACATGCGTGTCACTTCCTTATATGGCAGGTGGTTTTAAATTTTTGATGGTTCAGTGATGCGCGACGAACTCATTCGTTGGAAATTCGGTCACGGAGTCAGAAGGTGCTCTATGTTGCATTATTGCTGACGACATTTGGTTGTTGGTAACCTGAAAAGAAGAAAAATAGATGTGTTACAATATGTTCAAAAAATAACAAACTACACGGGAACATTTTTGTTATATGTATTTTGTTAATAAATTATAAATTTGAATTGGAGATAGCTGCAACGATAACTCATTAGATAACTGAGTATAGTAAAAATAAAATTTTGTTATATCAGAGATCAGTAGCAGTTCATACGCGGAGAATTTGAAACAAATATCCAAGAAAAAAGGAAGAGAATTGGGTATTTGAGAAAATAGTGTATATAGCAGTTGGGCACATATGCAAAGCCGAAAACAACGATGCAAATAATGGTGAAACTGAACATACATAATTAATAATGTCAACTACATTACAATTAGATTCGATTATTAGAGTCGATTTTAAATCCCAAAATTTCCTTAATTTATAAAAGCCTAAAATCACGAAAAGTGAAGATCATGAAAAGCCCAAAATCATAAAAAGGGAAATTACATAAAGAACAACTCCTCGATATACTAAACTTATCAATTATGTAAAAAAATAACATAAAAGAAGTTGGCACGATTCGATTTTAGCACTCCAAGTCCAAGTCCAAAGCGACCGTAAGTAGGAGGCTGTTAAAACATACCCAAACTTCTCTGAAAAGTTTCGGATTGTTTTCTTACGAAATTTTATTCCAACGAACTACTGCAGAAAGGGTTAGCTGTACAATTCAATTACATAATAGGATAGAGGACAGGACAAATTTAAAACTGTTTATGTAACATTTCTCTTAAACTTTTCTAAAATCCCTTCAATATCTTTCCTTTCATTTGTATCTATTGCTATTGAACTATTGAATTGCTAACAGGAGAACAGCAGCCGGAAGAATGTGAATATCAACGAATTAGAAAAAGTTTTTAAGAATTCGGTGTTTTGAGACTCTCCGCAACCCTTTGTCTCGATGTAATATGACATAATTCAAATAACATAGCTCTAAGGTAATCTTACTAAAATATTAAACTTGTTAACAATTGTTTCAAACCGAGTAATGCAAGATCACCAAATGAAGGAAAAAACTGAAATATTGATGTTATCCTTGCAAATGAGCATTGCTTAAGTGTCAAAGAAGGTACCTACACGTAGATATCTACCCACTATGCCACTCATGTCACGGTCAAATTTCCGAACATAAATTAATTATTTATTACTCTATGCATGCTACTCTTTTGCAAGTTAATTCGCATTAACTCAAATGAAAATTTTTAACTTTCACAATGCATTTCAATGTGGCACGCATAGTCGTAGTGGAGTATCCGAAATCATGCAACAATATTATTACGATAATTATTCATAAATCTGACAGCATGAGTTTTGTCATTATGCAAATAAAACTGAAAACAAACAACAAGATCCACATTGAATGCAATCGTTCATTACCCAGGACTTATCTAAAACCAGTAAGAATATCTTTTATTATATGATCGACAACTAATTAGGTTAAATTTAAATAATAATTAGCTTTTGTAGAAACTTAAGGAAAAAAATAAGCCACTATTGTAGAAAACCGCTATTACATATTCAAAGGCTATTTGTTAGCTATTTGGAAACATTGAGTATTTGTTTAATTTATTGGCGCCGACTTTCATTACGAATGCATGGTCTGTGCACACATGTGGGTGTCCGACGTATGCAAAAATTTAACCCGAATGTGATTGATCGCTGTTTATTGGAGCAAATGTATTATTATTCATTTTTATTTAAATAAGCAGCAACCAATGAATATTAATTGATTTCGATTTTGTGTTCGTTGAGATGATAATGGAGAACATAAATATAAATATTTGATTTGTTTAAAAGGTTTTCATTTTAATAAGTCTCGATGAAATTTCGGTTCATAGCAGTTTATGCCTTTTTATGAAATTCGATTATCCACACACAATTTTTGTAGCAAGTTACATCGTTCATTTGTCGTTTTGAGTTAGATTTGTTAAGAATTTACCTGTTTAGGTCAATGTTTCATAGCAATTGTAATATATTTCAGTAAAAGGTTACATAAACAACGAATATTTACGACTATTATGGTGGTAGTTATAATTTTATAGTTAATACCAAGGTATTTCAAGAGCTTAGACATTTCGACTAGCTAACAGATTATTTATTATTGTGAACAAAATTACACTTTTTGCGAATTTCACATGTACAAAGTTTAATTTTCATTTGAAAAGACTGTACTACATATAGCCATAGATCGAAAATAATTTTGTGATACTTGACAATTAACGAAGAAATATAACACCTAATGGAAAATCTGCGGACGTCATCAGAGATAGAGATTTTGATGGACTGCTGGATAGATAATTCTTTCCACAAATTGTTCCCCAAGGTTTTTAAAAGTGGTCCATTTCGAATGAATTTAGTTTAATCTGAAGTGTAAAGCGAAAGGCCTGATACAAGATAGAGAAGGCTACCCTATTATCTTCTATGCCGCATGCCGAACAATAGAAAGGCAAATCCAATATGAGCCGGACGATGCTCGCAACAACAAGGATCTTCTACGGTTCAGTAGAACGATTTCTGCCCGTAGTAGTTTCTGAACAAGGAACAGCATTTCTACTGGTGGTTGGACCAAAACCAGCTTTCGATGCCGCTAACTTCTTAAAATAAAAGACAAGGTAGTTGAGTCACTCGGTCCAACTGACATAGGCTCAGATAATTTTAAGCCATTTAAAAAAAAAAAAAAAATTATACAAAAAAAGTGCACCACGGCGTATTAGATATATGTATAATAGAAGCATATACATATATAATACATACGTACTGGTGCACTCGGTCGTATAAGGTTACGGATACATGCAGTTTAAGCTGAGGTTAAGTAGTTAAGTAGAGTTAGAAGGTATAAGTATATTGCATATAGTATAAGTTTTAGTGGTTGCCATGGCGTAGTGGTAAGTGCGTCGACCGCAGCGCAGAAAGTCTAGGTTCGATTCCTGGACGGGACACCTCGCATTTTTCATGGCACCAATTCTTTCGAGTTACTGACAACACTCAAAGAGTATCAATTGTCTATGAAAAGCTTCTCAAATCTCACCGTTTAGAGTCGGCAAAAAGCTGTAGGTCCCTTCTACTCGTGAGAGAATAGAAGCACGCACAACACGAGTAGTTGTTGTAGAAGCTAGGCCCTGGTCCCTTGTGGGCTGTAGTGCCACTCAATTATTATTATGATTATAAGTTTAAGACTAGGTTGTTGCCCCAAGTTTTTAAAGTTTTCTTGGGTGAAAATTAAAATCATTCATCATATTTTTGTCAAGTGTGTAAAAAAAAATAAGAAAAAAATCAAAACACATTGCATAACAGCAACGCTAAGGTAAGGGGGTATTCGGACAGTATAAGGACTAAGTCATAGTGGAGTGCAAGCGTAGCCTCGATGACTGAAAGCAGGTCTGTCAGTAATGAAAAGCAGTTATTGCTTAAGATCCGACTTTTTGCGGGTTGCCTGCCTGATTATTAAGTAAGATCAAATATCTTCAAAAGTATGTAAAAGACATACACACTGAATTTGTATGATTGTAGCGGTCCATTGTAGTAGTGATTGTGAATTTTGCGGACTGAATCTGCCTACCAAGTTTAATATAATAATGGTGGATCGAACACGAAATCATATGTTTTTAACATTTTATCATATGTACATATATACCTCATTGGATGTCCATGTAGGTAGAGCTCAATTGCAGAATGCTACTGAACAGTCTGGTCTGCACGTCATATTAATAGACAACACACTACATATATTATAAAAAAATTAATTTTACTATTGGTATGTGATCTTTTCACTTTGAATTTGCGATATGTGGTCATCACGTATTTTAAAATTTTTTCACAGAATTCTTTTAAATAGTTTTAAGATAAAGCATTTCATCCTATTGACACACTTCGGGTAGCGACGCAATTATTTCCATTTCCAATTCCTTGAACATATAACTAGATTAAATGAATCTAAAATCGAGAAGTAAGTTTATTTTTTTGATGTTAGTCATTATATGTCAAAAGTTTGTTGTGTTTTAAAACGCATTTCGTTCGGTACAATTTGTGGCCATAACAGTAGCCCAGCAATACTACAAGACATACATATATTCGATATCCGGCACAATACAGCATCTGTTAAAACGTAACTTGTAACACGTTCAATGTAATTTGTAAAACTGAAAACGGTTTACCACCACGACTAATATTACTGAACAATTCTTATAACTAATTTAACACAAAAATTATAAACGCTATATACATACATTACAATGCAACCATGTAAACATTCACTAATAACTGTTATGGAACTGCCATGTAATACAACTCCGCCAAATGAATAACATACACTTACAAATAAGTACACAGGGCTCGGGGACACGCTGTTTGCTTAATGTTGAACTACCATACCATACCATAATACGATTTCGTACCTTGGTTTTAGGGTTGCTTTTTTTTATCTGCTGTTAAAGATCACGGTGTGTAAGTGATATCGATTGTATTGAAATGATTCTTTATTTAGGGAAAGAGTCTTTCAAATCCACTTGATTTTAATACTCCTCAGTAAAATATTGGCCAAGTATACAGAATCGTTTCTGTGTTATTTGAAAAAAAAAATGCAAATTTAAGGTTGGCAAGAAATTTGTTAAGTGGTCGCCGTTGCGTAGTGGTAAGTGCGTCGATCGCCACGCAGAAAGTCTGGGTTCGATTTCCGCACGGGGCACCTCGCATTTTTCACGGCACCACCTCTTTCGAGTTGCTGACAACACTCAAAGAGTATTAAGTGTCTATATAAAGCTTCTCAAATCTGGCCGTTCGGAGTCGGCAAAAAACTGTAGGTCCCTTCTAATCGTGAGAGAACAGTAGCACGCACAACACGAGTAGTTGTTGTAGAAGCTAGGCCTTGGTCCGTTATGGGCTGCAGTGCCACTCAAAAAAAAAAAAAAAAAAAACTTTGTTAAATATGTTTTGTTAATATTACAAAGTAGAAAATAACACATCAGTAAATAAAACTTACACAAAGCAATAAAATTAGTTTGTTTGATATGTCAACCTTATAAGCGTGTGTCTTGTCACTTATTACAATGCATTGCATGAACAAAAGGTATTTAGATAAAGTAACAAATGCCAAAACTACTAGAGAAATTCTGCCGTAGCATAAAAATCAAACTAACTGGTGGAAATGTTGATGATCTATAGCCCCCCAATTTTTTTACTTAATCCGTATATATCGTAGTTGTTCTTAAACTTTTTCTCGGTTGGTAGTTACTAGTTAGACAACAATATTTGTGACAGAAGGAAAACGCCATTCACTTACATGATACAAACATACATACAAATGTATATGTCGTCATCGGGAAAGTTAAAAAAAAAATATTCAAAGAACAGTTCTATCCCAGGAATATAATTTTTCCGATACCAGTAAGCCATATAACGCCTTCAGTCACGTGTCAATCCCCCGTTCGGTTATTTTTATTAGAACAAATTCCACGGTTACATTCATGCATACATGTCTATTTCCGCGGATAGTGAATGAAAGGAAAATACCACAAGCAGTGTCACTTGAAAATGTCTCATTATTCAATCGTATTAATAAATTTGATACCATTAAACATTACACCACCTGCCCTTGTATCCACCGCGACCACACGTCTGTGCATTCCGTATGCAGGTTTGTGTGGATGCGATGTCTGCATTCCAGAGAGAAATATATGACCACAAACCTATGGAACACAACGCAAAATTGCAGAAGAAAAATATGTATCTTTAGTAAGGCGTTACGAAAAATTGCGTAACAGATACAGACAACATGAAGTACACAGATCATAGTACAACTTGTTACTGTTTCCATTTCCATTTCGTGTCGTACTTTATTTCTGTTTTCCCTTCATTATGTCAACATGCCATTATGTCTTCATTTTCAGTTTATTTGCATACTTTTTTTTTTTGCTCTTCTGCTTTGGTTAAGGGGAAAATATTAAAACATACTTTCTGCAAGTGGTGTGGCGTGCTTGATCGTAGTTAAAATGTGCTCTGCTTTCTTGTACTTCTTTGATGCCATTAATAAGATGACTGAGGCATATAAATTAATTGAGTAAAGCGCATCGCATTAAGCCATTCAATGCAATTAAATAGGCTGAACTTTCATTTCTTACATCCACAACCGGCGTTTAGGGATTGCAAAAGATTGTTATGATTTAAAAATAATCTGGTGTGAGAAATGTGAAAATGAAAATGAACACTTTATTTATGTGTGTGCTTTAAATTGAAAAACAAAATTTAATGGGAATTTACTATGTTAAACACTTTTTTTTTATTTGACTTGAGCACATCTTACGCAGTCACTATAGTAGGGAATGATCAAATTTACACCATGTCGGTGGCTAGGGTTTTCTATATGTTCCACAATAAATTTCACTTATCATCTGGATGGCCCTTTGATTAGCCCGTTGATGGATGACACGGTAGGCCTTAAAAAGCCTTTCCAGCAAGGAGCTGCCTACAATGTCGCAACTGCAATTTGGTGTTGCAGTGGTCGCCACCTAAGACAAATTCGTCCTCTGTTACATTGTCCCAATGATTGAACAGATGATGTGACTGGATTTACGAATCACTTTATTCAAAATCCAAAATCCGCCACACCATTATTTTTGTATACAGAATCACTGATGGAGCTAAAGTCCATTTTGTAGCGTAATGGCGGCTACCAATCCTAGGTGTTGATGGAACCTGACCGGTTGTGACGGCTTGCTCAGATTCTATATTCTATATTGCCGCAAGGGCGGATTTCTTGCCCTTTGTCGCAAATATTGAGTGGAGCATTCTACCTGACAAATCCAACGTATTGGTTATTTCGTCGAAGATTTCAGCAAAACAGCATACGCAGCCTTAAAAGCGTAACTTGAAAAGTTAATGTAGAGGTGTCTCTCTGTACAGGCCTGTTCGTTGTACTCTTTCAAATTTGCTGTCTAAGGGAACTTACAGATCGGGAATTGACAATAGGTGTTAGCGAACCATTCCTTGACGCAAAAAACGTGCCCAAAAGCACATTGCATTCTAAGATCTGTCCTTGTTGCAGTGATTATGTCATAATTCAAGTCCACATTTCTCACGCCTTTGTCGGGTAAATGATTGACTTTTTTGAAGTTGATCAATTATGTTCGTCACAGTTCGACAAGTGGTTTAACTTGACTAATACCATTTCAGTTCGTCGTCAAACGCCGAACCAATCAATTATTTCTGCTATCAAAAATTTAAAAGAGTTTCACGCATTCCTTTAAACGAGATGGATATCCTTTCTCTTTTCTTCAAAATCAGCCTACTTAACTTGACAGTGATTAACCTTGAAAACGTTTACTGCTACACTGTAACCGACTTACCGGTTGATATATACCTTTCGAAATTCTTAAGTAAATTAGCTTTTCAAAAAACCGTGTAAGTGTCGGCGTCAGTTAGAAAATTACGTCAAACAAAGACCTTTAATCATAACACAGCACTCAGTGCTGCATGACTTAGACGCACATATGTACATACTCGTACGTAAATACAAGCTCTGACGAATGGCTATCGACCAGGTTCAAGGTCATGTTTGTTTGAAATAATTTTTCTATCCGGCTGTATGTCTGTGGCATGAGACGGCAACATGTTAGCAGTTGTCATTTTTTGATCCAATTACACACAATCACAATTGGGTCTCGCATAAGTGGATTGCTCTGTTGAGGTGATTTAAAATGGTTCCGGCGCCACAGTGTCGTTGCGATTGACGCTGGCTCCCAGAAACGAAGTCATTTGATTCGATAATTGTTTGCACTTCCAAATCGACGTCCTTGTTTAACTTTAACCTTCCCACTAGACTATAATTTATTTTCGAAATGCAGCTTAAATGTTTGCATAGTCTTTCCTTGTTCTCTCCTCACATTGCTAGCCCATATGTGTCCTTTAGGAGTGTGTTTTGTATTTGTTTGCATCGCAGCTCAACCTTGAATGCAGGCAGTAAACTCAACTGTCATTTGTTTCTACTATGGGCACGATTTATACTCGTATGAAATTACGATTGTTGTTTTCATTTTACAAATGACTTTGGAGTTTATTTTCCATTCACTCAAGATTTTGCTGTTAAACGTGATTGATGTGGTTTTGCGTCGCCTTGGAAGTCGTTCAGTGGGAACAAATCAAGATCAACAATGGCAACAGCTTTAGAGTTGGTCTTCTTCTTGGGTCTGCGATTAAGGTCGACATTACCGAATTGGTTTGCGGACGAATCTGAACGCGTTCATGAATGTTATGTATGTATATGCACTTTGCGTTTTCAAACGTACGTATGGCAAACGAAATGCATACATTTATGGTTTTGTATAAAACTAGCGGACCCCAAAGTCCGCGCAATAGCTTTCTTTTATTTTATGACTAAAGGGCAAGTGTAGTCATTTAGTAATTCTTCCAGCTGTTTTATGTAAGTGACCTATTAGACACAATTCTTACTAAAAACGTAGAGCTAAAGTTTACATTAATAGAAATATTTTTTTAATTGTTTGTGAAACATCGCCAAGGTGAGGGACGTGTAAGAACCAAAGGTTAAAAATGTGCTGCAATGCGGGGTTATCCACTTACGATAGACATCCAGGTCGCTGGAGCTATTCCTAAGCGCAACGATTCTCCACCTTTTTCAATAAGCCTCCACAAACAGATAGAGTGCATTGGCCAGGACTTTTAGAAATATCTTAACATTGGACTTGTTCGTTTTGACCTTTATTATACCAAAAACCTACGAATGAGCGCTGGATTTCCTTCTGGAAGCATGTGAGGACAAATAATAAATGTTATTTAACATTCAATATATATACACATTTGAGTATCCATACGTACAGTCCATACAGTCTGGACGACTACATACGATCGATAACCTCAGAGTTATGAACGACTTTAGGTTTGAGGAGGAGAAGAAAAGTGAACTGATATACATAGAGATCGAGCGAACATGAGTTATTGGAAACTTTTTCTTGCCCGTGACTATTAAAAATGGATGGCCGCAATTGTCTGGACCCAGAGCCCGTATTGGTCATTGGCATGATAAAGGTTAGACAAAGATATCTTGTAGACGCAGTCCTTTTTAAAGGGATGGAAATGTTTTGTGTAAATAAAACTGTGTGAACGTAACATATTCTGTAAAGCCCGAAGTATATAATTGAAATAAACATGTTTTACCAACATCGGAATAGATATCTCGAAGGAGGTTTGATCAGTCTCGAAATAATTCACAGTTGGAACAGGTTTCAAACTGTTTTGAAAAAAAAAATAAAATTTTAAATTTGTGCACAACCTTCTTACAGCTGCTGAACAGACTTAACACAAAACAGTAGATAAACTGATAATTTCTCACATGGTACAAAGATCATCAGTCACTATTTACTCTTAATGTGGTTTAAGTAGTCTTTTCTTCTTCTTCTTTCCTGTTTTACATCTCAGACAACAAGGTCATGAAAAGAGCTTTGGCAATTAGTTTCAATTTAAGATCCACATTTGTTGAACAACTTTGCAAACACATTCGTAATGCCTGTCATTTATAATCAGACTTATTGCTTTTATATGGCTCACGGTAGTTTATTTAAGCGCCGGAGAAATAAAGCAGCCGCAATTATCTGTTTAGGTGAAAATTACAGTGAAATGGTTGTTTTATGATAGGGATAAGCAGCATTAAGTAATGAGCGAAATCTTGTGATTCGAAAAAAATTTTTTTTTATATTGAAGTAGAAGCTGTATTAAATATGTGAAAAAACTTAACCACCACAGAGTGGTCACAAATAGGTAAATGTGACTTTTTTGGTGCACGTATCCCTGTTAATTATTAATTAGTTAAACATTACTTCTATAAAATAGAAGCAGTTCAAGGGTGAACAAATTTTGTTAGTGAAGCTTAAAGCATGCAAGGAAAAAATTTAACAACATTGTATTTTACTTTTAAAAGCAAAAAAAAAAATCACCAACATTTTGATATATTATTGTTTCAATAATGTAATGCCTGATTTCTGATTTTTTACAAGTTACATCTAATACGTCTAATCAGAGAATGAAACGAATAAAATTCAGCAATGTATTTTTTTGTCACCTAATTTGTCATTTTTGACCACTCTTGGTCGTGACGCAGTATATACATACGTGCTTAAGTTTAAGATCGGAGTTTCAAATAGAAGCAAATTGCAATTCTTGATTCATATTTTATTTTTAAGACCCACCTCAATTGAATTTTTGACAATTTTTAAACGAACACTAATTTTGTAACATTCAAACGAACAACACAACGGCGTAGTACTTACACCTCCTTTATAACGAGAATAGGGGAGACAAGACTAAATTTTTTACCATAACAATCTAGAAAATACATTCTACTCTAAATATCGAGATAAATTACTTTAGATTGTTTATGTTATGTAGTTTTGTTTTTCAATTAATTGATACACATTTTTAAAACACCCGAATTTGGTCGCCATTTTTGAAAGCATGACATACTACTGTGAACAAAAAGTACCGAATGAACGAATTTTAATTTATTTCTTGTATGGGATTGTTACGTCATGTGATGGCGTGAGCGTAGGAAAAAGGAAGACTCAGGCTTCAGAAAATCTGTTATGTTATACGAAATAAATTGTTTACTCCAAAAGTTAAGCAAGGTCCTTTTCCTCTTCTTAGGTCGTGCTCTGGTCCCAAATGGGTCGGATTAAAAGACACTTCGAGCCAGAACAGTGTTATCCATCCACTCTTCTTAACCTAAGCATCTGAAGCGTTGTAGGCGCTTGACAAAGTGCATGCTGCAAGTACTGTCTGTAGAGTTCTGCGTTGAATTTATGTATGTATATACAACATTTATATAATCTATGCACTGTTTTGAAAGTGACACTTCTGTCCCCTGGTTAATAAATAATAGGATCGGCTTCCTTATTAATGTATAGTACTATGTTATTTTAAGTGACCCAAAATAAACATTAGCCGCTGAATTTTTTTAAATTGCCAGGAGAAATCTACATTTACATTCAGGATTTTTAATTGTTTCCTTTTGAATCAGAATACTCCAAAGTTTAAATGAGTTTTCCGATATAAAACGAAATAATTTTACAGGGGAGCGGGCTCAGCCTTTTCAGCAACTACTACTTCTATTGTCCTTACAAGTAGAGAGAATCTTTCGTTTATTGCCGCCTCCAAACGAAAGAGGTACTTCTGTAAAAACTGTGAAGTTAGGGAGTCGAACCTGGAAACTTCGAAGTGTGAATCAACGCATTTTTGCACTACGCTGCGGCACCATTTCTTTCGACTTATACACTGATCATAAGTAAGTTTGTCCTAAAACCTGCTTTCCAAATATTGATTTAATAGAATAAAAAACACAATACCTTCCATTTTAATCCTGTTTAATGTCAAAAAACTCTTCAAAACAATCACATCCGGATATGTTGGCCTTACGTTTGGAGAAAAAAAGAGACATTTAAATTCAGGTTCATGTTCATGGCGCTGATTGTCACTCATTCTATTTTATTTACACGTCATCTCACAATGTCACTGTCATCTTTTTATCAAAGCTTGTTCCGAGTCAAAAGATAAGAAAAGCTTTTAACATCCATGTACATTGATTTTCATACATACACCGGTGTACAAACAGGAAATGTTATTAAATCCACACTCCTATGTCTGCTTCTAATTGAGTACAACTTATTTTTCATTTCTCCAAAGTGAGTTGCAGTTGCGTTGCAAACGACCGCATACGCTCATTACAATTCATAAGTTCCGCCTACATTTTGCATACCACCTCCGGTGGCACTCGCCGTTGCCATATTCTTGAAAGGAAATGGTTTCCTATGTCCGCTCAAATTCTCTGGACACATGTCAGTGAGTGCTTTCTTTGTTGTCTCTCTTCATTTCCACTTGAACGTGTGGTCTTGCGTTTGATTATTTCTCCTCATTCGTCAGCACCGAACATTAGTATGCTAATTTGTGAGCAGGCATGAACGAACGAGTTAAAAAAGGTGCTAACACTCAGCAAAGATATTCATTCTAGAAGGTGTGTTGACCTATTGGCCAATATATGACCAACATGGAGTTAAGACCCAAGACTTATTTTCTTGTTGTTGCCCTGCGGTGTTTGAAAATATCTCGGTTCAAAAAGAAAATCACTTCCCGACACTCTGACCGAGGAGAAATAGTGAGATATAAAAATAAACTAGTTTCATAAAATGCATGTTCCGTATGCAAATGATGAGCTTCGGAGAGTAGTCGAAACTGACGTAAAATTGTATCTTTAACCACTGACGCGTACACGGAGAGTTAAATTGGTTTTTTATTTCATTGATTTTACGAGTTCAATTAATTAAACTGGGGGAAGACATTTACATTAAGAATTCATTTCGAGACAACGCGACGATATCGTTTTGAGTTTCTGAGGCTTACATATGTACATATAGCCATGTACGACGATGTCTTGTGATAAAAGTTGATCTTACAGGACAGGTTTACGGCAGATGTTTCTCGGATGCTGAATGTAAGGTTTCAGAAAAGTTTTCGATTCCAAAGAAAGCTGATATTTTCATTCACTTCTTACTCATTTGAAGAATCTTTTGATACTTCGAAGAATAATCTCTGATTCCGAGGAAATAAGGGACCTGAGATGAAAAAGTAGGCCAATTTTTTAAACAGTTAAATAACCGAATACAACAGAAGAGATAAAGAGGGTTTTTGAATATTGTACAGGAATACTTTTGTTGATGATATTTCTGGCTATCTTGGGACTATGTGAACAGCAAATGCATTTTGATTATACAAAGAAATTTGTAAAATCCATGCCCGGAAGCTTGATGGTAACAAAGCAAAAATGAATTCAACAAAATGTTGGTAGCGAACCGTTTTGTACTTTTTCAAGGATAAATTATGAACTCTATCTTATTTTTTGGTGGTCGCCGTGGCGCAGTGGTAAGTGCATCGACTGCGGCGCAGAAAGTCTGGGTTCGATTCCCGGACGGGATACCTAGCATTTTTTTTCACGGCACCACCTCTTTCGAGTTGCTGACAACACTCAAAGAGTATTAATTGTCTATGGAAAGCTTCTCAAATCTCGCCGTTCGGAATCGGCAAAAAACTGTAGGTCCCTTCTACTCGTGAAGAACAATAGCATGCACAACACGAGTAGTTGTTGTAGAAGCTAGGCCCTGGTCCGTTATGGGCTGTAGTGCCACTCAATTATTATTATTATCTTATTTTTTATTTAAAAAAACGTGGTTTGCTCTTATGCGTTAACTTTTCGTTGCTCAAACCACTCATGTTGTGCGTGCTACTGTTTAATGCCGCATACGAACAGGGAGTTTGGGAACGTTTTTTTCTTTTAAACGTAATAAATCTTAACCGTTCACTCTATGAATAGAACTGTGGACCTCAGGAGTGTGAATTACGCTCCTGTCACTGTCTTCCGCCTTATGTATTTTCAGGTCCTTTTGCTCTAACTGCTGAATCTATCTTGGAATGGAGAGGATGTTGAACATGAAAAGTGAAAATTATCGCAGCTCTCGCTTAAAACCGCTGCTGCTGATACTGATACAACCAATTTGTATGTAACTTACGGGAGGGTACAAAGTTTGTTTTAAAATTTTTATGTTAAAATGTCGCGGAGAGTAAATTTTGTTGTTTTATTTTTAAGATCTATAATACTCAAGAAGTACTAAACGTCTATAAGCAGCTCCTCAGCTTCGCAGTCTCTTCTACCGACGACAGAGCCATATTAAAAACCAATGTATCTATTTCATGCAAAATTACAAAAAGCGTTCACAATAGCGAACAAGCGCATTATGCGAATTTTTGAAAAACTAAAATGGGAATTCAACCAATTTTTTACCTCACATTTCCGCTTCGGGGCGCATTCTTATTGCGGTTTTTCTACATAATCTTAAGCAAAGTCTAGTTCGTAAATTTGTTCGCTTTAATTGACACCATTCAAGCTACCTTTCAATCTCAAAGAGTGTTCTCTTCTCATACTAGAAGACAGTGTTCATAAACCATGACCGAAGTTTCCCCGAATCCCACTTCCGAGTACACAAAACTCGTTTATTTGCCCACGCTCTGTGGCTGTGTTTCTTAATATTTCTGTGCACGGTATCAGGCATTGTTCTCTAATTAATTTCGTTTTCATCTTAATTCAAAGAAGGCACAAAATGTGAAACATTCTCGCAACAGCGCATAAAATCATCTTGCAAACAGAGGCTGATTTTGGTTTTCACTTCTTCAGTGCTTTGCGTTTTTTTTTTCTTATTAGGTCAGAGTGGAGGAGAATTTCAAGTTTCTGGCACTTGTGTAAAATGTTGCGGAATCCCCGTTAATGTTATGCAAAAAGAGCAACAGCGGTGGCAACTCAGCAAACAATGTTCTCATGGTTAACGATTCGTAAGAAAAATTGCTCACAAATTTGACGATTCCTTCTCTGTGAAGTATCACATTATGTGGTTCCACGCGACATGCTTCCAGTCACTGTGGCGGGGCGGAGCGGTGTAGATGCAGATTGGTGTGCATCTTATGGATGTGTAAACATCATTTCAGTTTTCTCTTCATTGTCTATCTCCATCTTTAACCAGTGTAACGGAGATCATAATCAACTGTCTAATTAACTAGCGTTCAGTGAAAGTTTCTTTTAGTGACGTCGGAACACCTTTGGAACCCACCCATGTTCTTCATTCATTTATGTCTGACTGATGTTTCCTGATTCTGAGTTAATGTTGCCACTTTATCAGATTTATGCATCGCCAGCAGGTCCGACTAGGTTTCGAATTCAAAGGGCAGATCTCGTCCACCCACTCGTTCTGCAGAAAACAAGACCTACGAGTCTTAAGTGATATACCACAAGATATTAGGGTCATTCTCCGTCAACCGGCCCTGACGCGGTGTCTGTCTGGTGTGCGGCTCTCACCTCACCTCGTCACAGTCCGGGCCAGATGTCATTTATAAATGCCATATGCACGTGCATTAGTTGACAAAACGTTGACAAACTACAACTGTCGAGTGTCATCTGGTTAAAGAACGCAGACAGTGCACAGCATGAAATTTATATTAGTATAGTTAGCGGAAACTTACTGCTCAATTGGACAAGAGTCAAGGGGCAGGTGGCGTTTCTTTTGTGGCTTCGCGAATATTTTCTCCCCTCTGTGGATGAGTCAAATAGAGGCAAGCACGCGTAGGTGAACTAAGCTAAGGGCTTCTTGGGAGAATCCCTCTAATGGGATCGGTGTCTGTAGGTTTGAACTTAGATATGTCTTGTTCAAAAGTTGCAGCCTCATGAGTTAAACATTTGTGCCATTGGATTTCGTAATTTTATTAATTTAATGAACTCACATATCTCCACTTTGATTCGGTTCAAAGAGGTGCGCATACCAAAGATGAAATGGTGCAGTTGATTTGTTTGAGTCGGCAGAAAATATTTACAGAACGGGCCAGAGGGAGTAAGTGATAAACTACAGTAGATGTGCAAAAGTCAAAATGCAATTCTGGAGATGAAGAAAATGTCACTGAGGACATAAATATTGTTCAATTGTTCAATTGTCAGTTTAAGAAAAAAAATTTAAGAAAATTTTAAATTTGCCTATTTGGTATTTTACTGAGATACAAAAGAAACAAACAAACGAATACTCAAACGTGCACATTTTGCGCAATAGGCAGTGACCCCAAACGTTTATGAGGTTAACTATAAAGTAGTTAATAATAATTGTGGCACTACAGTACACAAGGGATCAGAACCTAGCTTCCACTTCTACTACTCGTTCTGTGCATGCTATTGTTCTTGCACCCGTAGAAAGGACCTACAGATTTTTGCGGACTCTGTAAGGCGAGTTTTGAGTAGCTTTTTAACAGACAATTAGTACTCCTTGAGTGTTGTCAACAATTTAAAAGAGGTGGTGCCAAAAATTCAAGGTTTCCAGGCAGGGAATCGAACGTGAACCATCGGCGTGTGAGTCGACGCACTTATTCACTACGCCATGGTGTCATTTATTAAATCATTTGGCGATTTTTGGACAGTGACGTAAGGAAATGCAATATTTTTGAACAGATTTTGTTCGAATGATTTTTTTCATTTACAATTATTCAGGTCAACTAAGCTTTAAGTCACTCCAGATTGTTTGACAATAAATTCAATACAGTCTTCTCGATCTAGGAATCTAGGAATCTAGGAACATTCCGCGAATTTGTTCAACATTTTTAGCGAGATTTTAGCGAGCAAAATGCAAAACTTTATGTCCTCGCGCTGTTCATACCTACAAGTCGAATGAAGCCTTCTTTAGTTCGAAAATTGTAACAAAGCTTCTTTTAGTTCCTCGCATTTTGTTAAATATATTTTTTTTTTAATATTTGCACTTCTTACTTTAAACCATAGTAGTAGTGCTCATTAATGTTGACAATTCTTTCTATCTTGGCGCCATTCAAATGTGTTCATTATAATTTTAACACTAATTAAAAACTTATACATTATGTTTTTTTTCGTCTACAGTTATCAATCGGCGCCAAAACTCGGTCTTATTGCCTCTAAACTAAGCCAACAGAGCGCTGGAAATGTTCATGCGCGCACGTTTGTGGTCTAGCGTAAGCAAACGCGGCACCCAACGCGCGGACAGCTTTCTCGTGCCCAAATCTTGGTTTAATATATGGCAAACACGTTCTTTTGACATCTTCATAATCTCAGCTATTTCTCTAACTTTAATCCGGCGGTCGTCTAGTACCAATTTATGAACTTTAGCGATGTTATCGTTAGTGGTTACAGTTTTTGGACGCCCAGGACGTTCATCATCTTCCATGCTCCTGCGACCACGTTTAAATTCAGCTGCCCAAAATTTTACGGTGTTAAACGATGGTGCAGAGTCACCATACACAGAGTCCAACTCATCTTTGATTTGTGGAGGCGTATTGCCTTTCAAAAATAAAAATTTAATTACAGCTCGATATTCAATTTTTTCCATTTTGGGGGAATCACCGAAATACACTCACAAAAACGACTGTTAACAGATAATGGTGCAAGATAAATTTCTGAAATTTTGGCGAGTAGCTGATTCGGTAACTAGCAGTCGTAGTGTGCGCATGTGCATTTTCTCATTGTGAACCGCGGAACCGACTAAAATTTCCAACAAACGAATTCGTACTGATTCTGGTGAAGGCATCCAATGGCCTCCCAGTAAATCTCGTAACAATAAAAAAAGTAACAATGATATTGATGCAACAATGATCAATAATAATAATTATTTCCAGCTATTAGCTGATTCGGAGACTGTAGATAGTGATAATAATAATAATGAACGTTCAAACGTCATTAAAGAAAGTGTCCCCCCTATAGTGGTTTTAAAATCTACAACTGATCGCATTCGTCGCTTGCTTAGTGATTTAAAAATTGAGAAATATCTCATAAAAAACATCTCCCTCGGTCAAAAAATAATTTTTCCCTCCCTTCATGTCTATGAGTTAGTGGTGTCTGAACTCAAAAAATTAAATTATGAATTTTTCTCATATTCTCGAAAAGAAACTCTGCCAATGAAAGTAATCCTATCAGGACTTGACTTAATGGACGAAAAACTAATTAAGGACGAACTTATTTCTTCCGGAATCAAATGCATCGAAGTTAAAATAATCTCAAAAAATACAAAAACAAACACTCAACTCAAAAACTATATATATATAGTGTATATTCAGCGTGCTACCATAAAGATGAAAGAACTTCGGCAAAATCACTACAGCCTATTCAACACTATAGTTCGCTGGGACTACAAAAGGCGGAGTCCCGGTAAGGTTACGCAATGTCACAATTGCCAACTTTTTGGGCACGGCTCCATGCACTGCCATGCTAGAACATCATGTGCTAATTGCTCGGGAAATCACAAGACAACTGAGTGCTCGAAACCTAATGCAATACGTTGCGCCAACTGCAGCGGACCACACAAGTCATCTGATCCGAACTGCACTAGCCGCGCGCAATATTTGAATATTCGGCAAAAGCTCTTTTCCCCCCAACGGAGAAACCACAAACAATCACCACCAACCAGTCACGCACAAATGTCTGCTGATCCCCAATCCCTTTCCCATTTCCCTCCTCTACCATCTCGTTCTACACACTAACAACTCATCGAAACAGATCGGCTGACCGTAGCCGGCCACAAACTTCTATCCCAATTTATAATGGAACTGCAGCCGCTCACGAGAGGATGTCAAAATCAGCTACCATCACTCAAAGTAAAACATTATTCTCTTACGAGGAAATTAACTCTCTCTTAAATGAAGTGCTAGCGAAGCTTCAAACCTGCTCAACAAGAAGCGACCAATTTAATGTTATTACCTCTCTTGCTATTAAGTACATTTATTCTAATATTAATGTTGATTAATTCACTTAACATAGTTACTTGGAATGCAAGAAGCATTTCAAACAAGAAAACTGAATTTTTTAATTTCATTAATGATAAAAAAGTTGATATTGCGTTACTAACAGAGACATACCTGAAAGATAACAAATCCTTTTCACACCCCAACTACAATTGTTACCGTCTGGACAGGAGTAATGCCGCTGGAGGTGGTGTTGCTATAATCATAAGTAAAAATATCACACACATTGTGCATACGGGCTTACAAATGCGGTGTGTTGAAATGATCGGTGTAGACGTATTTTTAAGCGATAATTCAATAGTGAGCATTTTTTCCGTTTATTTCCCTGGTGGAAATAGGTCACAGGATAAAATATCTCACTTTAAACATGATTTACGAAAAATGTATAAACTACGGGAAAATGCCATTTTTGGTGGAGACTTGAATTGTCGTCACCAAATTTGGAACTGTCTCAGAGCTAATTGTTGGGGCAACATTTTGCTTAATATTGATGAGACTCACCCGCAATTTTCTTTGCTATACCCTCCAAATTCCACTTATGTTCCTACCTCTAGATTGAAAAACCCGTCAACACTTGACTTCTATATTACAAATGTTTCGCAATACTGTAATTCACCTTTCACTTATGATAACTTAGGATCGGATCATCTTCCTGTTGGTATGAAACTTGAACTGTCAATTCAAATCAGACAACCTTCATGTTATTACAAGTATTCCTCCGCTAACTGGAGTCGATTTACTAGATATATTAGTGGCAACTGTTCTTTAAGTAATATAATTTCCACTCCAATTAATAATACAGTTCAAATCGATACGATGTGTACTAATTTTACCTCCTTGTTAACTAGGGCTGTAGATTTTTCTATACCCAAGTTTCGCACGAATAATGGTCGTTCCGCTCCATTACCTAGTAATATTTTACTATTAATACGAATGAGAAATACTGAAAGGAGAAAATGGATTCGGTATCGTTACGATTGTTTTCGGCATAGTACAAGATATCTCAATAATGCTATTGCTGAAGAAATTAATAACTTTAATAACAATCGTTGGAACAACCTTCTTTCCACATTCGACAAAGGAAGTAAACCTTTTTGGAAAGTGTCAAAAATTATTAAAAAGAGAGGACTTAGTATCCCACCTCTGAGAGACCAAAATAAACTCTACGTTGCTCCTGTAGATAAAGCCAACCTACTCGCAAGCAAATTTCCAGTGAATCATACTGCTACTGACAATTTGAGCGATTCATCTACATCAACTGACGTCTCTAACACTGTGACAGACTTCTCTCAGTCAAACGTTGAACTAACTGATTCCTACAGAATTGATGAAACAAAGGTAAAACAAATTATAAAAAACCTTAAAAATAGAAAAAGCCCTGGTTTAGATGGCATAAATAACGTATTATTGAAAGCCCTCCCTCCAAAAGGCTTAAGATATTTAACTGTTATTTTAAACGCCTGTCTTAAATTTTGTTACTTTCCAGATTGCTGGAAGACAGCTCTGGTGGTTCCAATCGCTAAACCTGGAAAACCAAAAAATGACCCCAACAGTTATAGACCTATAAGCTTATTAAGTTGTATAGGTAAACTCTTAGAAAAAATCATAAAGGAAAGAATTGATCTTCAACTAACTGCAAATAATATTCTTCCTGATTTTCAATTTGGATTCCGACTTTCTCACAATACGTACCATCAAATTGTTAGAATAAAAAAACATGTCAAAAGTAAATTCCAATCCAAAGAATCAACTGGATTAATACTTTTAGATGTTGAGAAAGCCTTTGATACAGTTTGGCATAAAGCTTTGATATACAAACTAATTAAATTTAACTTTCCAAAAGAAATAATTAAAATTATTCAAAGCTTTTTAAATAATAGAACATTTATAGTAAAAGTACAAAATGATAAGTCCTCTGAACATAATATTGGATACGGATTACCACAAGGTACAATACTCGGTCCAACCCTATTTAACATATTTGTCGCTGATATGCCAAATCCTGGTAACGGCGTTGAAATTGCTATGTTTGCTGACGATACAGCTATATTTGCTTCAGGGACATACTACCTGGACGTATACAGCGTTTTACAAACTGCTCTATCCAAATTGGATAAATACTTCTACAAGTGGAAGATTAAAGTAAATCCCACAAAAACACAAGCTATTTGGTTTACTCGTAGGCGCAAAAACTGTTTCCTTCCTAATAACGTTCATCTTCAAATGGGCTCTTTTAGTTTAGACTGGTCGGAACATTGTAGATATCTTGGGGTTTTAATAGACAAAAAGTTTAACTTTCAGAAACACATTTCCTTCACTATAGATAAAGTTAATAAAACTATAAAAATTCTTTATCCTTTAATTAATAGGAAATCGAAACTTAGTTTTAATAATAAAATATTACTGTTTAAATCTATTTTTCAATCCATACTACTGTACGGAGCTCCTGTCTGGCACGACTGTGCCTTAACACACAAACGTAAACTGCAAACATGTCAAAACAAAATTATTAAACTCATGCTTAATTTACCGCGTTACTATTCAACTCAAAGATTGCATGAAATTACCAATATCAACTTTTTAGAAACTCTTATTGATAAGCTAACGCAAAAATTTTATAACAATTGCTTAAACTCCAACAATGAACTTATTAATTGTTTGATAAATTAATGAAATACTAATCTCATAAGTGTTAGCTAGGGAATGTTGCAATATTAGTTTGTAAGAGTTAAATAAGGGTTTTACTTGTAGCTTTCCCTTGTACTGATATTCATATTAATTTCACTTTGTTTTCATTTATAACTATACCATTTCTTAGTTGTAAAGGATAAAAGTCCTATATCCTATATCTCTAAACAATATTATCTACTACATGTATACATTATTGATTACGCTACTGAATAAAAATTATTTGAATTTGAATTTGAATTTGGCGAGTAGCTATTATAATATGCATAATTTGAAGTAGAAACTTTTTTTTCACTTGTGCCGCTAGCTTCTCGTTAAGGTCGGTTATTTATCAGACAGCCCTCGTAATTACAAAGAATACCGATCGTAAGAGCCTTAATAATATCATTAACAAATTTCAAGTCAGACGTTATAGGGAGGAAATAGAGTTAATCTAAAAAAGACTTTTCCCATCTTCAATTTGCAAAGGAAACGCTTCTGATTCTGGATCAAAATCTTGATACTTAGCAATGCATTTATTATATTGCATTACTATGCTTGAATTCTGTTGTCCTTGTCATTCATTTACCACGTTGTCAAAAAACATCGATTAAGTTACTGTGTTGCCAATTTACAAAGTCAAGGTAGCCGTAGAATAACTTCAAGTTTTTTTTATACAAACGTCATATGTGTACATGAGTAATACCCTACTACTACTACTATAACTTAAAAGAAAATACTCCATTTTGAAAATACGAACACTTGCAAAATTTATCTTTATTGACACCAGTAGCTGCTGTTAACAAAAGACCACCGAATACACGGCTGTGTGGAACGAATCTTAGCAGAAAAATACAGACAGGTACACTCACGGCTAAATTTTGCTTCCTGAACCTGAGAGTTTGGTTAAGTTAAGTTTTTAATTCGATCCTATTAACTCCGCATGGAATTTGTATCTGCATCAAATTGGTTTAACGGCACGCCCCATACTGCACACATATCCACGACCGTAAATAATTACCGACAAAGCAAAATGTACCGAATGTGGACTGTAAATATTCCTAAAGTGATTTTCATTGTCATGATTTGTTCCAGAGGGAGATGCCACGTTGAAAGTGAAAGGATTCTTGGAGATAACTGAGCCGCTTTGTCTTCATTCACGTTCATCTTTCAAGTGATACAGGATATACAATATTCATCTATGTGATACCCCCGCCTACACTTGGATGCGTATAGGTGTAGACAAATTAGAGAGAAGGACTATCACAGTGAGATAACATGCAGACAGTAACTACCTCAATTTTTCTCACATTGACAGCCTGTCCCGAGCCAGAGGAATTGAGCAGCATTTATTTTAGGGATTCTGTCAAAGCAGCTTGATATTGATCTCAAATTTAAGTGGTCCTGCATGCGTATTGAGACACAAAGAAACCCGAGAAATGCATTTTCAAGATCAAAAGGATGTCTCAAGAAAAATCTATTGAAATTCATTCGACTGAAGGGCACCGAAGTTTTTCGAGTATGGGTGGCATTCGTATGAGATTACAAGCGATTAAAATGGATTTTAGGGAAATAAAGATTACAAACCTGTTTTTTTGTTGAGATTATATTGTTGAACAACGCTTTTGAAATCAATTACAGGAGAAGATTCTGCCCTGAAAATAGAAATAAATAAAATGGAGGGTGTTAATGTATGATTAATTCATGAAGTTGAAAAAATTCAAATTGGGGTTTTACTTAAATATGATGGTGATGGAAATGTGTATGAGAAATACAAAAGAACTGACATTCACGGAAAATAAAATTACTAGAAACGTCAGTGTACACGAATGCTGTGTTAAAATAAGGAACTCAGTTTCAAAGTAGGACACAGAGAAATAATTCCCAAGTCATCCGCACTTGCATTGGCCTTAACCGCCCTTAGACAGTCACATTTTTGAAACTCAAATTCTTTTATATAAAAAATGAATAGACAACTTTTTCGCCTTGGATGAATACGAACAGTTATGTATACTGCTTACGCCGGTATCCAATGGGAAGAAACGTCAATAGAGTATGAAGCACAAACCACCTATAGGTGGTTTGTGGTATGAAGTTACCAGGGCAACATAAAAATATTCCTCATACTGACAGATTCGCTTTTGAGGATAGTTTTTACTCATGGTGTCAAAAATGTAGGGTGTGCGAGAGTTTTTGTTGTGTTTTTGTTTGAAATATTACAAATGTTTTAAATTGAAAAGACGAGCCGATTTAATTATCAAATTCATTTCGTTAATCCTATATTGGCAGTTATATTTTCACTCTTCTAGGCACGATTTCGAACTGTGATGGGAGCATAAAAAATATATCAAAAAAGGCACACAATAAAATAAAATAAAAACAAACTTTTCGATTATGAATAAAGATCACGGTCAGCAGCTGAATCTTTCGCGGTGGATGTATTACCGATATACTAGTGGTTTAATCCGGATCCTTTGGAATAATAAAAACCATCTGATATCAAACATTAACTAGAGTTGATGTATTGAGCTTTTCCTGCGCTCTATTCGCTCCAAAAATGTAAGACATCCCTTGGGCCCTTATGAAGGGATTTCTCAAGTTTTTGCTTTAGTAAGACAGCTGCCCAGGTATTACAAAATGCTTTTTACCGCCTCGTCCTTGCATTTCGTATTCTCCCTTCTTATACGGTTAAATATAAAGCAATGCTCGCCGTGGCGCAGTGGTAAGTGCATCGACTGCGGCGCAGAAAGTCTGGGTTCGATTCCCGGACGGGACACCTAGCATTTTTTCACGGCACCACCTCTTTCGAGTTGCTGACAACGCTCAAAGAGTATTAATTGTCTTTGGAAAGCTTCTCAAAATCTCGCCGTTCGGAATCGGCAAAAAACTGTAGGTCCCTTCTACTCGTGAAGAACAATAGCATGCACAACACGAGTAGTTGTTGTAGAAGCTAGGCCCTGGTCGGTCATGGGCTGTAGTGCCACTCTATTATTATTATTATTAATGCCTAGTAAACGAACCTTTTCTAAGCCAAATTTTGTTTTGCACGATTGAAAGTAATGTTTTTTTTTTAAGTTTACTGTTTTTGCAAATATCCGATGGTTCCTAAAACATATGTACGTCAGCTTTCCAAGCCTCGAGATCTCGGCGAAATCTTGTTGAAATATTTTTGAGTTCATAGTTGTCAAACCAAACAAGTCTACATTGTGACCTTTACTTTGTGTTGAATTTTAGCTTTGACTTGATGTAAGTATACAGGTATAGAAACACATTCATAATACTTTAACTTTTTTGCTTCTCAACACTCGCCACTTGAAAACTGATAGACAATGACATTTCAAAATATTTTAACACTGTGGGAACGAACTAAAAAGTTTTCAGTAAATGTTTACGCAAACCACGCGATCGTTTTGTTAGAAACATAATACTGCAATAACCAGGCCAATGTTACTATGCAATATACGTTTTACAAAGAACATCCAAGTGGTCGCCGTGGCGTAGTAAGTGCGTCGACCACCGCGCAGAAAAGTCTAGGTTCGATTCCCGGACGGGACACCTTGCTTTTTTCACTGCACCACCTCTTTCGAGTTGCTGACAACACTTAAAGAGTATAAGTTGTTTATGAAAAGCTTCTCAAATCTCACCGTTCGGAGTCGGCAAAAAGCTATAGGTCCCTTCTACTCGTGAGAGAACAGTAGCACGCACAACACGAGTAGTTGTTGTAGAAGCTCGGCCCTGGTCCCTTGTGGGCTGTAGTGCCACTCAATTATTATTAAATTATTAAAGAACATCCAGCTTAAAGACGAAGACAAAATGTTCAACCTTGCAATCTGCACTTGTCCAAGGCGAAGCTTCTGCAACAAGTGCGTAGAATCAGAGAAAACTGTGATTCAAACTCGCCCATTGCTTGTGGCAGTCCTTTTGAGTGACTCTGTTTACTTTCTTTGTTTGATCTTCTCAACTTTCTTACAGAAGACAAGTGGAAGTCGAGTGACACAAACATTGGCAAAAGAATAAGTTTCAGTTCCCAGTTTAAAGTAAAAGACGTTGAATTTGCTAAGTTTAAGTAAGTCATTCTAAAACCAAAGGCTTGTAGCTGTAAATGTAGTTGCTTAATAAAACTGACTTGAAGATACAATCCTCGTAACATATTTTCTACGAGGGCAGTTCACCTGTTTTTCCCTCAAATGATCTTCTCTGAAAAGTCCTTAAGTAAACAGAATAAAGATTTATTTATAATGCTTGACACGCGTTTGAAAAGAAGTCCTTCATAGAACTCTATTAAAAACTCATTCGTCGTTAACAGTCCTACGCAATCTTGTTACATAATTTACGAGTGCAACTTATCCTTATCAACTCTAGATCAACAAACGATCCTCACTATCAAAGCGAAACAGGTATATTTTTCCATTCGATTTCCATTCTTCGCAATAGACCCACCTGATAGGCATATAAAAAGACTATTGTATTCTAGTGATATAGCAACAACACCCGTAGATGTCAGGTAAGCACCCCCTAGACAGCGTTCCGTATGCAACACAAACAAACCTAAACTCGCATTTAAAATCCTTAGTTCTCTGTGCCGGCATGTATACCTGCATACACGGTAGATATGAATATACATAAATCCATTTCTTCGCAGTACAAAACAATAGTTTATCCAACCCATGTCCTACTGGAGGCCATCGTGTTCGAAATGCCAAAACAATTTCCTTACACACTTCGTGACCCACTCACAACAATCGATTGCATTATGCAAACTGCGATTGAACGGTACTTCTGATCAAGCCTTTTGATTCTCTGTGACGTCCTGTAGCAACAGTTACAGTTTATCTTTAACGGCACTGTCCCTCATGGCCGTTGTGCCTTTTTTAAACCCTTTCACTCCGCCCACTCCATGCGATTGTCTGCTCTTCAGTTCAGATTTGAGTTTGAATGCATGACATTTGTCAATCGGACATGAATGGCGGGTCGTTCGCTGTGAGTCGAAGTTAAAGATGACGAATGATATTTTGTTTGTATGTTCCATAACAACTGCAGCAAAACGATTTATCATCATTCGGAACGGTGCTCGACAGGAGAACTGTCGACGATGTGTATTCAAATGATCTAGAGGAAAGTTGTCAAAAACACAAACGTCAATTGAGATGCAGCTCTGCAGCCATATCACCGATACAATCTTGAGTCACCTTTAAGGCAAAGTTCTTACGTAGATTTGAATTTGTTGGTGAGGGAGTAGGTATGTTGCATGCTGAAGTGTGAAAATTTTCCCCAACATTCGAACACACTGCTGATGCAATGGAAAAGAGATGACCGACCGACCAGTCGACCGATGGCGGTTATACAAAAAAATGTATTGTTTGAGATATTGTTTAACAGTTACACTCGTAGATATATTTTATTGTTGTTGGCCTATTTTGATATTCTCTTCACGTTATCGTTTGTAAGAGAGGTCAAGTCGGAGTAGATTGCGTTCTGGTTTTGGAATACACACTAACGTACGTACAGTAGATGTGTTAGAATGCAGCATTGTTTAGCGAAGGTGCCCTTGTTCGTTTGTTGATGTATGGCAATGGCATTGTGACCCTAGAAAATGTGAGGTCACGTTCACAGTTACGAGTATTTGTATTTTGGAACGGTTTTATGGCTGAGAAAGTCATCACTTGGATCGTGATGGTAACTTTGATTGGTGAAATGTGACAGATTGCAATTATCGCTCGACTCCTTACATGGTGTTGGAAAAAAATCAGCAATTACAGCGTTAGCAGGATTTTTTTTAAAAACTAAAACTAATTTTAGATTCTACGAAAAAGGGTTCGAAGAGGTCAACAATATTTTAAAAATGTTTACATACATACAGCAAAGATCGTCCATAAGTTTGATTAAAATAAATTGCATTGGAGTTTCGTAAGTCAAGGTTTGCGTATCGTATGTTGGAAGTATGAATGCATGATAGTACATGTTGTTTAGTAATGTCCAATGATCCGGATCAACACAAGATCGATCTGCTGATCAGAATCCATAATCCTTGAGTGATTCGCAAATGTTCAATCATTAATAAAGTTCTTACTGCACTTGCTAGGGATTTTTTTCTCTTTGAATGTTTTCAAGGCCTCTTCTAGCGTTCCTCTCTAGCTGGAGTTTTCTCTCGCCACTTTCACACACCAAGTTGAGGTCCTTCTCCACTTATGTCCCCCATTTTAGATATGGATGTCCCAGAGGTGGGTTGTCCTTGGATCCTCGAAACTCAATTGACTGGAGTGGTGTTGTCTACACGCTCTGTATGACCTATCTGTAAAAGCCGAAATTCCCCTGATATGAATTCATACGTTTTTTTTTTTCATTCTTACGACTTAAACCTATCAAAACATACGTTCTGGGGTATTAGGAGATGAAAATATTAATACTTTTGTTTGAAATTGAAGGCTTTATTTGGTATATACAGAATGATTCGACCTAAGTCAAATATGCCTTACTTTGTTCGATAACTGCCAACCATTTGGAATATAATTTCATTATATATCTTTCACAGAAACAATGGTCGTTATGATCACAAAATTGTAGCAAACGGATTTCGCAAGCCTGAATTGGAACGACTTTTTTGCAGATATCGCTAACGACTGCATCGAGAGAGCCTGTTACGACGATGCGGAATGTGTGGAGACTACATCTTTCACTTTCCTGTTCTAGATCTTGCAAAGATGGGAGGAGTTTTTTTTTCTACGAATTTATATCCCCCCAAAGATCTATTTGCAAGTCCCTTTAATCAGCGAAATGGCTGAAGACGACAGTTTAGAAGTTCTAATGGGCGCATAGTGTTTTTACGCGCGTTTGGATGAAAGTGATTGGGAATCGAGCTACGCGAAAGTGATTTTTAACCCACTTCATACGGCTTTACAAGGGGTCCTCTGGAACATAAGTTAGTAAGACCAACCAAAGCTTGCGATGGAAAATACCTTAAAAATCCTTTATTCGAATGAATATCCAAAAATCTTTGAAACTACTTCGTTTAGTTGGAGGCGCAAGACCCAAGTAAATCCATTAAAATAAATAAAATAATTAAACTTTTCAAACTTTTTAACACCAGGAGTACCTCCAACTTGTTAACTTACATCTGTAAGCATTTGGACAGGAAACAAAAGATAAGATGAAAGAAGTAGTGTTCATAACGATTCAAAAATGTAGGAAATTCAAAATAAACAATTTTTCGTTTCACCTTAAAATATTTCGCCTAGGAACGAAAGCTACGTATTCAAGTGTTTTTTTTATAAAATCAATAAGGGCAAATCTACAAATATTTGCTTAGCATATAAGAGATCCAAACATGGTTAGATGTGGCACGGTGTCTGTGTAACAAATGCACTTAGGCTAGCGAAGACTTCGTTGTGACGGGACGTCGAAATCCGTCTCTTGCTACAAAAAATGCGTCTCTTAACGAAACGAAGGAAATGTAGATTTTCTTTTCATTGAGCGCATCCATGATATCATGTAAGAGAGAACGTTCAAGGACAGACACAGATTGTCAAAAGAAAGTTCTTATGACATGGGCAATAACGCAAGCATAGCAAAAACATTCTAGAGCATTTTATACATGGAATCCCGGATAGAAAAAAAACAAAACAACAATGTTTTGCTATTTTAACACACTGTACATAGGACACAAAGTCAAAATGAAGACCTTATTTTTCTCGATATGTTATAATAACTAGTAGGAGTTTTAAAAAAAAATGAGAACATAAAAGAGGTTTGTTTTGATGCAAAAATAAGATTAAATGCAATCTCACTTTAAACCAACCTAAGTAATAAATAAAGTATTTGCAAACACCACAATTCCTTCTACGAAATCTTGAATATTGATCTGATTATACGAGTCACTTTTTCTGAAATCCGCGAATACACTGTACCAAAGGTATACAGATTTGTACTTGTTGGTGCATAATACCTCCTTTAAGTTATATAAACCTATAAACCTCTCGCCCAGATGTTCCTCCACTGAATTAACAGCCGTACTTAAAGTAAAACACACCGACCAACCGTAAGCCTTGCGTCGCTTACGAAAAACTTAAATTTAAGGCCAACATTTCCTTGACCATTAATCTTCTGTTACATCAGGAATTTCCAGTGCAGACAAACACCCACATTCAGTCAATAATACCTCATTATTGCAAAATATTGATCGCTATCTGAAGAATTAAAGCCAAGGTAAAAGCCAACAACCCACACAACTCACACTCATATGCCCCACACACCTGCAGAGATTTAAGATCAAAAATCTCCTGTCAAGCTCCCAACCCCCGAACTCGTCAGAATCCAGAAAGTTATAAAATTCACTTTCACGTATGCACTCACAAGTGAAAACAGAGACGTTTGTCCGACTTTTTACATTTTGGGTTGGCTCCAGAGTTTCACTCAGGGCATGGGCAAGGTGGGCACGTTCTGAACACCTTCCACTCGACAAAAATGTTGGAATTAATTTAGTCTAAATGAAGTTAATACAAGAAAAAATTCCACAAACAACTTTTAAGAGCGATCTGTGAACCGGAAAGTGAAAGTTAAGCGCGCACCCGTATTCTTAGAGCAGAGATTCGTAGATACACATAAACACAGAAGTTCATCGGTTTGGTTCGAAGATGCTGGCAGCAGCAGCTGCGATCGCCCACTATAAGGTCATCTCTCCCAAGTGAGACTCGTAAATCTTAAGTTCACCTTGATATGCCTCTGATGGGTTTTCTGGATGATCACAGGGGGAAAACCCTCTCAAAACAAAAGCATCTGAATGTAAATGGCACCAGAATGATTGCGTTACCCAACAGCATATCCAGCAGCCAGAGGTCTCGCACTCTTTGCCGATCATCGAACTGAAAGCGAAACTTTATCACCCGGAAAGGCACTTAACGAGAAATACTTGTGTCCGATGGTAAGACCGTCAACGGCGAGACATCGCCGCGACGCGTCGCCGGAAAAAAAAATAAAAAATAAAAACACTTCATTGTTCGTTGTCGATTTTATTGTATGTTTAAATTAAAAGTTTTTTTTTTTATCGAATGGAGGAAAAGTAGAAACAAAGTAACTCGAAGATGCTGATGGTGAGCAGCCGCTGGAGATACTTGTATTTGTCAGAGGTTGTTTTCTGTTTCTTTGCATATGTCAACCGAGATCGTAATGTGCTCTTGGGAGATTTAAGATGCAACTGGAAATCCGGTTTTTCGTGCATACGTGCTTATGATATTTTTAGCTCATAACTATCGACGGTTAGTTGTGGGTTAATTTTAGATTGCTGCAGTGAAATTTACACGGAGAGTGGTCAATGACTGTCAGTTGAATTGGATTGGTTGAGTTGTTCAAATGGACAACGGTTTTGATTGAATATCATTTGGAGCGGTAATCAGATTAGAGAAAAGCAGAGTGATTTATTTGAGAAAGCTTGTTGGGTGAGAATGGGTGGACGAGAAAGAAAACTTTTTTTTACCTAGAGGTGAACGCTTCCTATAATAATATGATACGATATGAAGGGCAAGGTAAATCAGGGAGGTAACTTTTAATGCTGTAGTTAGGAGAATGGTTATAAGAAAAATGTGAAAAAAACATTTTATTTATAAAGAAAGTTCTGGCAAGTGTTAAGCAAAAAATGAAATTTTTTGAAAAAAGTCGAAGTGGCATAGTTGTTCAAGCACTTCTCAACAGTTGAACTGAGCCTTTTTAATGGCCCATTAGAAGATGCATTTAACTTATGAAAGGCATCTTTCATTCAGAAACCAAGTGATTTGATATAAATGAAGTTCAGCGTTCTCAAGACCAAGTTTTATTGATGATTCCTATTGAGTTCCACTAAAATTTACTACTTCCACGGGACGACAACTGTTCCGCAACAGCGGAACAATATGTCTAAGCTTGTTTAACTACATATAAATTGAGTTTAAGATGGTACCCATCACAGAATCTATAGTGTTGCCAGATGCAATTAATATTACCGGAACTATTTCATTAAGTAGGTCTCTAAAACCAACTGAACTTTTTCGAATAATATTCTAAGTATATCGTGGGTCCATATGGATTCCCTTTGTTCTAAATTTTAAACTACAGATGAACATCTAAATGAAATGTACATCAGTTCAATGTTTCGATAAGTTGCAATGCGAAAGGCTTTTCATTTCATTTTCACGCACAACGAATTGACCCGCAAACGACCAATTAGAGAATATAGCTTACAATCAGAACGAAATAATGTCATTAATACCACAGGCAACTCATACACATTCACTCTATGGAATACGTGCAACATAGTTACAGAGAAATGTGAATGCCCTGAAAAGCTTAAAAGAAGTCTTTCACAGGGCCGATGCTAGGAAACGTGTTCTAGAATATATACCAGTATAAAAAAAACTCTACAAACTATTTCAAAGGGAAACAAAGCGAATAACATCCTATTACCAGTGGCAATTAGAAAAACCAAAGCGGGACCGGCTGTGAGTGTGAAGTGGCACATTTACTTTCAATCCAGTTGCCAATATCGTCCGATTGAATGCTGCTTAAAAGAGGAACGTTAGCGAGTAACCTTTTCCTGACTCATATTCAAAAAGAGCCATCGTCATCTCCATGGATCCAAGAAAAAAGAGAGTGGGCTCGTTTTCAAGTGCTAACATAAGAAGCCCATTCTGTTCTATTCAGTGTTGCTTTGCGGAATGGATGAAGAGAAATTTCGAGCCTAATCATAGTCAAGGATGGATTTCTCGTACGGAAGAAAGACTTCTTGCCAATATTGCACAAAGACCGTGAGTTCACCCCACCAAACTTTTTCAAATAAAGCACTTGAACTGAAAGCGTTCTCAACAAAGGCACTGTTTCTAAAGATGTCATACTATCTTTTACAAGAAAAGCTGTACATTTTCTGAATTAGCAACTTTCGATATAAATGATTCCTTCAGGTCGGGGTGATATTGATGAGGCACCAGCCGTGATACAAGCGAAAATGAATAAAATGAAAATCCTTACTTTACAATATCACGAAGTACACATTTAAATTAGTAGGAAGAGCATTTGATTTGGTCAGTATTAACAGTATATAAGTTTTAGCTTTGCGGTATTGTTTGGCTTTTTCACCCATTCGATCCGGATGTATATATATATAATTGAGTTAAGACAACCTTACTTCTGACCGCTCGTAAAATGTTCCACTGTTTTCTAAAACTGTGTGAAACGAAGAATACGCAATATTTCACCTTTAATTCAATCAGAAATTATTGTATGGGAGTACAATGATCCGTTTACAATGTATTTTCTTTAACTTAGGAATATTAATACTTTGATTTGGACATATGTATGTTTACTATTGTGGACAAATATAGTAAACATACAAAATACAGCATAGATACACATGCTGTGAAGTCCTCTTCTGGAACTATGTACGTTGTGGAAGACTTTCAGGCATGATATATGAGTAACACAGAAAAATTTGCTTTTAGGTTCTTGCAAGTAAAAAAGTATTTTCACCTGAAAGTTGGTACTAATGCCATTGACAGTATTCGATACTCACATTACTACATGCAACCAGCTATGTTGTAAGTATGTTGAAACTGAATCAAAGTGATTACTTTACTGTTTTTTTTAATCGTTTATCGTTTCCTGGTTTTGTACTATACACATATTTAATGAATATTAAAAGATCTGCGAACATTTCCTTTTCAAGACTCACTTTTTACATCATTTCTGTTCACACAAAGCTACTTCTCTAAGATTTATGGAACATGTCCTATCCCCTCTAAACGAACGCTTGTCATTGGCATGCAAATGCAAGGCAAGCTACGAGGCACATGGCTTTAAGTGCAATTTGCCATACATAGAACATGACTTTTACTTTATTAAAAATTAATATTGAAAGTACCTTTATGCTTGGCAAACAGAGTTTTAGACTCAAGGTACAATTTTATTCTTGTGAAACAACTTTTACAAAGGTACACCCAACACATACGAGTATACTCTGTAATTTGACCTTGCATGCGTTTTAAGTGCAGTTTTCCATACAACAGAAAATAAACAATACATGATCGCCGACTTGACCTTATACCGACCTTCACTCAGTTTACGATTTCTTGAACTTCAAATTCAAGTTAACTTCGCCAGAATAATATGAGCATTCGTTCAACAAGCTCGTTGGTTGCAAACTAGCTCTTAAACAGAATTTAAAACCAGGTTGCACTAACTCATGACACGTACAGCTCCTGTGATCGTGTCGCGTTCGAAAGAAAATTGAAAAAGACAAAACAAAACAAAACGGAAAACTAAAAGCAACGCACACTGAGAAATGAAATATAATAGCCACGAAACATTCTACATAAAAATAAAATACTGAAAAAAAGGTGAAAACCATTAGAGGAAAAACTTTGCCATTCAAACTCAGACTTTCCTCACCTTTCCCTCCAAGCCAAATGTTGCTATTGGGATAGATGCGATCCAGTCGACCCGCAGCTAACTCGTTTTTCTGCTGACATTTTTGTTTTTTTTTTCGTTTGTTTGGTTTTCCTTTTTTTATTAACAGAAATGTATCTTGCGGTCACAGATACATGCATGCGGCTTTGTTTATATGTACAGCTCGTGTCTGTTTATTTTATTTCGTGTGTTGATCTACCCTCATCGTCAGCACAATGATCTAGGTTTTGTTTTATTTATTTTTTTTCCAACTTATAGCCGTTTGGAGAATTTAATTCGTTGTTTTTCTGTTTTTTTTTTTGGTTTTATCAAACTTACCGTGGCTGCTGAAACATACTGCTGCAGCTCAGGACTAAAACGAAGGCAGTGTGTACCGAATCCACTAGATGAGGCATACAACAAACGATATAAAGAGAAAGACAGTGGGTGCTCGCTGGCGTTGGGTACTTAAAGCCATCTGGACAAAGAATGAGTCTTCATGTCATGTAAAGGCACTTTGGAGTGTCATCTGAAGGGGCCCCCGGTGGAAGCTTTACGATAGTTTATTTATTTTCAAAGAAATCGAGTTTGTGTTCAGTGTGGAAAGGGAAACAAGTTCAAGTGAAGTTCATTTTCATTCAAATGGATGTTGAACTTTGATGATTGGTTTTCCCAGAAATTAATTGAATTTAGGTTAGGTGCTTTGATTGTTTTGCCACCAGAAGCGTCACTTCAGATTTTAAATCGAAATAAAAATAAAACAATTTACATTTAGGTTCTAAATTTTTTCTTCGCAATTCCCATGTTGTACTTGGAATGATTTTCCTGGCTATTCTGCCTACAGGTTTTAAAATGGCGGAACAACAAGTGACTCGAACGTTAGCAATTAGAATTTGTTCTTATTTCTGCGTAACAAGTATTACGCCAAAGAACTTCTTTATGCGGGTGGAACTTTATCAAAAACCACAATGCGGAAGTGAATCCCACGTCTTCGTTCAGTAGAAGTTGTTTACGGGTCGCAGAAATACCGAGAACGGGAAAGAGTGATATGCAGATTTCAGTTTACTCATAGGAAAAAAGAAGCCGCAGCGCGGAAGAACTTTCTTCATTTTCATCGTAAAAGCAAATGAGTTTTTTTTAATTCGAATATTTTCGACTCAGATGATGCTAGTACATACAATCCATATCGGATATTATTCGAGTCTAAGAACAATGGCAGAGGAAGACTTTGTCTTCGACTGAGTCACTAGCCGGAAAAAAAATTTATCAGCTAGGTGTATAAAAATGCCTAGCCTAAGATTGGGCTGGTTGGAGAAATGTATACTTGGCGAAATTTCGCAATGGGATCGTTGTGGAAGCGAGTATGTCCGTTGATTTTAGGAAAAATGGGATGGGTCATTCGATTCCTGTTTTTAAGAGAAAAATCAACGATACTTAGATACTGTGAACCGTGACTCTTCTCAATCAATCAAAACAGCTATCATGGGGGAAAAAGTGGGGATTAACAGTAAAATAATCCACGATCTCGTATTGGCAGACGGCTCATGGATAGGCATCTTAAAAGATAGCTTGATTCATATCCTGTACATGGGGAAATTTTCTACGCCATGGGTACCGCGTTTGCTCACAGCCGACGAAATTGTCAAATACTGATCTGAAGTGCTCTTAGAAGCAGTATTTAATGCTGTTTGAGCGCGGTACAAAAAATTGTCTGCGTCGCTTCGTGACCGTCGACAAACGTGGAGTCACACCAGATACCAAGGAACAGTCAAAACAGTAGGCACCTGGTGAACGCGCTCTAAGAAAAGTGCTCTAAAGGAAGTGGTAACACCAATTATTTTCTAGGACTCCCAAGGTGTGGTTTACAAGGAATAGGGAAAAACGGTCACAAGCTTCTGCTATGGCAAATAGATGACCGATTCGATGCCGGATTGCAAGTAAAACGGCCCCATTTAGGAATGAAAGAACAACAATGTACCGGGTCGCTCTTCCTTCGGTGCTTTAGCCAAATTGTTCAAATTAGGCTACAAAATGCTGTACTCTACATTTGGATATGAAAACAAAACTACAAAACGTCATTCCGAAGGCATAAAATTTAATAAAAACGAGGATTTCCGGCCTTATATTCTGGCCTACAGACAACGTATCCGATGTGTTTAAAAAGTTGTAACATTTTGCCATTTCTCCAAGATTTCTCCAAGACAAAGTTGTAAACGAATTGCCGAAATTTTTAAGATGTTACTCTGCACTCATATGTAAAGTATGGCCAGAGGAAAGCATACTCGGTGAATCGAATCTCAGTGTCGTTTGCAACCTCCAAAAACAATAGATGCATTGGATTGCGCAAATGGCAAAGGGTTGTACTACTTAACATTTTGGTCCTTTTTTGTGTGATTAGCTAATATCGTTCGTCTACAATATCATAAGTCCTTACCAGTGTACTTGCGAGCCTGTACGGTGCCCGACTACGTGGACTGCGGCGAGTTCATGGAAAAAATTCGGAAAAAGAAAACCGATCTGACGAATTTTTTTAAAACAACGATGGACAAATCCCTCCCTCCCTCAAAGAAACCCTCAAGATCAAATATGGACTTAACAAGAATTTCAACATCAAAAACGGTTATATACAAAACGGGCGCTGTCTTGTGACTTTTTTAACATCATATTCGAGAAAATGTAAAGCTCACAGGTCACGATATACTAGCTTTCTAAATGTCAGTCAGTCAAAACACAGCGAGACGTCAACGAGAATAACACCGAAAGTTGTTCAAATTGAATTGGCCAAACAAGGGTAAAACAAAGTATAGTATTGAGCATCACGGAAGGATGCTCAACACCAACGTTACAATGGGAAGAGAAACCTTCGAGCAAATTACCAATCGCAGACCTAGTTTTACCATCCGGTTTTTTGGACTGCAGAATGTTTGAAACTGAGTTTATAGACAGCGCAGCAGAGTATCTTCGTGGTTAACAGGGTGCACACGAACTCAGAAATGTCCAAATCAGTTGATTTGGTATAATCAAGGTAGATTTCAAAACACAATGTGGAATTGGGATATCGATTAGTGCATACAGCAAATACAATTCAGTTTATGGTCTGATTAACTAGTTGATTGTGTTCTTCTAAGATTTACTGTTATTGACTGATATTCTATTTTTTATAATAACCTTTTTCGGAACATGAAGTCACACGCGACTACATACTGCACAAGAATCGATGAAGAAGTTAAGAAGTGAGTTCTGGCGTCTTCTCTTGATGAATTAACAAACTAGATCGCGTTTTACTTATTCTTTAAAAGTGTTTGAGACTGATCTTTGATGTCTCTAGTAGTTGTAACAGATCACTCAATAAGTTCCGGGACATTAAGGGGAGCCACTAACAAAAATTATTCAATTAATAATTTTTTTTGTTAGTGGCGCTCCCTTTATGTCCAGGTATTATTGAGTGATGTGTTACTACTCACTTTGTTTCACAGTTGCATCAAAAGTCATTACTTCAAAAAGTTTATGATATATTTATGTACATACATGCAGGCCCACAGTGCCCTTTTATCAGCAATTTTACAATTTTGAACTAAGACTTCATTTGTCTGAAAAAACAAACTCCTGAGTTTAACTCAAACCAGCAATCAACCTTTCTTCATGCTTCTAAACAGTAAACGTGTTTTTTTTTAAATGGATCATAGTTTTTTCCTTCTTGATAGTGGGGGAGGCGATAATTTTATGATGTTCTTTTTAGAACAACCCTCATTTTATAATTTAAATTCATCGGAGAGCTAACGTAATCCGCTTCATTACCCCAAAACACATTTATCACCATTTCTTCAATAGACATTTAAGTAAGAAAATAACTGTGTGATAATGTAAATTTAATCCAGTCAAATTACGTATACCGTTCACGAACTTCACTGGGAAAAAACTAAATTAATCACAAAAAGTCTTTCAACTTCCCGACTAATTAGGTATCTAGATACATTTAAGCCAGTGTCAGTAACATTCAAACACAAAGTGTGCAATGACCGTTCGGGCCGAAGTTAAAAATTCAAAACCACAAACATCCAAATCCAATTTCATGGGAATGAGTTTAGTGCATTGTTCAACGCAATCTCTTATCTTCAAGCACTGCATACTAATAAGCACGGTTGCGTGCAATGGCACAGTAGTCGCTGTTTGCCTAACACCAATTCTAAACTTAAAACATTTTCTCTGCACACACGCACACAGGAAAAACCCTAAAATTCACATACACCGTGCACAGAATGGAAATGTTCTTTTCAAATTTTGTTTACCTTTCAGATACACATGTATGTGAACGACACACTATCCTAACAAAGTTCCACACTGTGGAGGAATAAGCAGGGGACCCGATTGTCAGTTGTACGGTGTTAATTACATCCATTAATATTTGCTGGTTCGAGGCAGTTGTTCAAGCTTCTCGAATCATTAAAGAACGTCTAAGAAGACGTACCGTTTTATCAGATTTCTGTGTATCATTGTCACACTGATAATCTCCTCCCGCCGAAAAACAAACATAAGAAAAAGAAGAAGGAGAAGGAGACCGACAAGAAAACATATGATATGTCATAATCGTTAAGAAGTATCATATCTGACATGCCGCGGTGCAGTTAATAAACTAAGCCAACACACCGACTGAGATTTAGTTACCGTTTTCATTGTGCTCTCCTATCTGTCTGTGCCTCCTCTGCCACTGAAATTTGAGGCCAAGAAGACACGAACACAAATGTTGAGGTTGACGTTGATGACAATCAGAATCTGGCCACTTGCCATGAACAGTTGATCGTATTACCAAAACAGATACCTGCTACAAGCGGCAGGCTAACGAATTCTCTTGGCGGAAATCTTTTCGAAGGCAATTAAGCCTTTCCACAAATAGACAAATATGTGTCCAACTACCAAAAAAATAAGAAGTAAGCAAAGATAAAGACCGTTCTGTCATCGACCCGCTTTTAAGTGGTTAATGCACTTGAATTGGGTCTTCTCCATTCAAGTGCGTCTAAATAACCGAAGAGGCCATAAAAAGTAAATTTTACTGTCATTTGCTCAGAATCACGAACTGAAATGAATTGAATTACGCGCTTTTTTTGTCGGGCGAAAATAAATTGAGGTTAAACACACCATGTGAATGCGAAATCGAATTCGCATGGAATCGTCGCAACAAGGAACTCCTTTGATCTTGGTATTGACCATGCCAAGTTTGCATGGACTTAGTGTGTTCACACATTGGCTTGACCCAAATCCAATGACGTTTTGAGTACTCTCTTTGGACTTTTTTTCTTTGCAGAAAGTACTAGTTCCTGTTCTTTTGAGAAACGAGTCTCACAACACCATGGCACCAAATCAAGTTCATGTGATGACGGCATTGTTATAATTGGTCGCTCACTGCTTATCGTTAACCATTTATTGAAGCTTACACAGTAAGTTTCAAATTAAATGGATCTACAAGTAAGTGGAAGAGCCGGTTTTTGGAAGGCGAAATGCCCTAAAATAAACCAGTGGCGATGTGTTCCGAAATAAAGCAATTAATTTTATTCTTCAGACATGCCCATAAAGCTGTAACTGTTTGTGATGGGTGGTAGTCTAGATTTCAATCTAGATTTTTTTTATAAGAATTAGTAATAAGCACATGTGGTCATTTTTCTTACACGGACGGACTGACATTGAAAAGCCTGTGAGCAGTGATTCCAGTTTATGTCCCCTTAAATAAATCAAAGCTGGACTTATTAGGGAAGGAGGGTGTCCATATAGCTGACTAGCGCCTATGAATTTACCGCAATCACACCACACCATCATAGCAGTTGCTGGAATAGAAACAGAAGCTGTTAAAATGGAACTGCCGGTAAAAGAAGCCAAAAAGGGAATATGTTGTCATCAAAGAAGGACTTCTCCTTGTCGTTCCCTATATTACGTTTTTCAGAAAAAATTATGAAAGTATCGAAATATACTCGTATGTAGACCTCAAAAGGGATATAATACTGATCACCTAACTCTCGAAAAATCTGTTTACACTCAGGCTTTGCCTTTGCATATTCTATACGTTCTTCACCATAAAGAGACTTTATGCCGAAAGCATAATCATCGATTTTTCAAGGTCTGCTTCAGAGCCTGCGTTAGATAAGGTATCGTTGCAAAACAGCTAAACACGAAGACCTACAGTGAGTTTCGTTAAACTTTAAGTTAAGAACCGACAAAGTTCATTGAACTTTAACTCAACTTGAACCTGAATCTCGAGAATAAAATATTTCATACACATCGCTAGCAAGAAAATGATGAATCTTAAGAAAGCATAATAGTGTTCGAACTAGCACATCATCAGGGCAAAAATCGCAAAAAGTAATAAGATTAATAATTGATGTTACCTCTACATTGCTTTCTGGAGAAACGGCACAACACCAGTACTGCAAAAGATTATGAAAAAATGGACAGTTAATATACTACAATCACATTCAAGACCAAGATCTGTGGCAGAATTAACACATTTAAAAGAAACCTTCGATATGGTGTTTTTTGACGACAGTTTTGTCTCTTAGAATATGTTACTTCCTGGTCGTTTACTATTACGTAGCGGGCGACAAATCATCACAAAAATATTTGATAGCACAGCTGCGGTTCGGAACTCCACCAGCTGTTGTTTTGAGAACATCGCAGGTGTGGTCTCATATGTCAGTTTTAGCAGACTACGACCATGCGGTTGGACATATGTACGTGGGCGTCTTTTCCAAATGAACAGAAAAAAGACTGAAAGACATTTTTAGCAAAGCTAAATCTTTTGATTTTGGAGACGTCAAAGTTCGTTTTGTTTGAGGTAAGGCGAGTTTTAATTTAATTTTTTAAAGCTTGAGGAATATAGCTGGAGTTAGGAACCTAGTAAAATAAGGGCCCTTGTGGTTCCACAAATGACTTAAGGAAAATCGCTTGACTGTTTATAGGAGGGCACCACTCCGAGCTGGTAAAAAATGCAGTATCTTAGTCGGTACACCCTTCTCTGCCATCGTTTAAGAACTGAGATGCTTCTGCTATTCACAGAACAAACCTATAATGGATTTCAAGTCAATTAAGCTATCAAAGAAGAATTTGTAGTGCCGGGAACCTTTAAAGAGGTTTGAAAATGGGTTTTGTTGTCTTCCCATCCCAGCATAATTCACAGAATTCGTCAAATGTTCTGGTTTGCTCCTATTTATCCATCGGACAACATCGAGTCATTGTTTTCATAATCAGAAGAATGTCTGAATGTTAGAATTTATCAATTATTCATCTGATGTTGATCATTATGTCGATCACATCCAGTTGCAAATTGGCCACGAGTAGAGGAACGAACGTACCTCCTCTTCTGGATCTGCCAGTTCGTTTCTTTTACCAATTTCTTCATGTTTCCTGCCAGATGTATTTCATTGTAAATGTATTCCTTGATCGTTTAACTTTTACTAGAAAGAAATGCTAACGTTTGCATCATTAAATATGAATTTCCCAGGTACCAGTTCTTTCCCCGGCCCACAGACAAACTTCTTAAGAGATAAGCGAAGATTTGATTATGACCATTAACAGAACATAAAGCAGCCTTATAAATACCTTTGATTTCTGCCCGGAAGGCACTGATATGGTCGGAGAGGCGGAGAACTAATGAGTTGTCTACTGAACTCTACTGAACTTGCTGGGCAGTAACTAAAACAAGAATCCAAGTTTCTCTGTATGAAATTAGGATTTTGTAACTAATTTCAAAGTTCTCAAGAATATTGTCATCAGAGTGTCTAGGTAGTCTTGTCTTTTTGGAGAATCTCTCAGTGTTCAGAGTTGCCATCTCTGCATCAATAACTCATCTCAATTAACCTAAGAGCTGCCTATGTGACCTTTCTGTATAAATCCGTGACAACAAGGTGCTAAGCATTTTGACAAAATTTTGAGGAGAGTTTTTGAATAAACAATTCCCAATACTTTTTTCACTCAAGATATTTACCAACGATTCAATAAACTTCTTACTTTTAAGGCACCTCCTACCTACGCATGAGTTTTATTTTCACAGGCCAGTCCGGTAATAAAGTGACGAAACACTCATTTGTGTCTCCCGACATCAGCATACGGTGATGAATAATGTATCTTTTTTTGCAAAATACAACTGCACTTAAGGTGATTTATTTATCGATTAGCATAATTTTATTTATTTTATTGAGAAAAAGTAATTTTTCTCGCATATGACATTGGAGCCGTCTCCGCACATACAATGAGTTGCAATTAATTTCAGCTAACTTCGACGGGCCTGGCAATTAAACTTTTGATAAGGCCAGACTGGGTCGGATGATGACCATCGTAAAAGTGCTTTGTATTGCCAAACAGCTGCACCTCAAACTTTTAAGCGTCTTGTTCGTTTCTTGAAGTTTAAAACAATTTTTTTTATTAATTACCTTCTCTTGCAAGAAGTCTTTACGATCTGCACAGCTGATAATTACGCAGGTTTTTACTATGCGCCACCGCATTCAAGAAGGACGGCGCGCACGTTTGCCTGCGTACCAATGTGCATATGTATGTCAAAGAGACACGCAAATACTTTACAACATTCAAACTGTCAACCAGCCACGATTGAGCAGCCAAAACCAAAGTAACCGAAGCGGAGGGAGACTCATAAAGTGTATCACTGCTTGGAGATATGCTAATTTCCCCGCCGGACAATGGAATTAGTGAAAAGATGACTACAGCAATGTTGCATATGTACACAGTTTAACAATTTTGATTGTTCGTGCAGTGAAAAGATAATGGAGTAAGTTAGCAAAATTAGGTTTTGTGCAATAATTGTTGAGTGGCATTAAGCGATGCGGTGACGTAAAGGAAAACAAAAAATAAAAAGTTGTTCAATTGTGGTCGGAACGAGGGCACTGAGGTATGGGTAACTATTTCTCTCATCAAGGTCTTTTTGTGTATCGAATGTTATGAGCGAACGCAAACGCACTTCTCCTCTTAACCCACTTTTTTGCTATTGTTTTCTCGTTTTGCCCTAAGGAATATTAATTTAAACAAAATCAATATCGGTACTTAGGGCACACACGGAGCTGAGTGGTATTGTTTTGCATTCACGAAGCCTTTCAGTGTATGAAATGAGTCAACTTGATTTTGACAAGTAAACACCCTGTGGGAACGAAACGAGTTGTGCACTTCAATCAGGCTGTGTGCCATTTACTGGACAGGTGAATATGTCGTTGCGTTGCGACGAAGGCGATTGTATGAACTTGGTATTGTTTTGTTCAGATTTTATTCACGCGTGGAATTTTTTTACTTGCATGTTAAGTCACAAGTCCCTTGACGAGGGTCAGGGTTTGAAGTGGAGTTTAGTTATTAAGACTTTTTTTTCTTTTAAATCAATCAGTCAATGACACAAGGGATGTAGTCCATGAATTGTGGTACTTTAACTTTTAACTTTAAAATTAATTTTTATTTTTGTTTTCCAATTCATGTTTACAACGAGACAGTGTATATTTAAAAGAGACATGGTGGCTAAAGCTTTAAATCGCCAGAATCTGGCTTACTTGACAGCGTAAAGGATGGCTATATATACGTATATAGCGAGTGTTAAGGTCTTTCTTTTTGTATTCTGAAGAAATTCTGAGATTCCGCAACCACTTGAAGTTATTCATGCACTTCCAGAAGTGTGGATCATTGAAATGTCTTGGTAGGTGGCAGTATTTTGACGAAAATTTTAAAGCAGTTTCAACTCTAGAGCATTTGCTTTGTTGTGGCCTGTATGTCTTATGTGCCTGCTCCCAAGAGAGTGTCCGCTCTTCCCCTCAGTTTGTAACAGGGAAATTGCTAATGTCAGAGTCGCCAACATAAGATGTTTACTGCATCGAAAAGGTCGTGCTTCTGGACTAGTGTCAATAAATGCAGAAACATAGATTCTGAGTATCTACAATTCTGTTCCAGCGAGATGTTAGCGAGGCGAACAAGAAGTATAACTTCATAATTTCACTTGGTTCTTAGAATTTAAACAAGGAGTTGCGTTTGCTGTTTCAGTTAGATATACTTTTCGCTTTATAGTCATATTCGTACTACCTCCTCTCCTCTCCGATTGGAGCCATTGAGGGAACGCCACCGTAGATTGCCTCGCCACCCTTTCCTAGCCTCCCAGCGCATGCCGCTGTACAACGTATAAAGTTCATCCTTTAAAATTCATCATCGCAAGCAAAAAAAGATAAAAAAAAGTATTCTCTTAAAGCATTTGTATGCATATGTACCTTATCGAAAAAACAAATAAGTAAATAGCCAAACAAACAAACAAATAAGCATCGTTATTTGCAACAATATTGCCTTTCTTCAAAGTGATCTCTCCTTTATTGGTAGAAACATTTAAAACGCATTTAAAATCAATAACAACTGTAAGCATGCATATATAAAGGATGATTTTTTAAAAGCTATAGGAAAGTTTAAAAAAAAAACACATAGAATTCAGAAAAATGCATGAAATCTTTATTTGAATCGATAGTACGGCTTATATACTTTAATGTTTTAAGACTTTTTCATGCAAATGTTGACCTTGACTGCGCCTCAAATGGTTCATCCGCTTAGTCCAAGTTTGGCATACCCTTTCCAACATTTCTGTAGGTTGAATAAAGGCTTCAATGTCTTCCAATGCGTCAATTGAAGCGGGCTTGTCTGTATAGACATGAGCCTTAACATAGCCCCACAAAAAATAATCTAAAGACGTTAAATTACACGATCTAGGCGGCCAATTGCCCGATCCTGAACGTGAAATAAAATGTTCACCGAACTCGCCTCTCAATAAGTCCATTGTTGCGTGTGCTGTGTGGCATGTGGCACTGTCTTGTTGAAACCACATGACATGTAAGTCAAGCTCTTGCATTTTGGGCAAAAACAGTTGGATATCATCTCACGGTAGCGCTCACCATTCACAGTTACGTTACGATTCGCATCATCTTTGAAGAAGTACGGTCCCATGACGCCACCAGCCCATAAACCGCACCAAACTGTGACTTTTTCTGGATGCATTGGTAGCTCTTGCAATGCTTCTGGCTGATATTCACTCCAAAATCAACAATTCTGCTTATTTACGTACCCATTGAGCCAAAAATGAAATGACCATAAAATGGAAGAAGCGCGCGATGAACTTTCTTAACTTCTTAAGAGCACGCATTTTGATAATAAAATTCAATAATTTACAAGCGTTGTTCGTTTGTAAAACGATTCATGGTTAAATTATAGACCAAACCGAAGATGTTTGACAGTGAAACAAAACACGGAACGTGTGTCAGCTGTTTAAACCAGTGTTGCCAAAATGATAATAGCTAAACCCTTTACCTTTACATAAATGTTGGCCTACTTTTTGTGTATTCATGGCGTTAGGAAATACTTTCCAACTTTTTGATTATTTCTTTTAGGTGTATAAAAGACATAATCCTCAAAGGACATTAATCTCTAGCTCGATATGAGATTAAATTAGAAAGTGAATGTTGCATATAAGTAACAGCACAGCAGGACCATATTCCGAAATGTTTTCCTCTGCAAAAAACCAGCCCTCACCAGCATAGAAACTGGCAGACGCAAGCATGCAAACATTTTTCTCGCTCGTACATCGTAATTGAAATCTGGCTAATTGGCAATCAACCAATATACTATAAATAATAATTAGCTGATTCCGTCTAATTAACACGTCGTTTAGGTGACTAATAGATCTCGCCTACCAGACTGGTTATTATAAAATTTCCCCTATCGTTCATCATTCCGCCGAGTGCAGATTCATAAATGATTGTCAGAGAATGTAGCGAAATGTGCTTTCGCTCTGTCAGAGACTAGTGTCAATAAAGACCCGCACCCATCCCAAGGACCTTGTGGTTTGCACATTGTTCACTTGCGCAAAATGTTGATAAGAGTTTTTTTTTCAATTAAAACGCCAACATCAACGTCAACCCCGTATCGCTGGCGAAATGTTCGTGTGGAGTGTTTTACAGTTTAATTAACTTTGATAGGTATGTACCTGTCTGGTCGTAAGAGCTGATTACAAACGCTGTTCTACACCCACCCGTTGACAGAGACGTATTCGTGGTGCACTTGGGAATTTTTGTTGTTTCAAAAAAGCGAAAAAAATCCAATGCTTCGATAATATGTTAAAGTTTATAACAAACACTTGCAAAAGTGGTTCGTGTGCATCCGCCCACATATCTATTGCGGGAATATGTAAAACATCTTTTAAGGTTTTAATTAATTGAAATGTGATATCCATCATCGGCAACGAAAACGTGTTTTGATGACAATTGTACAAAGAAACGCCAATTTTTGTGTTGTTTTCGGCTTGGTAAGTGCTTTTGTTTTGTATAATTTTTTTTATCTTATCAAGGTCTGTCATTTTGTGGCGTATTTTATTTATTTTGTGTAGAAAGCATTGTCTTGCTTGGAAACATCATCTTTTGCCTATCTTTCGCTACAGATGACGCATGACTTATTAATTCTGTAGCATGTTGTTATGGAGTCTCAGTAGATAAATTAAGGTTTTGCATTATTTAAAGTAAGGAGTTATTTAAACAGCAGCAGCAAAGATTGATGAACCGGACTTAATATAATGAATGTTAAACCTATTGCAATGCTAAAAGCTTGATTTGTATATTCGTGTGAATATCGATTTCAATTGATGGTGTTATAATTTTAAGCGAATGGACTATGCACTTACACCAAATAATAATAATAATTGAGTACCCTAAGCTGAAGGTCTACACTAGTGCGCAGAGGGGACCTGCAGGTTTTTTCCGACTTCGAACGGCGAGATTTGAGAAGCTTCAGAAATGATTTGCACTTTGAGTATTGTCAACTACTTGAAAGAGGTTGTGAATTTGAAAATTTCGAGAATCGAACCTAGAACTTTGCCGTGTGAGTCAACGCACTTACACATTACGCCACGGCGCTCGTTCCTTACCGTGAAATGACATTTGTTCTTTAGCAATTAACTATAAAACGTCACCGTCATATTTTGGTACATATTTAAAAAACAAAAATGTTTTCTCCGTCGTTTATCAGGGTACAACTCGGCCTAATGATTTAAGACCGCTCTTCGCTCAGCCAATTTTATTCCATAAAGTTGGTTTTGCAAAGACGGGAACAAGTGGTAATCAGAACCTAAAAGGTCTGATCTATACGATGGATGCATGCCAAGTTTTGTCAATTTATCATCAAAGATTTGTAGGGCCTAGCATTTTCATGAAGAAAGACAACTCCATTTCTGTTGGCCTATTCTACTTTGCTTCAATCATACGGTTGATTTGTACACAGTTGGGAATCGAACTACCACGTTCTAAAAGACAATTTCGTTTCAAAGTCACTACACACTCAACATAAGCTTGTTTTGCCGTCAGTCCAAGCATTGAAGTTTGCGTGTGATCGTTCAACGGCCTTTGACCATGATCCCTTGAGATTAGTGTTGGACTTTTTTCATAGCCCGTAATGAATCGCGTCAAAAATGGTTACAATCTGTTACCTGACGCTGCTCTCTTATGGATTTCTTAGCGTTCATTATGTGGCAACTAAAAATTGAGCTTCGTTACGTAGCCTGCTTGTTTTAGAATATTGCAATGTCAGCTGTCTTACCATCAGTCAGTTGCAAAATGTCATTCGAAATATCTGGAACGAAATGGATACAAACACCATCTAGTGGCAAAAAAGCTTGGAGATGTTGTATACGACTGCTGGTGATGTGTAGCGGTTACGGAATCCATGAACGGTTGTAAATTATTTCTGAAATCGCCAGAGTAATAAAAGATGTACCAATACTCGTATGTATGTATCTTCATTCTCCATAAGGGTTCAAGGCTTCCTTTATTGATAACTGGCAAATATATCTTTTGTTCAATGACTTGTAATGGACTTCAATCGTATTTGTAATCAGAGAGGCTGTTCCTCTGATACACAAACAAAAGCATTATGGTCGTGGATTCATATATGTGAGTTCATATTGAATATCCCAACCTCTTCATCCAATGGCATCGAATTTGACCGGGAGATTTGCTTTAGATGGAGACGACCGCAGATGTTGTACAATTATGCTTATACCTTATAACCGCAGCAAGAAAAAGAACAAGAATACTCTCCCGGGCACCACATGTTCTATAAAGACGTACTGAAAACTAATCTATTTCATCATCTCCGACTGATGACTTGTTGGGCCAATAGCTGTAGCAGTCTATCTAAGCTCATACGAAATTGTTTCACTACAAAGAAGTGACGATATCTTAAGTAATAAGGGAAAAATACTTCACCAAGGTATACATCCAAAAATACCATCGTAGCATAAGCCCGTACCCCTATATCGCGCAATAACCCTTTGTTCTTGAAATCATCTCAACTGATTCATTAAACAATAATGAAAATCAAGTAAAGCAATTGAGCTGTGTGCGTATGCGGTTTCAGTGGTAAGCAATAACCCAGATTCACAATATAAAAACCTTCACTCCGGCTAAGCCAACCTGACTATCACTTTACCAAGCCAGGCACCGATCACCGACCAATACACAATGAAATGTGTAACAATGAGCGGTCTTTCAATGCTTATTAAAAATGAAATACACGGCTCATAACAATCATATTAACCACAATTATCTTATTTTTTCACATTTGATCTCGATCTGAAGGTTAAAGCTTCCAAAATCACGATCGTGCTGCGATCATTTAAGTCGCCTTCAAGAGCTGCGCCGGGTTCAATGGTCTGATGCGTGTACGCTTCGAATGGCAGCGAAAGCCGATTTTTCAAATTCCTTCCTCGGTAACCGAAGGGTTACTGTGTCAAATAATCAACATGGGCACTGAACAGCTCCACAGCCATCACATTCTCACTCCTAATTTGTTACTCATGAAATCGATCACAGAAAGGTGAGATGACTAGGCTCTGATATTCGACGTGTGATGCCGTCAGTACCCATGTATCTCGTCATCGTCGTGCACCACAAGAAGGTCATCGTCACTAGATTAATTAAGTATCTTTGTCTGCCGCCATCGACTGTAGTGCTTACCTCTACAAATCAATGCTTGAGTAATTGGATTGAGGTGTCCGCTGAGTTTGAGTTATGTTTTGCAAAACCGAAATTAAATGAAAAATCGATAAGTATCTTTGGATCATACAGCTGTCATCCCATAAGAATGATTAATTGCTTTTGGTGGCCAGTGATACCAATGCAGTGCAGAAACAGGAAATGCCTAGGTCATATTAATTTGAAACAACAAAACACATACAAGGTCTGTTGTAGGACACAGAGCGTATTAATCCCGCTGTTGTTGGCAAATACAGTATCTACGAGTGCAAGTATTTCCTTTACACATAATCTGTCGTGAAAAATCGATGAAATTGCAAGCGAACGACTCGTTTCTGCCATAAAAGTTTTCACCACTAACACAATCTGGGTGAACAAAGCTGAGACAAGGATTACCCCAGGCAGAGCAAATTGGCTTTAATTACTTAGCTAAAAAGTAATGAATTGATTTATTTGATGGTGATACAAATCTACTGTGTATTCGATTATGGAAATTGGATTAGGTGTGAACTCAATTCACTTGTTTACCGATGCAAATACAAGCCATGTTGCCTTCAAAAATTTGTTTCTGATGACATCTGCTCTGGGCATATGTAGATTTGAATCTAAGAGGTTGCCCTAATCCAGTCCTCAAAATAAAAGAGTTAAAACGGATTTTGAATATAATATTTTCTTATAAATGGAAAATTTTGACCGATTTCAAACATGTTTCTGTAATTGTGCATCCCCCTCGTCGTGAATTATATTTTTTAATTGTACCTACAATTTTCTTTGAGGAGAGAGGCCATTCATTCCATAAGTACATTGAGAAGCATCGCCCTAAGCAAAGAGAACGCCTACCATTAACATTTAATCCAGCTGTAAACGAGGTAAAGAATTTAGTTCAAGTAAATATAAGAAAAGTTTCAGAGAAGTCATCACATTGCAGTTGTAGGCTCCAAGATCAACATCATAACTCCGTAACCCCATCAGTTGTGTACTTAACCCAACTCTTTATCTAGCTTCAACATAAATCTCTATTTTTGTGCACCAGAAAAGAATGCATACATATTAATGTTCAGGCAGATACACAACGGCATTATCGTAAAGGTTTCACTTTCTTCAGACGACCAAAATGTTATTATTCATGTTGCCACGAATCTCTTGACCGACTGATGCAAGCAGATAAAAGGGCATCATCTGCGCTTCCTCTTTCCTCAGGTGACTGCACGCGGCAGAATTTCTTTCGAGTCCAATGAAAGCGAGCTATCTGTGAATGCTTAAATCAAAAACACACTTGCCTTTAAAGAGAGAAGCTTTTCATTTTATCTATGCTAATGTAGAAGTGGGAACATGAAGTGAATTGTACCAAAAAACGATATAAGATGATAGCCGAGATGAATGAAGACTCGTGGATTTGTTCTTTATATGCAAATAGATTCAAATCGGTCGCATTTGCATACGTATACGATTTTATCTGTATGGCTAATGAGATTGAAACAAATTGCGGTATCGCCCGCGCCCACTGCGGTAATTTAAATTCGCGTGGACGACCGGAAGCGGAAAGGGTCTGAATCGAAATTTAGTATTTTTCCCCATCCTCTTTTATTGTTCCGTCTCTTTGGGTTGTTCTTATATGAATTATGAATTTCAGCTTCGTTTTCTATGCAATCAAATGATTTATCGAAAATTGTATCCGCGACGTCCGGTCGTCTATAATGATTTTAGATACACCTCCCAAGAGACTAACCAAATTTATTGCCATTAAGAAGCCCCAATTTTGTTGTTGATTCCGCAAAATCACCTCCAGGTAGGCAGGACGCCACCGCTTACCATATGAGAGCCCTGATGGAATTTTTAATCGGATATGAAAAAAAAGTGAATGGAAAGGTTTCCTGTGGCCATGTGAATGGAATTCGCCACTGCTGATCCGACGTACGTTTTGTTCATTTGATCCTGCAGTGCTTGCGATTTTTTTGTCGGAATGAATGAATGCGAGTGACGAATATGTGTTTTTAAGATTGTTCTTTTTTCTTCTGTTTCTCTGTTGGCCTAAATAAATTTTGTGCGCAAAGCTGAACAATCGACTCAGGAATGTGTGGAAAATGAAAGAGGTCTGAATGAGTTGAACTTTGTGTTTTCGCTAAAAGTGTCCACATGCGAGAATATTATTTTTTTAACCTGATTCTCATGTGAATTATGATGGCAACGGTCACGCTGATTTGCTGATTGACTTGTTTGTGTCTCATTCAACTGGGAATAGGCGGTTTTGATCAATATAATTGAACACTGATGACAGGTACGTATTTATTAGTAAAACCCAAACTGTAAGTTTCAATCTGCAAGTTTAATTAAGTCAACTTGTCACACTTAATATCGATAACTATGGAGAGTGTAAATGTAATTGAAAGAAAAATACTTTTTAACGTACAAACCACTATTTGAAAGGTACACCAAAATAAGGGTTCATTGTTCTAAAGGTCATGATTGGAACTCCATGAAGCAATCTTCTATCATACATTGTTCTCCAAAACGGTTAATGTTTACTCAGTTAGATCTCATTATACTGGTATTCAACTCTTATGAACACAAACTGGGATGCATAAATTACAAAATTCTATTTCATTGAGTCATGCCAATGGGGTGCGGGCACAACAAACTGGAAATGGATTCGGTGTTACACTCCAAGTCGATCGATGCCAGCACACACAACCGTATGTGTTTTTTTCACGTCTGATCCTTTTAAAGAGTTGTCTCACGACCGTGCACAAGAGAAGAAAAATAAAACGACAAAAAATGAAAGAGTCTGCTTAAGAATCGACAGTAAACGTCTATGGTTTACCATGCAGAGGAAAAATTAAGTAGCTATGAGTCACTGAACAAAAAAGTGGTTTCTCGACGTTTCTCTATATTCGGCTATGGTTTGTTAGTATACTGACCTCCATCACACGTAGCGATTGAGATGTTTTACAAAGCACTTCTAAATACATGTCTCATGAATTATTTAAAGAGTTTAATCAAAAGTGTCATGAATCTTGGAGATATCTATAATTTTTGGCTAGTCACGGTGGGGGCTTGTCTGTGATGTTGTTTGATTTTTTGATAAAAGTGAGGCAATGAACCCGGAAGACTACACTTTTTTAATATTATTACTTAACACTTATGTGTTGAACACTCCATTACACATACAGTACGATTATATGTATATTTCTAAATTAGACCATCTGGACGACTGAATTCGCAGAAGCAGTCATCTTAAGTTATAAGAAAAATAATACAAGAATTTCTGGACACAAACAACTGGGATGAATTGTCTGCGTCCAGTTGTACATTCCAGATCTGACATCAAGTTACTACCGTCATTCAGAAATAGAAAATTTTCCTTACGAATGACTACGTTTCTATTAGGAAAATACCTTAAAAACGGCGATGTTAAACATCTTTAATAGAATCTCAACGATTACGATTTGATGCATTGTCGTATACTTATGTATCATTGGAGCCAAAAGAAGTGATGAATTAGAAGGAAATGATGAAAGGTCTGTCGTAGGCAGAAACTTCTCAGAACTAGAAATTTTTGGTAAAGTGGGCTTAGTTGCTTGCATCAATCCAAAACGCTTTGCATCCGAATCCATAACTTTTGTAGGAAATTCAGATGAACAGATTTGAAAGAGACTGATTCTTATTATCTGGAAACTTGCCGCTTTCTTGCAGAAATCGCATATCTAGTAATCGAGAAGGAACTTACTGAGTTCAGTCTAGGGAAGGATTTATAATATACTAAAGGCAAGTAGTCAAAGCAGTAAATGTTAGGAATATAAGAGAATGAAAGGAATCACAGCTCTCCCTTAAAGAGGTATCCCGATAATCCCCTTCACGGATTGAATAGGCTTCTGCGTCTACATTAATAACCCTAACTAGATTTATCTACTATCGATATGTGAAACAACAATATCGATTCGACCATGTTAATTACTTAATTTAAAGTTAAAACTTATGTGGCCAAAATGCAATCAATTTACGGTCAAAACTATTTCTCATAAAATCTTGTCCAATGACTAGGGACAACTAAAAGCATCGAAAATGGCCGCTTAGGCACTAATTGTAGACCAGAACATTATTCAATAATTTTTTTCAGAGTTGATTATTTCCTTAAACAAATAAATAAAACTTTAGCACTCATAGGAAGCCATCCATTTTTTCATTAATTCTTCTTCGTTCATCCAACGCACTTTGTGCCACCTAAACTACATCAAATTCTGAATTAAGACCTTTATGCAAAATATCGTGGTTGCGGAAATTATCACACCTGCGTTTTCAGTCAATCAGATATGATGTCTAAATCTTGTGACGACCTTGTCCGAGGAGCACGAGTTGAAATTTTCACATCAGTGATCTGTTCAATGCGGATGTTTAGAATATACTCAGTGATAACCAAAAGCAGACTTTACTGATCAAAATTTTATAGTTCTATTTAATGGATCCAAACGAGACATTTTACTTTTTTCACATCCCTTCAGCGACTCTTATCTTCTAATTCTAAATTCGGAGGTCGTCTAGTGTCATTTCGGGAGTATGCTCGCTACTCAAGATCGCACATGGGCGCATGTGTACAAACCTTGGACATCTTCAAAGAGTTTCGAGTAATTAGAATTTTTAACTTCCTACATGGTTCTTGCTGCAAGGTATGAGGTTTTAAAATCTATAAGATAAATCGCACATTCGTGTCTGTATTCATTTTTTACTAATTTACTGTGTTCCCAGTCTCATGATAATGTTCCAACATGAGGAAGGCATACAAATTATTTTCTGAATGTTAAAATTTTTGGTTCTTGTACTTACATTTATACGAAAACAGAAATATAGAATATCATTTGAATAATATTTTGGTTGAATATTTAATAATATTCTTGGTTCCGTGTTACAAAATATAAACTAATAATACAAACGAACACAATTATAAGTTTATCCATTGAATTCAACTTCAAATTCAAAACCTCCATCTAGTAGATGTTCCACCATTCATATCACTTCATTAGTAAACCAAAACAGTCGATAACAGTTTGTTTCTTTTTATCTTTTACTTGGTTCATAAATAAAAATAAAAAAAACAGCCGAATATTTGCATACCTCCCTGGACTGGGTAAAAGCAGTAGTAAATGAAATTTAAATATTCATTTTCTTGTCTGTTTATATAATTAATCGAAAGGTTTGCAAAAAGAATACAAATTCGATTTTACACACATAACAGCAGCTTATGGGTTTTTAACCCCGAAAAACCCGCGGGAAAGAATCCTCAAAATTTTGCAAATATGTTCAAGCAAATATTGAAAAAACATATTTTCCATAGTCCAGAATGTAAACTTCTCAAATTTTCCTATACATTTCTTGAAATGCCCACCACACGACAAAGACCATAAATACAAATCTATTACCCAATAAACCAAGAGAATGGGAATGCATTACCCTCTAGGCGCCAACTACCTACATATGTATGAATGCGAGTGCATTCTTTCCGACAGCACAAGTAACTCACATGTGGCCGTCTCAAAGACAATAGATAATTCGCACAATCAACTTAAAGAATCAAGCCCCGCACTAAATACCTGACATAACTCCTGCAAACAGTATGTAGCAGTTTTCTGCCCCCTGGTCTATTGTTAGACATTAATTTTTCGCTACAAAGGAGAACAGATACAGCTACAATCAAACAATATAATCGACACCAATCTTGGTCTGGTCGCCATCGTCATAGGTGCGTTGTCGACTAGACGCAACTACATACCCACAATGCACTAACGGGTATTTGTTGAGAAGCGTTTTTTTTTTTTTGGTTATAGATTGCAAACATGCATTTGCTCTACGAAGCCATAACAAACTTAGGTTCCGCTTACACATTTTGACCCTGAGATCGTTTAAGCGCAATTCCATGCTGACTCAACAATCTCAACTTTGACGCCACCAGCTGAGTGCACCACTGGCAATGCCACTTTCAAAATGAATGTGCAATTATGTACAGAAAAAAAATCACATTCACATGTACTTATGCAGTTGCATATCTCAGAGTTTGATTGTGAATAATGTATTCAGAAGATGGTTTAATTATGGCCAAACCAATCAATGCAGAGTACTTTGGAGAAAATCATTAAGGCCATCTGCACACATTTAATTGAATCCCAGTCTTTGCTGTAAATGTTTCTCCTTCATTAAATATAAAAGATGTGGCCGTAGGAGATAAACTCAAGCATCTATTTAATTTCGTGGTTAAAATATAATTTCTTACAAGAAATGTATAAGTTTAAGCACATAAAACACGAAATCGAATATCACAACATTTCGAAATGTGCATTTTATGTTCACTTTAGTTTTAGGCAGATTAAACCAATTTCAGTTAGTGGTTTGCGTTGGAAGAGTCGTTCATCTGGAAAAGTAGGTTAGCGTTGCAAGGGCGATTCGTACACGATAATGTTTATCCGCGGTGCAGCGAAAAGGTTTTCACATAGATGTTTATATGAGTTGACTGATCTAAGTCAATGCCAAAGATATAGTTATGCGTTTTCTTTTATATTTCTTAAGCGACGTATTCAAGGCTATTTGCATCAAAATATACGTAAATATACGTTTTATTAACTACTAAGAGTGTAAAAGCAATTCGAGCAACATTGCAAAATGAAAGAAAGCGTCTTTTGCAAAACTATTCCAAATGTCGAAGAATGTAATTAGAAGTTTTGCTGCCTGTGATTCAGTTTAAAAAGCTAAAAAAAGGTATGATTCTTGTTAAAAAAATTAAAATATAGAGAAAAGACGTTTTTCGTTTTTAATTTTTATAAAATGTAATCCTCTATCGGATGGCATCTGGAAGAGAAGTATTAACGACGAACTCTATGAGCTGTACAGCGACATGCGCCTGGTCAAGCGTCTTCGGATACAACACTTAAGATGGCTAGGTCATGTAGAGCGTATGGACACCACTGCTCCGGCCCGAAAAGTCTTCAAATCTGAGCCATTGGGACAACGCAACAGAGGACAGCCTAGACTAAGGTGGCGCACACAAGTGGAGAAGGACATCAACCAACTTGGAGTGCGCAACTGGAGGCAGCTGGCGAATGATCATGCTGGCTGGAGAGTTATGTTAGTTGAGGCCCAGGTCCACCCCGGACTGTAGCGCCACAAGAAGAAGAAGAATCCTCTATCGGAGTCATATAAATGTGTTAACAGTGGAGGAATAGAGTCAGTTGATCTCATATATTGATCTTTATTTCAAAAAGGATCTGAAAATAAGTATAGAACAGATTTTCAATGTTCCTCGCGTCAAAAAATTACTCTATACAATCTTGTTCTGAGAATTGACTGTTATTTTAAATGAAATACATATGTAAGTGTATGAAGTAAGCCGTTGTACCTTCACACTATATATCTACAGTTTTGGAACTACATAAGTATGCTGTACATACATCTAATCGTTTTCATACAACATGGCACACAGTGAAATAGTTTTCATAAAGGAATGACACTAGGAGTGGAGAGTTTTCGATAATTTGACTAATCAATTATAGCACTGCGGCTGCAAAACTTATTTTAACCGTTATTTCAGATTCGATAGAACTTAAAATTGTGTTGACTTCCTCTCTAAGGCAATTTCCTTATTGCTAATTTATGCATGGATTGAAAACTACAAATATGTGTGTAACAAATTCCTCTAGGAATTCTTTCTTTAATATCAACAGCTTCAACCAAGGATTTTTTTTTTCAATTGGACACTATCAAATCATCATTAAACTTAATGTATTGGATTGCACAGCGTGCCATATTACTGAGCTGATCTGCCTCGATACATATCTTGGGCGCTCTATATGCTTCATCAGACTATGCAGATGATCAATCAGAACACTAAATGATGTCATCACTGGGTGTTTCCTACAACGACCTTTGCTGTATGGACGAGGAGAAGGAAGAAGGGGTCTTCATCTCCTCTGTTGTGAATTACCTTCTCTTGACGAAAAAATCCCACGTAAAAGCAGTCTTAAATGATCTGAGCGATCTAAAGTATACAAACATTTATACAAATTTGGCCTTTGGTTGGTTTTAGGTCACTGGTCAGAGGCTGTTCGATCCGTGTAGCATAAGAATGGGCCTAACTTGGCCTAAGTGGGGTTGCAACTTGTGCAACTCATCACTTCCACCTGCCTATCTATTCAATTCATAGAATTTAGGTCCCCGATTCACAGTGCATCAGGTTCTGAATCACTGTGTACATCCAAAGTACAGAGTGGTTTACACCGAAAGGTTATCTGTAAATATTTTTTTCACTATCTCAGCAATACATTTTCACCTCTATTACAGAAAATAAACGTTAAAGCAGGAGTAGAAAAATACGTCATACAAGCCATTATATTATAACGTACGGCACTTGCGGTTTTTCAGATTAAGACATTAAAAAAAGGTGACACCTCTAAGGAACTAATTATATTAGGATTTCATTTTCATATTTAGAGCAACATTGAAGGGGTTAAAATAAAATTTTAACCACTTTTCCCTATTTTAAATAAAAGGTATGATATATTTAATTTCATAAATAAATTTAATTCATTGTGGCAAAAGAAATTCTGTCACTTAACTAACCAAATACACAAACGTTTTTTGTCGTATATACAACACATTCTTAGATGCAATATAAAAGAAAATAATTACATTTATTATCATGAATTAGCATATACAAATTAAATTGACCCATTCAAAGCTGACATATGAATCCGCGACAAAATGAATATACAAAACTTATGCAATGCAAAATAAATATTGTCAAATAAAGTTCTCATTCTTTTTAACATGACTACTGTATTAACCGCATTTAAGTAATTTCTTTTCTCATTTGACAAGTTTGTTACCCTTACTTACAAAAATTTTAACTGTGTCATATCACCCTAGACAAGGAAAGCTTTAAGTAGATAATATTACGGTCGCTAAGAACCTTTGTCTAGCCACTAGGTCATACCAGAAGAAATAATCAGTCACAACTTCCCCTGATATCCAGGGTCTCAGAAGCAAACCTATTTAGAAAGTTGAAACTCGTTTCTCTGTTCGATAACTTCCAGAAAGAAAACTGCGATTTCCTGTCTATAGTACTCAGAATGTTTTATTTTTTGCAAGTACAATGTACATCCTCTCATGTATGTACGTATATTCATCGCCAAAAATAATCTCTGACGACAACTGACCATTTTTTTTTTTTTTGCAATATACGTATGATATGTCATATCAGAACACAATTAAAGTGAATTGTAAGGCCGCTCCCTCGCACATTTCCTCTACGACAAGCAATCAGTTAAAGATTATAACTTCGCTGACGGCACAACAACGTAAACAACAGCAAATTCATTAACAGCAACTTCATAATGAAAAGAAGATGATAGTTATTAAAAGCTTAACACTTACCTCTGTTCTTGTTGGTCCGCGTTGCCGTCTGTTTGTCTTGCAGCAATACACCACACGATCATTCGAATTTTATTTCACACACAAAAAATGTATGTCACTTTCACATCAGAAATACATATCCAAACATCTGAGAGCTTTGTCGGTGTCAAAAGAGAGACAACCGAAAGAAGATACCACAAGTAACAGAATCTCACGAGACCACAGGCGCACAGTACGTTATCTTGTGAGAAAGAAAGATTAAAAAAATCAAAACAAGTATCCTTCCAATTAGGCGAATGATCAAATATGATTTTCAGCGACCACAGTTTCACTTTGATCAGTCCGACCGATCAGTTCACAGCCGTTACAGAGTCCAAAGACAGAGAGGAACGGCGTTAAAGCAGAGTAGATAAAGCATCCATGAGACAAAATACAAAACAGCAAACACAGATGAATGAACTCCTGAACTTAGTTCCTCCGCCTCTTTTCCTTCTCCTGCCTTGCTTAGTCACAGTTTCCACAGTCCCCTTCTCCTGTTTACGAACACTGAAGGAACAAACGAAAAAAAAAAAACAAAAACGTTCTGAACTTTGCGTCAATTTCGTACACAAAAAACTGGTTTCCGCACAAAACGTACTCGAAAAATTAGAAGCAAACTACTAAATCGGATGCGGATAGCGTTGGGTTTTAATTGGAAAAGAACTCATCTATACTGAGTACACATTAATTTGCATTTGTATTTTAATTAGCCACCATTTAGCTTCACTTCTGCTTGCCACAGACCGAACTTTTACACTTAACATTGAATTTCATAAGTATCATTCATTGCGCACCTGTGAGTTATCCACATTAGAATCAGAGCTGTACTTAAATTAAATTAATTTTTTTCTAAATGCACTTGGACAATCGATATGTATAAGGTAATCCGCCAGATAAAACAGAGTTGTTGCTCTTTGACTCGCCTCGCACTTACTAAACGTCCGTCTTCGTCGGCTAATGGGAAGACTGTCTACCAGCAATAGCACCACCAGCAACGATTTTTTTCTCCACACACACACACACAATCAAATTTCGATCACAGCTGAGAGCAACACACTTTCTTACCTGTACTACCGTTCCACTCTGCCTTCTAGCATTGTGTCTCAGATAGGAAATACAGGTAAAAGCGAATATCTGTGTACATTTAAGTGGGTAGTATAGTGCAGCAGGTAGTTTCTCCTCCGACACGTGAGATAAGACATTCTCTTTTGTTTGAATGGTCGACTCTCCCGCATACCAAGCCAAACCAACGGCCACACATTGGAGGAGCGTACTTGTAAGAGAGTTTGGCTCACCTTTGCGGTTAATTCAAAAACTTCTTTCAAATCAGAAACGAACCGAGGAAGCAAAATGTTTGGTATTATTTGTCGGCATTACCTTCAAGATTTGTTTATCTTTTGCCAAGGAGATTATTTTTTTTTTGTCATTTTGCAGAGAGATTTTGCCAGAAACGACGATTAGGGGATGAAAATAATTTGTTATTTTCTTACTACGTTTTGAGTCATATGGTAAATATAAAATTGTCGTTGAGTGCTTTGTTTAACACGGGATTCTACATTAAATCTACCCTCTGGGAAGCAGACAAATGATAATGTTAATCCTACCTGATAAACGATAGATATGGTTTATCAACAAATAATTTCGTACTAGACTTTTTGCAGCGAGAATTAAGGTGTTTCTTACATCAGGTCAATTTCCAATAACCTGCTTTAAGACATAACGAATATAGCGACTCAGAGCAGTTTTGCTACTGCATGCATTTCACAATATTCTGTAAACACGTATGAATCACTGGAAACTTTACATGTTTTTTGCAGAGATATTCTGCGCAATTTTTTTCTTGGTTTTAAATTCATCTTTTTTTAATTTCGTAAATCTAGACTCACAAACACCAGTTAATATTTTTGAAATTATTTAATCTATCTTATTGATCTTATACAGGTGCTCTATGATATTAAATTAAATTGCAGTTCGATTTCGTCTTTTTTATTTTTGTTTGTTTTTGAAAACTACTCACTCCTTATACACATATCCTATTTAATACTAAAAAATAATCAAAATGGCTTAGTAATCTAATTTATTTTTTTAGCATTTCTTTTTCTTAAAAGATCAATTCTAACCTATAGTGTAGCTTCTTCAGTTGCCACCAATAAAAGCTTCGATTTCGATCGCTCAAAATCACCCTGAGTAGCGCTTGCGACATCGCTCGTACAACAGCTGCTTGTTTACTGTCTTTGCTACCACGTGTTGAATGGACATCCCTTCAAATCGTGCATTCAATCTACCAGGTCAATTGACAGAGCTTCTGGGGGATTGGAGGAATGATCACTTCGGTGAGCGTTCTTGTAGTATGCATGGTTGTGGTAGTAGGCTCCGAGTTAGTTTTTTAAGTCATGGATCGTACAACGTGCCTTCGAATGTCGGTATCAGAAAAAGTCAGAAAAAGCTTTACACTTCTGGTAGTTGATTTTCAACTTCAAGCCGCCGAAAAATGGTTGTTATTCTGGAAAGTCACGTTGCAGGAGATCAATGGCCAAAGTCAGAAAGTTGCTGTATGTTTAAGTCAACATTTAGATTGATAATTAACCACAATACTTCACAAATTATCCACGATTATAAAATGTTCTAGGGTCCCACACCCAATATCATGAGCTTGATAACAAAACAAAAATGCATTTTCAATTCCAATTATTTCATTTAACTTGCAAAAAAGTTGCGAAAGCAAACTATTTTTAAAATATTCTTAAACAAGCAAAACAAATCGAGCATGCCCTACAGGAAAGCTTTATTTCCTTAAACTTCTGGGTAGAAAAACAACGAGAACACTAATAAGATTCAGTATCACGTTGCAAATCAATAAGTGTGCAAACAGTCAAACCGTTTCGAATAATCACTTTTGCATAATTTTCGAACTGAAAAGACAGTTTGTGCGAAATAATGGAAAACAAATAAGCAATAAACTGGTTTGATCACAAGAATGCCTTTTATTAAATTATCCTGCAAGAGGAGGTGAATGCGACAAATAGAAGTAACTAAACTAAAATTGAGATAATAGACCTGGTAGGGGAAAAGGAAAATTACTATCCATATTGTATATAACAGTCGGTGCGGTTAAGTCTAAGTTCCGGCAGATATTTGAACTATGTTTTGTTCTATACATAACTCCTCTTCCCTTCTTCTTTCTCCTCCATATTATCTTCGGTCAGTGCTTCGACTTGGTTTGGATCACTCCAGAATATTTGCAATCCCCTTAGCACTCGCCAGTTATAACAAAAACACAAAATAACATCATACATCAATCAAATTGGCCTGTCTATGAAAGACTCTTGGCTGTGCTAAACTATTGTGATTTTCGGGATTGAAACCCCCAAATCGTATCCTTTATTACAATGTTTCACCAAATAATGATCATCATTTCTGCTCTCACTTAAATTCATATTTTTCAAAAAAAAATTTGAGAATGAAGTTACTTTTCAAAATACGTTAAAAGAAGACATTTAATGTCCGCAATACATATTTAGTGCACAAACGTACAAATTCAAATAACATACAATTTTCTGCTATATATGCCAAAAATGTTACCCTTATAACGGTCAGCGGAACGATATGAGATAAAACTGGCCTGCTAGTCCCGACAATCCATTCCGTTCTGGACCTACCGTGCATTTATCGTCTTTTTTCAACAATATATTATAGAAAAACTCAAACTGTTGCACACCACCTGCGACTGCAGCATCGTGTGGAAGTACACTTTGATCGGCCCAGACAAAAGCTTTTTCGCGTAGCATGGGAAAAATGCAAGGTCTTGCATGGGTCGGAACGATGACAGCACTAATTTCGTTCCAGCAAAGACTATAAAAACATGCCTTGTTTTCACTTACATAATTCTTTTTTTAATATACTCTTTTTGACAAATCAAATCAGTCAAAGCGTGATTTCAATACTGCTCTCTCATTTTTGTTCAGTTCACGTTTGGGTCCTCATGAAGAGACCTACAACACAACAGCGTCTCACAATGTTCACCTGTATTACGAAAATCAGCGTCCTTGTTTTCGATCGATTTAAGGAACGATGCGCATAATCGATTAACTGAAACCGCTAATGCCAAAAATCATTCACAATTTTGAGTATCAGTTTACATTCGTGGATGATACTCGATCAGTTAGACCTCATACAGCACGCAGTGTACAAACTTTTGCAGCTGAGGGTGTACGCGAAGACCCTGACGAATCGATTTTGGCTGTTTAAAGAAGCTTGGCCGGGCGAATTTTTACTGTACTTTAGATGAAGATGTCATTGAACTTTTATGAATACGTAAAGTCGCAGGTCTCTCAGGAATAAACCATAAACAATTAACTCTTCGTAAGCAAATATTACTCGTTTTATTGGAGGGACACTATTCGCTATGCTGCAAAGAGTGACCAAAATAGGGCATTCTAAATGGCCGCTGACATAGTCTTTGTCAACAATTTATATGACATCATTTTCAAAAATGAAAGGTCATGAATTGTTCTTTGAACAGTTTAATTTCATTACTTAATTTATGTTCTCCTTTAAATTTTCTTGTTTTATTTTACATTTTAAATCAAATCTCATGCTGGATAAGCCCATATTTCTCTATAACAAACTTACTTTCAAGTACACAACAGCCCATTCTCTTCTTCGAAATCTCCAGACTTAAGAAAAACAGTATCAACAATTAAGGATGAGTGCACCTAATACCGATGTACTTATGCGTATGCAAAATTAAAAATAAACAACTTATAAAACAATAAAACTAATCTCCTTTCTCCTAAAATTTCAGTGCTTATATTATTTTTCTGCTAGTGATATATTATACTCATCTTCAAAGCACATTTTGAAAATTGATTAACTGCCAGTATTAGAAATACAAATTTTGAACAATTGATGATTTATCTCTCATACCTGTGGCGTCCAACGGAAATTTACTTCAAGCACCTAGAATAAGAACATTATGAATTTCGTCGGGATAAATAAATCGTAGACAAATCCAATTCTCGGGCCAGACAATGGATCAATTTATTTATGCTTTCCTCAGTCAATAAAATCAAGGCACAGCTTGAGACTGTAGTGTCTGCAGTGTGTCAGCATGGAAAGGAATGGTTTATCTCAAATGGACGATCAGTGTGTTAATTTAAATTTTGTATTGAGTTACAAACTTACTTGTGGTATGCGTTTTATTGAGTCATTCGTGGCTCTGGTTCCCACTGGGGTCTTATGGGCAAAATTGCCGTTGTTAAGTAAGAGACATGTTTAAGGTTGGGCTTTCTTTTGGTCATATCTCATCTACCGATCACTGCGGTGGACTATTGAGAGGGTTCGTTAACCGAGTGTTAGCAAATACTTGAACACAAAGCTAATTACGGAAGATAATTGGATTCGCTGTTTTCGGGTTTATTTACTTGTTGTGTTTTCTTGACTCAAAACGGACATTGGTCATGGCTTAAAGGAAGACATTTTATAAAATTACATAACATAGTTTATTAACTTGTAATCAATAATTCGAACTATCACTTTAATGGTCTTGTGCACAATATTGCTGAGGTTGAAATTTAAAGTAAAGTTAAATTTTATTAAATCGTCATTGGTAAAACATTGTAGAAACTACATAACTTACATATACAATATGAAACCAATTTCGTTAGTAGGCAATGATGGTACCCCTCGATGGAAAACCAAGTTATTATCTATTAAATATTCTGTAAACGAAGCATTGGACTTTTCAAACAATAACTGTACCCCTTGAAACAATTATTTGTCGGCAAATAAAAATTATTTTACATTTTGAACATTTTGAAGGCATTATTTGCATGCTTTTGTGGTCTCACGAGTAGAGGAAACCTACAGTTTATTGCCAACTCGTAACGGCAAAATTTGCAAAGCTTTTTCGTTGATAATAAATACCCTTTAAGGGTTGCAGCAACTCGCAGGAGATGGTGCCGTAAAAAAAATCTTCAAAAATATTTATTTGTTCATCAATTTCTATTTTGTCCCAATCAAAGTAGTCCCCTTATATATGTATAATACACCCTTGAGCTCTCTCAGCGATTCGGCTTGTAACTCCTCAATTGTGGCAAAACGCCGTCCTTTCATGAGTGTTTTCAATCCTGGGCACAGGAAAAAGTTGCAGGACGCCAATTCTGGTGAAAACGGTGGCTGAGGCATGATTACGGTGTTGTTGTTTGGCCAACAAATTACGAACAAGCAAAGCAAATCAGCAATCAAACTTCACTGCCACACGCTTGATGCCCAAAATTTTCGAAAGATTGGCATAGGCCAATCGATATGCGGACATCTTCAGCAAATTCTCTAACAGTGATTCGACTATTCTCCATAACAATATTCTACACTTTCTCATCATTCTTTTCGGTTGTTGATGTGCGGGGGGATCCAGAGGGAGCGTCGTCATTCACACCTTCTCCTTCTTTAAAAAGCTTTTACCAATTGTAAACATTTTTTCGACTCAAAGTACACTCACGATGTAAATATTTCAAGTGTTTTTGATCACTTAATTCCATTTTTTACCAAAAATATAACGTAAATTCTTTGATCCATTTTTGACAGAGGAAATCGATAATCGAATGTACGTAACCCGCGAAATTTAAAAAATCACCTTATTTTTTTAACAGATTTTGTACATGTGTACTTTCTTCTGATTCCAAAATGGACCGACTTTCGGGTGCCGATCATTTATTGATTTGTCGTAAACATAACTACAATAAGTTTCTCATAGTGGGCCTTACTTACAAGGTAGAAATTAATTACTAAAAACCGACACAAAAAAAACAAAAGGTTTTTATTATTTTGTGCACTGTGTGTGGTTTTTAAGTGTGTCGACTCCTTGATCCGATTCCTGCACTTATCATTTTTTAAATATTATTCTCATTCTCACAATGTTCAGGGAGTACCACTGGTCTATAAAAATAAATTTCTCACATGCCGTTGCACTTGTGAGGGAATAAAAGCACGCACAACACGAGTAGTTCCCTCAGAAAACAGACCTTTGTGGATCAATACATAGACATTTAAATCCTTTAAATCTGGCACTTTTCTAAATATACAAACCGCACAGTACCTTATAGACACATAAGCTCGAAGACTCACGCATATACATATGTACATTCCCACATTAGTTCTTCTTCATACTGTTTTCAGCAAGGGTGAATGAATATATCATATTTTATAATTATATGGAGTGGGAGGACATCACCGAAACTGTTGGGCCTCATATGCGAAACTCCGAATTGTCACTCATTTTAAAACGTAAATAACTTTTCACGAAGTTGCTTTACAAAAGCTTCAGTTTTGTCAAGCGCAATCCTTTTCTGACAAATTGCATTCCAAATCATATTCGACTGCATGCGGAGAGTTTGCACTTAAATCTTTTTTACTGAAATAATAATTTTAAATTATGGCCTTGGCGTATAAACACAACGCAGTTCACAGGGATTGTAAAAAAAACGGTGTATAAAAAGTAAAACTTCAGTCTCAACGGAAGATTGATGGCAAAATGAAAAGTGCAAATCATAAAAGCAGCTTGCCTAAATTTACCTATCTTCATACTGACGTCGAGCCAAAAGAAATAGATTTACTTTTGAAAAGATGCGGACAAACTACGATGAGAAGGATTTTTAAATTCTATGAGTCGAAGCACCAATAGTGATTGATTTTTAGTATCATCAATAAATAACAATGACTCAATAAATAAATCACTATATTTATTGTCACAGAATAGAGACCTCACTTGGGTCCTTTTGTTCATTGTCAGTTCACACAATAAACTCGTCTCCAGACTAAAATAAAGAAACACTTGTCTGATGTGAAGATATGATAAATATTGTCTTAGGCCCCAATATGAATAATTACTTATGGGATAAGGATCTTCTTCCAATTTTATTGCTTTCAAAAAGAAAATCCGTCAAGTACGCAAGACACAGAGGTGATTTAAGAGAAACCTTAAGAGAGAGGTACTGCTCAAGATGCTCTCTTTAAGTTTGACTGAGATCTTGCACAAATACCAGTAGGAAGTATGTGTGGGATGCAAGAAATGTGTTCATATACAAAAGCCATACACCAACAGATTCAAACATCAATACATAAGCAAACGAACTCGTGTTCGCCGGATGAAAGATGGAATTGACAGTAACGTACTTTTTTGGGGGGAAGTTGAATATGAGCTGGCGTTTAATACTGGCCTGCATTCACATAAGAGAGGTGCCTTCAAGTTATGTGCTTACACACTGGTCTCCGCTGATGCACCTATTGGAGAGGATTTAAATTTCATAGGGTTGCCAAGATGTAGCTGATGGTATTTTTACATAATTAATGATAAAACTCTCTGTTTTCAGTATTTTGTACGTTTTGTGATCAATAATAAATCTCTTGCCAAGTTGTGCTTTAATATTTTATAGTACAATATATGAGCTAATTTTTTTCATTTTCTTCTGGGTATGAAATGCAAACAGTTATATATACAATAAAAAACCGCTCTCATTTTATATCGGAAAAGATATCCGGTGGATATCTTACACAACAGACCATAAACACAGGGAGAAATAAAAACAATTTCTGCGGGGTGTTAAAAAGGATTTGTGGAACGATCCTCTTGGAGAGAAACCAAACTGGTAAGGTCCCTTCGATTTGTAATAATGAGACTGATACCTCGCTAGTTGGCGTAGTTAAAGGGATCAGCTTTCTCGTGGGCTGGACAAATAACGCTCAGATTCCACTCATCAGGCGTATGTTACTTACCTCCTGGAGAACATTTTTCCACTACTCTACAGCCCGCGATGTATCAAGTCCTCGCTTCTTTAGGAGCTACTCGTGTGATTTGTTAAGCTTTTCGTAGATAATTAGTATTTTTTGAGTGTGGTGACAGAAGTTTAGTCAAGGAATCGAAACTGAGGTTTTCAGCGTGTAAGACAGCAGCTTATCAGACATACCACTGATAAATTTTATTCAATTTTGTATACTTTGGTCTCAGAATTCAATAGGTAAGAAGTCACTCGTATCTCAATTATGCTAATATTCCAGAAAAAAATTTACTGCAAACCGAGGCCTAAATGGGAAAATCTAAATGGTTTATTTGAGCTACACGGGAAGTTTTCAAGGATATTTCACTCTAGATGCAGGTGATAACACCACAGCTCAAGAGAGGCTTTGACTTTTTCCTCGTCCTTGAAGTTTTTACATATATTAAAGGGTTCACAGTTTTCTTGAACCCTATAACATCCGACGAATGTTTGGTATTTAACACAATAAGCATCTATAAGCATTTAGGATCAAAGTAGGGACAAACTTATTTCGATACACAAACTTTGTTACGGGAACTCCAACAAAGTTAAATGCTCGCTGTAAGAAGGATCACCATGAACATATGTACATACTTTTCCCTACTTTATTGAATCGTTTTGAAAAAGAAAAAGAAATTTAAGGGAAATTTTAGCTTAATTCTAATAAAATTTTAAAAGAAAAAAAAACAGTTTTTATGGTTTATGTCAAAAAATCTACAATAAATCATCTACAATATTTGCAGGCGTACCCTAACATGATATGATACATCGTTTATGTTCAGATATTTTCAAAGGAAAAAAGTGAAGAAATGTTTGCTCGATTTTTACATCAATGTAACAGTCAGTCAGTCAGTCAGTCAGTCACATAACATGAGTGTCAGTATCAATACCGAATATCCTGACCGCAATAAATTCGGTGTTATTTGGTTAAATAAAAACGTACGAATTTTCAAAAGTAATGACTCCAGTCCCTTAACGTATAACATACTCCCAGCTGAAGATATATAGATCGTGTTTCGTGGAATCAACCTTGGAAACTCAAATTTCGTAAAAAGCCATAAGAAAACAAAAAAGGAAACCATATATGTGTGAGTGCAGCTCGAATTTGTACATGCAATTTTAAAAATATATTTCGTATCATAATAGTCTACTTCTTCTTCTTCTTGTGGTGCAACAGTCCTGGGTGAACATGGGCCTCAACAAACATGCCTCTCCAGCCTTCGTAATATTGCAACAAATTTATTCTTTTTCTTTTAATTATTTTTCCTTAGATGACATAGTTCAGGGTGGAGAGACTCAGTCAAGACACCCCTCCAACAAACATGGTATTGGGCATTAAGCCTACAGTTTTTTACACCCGTCTGATTGAGATGACCTTTCAACTGTGAATGCCAACCTGAGACAAATGCTTTCCGAACTGAACCGTTAGCGTTAACATAAGGTGCTTATCCTTATCTCGTTTTACACGAGTATAATGTGCATATCTTCAAATTTTTGTTTGCCTTCTGTAGATCCAGGAACTTATTCTGTCGAAGGATGAGTAAAACATATTTTCTTATCTTATCTTTTCGATATATAATATATTTGAAAACACTCATCCTTTGATGAACAGGTTTTCCTCAAAAAAACGTACTGTACCTTATTCACAGTCTGACCTCACTCATATTCTTAAAGAAATTTAGACAGGGAACAATATTCCATGTTTTATTTTTTGCATAGTTTTTATTGCTAATAATTCCATTAACAAATATTGGTCGTAATCGTATAGAAGGTTATGTGTTAATTTATCAAAAAGCTGTACAGTGTTTGGATGCAGATAGGGTATATCCATTCTACTGTGAGCATAAAATAAAATAAGATACTGGGAAATTATTTTTTTTTTTTTGGCGATAGAGGAAAATGTTTTTATTTTTAATTTGTCACTTCTGTCAATGCCAAAAAATTCATTGCGTTTTGAGATAAGCATCCTTTCGTAAACAGTTAAAAAAGAATTTAAATTATTTTTTTTCATAATGTCGTAACTATTCCATAACGCAGTTCCCGAAGAGGACTTTACATCACATTTTGACTTTGGTTGTCATTTGAGGGAACGAATGATTTAAATAAGTTAATTTTTTTTAATACATAAAAATATTCCCGGAATAATTTTTTTGCTCACCGTATGATATAATAAAAATTTTAAAGTAGGAGTATAAAGTTACATTGTATGAAGCCAAGCATCTGCAGAAAATTGACGGCGAACCTTTTTGAAACTAAACCGCAAGCGAATAAGTCATAAGAATGTAATGTCAGCAAATCACAAGATCTGCAGTTGTTGGTGTTGATGAGGCAATATAAAACGCTTATCCTTCGTCATTAATAAACGAAGCCAAGCCTAACACATAAAGCCCTGTTTACCATTCAGTACCGTGTTTCACATGGGCGTGGCGCTAAAACTCTCTAGTAGGATCGATTAAAAGTATGAGCAATTGCAAACATGGTTTTATATAATATGGAAATGGCTTATGAAAGTTAGAAGCTGAGCGAGACGATATATTTTAAATACTAAAGAAGATTTGAACATTGCTCCCGACTTTTAGCCCTATTTGTATTGACACTGACATAGTTTCATTTCACGTGTATTTAAGAATGTCTTGCTGAAGGTGGCTCGAAGGCAGAATGTAAAATAATGCTTAAGCTTCGGCTAAGAAGAATCCTTAGTTAAATACAGAAGGTCATAACAACAGATAAAAATTTAACAAAGTAAATAAATATATTTGTAAAGTTCTACAGATCTAACTGACTTTGAGAATTTTGATGTATTTTCAATTGCAAAACATTATTCACAACAACTTCTGTTTTTATTTAGCAACAAAACATTGATTTTTTTTTAAAGTAGCTTACGACCATGCAGCACAAGAAACATAGTTCTGCATACACGCCTTGCTTTTGTTACCGGTCCAGTGGTAGCGTAAAAGTTCCCACGAATAAAGACGCTCATAAAACTGACTTCACAATAAAACCCTCGTTCGTATACGCATTTCTAAGATAACTTAAAGATAATACGGGGTTATACTGTCTGAGTGTCATTTACGACACTTTTGCCATTGGGGACCAAAAAGTCTCTTTTAAAGCAAGCGTTTAAATTAAGATTCCTCCAAAGGTATTTACTTATGTAATGAAATCTTTGTCTAAAGCGGAGTGTTAACTGATTTTTTAGATTTTGTTCTAAAAATATGCGGAGAAGTATGCAGAAGTAATAAAACTTGTTGGAAACTTTAAACCAAAGTTAAGTGTTTTCATATGTATTATTTTTTATTTCTTGTGGCAGAGATTTAAAGCTCAAGGTCAGTTAAATTAATCAGATTGGTCAACAACTTGAACGTTACTAATTACTTTGAGCAATATAAACATGACGCAATAGCAAATATTATTTTTTAAATATTTCATATCACGTTGCGAAAAAAATGTCATCACGTTTCTGCGATAGATAAGACTCCTATCGCAGACAAAATGATTTGATTGCAGTCTCCCGTTGCGGTTTCGTAATAAACTTATTAAATGCTTCTACGACGAAAAGATGCGACTAGAATACCCACAAAATAAAACTATTTATTTTTTTCTTCGTCAAAATTTTTCGCAAGCAAAGCTTTCCTAATTTACTATTACATGTATTTCTGTTTTCAGTTTTATTTGTTTGTTTAATTCTTGCTAAAATTAACATTCTTTAATGTTATTTATATAATTAAATAATTCCCAGGCTTATGTTAGGGTAGGTTAGAAATGAACTTGAGGTTAATTTGACAACTTTTTGTTTTGAAGTACCGTTGCAGAACAACTCGACGTTTCTATATTAGATTCCAGACCGATATTCTAAGTATACAAAAAAAAATTATTAAATATTGCATTCGTTGATAACTTTAAATTGTTATTCTTGGAGCATTCTGGTTCAGTTCAGCCGTAATTAGCCAAAACCAGTGAACAAATTTTTTAAATTCGAAAAAGGAGTTTTAACAAACCTAATCAAACCATTCAGATTGGTAACCACTGGCGTTCATGGCAATGCATTGAAAACTTAAAAATAATACAGATATCTCTATGGTCGAAATGTGCCATTTGAACGTATTTCATCAAAGATCCCAATGAGCGGACGGTTACCTGTCAATATTTGGATTAACTTAGAGCGAGAGAAATTGGTTTTAATAATATTGAGAATAATAACTAGTTTAAGTATTTTTATGTACAATAAAGAGAAAACATTTAAAAAGTTGTAAAGTTTACAGTCAATTCAAGTTATGGTGTTTGATGTCCGTGCTGCAAAAAAATATGGTTGTATATAAATAAATAAATACATGTGTGTAGGTTTGATTTGGTGAATATAAACGTTTGTTCAAGCCTATGTATCCAAGTGTGTCTCTATGAACATATGTTTGAATTCAGATCCGAAGGACGTGGCAGCATAATTGATGGGGCTTTTGACGTTAATATGTGTCTTGAATCTCGGTGGCATCCAACCAAAAGAAAACGATGCCATTCATGATCGAGTGTTACTCGCTCTTGCCTTAGATATATGAAGTCCTTATTCCACAATATGCGCCAAAAAAACCGTCTGGAGAAAAATGCACTCTGTGTTTAATTTTACATTGGTGGACCGATGCCTCAACGTTTTTTGATTAAGTTGTGAATATTTTTATTACTTAGGTGCTTTTAAAATATATCTTTAAATAACGCAAAAGGTTTCATTGACAAGACTACAGATTAGAGGCATGATTTTGTCCACCAGTTATCAACGAAAACTCACCATCATTGATGTTAAACTTGATTTTTAAAACATGTGTAAATGACGATCAATAACATGATTATGTATCAGTTCTCACATAAAGCACATCCATTTAAGCTTTTAAAGAACATATCCTTAATTAATTTAATACAATCGCCGTGTTTACTGATGGCGGAATGAAAGTGAACTTGGACATGTCCAAAATAATGGCATTTCTAAAACGCCGTTCCAATACACTCTACACATTAGTGAAGTCTTATTGAAACAGGTGCAGAAGTTTAAATATATATTTTTCACGAGTGATGTTAAGAGCATCACTGAGCTTTCTTGTTGTATTGGCCAGACTGGACGAAATTTTGAAGCAGCTTGATAGATGAATAATAAGGAATGCCGACCTTGGTGTTAAAGCTAATTTATCGATTTTTAGCTCAGTGTTTACATTACATATTATATATGTTAAAGTTTCAATAATTCATTTGGCATGTGGTCAAATGCGTCTGCTCACACACCAACAATTCTAGATTCGATTTCTGGATTGCTCCTTTACTTACTTCTCTCCCTTAGTAGAACGTAATTGGTAATTGGTGCCCGTAAAATTTGCAAATAGTTGACAAAATATCTGCACATGGACTGGAACCGAATGGAAGTGTCAGCTGCGTAACAACTACAAGTGTGATGAATAGAGAAATGAGAAAGATATCTGACAACCAAACCGATTAATTAGCCACGAGAAGGTGGATTAATAACAAGCAGCACTGTACAGGCAGCTATAGCACTGACATTCCCCCAGGTTGGGTGCAGTAAGCAACGTTACCCCGCGATCATTTCCCCTTTTTAACGTTGTTCAATCCAAAAAACACAAACATTTCTACTTCCAAGTAAAAAACTATTTTGTTTTCAATGGTACTAAGAGTGATTACGTCTATTAATTCACCTACTCGTGCATTGCAATGTGACTTACTAAAATTTTAAAGCATAAAAGTAAATTATAATGCCCTTTAATTTTGACGTCGATCTAATAAATACGAACTGTCTTATTTCTGACAGTTCGAAGTAATACTTCTTAAGTCAATGAACTCTACTTTGATGGCAATCTTAATGAACACAATAAGTTTAATTCACAAAATCCCACAATACGAATCGCGCATGACAATCTCTCATACCGCTCGAAGCTATTGTTCACTGAGCTTGATCTAATTTAATGCGACAAAACATCCAAAGGTGTCGCACAAAGCAATAAAAAACTCTACTTAAGAAGCAAATTTTATGTTAAGCCCAAGAGACGGTAAAACAAACGCCTAGAAATAAACTTTTGATTAATTAGTGATACATATTCAGTCAACGAACGACAGCGGTAAGAGAAAGAAACGAAACTAACAGAGAAACTCACTTTTGAACTTGACGTCTTTTGACAGCAGAAGATGTGTCTAAAACGAAAGCAATTTGCCTCCAGCGGTAGTTCACAGACTGAGAGTGAGCTCTAATCAAAATATTACGATTCCCATGATTTAAAGTTTTAATAAGACCCTATTCGCTTGGAAAGTTTAAAATGGAAAACTGCGGAAGTTGCGTATACGTCAGGGTGAGTTTAAATTAATGACCACTGAGAGTTATTATTATGAGCATGTGTAGTTAACAGTCAAAAGTGCGTTGGATGTGTATGTGTATTGAACGTCTTAACTGGAAGATCTTCTTAAGCGGGAGTTAATACAAACTCATCAAACATGTGTATTTAGGTAATACACAATTGAATTTTGGAACATTTACATTATATGTACCAAGAAAAAATATTCTTTCTTACGAAAAACTTTAAGAATAAGTCGCTTGTTTGAACCAGGAAATTGGGACAGAAATCTTAATTTTTGAGGTCATCATGTCGATATATTTATTACCTCCTTTTTGTTAACAGATAAAAGTGCTTTATTTCCGTTTTATTATTTATGCACAAGTCTGTTGCTAATACCTTCGGACTACTTTGAGAAGAAGAAATAAAACACAGTAAGATATTAAAAACATGTATATTTATATTATGTGTTGTGCTTACACAAGTTACCAAAAAAAGTCAAATTTGGGTATTCAGTAAGCAAACTGTGAACGTAGTACGTTCTTAGTTAAAAAGTGATATTGTAAAATGAAAATAGTATTTATTAGAGTTCACATAATAATACGTACATTTAATTTGTTTATAAACTAAGAGAATGCAATAACATAATCTACATAAATGGTTATACTTCAGCCCAAAAAATTTACGTACATTGCATAACAAATTAAAAACAACTCCCAGATATACTCGATGGGATTAACGTGCCGGTGATTGAGGTGAAGTTTTAGTCTGCTTGCAGTTGTAGAGAAACCACTCTTTGACGATATATAGCATGTGCTTGGGATCGTTGTCCTGCTGAAACAATTACTTTTGAACGTCAAACCTTAGTTTTTCCTCATTTAAATCCGCTGCTTGCAAAGAAATTAGGCTACTGCCTTTTTCAAATAGGTTTTTATTACGAGCAGAATTAAATAACATCTGTGTACATAAACTTATTTTATTCACTGCATTGCAGAAGACTGATAAAATCCTCAAAATACATAGACTAGGCTAGGCATAGACTATTTTGCACTCTAAGTAAATAAAAGAAGACATTTACATATTCCAGGGGTCGGTTCCATGGATTCAAGCGACTTTTAACTACTCTACTACCCTACTTGAAGAGTCCATAAGGAGTTTGAAGGAAAAACCCAAAGATGAATATAAAGGGTGATTTTTTAAAAGCTATAGAAAACTTTTTCGAAAAAACACATAAAATTCAGAAAAATGCATGGAATCTTTAATTAAATCGATAGTACGGTCCATATAATTTAATGTTTGAAGATTATTTCATGCAAAAGTCAAGGTCAACGACTGCACTTCAAATGGTCCATCAACTTAGTCCAATTTTGGCATACTCTTTCCAACATTTCGGCCGGTATCTCACGAATAAATGCTTCAATGTTGTCCCCCAATGCGTCAATTGAAGCGGGCTTGTCTGTATAGACGTCAGCTTTAACATAGCCCCACACAAAATAAAATGTTCACCGAACTCGCCTTTCAATAAATCCATCGTTACGCGTGCTGTGTGGCATGTGGCGCCGTCTTGTTAAAACCACATGTGATGCAAGTCAAGCTCCTGCATTTTGGGTAAAAATAAGTTGGATATCATCTCACGGTAGCGCTCACCATTCACATTTACGTTACGATTCGCATCATCTTTAAAGAAGTACGGTTCAATGACGCCACCAGCCCATAAACCGCACCAAACTGTGACAATTCTGCTTATTTACGTACCCATTGAGCCAAAAATGAACTGACCATAAAATGTAAGAAGTGCGCGATGAACTTTCTTAACAGAACACGCATTTTGATAATAAAATTCAATAATTTGCAAGCGTTGTTCGTTTTCAAGACGATTCATGGTTAAATTATAGACCAAACTGAAGATGTTTGACAGTGACAGTGACAACACGAAACGTGTGTCAGATGTTTAAACCAGTGTTGCCAAAAAGATAATATGTAGTTTAAAAATCACCCTTTACAAGGGAAGACAAATTCAATAAATCACAGTCACATTTTGTCGAAAAGCTAATGAATTCAAGACGATTCATGGTTAAATTATAGACCAAACTGAAGATGTTTGACAGTGACAGTGACAACACGAAACGTGTGTCAGATGTTTAAACCAGTGTTGCCAAAAAGATAATATGTAGTTTAAAAATCACCCTTTACAAGGGAAGACAAATTCAATAAATCACAGTCACATTTTGTCGAAAAGCTAATGAATATATATTATCCCCTAATACAAGAGCAAACAAATGTGTGTAGTCGAGTATGAATCTGAATTTTCGCTATTCGCGTTAGTTTTGGCCCTAGTTTGGTTTCAAGAAATCAAAGTAGGTTGCCAAATGCAATCTAGCAACGGATTACCGCTAAAATATCGTCGTCTGCTAGGTTTACTTTCGTTTTAATTTTGACAAACACTTTAGTTATTTCAAAGTTGAAGTTGTTGTTAGTTATTATTTTTCCGACATGGTGTATGATGGCTATTCAGGATTTATTCCACACATCGTTCCACCTGCTCTTCATTAATAGCAAAAGCGTCTTTGGCAAAAGCTAGCACGATCTCTCGTAAGCTGCCTTTAATGTCTCGAACAAACTGCACGGTAAGACTTATTAGCTTTGAACGTAAGGTACAATATTAAACGGTAAAATTATTTAGACAATGGTCAGAATATTGCACATCTTGACAGAAGGAAACAGGGTATATTCGACATTATGTTGAACAGGAATATGGCCTTGGCAGTAGATTTTTCATTGATAGGTGCATGCACTAACGCCAATCTCTGAAAACCTATTTTAAATTAAATAAATTGGGTGATGCTACAGTCCACAAAGGACCCGGGTCTAGTTTCTTTAGCAACAGCTCGTGTTATTCTACTCTTACGAGTACCAGGGGGAGGAGTGCAAACTACAATAGCCGAAATTTGGGAAGCTTAACAAATATATTAATACAGTCCAGTCCAGATCATCTCGTCAAAACAAAGCGCGAAGAACGTTAAGCCCAGTACTCGCACATAGCTACTCGGGCGTGTGAGTTAATAATAAAAACCGTCATGAATAATTATTCGTTGACTGATGCTGGCATGTTTTAGTTCCCAATTATTCTCCCCTACTCCGTTTGACACTGGGTCCCTAAGTCCCCTTTCTTTCCAAAAAACCGCTGACGGATTCCGTTCTTTCTGTTAAAATATACCTTTTTCCCTGCCCACAAAGGCAGTTTCTGCAGAAATCACGCATGCTCGTCATGCAGACAGTGACCGGTAACTGCTCCCACAACCAGGCTTATGTGCAATCTTTTGGGCAATATAATAGAATTTTCAGAGTCCAGGGAGTGACCATCTTTGTTTGTTCAGGTGGATCCTGTACGCATGAAGTTTACATGTGTACGCGTTTACAGCTTACATGTGGTGAGGGGTATACTTCTTCTTCTTTGAGTGGCGGGTGTGGCCCAGGGACTCAAATAACATGCCTCTCCAGCTAAAACGCTGCTTTAAATTTTTTACCATAATTCGATAGAGGTCCTTCTCAAATTAGGTACACCATTTCGGACGAAGTCGATCTCTGTCACGTTATCCCAATGGCTTGAATACAAAGACTCTTTACGCCGGAAAACACTACATAACCTCACTATCTTAAGCATTGTGTCTGTAGACGCTGAATCTTCTCTTCTAAAATCCATCAACTCAAACAAGACCAAAAAAAACTCTTCTCTCGAAAAGACCAAACCCCTTCTAGTCTGCATTTAATAAGATACAAATTTCTGTGCCATAAAGCAGACAAGTTATGATGAAGGTGTTATCCATACAAATGCTTTTGAGAGAGTGGTTTGTTACACAATTGCCTCTTGAGCCCAAAGAAACAGCGGTCGCGAAGAGTGATCTATATAGATTTTGATACTGATCTTAATGTTCTTATTTGCTGCAGAGACTTGTTAAACGAAATCTTTGACTATCAAGTTGTTGCTGCCCGTTGTGACGTTCTGTCGGAACGTGGATTTTTTCCCTCGTTTACCACCACACACATTTTAAGTTCTTCTGATTCAATCCAAATCAAATACCTAGCCTCATTGAGATGTATTTTACTGTTCCTAAAATACGGTTAGCGTTGTCGCATAGCTCTATAGTTACCTAAACTGGCACACAGGATATGCAGAGATTAAATTGCTGAAGATCTTGCAGTTTATTTAGACTGATATCCGTGAGCATAAAAATATCCTCCGAGTATATTCTGTTCCACTTGGACAGTGCTTTACAAATAACCATTACTTCAGCATGGAAAACACTATAGGTATGGGGAAATCTTCAGGATAGACTTAGGTTCAGAGTAAATGCCACATCCTACACGTCTTCTTATCCTTTGAAGTCATCAGTAAGAATGATGTAATGAAGATGAAATATTAATTGTTAAGATTAGATTTTAATTTATTTTTATTAATTCATTCTACATTACTTTCATGCTAGACAAAAAAGCTTAAAGTTAGCTTACCAGTATAACCTAATGATTTTATTTCTAACTTACTGACTCTTCACGAGTACTCTTAGCTTATCTAGGTTTTCTATTTCACGCCTTTCGGCCTCTTGTGTTTTCGAAATTTATTGCTTAAACCTGTGTGCATTTTTTGAATTTCTCTAAGAAAATTTGGGAAAAACTTGGATTTCTTGAAATATTAATTGTCTTAAGACCCCCGCATCCGCAAATCAATCAAATTAGTGAAAAGAACTTATGGAAAATTAAATTCCATTTATGATTTTTGTGACTACCGCGTTTGGCTTCTGTAAGCGTAGTCATTCTGATAATACTGGCAGACCTTGTTGGAGTATGGCTGCGGTTTCATTGATATCTAGAATTTGCCTTTAAGTTAGCCCAACATTTCTTAGCAAAAATGAACAAACCAAACTCGTAAGTATTTTAAGAGTTTTTATTAATGTTATAATATTTCTTTTCTAGCGGCGTTTTATTAAATTTAAGCCGACTAAGTTATCATTTCAGGTACTTCGGGATAGATGGCTTAAGACTTCCAATTTGTTCCTCAAAATGTTGTCAGACTAATTGACCAATTGGTCAGCGGATATTTCATGAGATTTTATAAATTGTTGCTGTTACCCAATATTTACTTACGTGAGCGGTCTCAAAACTTTCTTCCAACTTTATTTATTCGTTTCCGAAAACACACACCATCGACATTTTTCTTTATTTCACGAATCCTTTACGTGATATGAAAATATAAGTCAATTAGAATTAAAGATACTTATTGCTTCAATTCCTTGCTTTATATTGATTGCTCGAATAAATTTTATTATTCATTTAAACGTGATGTGCGATTGCAATTCACTCCTATCGTCTACCACCGGACCATATCCAATCAATCAACTTATTTTGCCATTGCTTCCACTTACCATTGCATCGGAAATCACTTGAACCTTAAACTTGACTGACTTAATGACTGGTGACAAAGTGGGCGAAGAAAGTTGCCCAGCCTCTTACGCACAAGCATGTTAAAATTGGGCACACATGCACATATCGCCTGACAGTGCAACTTTTCTTTGCGCGCTTAATGAGCATGAGAACATAATTTGTGGTCAGTAACCGCTCCAGGAACTCCCAAATTACTCGATGAACTGGCTCAGAAAATAAGGACAGAACTTCTGCATTTCATACGGAAACTAGGTCCGCCACTGTCCAAGCATCATCATCTGTCAAACAGATGCGGCACAAGTTTAATTTATTTCATTTTAAAATCCACAAAAGAAAGTCAAACAATCGAGCAAGTGTACATCAGTGATCGGGAAGGCAATCACCTCGAATATGGACAAGAACTTATCGCGGCGCATCAGATACGCGTGCGCAGCAAGTAGTTCATCTTAATTGAAGCGGAGTGAAATGCATTTGAAGTCGGTGCGACGCCGGTGCACTGTAGCGTTCACGATTTCCCACAGCGCTTCAGTTTGGGTCTTCGTTTTTGTTTTTGTTTTGATTTTTTTCCTCTTTTTTTTCGTTGATCGTGAAAGATTCAGATGGATAGTGCCGTGGTCTCATGAGTCTTGTTCTGGTAACCGCGATCAGTACTTGTTTTTAGCTTCTTTTTGTCTGCTCTATCTCACTCTCTGTCCGTCATTTACAGATACCGCTTCCTACTCCAGAAGATTCGTACCCATGTTCGCTGAGTCGTCGTTACTTTCAGTAAAATTGAATATCTGTAAGTTGTAAATATTGTCAACGACTAAGTACACACATGGAATGCATTTTGTTTCTCTGTACCTCTTAAATAAAGTGAGATAAGGATATTTATACAACGTACGGACGAGTACATAGCCCATGCCTTAAAATACTTTCTCGCGCTGCAAAGACTTAAAATAGCTATTTGTGTAGGGGCTGACGGAGCTAGTGGGCGTTGTTTGAATGACAGTGCTAAAAGGATTGCAAAAAGACATCAATTGTACATTTTGACGGTCAGTTTTATTGCATTTATTGTGTCATGTACAGTAGATTACAAGAGATGTCATAAACCAATGGGTTGGTCTTTTTGTACAATGTATGCACGTAGGTATGTATTCAAATTGTGCGGGCTTGCAATAGATTTGTTAATTTTATTAATTGTCACATCCGCTTGTATGAAGGCTTTTATACGACGTTCATGAAATTCGTTTAAGAATAAATGTTAATCATATTTATTTTAACTAAAGGGTAATAAGTAGCAGAGAGTAGTTAGAGATGAGTTGCATGATGAATGTTAGTATTAACTACATTTTTTAACATTTATTTACTTTGATTGAACTATGCACTACGAATTATGAATACAAAAAGCCATCATAAAATTGTGGACTAGTATTGTATTAATATTCAAATTTAAAAGATGAAAAGCATATGATTCTTATAATCCTTTGGTGGAGGTACAGTGTACTTTGATATGAAATAATTTACTATTGCTTCAAAATACCCCAATAATGTAATATTTCCCTTGAACGGAGGTCGTGAAAAAGAAAATGTTGTGAACGTGGTTTCCGTATGCCCAATCCAAACCAATAAAACGTTTAAGATAAATAAACCTCTCTCACGATTAACTTTGAATTTCTTTTTTGTTTCTTGGTTGGCGCAAAAGTCCGGAGTGAAATTGCGACTCAACAAACATGCATCTTCAGTGCTTTCTTCAACTGCCTCTTATTCAGCACACAATGTTGGCTGATGTCCTTTTCAACTAGTGTGCGCAAACTTAGATCAGGAGAACATCTGTTGGGTTGTCCCATTGACTCGGATTGAAATTTTGTTGCGCATGCGCTTACGTGACCGAGCGTTGTATCCATGGACGCTTGTTCATCGTTTAGACTTCTGTTTCAGATCATCAACGCAAACATGACAAAAAATCGCGTACTGTACTTTTCTTTCGAAAATATCTCGGTAGTGTTAGTGTCGTGTGTTCTCAGAATCCCTCATCATTTCTACAGCCGGGCAATTCCAGTATATTCCAAGAGAAACTTTTAGAAAACCGGGAAGCTTATCATCGCGATCTGCTCTCAGTGCTCGGTTGCAAAGGAGGTGTCCACTTCTTCTAGTAAAGAACAATATATACATATGGATCAATCTAAAAAAAATTTAACATACAAGAAAATATGACCTTTGTATGTAGAACAAATTCACTCGTCGCGACATTGTTAGAAAAGTGGCGATCTGTATACGAAGAACTAGGAATCCCATAAAATCACATTATTGGATATGCAACAACATGCAGCACAGAGAACACACGTCTTTTGCACCAGCCGGACGGGACACCTCGCATTTTATCACGGCACCACCTCTTTCATGTTGCTGACAGCATCTCAAACACTACTCATTGTCTATGGAAAGCTTTTTAAATCTCGTTGTTCGGAATCGACAAAAACTGTAGGTCCCTTCTGCTCGTGAGAAAACAATAGCACGCACAACACGAGTAATTGTTGTAAAAGCTAGGCTCTGGTCTTCTGTGGGCTGTAGTTGCACTCAATTATTATTATTATTAATATTATTATGTCATCATAATTTTATAATGCATATAACGTCCAAGTTACAATTTCAAAATCTGTTTAGAATAGTGAGTTGAAAACGGCTTAAAATACAATTCCACATCAATCATGAGCAATGGCAATGGCGAAATCCAGAAAAAAAATCGCTATGGTAAGATGGGCGTTTATACAGTGGCGGAAGATAGATTCTTTTTCATTTATACTGTTTGGTACAAGAAATCTGTACCGGTACTTTACCGTTGTCTGATAGCTACCTTTGCCCTGTTTTTGTATTCTGTATTGATCATTGACATATGTCCACCAGAAATCATTTCCCAAAACAAACTGATATTAATAAGATCTTGGGTAATATTCTGTAGAAAATTTATTAGAAACATTGGTAAAAAATTGGCGCATTAATGGCCAGATTGATCAGCATGTGTACAAAAGCATTCTAGTGAATGTCATGAAGCCATTTTCTCTTGGGAATTCGCCAGTATCTTACACTTTCAACCAGGACAACGATGTAAGATACACTTCACTGTAAGTAAAAACTTGGTTTCAAGAGGAAAATGTAAAGGTTCTCAGCTGGCCAGCTCAAAGTCCTGACCTCAACCCCATTGAAAACTTGTGGGCTGATGTTAAAAGGAGTTTAGGATCAAATCCGAGGAATTGTTTGAGAGCATTCAACAAGCTTGAAGAAATATTAAATTGAAACGATTTTAGGACTAGGTAACTAGTTTATCAATATAAATTCGTCGGGAGACGCTGCTCAGCTGTTGTTGCTAACAACGGGTTCCCGATGATTTTATATTGACTTAAGAAATGTTTGGAGTATAAAACTTTCCTTTTCAGGACTTTATTTTAATTTTTAAGATATTTAAATTTTTGTTTCTAATTGTATTTCCACTGAAAAATTTACTACACTTCCTTGTTTTTTGTATGACTCTGATTATGGTATTTCATTTTTCTCTTTCTCTCTGTCTATGCAATGAACAGACTTTTACCGTTGACGTTTGATAAAAAAAAATATTTTTTTATTCAAGTACGGTACGTTACTTTCGCTACAGAAAGACTGAGTTTGCAATCCATTATGCCGAAAAAATTAAGTGCGGGACATTGTTTTTAGCCAATCTGGGTTGACGCGCGCATTGTCAAACGGTGCCGAGTCTTCTTGAAATGTCTATCTCCGACAAAAGTGTTTGCTTACCCAAGGCTATACGGTCGCATTAATTTTGACGCTGCTGTCCAAAAATAGGAGCGAAGAGCGACCGACAACGGTTATGGTGGCCCAAACAACCACCTTCGGTTTTGCCTGCTTTTTGTTGCCCGTCCTAAGTTGTTAATTTTCAAAGGACGTCTCTGGCGATTTAACACGGTTATTTGGTTTATTGATCGATAATAAATGGCGACTCAACGAAAAAAAAAACAAATTCGGCAACTCACCACGTTCGTGCAAGCATAACAACTCTGTCTCTAACTTTGTAACTATATCGTGGTCTAAGATCGAACTTCAATTGCTTGCACCCAAGCTTATTTTCCAGAATGTGTTTCGTCCGTTCCAATGATATGTTCAGCTCAAGAGTCATCTTTTTTCACATTGATGATAATTTCGCTCTACTGTAGCCTTCACTCCTTCAACCATTTCTTCCCTTGTTATGATCACCTCCATGGCGTTTTGCAACAATTTATTCACGTCAAGGTGTTGGAGGGCTCTAGTATAGCTTCTTGTGGATTTCCAGTCAATTAGCAATCACACTGTCAGTTTTAAATTCCATTGCGGATAAATTTAAAAAAAAATCATGACATCTGAGACGTAAATCTTTATCTGTCATGTGTCAAATTTTGAGCTCACTGTCATGACCGGCTTGGAAATTATAGCAGTCTGAAATTGGTTCCATTTCGAGTCAATCTGTGTGTAAAATGAAGGTAATGAGCTGCACAGCCGTTATCCGGCCAATTGTGGTGTATGGCTGTATGGTGTGAGTCCTCCTCAACTGCGCCAACGAAAAATTCTATTGCAACTAGGTTTTGTAAACTGATTCGAAAGCAAGTTTCGCATGCCATGATATCGGTGACCGTATACATGTTTGGCACATTCTAGCCAAATGATGTGTATCACGAGAGTATTCGATGGAATGATTTTAATCGTATCCCTCGACAAAATTGAACTAAGCCAAGAAGCGGAAGTATGTCCATAAGTAAACCACGTGATTCGAAGGAGATGTAGTTAAAGTCTGAACGGCTACAGCTTATTTGGGCCACCTCTGCAAGGAATGGGCAGTTCTTCTGGTGGTTGCTGTCCCATCATATACTTCTTAGAAGCTCAGTATCCATTGCGGACAGCTAGAATTAAAGTAGAAATAGATGATTCTTTTAAATTGTTAATAATTAATTCCTGTAAAGTTATGTAATATTCTGTGTGCTTCTGTTATATATAATGCTGCTCCCCAAATAATTAAATAAATAATGATAAAGTCAAATTAACGTTTTTGGTAACCGTGGCGTTATTACGTCGACTGGCACGCCACGGTTCCAGGTTCGATTCCCGGATGGAACCTCTTGCATCTTTCGCAGCACTACCTCTTTCGAATAGCTGACAACACTCAAAGAGTACTAATTGTCTATAAAAAGCTTTTCAAATCTAAAACTGTAGGTCCCTTCTACTCGTGGAAGAACAATAGCACACACAAACGAGTAGTTGTTGTAGAAACTAGGCCCGGGTCCTTTGTGGGCTGTAGTGTCACTCAATTTATATTATTTTATTATTAGTAAGGTTTTTGTGAACGAAGGTTTTAAAAAAAGTTTTCTAGCTCTAAAAACACAAATATTTGATTGATTTAGAGTCACAGTAGATAGTTTGACCCTAATATTTGAATTTTGATTTTAAGAAGTTGTTTCTCTTTCTTTTTACATCCTCGTTAAATTTAGTGTTCATTGCAATAATTTGTAGTTCACACCTTGCACTAATGAAAAGTTCCCAATATAATCGAAAATTTAGTTTCAAGTAAAACGCATTTGAAGAATTACAAGCTATCTCAATTTTTCCAATCCTTAATTTAAGAAAAAAGAAAACAAAAATCCGTAAGGAAAATTCTTTCAGAACATTTCCGTGCTTACATATGTACATATGACGTGTCAGCCAAGAAAAGCGAAAAAAGATTTCTCTTTCTTAAATCTTAACATGCAATTCAAATTTAATTTGTACTCTCGTTGCCGCTGAGGTTCCAGTTAAACAAGAATATCGAGAAAACTGCATTTCCAGAAGCCGCAACACAAGCAGAAGATGAGACAGCGAGCGTCACCTCTAACATTGGCACTAATCTTATAAACGCCAAATTGATGGCACTAGACGGCGCAAAAGCAAAAGGAGAGGAATATCTCCAACTTTCTAATGCTCACACGCTGGCGCGCAAGCAGACTCTTTATCACCCATCACACTCTGAGTCGCAGTCAGAGTATTTTTAACCGGCAACGTACCCACATTTCATGAGAAAACGATCGATGATGCTAATAAAATGCTCGTATACATCTCTATGGCGTGTGGCATATGTACACGCGACTAGGTATGTGTGTAACCCTCTCCTCTTTGCAGCGTACTACAAGATTGCAATCGGAGAACACTTTCTAAGCCTTTTCGTGTGTCCTAAAATCAAACCGTAGTAATATGAACACCGCAGAATAATTGTATGCACGTTGGCTGCATGCCGACGTCTGTCTCATCGAAAAGAAAAGTGAGAAAAATCAAGAGTTTTCCATCACATCAACTGCAATTTGGGAAGATGAAATCGACATCCGACACCCAACAACCGGCGAAATGCTGCTAATCCACTCCTCCAGGAATGCACACAACGCGACGGTCGGCGTGCGTAAGAGCACGTCCAGTCAACATATTTTACCTCAAAGTGGGTTGGCGTGCATATCGCTGTGTTCAACGAGCGTGTAGATCTCTAGAGCGCGATACAATGACAGGCAAATCAGTGAAACTGGTTAAAATTGGGTTCAATAGATGCTCCGAGGATCTACTGTGGCCCGAGTCTGTGGGATACCATAAAAAATTGATTTCTTGTGGCATTGCCAGCAATTTACAATATTGACTCTATCGAATAATCAACTGGTAGGAATTGACTAGAAGAGGGAATAGACAATGTTAGCAATTTATCTTGAGAAGTTGGCACTTCCCACATTGTGCTCTTCAGTTTTATCCTAGGAAGCTCTTTCTACCTTCGGGGATGTATGCAGTCGGAATAACTTTCGTTTTTGTCAAGCAAATGGAGAACACTTGGAACACGACAGACATTAAAATAGAACTCGTTTCCTAGACATGGCTGAAGAAGAAATATTGTTGTTAGGTCAACGCAGACGTTAGAAAGTAATACGTTGGCAGGATACACGACATATTCTCTCAACGCGAAGAGTTGTACATTTTGTAACCGGCATTAGAGTGGCGCCACGCTCTGTTTTAACCCAGTTATTTTGGTGGCAATAAATTTGAAAGAAAGCGTTGGTGTTGCTGCGTAAGTGAAAGGAAATTTGTCTTTAAAACTAATCTAACTGATCATTGTATGCATGAGGTTCAATGATACAGCTCTGCAAATATTATTGAATGATCTAAAAACTGTGAATACATAAAGGTCTTAATGAATTGAATTTACGATTTTGTGGTTTAAGCAAATGAAGACTATCTTTGTTTAAAAATCTTTTAAGAACGGAGGTACATCGACAATGACAGATGCAAAGTAAATTTGGAGATTGTTGTTGACATTGTAGTCGCAACTATGCCGTAGTGATAACGTGCGTGGACTTCTTTGAAGTATGTACATACATATGCAAAGAGTGAAAATAGTTTTCAAATTTTTCAAAGCTTTACCTCTCACGACTTGCAATGCATGAAAGAGGATTAGGATGAACTGATGGGCATTACGAGAAAAGCGTGTATTACAGTTGAATTCTTGTGGAGTGGATTAATGCAGCTGGTTTATTTTACAAAGATAAGTAATTTCGTCAGTGTTCTAAAGAGTCGATAAACTTAGCAGTATAATTGTCCCCAATGAGTTTTATCAATCTGGATATTATCCAGAAGACGAAGAGATGTGTTTTAAGTACCAGATCAGATATGAGCGTTGAACTCAACGAGAACAAATACAAAAAAAAAATATTGAAAAAAAAACATAAAAAAATATGTCACTCAAAGTATTGTCCGTTGGAAGCGATTACTTTTTCCCATCTTTCAGGTAATTTTCGAATACCAAATCTAAAAAATGAGTCCTCCCTGGCATCGTTCCAACCGTTCTTCGATTTCTTCAAAAGACCGAACTGATGACCCTCCAAATCGTTTTGCATTCGTTGCGTGGGGCCGAGCCTTTTCATGTTGCAAATTTACCTTGTCATGCTTTCGGTTATTTCCGGCCGTTTTTCAAGAGATACTTGGCTTAAACGCATTAGTTGTAGTCGATAATGTTTCCCATCAATGTTTTCGCCTGGTTTTAGCGGCTTATTGTATTCCATGCCCTTCCGGTCGCACCATATGCAGAGCATCTCCTTTGAAACGTTTATGTTTTTCTTTGCCGTCGATGTAGGCGTGGAACTGATTTTTATTCTTGGGGATATCGTAGTATATCCACTTTATCTTCAGTCACTATACAGTGCAAAAATTCTTCCTTTTCCTTTTATGTCTGTCAAGAAGCAGTTCTGAGTTAAAAAAATCGCCTTTCAACATTTCTATGTTTCAACTCATACGGGACCAAATTTCCTTGCTTTTCAAAGCACTACTCAATGCGACAGGCACTGTGTTTCGTTATTGGTATAGTGCGAAAGTGTTTCTAAACTTTATCTTCTTTTGCTAGCTGTCTGTAATTAACGTCTTATAAGTTTAAATTCGACCAGGAAATGCAAGTTGAGCACGGGTTGATTACCAAAATGCTTTCCATTAGCCTCCATTACAGTACAGATTGATTTCCATAGTTAAAATAGCAAATGTATAAATTTTTGTCCCCAGGACATTGAATGTAAGTTTTATGAATATTCGAATAGAACTACTTAAAGCTTTCCCTATATTTTTCATTTCAGTCAAAATGACTAAAAATACATAAAATAAAATAAATTTTTTGGCCAAGTGATACTGATTTTTCGATTTTACATATTTGAGAACCTAGAAAGCCAACATTTTATTGACTTCTAATGAGCCGTTTCGGTGTACGACTAGCTCAAACCTGGAACTTTGAAATTTAAAAAATTTTACGTTTTTTTCAAGCAAATTCGACGTGGCATATTTTTTAAAATAAGCCGCCTTGGAACTTGATGATATATAATAAAAGGGCGTTAACTTAGCCTTCAAACTGCATCAACAGTTTCTTTATTTTGACCACCAGTTTTCTAGACCAGGCTTCTTATTAAGGCCACCTTTTGTGGGATGTACTTTCATGTTTGGTGGAGCATAACAAAAATGCGTCAAGAGGCTTCAACGGGAGACTACATTTTTCTAGAAGCTTGAAATATTCTCTGTCGATTGTGCAAAAATAAAAATGCATTTTTTTGCACTTTTTCGGAATTTTTCCGAGTTTTCATAAGATTTCCCTTCTAATGCTTGCATTGCGTTAATACCATACGCATGAACCAGGAAGTTTATATTATTGCTTAAAGTAATATTTTAAGTTATGAAAGTGTTGTAATAATAATGTTTATTTTATTTTATTGCAATGTCGTAAAATATACGTCCGGTTTACATAGTGGAATAGTAAGGAAAATAGTAGATAAATATAGAAATACCTGAAATTGAAGCTTAACTTCTAGTTCAGCAAGTACCTGATCAAATTGTAAATAGACTTATGAACACTATAGATTGCACGGAGCAGATATAATATCATCAACAGCGTTGACCGTCGGATCATTGTCATAGAGGCCCATGAGATTCGAAAGAAGGATTACAGACACTACCGAATTAATAATAGCATTAATTCATTCGGCGACGAATGAAGACGTAATTCATCGAATGTTGGTATCATCTAATCCCTGGATAACATATTTGAGGCTCGAAAGGATTTACTTCCATAAAGTAGTGAAGCGCAAGCCTTATTACACTAAATTCCGACTTTACAATTTTTTACAGCAGAAGTATGTTGGTAAATAGTATTGAATGTATTTTTTCTAAATAGGTACAAATTTTAGCTTTGTGCGTTTTTTTTTCAATTTTTAACTTAAGATTACTCCGTTGTCCCCTGCTATATCAACCATTTTTAAACAGCAGGTTTAATACTATATTCCAAATTTCATCACGATCGGTCAACGGGTTCAAAAGTTACAGATTTATTTCCGCGTTCCCCATACAAGGGCACCACTGTGCGCCGCTCATTCCTTTATTGTATTTCAGGAATAAATGTGGAATACTCACGTCCACCTTTTGTTTTCTTTGTGAACACAAGCGTTTCATTTTGCCAACAGATTTCACAGTATCAAAATTTGTGGCTATAGTACATACGCTGTTGTCTTTCCACCTTACGCTCATTGTTTGAATCAAACATGTAATCATATTCAGCTCTTTGCGCCTTTTTCATACGTTTGACAAGGCGTAGTGAGCATTTTTTGTCCGGTTATTACGTATAGTTCCATCGGTTTTGTATCCAGATCCTTTCAATTCTTTAGTAAGCCAAACCTTGTAAAGAAATTTTCAAAATATATTGTGTGCTCTTCAGGTATTGTTGGCATTTCTGAGATTCAGTGATTGCACAGCCAACTTGGTACCAGCCATGTAGTGGATTTGTATTCTCGGTTGTTTTGCCACAATATAAGTCGAAAAAGTAGCAAAACCCATCAGAACTAGCAGCTTCTCAGTTTTTGTACCTAAATCAAATAGGCTTTTCTCTTATAAATTGTTTTGACGAGTGATGCCCATAAAATCTGATATCTGAGTCGTCAATTGAAATATCTTCGTGAAATACTCCATATTGACAAAACTTTTGTACAAGAAGGTCACATAATTGCCCCACTTTGAACATCTTATTATCTTATTAAAATATATTTTTTAAAATTTCAATGGGTGACAGGCCTTGTAGTCGATTTATTACCTGTGTTCTCCGTGACGAACATGTGTTATTAGGTAATTCAGACGGAGTTGAGTAGGATGGTGAACATTGTCTCAGTCCCATTTAGGTCTTAAATCAGAAGACCCTGGGCGAAGTTTCATTATCATTATCCTTCGATTGAGAAGAATTACGATGTCGACCCATCACCTCCAATGTTCCTGCTATGTCCCTAAGTAATTCCAATGTTTTCGTGTCATCTTCTCCTTCTTCTTCGTCGTCGAAGGATGTTCGTGAACGAGAGAGAGAATAAATATACAAGAACTAAATAAAATTTAGACAAATTGTGAAGTATTGATTAAGTGTATTATTATTTATTAATTGTATTATTTATTATACACCATTTAAGTGTTTCTTTTTAAAATATTCCTCCACATTAAAAAGGGAAAATTATGAGTGTTCCACAAGTGTACGCGCAATTTTGTGAGGAAGTGTACATCCGTTTCTTCGGAGAAAGCAAACATTTTCATGGGTTTTGGCGTATTTTCCATCTGCCTGTTCTTCAACTCCTGTGGTATCCACCTCTCCGACTTCTAAATCATTTCCAACTGCCAATTGCTTGCTGATTTTTTTTTCGACTTGAAAATCACATACCTTCAACAAAACTTGCAATTTCACATTTTTTTCATATTTTCTGCTTTTTAAAGGTTTTTTGTAACCCCTGTCTGGAACACCGAAGTCGCCATTTTTATACCGCTAGATTCAAAGTTGTCGCGTGACTTGTGAAGGCGCGTGTTCACAAAAATATTCTCCAAGGAGTCTCTATGATTCAGCAGCACTGTTGAACACAGAAGAATATTGTGGCCTTTGTTCAGTAAAACTTTCAATGCTTTAAACACAACACTAGACCCACACTTTTTCACCTTATCACTCGATGACACTCGAATGCGAGTATTATGACGAAAGAACACTGTCACATCATGTGTCGTTAGTTATCCACATTTTTTACAAGTAAACCACAACGCATAGAATTATTGGATTCGACATTAAACTGTGGGTCTTCTTTATTCATGGGAGAACAATAAGTGGCTGCTTGGACAGATGGCTGCTTGGACAGATGGCTGCTTGGACAGATGGCTGCTTGGATAGATGGCTGCTTGGACAGATGGCTGCTTGGACAGATGGGTCGTAGACTTGTCTAACCATTCAAATCACCAATCAAGTCGAACAAGTATTATATTCAAAAATAATGTCTAAAACCAAAGTAGCCAAAGCTCACTAGCAAATTCATTCAAACCAGCATGAACGAAAAGGATACTGAGTGAGCACTAAGTGTGATCCCCCAAAAAAACTTGTAAGAACTTAAAGATGTTGTTCTTTATTGTCATTCAACAATACAAATTGGTTGAGGCTCCTTAATACGTTCATATCCCACATACATATCATACGGTCGGCGTTTCGGTAGACTCCATCGGCGATTGAATAGAGTTCGTTGGTGTCTGAATGGAGCTCACAGGCAGCACAATGGAAACCGTCGTGGTTTCACATAATGTACTCACAGCAATTAAACACTGTCCAGCGTAGTAGATAGACATTATAATGATCTGAAAATGACAATGAGAAAGTAAAAAAAACTCCACCAGTAAGCAACTGAACATTTCATACTCTGGCATGAGGAATTGTGCCATAGGTCACAGTTGCCGCAACTAAAACCACCGACACATAGAACAGAGTGCATCCAACCGCACAGAGTGATGACAGAAAGCTGGGCTCTTCAATTAAATAGACGACGCCCTTCCACGCCATCACAACCAACAAAAACGAATAGATCGGGACGAAAATAGCCAAAGCAAGACTCAGCTTAGGAAATAAATCCACCTCAACTGCAAAGAAAACAAAAACACTTTCCCAATCGAGAACAAAATTGAAAATTCAAAATTATGTACATACCTGTTATGGCTATTGAGAAGTAGATCACATAAACTACCACCTTATAAAACTTATAATTTCCAATGTCAAATGGCGCTATGATGTAGACGATGTGCGTTAGAGCAAAGAAGACCAGTGACACCGCCATCAAATCAAGACTCACAAGTATATTCCCCACACACGAGAAACCCAATCCAGCCATTATGAATTGCGAGTACTGAAATCTCGAAAAAGAAACATTGGCATTGGCGATGTGAAGGTTTCTCGGCGCGTAGACTTACTTGTTTGTTAATTTGAATCCCTTCATGAGGACGAATAGCATGAGGAATATAATCGGAGAAAAACATAAGCAGGTTGAGAGGGCGACGCTCGAGTCATCGCGCACAAGACTGAAGTAAAGGATCACGAATGCGAAAAATGGTACAAGTCGCAGAAGTTGCAGTCCGACCTGGAAGAAGGGTGGCAAAGTTTAAAGTTGATGTTAGAGAGTGTAGGAGTCAAATTTGGTTGGAGATAATGCATTTATTCTAGAGATGTAGAACTTTGAAAAGAAATGACAAATGGACCCTTTATCCGAAAGATAATCTGTTAACAAAATTACCGTCACGGCTCGCTCGGACTTTGTTTAATCTGGAGATCCCATTTTCGATGGTTTTCTTCAACATTTGCGGCCGTGTACCGGCAAAAGGCGACGAATGTTGTTCTTCAGGTGGTCAATCGTTTCGGACTTATCGGCGAAAATTAGCGACTTCTCATATAATCGAAGAACGAATAGGTACGTAATCATGGCTCTATAGCGGTTACCATTGACTGAAACATTCTGGCCAGCATCTTTGTTCAAGAAGTGCGGACCAGTCACTCCACCAACCTTTACCCAGAAATGCAGTTGGCAAGATGTCTGAACCTTGGGAGCGCTTTGGGTTTATCATCACTCCAAATAAAGCAGCTTTGTTCATTGACTATCTATTGACCGATCTATTCAAACAAAAGTGAGCAAAAATCGCTTATAAAAATTTGGAAATTTTCTTCCTATAATGTCTTTCAAGAAGCAGTTCCGAGATGAAAAATCGCCAATATGCATCTCTCGACTTAAACTCGTACACCACCCTATGTACTTGCTTTTGAAAAAAACCAAATTACTTTAATCGAATGGAAATTGTTTTCTAAGACACTCTCAACAATTCTGCGAGTTCACTTTGCGTTTGTCACGGATCTTCATCCGGTAAAACCTCCAATTTCTCATCTTGAAACTATTTGGGCTAGCCAAGACGCTCTCTGTCTTCGACACTAGTATCACCACTTTTGAAGCGTAGAAACCATTTTCTGCATGATTTATCGGCCTAAACATATTCACCATAAACTTCTATAAACATTCGATGGGCTTCAGCTGCACTTTTCTTCCAATTGAAAAAGAAAATCAAAGCCCTCCGCAAATGCTGTTTATTTAAGACGATTCCGGACATTTTCAAAGAGGTAAAGAACAATGTGGGTGTCTAATCCACAGGTGACAAATGTCACACCTTTCCAATGAAGTATATAAACGCTTCCAAAACTTGCAGGAGGCGCCACCTTTTGCAAACGGTTGGTTTAATTTGTACCCCAATAAAAAGGGTCGCCTTTGAGTAGTGGGTAAGTGTGTCGATTGACACGCAGAAGACGCAGAAGGCTAGGTTCGATTCCCGGACAGGACACCTCAGATTCCTTCACGGCACCACCTCTTTCGAGTTACAGTTCGGAATCGGTAAAAAACTGTCCCTTCCACTCGCGAGAGAACAGAAGCTAGGCCGTGATCCATTGTGGGCTTTAGTGCCACTCAATTAAATAAATCACTTAACAGCTAATCAAATGGCCACCGGATAAAATAGTGTTGCCAACTTCCATCGATTTTTATGCTGAACTAGTTCCTTTTTTATTACAACGAGTTTGGTAGGAATGCCAAAACTAGACATTGCACTGTATAGCTCGCCTCTAAGCACACTGTCATATGTAGCCTTGAAATTGAAGAATAGGTGGTGAGTATCGATTTGCACTTCTTGGGTCTTTTCCAGTGTGTGAGATTTGGTCGATGGTGAACTTCCCTGGCTGATAAGGACCAATCAGCTTGATGACAAACGGTTTCAGGCGTTCACACATTACGACAGAGAGGATCTTGTACGCGATGTTAAGGAGACTAATCCCTCGGTAGTTGGCGCAGTCGAAGGGGTCTCCTTTCTTGTGGACCGAGCAAACGACGTTGAGATTCCACTCATCAGGCACGCTTTCCTCCAACCATATCTTACAGATGAGCTCCCGCAAGCAGTCCACACCAGGTCCTCTCCAGCTGCTTAAAACAGTTTTGCGGACAGTCGTCTAAATCGAGGGGACGGAATTCTTGCCTATCATCGTTAAAATTGAGAGGAACATTCTGCCTAACAGCGGGATTTGGGCCGTCATCGCAATTTAAAATTCTGCAGAAATGATTCTCAGCATCGATTACGACTCTACTACTAGTTCTCCGTTTTGCTCCCGGCTTTGGTCCGAACCCTATATCCATCGGATAGCTGTTTCACCTTTCGGTAAAACTTTCGAACTTCATTCCTGCCATAACAGCTCTCCTTCTCTTCGACCGCGCCCTTCTTATGCTCTTTCTTTTGTTCGGACATCAAGAATTTTGGAGGAGTGTCTGACATCGATCGTAACGTGATCAATCTGGTTTACGTTTAATTGATCAGGGGATCGCCAGTTTCCTTTGTGAATGTTGAGATGTGGGAACCGCGTACTACTCACAGAGAGGATCCGCTCCGCGGCGAAATCCAACAGCCTGAGTCCGTTTTCGGAGGTGGTGTCGTGCAGGCTGTGTTTCCCGATGACGCCAGCAAAGATGTCCTCTTTTCCCAGCTGTGCATTGAAATCTCCTAGAATGATCTTGGCGTCGTAGCTTGGGCATCGATCGTATGTTCTTTCTAGGAGATCATAGAACTCATCCTTGCTGTTGTCATCCTTCTCTTCTATTAGGGCGCAAATCAGGCTGATGTTCCCGAATTTAGCCTTAATGCAAATTGTCATCTTAAGCCTTTTTGCCTAAGTCTGCGTCGAACAACCGAATAACCGCTGCCTTCTCTCCGTGTAGCAGTCGCTGTAGTAGATGTCGCAGTTCTTCATCCGGCCCGTCCCACCGCACTTTCTGGATGGCAGTGGAATCTGGTTTGTAGCAGTTAAGGTCCTCCGCAAGTTGTTCGGCTGCACGTGATCTGTTAAGGGACCTCGCATGCCACGTGCAGAACCGAAAATCATTGTCCTTTATTCGTTTGCTGGGGTCGTAAACATTAGATCCGCCCATATCCGAGGCATGTCTCTGAACTTGGTTATTTTTGTGTAGTGAGGGAGTTAGCCTCACGCACAACCAACAGACTGGTATGCCAGTCGCATTATTTAACCCTCGGGCAGAGGGGTTCGCTGCATACATTGGTTCACCACACAACGGATGTTGTAGTGGCTATCCAGGGGTCACCACGAGGAGGCTGTATGCCAACTTGACCTGTGCAAGGACGAGGATAGTGTTGCCAGCTCGCCATGTTAAGTGCGATCAACGACGTTGCCTCGTGTGCATAGGCCCATGCCCCCCTGAACGCACTGCCATGGTTCATATCTCGTCACCGTAAGCCATTCACATATCACCCGCGATTTCGCTGTGATAGATGTTATGAGATCTTAACTAAAGGAGCGACTGTCGTTTGTGTTTATTTTTAAATACCACGTCACTGTCAGAAAAGTCTTCAAGTACCCAATGACGTCATTTAAAATGGCGGTGGATTTTGCACCCATGCATACGTCACAAACAACAACGCATTAATTAACCAAGTTCAAAACAATGCAGATTGACAGTGGCCACTCATTTCTTATAAACTCACATTTTTCCAATCAATTGACAGCATCATGTCTAATGACACACAAATCACCACAAAGCAACACTCACTCTCAAGCGAAACCCCGAAAAAACCAACTGCGCGAAATTAAACGAAATCACTTCAGAAGAACTTCCAGCCAAACTGAATCGATTCCATGCCTCCTTTTTTGCAGTTCGACTTTCAAAGAGTGCGATGAATTGCATAGTGGACGGGGCAAGGTGACATACGAGTCATACAGTACAGAGAGTACAGTTTTTTAATCGAACTTCAAAAATATCAGGCAGCCAATGCTGATAAGATGCGACAATCTGGTCGAAACTGTTCAATCAAAATCAGTTTCACTGTATTGGGTTGTGATATGTATATTTTTTGTCAGATCTTTGTCAATACTCGTTATCTGAAAACCTCTGAAATTCGAACTTTGAAGCACTTTCATGTTGCTTGGAAGTAGAACACTGTAGACATTTATGGTATAGTGATAGATGCATTAACTCAATCAGAAGTTTTTCAAACCTATAGCGTTAACAGTGAATGAAAAATTAATGCTCTTGAAAACTATAAGAAAAATACGTGCGGGTCTCAACTAACTTGCCTCTCCAGCCAGCACAATCTTTAGCCGGCTGCCGCCACTTGCCAAGTTGGTGGAGGTCCTTCTCCAACGTCCTCTGTTGCGTTTTCCCTATGGCTCTGATGGCCTAGCGAGCTTTTGCGTTCGTCGCTGATTACTCTCCTCCAGAGTCCATCAACGAAAACAGGTTCAAAAATAGCACGCGAAACTTTTTTCTCGAAAAGATTAAGGGCTTCCTCATCCGCTATTAGTATCGTCCCGGCTTCTACGCCGTGAAGGGGAACTGGGATGATTGAGCTGTTGTACAAAGTCAGTTTAGTCCTTCAAAAAACGCCTGTAATGTCCTTTTTTGAGGCCAGCATATACTTCGTCTTGCCCTCGTCGCTGTGTTCATCCAATCACGACAATATCGTCCGCGTAAGCTAGCAGTTGAACGAACTTTTGGTAAACCGTGCCTCTGGTGTTGACTTGTGAATTACACACGATCTTCTCAAGGATGATGTTAAAGAAGTAACATGACAGTGCGTCACCTTGTTTTAAACCCTTTTGAACATTAAAGGTCTTTTTGAGTTCGTTACCGACCTTGACGTAGCATCAAGAGTTCTCAACGTCATCCTACACAATCTGACGAAATTGGTAGGTTTGCCAGAACTAGATATGGCACTTCATAGCTCGTCTCTATGCACGCTGTCATATGCGGCCTTAAAATCAACGAATAGATGATGCGTGTCGATCTGTTCTTCTTGGGTCTATTCAAAGACATGCCGTAGAGTGAAGATTTGGTTTATTGTGGACTTGCTTGTCCTCAAACCACACTGTTTGTTGACGAACGTTTTCAGTCGTTCACACAATATGGTAGAGAGAATCGATCTTGTACGTGAAGTTGAGGAGACTGATCTGTCGATGTTGGCGCAGTGAAAGGGGTCTTCTTTTTTTAGATCAGACAAACCATTCTGAGAGCATCGGGCATGCTTTCCTCTTACAAATCTACCTGGGACTACTTTTTTTCAAACTCACGTACACTTGTACTGCACTTCACTGCTGGTTTTATGACAAATACAGAATTTTACAAAATCTCTCTATTGAAGACTGTACTGTGAACCAAAATTACGGAAATTCATTAATTAATTTAAAAATAGCCCTTCTCCGTTTCAGCTTCTATGTTTTTTATCCATTCAAAACAGTTGGCAATGAGTGATTTTTTGAGTGTAGGAAATGGCCAGTAGTCAAAAGTCAGACGAAAACGATGAACGCGGAGCCACACACAAGACGATTCTTCTGGCGAAAAGATGACAATTTTGAAGTGTGGTGTAAAAGTGTTTTCGGTGCCAATCGAAATTTCACTTTTCTAACGTCCAAATGGTTACTCAAAATTAGTTTTACTGATTCTTGCCATGTTCCAATAAGGTCAGTGAAGTGTCCGGTAGTCAGTCGATAATGTAAGAGCACCAATTGTTGGATTTTGTTGACGTATAGCCCATCAGTTGATGGTTGTTCTAAACGTGCCTTCTCTTTTACGCTTTCATAAGCATATTAGACCTTTTTCTTTCATCCTTAAATTCTAGTTTTCAATAGAATATGTGCACCGAACGCTCAATGCAATTCTTTCAGTCTTCCGCAGTAGTCAATCCGTACACCAAATCGAAAATAATTGCTTTGTAGATTTTTTCTTAGACAAAAAAAAAAACAAAAAAATCCACTTTCAGCTGTTTACAAAAAGGGCGCACTTCTGAAGCGATTTTGAAGGTTTTTACTGGGTATATAACTTAATTCGTGCGGTTTCACCACCACAATCACCACTTTTAAATCGTGCAAACCACTTTTGGCACATTCGCTCAGCTAGCGCATGTTCACCACAATCTTCCAGTAAAATACGATGACTGTCGGCAGCAGTTATCTTCATATTAATGTGTAATGAAGAAGAACTCCCCACGAAAACACTTTTTCAGGCACAAAGTTCGACATAATAATAATAATAATTGAGTGGCACTACAGCCCACAGCGGACCAGGGCCTAGCTTCTACGACAACTACTCGTGTTGTGCATGCTACTGTTTTTCACTAGTAGAAGGGACCTACAGTTTTTTGCCGACTCCGAACGGCGAGATTTGAGAAGCTTTCCATAGACAATGAATACTCTTTGAGTGTTGTCAGCAACTCGAAAGAGGTGGTGCCGTGAAAAAATGCGAGGTGTCCCGCCGGGAATCGAACCCAGACTTTCTGCGCGGCGGTCGATGCACTTACCACTACGCCACGGCGACCACGACATATTTGTTCGACATATTTGAGTGAAAAAAAAATTAAGGACATATACCGAAATAAACTACAATGAAAGTAGCTTTGTTTGTTTGTTGCCTATGGTAATATAAATGCTTACAATGATAGTCAAGCTGCTCTTTAAGTTCTGCGACGGAATCACATATGATCGAAACGAGTTTTTCAGTGTGATGAATTCCTGTAGGGACTTTGGAGATTTGTCGGAGTTCACGTCCAAATTCTTGTTCAAATCCTCGTCCAAGTTCGTGTTCAAATCCTCATTTAAGTTCTTGTCCCAGCCTTCGTCCAAATTTGTGTCCAAGTTGCTGTTCCTTGTTCAAGTTCTCGTCCAAGCTCTTGTCCAAGTTGTTGTTCAAATCCCCGTCCAAGTTCGTGTCTATGTCCTAGTCCTAGTTCGTATCCAAGTCCTTGCCCAATGCCTTATTAAATTCCTTGTCAAATCCCATATCGAATTCCATATTAAATTCTTTGTCCAAGTGATTGTCTAATTTCTTGTCTAAAACATTGTCCTTAACCTAGTCCTTTTCAGGAAGAAATGTCTGAGTGCAACTTTTAATGTTGTTGTACAGGTCCATTTCGACCTGTAGCGTTAAGAATTGCATGAAAACCCGAGGAAGTGAGGAAGTTGCAATTTATAGTGTGAGTAGTGTCAGTGGTTGCCGCGGCGACCGGCGCGCCGGTAACTCCGTCATTATCAGTGCATACACTAGAGTTTGGCTGCTGCAGACTACTGATTCAATATGAAATATAAACTTGGCCAACACTAATGCAACTTTCTTTTCTTTGATTGATAGTCCAACATGTTCTTTTGTGTGCATGCTTGCGTTCAGTTGCATTGAATTAATTGCTGTTTTAATTACAAATCCAAACATACATATGTATGTATACGGTTTACCTGCGCCTTATGTGGCTAATGCCATGGATTTCGTAAGCAGTGTTTGAAGCAACAACTTAATCTATTAGTTTGTGGATTTCGTAATTAGTATGTTTCGAATCGAAGTAACAAGGAAAGGCGCATTAACTACATATATCGCTAATTAAATAGTATTCAATGCTTCTATTATTGTAGTTACATTTTGAATGCAGATATTTAAAAATAAATCACATGAATTTGCTGAGAGCTAATTGAAAAGAAAGTATTCATAGTTATACTTAATGATTTTAAACAATTAATTGCTACAGAATATTATATTATATATATTGTATATGCGGACATCCAACTAATGATGCTCAAATGTTTGAAAAATCGCCAACAGTAATTTTTAAAATGAGAATAGAATTTATCTAATCCCTAAGACTGGTCTTTTAGAGCTTTCCTTCAAAAGAAGGGTTACAAGAAGATAACAAAAACGACAAGTTGAGCGCAAAGTTCCCCATAAAAAAAAGGTGACGATAATATTGAGGAACTACACAGAAACTTTTTGGATTTAGATCATAGGATACTTTTATTAAAAAATCATATGTCCGCAAAAATAATTAATATGCATGTGTGTTCAATTATTAAGGTTTTGCGGGCTACGTACATTCCATTATAGATTTTTTTATTTAGGAAAGTTGGTACACTCGTCTCGAACATATGTTTAAAGTTTCAGCTGTACAGCATTTTTAATTTGCTTGTGGGAGGCATTAAAGTAAAACTTGTTTTGCGTGTTCGTTGATTTCCGGCTGTTGAAAAAATGGTTCAAAGAATTTGCCTTGATTTATTTGTAAAAAATGGAATTGAAAAATTGAAATGTTGAATGTGGTATACAGGGAGTGTACTCTGAGTCATGGAAAAATGTTTACAAGCTTTTGAGAAGAAGTCGAGAAGATGATGGATGATGACGCTCGCCCTGGATGCCCCAGCACATCATCAACCGATTTAAATGTTGAGAAAGTGAAGAAAATTGTTATGGAGAATCGTCGAATCACAATTAAAGAAGTCGCTGAAGATGTGGGCATATCAGTTTAAAAGCCATTTAATTGTTTCGGCAATTTTGGGCATGAAGCGTGTTCAGTAGTTTTCTATAAATTTTATACGCATTTAGTTTTTCTGAACTTTCATTCTATTTTATTTTATGCTTATTTTCACTTTCAAATATAAATATATATACAACTGTTTTTAGTGAACGAATAATTTATTATATTATATATGTACGTACGCAGAAATATAATCTAACTTTGACCATTGTACATAATCTCCCCTCAGGATGGGTAAATCTATGCCCATAACTGATCATTACATTGTCCTTGAATGAACTATATTTCGCTTCACTTGATCTGTAAAGTATGTGGAATAAAAGCGTGCTGTGCTTTAAGAAAAGTCATTGCGTTTAGTATTCAATTGGCGTGTGGCAGCGAAGTTGGTTTTAAAGTTGCTGATTTTTGACGGAATTTTCTGGCTAAAATGAACACCGTAATCAAGCCTCGGCCACCGTAGTCACCATATTTTACCCCCTGCGACTTTTTTCTGCTCAAAAGTTTTGAAGAGACCCATAAAAAGAGATACAAACCGAATCGCTGAGAGAGCTCAAGGGCATATCAAGAAGTGCATATCAGAAATGCTAGCTGGCACAAAAAGGGGACAAAATAGAAATTGAGGAATAAATAAATATTTTTTGAGAAAATGAAAATTCATCTAATTTTTCGAACAGATTTCGTTTAAAGTTTATAGCCTATGATGCACCTTTGTTGTACAATTTCCTTACAGATAACCTTAAAAAACAGAGAACGTTCTTCAACTTTCAATGTGAATGAATCACAAGCGGCTAGTGATTTAGGTAACCACCAGTAAAAGTGAAATTCTCTGGTGAACTTTGCCCTGCCTCGGACGGAGATCAGCCTACAGAGCAGAAAAAGATCTTCGTGGCTACGAACAAAGCCCGCGTCAAAATATTACAAAATTTAAGTACTTAGTCGAGATCAAGTGAATGAAAATAACATCAGGAGAATATAAGAAGTACACCCGTAGTATTTTAACCAGACTGTCCCACTTAAAGGGACGCCACTGTAGATATTTGCTCCATATTAAACAACTTTGGAACATGCAAAAACCGTTATAAAGTGAAGAAATTTAACTTTTATTTTTCTCTATAACACATGTACAATTAAATACTAAAATCCTAAAATGAATGTGGGGCGGTATAACTGCTTTCAGTGTTGGAAAACTGATTTTGATAAAGGATATATACTTATATACATCCAAAATGAGCTGTTTGATTTATTTTTTTAATGCGGGGGTGAAATTATCTTATTTGGTGACTTATATCATTCCGAGTTGCATAAGATTATAGAAGAAACACAAATTAAATTAATAAGTGCAACAATACATTTATGTGATTTTCGTTGGAGCTGTATATCAAAATTCGCTATGGACTCATGAGTCTGCATTTAGAAAACGCTTAAAAGGGTTTCTACATCTGTTATTTATAACGTTCAAGTTTCTGCACTATCCAGCAGGAGGATAAAGGTGTCTCTTAACAGGTGATCCGAGATGGACGAATCTTGTCAATGCCATCCGTGGAAACCTTTGTCATGACAGCACTATTCCCCGTCTAAAGCCTTTTTTCACACTGAAGGAGTGAACAAATTCGTTACCGACCTTAATGAAGAAGAGACAGTTCTCTATCGTTATTCTACACAAACGATAAAGGGAGTGTCAAAACTAGGCAAAACACTGTATTGCTTCTTACGGAAACTATACACACCTAGAAATCGACAAATAACTGATGGCTGTCGATCTGCAGTTTTTAAGTCTTTTCGAAAACCTTCCGCAGTGTGGAGAATTATTTTATCGTCGACCACTGCTTTAAACCATTCTAAAAGGGATACATAAGGTTGCTCAGGAATGATTCACAAAAAAGATATTCGTATACACAATGTTAAAAAGACTGATTCAGCGATAGTTTGATGGATCTGATTCCTTGTGAACCAAATAAACGTTGGGCATGCTTTCCGTCCATATCTTACCGGCTCATCTGGCCATCTCAAACAGATCATCCCAGCCACTTTTAAGGATTCTACGTACATTAACATTAACTCCAGCACCTTTATTTAATTCCAATCTCGATTTTATTGGACCTGTACAAGTTTATAGAATGCACATTTAAGGGACCTGCGAACCGAATTTAATTGTTTCTTAATCGATTTCTGGGGTTGTGAAAAGTAGTTGTAAGGAACCTGATGCGGAACATACAACTGGTAGACACATCACATTATTTAAATCTTCGAGCAGAGGTGTCAACACTCGAGGCGTATTCGTAGATAAATATGTAAATGTAGAAAGATAATAGAAAAATGATAGAAAAATGCTATCTTACTACTGAAAAATTATTTATCAAATTAAATGCATGAATTTATTTAGAGTAATAATTATTTATGAAAATCTTATCTTATCATCAATTTGGGCGTTCAAAGTCGGCTCGTGAGAGAAGTGAAGTGGAGAAGAGTGTTTGGTGAAGATTTTGTATCGTCGACCAACTCATTTAATTTACGTAACCTCAAAGATATTATATATCTATTAGAATGAAAGTCACACTTTGAAAACTATCCGACTATCATAAACGCTATAAGCAATTTAAAGAATTCCAACAAAAATGACAACACAAGCACTTATCATGAAACCAAAGGCTTTAAGCAAAGTTAAGCCCTACTTACACATTGTACAGAAGTCCCACGAATGAAAGTATAAACAAACCTATAACTCTAACAATTACTTTAATGGTTCAACCTCAAGTTCTGTTTGCCTTTGTACATGATTAATTTCCCTATTTCTTCTTTTCCAAACTGAGAACATCTCAGAGTTTATCCAAATATCAGTGTTGTTTCTCTCCTAATGTTTGCACTGGTTAAGCGAAAGGCGTTTCACATTTCTCCCCCATTTTTATTCGAATTCACTGGAACTCACTCACTTACACTTTCAAGTCAATTAGAAGTAGCGCGCGCACATCTTAAGCTCCTCGACTTAGATGTACCGAAAATCCACCCAAGCGAATAGTTTCTAACTGCTCCATGGAATACAGCCATATGTACTTACAATAATAGAAGCAACAGTACATTAAACGTTAAACAAATTAAGTGGTCTAAATGCATAATTCGAACCTATTTCGCCTGAGCTTGTAAGTGGCCTTGCACGCTACTGACTTGGGCTATTTGTTTGAGTTAATTTAGAGATTCAGAGGAATATTGTTATGCATATAAAAAAATTAGTTTATGTTTTCATACGTACTACACTATAGTCACACACTATCTACTGTGTCGACAACATTGGACATATGTACATATGTATGTGTAGCTGTTTTAAAAAGCTGAATGCGTTTGGATGCGGATTAATTGCTGAGAGAGAGAGTACCTCTAAGGACAAAACTGCTCAACATTGAGTGCCACCCGCACCGTCCCAAGAGTTACTAGCAGGGCTAGGCTGAGATATCGACTGTACCGGGGGAACTCAATGTTGAGCAGCTACTTCTTCGGACGGAAAGGACTTTATTTTTGCCCACGTGGTACGAATGTACCCTTTATCACGACTTCCGAAGCCTGCATTAAATGTAATTCCATCCACTTGGAAAGGTGGTTGGATCAAGTCCATTAAACTGGTTGCACTGGGACCAGGAGGAGGATCGAGCGGTTCGTTCGATCGTGACCCCTTTGCGCTTTAAAGAAGATAATGATGATGATCACAAAATTGTGTTGTATTTGTTTGTTACATGATGACGAATGGACAGCTCAAGTTAAAATGCAGTCGCTTCCCTTTTAGACATAATTGAAGACCGATTTTTTTGAAAACAACTCGAATTCAATCAATCAATTATCCAATTTAATTTCTCGACAAATACAGAAAACGTTGCTCTAAAAATAAACAATCTGTGCACATATCTATGATATCTGCACAATTCAACAACATGACGCTCCACAAGCAGTCGTCCTCTTAATTACTTTCCAATGAAATTGGTCAATTCCATTTAAACGCATTGCTCCCTAATTGGTCTCATGGAGATACCCTATATATACAGTATTGTCTGGCTGGATAAAAACTTTTATATTGATTGTAGTCACACAGATTTACTCACAAGAAAGCAGTCCATAAGTAGAACATGCACGTAATCGTTATAAATGTCATGATCACCGCAGTGTGCGTATTCAGATGCATGTGCTCACGTCTGTCAATGATTTTATATCACAAATTATTAAGTTCGCGTTTCTCTTTGTGTGATCTTTTTCAATCAGACGATAACCTAAAAATAATGCGTAGAAAATGGAATATTCTTCAGTCGACCTTGATTGTGTCGGATACTTTAATGTGAAGGGGAACTGGAGATCCAATTGTGTTACGATCAAATAAAGTAATGGGAAAATAACTTCGAACTTTCTTAATGTTTTCATGCCAGAATACAATTGATAAGTAGTTCACTAAAATTTTCTGATCGACGTTTGAGAATTTTGAGTTCCTGCAATTATTTAAAGTCAATAAGTCAAAAGATGTACAAAATGCCGCACGTATAGTATATTAGATACTGTTAAGTATAGTGAAATTGAAAGGCAGATTTTACTATGACTATGACAATTACTCTTGCCAATCGCTGTTTCTTTGGGCTTAAGAGGCAATTGAGTAATAAAGCCCTCTCCCGAACGACCAAAGTGACTTTGTACAACACCTTGATCATCCCAGTCCTGCTTTACGGCGCAGAAACCTGGACGCTACTAAAAGCGGATGAGGAAGCCCTTGGTCTGTTCGAGAGAAAAGTCCTGCGTGCGATTTTTGGTCCTGTTTGCGCTGATGGCATCTTAAGGAGAAGATTCAACCACGAACTGTATGGGCTGTACGGCGGCATGAACCTAGTCAAGCGTCTACGGATACAACGCTTAAGGTGGCTAGGCCATGTAGAGCGGATGGACAACACTGCTCCGGCCCGAAGAGTCTTCGAATCCGAACCACAGGGACAACGCAACAGAGGACGTCCTAGACTTAGCGCACACAAGTGGAAAAGGACCTCAACCAACTTGGAGTGCGCAACTGGAAGCAGCTGGCAAGAGATCGTGCTAGCTGGAGAGGCATGTTGGTTGAGGCCCAGGTCCACCCCGGACTGTAGGGCCATCCGAAGAAGAAGAAGAAGATGACAATCAATTCGATTTGGGAATTTTGAGACGACTGGAAGTTGTTCTGTTCCAAAATCCGTTAAATATACAAGTCCTCAAGAAACACGAACAACATCATGCATAAGTTCGACACGTTGGATGCACAAGAGCGACCATTAGCTGCAAAGAGTGTTGTGCAATGTCCTGGCAATATGTTGAACCCATATCTATAGTATATGGTAACATCCACAAAGTCACAGCTCTGACAATGTAATGTTGGTAAGATTTTAGTAAGTTAGGTTAAGATTACTTACTTCTTAAAACAATATTTCTTGGTGTAAGTTAACAACGTAGGTTTTACAAGAAAATGTACACCAAAAATAACATGACGCCGAAAAGCAAATAAATGTATTCTCTGGTGTAATTTAGAGTGACTAGTAGGATAGTTTTTAAGAAATAGAAAAATTAGTTTAAAATTAAAATTAACTTTACAAAATAAAAAAGTACGTACGCATCTAAACTAGAAACGAATGCAGTCAGACTAAGTGATAATGATGCAAGTCGTGTGTGCAGTAAAACAACAAAAACGCTAACAAATTTTGTCAAGCATTAAAATTTCCTTGCGTTGTTAGTCTTTATATTACATATTAAAACTGTCAATAATTTAACGACAACGATTTCATTACTGGCGTAAGTTCGGCATTTTGGACCCGCAGGGGCAGCCATTAGCTGTGAGGAGTGTAGTGCGATATTTGGGCATTATGTTGGACCAGTTTCTGTATGGTAATATCCATGCAGCAACGGGTCTGGCAAAAGCCAGAAAAGCCTTCGCTATGGCAAGTAGGCTGTTTTATAGCAGCCAACTTGATTCCGGAGTGAAGATTATCTGCTACACGGCCCTAATACGGCCAATCATGGTGTATGGTTGTCCGGTGTGGTTCAACTTGAGTCCTTCCCAGATGGAAAGGATGAGGGTGTTCGAAAGGCAATGTCTTCGTGCTTGTCTCAAGATGTACAGAACCCCAGAGTCTGAGTACAAGAAGTTCTATGCTAATGAAATCTTGTACAACGCAGCAAACGTGAATAGGCTGGATAATTTTATTATTAAGCTGATTCGAAGGCACGTTGCACGAGCAATGACTTCAGAAAACGAGCTGATATTCGGAGCTTACTACCCGAACGATGCATATCATGAGAGCACACGCCGAAGTGGATTCGTTCCACCGGAAGCGTTCTTGTATCTGGACCGCATTGGCTTGGTCCAGGATGCGGAGGGATGTCCACTTCTCTACCACGTAGTAAGACGAACGGTGGACAAGCGTCTGCTCTACGAGAGCAATGTACGAAGCGTAAGGCCGGGTGATCTTCGCTTCAGCACATCCATCCCCATTCGCGACATTAAAGATCGGGAAAAGGATAGGCAATTTTATTGGTGGCTAGAGCCACATCTGGTGGCCCAGCTGCCGTCAGCTAAAGCAGAAATTGGTCCCCCTACGGACACAACTTACATATAGTATAAGTTAGATTAAGATTAAGATTAGGTTAGTGTAGTATATATATATAGTCCATAAAAAAAAAAAAAAAAAAAAAAAAAAAAAAAAAATTAGGTGTAGTTAGGTTAAGTTTCTTAAGTTAGGTTAAAATAAAAATAATTTAATTAGATTGCTAAGTTTTTACAGAACATTTTCTTAGTATTAAGTATCACATACTTTAGTTTCTTTACTTGAACATACATAAAAAAAAAAAAACACCAGCCGAAAGGCAATTATAAAAACTCATAGATTAACTTAGAGTGCTCGCATGGAGCCAGTAAGATAGTTTTTAATTAAAATAAAAGTTTTTGTAACTAGTTTAAGTATTTTATATCTAGATTTAAGACAAATGAAACTCAAAAATAAAAAAATACATTTTTAAACTAACTAAACTAAACTAACAACGATTTCATTCAACTTATAAATTCAGCTTATAAATATTTTTGGGAAAAATTGATTTTGAGAAAATACCAAACTCTTTCTTCAAAAAATTAGACCGGAAAACGGAAAAGTCAAAGAAAATCCTATACCTTTATTCTTTTTAACTCAACTTATTATTTTTTTTTCTTTCAAATATTCATCATTATGAAATATTGAAAACTCATTTCCAAACTGAATGATGTGTCTTGGTGATGTCAATTAGCTGAAGCTTTGATTGCCCCCCTTTAGATATTATTTATGTGAGAAACAACCGTTGTTATGCCACTAATCCGGAAACGATTCAAGCCCCTTTAAGACAATTTCATCTAAGCGATCGGTGCACTACAAACTGTGGGTTTGGAGCCATAAAATTCGCTACTGCAAAGCTAGAACAACCGCAAACGTGGTTGCATTTCATAATTAAAATGAATGTTGATTAAGTACTATTTATAAATTGTATCGCATCTCAGCATATGAAATATTATTATAGAGACTGAGATGTTGACTTGAGGTTAGGTTTACAATGTTTTATTTTTTTGAAGTTGGCAACCTATTGCTTTCTTTGACGTGGTGTGGTTTTAATATTGTAAATTGATGGTTAAGAACAAGTTAGGCTGGATAAGGTTGGTACAGATGTCCCCTTCATGACGACTTCCGAGGCGTGCCTTAGATGCAACTCCATCAGGTAGGCGATCTCTCGGTAGACTCAGGGCGAGGTGGTTGGGTCAAATCCATAAACTCGCCTGGTTACGCTTTTTAATAGCTCCTGACGATTTAGAGTCGATGGCGGAGGATCGAGCACGAGGTGGTCTCACGTGCGTACATTGCCCCCGTGACCTTTTTAGGAGTTAAAGAAAAAGAAGAAATAAGGTTGGAGATTATCAAGAGGCACCAACAATTAGGCTCCCTTGTGACGCCACGCAGATTGTCGCCTTAAGTATCGTTAAAAACAGTGTTTTAAGGTGTCACACATTAATGTCACTGAGTGCACCTAGGTTGTTACAGTACTTCACTAGGTTTTCAATGCCTTTCTCATTCTTGCAACTCGTATATAAGACATTATGGGGGATGCCGAGTCGGAAGTCAAGAATTCTAATAGCGCACTGACCTGAAATAACACCATAATAACCATAAGGACATGTAAATGGAATGTTAACCCTCTGGGATATCATTCGTGGAAACTAAGTGGTCACTGTGGAGTAGTGGTAAGTGCGTGGACCGTCACGCAGAAAGTCTAGGTTCGGTTCCCGGACGGGACCCCTTTCATTTTTTTCACGGCAGCACCTCTTTCGAGTTGCTGACAACACTCAAAGGGCATCAATTGTCTATGAAAAGCTTCTCAAATCTCACCGTTCGGAGCCGGCAAAAAACTGTAGGTCCCTTTTACTCGTGAGAGGACAGTAGCACGCACACGACGAGTAGTTGTTTTAGAAGCTAGGCCCTGGTCCCTTGAGGGCTGTAGTTCCGCTCAATTATTACTATTGTTAAGAATCTATATGGATTTATCTATTTTTGTTTAGATTTTGTTACTCTACTTTTGTGCCAAAATTTATAATTTTTGTAGATGTTTTTTGATGGCATACTGATATTATTTATATCAACCAAACAGACTTCTGAAACAACTTGCAAATGAGTATTTCGTTGTCCTGCTCCTCCGGAATCAAATTACTCACGGGCAGAAAACCGTCTAACGAGCGAGTTTTAAGAACAAACAAGATTTTTAAGGATGTTTTGAGTGCACCCTTTGCTCATGTGAGACTGGGTTGGTGTAGATCCTGTATCCATCCACGCTTCTAACGCTGCTTCTTCGGTGAAACCCTATGAACCATACTTCTTACACAATCAACTATTTGTTTCCCTCGTTTTTCTACTTTATTTGTTGTCCTCTCTCACGCCTTTTACTTGGAGATAAAGAATATTCTGTCGATAAGCAAGCGAACTGTCAGAAAGCACATGTTAAAAACTTGAGCTAAGAACCAAAAGCCAATAAGGGTAAGACCACAGAGACCTTCTTAGTTTCTGTTCGACCCTGATCTAGGTGGCTACAATTTTCTACATATACAAAGCACTTGCGTAATTATCTGTATTTGATCATTTTAATTGACAGGCAGTCAAATAAAATAAAGAAGTGAATCATAAATCATTTTTCGCAAAGTGAAAACCGAAATTAACACAAAATTAGGTGTTTATGTGTAAAATAAACATTCTTAGCTATAAAACAAAAAAAAATGTATTCGAATAATAGAGCATACAACCCTGTAATCGCTTTTTCGTTGAAATACCGAGCTCATAGATGTCGCTGTAAACAACGCAGTGGTAAAGAAAAGCAACGAAAAAATCTCCACCATCACCAAAAGAAGACAAACGACGTACCAGAAAGGCGAACAACGTAATAAACGAGCGAGAAATTCGTAGCACATCCCTTTCTCACTATTACTGTCGCCCAGTTAGTTCTTTCATAAACGCTCGTCGAAGAGGAGCACGGTATACTCAACAACTCCGCCAGACGCCAAAAAGAATAAAAAAATCACTTTTTCTCATCCGTCGAAGAGAAGAAAGATAGCGTAACGCACTTGCCTACAGATAACCGCCATATTGTGAAAAATGAGACAAAAGATTTCCAAGTGAATTTTCTATCAAAAAAAGTGAAGTTTTTCGTTTCTTTTTTGTTTTTGTTAATTTTCAAAACAATACAGAACTTAAAAGAAATTTTTCAAAACTGAATCCTGAAAGGTAAAAAGAATTAAATTTCTCCAAATGTGTCCCACCTAGTATATAACTCAGTGTGTCGATGAAAAAAATGTGTGTAGAGATTCGTAAGCCACGATGGCGTCATCAGAAAATTTTCCACAGTAACTGTCGTTATATCACCACAATTTTGGTGATTTTTTGACAAAATAGTTTTTTCAATAATAAGGCCTATTTTGAAGGATAGTGTTTTTGTTGACAATTCGTAGAATGACGGGTGGATGTGAAATGGAAAACATCATTTTGAATGAAAAGGAAAAAAAAGAGCAGAATTTTGTGTGCGAAAAAGAACACGTATATAATTTTTACTGTCGGGACTTTTTTTTCGTCATCCTCTTTTCACAGTACTTCGTCTCTCGACACATTGCCGTTTTCACTAATGTGTAAAGGAGGGTCGGTTACACAAGCCCCACCAACCATACATATAGGGCAGAGAGGAAGAGAAGATGGCGCGCGTACAATGGCGCGTTGTGCCTACCAAACGATTATAGTAGTGAAAAAATTAATGTTGCCATGGAGCTCAAGTAAAAGGGGGATGGATATACAATATGGTCTAATATTTTTCTGAGCGTCTTTTTTTTCAACAACAAAGTTAACTCTAAAGCAACTATTCACAATACATTAAAAAATTCATAAAATAGATGCAAATACTTGTCCTTGAATACATTTTCAAGTAAATGATAAGAGCACAATTTTAACTGACAATCTTCTCAAAACTTTGTCAACAAACCTTGACACGATGTGAGACGATGATGTCGTCTCGGGTTAAAAATATCTCGATCTGCGTGCTTTCTTGCATTTGTATGGCGCATCCCCTTTCTCATTTCATCATATCATTGGGGCAATGATGTTGCGTCACTTTATCAGGTTTCTCTTTTTCAGACCCGTTCGTTTGTGTTTCTTGCTCTTGCTAGCTGCATGAGTGTTCTTTGACTTCCTTCTTTTTTCCAAAGAGACACTGACTGTTAGGATGGCTTATGGTTTCTTCTCTCTTTTATTGCAATTAACGTTGGGTGAAACAAAATTGTTTGTTTTGGTTGCATCCTTATCTATAGTATGAAATTGTCTTTGTCTTATAATGTTACAAAACAACCTTACACAAAGTTGAGGAATTGTAGCAACGTGCTTAAATTGGGGTCCTTGCCCTTGAAATCTTCACCGCAGGTGTTAGTTTACTTTTTGACACTTCACTGCTGATGCCGGTAGTCTATTAAGGGATAAATCTTTATTTATATTTTGCCAGTATGAAAAGTTCAACAGCTCCACGAAGAAAAGTGGCAATTTATTTTTATAAACAGACACAATTGCAAATCAAACGAGCGTATATCTTTTATGTATCTAGGTGCAAAGCGTACGCCTAATGTAAACGTGCGGATTGCATTGCCTTAAATTAATTTAAATGGCAATGGGTGCAGTTTGTGCATGTTCTACAGCCCCTTGTCTATTCACACATACAAAAAGAAAAACCCTATTGAAAATTCTACGAGGCATTGTATTGAAATTCAGGAATTACAAAAGCATTTATTTACATATAAAATCACATTCAGTTGTGTGCTCACATGTCACCAATATTTTCATCCCTTCTACTCTCTCATCGAACTGAATAGCCACCAACTTATTCATCACCAATGAGGTAAAATTAATTTGAAAGGGGTGTACAAGTCCACGCATTGCATGAATCCATGCACGGTCGCCTGCCTTTACATTTGTTACACACAAAATTCGTCTCTCATGCATGTAAAGATAAAAAATCAATAATCTTAACGTACCTGCATAAGCACGAACCGAACTTAATTTGTGTACGCAAATGTTTCAGCGAAACAATGATTGCCATAATTGCCAAATATACCTATGTATATGCACAAATATGACATTATCCGTGATTGGTCGATGTATTTGCCCGACTGGGAAAAGCATTCATTACATGGTACAGCAGTCGTATGTAGGCAAGGAAAAAAAACTTGTGGGAAAAATTAAATTTAGCTCGTGCTCAATTTGAATCTGTCTTTGCACAATGTGTTTGTTGTCTTTCTTTTAAACTATACTCTAATAATAGGATTGAAGTACAATGTTCGCAAAGCACACGTGCAATAGGTACATATAGGTTACACACTTCTATTATTATTGACAACAATAATTCATTCAGACTATTATCTCGAAAGGTTTTTTCTATTAACAATTTCCATTATATTCATGACTTTTAAAAGTATAGCATTCATTGCACTGGTATAGACATATGTATGTATGTAACAAAAAAATTGAAATGGCGCACGACTTAACTGTGGGTTATTTGGCTTTACCTTAGTAATGGCACACATGTATCTACATTATGAAATAAATCAATCAGTAGTCCAATTAATTTCTTATGGTCCACAAATGCAAACAATAGTTTTTAGTAAAATTATGAAGGATATTCATTTGAACACTATTTATTCACCCTCTTAATTTATATGTTTGCTTCAAATCGTCTTAATTTTATTTTATTTCATGTCATGGAATATTTTACATGTGTACGTAAAGCAATTTGGAATCGGTCAATATCTTATGCCGTGTTTAAATTGGAATGGACTCAAATTTTAAACCTTTTCTTCAATTCCCATAGTCTTTTGTCTCGATTGGTTCGGAAGCTCCATAAATGGTTACGATATTGAACTTGTAAATTCATATTATATCTTCGGATGCAGTTTTATATGAATATGGATATGAATAAGATTTCTATTGTGGCATAAAATTCGAAGGCATCGCTCGAAATACAAAAAGTAAAATTGAAAACCTTAAAGAAATGTTCTACTCCCTTTTTAACCGCTTTTCTTTATCCTATACAATAGCTTAAAAAATATACCCCTTGCTGTATATATGTATGTACCTTTTCTTGAATATAGAACTTTTCTTTTTCATTTTGTAACTAAATTGTTATCGAGTAAAGGAATAAAAAACCACCTTGCTTAACGAGCTTCATATAACAATTACAAATGTTTTACCTCACATTTTTACTGAATCCAAATCTACCCTTATGGTTCTATTTACTGTTGCAATAAAATCTTCAAAGGCGAAGCACTGATTGCTAGATGATTGTCTGTTCTGATGTACACCCTGAAGCATTCTGTGCCTTCAACAGCTAAAAAACTAGAAAACAAAAATGAATTATCAACGTCAGAACCCGTATTTATGTGTGCACATGTTTTTTTGTTTACAGTACAATGGATGAAATTGCAAAAACCATTATGTTTACAACAAATACAATACAAAATGGCCAGCCAACCATCCAATATCAAGCCGCTGACGGAACGATCTTAAAGCAGCCAAAGATAGAGGGTCAAAAGAATCAACCAGACTACCAAACATTTTGCTATACCACAACTAACGTAAGTTTTTATCATACTTTGAAAAAAGTCTCACGTGATCAAGACAAGTCAATCAACTAGTGAACATGTGCCCTTCCTATGTTTTCGTTTATTTATCAATCAAAGTTAAACATATTAATCATTTTTTTTTTGTGGCTTAAAGGGTAACGCGACAACGGTTAATTTGGCACAACTAACAACTGACGATAATAAAACATGCTACATTGCACAACCGATTGGCGGATACAATTATGCTTTGGTGAATCAAATGCAATTGAACCAAGGTGGCACCGTTGGTATAGCCACAGTAGACAACCAAGGACGTCTACAAGTTATAAACAAACCACTCGCAACAGTAAGCAGTGTCTAACGCCAAAAATATTTATAAAATCTAAAAATACCTTTTTTTCTCATAGAACACAATTTCCAACATCAGTTTCAAATGCGACGTTTGTGGTCTTATGTTTTCCCATCTCACTCTGCTTAACCATCACAAACGCATTCATGCACAAGAGGGCGGTGATGCGAATCAGGATGCAATTGCAGTTGTAAACGCACAAGGTCTGGTGCAAACTCAAAATATTATTACAGAAAATGGCCAACCACTTGGTCAGATACAAATTGTTGCTACAGAGTCACTGGAGCCAGCTACCTCACATGCAATGCAGCAGACCGCAAATGAAGTCACGGTATCAACAGCGAAAACCCTTACATTAGAAAAATCCAAATGCATATCATGTGGTGGACAAATTCTGCAACCCACAAAGCGAAAAGGGCCAAAGATTGTGCGTTGCGACAATTGCGCAAACAATGACAATACCAATGGTAACATGCAAACCCAAACGACGCAATCAACGCCAACTCAAATATTTGTCGCACCCGATGGAGAAATAAAATTTGAAATGAACGAATTACCAAGCGGTACAAGTGAATCGTCAATGGATTCATTAAATGCACAGAACATCATTCCAATGCAACAAGGCAATAATGGAAATACCGGCGGCGGGGGTAGGAAAAATCACCAACAACAAAACATGATTCAAAATGGTGGATGTAATGAAACCATTGCAGGTCATCATCCAGTTAAGAAGAGGAATTTAGCAACAGTTACCAAATGTCAAAAGTGTAATGGATCGGGAGTGATATTTGTTGGCGGGAGTCAACGCCAGATCAAATCAGAGTAAGTGCTATGCGTTCCTTTAGTGGTTGACGATAATTTTTAAAGACTTTGCCCTTGCAGAACACCTAAGCCTTTCACGTGTAACATTTGCGGTGGGACCTTTTCTCGATACTCGAGTTTATGGTCTCATAAAAAGCTCCACAGCGGCGAAAAGAACTACAAATGCACAATTTGCGGATTGGCTTTTGCAAAAGCTGTATATCTAAAGAATCATGCAAGAATTCATACTGGAGAAAAGCCCTACAAGTAAGTTATATTTTTAGCATTTGCTTTTTATTTATATTTGGAGTCCTCGTGACTTGAATTTGATCTAGAAGAAAGAAACTCTTAGAAGTCAATTTGTATCATATTCTACAAATATTCTTTTTACAGATGCCAAACATGTGGTATGCAATTCTCTCAATCACCCCACCTTAAGAATCACGAGCGAACGCATAGCGGAGAAAAGCCCTACGTGTGCGAAGTCTGTGATAAAGGATTTGCCCGCCACGCTACACTGTGGAACCACCGAAGAATCCACACCGGCGAAAAACCATACAAATGTGAAATCTGTGGATCAGCTTTCAGTCAAGCAGCTCATCTCAAGAACCACGCAAAGGTGCATTCCGGTGAAAAACCCTTCAAATGTGATATCTGTTCAGCAGCATTTGCTGACAGGTTCGCACTAAAACGTCACAGAGGAATTCACGAGAAATATGGTAAAAAGAGCAAATTCGACTCCCCGATTACAGAGATAATAATTGATTTGAATTCTAGGTCAAACAGCACCACGTCAATCACAGAATCAGAACCACGATGACCAAGTTCGGATCAGTCAAACTGTGGTCATCCACAAACAAGAAATGCCAGAGATGGAGGATGAAGCCCAACACGAAGTCATAATAACGGGATTATAAAATTCGATGAATCCATCTGAATACTTAAAATTATCTTCTTATTAACACATCTTTAACAGAAAAGAAATTCAATAATTTAAAGATTGTGATTGATTAAATCCTCACCCCAATTGCACTCGTTAAGCATCAACAAATCAGGAACCACAGGAAGTATTTCCTGGGAGTAATTATTACGACAAAAAACGAAAACACATTGACCCGTTCAATTTTGTTTCACGTGATGATTATTGAGGAAAGTGTATTTTTCGTAGCAGCAATAGCGTTGTAAATATTATTATCTATAAATAAACAATATTTAGACATACTTCATATACATGCATATAAAAATATGTGTATATATACGAATTAGTTCTAGGCTACCGATTTATTAAACGGATTTTACCCAAATAAAAGTAAAAGCAAATCAATGTAGAAACGGATAATAACTTCCTTTTAAAGAAATAATATTTTAGTAATTTGTAAAGAAAATTTCACTTAATTATAAACGAATAAAAAATAAATTAATTAATGCATAGTATTTGTTTTCAAAGTGTAATCTTTCAGCTATATATATTTTTTTGAGCAGGAAAAAGTCTTCAACAAGGCACAAGCCAACGCTTGCCCGCTCCAATAGCGAGATTTTTATTCAACGAAACTATTCTTATATAAAGATATACGTTTTTACTACAAAGCGAAGTACTTTCCATTAGTTTATGCCCCGTAAAATTCCATTGAAAGATTTTACGCGCACCGCAACTATGCCCTCAAGGTTGTCGTATGGATTAAAAAAGTTTAGGTTAGCTTAAAGCGGCTGGTTGCTAACGGGAAACCCTTTGTTACACCGCGCGTATAATCATCTTTATGTAACCTCTAAGAGAACCACACTAAAAAGTACATATTTAGGTGTTTTTTTCTTCTTTTTGCAGAAGAAGTCAGAAATAGATTCAACTTTCTCCTTCCTAATAGCTTCTGCAGCAATCATTGTGGGGGTACGCCAAGTCTGGAAGCATCTAGTCCTATAGAGCAGTGACAATTTCTGACACTTAATATGGTCTGTATGCGCGCTTTGTCTATGTTGGCAAGGCAGAGAGTGCGTTTAGAATTGGGTTGTGGCCGAAATACTTTGGTTGTAAGGCAAAGGGGGCTTGTGTTAAACAGGTTTTTAACCGTAATCGCCTTCGGGAGAAGTTAACTCTCGAAATTAAGTGGGATGGAAGTACTCGGCCAAGGAGGTGTTAGAGTGGAAACAAACACCTTACTCCCGAAAAGACCTAACTAAAGGTTTTGCCTAATAAATCATTTAGATAAGTTAGAGGAGAGAATGCCACCCTGTGGGGTGCCCCTGTTTCCCACTCTACGAGTCGTTAATCCTGGTGTCTAAGAGTTGATGAAAACTGTGTACTGAGCGCCCTCGTAAGCGCTTCCGAATCTGTGAATGCGACGAGCGTAAATTATAACTGATTTTCAATAGTTCTCTCTCTCTGCCTTTATTCAGATACCTGTCCTAACAATAGGCATTTGGAGCTGAAGACACGTCAGAGGAAGGGCGTTGCAGCCTGATGGTTGACTAGCTTGTCCAATGTCAATGTCGATAAGTGACGATATGTTTAGGGGTCTGTAGACATTGGGTTTTACATGGAAGCCTTTTTCCGTAAGATTAGCTGACTTTACAGGAATGATTTCGTCCAGTCCTGCGGGCTTAAATAGTAAATAGTAAAGCTTTACTGGTCAGCATTACTGCTCGGGTAACGTGTCCACTACATCAATGGATACATTTCAAGAGTTTAAGGACGAGATAAGTCGGTAAATTAACGTCATTGAACGTCACTTACATATCTCTTAGTGTCACAAAAAATATAGACCGTCGGATGAGGTATGTAAGCTACTGAAGCCGTGGCAAACATTTGACTGGTATTTTGTTTCACACATCCATCCATCCACACATAGATCCTTCTACGACAATACAAAATATAATTCTCGTTGTCGTTGGACCACCCTTTAAAATAGCAGGTAGCATCCAACAGTCTACGACTTTGTTTTGAATAAAATAAAATAAATTAATTGTGTCCCGCACAGTTCCCTCCGTAAGTACTTCTGTTGGCCCTTCTACCTCCCACGAATGAAGGGAACCGATTTTTTAACACTCCCGCGCATTTTCCGTGGAATATTTCATCTCCGTAGTACTCCATTTTTCACCGCTTTCCCGATACTTGAGACCCATGTTTGAATTAACGATGCCCATGCCTCTAACATTTATGAAAATTGTTTTGCAGCGGATTTCGCTCCTAGCTCCTGAATTTCTATATTTTTACGTGGCAGGTACCCCCAGATCACCTAACGGCATTTTGATTCTCTATACCTTTAAAAACGTTCAGCAGCTTGCTGGTTTTGCAGCACTTGTGAGTAAATGTGGCTACTTCGAATAGCTGAGTGGCTTCCCCTGCTATCACACTAGGACGGTTTTTTTCAAGTTTACGTGTTATTGCTCTCTACATTGAAACCCCGGTTTTCAACACGTATAAGAAGACCCGATTAACAATAATTATGTTCAATAAGCACGTTCAATAGGAGTTAATGTCTGCTAAGATTCAAGTCTGAGCCTGGAAAGACATCTGGAATATCAAACCTACAATTTAAATATTGTCAAATAAAATAGTAGAGCAAATGAAATGCTCACAGACTGAAACAACGAAATCGATTTCTGGAAGTAATGAGCTGTTCAAAAGACACTTCACGAGCAAGTTTGCGTACAATGCTCCGCAATAAAGTTAATATAAAAAGCATTTAGCATTACCGCTACCGCTTATCAATCAAATTACAAAAAATGTTCTTACTGTTACTTCTTTCAGTACTGTACTCGGATAAATATCGTCGCAAGATGTCACCCAAATCAGTAGAACTGTATGATTTAGGTATGTTTGTTAGAATTATATGTGCTGCTTACAAACAAACCTTGTTGTTCCTTGATTCCTAAAGTGTCAAAAGCGTTTACCCGCATGGTGTGAGTTTATTTCTTTTCTTTTGCGATGTCTTTATTTGTGCTGGATACTGTGGGCGATAATGATTTACTCAAAAATAAGTCTCAAACGGAGGAATCATATTTACCGTTTAGCGGTAGAGGTCCACTTTTAATAAATAAACCGGTCGATGAATTTCCTGATGCAGTTATAGACGATGACGACGATTACTTGGGTAAGGTGCAAGAGCACAGATGGGTTATCAAATATTTTATTGGCGCATTCTTTTGCAGGTCTGCCTCCACCTAGCAAAAATATCACGCACATTCTTAGCAAGTATGAAACTACAGAAAAGAAGCCGAAAACAAAAGCACAAAGGGAGTTGGAGATTGGATTAGCAATGGTAAAAGCAGCCGAAGAAGAACGAAAGAAGAATAAACTTGAACAGTCCCGTCTAGCTGAGCGAAGACAAAAATCGAAGCTTATATTCCCAGAGTTAGATATCGAAACCGGAAAATGTTCAGACAAGCTTAGCGAAACAGACATACAAAAAGAAATGTCGAGCTCAGTTCTTCCAGGAATAGAATTGAAGAAGGGTATTCCTCAATTACGCGACAAAAAATTAAGGGACTTACGCAGGGTAAGACTATTCATAATAATGTGATATAGACGCTTTGTCTTTGTGATGAAATATTCGACAACTGAAGCTTGTTGCGGCAAGTATAGCGATTGCACTCATTGCTTGAAGAGACACGTCAACTTAGACTCGAATCGAAGCAAAAAAACAAAGTTTCACCCGTTGTAATCTTAGGAACTGTTGTGAAGTATATAACAGTACCTGTAAGGCCTTCGGGACAGGAAAAATACAAAATCTATAGACTGTTGCAAGAGATCAAGCTTACCCTTGCAATTTATGGTGTATGCACATGACACTTTCAATGAAACATATTGCTTCGGTTTAATAATGACGTGTTCTCTGAGATGAGATCGTAGTCCACATTGATGTCGTCTTTAGTAATCTGATAATGACAGAATAGCGCCAGATTCACACATTATGGGAAAAAGTCCTGACTACATTTTTCTTTCAGATCGAGCGTTCAAAGACCAAAGGAGAAGGATGGTTCAACATGCCCGCCACTGAAATAACGGAGGAAGTGGAAAATGATCTAAAGATACTTCAGATGAGATCTGTTTTGAACCCTAAGCACTTCTACAAGAAAAACGATCTAAAAGTGTTGCCAAAATTCTTCCAGGTATGTGGATCAGTCCCAAGTGCTAGCTTTTAGTTAATTTTTGCTTTGTCTAGATTGGAACAGTTCAGCACTCTCCGCTGGATTATTATAAAGAACGCGATGTACGGAAGAACAAAAAGAAGACAATGGTTGATGAGTTACTGGCCGATGCTGAGTTCCAGAAGTTCACCAAACGAAAATTCCAAGAAGTTAGTGCTCGTAATAATAGGTACGCGCATAAGAAAGCCATGAAAAAGATGAAGAAGTTAAAGAAAAATAAATAATCCCTAGAAAACTTGCTAAAATGTATTGTTTCATTTTTAGTATAATTTTTATTGGTAAAAAATGAGACATACGTTTTTCATATTCCATTTCGGATCAACGGTTTGTGGCCTTGCAATAAGGCCTAGACTTTCAGAAGTGAAAAAGGGCCAAGCTCTTAACGACGTTACAATTGTTTCTCGATTACTATAAAATTAATAAGTACGTACTAAAGAAGGCAGAAGGGCCATGCACCCTCAAATGGAATGCAAGTTATTTGCGATTTCATGTATAACCTGTTTCAAGTCACCATATGCATCCAAACTTGGACATGCCACAAATCACGCATGTGGACGAGTAGAGTGATTGCAGTTGGTCACGCCAACCACACCAATTCCTCTGGTGTTCGTCCCCAAATCTAGTTCATTCACTCATTCGCACTTATATATTCATATTTTACATGGACCCTTGATTCATTAATTCGAAATGCAATAACGCCAACTGTGTGGTTTATTGCACCATCGCCTTTATTTTTTATTGGCACCCCATTAAGTACATTTTCCATCTTAGCCAGTCAAATGAGATCAGAGTGGCTAAGTTCTTTACAAACATTCTTAAATAAAGAATCCGTTTTAATTCTTTCTTAGTACAATATACCCGACAATAGCACCGAGGTCGCGTTACCGCCGCATTAAAAGTTACTATATTCCTACGACAGTTTCGAGATTTAACGACATGTAATCTTCCGACTTTCCGTTGCAGTTGGTTGTGTTTATTATTACGAGTGTAGAACTACACCCATTCAAGCGCCAACCTTAAATGCCTAGTTTGTGAAACGTTTTTATATCCGTAAGAAAGAAAACACAGAAGAACAGAAACAGAAAAATGAGCTCAAATACTACTCACTACTACCTACCTGTCCACAACGCTACATGAAAGCTATCTCCAATAAAAACGAAACATGTAAGAATTTAAAATTTATTCAACATTTCCTAAGCTTTTGCCTTTTCACTTTCTGTTTTTAAGTTTCTTAAAATCTGCGCTGCTAGCTCTCGAAAGCTCTGTGCATACATAGAGTTTGGGAATTTAATTACCATCGGTACTCCAGTGTCACAACAATCAGTTATCTTCGTATCTAGCGGTATGCTTGCAACGATGCCGGTGCCGATTTTCTCAGCAAATTTTTGCGTGACATTATTGAAGATATCTAAACGACTATCACAATTCTTACATATTACATAACCCATATTTTCTACCAAACCAAAAACAGGAACTTTAAGTGTTTTATACATTTCTGCACCCCGCATGGTAACTTCCAGAGCGGCAGTCTGTGGACTACTGACCAAGAGTACTCCGGATATCGGTACATTTTGTGCTAGAGACAGATGAACGTCACCAGTACCGGGAGGTGTATCCACTATCAGAACATCTAATGGTTCCCATGCAGCACCTTTTAGTAATCGTTGTAAGGCAGACATAACCAAAGGACCCCTCCAAATCATTGCTCCCGTTTGAGAGAGTAGCCCCATTGATAAACATTTAACACCATAGTTGATCACAGGGATCATACGATTTCTTTCATCTACTAAAGGTTCTTCACTTATGTTCATCATCAGTGGGACGGAGGGACCAAATATGTCACCGTCCAGAAGTCCAACACGTTTCCCCAGTCCTGCAAGGCTTACAGCGAGGTTAACTATAAAAGGCAACATGATTAACGGCAATTATGTTATTTATTTAACTTTACCAGCGACTGTGGATTTTCCAACACCACCTTTGCCAGATGCAACAACCACGATGTTGTCTACACCCGGTATTGCTGAGCGCTTTGGTAATCCTCTTGCCATTAATGCTTCTTGATGAGCGGTTGGCTTGGTCGCAAAAGTGCGCTAGGAAGATAAACATTGCATCGAAAGTGTACAGTTTATTTAAACAATTTTAGCTTACAATATATACACGGTTAAAACACTTTCGTAACATTTCTTCTGTGTGAATTAACATCGGTCTAAAAAAACAAACTCAACGTAAATAGTGATCAGCTGATTTCTGATCACATATTGAGAGATATAAGACAATGCTTTGAAAATCAATTTTTATTCATTTTGCATTTTGTTCATATTCCTCTCATGTTTATTTTCAACTTATTTAAATTTTTCTATTTTTATGCACCATTTATGACAAAATATTCGAAATTGCGGCGAATTAAGAATTTGCATTTCTTTTCGCATATAAACGCGTTGCCAACAGAATAGAAAACTAGATACATTTTCATCCTTTTATGAATATAAGGGAGTATATAAATAAAAATAACGCTTTTTGATAATAGAGAATTTGTACTAAAATAAAAATACATGCGTTTTCTAAGAATTGGGTATTTTCCGGTTAAAACATGAATCCAATTTCGTTTTGATTTAGTATTTTACAATTATCGCCAAGGCATACGGTTTTTATGTTGTAAAAGAATTTGAATCGGTGTGCGCTTGTACCTTAGGCAAAACAAATTATTTTGATGACAGCATACTGTTCAGGGAATATTCTCGTTTGTTAACATTCAATTCAGATTTTACAGAAATTTGTCTTAAAAGATTTATATAACAATTTGTATCGAGTTGGCAATGAGGTGTATGAGAAAATTCTCATAAAGGAATAATCAAAAACAAAAAATACCCCGTGTGAGGAGAAATAAAACACCAGTCTACCCCGAACACTACATTATCGACCCTAATTGAAAATGTAGTAATTCGCTTGACATTTTACTTTAATGATTTTCTTTGTACGAAAAAAAAATTAGAGAATTCCAATAATTCGTGCTAATTCTTATTAAGGTAAATTCCGCTCAAAAAACAAATCAAAACATCATTATTATAAAAGAATTGTTTTTGAATATTGCAGTTATGGTAATTGCTAGCAACGAATGGATAAATTATGATGATGATCAAAAGCAATCGCAAATGATTGAACCGAACGTTCTTACGATGGCTGCACCTTCCCTTGTACAACCATCGGCCGTATCCGCAGCAACAGCAGCAGCAGTAGTAGTAGGCTCTCCAAATGCAGCAATAAACGCAATATCAGTGAGCAATAATGGAACAACAACGATTCTAAATTCCGATTCAAGTGAATGTGAAAATCTCGCTTGTGATTCTCTGGCTCGTATCATACTCATCTGCCAACCAGACTCGCATCCCTTTCAACCCCGGACAATACTTCTTGCTCCGAATATCGAATGTAAAGTGGGACGTTCGATTGCAAAGAGCAAGGCTTCAGATAATAATGCAATCTTTGACTGTAAAGTTCTTTCTCGCAACCATGCCGTCCTTTGGTATTCCAGCGATGGTAAGTTTTATGTAAAGGATACCAAGAGCTCCAACGGGACGTTCATTAATGAGCGAAAGATTCCCGCTTCGGAGCCAGTTGAATTAAATTTTGGCGATGTCGTGAAATTTGGTGTAGAAGTTATGGAAAATTCGCGCAAGGAAGTGCATGGATGTATAATTGCATCCGTCAAACCGTATTTACCTGATGGCAGAGAGGCGATATCAATTAGCCAATTGGGACGTTCATCATTTCGCGGTGATAGTCGAATTTCGTTTGAAGAGTTACATCGTTTGAACCTGTACATGCAAGAAACTTCGCAGCGGGAAAAACTTCTAAAGGCAAAGCTGCAAAACATACAAAACATCCTTGACGCAACTCGAAAGAATTCGACTATCTGTTGGCAATCGATGATCGACGAAGATCGTTTGCTGAATCGAATCGATTTGCTGGAAAACAAATTACAATTTCTTCAAAAAAATTCACCCGCAGATCAATTGAAGGAGGAAATTCTTAAATTACAAGATGAAAAGTTTCTCTATCAGAATTCAGCCAAAGAAGCCTTACGCAAAGTCTACCAGGAGCGCATGGATGCATTACAAAAGCTTTCAAAAATGGAACGTGATTATACATGCAGCGAAAATGAGTGCACGCTACTACGTGACCAGATCAGATACACTAAACAGAATCTACAAGATGTAAATAGCAGGCTTTTGCGCTTGGAAACTGAGTACAATGAATACAAGGATCAGATGGAGAAATGTCAGCGAGAAACAAACGAAGAGCAGAGTAACTTTGACGCTGCAGCTGCTGACTTAGCTAGCAAGTTGAAGGAAAGAGAATTGGAATGTGAGGAGTACAAAAAGAAAATCGGCGAATTATTGCTGACCCGTGCGAACGAATTGGATGCCGCTGAGGAGTGTAAAAAGGTGAGTACACAATTTAATGTGCGTTTATGTCAGCGTTTTGGACTGTGGGTATGGACTGTCGGTTAAGGCAACGCCTAATTGATACTAATTAAGACTAATCAAACTTGATGTCGCTTGTGTTGGAAAGAAAACATGACGGCAAGATATTTTGAAAAAAAAAAATACAATTTTTAAGTAAATGAATAACACGAAAATTGGAAAAGTGCCAATCACGTGTTGAGTTCTTCGGGAGCTTTTCTTTCAACCGTCGAACTGTAGAATAAATAAGGGACAGGTGGCTAAGTAAGTAGGTATGCTAGAATATAAAAGTATGTTTGACTGTATCAGGACAGAGAGCACACGTGTATGATGATGTGCATCTAAATAAAATGTTTTGACATGACAAAGCAATTTGCCTGCTTATGCAAGCCAAAATCTCAAAACATGCAAATGAAAAAATGCAAACACTTATCAGAAATAAAAGCTTATGGCAAGTCATACGTAACTATTGCGAGAAGATAAATGTCTTTGGGTCAGTGCGCTATTTCTAAACGGTTTACTAAAACTGCAAACTGCATTCAATTTTGCCCTTTTCAAATGCTTAGCGATTCAGTAAAGGCTGGATTTAGAGAACTCAAGTCTGTTGTAAATCACCGACTGGTGAGAGGTGAATGCACCACTTGGAAGCAACACTTTCTTCCGAAGCCTCCCGACCTCCCCCTGACCCATTGAATATCTAGGCGATTTCAAAAGCCACACATGAAAGTCATTAATTAAGTTCTTCTTATTTTGGTTTCCAGAAATAAAACTGAAGTGTAATGATATCTTTTAAAAAGGAAATAACTTACAGATCCAATTAAATTGAAGGAACATGACATGAGTTTATCCGTTTGACAAATTATTTTTTGGAAATTCATTGCTATAATGGAATTTCGACTTGACAGACAATTGCTTTGCTAAATGTGATTTTCATCAATCGCTGTTTTATTTGGTTTCCAACTGCAATTATACACTAAGCAGATAATGGCGTACCGGTCCAGAGGAAGGAAATGGTCGATACTACTGTTTGCCTGTTCGTAACTCCACTTTCTTAGGTTTGAAAAACATGTGGTTCATTGTCTTTCGACACTTCTTCCTTCGCTTCTTGCTTGCACGATCAATTGAAGCAGATAACATTTATCGTTTCTTTTTATGATAACATGCCCCAAGTAATCAATCTTTCTTTTTTTAATTTGTGGGATAAATTTTCTCAACATTTGCACACGCCGTAGGACTGCGTAGTTTGTTATTCTTGACCCAGAATCCTTTTTTTACATCCACATTTCGAAAAACTGAGGTACGAATGAACCACCAAATTTGAATGAACTTAGTTCCTCATTTTGCAATTCATTGAAGGAATTCTTCACAAAATAAGAATATTAAAAATCAAAAACGCACAAACGAACTTATGTCTTCGTATTTCTGCAATCAATATATACATATGTGTGTATTAAATTTGAGTTTGGCACATTTATCAGAGGAAAGACAACAATTAGTTAAATTGATGTCCACTTGAATTTGTGCATTTAATGTTATTCACCAGCAAGCATGTTTTCAATTTAGTTTAGTCGTTTTTGCCGTCGTTCGTTCAATTAGATCCATTAACCTCAAATGTGTATGTGCATAGGCACTTGTGTTTGCAGTGAGAGTCACTGATAAATGTTTCCATTAATCGTTTATATTGTGCAAGCTGCAAGTTTCTTAAATGAAAAAGTCTTAACTTTATGAGCAGGGGAAATGTCGAAAGCTTCATGATGTTTACCATATATTGTCGCACATTTATAAAAAAAAAATAGAAGGGTGTAGAAGAAATGGTACATGTATTATGGTATGATGCTTGACTGTTACAGCCACTTACTGGTGTTCAAGTAAAATTGTCTCAATTATTATAATAATAATAATGTTTAAAGCATTGGGCTATAGCAGTATATCGTTCCATATTAAACAAATCTACTATTTTCTTATGGGTTATCACATTCTTGACCTAAACAAAGAGTATACGAGTACAGAAGATAAGATACAATTTTTTTTTCTAAAATTATCGGTATTTACTAAGTGGCAAGTCCAAAATTTGAACCAATATGATAAAAATAAATATTCCGAAAGATAATCTCAGGAATTGTTAATCTTTTCAACACACTTAATATAATAACGTCTACTTCTTCTTCTAAGGGGATACACCGCTCGGGTTGAATCTGGGCCTCCAGCAACATGCCCTCCAGCTGTAAGGCTCTCTTTCTCTCCTGCTGCCTCCAACTCCGTTAACCACTTAGGTTGCTATCCTTCCTCACTTGTGTTCGCCATCATAGATTAAGACGTCCTCTTTTGCAATGTCCGAATGGCTCCGATTCGAAGACTTCAAGCTGGGGCTTTGTTGTCCATACACTCTACATAGCCTAGCCATATGCTTTGTATCCGATGTCTTGGTGTATGCCGCCGTGCAGGTCAATTGAGTTCGCCGTTGCCATTAATGCACGTAGCACCAAATATCGCACGCAGAACTTTCCTCTCCAGAAAACCAAGGACTTTCTTTTTCGCTTTTAATAATGCAGATTTTTCTCACCGCAGAATAGGAATGGTGTTGTATGTATTGTATTGTTTTATTATTGGCATTTGGGGGGGAGGCTTTATTTTAATTGCCTATTGAGCCCAAGGGAAAACTAATATTACCTCATTCACTGCTGAGCTGACGTAAACCTACCTTATTTTTACGGCACCTTTTATTAATTTCATTCGGATTTTAATCCTGCCATAACTTTTCTCCATCTACAACTTCTCATAATCTCGTACAAAACTTTCTACTTTTCATGGCGGAAGCTAGGTATACAGCAGGAATACGAAAGCGCTCAGATTTATCGTTAACATGATCATCTACTGATGTACGTTATGAAAGATTATAAAATAAAATAAACCAAGTTGTCCCTATCCACTATTTCAAAATGAGAATTCCAAAAGGCGTGATATTGTTTTTGCCTCGAATTTTCGTACAATTTAATCACAATTCCTTACTGCGCGTTTCAGTACCTTTTTCTAATTAGTAGCCTTTTCTATAAACATATAGAGTTGGCAACTAAGTAATTGCAATTTTTTTTTTAGAAAATTCAATACAATGTTTTTATGGAACGAAATAACTTTGTTTTGATTTTTGTATTGTTCATTTTGAGCAGTGGCCTGGCGTCATAATTCTACGTTCATAAAATTTCTTGTTTTTATCACCAAAAAAACTGAACCAGGTACGATTATCATTATTAAAGTTTTTACCATTCAAGGAGTTTTGCAAAGATTAAAAAAAAGAGCAATTAGGTAGTGGAAATTCAGGACTATATGGTGGATGTGGGAAAACACCCCAACTGATCTCCAATAATTTTTGCCGAGTGACCAAAAATGTGTGTGGCGCTGCATTGTCATGATGGAATACAACACCTTTTCGATTTGTCAATTCGGTTCGCATTTCTTTAACTGCATTATTCGGTTTTGTAAGTTGTTCAATGTAGACATCGGAATTGATCGTTCGGCTTGGTGGTAAAAGTTTAAAGTATACAATTCCTTTGTTATCCCACCAAACTGATAACATTAGATGAACATCAGATGTAGTTTGAGCTGGTTTACCGATTGACATTGTTGTTAACAACCCATTTTCCATCACCAGTTATCAATCGTTTTAAAAATGGATTATTTTCATAACGTTTCTTTAACAAATCGCAGATGTTTATGCGTTGCGTTAAATGATATTCTTTCAGTTCAAATATCTAGTTTTCGTACATAGAAAAGTTGTTTTAAACGATTTTCAATGCATGTATGTGATACGTCAAGCTTCTCTGCAATCTCACGTGTGGTATTGTGACGATCCGAATCGATTATTACTCTGATTTGGTCGTCATCAACTTCAATTGCCCGGCAAGAACGGTTTAAATCTTTGAGGGAAAAATCACCCGAACAAAATTCGGTAAACAAATTTTGACACTGCGGTTCTTTTAAAGCTTCGTCAGCACCTTAATTCAACCAAAGCCATCTATGAGTGAAATCCGCAGTTACTTACTTGCCCACCCCATAGTTTCTTCTATATTGTTTGATCGATGTAATCGATGAAACTATTATACTTCTTCCAATTGATGTTTTAAAACAATTTCTTGAATGGAATGTGTCTGGCTATGCCTTCATACACTCAATACTGTCTTGAAAGCAGACAGGATCTTCCCACGTGCTACATGTAAATCTGGTCTTTCTTTTGTCGTTTGTCCTGCAAATTCTCATTGATACCTGACTGCCGCTGGGATCTAGAGTCTTGTTTACTAATGGAGCTCCGAAAGAAAAACATTCGATACCATTGCTCTCTTTATGATTTTAGTACTCATGCTTCCTTCAATGAAGAAAAGAATGAAAGAATGAATTCCAAAATTGTGGAAGTTGCGCTCATATCATTTATTTTTGTTTTTTAGATTAACAAATTCTAGAACACATCTTTGTCTTCCTTCTGCATGCACAAACATACAGTATTCAAAATTTTGATCCATGACATCTACACCAACTTTGTGTATATTGTAAGACAGACTTTTTGCCGACTCACCGTTCGTCTTCCCTCGTTGTGTAGGACATGACCATGATGGCATAATTTGAACATGTTTTAACACTTTAATTGACTGCATCAGTTACCTTTTCCTAGCTATCCGATAAAGCACCATTATTGGATACTCGGTCAAGTCAGAGTAATAAGTATTCTTCGAAATATCCATATTCGAAGGCTTCGATTTTTGGAATTGCTTCTCTTTTCAGCGTCCCGGTTTCTACCCCCTATAGCAGCAGACTCAAAATAACATTTTACATTTCTTTCGTTTGCTCTATACTACTTGAACTTACTGACATTTAAATTATTTCATAGTCTACTTTCAGCTACACATTAGCTGTTGGTTGTTTTCTAGTTAATAACAATAATATGTTATGGACGTGCTTAAATTTTGTGCGTAGTTATTACTCACTCCGTTAAGCTTACTCATCATGATTATTTTATTTTTGTCGCTTTCTGCTAGAATGGTGTCGCTCGCATGTCTTAGGTTGTTTATGTGGACTTCGTTTGTTTTCGAACCACCGTCAATGGCTTGTTTAAAGATGTCTTCGGTGTACATATTAAAAAGTACTTTACTCTTAGGATTTCAAAGTCTTTTGATTCCTCTTCTTGTATAACTTTTTTTACCTTCTGATTTATGCATATATATAGATTTTTGGTCACTCTCGTATCGTTCAAATCAATGCTGTGCTTTTATTTATCGAAGTTCTTTTCGTGTTCAAGCATCGTTAAACTAGTACGTTGAAACTGGAAAGTACTTCGCAGGTGCCCATACCCATTTCTGAAATCCAATTAAAGGGGGAGCTTACATCAAATTCGAGTTTGTGAGATTCTTTTGTGAATTATTTCTAAGAATATCTTTTTATCGTGTGACTCATTAGTTGAATGGGTTTGTAGTCACTGCCTTGAAAATATATGCGAAAACAAAGCCATGTAATTTTGTAAATAAAGTTGCAACACCAATTAGATAAAGTATTTCGAAAAGGCAAAGGGGCTGGTCGGATCACTTATTTTCAGCTTTTCCTTTCCAAATCGCTGCTTTAGAAAAAATTGTTTTAACTAAAATATTTAATTCTAGGAGAAGTACGACGAAAATGTAGTGGATGCTGCAAGTACGACCAATTCCATCCCAACCATAGACACAAATACCAGCGACAGCAGTACAACAACAACCTTAGCAGGTAGCATCGGTCCCGATGACAGCGATGGAGAGAGCTACAGAAACAACCACGAAGATAATGACAACAATCTTGCAGCCAAAAAGTCAACCATTATGAAGTGGCTGGCTAACTCAGATCTTAATCAGAAAGAAGGTTCTCTCGATATAATGAAAGCCATATGCAATGAGTCGGATTCAAGCGATGATAGCGACAATAACGATCTCGAGGACAAATGCTCGACAACAGCACCTTCAACATCGATAACATCGGTGCGGATTCTCAGTAAGTTGGAGCTCGTAGCTAGAAATCTTGCACAATTGGAAGCAGTTACAAGTAATGGCATGTTGACGACTACTGATCTGGATGCAGAGGGTAGCCACGATCACTTAGAGAACGAATCCCGTCAATTGCTCAAATATAGTGTCGAACTTCTTCGAGATATATTCAGTGATATATCGAAATGCGATCAAACGCCATCACAAATTGGGCAGCCACCGGCAACAAAACTGCCATCTCAAGATACTCTGGTTGAAAGTGAGAAATGCGACGACGAGCTGACCAAACAAAAGCAAGTGATAATTGACTATCAGAATGAAATTCAAAAATTGAAAATTCAGCTCGAAGAAAAAGAGTCCATTAGTACACAAACTTTAAAAACACTACAACTTGAGTGTAATTCTTTAAAAGAAAGCATCTCTGAATTAACGAAGGATATAGAGAGTCTGCGCGATGAAAAGAACGCATTGGAGAAAGTAATTGCTGAAAACAAATCAAATAGCGCGAAATCAGTTATCGATGATAAAGGGGAGGAAAATAAGAGAGAAGAAGCCGAGGACGAAAACCAACAGGAACAGAAACAAGAACAAAATAACACAACATCAAGTGTTCAAGCCGATTCCTTTGATAAACTTATCGAGGAGGATATTGTTGCATTGAACAGTGCCGCTTTGCTACACGAAGAAGAATTAGTTCTTTATAAAGAGAGATTCGGTAGGACGCAAGCCGAGAATCTGAAACTGAAACGTGACATAGCCGAACTTAAGCTTAGATCGGAAGATTTTTACAACGCAATCCTAAAAAAATCCCTCACCTACGGGGTGGTAGTTGTCGCTCTCATTGTATATTTTATATTTTCATATTTTTAAACCACTCAAATCAAGCAACTTTTTTTCTACACGAAACCACCCATTTATCAATTTATATACACATATAATATATTCTTCGTATTACCTTATTAATATTATTCACTATATTAGAGACCTACATATAAAAATATTCTGCGACTCTACAAAGAAGAAAAGGAGAAACAAACAATTTTGTGTTTTCTGAGTCTTTTCGTTTGGTTTTTTTTTGTGGAAATATTATAAAACTGCGCGCGAATTTACGAGATTAACGAGACTATTTCGCATAGAAAACTCGACTTTGTAATTAATTAGCAGCTGAAGTTTATACAAAGAAAAATTTTTAGGCAATAAATAAATTTGATGATATATAAATACAATTATAAAACTTATTTATATATACACTCTTTAAAATGTGTTCTGTGCATTTATACGAACGTATTATTTATGTAAAGTAAAATGGCCTATTCTCGAAATCAACAAAAAAAAAACGGCAAGATTTTACTTTACCACTTGAAACTTATTTTCTTTCAAGGATTAGTGGGAAAGGTCTTCATCACAGCAAGCATGAAGATGAAACTTAATTATGGAAATCTTTAGTTTTGATGTATCTTTGAATGTTAGATCTGTTGGGATCTAGCGTGGCTTACAGTTGTTTATTCAATTTTCTAGTGATCATGTCTATTTTTGATTTGGCTTCGGTAAAGTAGGATTTTGTCAACAATACAAAAAATACAATCTTTTACAAGTTGTTAATGAAAATGAAAGATAACAAACAAAACTTAAAAAAATGTATATATACACCAATTAAAGGCGATTCAACATATGTTGAACAACAATAAAAAAAATGAAATATATTTATTCATTTTTACGCAAAAAAACAAAATTTTGCACTACACACCAATTAGCAAGAATTTCTCTCAAGAAAAAATACAAAATTAATAAAATAATAAAAAAGAAGAAACTTAAAATTGACGCCAGCTTCAACGCATGACCCTCGAACAGAATTGTGGGCATTGCAGAACATTTAATCGCTACAATAAACCCTTGAAATTATAAACAAAACTGTACCTTTTATTTATTGTTTCTTTTTCGTTTTTCTTTTCACGTTAGTATATTTTTTTATTGCTATTTGTTTTTTTTAATAAGTATTCGTTTTGTAGTTAATTTTGTATTTGTTAATTGAACAAACAAAAAAGTACACATTGAAATAGAAAATTATATAAGATGGAGCAAAACCATATTAATAAATGCAAACAAGCAAAGCAAAAAAAAAGTAGCTTAGGGAAGCGATTAAGTAAATATGAAATATGTACATGTACATAGCAGCTTTCTTATGGCTGCAAAAATGTTGATAAAAATACAATTGTACATAGCAGCTTCCTTAACACAAGGCACGGCTGTGCACATGTTGATAAATTTACATAAAAAATTACAAAATCAGTTTATCAGTAAAGTGAAATTGATCGATCCAATCAAACGTTATTATCTTAATTATAATTTTATTATTTTTGTCATCAGATTAAATAAAAATAAATTATACTGAAACAATTTTTGAGTATTTTCCTATATTTTTCGTTGCTTGATCTTAGCCCATGGATCTCGCATTTTTATTGCAACGCGCTAAAGAGTGTTGTCATTGAAACGGAACCGGCTAAAATGGGTTTGGCGATAAATCAGGGCAAGACGCTGTCATTAAGGACACACAGATTCGAAGTCTCGGAGAGAGCGTACCACTGGGCAGCAGAAACTTCGAGGTAGTCAAGGACTACGTCTATCTCGGCTCCGCGATAAATAGGGACAACTCAACAAATCAAACTCAGAAACACGTTGGCCAATCGCTCAAGAAGTTAAAGGGCAATTGAGTAACAGAGCCGATTCTCGAAGGACTAAACTGGCTTTGTATAACAGCTTGATCATTCCAGTGCTCCTTTACGGACGTTACTAAAAGCGGATGACGACGCACTTAGTATTTTTATAGGCTGTACGGCTGCATGCGCCTGTTCATATAGCTGGCGAGGGATCGTGCTAGCTGTTAAGGCTATGTTTATTTTTCGAAACTGAGGTTTATCGGCACAGGGAAAAAATCTCCAGGAATTAAGTCCGTTATATGGTAAGTTGCCACTGAGTAAGAGTTCAATGAAGAAGTAGTCTTCGTTCCTCATGAAGGCCGAACATTCACCTGACTACTACAAACCCTGAAGGTGCAGTTAAGTCCTTGCTGCAATAATTACAGGTTACTTTTAATTTGAGTAATATTAAGCCCTTATATGAAACCGGTACATAGACGGTAGATTACCTTGGCCCCAAATAGGAAATAGGTGCCAGTTTAAGAATATACATGTTATTTAACTTCAGTTGAAAAAAGATTCCAGCAAATTATTGACTATGCTCTAAATACGGATTTGTTCTTAACAAGTCTATACCGTGATCCTGATGAAGAACGTGAATGAATCATCAATCATAATACTAATCTTCTCCCGGAATCTGACTTCAAGAAGTTCTATCCTAATGAGGTCTTGTATAACGAAGCGAACCTGAACAGGGTGGATAATTTTATTATTAAGCTGATTCGGAGGTATGTTGCACGAGCCATGACCTCTGAAAATGATCTCATATTTAGGGCCTACTACCCAAATGACGAGTACCACGAGAACGCTCGCCGAAGGGGTTTTATTCCACCGGAAGCGTTCTTGTATCTTGGCCGCATTGGACTGATCCAGGATGCGGAGGCATGCCCACTTATCTACCACGTGGTGAGAAGGACAGTGGACAGGCGTCTGATGTACGATGCCAACGTCACAAGAGTTAGTCGGGATGCTCTCCGGTTCAGCACATCCATCTCCATTCGTGATAGAATGGACACGGATAAGAAACGGGGGTTCTCCTGGTGGTTAGAGCCACACCAGGAACCCCAGCTGTCGTCAGCCTGGTAGGTTAGGGTTGTTCCCCCACGGCCAATTCACATTTAGTATAAGTTAGGTTAAGTTTTTAATTAAGATTAAATTTAAACTGTAAAGGCAAGGCAATAAAAACAAAAAAAAAAAACAAAAAAATCAAAAAAAGGTTAGTCGTAAGTATATTTAACTTAGAATAGGATATATTAAGGTAGATTAAGATATTTTTTAGAAAATTCAATAGATAACTAAGTTTTTTAAAAAAAATTTCTTAGTTTTAAAATAATAAATAAGAGTTTTTATTAATTTAAACTAAATAAATTATCAATGACGCCGAAAGGCGAATAGTTTAGCTTAGAGCGCCCGCATAGAGCTAGTAAGTAGGTATAAGTTTTCATTTTAGTCGTACCTAGGTTAAGCGTTTTGTACCTAGTTTTAAGATACTATTAGATAAAAAATAAAAAAAATGCCTTTAAAAAATAAAACAAATAATAATAATACTAATCTTTACGACATAAATTGATGGGCCTGGAGCTATCGGTGGACTTCAACTATTCACCTTTTGTGTTACAACCCCCTGACGAAGATGCTTGACGTGATGATAATCTCTATACAAGAATTTAGGATACAGATGTCGTTGAAAGTATAGTGTCCATTAGTTCTACTCTGACAATTCTCACTGCTAGCAAATTTTCCCGAACAATGGAAACTAGTTTAGATATACGTGAAAACCTAATAATATACTGCAGTGCTTATTGAAAGTTTTGGAAAAAAATATGCAAAAGCAAATAAATATTATAAGATAAACACCGCATCAGTTTAACTTAAGGCCAAGGAGACATAAGAAAGGCCTTAGGTGACGATAGAAGTACCGTTTGTATACTGTTTTTGAAAAGCTGCGTAAGAAATTGCTTTCTAGATCTGTCGTCAAACTTATTATGTTATCACTCCAGGAGAATGCAGGTATTGGCAATAAAGGGCGTGCTCTCTAGTTCTAGATGAGTTGCTTAGGGTTCTATTCTTGATTTCTCACCATACATCCCCAAAATTGTCACGGCGAACTCTATTCATATGTGGAAAGTATAGGAGCTCTCTCTCTCTCTTCGAATTAATTGATGATTGTGTCTGTGGATCTAAGAAAAATATTTGGTTCTGGCGTTATTAATGGATTTGTTAAAAATCCTTGTAAGTCGAAATGCCTTGTTATCTCTGTTAAAAATACCTGCGACTTGTTATGTTATGTGTATAAATATACATCACCCATACTATTGAATACGTGAACAGTGCAAAAAACTTAGCTATATTAATTTGTTTCTGATCTGTGCTGGGAAATTCACATGTGTTATGTGTCCTATGAGCATCACCACTTATACGACTGATGCATGCTTAAACTCTTTTAATAGCAATCTTAATGTATGAAGTAGATCGTAACTGCATACTGGAAGCAACTTGTGACCTTAAGCAAAGAATGAATTACGATTTAAGCTTAAGCTCAATTATTTCGTGCAACTCTGGTCTGATAGATATAAATATACAGATGGTGACAAAGTTTAAATCAGGTAATATAATTTTTCAGTTCTGGTTACGATATAATTTAAAATCTCGATTATCCATATATGATGCGGCAAATCCTCATCTTAAATCACTCAATCATAAATAATATATTAATTCATAAATATTTTTAAAACTGTTTAATTATGAACTATAGTTCACCCAATCCAAAGACATTCTCCAATATAGACTTTAAAATTTTGACAGTTAAAGGCGCTTGTAAGTCTGAAGTGATATCACAATGCAATTTGTTTTAGGGCTACTACGAGCCAACATATGATACAAATTTGCAATAGACGGTACTGTAACCAAAATATGAGCATTACCACTGCCTTATCGGTAAGTCGAGAAAAACAGCTGACAGTATATTTCTTATTCGAAAATATTTAGGGCGAATTGGACGGGATATTTGAGTTCTCTTTCATTAGTTTCACCGAATAACGAGTGACGGCGGTAGCAAAGCAAAATCGGAGAGGAAAAACAGCAAAAGTTCGAAATCGGCATCAGCACAGCACATTTGTGGAGGTTATGATACGGGCAGGGCGTATTTCGTGAACCCCTTAAGTGCATTTGTTGTGTTTATAATTTTAAAATTTGTGTTTATTCCAGGATAACATAAAAAAACGTCACCAATGTTATAATGTGTAATTACAGTGCAAACAAATATCCCTCAGCTGCCGCTAAAAAAAGTGATTTTTAAAGCATTTGTCCTCTTCAAGCGATAATAGTGAGCAACAAAAGAATCGAAAAGAAGAAATACAAAGTGCAAGAACATCGATAATTATTGTCGCCGCTGCTGTCTTCATATTATTTCCATTGAAAACGCAAATTTTACCGGAGTGGTTTCAATTTCAAAATTTCGCAAAAATTCGATTTAACTTCAGTGCAATTCCAGCTAATATTCGGCGGGGTATATGTATGTGTATATTTTGTCGTAATTGTTTTGTGTGCAGTGTCTTTATCTTTCATTTTCCAATCCCTGTGTAACTTTAAACGAAAGAAGGAGAAATCTTCCTTCGACTTCCTTAGTCTAAAAAAAATAAAAGAGAATTTTCTATTTTCGCGTGGCGTGTTTTTTGGAATCTGAAGGGGAGATAAGGTATTGTGACAAGCTGACAAGGAATTCGTTTTACTCAGTGTGTGATTATATTATATCGTGCAATTGCCGTTGAATATATTTCCTGTAATCAATGAGGTGAGTTCATGGGCGTTATATTTTTTTTTAAATTATTTTCAAATTACAAACAATTTAGTAGACTCAAGCTTTGTCTAGTCTTGTCCGGAAGAAGAGATAATGCTTGCATTTTTGTAACCACATCTTCTTTTCTCTTAAGGTTCTCATAGGTGTTGCCAATGGAAAATGTTTTAAAGTATAAACTGCTTTTGTTTATTTTGTTTCTTTTAGAGATAAAAAATATGACAAATTTAAGAAACTATTATTGTTGTCATGTGCAGGCTAATCCGAAATGTATGGACGTAAGAATAGGTTCCTGCAAAACATTAGTGTTTATAAAAAATCCAATAGTAGGGTCAAGATTCCGCTTCGTTTTCTAGTGTTCTCTTACAAAGAGGCATGGCACACACTGTTACACAAGCACTTCCAAAACAAGGTACTCACTTACCTTTAGCCTAATGTTGTTCAATAAAGTTGAATTTAATCGATTTGCAGTTTTATGAAGTAAATATTATTGTCACGGCAACATACTCTTTTATATAGATTTTAAATTTCGAATGTATGTACCTACATACATATGTTTGTATTTACTTATGCTAAGCTACTTTTGTTTTGAAAGGAATGAAAACGATGATATTTCTTAATTTTCAAGAACTTGCAAATTAGATATTTATAAGAAATAATGTATGTAAACACTCAGCGACCCCACCTCTAGTGTTTTGGTTGAACAATTCAATATTAAAAAATATATCTATTTGTCCTGTTCCGTGAGACTACGTATGGAGAGCGAAATTACTGCTTTACTTTAGTTTCTAAATAGATTGTATGTAGAAATATGTGAATTCTGTTAAGATTTTGGTTATCTATTATAAAAAAAGTGTCTACTGCTTCAAAAAACAATTAATATTTTTATAGACTAGAGTCGGAGGAAAGTCTCTCTTGGTAATTAAGATTGCAATTGTTCTCTCACGACTAGTGAAGTTTAAATGCCAGTTTTTAATGGAAAAATTTCAGTTTTTCAAAGATGAAAAATTCTTCTTACTTGCTGTCAGCAAGTCGAAAGGGGTGGAAACATGAAAATAGGCCAGACGAACGAAATTCCAGTTGACATTTCGAACGTGGCGCTAACGAGGATCAGTGGACGCACACACACACACACTACAATAGGGCAGTCACAATTATAATACGTATAATGTTTGGAACAGGAAAAATTTGGAAACACTTTAAGTAGCATAGTTATATTGACCACCTCAACGAATCTAAGTTTATTGTTCCAATTTTAGCCTTAAAGTTATACAGTAAGTACGTGTTTGAGTACTGTTGGTAAAATTAACCGTCCCGAAGTGCATCGAATATGATAAACAGACATTGCATAGTCAGCAAGAAAAAGAGAACATTAAGTCTTAATTAAATTTTACCTATACCCACAGACAGTGGCAGGCGGTCCATCATTTGATGAGTTAACTTTATGGTTTGCCTTCTGCTCGATTTAAGATTAAGCATGTCAAAGGCAAAGGTGGCGATAAGAGTCAAATGAGGGCGATGGCACTCATTTGAATTCCCATAAAGTTTTTATTAGGCTTTGTTTGACGTACAAGATGCAGTGCTTTAGTTGGTATTCACAACAAATTCTGTGTATAATTAGCTAGTGGATTAATTTAAAAACGTTTTGCAGGTACTTCGTATCGAGGCTTGTACTACACAAACATGAAATCATTCGGTTAAGTCAAGTAACGGCTTAGTCACTCGATCATTTTGGTTAACAATAATTCCTTTTCATTCACGTTCCACCCCGATTTTATCACCAGCATTTCAGCAAAATTTTGACAATAAGAATGCATTCGGAATGCGAAAGAAAACCCTTTGTCTGAAGTGACGAAAAGTTAAATTCAACAACCGCGGTAGCTTGGCAACACTTCAAATATGACCACTCGTATGCGAAACTCCGTCCCCCATTCAGTCAGCCCTCACACGCCAGAATAAATGAAAAACTGTTGTTGTCTGTTCTTTGTTTCTGTGTTCCATTGAACCTAACTATGGTACATTTATCGATTTTACTTTCGCCTGAGTAGTCATTATAAATTCGTTGCTTTTGAACATCATTAAGCGTTTTTTTTTCACTGTTCACTGTCGGCTGTTGAGGAAAATAGAAAGTCACTTGACATATTCGGCTGCTGACTATAGGTGCACGAAACCAGGTGGGAGCCAGGGATTAAAGTCGTAGTGCACTGACCTCCTGCAATACCGAAAAAGAAACACAAGTGATACCGAAATTCAAAAATTAACCGTCTGATTACATAAAAATTTAAATTTCTCAAGATACCACGAGTCTATGAATAATGTCGCTGAAAGTAATTATCATATGGGTTTGTGATGTTTCTCTTTAGTTTTATTTTCTGTTGACGACATCACAAAACCAATGAATCCAGCAGCGTATCTACTTGGCTGAATGATTCACCATCTGAGGCCGTGATGTCTTCGTCACCGTCATCAATTTATCAGTGTATTTGTGGGCATATACAGTCATGTATCCGGTTCGTGCTTAGTAGCATCAGTGGAATTTTGCCGTCCGGTTTCTGATTTCAGTTATACGAATTGAAATAAATAAACACTCGTAAGTTCTCACTCCCAGTAAGAGAACGTGTTGTGTGTAGCCGAATGAGATTACCTAACATATTCGTTAAAGTTTGAATTGGCTTGGGGTTTGGCAAAACTTTGTAACGTGAATTCTTTTTGAACTTAAGCTTGTTAAAGCTAACGTTTTTGTTTCGTTGCATATCCTTTTAATGTGGTCAGTCATATGCGGAAGTTGATGTGAACTGATAAGTGGGATGTCGTCTTTGCAAAAACTATCTCATTTGCTAGGAACACGACTATTCGAGTACACACTTAAATGTTTTATATATACTACTTCTAACAGGTTTTGCATTGGACTGTGTTAAGAATGTAACAGAATCGAGCAGACACACTTACTGGTTTACTGTACATCGTATATATGTATATGTCGAACTGGAAGTAAAAGCAGAATGTGATTTGCGTAAAAAAAAAAATACTGTTAAAACTACGCATAGGTTGAACAGCCATGAACGTAGTAGAAAGATAAGCTGCACTATTTCGATACAAAAGCAGTATGAACCTAAAAAGTTCCTAAGGTAATCAAGTGTCAAACCTTCCTTGGGCATAAAACTAAGTTTCTGAATAAAAACCGCATTACTATACAATTCAATAAATTTTATACATACTCGTTATTCATGTTAAGAAAAGGACAAAGAATATATACTCTCGTAAATGAAGAAATGTGTAGTTACAATGTGAGCATGATATGCTATTACGTTAAACATTACACTATGGGCAGCTAATGCTCTTGTATCAACAATGACAACTGAACAAGACATTTGAATACATCTTTTCGATGGAGGTCCTATATACATATATGATATATTTTGTTTTCTAACAACAAACTGCGGTTTTATTCAAAAGACACATCCCTTAAAAATAACTAAAACTATTGCTAAAATACAATTAGATAGTCCGAATACGGATGCATAAAAGCATCCGTATTTTGGCTTCTGTCGTACATGATAACTTACCTCATCCAAGTCAATTGATGAAAAAATCAACGCAAAAGTTATAATTTATTTCATTTGCACTATAATGAGAAGAATTATTATAAATTAAATGAATTTGGTATTTCAAGAAGTTTTTGTATTATTACAGAAAGAAATCATACAGCTTTGATGCGGGTTTATTAATCATGGTTTTGGGAAAGTATTTGCAGAATTCTTATATTTTTTGTTCTAACGTATAACATTAACTATAAACTAAAAATTTCGACTATTTTCCGACAATATCGCCCGGTGTGATATCTGGTGTGCCTCAATCGTGGGATCGTCCGTGCCTTGACACTCCTTTTTATTGAAAGCTAACGTTTTTAAGTTTTATTAAATTTAATGCCAATGAATTTCGTTTGTATAGTTATTAGAATTTGCAATGAAATGCCTACATTCAGTTTTCGCAATTTGGTTTTGTTTTGAAGGAATACATTTATAACCTTTAAACTCACTATCATACCCATAATACGTACAAAGCCTCCCCCTCTCGGGGCCAGTCACCCCATACGGATTTCAGAGAATTTCAGGAATTTTTTACTTTTAATATTTATAAAATTTAACATATTTTTATCATCATTAATAAGCTGGGGCCTTCCAGTCAACTTTATCTTAACTAAGAAGTGCTTTACCAAGATCAAACTTCTGAAACTATGTTTGTATTAGGAACGCAGTCTTTAACACACAATGAAGAGAAAAAACGGACAGCTTTTTTATTTGTGAATAACCAAAGTGTGTTAATAATTTTCTACAATCTCACTAAAAGAAATGCTGCTCAACAACGACAGTGAGTGACTTTTATGAAAATCTTTCTGGTTTGTTTTGTATAAAATTGAGTAATACCTAGTGCACTAGTACTTGCTGGATTGGTAGATTTGGTCGGTAATCACTACAATACTAAAATAACGCGTATATTTATATGCACATGTGAATAAAATATTTATAATGATAGTGTCATTTTTTACAAAAAATCATTTCATGTATTATAGAATATTAAAGAAGACATAATTTTTCATTTTAGTTCTGGCAGTATTGAATTATACACCCGAATTTGAATGAATAAAAGAAGAGAATTTTGTTGCTATATTTTCGTAGATGTGTTTCCTCAATCAATAACTGCATCAACGTCTGCAACAAATGAAAAGATTTGCCTTTAACGATGGTTATTGTAGTTTTTTGTAGTGTTCATTAAGGAGTATTTCTCTCATTTATTCTTCCTTCTTGTTACCTACCAGTGGTCTGGGGAAATGAATTGAAAAGAAAGAGTGATTAGAGACTACAGGAAATGCTATGGAAATTGTATTTTTTAAACTCAAAATACAGATTTGTTTCTTAATTGAATAATTTGTTTGAAGTTCCTAGGAAATACTAATACATTTTATATACGCATATACATAGTAGTATTCTTTTTAGGAGTCAACGTCTTATTCATAGACAGATTAACGTACATATTATCTTATATTTCTTAAATAGAGCACAACATTGAGTTAAATAAAAGTAGCTTGATGAGGTTCTGTGTATGCCCTTTGTTTTTTTTATTTACGCCTAACGAAACATAAGGAGCTACCTGGATAGGTAAACGAGGAATTTTTCTGTGGGGAAAATTGAATATTGCAAAATTGAACGATATTGATTGTGTACAACAGGTCGGAAAAATAACTGAATACTTGCTGATAGTTTAACACGCAAATAGGCTGGGATCTCACATTAATGATGTGGAAAGGTATTGAAATCCATCTACTGCACTCTGTACGTAACAGCCCGGCATCATCAGCCGCAAGATAAGAAAAACTAAAAAGCACTGTAGCAACTAAGTTGTAAATCGTTCTAAACACTCAGATCCAATATACTGTCTAGGCTTTTCCACTTAGGTCTGGTGGGCTTCTGGATTAAATGCTAAATTAATAAAAATTATAAAAAATCCCATCCTACTTCCCTTTTAGGAAACAACTTGTTACTATAACTAAATCCTGAGACAAAAAAAAAAAACATGTTAGCCATCTTGCAGATTATCGTCCCTAGTTTTTGAGCAAATTTATTTAAACATAGATTCGATATCTATCTTATATGTACATATGTATATTCCATCTATATTATAATATTTGGTGAAAAAGAAGTATATTGTTTCATTAAATACTATAATTTTAAAGGAATTAATTGCAAGACCTTTAATTTAGTACAGTAAATAACTACACTCAAATTAAATTCGTGGACGAATTAATAAAGAGATACAAAATATAGATACAAAATTACATCATTAAATAACAAACATTTTGTATTTTGATTTAGGAAAACTGATCAATGCTTCACTAGTATGTTGCGTCCTAAACTTCTCTGCGAACATTGTTTTCAAGATGATGTTTGTTTCTTGATTTTTATTAAATAACTGTTTACATAAATGATGTTACTTTTACGAGCGAATGCGAATACGAAATGTGGATACAAAAAAGAAAAAGCAATTATCCACTATTTTGAATACACGATTTCAAAACGACTATAGAACAATATTTGTTTCTTTTATTTTTATTCTTCGGGTTCTTTTAATAAACAAGCAGTTCTTACAATCACTCCTCTTTACCCAAACACTTTTTCCAATTCTTCTCGGCGCATTCATTGTTTCACTGTGAATCAAAAAATAAGTGTACTTCATAAAAAAAGCAAATGCATTGAAACTCATTGCAGATCTCTAATATAAATACATTCAACTTGCATTACACAGGGGGAAAATGCAGAAAAAATATTAAATATACGTAATATAAATCCACCAAAGACTTCAGCAAAATCAGTCTAACCAACTCGTTTAGTCAAGTTTTTGAGCGTAGGAAAACCGTCCACCTAAAATTTGTACTCACCCAAAATGAAAACGATTTCGACTTATGAAAAATAAAACAGAAGATCTGCTGTAGAGAAAGTCAGCTTAATTAATATCGAGTTGTGATGCTATAAAGTAATAAACATTTTCTTTAATCGTTGCTCAATACTCTTTAATATTTCCATATGTGCTACAACACATTTAATTGATATCGTCATGGCAACGTTGACAGAGAAAAAGTTTAAATATCATCGCTTTATATTGGTGCTGGAACTTCAATAAGTACATCTAAACCTACATATGTATATGTCGTTAAAAAATGTCATAAGAAAGAAACTCTCGTAAAGTTCATTTGTACGAAAGTCTCAAGTATTTTTTTAATAAGGTAGTGACATGAACTCGAGTTTATTTTGAAATCCAAAAAAAGTGTATAAATAATTTTACTTGTATGTTATTACGAGTTAAATGCAAGCAACACCGATGTGTAATTTTGTATGTGCCAAGGTCATAGATAAAAACAAAAGTGCTATGTTAAAAATGTCGTGCACTTTAATAATATTGGAGTCATCATAATCCACCTACTGAATTTGATATCTTGAACTTAGCTTTAAGCCACCAACAGCAAAGCTGATTATGAAGACTCTGAATAACGTGTTTGCAGCCAAACAAGTAGATTAAGTTATCCGGAAAGTAAAGTTTTTTTATGCAACTAGATTTTATGAGGTCCAAGGTAAATTTTATGGTGTCAACTATTTACCTTCATTTCAACTTTGTTTTAAGGCCGGAGTAATAGACTTTATTTCGCAATCGTAATCACGGAAAGCGAAGAATAGTTTACTACATATGTATTAGCTTAAAAAACTTTTTTAAAACTTGGTTCAAACAGCCGGGTTTTGATCTTAAAGTCTACTCCGTTAGTTATGATACAGTCAGTGTGACACGAAATTTTGATTAGCTTTATAAAGGTGCAAGTTGCTTAATGATGCCCTTTAACAAATTATGTAAAATGACTCAGTGCACATTTTGGGAGCAAATTTTTTAACACATAAACTTGATACTAATTAAGGTGGCGTCTCTAGCCAACTCGATTTTAGCTAGCTGTCTCCAGTTTCGTACGCATTGTTGGTTGAGGTCCCTTTCCACTTGCCTGCGCCACCTGAGTCGCGGTATTCTTCTACTGCGCCGTCCCTCGGGTGTGGATTCGGAAACTTTTCGGGTCGAATCATTGGTTTCCATCCGCTCTACATGACCTAGCCATCGTTGGAGCTTTACTCTTCTGGCTAAGTCGATGTCGCTGAGCAGCCCGTATAGTTCGTCATTATATATCCTCCTCCACTATCTATGCAGTTGGAACCGAAAATCACACGAAGAATTTTCCTCTCGAAGCAACCAAGAGCAGCTTCATCTGCTTTTGACAAAGTCCATGCCTACGCGCCATATAGCTGGTCTAGGACGGTTAAGGTCTTGTAAAGCGTTACCTTGGTTGTTCGAGAGAGGGCTTTGTTTACCAATTTCTTTCTTAGCCCAAAGAAGCAGCGATTGAAAAGAGTTATTGTTCGTTTGATTTCAGCGTTGGTGTTACTGTCTGGATTGATAGCTGTGCCTAGGTAGACAAAGTTTTTGACTACCTCAAACTTATATCTGTCTGCTGTGACGTTCTGAACGAGATGTCGGTGTTGGGTGTTCTTTCTTGTTGTCAGCATATACTTGGCCTTACCCTCGTTTACCGCTGAACTCATCTTCGCGGCCTCCGTTGCAATACCCACAAAAGCGCCATTGACATCACGCTACGTTTTTCCGATAATGTCAATATGGTCAGCATATGGGAATAGTTGGACGGAAGTTCTGAAAGATTATTCCTGTGATGTTGGCGTTCGAGTTTTGAACAATTCGTTCAAGAATGATGTTGAAAAAGTCGCATGACATGGCGTCGCCTAATCTGCATCCTTTTTTGACATCAAAGGTCTCGGTTAGGTCTTTACTGACCTTGATGGAGCAGCGTGCATTCTCCATCGTTATCCTACATAAACGCACGAGTTTGGTAGGGAAAAACTAGACATTGCTCTGTTTAGCTCGTCTCAAATAGATGCTATCTATATATATATATATATACGCGGCCTTAAGAGCGATGAAAACTGCTCCTGCCGTAGTGTGAATATTTGGTCGATGGTGGATTTTCCTGGCCTAAAGCCACACTAGTATGGACGGACCAGGTTGTTGACGAATGGCTTTAGGCGTTCACACAGTACCGCAGATACGACACTTAGGAGAGTGATGCCGCTGTAGTTGGCGCAGTTCAAAGGGTCTCCTTGTTCCTTCTTGCAAACTTGTTTTTAAGCTTAAATTGTTAAGGATAAAATATACATGTCTCATGCCGTTAGATTAAAGTCATTTGAGAGGATCACTGATTTGACTCTTACTGTCGAGTGAACCTGATAGGTAAAGATAGATGTGTGCAACGCTCCAAGTCCGGCCTTCATTGCTGTTGATATCTGACATAAGTTGTCATTTATTTACTCGCATTGATTCGTATATTTGTCCATTCATCATTTACATTATTTACAGTACATTAAATTGAATAATAAATAAATTCGGTGACACAATAGAGCAGAAGAGGTGAGAGGAGGAGTTACGAAACCATTTGCTTTGTGTGTGTTATTACTTTTTCGCAGGTCGAAGCGATCATCAGTTTCTTGCCGAGATTGGGAAAATTTTGATATTACGTTAAAGAATGTAGCAAAGATGCAAGGACCACATTTAGTCAAGCAATCTAATTAATGAAAAACAAGTCATTTTCAAAATTTTACTATGCGGAATGATCAAAATGATTGCAAGTGTAAAACGCCCTTGTGGGCGCTGTCGCGTAATGACTTACTGCTTTGACGGTGACGAAATGGATTTTTTCCACATACGTCTATCATATTTCACGGTATCGATTCCCTGCAGTGACTGAAGCTAGTGAGGGTATACAACTAAACTCCACCTTAAATTGTCTTTAAATAGAAGATTCCCTTCAGTCAGAAGAAAAAAGAATACGCAAAACACGACTGGGTGTGGAATTTGAGCTGGTATACATTTTAAAGCACTAACTCGAACCAAGAATGGAAGTGAATTTATAAAATAGCTGCATTATAAATAAGTGTAGGTGATGTATGGATGTTTTTTTTTATACATATATTATTGTGTTGTGATAAACAAACAGCAAACAGGTAAAGATGTTCGTCCAGCATTGTGGAATGTTAAACAGCTGTTGTTGGGAATGCTGATGGACATTGTCCAACTGGAGACCATCTAGACTAAACTATAATCGAAAAATGAAAATATTTTATATCAAGAGTCTTAAGATCTTAGTCATAATGCTCCACATTAAAATATCAACATTTTTCACTGCCTTTCAAAAAATACATAGCGATAAACAAGCTTGCGTAATATCGTCAACTGGGCCTAATTAAAATATTCGCCCCATATTTGCGTATGCTGAGATTCGAAAATTCGCCAACATCTACATATGAATGTGGTAGATTTTCGTTGGTATTTATATTATCAGCTACTCCTGTTGACTCTGAGGGTGTATCGCACAAATACTCTAACAGCAGATAAAATGCGTGCAGGCAGTGTATACCAGTGATAAGTTTAATCTTATCTAAAAGTGATGCATTTATGTGGCAGTTTGGCGAATTTATTCATTGTATTATTCGCGACAATCGATTAGTCAGTTTGTATCAAAAATATTAAAATAATTTAAAACACGTATCTTGCAGACAATATACCGAGTATAAAGGATTGATGAATGTTACATTTTTGAGAAGATCAACAAAGTTCCGTATTTGTAGTTTGAGTTTGTTTTTCAAAGCAAATTGCAGGTTCTTTCATTTTCATGAAGGTTAACTATGAAAAATTAATTTTTGGGTACACGACAATTTGTCAGTCTATTTTTTTTTTTTTTTTTTTTTTTTTTTTTTTTTTTTTTTTTTTTTTTTTTGCAATTTTTGTTGATTTTATTTCAGTTTCTTTTCTTACGTACTAGACAAAATTACTTAAAGCTAGCTTACCTAAGTGAACAATGTTCTTAGCCTAACTTACTGACCCTATGCGGGCACTCTAAGCTAATCTAATCTTAATTTTAATTTTAATATGCCTTTCGGCGTCCGATTTTATTTATTTTGATTTAAATCTTAAAGTTAACTTACATTATACACCAAGAAAATTTAAAAAAAAAAAAAACTTGGCTAAAAGATCTCAGTTTTTTTTTCTAAAACTAACTTAATCTAACTTAAAATTTAACCTAACCTAAACTATGTCCGTAACGCAATACGAACGCGTGCACCAGGGCGTATGCATTATTATATGGTGCACATATAGTGACTATACGCCGGTGCACCTTTTTTTTTTTTTTTTTTTTTTTTTTTTTTTTTTTTTTTTTTTTTTTTTTTTTTTTTTTTTTTTTTTTTTTTCTACTACCCTACCCTTAAAAACTATGTAAGTTGGCCACTACCATGTCCAACTGTCCCCTATCATTGGTAAGCCAACGGCGGCGGAGGCCGAATACGGTGCAACCACCAGTAAAATTGCCGTTCTTTGGCAGACTCTCTCCTGTCTCGAGCAGAGATCGCTCTGCTGAACCGAAGCAGATCCTCGCGGTTGCGTGCGACAGTGTGTTCGTAGTTGAGTCGCCGGTCCTCTGTTCGACGTACGACATGGAAGATAATAGGACATCCTTCCGTATCCTGGATTAGGCCTTTCATATCTAAATAGAGGAACGCTTCAGGAGGGATGAAGCCGTTAAGACGCACACTCTCGTGGTACATTTCATTGGGGTAGTAGGCCCCAAAGATCAGACTGTTAGTCGAAGTCATAGCCCGTGCCACATGCCTTCGAATCAGCTTAATAATGAAATTATCTATCCTAATCACCTTTGCCTCGTTATACAAGACCTCGTTGGGATAGAATTTCTTGTACTGAGATTCAGGTGTTCGATACAACCGGAGGCAGGCCCGAAGACATTGCCTCTCGAACACCCTCATCTTTTCCATCTGGGAAGAACTCACGTTGAACCACACTGGACAACCATACGCCATGACTGGCCTGATGAGGGCCATGTAGCAGATGACCTTCACTCTGGTATCAAGTTGGCTGCTGTAGAACAACCCCCTTGCCACAGCAAAGGCCTTTTTGGCTTTCGTCAGAGCCGCATCTATATGTCTGTTGAAATATAGATACTGATCCAACCAAATGCCAAGATACCTGACTACATTTTTCACAGCTAACGGCCGTCCTTGCGAATCCACTATGCGAAACTTACGCCAGTTTCTCTTTGTATCCCCTGAGGCCTTGGACAGAGGCGTCCTGAACAGGATGATTTCACACTTCCGGAAGTTGACTTGCAACTTCCAGTCGTCGCAAAATCGCTGGATTATCTCGAAGTCACGTTGCAATAGGATATTTATTACTTCGACCTTCGGACCTGATCTGTACGCAATGATATCATCGGCGTAAGCTATTAGGTGCGGCATAGAACCAATAAGATCGCTAGTGAATATCGCGAACAAAATCGGCGAGCCAACTGCCCCCTGTTGCAGACCATTTTTTATGTTAAAGACTGTGGTAGAAGTTACGTTGCCATTCTTCACAACGAACTTTCTACCTGTTATCATGTCATGGATCATATATAGCAGTGGTTTACTAATACCGTATCTGACCAACTTGAGGAAAAGTCCTTCTAACCATACAGTATCGAAGGCCTTCTCCAAGTCAACCAGACAGGCGCCCGTGGCTTGCTTTTTGCAATTATTCCATTGAATGTCGGATACCAGCTTAGACGCGGCATGTATAGTATCATGCCCCGCCCTAAATCCGAACTGGTTGTCCGGTAAAATTTTCTTTTCCTCGACCCAATTTTTTAAATCGTCTATAACTATCTTCTCAAAGACTTTGCTTATGCACGGAAGAAGACTAATCGACCGGAGATTTGATGGGATAGAAGTGTCCTTGTCCCGTTTAGGGATCGGTTGCACAACAGCAGTTTTCCAATGCGCCGGGTAATAGGCATTACTCAACGCATTGTTAAACAGTGTTGCGTAAATATCTACCGCTTCAGAGGGTAGATGGCGCAGCACAATATTCGGTATACCATCTATTCCTACTGACTTCTTCTTCTTCAGCGAGTTGAAGATGCTCTGGAGATCTTCCTTAGAAATCAAGATGTTTCCATCAACGGCGACGGCATTATTTGCCATGTGTTCGTCACTGAACCTGGTAAAACCTGGGTTCTCAGATCGCCATTGACTTATCTCCTCTTGGAGATCGCAGTGGTTTAGCAAAGCTCTGTTCTCCAAATCGTGATTTGGCCTACGAGACTCGTTGACCGTGTACACTTTCTGGAAAACAGCACCGATTGCTTCAACCTTTTCCTTGGGATCCTCAACTGTGAAGAAGTTGTCGTCCAGCACAGCCCCATTTGGATTGATGCCAACAGATGTCAGTATGTTTGCGTTTTCTGTCGTCCTTTCCAGTCTAACAGCCTGAATGTCGTTCTGACCTTTCCTCCGGAATATCTTATTTACTTGCGGGAACATACCCGGGTTGTTGGATCTTACAGCCCGGATTTTGTTGCCCCAGTGCAAGCTTACAGCCATACTGTAATGGATTTTGATTAACTGTTGGAGGTTTTTGATCTGCGACTTCAGTGACCGCACCTCGGCGTTTTGTGGATCTGTAAACCGTCTGTACAAGAGCTTAAGTCTTGTAAGCAGTCTACTTTTTTGCACGTGAAGTGCATCGATGGTAGCGTTGCGATAGACGTCGCCGTCATCGGTTTGCGCTACCTTCGGAATAGTTTTGTCCATTGTTCGTCGTATTACTTCGTCCATTTGTTTGAGGTACCTGTCAACCTCTTCGTTCGTCAGGTTTCTGTTTGGGGGGGGATTGATTCCACTCGAACGTAGTTCTCTGGATAAGGCTCTAGTGAAACGTGGCCAGCGAGCCTTATTGTAATCATAAGGGTACGTCAGGACACATTCCCCTAGTTCCTCCAGCTCGTTCGGTAACTGGATTGCCGCGGCAAGTCCGCAGTGGTCACTATCGTACTCCACCGTGGTCAAGCAGTTCCTTCTGGTTCTTTCCACGTCCAGTAGCGTTAGTCGTCGGTCGATGAGCATCACATCCAGATAGGACCCGCTTCTTGGAAACGATGGTCTATCGGTTGCCAACAAGTCCACCCTGAACTCAATATTGTGCTGTGCCAACCACCCTAAGAGTGCGTTTCCTCTATCATTTGGAACACTATTACCCCATTCGCCGTGCTTTGCGTTCAAATCCCCGGCGATTATATAATAGTTTTCTTCCGAGCTCAAACGAAGACTTGTGAAAAGAGCCTCGAGCTCTGACATGAAATGGGGATTCCGAGAATCAGGCGCGTAGGCAGCAATTACAAACAACCTCTTTCCACCTTGGAGAGGGATGCGTGCAATGCATGCTTCTAGCACCGCGAATCTACGCACTTCACTGTTATATATGACCTTATGACAAAGGTCTTTTTTAATTAAGAGTGCAACCCCGCCTCCTTGAGTGGATTGGGGCCGGTCTCTCCTAATGACGTGGTAGTTTTTGTACCTGAGGTTGCGCGTCTTGTTTAGCTTTGTTTCGCTAGCCATCAGCACGTCAGGATTATGAGTCTGCAGCAAATGGAACAGAGTTAGCTTTCGCTCGATCCTAATCAGCGAATTAACATTCACTGCCAGGATCTTTAGGGGTCTTGCTACCAGCGCAGCCATTATATCGGCGCATTAGGCATTTATGTGGCAGTTTGGCGAATTTATTCATTGTATTATTCGCGACAATCGATTAGTCAGTTTGTATCAAAAATATTAAAATAATTTAAAACACGTATCTTGCAGACAATATACCGAGTATAAAGGATTGATGAATGTTACATTTTTGAGAAGATCAACAAAGTTCCGTATTTGTAGTTTGAGTTTGTTTTTCAAAGCAAATTGCAGGTTCTTTCATTTTCATGAAGGTTAACTATGAAAAATTAATTTTTGGGTACACGACAATTTGTCAGTCTATCTTATCACTTATTTGCACCTGCATATACTATACATATGCATAAAGTGGTGTCATATATAAAAATAAGAAGCAAATAGATTTTTTTGAAGGCAATTCGATTTTGAATATAACACAGGAGCAATAGTGTATCTGATCAACTGTCGATCATCTTTACACCTTTTATGGGAGTACATAGAACATAGTAAGATAAATTCTGCACTTATTTTGTCAACAGTTCCTTCATAATATTCCTGAAGTGGGCGACTGTTTTATATACGCCCGTGGAGCCTTATTTAATTACTTAGCACCAAATTATAAACAGATAATGAATTACATAACATTGCTGTGAAGAATTTGCGCCATATAAAAGTGTAGAGGCTAGGTCATGTAAAGCGTATGGACACCACCGCTGCGGCCAGAAAAGCCATCGAATGCGAGTCATTGGAACGTATTATTCAACATCATATTTTCTGCAACTTCGCGTATAGCAGTCTACCTTGTGTAAAAACTGCTAAACGGAATCGTCCTTTTGTTGATTTCGCGCTTGTTCGTAGAGTAAACTTTATTCATTCTTTCGAATTGATTACAACCCCTGAAAGTGGTCTCCCCCTGGAAGTGATCTCAATGTAGTAGCCATACACTTGTGGGAACGTTTGTTCTTATTTTCCAACATGTACAAAGTCCTTTTTCGGACCTGAGTTGTGTTCACCATTTCCGTGGCAAATAAAATTTAAACGACTTTATATTTTTTATGGAATAAGATATTTATTCTCGTAGCAACAAAACGTTTTAGGTTATGACTGCAAAACTTAGGAAGAGAAGATGCTGATGGCGTGTTTAAGTCTTTAATGTCATTATGTCTTTAATTTTTACAAGAGTCCAATAGCTAGTCTTAAAGCACCTCAGATTTGTTTTGTTAAATAAGAGTGCTAAGATTACATAATAGTGGCACATCAGCAATGTAAGGTGTTTAAAAGTACAAAGTAAAGTAAAATAACGCTAAAGTTTATACTGCAACAAGATCATTGAAGCTGAACGTTTGCATTTTCACATTTCGTGGAATTAAAATTGTACCTTATTAAAGTGTTGGATTAGAAAGTTATCCACAATTATTTTTAACGATCACTTCCCTCTTTCTTTTTTTTTTTCGTTGCCCTAAACCCATTAAATATTAATTATAATTTATCTACCGCATCTTAAGCTAACGGAATAGCGATCAAAGTGCAAAAAATAAATAAAATGAAAAAAAAAAAGCTAAAAGCAATTCATCGGATATTTAAGTTTGCATGTTTACGTACATGTACGTGTGTATGCAGAGTAATTACAAAAAATGCTTACAACAGGTAAAGTCTTTATGACACGCACGTCTTACTCCACCTGCCGTTGTTTTTTTGGATTTGTTTTATTCTTAATAACACAATGAACCCGGCATTTCGTAATGTATCCTCTTAAAAGCGAGTGAAGAAAAATTGTAAGGCGGCGGCGCTAGCTATAAAAATCGAGCACATGAAAGCCTTTGAAGTTTCCTACACCGCTAGTTATACATATGTACGTAGAACGTACTGCTTTCACGTTCATAGCCGCTATATGAGCGAATTCGTTATAAAGAAAGATTATTGCATGTTCCAGTTTTTTCCTTCTTTCTAGTTATTGTTTTGTGTATTTGAGTTTTCTTTTTTTACATGAACACGGAATAGAAAAGAACAATACTTCGAACTGTTGTTGCATGTATGGCGCGTGCTTATAGCGTCTGCCATCAGAAACATCGTATTATAATTACAGGTGAAACTAGTAATGCTTTTCCACTTACACTGCTTTATCTTAAGAACGTACATCTGAATGGCTGCATTGTATGTACGCTGTTACAGATTATACAACATGAAAATCGCAGGCATGCATAAATAATAGACGCTGCTTAGTGATAACAGGTATTGCAACGGATTCAGACTTAAGAAACCGAAAACATTACATTGCAACAAGAGGTAATTGTAAGAGAGGTAAAAGCCCTTAAAAGTGCAAAAACATGCAATCGATCAAAATGAAAATCCATACCAGATGACAGATGAAATGGTCATTGTTCTTTAGCGAATGAAGATTTGAATAACAAAAGACAACATTTTGAGATTGAAATAATTTTTTTCTTCGAATAGATAGAAAAAATATTGTTAGCCGCGGATTTTGGGATATCCGTTTTTAGTCAGATATTCGAATTAAGGAGCATCCAAAAAACTTGTTCAGTTAACTTAAAATAAGTTCTTATTTGTGAGTAGGTCTAAAGAGGAGGTTTTGACTGTGAAAGCTAATAAAGGTTGAAATCCCGAAGTTTCGTCAAAGGGTGAAAGGTGATAGTAACATGCAAATAGGATTCAATCATCCATTAACATATGCTTTGTTCTTTAATAGAGACACAAACTTACACCTACGATTTGTGTCTTAGCTGTGTAAAATTTAGTTGAAATCAATTTAAGGATGTTTACCTGTTTCTCTTTTTTGTGCCCGAAGAATCACGATGTTATTGAGGTGTTATTGAGGTATTTTACTCGGAATACCGGTATTATTGACACCTACCGGGAACCCTGGGGCTTACCGGAAATGCAAATGAATTCCATAACGCATTTGCACATTAAAACGTCAATAATAAGAACAATCAAGGCAATCAGTTTGGAAAACAAATTCAATGAACCAATCACAATCTTACAATCTTATTATCGACAAAATGAACGTATGTATCATGGATTTTTCGTTGCTTTCTTTAGATCGATTAATCTGGTTGACAGGTTCATTGAACATATTCATCTACTTTGTAAACTAATTTTGTGTCTCGTTTGCGGTCCGTTTTCTGCGCTTTTCCGAAAAAGTGTTAATAGAGGGATGAGTGTCTTTACTTTATCAAAACTGAGTAGAATTATTTAAGAGATTATAAATAAAAACCAAAAATGAAGTAAAAACTATTCACATACATACTCTTTTGAAATTTGCCGACGAAAACTTAAATTCGACATTATTGATATTTTTTCAAGCATTGTCAGTAATATTGCCTAAATTATTAGCACAAAAAACCCAGAACTCCTTGACTATAATCCTCCTTATCTTCAAAATTATCTATTAAAACTATATACTTTTAATATCTTTGTAACCTTTAAACACAATACATTCGGTTTGGCAACATTTTAAAACTATTATTATGGACATACTCATCTCTTTTAGTAAAAAAAGATAAAAAAAACGTGTTTTTTCTTTTATTTTTGAATTTCCCCAACAAAAAATAAAACATAAATATTTTGCGAAACAAAAAACTCTTATGGAATTGAACACTTTCCACAACAGAAACATTCGTAGTTGTGTGTCATATGTTTCTTCGTTCAATCGGCAACACATCATTTAGATTACAAGTTGATTCTTTTTTCAAAGATTATATCCAATTAAAAGATTGTTACTCTGTGACAATAAAAACACGTAATGGCTGTGGTGATCAAGCCATTTGTTCTTGTTCAAAGCAATGCTATTTAAATTTAAGTTAATTGACTTTTATTCATTTCCACATTTGTAATATTGACTTCACTTTAGAATTGACATAATTTTGCTTTTCAGGAGTACTATTTCATTCGTTCGTTCTAAGTTTCTGGAATTTTGAAGTAATAAAAAGAAATCAAGCGGTGGTGGATCAAAGAAACTTTGTAACTAAATTCCTGAGATGCATTGTGTCGTGATATTAAATCTTGCACACAGTTGTCAACTTAAGAACTTTGTTGTCCACATGTTTTGTTTGGGTGTGTTATTCTCCCGGTTGGTGTGGACAAATGAGTTTCGTATTCCTTCCTTGAAAGTTTTTTACCTACATATATCGGCGTTATGACCTAGGTGGACCTCAGAAGTGTACGGCGAGACACGAGTCATTGCAATTCCTTGAATTTAATTTGTTAGAGTTGTCCTACATGACTTAGCGGGGTGTTTTTATAGTAACAATTTCTAGTCCTCCCTCAACGAGTACATTCGCACCATCAGTTATAAGGAGTTTCGTACAAAGGGGAGTGTAAACGGGATTACCGAAAATATGACATTTATAACCACATTCATAACTATCGAAGGTCGCTTCATTTAGGACGCTATTGTCCTTATAGTATCTATATATATAATTTTTTTCTTATAGATTATGAAATACTGCTGATTCTATCTGCGTGTCAGTTCTTGCGACATACCCCTGTAATACAAACTGGAAAAATATTATCTGGCCCAGTGTTTATGTTTTTTGGCCACACATATACGGAGGGGAGGAACCCTGTGAATAGAAGTAAGGATTAAATAGCCGATGAACTTAATTTCCTATAACTCCCCAGACTGTGTTCTAAGAAGTGGCAAATAATTAAACCCCAAGTTCTGCCGTTGTTGCCTCAGAGGTATCTCAATAATAAATATAAATATAGACTTACCTTGGATCTAACAGTCAAGACACCACTTTAAAAATCAGTTGGTTAATTCTCCTTTGCTTCGATCTTAATGCTGTCATTAGTGTAGCGTATCAAAAACCTTCTTAGATCAATAAATAACGCAAGGACTTCGGTTCATGCTTGATCAAAATCATCTCCCATAAGAGATAGAGCGTAGCATGGAATAATTTCTTTTTCAATCAATTTCTCAATGTTGTTAATATAAGGGAAAACACATATTTTTTCACATGGGAATTTGTCTTGATAAAGCGAAATAGATACAATATCAATATGGTTATAATTGATTCATTAAACTTCAAAGAACACTGATTTTATTAGATTATGCTTTTAGGCTTAAAGAGATGAAATGCCAAGAACAAGCTTTTGTACGAGGGTGCGTGCTGTCAGTAGTTTCTGAAATTTTGTTTTAATATTTTGATATATTTATGGTTAGAACTATTGTAGTTCTTCAAAAAATTGCCAACAACATGCATCTTACATAACTTTCGGGTGTCGCTCGCTGACTCATTTTATTACGGAAGTTGTATCTGAACTCGATCAATGGCCTCTTAGCAAATATACATATGTACTTATTGTAAGCAAATCATTTTGATAATTGACAATTGATACGATACATATGTATCGGTATTTAACCTCACAATAAATATACATAACTCAGATGTGAACTGTTGCAAAGCCGATAAGCTTAACACACAACATTAACAGTGAGAATAGTGTAAAAAAAACATTCATTCAAGGTTTTCACTATCATACATCAATTTCTTTTTCGTTATAACACCTGCTCGTTTGTCAGCATTTGGGCAATCACTTTCGAATAACAACAGATGCGTTTATGATCATATCTTCATCAAAAAAACTTCATGATTTCAAGGTGCCACATTCGCTTTTTTTTCAATTTGTATTCCCACCTGAGAATTCGTCACCATCGTCAGCTCGCAATTTACTAGCTTATTACTCATCAATTATGGTCGAGTGGATCGCTGTCTGTGCGATCTTATGGTAACACGAAGCACTCAATTGTTCCACTCGGCTGACTTCAGATTTATTCACCATGTTACACACGAACACACACACAGCCACACAATTCAAGTGCGTTTGCTTCCATGAAAGCCGGTTGTTCTCACATTGTCTCATCCCACCCAGCCCCGCTCCGCTGGCTACGTAAGCAAACCTTAGCATGCGAAAGTGATAGGCGTTATTTAGTTGCACCGAATTGAAATAATAAAAAGAGAGAAATATGAAGAAAATAGCACATACGAGAGTGGTTATAATAACAGCCACTTAAATAAGTAAATGTTTACACGAACCGCATGGGGAACCGGTTCACGTAGGCAGGGTAACCCTATACGGGCATGACGAAAATATATATCGTATTCGATTACAACCGTTGTACATATCTGTGCTTAGTATCTGTGCAAGCCATTAACGAGTCGCATCTTTGGCCGTGTAGCCGGGTAGACGGATTGGCATTTCAATTACAAACCGAACATGTGTCACCTTTGGCTGCGGCAGACGCTGCTTGCGACCGTGGTGATAAATTGAAAAGCTGTTGGTTGGTGACTGCGCTGCGTTGATAGTGTCACTGTATAGGGTGCAGCATATGACATTTAAGGCATTCAAAAAGAAAGTATATACCAAAGTGCCGAGCAGTATGGCGTGAGAGAAAGTCTTAAAAATTGCTTCAGGGTGGGTTGGTTTTTCATTTTTGCAATATTTATCGCAAGAAGATGAATGGCCGTCTATTTAACGGTGTCCGTTGGTGGGATTGAGGTTTAGAAAGGTTTGATGGAGAAGGCTCTTAATTAAAACTTATAGTTAAGAAGAAGATAGTTAAAGAAAAAGAAGTTTTAGAAGTTTAGGCCCATTGCAGGCAGATCAAGGATCCCCTTTAGTATGACATAAAACCAATTGCAGTCTGTTATATATTTAACATTCACTCATGTTGGAAAATTCAGTTTCTGGCATCCTTTGCTTAATCACCTGACAAATACTTGGTTATATTTATTAATACGAAATATCTATAATGAATTAAAGAGTGCTGTCGCTGAAGTTATAGATTTGAGTACGTCTCCATTTAACGATATATTCGTATTAAATCATAGGCATGCATATTGAAATCATGCGCCAAAACTTCGAAACAACATTTTTTTTAATCACGCCAGCGGGGGAGTAACGATCAGAGTTCAAACAATTTTACGTAGATTAATAAAATAAATGCAGAATAGTGATGATGACAGTACGTCATTCTAACTTATGAAAGCTTTGTGAACGGTACCACAATAAAAGCATCAATTCAATGATAATAATCACCTTTTTCAATAAAAAGTAAAATTTTCAATAACTTCAGTTTGGAAAGTTTTATTTTCTATTTTCACGTGGTACCTATGAATGAGTACAAGTCGTTTGAGTTTACCGCTGCCCCTTAAAGCGTGACAATCTTGATAGACATTATTGTCGTTCACTCATGCCTATTCATAAGTAAAAATCTGCAACGCATAAATACACCGTAAAAAACGGGAAAAGTTCCTCAACGCTTGGGTGCGCTTCAGACGCACTTTATAATTTTATGCCCCAGGTCATTATTAAAAATCTATGATTCCACGTACGTTTTTGTTTTGTACTTTTCCGCAAGTTATCATCATTCGAAATCGAGACCACCAACCACGTGATTAAAATACAGAAGAGTAAGCGTACGGCATACGTTCTTTTGCCAAGAAAGCGAAACGGCCAAACCCGGAAGGTAATTTGTAGATCCTTCAGTCATGTGCAAAATCCATGAAAGTCACATCGCGCGACAACACTGCGTGAGGTGGGACGCGTTCTTAACAGATAAGTGGTAGTGTACGAAATTGGGTGATGTAGAGGAAGAAGGGAGGTCGCTTTTGCATAAAATTTGCGATTCTTAATCGCCTTCACCTGAGGAAGAAGATAGGCCATTTGGTGTATATGGTCGATGACTTGGCGGTTCTTTATTTCTGTTTTTCGTGTAAAGGACAGCAGCTCGTGTGTGTCACGTCGACAATGAGGCGTCATTTCCGGAAATATATGCGAGGGCGACAAACAAGCAAAAAAAATTAAATCGTTTCATAAGTACAGCATCATTGTTGGGTATCATTTTTTGCTTTGTTGCGCTCATAACTCCCCTCGCTTTTCACACAAACATAAGTGCGTGCGAGTTGTGTCGCCGGCGACATCTGAATTATATTGTGACAGAGGGTTGCCGGCTATAAGGAAAATATATGTATATGGCGAGAGGAATTACCCTTGAGGGGTATTTATTCTTTTGTTTCGGTGGAAACTGAATTGGTGTTGTCTGAATGTCAAGCACACGAGACATGTCTGGAGGAGGAGAGAAAATCGATAAATTCTTAACTTGAGGTTGTGACATTCTGTCACATTAACGTCTAATCGGAAGGAATACGGAAGATGTTTGGAGAGAATTATTTCTGTCATTCGATTTAAGCAATGATTTAATAAATAGTTCGGTTTTCTTTTCCTCAAGCAATTGCAGTTGTTTTAGCATTTTTTGCTTTATTTAATAACTTGTCATCATATTTTGGTAATAAATTCATTTTTTTAATGTATAAAATCGGAGGGCCTAAGCCTTCTTTTTCAAATCTCCCTCGTATTGCTAAAAACAAATAAAATAATCTCGTGGGAAGCATTTCATTCAACTTTACGCTGCATTTATATTATTCGAAGGATAATTTTTTGAGCTTAAGGCTCTTTCGTTCACTATCAGTGAATCATGGAGAAGAATAATTGACAACAAGTCCTAGTATTTGATATTGGGTGTAGTATAAATAGATTCCATTGAAAGTCTGAACGTTTTTTTTAAGTAAATGAATTCAAATTCATAATAACCCAACAAACAAATTAAAATAAATACGTAGAATTAGTACATAGGTGTAATACAAAGAAGGATTTATCGTAATTTTTACGAATTAAGTTTGTATATTTATCGTTATTTATTTTTTTCTAGAACATCTATAAGCCTCTATATTAGTTAAATTTGATTCTACAGCGGACTTGCAGTACTGTCGCTTTGTCCGGGCAACTTACAACTTTTTCACGTTATGCGTATAGAATGTTAAATTATTCTATAAATCCACTCAAGAGAATATTAAAAGAGATTCTCAATCTAATAAAACAACTGCTGTTCTTACTTTTCTACTTTTTGAGTTCAATTTAAAAATCTTACAAAATAAATCGCACAAGAAGCAAAAAAGGATCGAAATCAATATTCAAAGCAATTTACAAAAAATAGTTTAAAACTGTAAATAATTTAACGAAAATACTTTGTTCATAATTTTTGGTCTAAGTCATTAGAATCGGGTAAGAGAGCTTGCCCTTGATTGAAATAGATAAATAAAAGAAATAAAAAAATAATAACTACAACGCAGCAGTCTATGAGTTACCAGCTTATCATCATTCATCTTTGTCTCAGTTGGGCGTAGTATGTCCCAAAATGTGTTCTTTCTCCCCCAAGGTTCAGTGAAAATTTTTGTGTGCCGAATTTTTGGGGCGAAAGGCAACACCGCTGATCACTCCCTTTTATGTAGTTTGACATTTTCAAGTCTTTTATGGCCAACATTTTCCGCTTGTTTTTATATCTAAAATCTAGCGTGTTGCTCACCATTTTAATTTACCTCACTAAAAATGTCAAGGTGTCAATGTGGTCTAAAATGAAGAACGTGTTAATTCAATAAATATTTGCCAAATGGGCTGACCTATAAAAAATAATTTTTGGGTGGGTAACAATTGGGTCTATAATAATAGTTATTTGTTTTTGAAGGTTAATAAAAAAATATTTTCAACCTAGATTTTTTCTTCAACTCTGTTGATTGCGTGGTTAGGTTGCGTGAATTGTTCACAACTACCCGTGTAGTATATATATATATATATATGTATATATATACATACATTCTTTGTGTATATAAAATATTTCTTTTTGTATATGAAAGCATTTATTTTTAGTTTTGTGACCACACAACCAACGGAAGGGTTAATTTTCCAGTTCGGTGTTGTCTCCTCCTTTTCGTTTCTAGGGACCACCAATAGATCAAATATCCAGTAATCGTGGTCGTGATAGTTCTACCTAATTTGTATGATTTGCATGGGCACACCCATTTTCAAACTCTATTATGCCTGAGTGGTTTGGGAGTTGCCAAGGTTTTTGATGATTACCTAATCGAATGTTATCATTTTCGGATTGATTTCATTTCTCTGTTGTAGAATAAAATGCACAGATGTGTGCAAAATTTTTTAATATTTTCTTTAATCGTCACACCAATTAGATTTTGTAAGTTCTCTCTGTTTTACCTCACTGAATCCAAGTATTGTTGGTTAGTTTAAAAAGACTGAAAATTCATGAATGCAAAAAACAAACTATGTAAGCCACAATATGTGTGTGGCAATTGTTTCTACTTAGTGATTAATATTTTTTAGTAATTAAAACTACAACAATTTTCTATATAGTAAATAAAGTAATATTTTTATTCAGAAGAATGACCACTTTTTCTTATTTTTCGTTTCAGGTAAGAATCCCTGTTCGCAGTTCGCGTCCCTATAAATGACTGAAAAGAATAGTGCGGATCCGCTGGTTGAAATTAGTTACAAATGGTCCAACATGACAAGTGAAATTTTAATGTGTATTAATTTGCTGTTGCCTACGATTTGAGCTTCTCTTGAAGATTTCACGAATCAAGCACGTTTGACGTGTGTAGTTTGAGTGTAATGCTATGCTACTTTACACGTAAACATAATAAGTTTTTTCTTTTTTATTTTTGAACAAACAAGAATAATAAAATTAAATTAACAAATAGTGGCTTCCATAAATCTGATCTAAGATGAATGACGATGTTACACTCAACACAATGCAAGTCGTTTCATTCACTAAATATTGTATTCAATTCAACTCAATTCAAGTACGTTTACCACATATTGCATGGAAAATTGTTTTGGATTAAAATACACATACCTCAACAAGTAAATTAATTCCTTTCTGCATAGATACATTAATGATAGTTTAATTTAAATACAATTTAGAAACATTTTATAAAATGCATTTAATTTAGGAGCGGTAGCAAGTGAACAAACCTTTTTAAGGTCAGTAAGTTATTAAAGGGTAATGTTCTGCATATCTGCTTTGTTTCCGTATAACCTACGTAAGAAGCCGGTGTTTATTTCCTTAAAAGCGTTATGTAATCTTTAATGGGAGTTTGATTTCAGTCTCTCAGTGCTCGAGGTGGGTGCGTCACTCGTTCTTCTGACGAGTTAAATTAAATTATTTAAAGTGGCGATAAATTAGAATGAGAGAGCAGAGAATTTAAAGAAAGAAGAAGGAGTAGAGTAAGAAACATAACTGCCGCAATTAGTCACTACATCTACAGTAAGTAGATTCCACAGTTAGCTATACATTCAATTTGAGAAATAAATAACTGTGAGTGGATGTAACAAAATTCCGCAGAAAAAGATCAAAAATATACATACCTTGGGTGAAGGACATTGTAAAAATAATGCTAAATTGAAGAGTATGTATGTTTTGGAACTGGAAGCAAGAAGCTCATCTCACCAACTATGTTTTCCTTTGCTACGTACAAAGTCGTAAGCTTCTTGGATCGCTCTACATAGCCGGTCAATATGGGACGAGGGGCTAGCACGTGTTCGACGAACTCGACGTCCGTTTGATTTTGACATTTGAGATGCACATGATTATCCCGATGATGTTAAAGAAATCCTACTACAGTGGTTTGCCGTATCTAAATATTCTCTTATTTTTAAAATCTCAATTAATTCTTTACTGTCCTTGATGGAACAAAAGGGATTTTCTGTTGTTTTTCTGCGTAAGAGGTTTGTGGTAATGCTGAGACTACGTAGTACGCAATAAAGTACGCATGTATAACTTAGTGATTTTACGTAGTTGACCTAAAAATCCAAGATCAGTTGTAGTTTGAATATTCTGATCAACATTAGGGGGTTGTACTTGCATTGATACTGACGAGGTTATAAGCCCCCATCAAGCCTTGTAGCGTTGGTTTGTACATTACCGGCTTTGGTGCATTTGCTAAAACAATTTTCTACTTTTCTGTTTGCAGCCCATAATGCGGTGCGATTAAATATGTTCAAGTATCACATATGTACTAGGAGTTTGCGGTACAGTTGCCTAATATGCTTGTATACACTTATTCAATAACATTTACTAAAACTTTCTTGCTTGTTTCATTTTATTGACTGAGTTTAAAACTTTAAAACAGATAATTACACAGTGTTTAATAAATTGGCAACACTTTTCAATGACAATGAATCTATCGGCTGATTAGTATTCCGTTTAGCTTACCATTTTAAGAAATGAAGCAATATTTTGTTGTTCGGTGAATGGGCCGAAAACACAATCAAAGTTGGCTATTGTCACAATTGGGACGAAGGCAATTCCCAAGATATAGTTAAAACACTCCAAAGTTGCAAAACAAAATAAACCTCCTTGCTACTGCTACTGAATAATAAACAAAAAACTAAGATAAATTAATCTTCGTAATTGTGGAATGGTTTTATAACGATTGCGTTTTTAACTTTCGATTATAATGTCTCGAAACTGATCATATACTTATATATTTGAAAATGATAGTTAAAAACGTGTAATTATAAAAAGAATTAATAAGGTGTGAGTTTCCGTCCCAGAATCGAACTTTAAATGTTTAGAGAGACGCCACGTCGGGCATACAACAAAAAATGAATATTCATAATAAATGTGACCCATTCATAATAATTATTGTTATATTAAAATTTTGTATTGCATTATACATTTCAAATTAATATGTTATTGCTTGTTAAATTGATTATACACTACTTTATTTATCATAAAATTTGGTGTAGATATATAAAACATCTCATAATATACAAAACTGGGATGAATGAACGCGGAGCTACTTCCGCGTATACAGGTTGCATTTGCATCATAACAACACATTTTTAAAAACGTATGAATTCACAATGCCACGTTATACATCCAGAACACCCTTTTTTCATTTTTCATTTATAAAAACGTTCGCTTATCGAACTCAGATGAGTATATTTTGCGTACGAGCTTAAACGTCTATTCAATTCTTCGGGAATCGTTTAAATCACGTGTCTGACGTCGGACCGAATGATGCCTCATAAAAAATTCCCAACAGATACACCGACTTGAATGTGGCTGGAACTTTAAATGACCAGTGACCTAGCAAATATTTTATTGACTGCGTACACCATGGCCATTAATTGGGCGTGTATATTTCTTCTCACAATCATGTACCTTAACGGCATGTTAATCTACACTATAGATGTCCAGTACTACAACACTACAATCACATCATCTCAGTGAATAATGATGTGATTTGGATAGCCATAGAATCAATTAGGGATTTAATGCGAGCATTACTCACTAGGAATTTAAATTTCTTCTCCCTTATACCGGACGCTCGCGTATCATTATCGTTGCCAGTGGAATTCGATAGAATGCAGTGAAATTCTTCTGGAGTAGTTTGTTTTTATTTTCTGTTTATGCCTTAGTCTCGAGCATAAAGTGAACAACAAAGATAATCAAGCATGCAGACAGCCAGACAAATATGAGTAAGCAGAGAATGAGTGGGAGGGAGGGAATGTTCGCCGCCAACTAGACAGAGTCAACAGACTCTAAGAGACATCAATGCAGTCAAGTGACTTGAGTTGGTGGATTGGATTTTTGTTTTGTTTGTTTACTTGCGTAATCGGTAATTTGACTTGTTGCATTCTTCACAATGTCTCGTTGTGAATTTAAAGAAACTCGTGTATGTCACAAGTTTTATATGGTCAAATAAATTACAGTGCTTCAAAGTTTTGGTTTTAAGTTTCGTTCTATTCCAACACCCCTATGATCTCTTTTTCTTTATCTTTGTGGTATATTTTCATAACTTCTTATCTATTCAAAATTAAGGAATGTAATTTGGACAGACAGCGTATCTGCTGTATTGCTGCAAAAATAATTTATCTTTCTGTAAACATTTGGTAGGATTAAAGAGGAATTCTCTTCTTTAATGACTGTTTAATCGATTTGGCATTGCGCTCGAATGACAGCTAATATATTTCGCAGTACTTTTTTACTTTAGGTGCCTTCAGATATCTTGAAGTGTAATAATTTTAAATATTTGAAACTGCTTGTAGTTAATAATTTTAATGAACCGATTTCGGCCTTTTATATTGTCTTACGAGGACTACAAAGATTTAATAAGCTTTTTGATTTGACTTAATTCGAAAATTGCCGATTGAATACATATGTATGAATGTCCTTAAACAAATTTTATATAGGTGACATAAGTACTGTTTTAGCATATTCTAACTCCGTAATCTTCGTAGCGTATGGTTAAGTGCGTCGATCCACACGTTGAAGGTTCATGTTTGATTCCCGAACTGCACACCATGCAATTTTTCACGGCACCACCTCTATCGAGTTGCCGACAACACTCAAAGACTACGTGTCTATGAGAAGCTTATTGAATCTCGTCATTCGGAGTCGGTAAAAAACGGAAGGTCCCTTCTACTCGTGAGAGAACAGTAGCACGCACAACACAAGTAGTTAATGCAGAAGCTAGGCTTTGGTTCCTTGTGGGCTGTAGTGCCACGAAATAATAATTATTATTAATGACTTCTCTTCTATTTTCCACTAAAGTTAGTTAATATAACAACTTGTGTCTAGTGAATAAATGAAAGATATTCAAACAAAGAAATCAAGACATGTTCTCTATGATGTAGTAATGTCAATTACAATTTGTAGGTTGATGGCAACACTAAGTGGTGTCTGCCACGTTTACTTCCAAATGCACGAAACTCTTATCGTGTGGATAACTTTCATTATTTTCACGTTACCAGTTTATCATATTCGTATAGTACAAAAGGTAAAGAAAAAGAGAATTATTTGTCAAAGTGGTTCACTGCTAAAGTGTTTCACTTTGACAAACAATTCTCATCAGTTTGTCAAAGTGATTCTAGCATTGAATATGCTTGACAGTCAGTTGCCGTTAACGAAAGTTTAAATGTTGACATTTCAGCAATTGAACTAAATTATTGCTATTTATAAAAACTAGAGTGCTATCCACTTCTCAATCTAATCACGAGAATGATACAAACGGATGCTAATCTCATTTGATATGCAAACATTTGTCACCGATATTGCGTATGACGAGTTTTTTACAAGAAAATCAGTTCTCTAAAATATACAAAAAATAAACGTTCGAATCAAAATGCCACTACAAGCAAACGTCTAAGCAAATAAACAGATGATACCACATGGTATGTGTATGTAAATGAGAAAAATCAATACCAACTCACCTGCGATAAGATATAAGTAAAGAAAAGACTAAGACCGCTTAAGTCGTTTGTATTTTGCACAAATTGGATAAATATACGTATGTGTGTTTGAACATTGGGTCTAATCAATTGCGGATACCCGCTTCTTTTTGCTCATACAATGAAACACATTCCCGAGGATGTAGTGTGCGACACTGCATTAATTTTCCTTTTGCTGGCAGGTCAACAAGTCATTGTAATTAGTTGAAGGGCTCAAGGTCAAGAACATCTCCCAGTACATCTTCCTCAAAACTCATCCAATTAAAAATGTGTTTGAGTTCCTTCTTAGTGCCCATCACTGCAAAGCAATCACTGTACACACAAGGTGGAAAGAGGAAAATGATCCTGTCGGAATTGTAGATGCATAGGAGTAGATAATACGCGTTGTCATTGCAAACATGTACATATTTACGTATACGTTGGGCGTATGAGGTAACCTCATCTGGTGTACTTCTCACCGTTACTATGCACATGTTGTGATGACACCTTTCTTTTCATTTTGAAGGACAGGTAGGCATCCTTGAACTTTTCATATCTAATTCATCGAAGTGGTACCACCTACGCGTTGTTTGGTAAAGTGCTTGAAATGAAAACGTGTGACAGTGTAAGGGATGATGCACAATCGCCCCCTCTTTGTGTTTTATAAAGGTTCGCATAAACGACGTCAATGTGGCGTGAGAATTGACGGATAGGAGGATTCGAAATGTAAATTACTCATTCTAAAATGAGGGTATTGTAAGGATGGGATATGTACCCATGAAGTCAATATTGCGTAGCAAATATGTATATGTTTTGGTTTTTATATTAAATGAGAATGAATTATACGCGTATAAATGAAATACTATAAGTCCTATTCCCATCCCAATTGTCAAAATTCTCTTTGTCGTTATCAACTTTACTCTGTATTAAGACGTAGTTTAAGCGTGGTTGCGGTTTTTTTATAAAGAATATAGTTCCTTATCAGGTGTGGCAGTATATAAAACACATTATTTGAGCGAAGTAATACTTTATATTTTGTGCTGATCTATTTCCGCACAGGACCGACCTATGTACATGCTTTCTGTACAGGACCGACCTATGTATGTACATGCTTGAATTTGTGAAAACCAGTCAGTCAGGGTCACTTCAAGTAAATATTTTTGAAAAGAACTTATCTGAAATTTTAAAAACATTTAGTGACAGTGCTTTTTTGACTGTTGAAATGAGTTCAAAAATCTGAAACGTTTCCTTTTTTCTTGTTTGTTTCTATCAATTAATGTAGACATGTCTGGGCACTTCGTCTACGCAACTAATTCACTAATGTTCTCAATTAGTTTGTATAATTTTTAATGTCCAAACTTTTCTTTGATCTCTACCCGTTCTAACTCAATTGCAAAAAATTTAATAAACATAAAAAATCTGAAAAGTCCAAGATCACACAGTCTAGGTATGTATGTATTTAATTGAAATGCTGGAAGCAGTATAAAACTTAAGAAACTTATCTGTGACATTTCCTTTGGATTCATTTTTTTTTTCAAAATTAATAGCCAAACGTTATGCCAAATCCATTCTGTATTATTAAAATAGTTTTCTTAAACATATTCAGACGGCATTTTTATATCCAATTAATATATTAATTAATTTCTTATAACTTGTTTGCCTCTACAAACAATATTCTACTTTTGATATCTGCTTGATTTGTTTCACAATAAATTGCAGCGAATGTGTCATGTAACTCCCGCTGCAATTTGTCCCCATTTAACTAAGTCTAATCCTTTTAAATCAAACTGTTTCTGTATCTATCTGTTCTGCTAAGTTTATCTTCTAAAAAAACACACTGCTTATGTTTTTCGTACTTTTCTTGGCACAAAATTAATATATACATACAAAAATAAAGATTTTCTGCACTTGTAACTAGAATAGATATAGATTAGCCTAGAGCACCTGTTTAGGGTCAGTAAGTTAGATTTTAAACTATTGTTGAGATTGAAGCGGAGGTCTAAAATCAGAACTACAAAAACAATAAATGGATACAGACTTGTGGGCGACCATGCTGCAAAAACGTATGTATGTTGAAACTACAGCGATGAAGAGGTAGAAGGCACTAACTTTTATATTGGAATATGTCATGGCCATTGATGACACCAACAAGTGTTCTCATCGGTAAACTCTGCCTAGTCTTATTTAGCATAAAGAGTCGCCAACATTTTGAGCCAATAAATAATACACAAATTCTGCAACCTGTTCATTTGTGATTTATTTTATTGGTCGTATCCAACTGAAAGACACGCTTGCTTGAGGTGTATGGCATGAAATGTCATCGTCATCATTTTCTTTGCATTGCGGGCACTAGACTAGACGCCCACGCCACTCCATCCTCCGCCTTCGACTCTAACTCATCAGGACCACCATCTCCGTTGTTTCTGTCTGAAATATACTACAATGCATTGAGAGATTAAACGAAAGATTCAGAATCAAATTCAAAATCACAGAAGCGGATTTCGATCCCAATACCCTTATTTGCCCTCGATACAGCTGTGATGATTCGCAATGGACTTTCCATCGACTGTGGAACAGACTCCCATTTAACCTTAGAGGATACGCTGGTTGACAAGTTTTTCTCCTTCAATCGTTCTTGTTCGGCCAAGATCAGTGTCCACGGGGAGAAAGTTGAATTGCCGAGTAAATTTGGGAGTGACCAAATCCACATACCACATAATGAAGTGTCCTTGTCTATCCGCTGGGCAGGCCACCACTTGTCTTCCTACTATCTCTAGAAGAAGCATGTGAAAAAAGTACCTAGTTAATAATGATGATGGAAAACATAACGGATAAATCAATAACGTGTCTCTAAGTACGACTATTTTTTCCAGCTGAGACAAAGTCCCGAAACTAAAAATAAATCAATTGAAAAATAACATTTGAGAGCTTGCTGCTTTTCGGGACTTGAATATTTTCGCGATTTTAGACATTTTAGGATTTTTGTCTTGCCCAATTTTCGGCATTTTGGGATTTTGGATTTTCGGATTCAGTTCGTCTTTCAAAGGCACATCTTTAGTAATATTGCATAAAATGACAAAACAGTAAAGGAAAAAGTGGAACACTCCGTTCAATGACACTTCTTACATAACGCTAGATCATCACTTTTCTATGGAAGCCAACTTTGAAAAGAGCAAATTCTAAAGCAATCTTTCTGCATCATCATATTGGCACGACGTGTTGTATATAATTTGCACTTAAGAGAGTGCGTTGAACGAATTGTTTGTTGTTGCATTTTCTCTTGAATTTTATTGGCAGCCTAGAAACAATGACCACCAAAATACAAATTATAAGCTTTCCGCAAGAATATAATTAACTTAAATGCACCGGATGGTTTTCCTGCCGACTAAACAATTTTGAGTTCATAAACTGTTCGTCGAAGTATGGAAAATCACAATTCAAAAGTGCTTGAGGATGAAGACAAAGAAGGAGAGTGCGAGCGAAACGAAAATTTTGACCTAATTCTTGAAGCAACATACAGCATAAACTCATAGCAGGCGCGCTCACAGTATGCAGACTTCGGATGCGTTGAATGCATTTTGTTGCCTTTTATCACACGGAAAAGATTAAAGTGGGCAATTTGGATGTATGCAGCGGCACAGGCATTTGTAGAAAAAAAAAAAAAGAAATGGGAACAAGATGAGCTACCAGGCTACTTCACGTTGTGGAGTGGTTTAATTGGCATTGTGGCATTTGTTCCTCCAGAAAAGCATACGAGAAAACTTAAACTCAAGATGTTTTCCGCTTTTTGCCGTCTTCAAATAAATATCAATTGCAGCATACATATGTTAAGTGGGGATGCACTTTTGAGTTCCCATTTTCCGTCGCGCCGTCGTTCGGAGAAGTAGGTGTCTCCATTTCGCGTCAAGTATTTAAGAACATATTCCAATGAAATTAATTAAACTCTTTAAAGGAGTATTAGGAAAAGCAGGGGGAACCTGACAATTTTTTAAGTGTTGCCACATATTTCTGAAATATTATACTATGTCGTATCAATGCAAGAAAAGTAGATGTGGGTTAAGGGTGCATTTACAACTCGATTGGGCTTGTAAAATTTTGGGTAGCTTTTTGGTACAACAACATTTAAATTATTATGTAAGCGCAAGCTCACATGCTGTGTAAAGAGGCAGTTCCTTGTCGGCTCATTGTTGGCAATGAAACTTGGTCAAACTAATGCATGGCGATATGAGTTACAAATCAGTCATCATATATACATAGAACGAACTGAATGGATCTACATATAGGGTTATTTTGCACTTGGAGAGAAATATAATTTGGTATTTCGAAAATCTGAAATGGACGACTACGGAGTGTGCACCTCTATGCACTACTTCCTTTGTTTTATACTAATCGGTGTGCTTTAAATTTTCTTCCAACTTAATGACCTTGAAGTATTTTTGTTTTACAGCATACAATAGCAATTACCTCAAAGAAAGTAAACACATCTTAGCAATCGTTAATCCCGTCTAGATAAAATATTTGCAATGAAAACACAATTTTTTCAACTACCTTTATATGGAAATACTGGAATGGAATATGTCTTCTTTTTTCATACGTAAGCCGACATATGTAAAAACAGAGTTTAATTTCGTCCGGTTGTAAGTCAAGAAGCTTTTGTTAGGTATTCGAAATAATTAATATATCAGCTGCATTATTTTACCACTATAGTTCTTTTTCCTATTAAGGTCGTATGTAAGTTGTTTAATTAAAACTCTGAACTCTGTTCTCAAATTATTGTCTTAGTTTTTCACTTAGTTTTCTCAAGAGTTTAATTATTGTTTGTAAAGTTTTTCTTCCATAGTGGTTAATTAGATGGTTTACGGGATTTGACATGACCTTAATGATATACCTATGTATAACATTAACATTAATCTTGTTTTTTACAATGAGTAGAGGCGAAAACCCTATCTCTAGGAGAAGGGAGGTTTAGACAACTAGAATTTTCAAACTAATTGCTCTATTTCACCGCCCTTGGCATGTCTACTAGGATAGGCTATACCACAGTGGTACATACTATACACCAGTGGATAATATGTAGTTGGAAATTCAATCTAAAGCATACCTTAAATGTACAGTGGAAATGTGGCCAGTAATTCTGGACCTTAATCTCAGCTTGTTGTCAAAATATACTATAAATTTACATTTTGTCAAGCTGGTAGACGGCCATAGACCAAACTCATTATGACTTATGTTATTTTTCCTGTAATATGTACATTTACTAAAGTAAGATTCAATTAATAGAAAATTGAAAATATAATCTTAATGAGTGTCAGAAGTGAAAGCCGTGGGAATCGTCTGTAGATACAATTTTATAACAGTAATGGTTTTATGTTTCTTATCATTTATGCTTGAACCGTTTATCTAGGACCTTTTTCAGAGTTGTGTGATGGAATTTTTCATTAAGTCATCTTAGTTTTCTGATATTCATTGTTAAACCTTTCAAATTTGAATTCACAGTTCGTTTTAAATGAATAACCATTAATTTTCATTGCAAATGTTCACACTGCAAAAGAAGGGATAAAAGTTATACTTTTACTAGGAAGAAATAACCCACGAATAGATTTGTAATTTCGTGTCGTGCTCATTGATTGTATTAATTTTACGTATAACTTTTTCCAAAATAAATTATTTCTTCAAAATTAAATCAATTATAGAGTTGAATCAAAAAGAAGACGGTGCTCAAAGGTTTTTAAAGGACGATACATATGCAACCATTCATCAAATTTAATAGAATGCTCCTCTTTTGTGAACTAAATAACCGTAACATTGCAATTTCCCATTCTTCGGAAGCAATCACTAATTGAATTCCGGCACCAGGGTTAAATTAGAAAATGAACACATGTCCTTTGAGACCGATGAAGGTAAATTACTCAGAATTAGATTTTCTAATTAAAAGTCAACCCACAAAGTTGGCGAAAATTTGGATCAAACCATGGTCATTATTGTATATTACGAAAACAGTACATACCGTTATTGTATGAATATCGCGGTGCGAATAAGTTTTCAATTTCAATTTTTGTTTGATATAAGAATGATAGTATACTTGTTATGTTATTCAACTGCGTAATAGTCTGAATAAGAAATTAGAATTTAAGACATGTACCAATGTATGTATGTACAATTTAATCTGCATAGAATTATGCATAAAGTTATCTTATGATTTACATTTTTCATGAGTGCATACAAAAATCCGGCTTTCATATATATTTGGATATGACTGAGTTGCACTTTTAATACAGGAATACATAACTCACAATTGGTTACTTACTATATTAATCCGTTTTCTATAAGAGTTCGCATGTGATCCGCGCTTCAGAAATCCATTAATTAATGGTTTGTGAGATGTTGTAAAACACATGTACTATCACAAAATACAAAACATTTCTTTTATTCTGTGGCTACGGATGATGCTCACCGAATGTTCATGTTTATTCAATAGTCATGGACGCTGGAAGTATTACGGGCGGCGTTTTTCACTTTCACTAGATTTATAATAGGTGTGTTTGTTTGGTAAGCCGGTAAGTGTGACACGTATCGCGGGATTCGCAAGTGTGACAGCAGAAATGTGTGATGATGTTTCATAAAAAAAAATATTTATGGATTCTTTTAAGTTGTGTTACTCTGTTTTGCTGGGCAGTATTCACATTTCGGAAAGTAGAATAAACATCTATTTTAAAATAAATTACTACCAAAAATAATCGTCGTAGTACTTTTAGTGAAAATATTATAAAATATATTTTTAAAAAATATCTTCTTTAATATATACATACATATATAATTTTTGCAATTCGTTACGATTTTTCAATAACATACATGGCATTGTGATTCCGCATCACAGAAACTAAAGATTGGCTGAAAAGGAAACAAGGTATACCGGATTCAGTGTACAGAGCAGTCATTTCTAAATTTCGTTATCTCACGTTGCATGTTATTATTTGTTATTTATTTATTATTTACCACGAACTACTCAGAAATAGACATCCAACGTCGTCGTCTCTTTTATCTTTGACTCCGTTTTTAAAGTTTGTGAATGGATGTGTGACCAAACAGCTGACTTCTGTTTTGTGTTTGTGGGTCCATCATCAAATTCATCAATTTGCCAGCTTATATGTATGAAATTTAACGATCGAACAAGGGTATCGACTTTTGATAAAGGACAACGCCAACATCAAAATAAAAAAGAATAATTACAATAAAGTAATATGATATAATGAAAGCAGTAACCGTGAAATAAGGAAACCAAGATTTGCTTTAATAATTGTATGCAAATGTTTTAAAGGGTTCAAATAAACCACTCTTATTTTACCTACCTTGACCTTTTTATGTATTGCATATTGTTTTCGTAAAAAAACAGTCATTACTAAATTTATTTTAATCATATTGTGGTTGTCCACTTATTTTTAACATATCATTCGTCTATGCAAAAATTAAAATTGCGATAAAATATAGGTTTCAAAATCTGTCAAAAACGATATGAAATGATAAAATGGCGGTTTTGATAGTCTATCAACCACACCTAGTTGTTTTTATATTATTTCCCACTTTCAAACATATAATATCTTCTTTTCTCCATGCTAATCGAACGACGAGATTGGAGAAGCTTTTCATAGACAATAAGTACTCTTTGAATGTTGTCAGGAAATCGAAAGAGGTGGCGCCGTGAAATAATGCGAATTGTTCCGTCCGGGAATAGAACCTGAAACCTTAACGCACTTACCCAATACGACACGGCGACCACAATGCAATTGTATACCTGCAGAAAAAATGACAGTTGCATACATAACATTAGTTTTTTCTTGAATTTTACATACCGTCTTACCTCCTTTTTTTTCAGTGCCAATTGTCATGGAAATGTTTAATCAAAAACAAAAAGCTTTCGTTTTATGGGATGATTTATTTACTGGTAGACGAATTTATTTTTGTATCAATATGAATGTAGATTCAAACAAAAAATATAAATATATTATAGGTTTTTATTAATAATCAGAAAGTCTTCAAATGTTTATTGCGTCACAAGCATTATCTCAGTAAAGTTTCATTCATACCTCTTGCAGCATTTTGTATAAATTTTGTATGGCAGCGGGGAAAAGAAAGGGAAAGTGTAACATAAATCATTGTGATGAATAAATAAATAGTTACAATGTGAAAATGAAAGCAAAACGGCGATTACTAATTAATGTAAATTATATTTTAGTTATTTCATTTTTAATTATTGCTCCTTGATCTTACAAGCGTAATGCACGGAAAAGCATAATTTTGCATGAAAATCATATTAGTAGTTAAACCCGATTCAGGATTAAAATTTTTGCAGAAATTAAGTGGTTTTGTTAGTATTTTAAAAAACAATAACTCCAGAATCGGATGAAAATCTACTTACTTATTGAGTGTATATATTCTATATACACCCGTACTACGAACATAAAGTTATTTTCTTTAAAATTATTCCATTGTATTAATACTTCAATAACCTAAATGTCAAAACGGTTTTATTAAAGGCAACGTGTTGTCATGTGACTCTTAAAACATTATTCTTAAGAAGATTATGCATAACTCACAAGTATACAACAGCACTATCTTCCAAAAGTACGTTCAACTGGTAGCTAACACTTACGACATTGACGTGACTGGAGGAACACAGTGAGCCGTTAATGAAACGTTTGCTGGCATTGAACCGGAAGCCGCTAAAAAGACAAATGATGGCTAGACGAAGTTTATGCTGTCTACAAGGACACACAGCATCGACGTCTTGGACAGAGCGTACCACTAGACAACAGAAACTTTGAGGTGCCTCGGCTCCGCTCTTAGTAGGGACATCAACATCAGTACTGAAATCAAACGGAAAATTAGTCTTGCTAATTACTGGCTCTTTGGGCTCAAGAAGCAATTAAGTAAAAGACCCCTCTCTTGACATCGTATAACAGTTTGCTCGTCTTAGTCCTCATTCAAGGTGAGGAAACTTCGGCGTTACTAAAAACGGATGAGAAAGCTTCCTTTTTTCGAGAAAAGAATTCTGAGTGTGTCCTGCTGCTGATGGTATCTAAAGTAAAAGACGAACTTTATAGGCTGTATGCCGGCATGCGCCTGGTCAAGCGTCGTCGGATACAACGCTCAAGATGACAAGGCCATGTAGAGAGTATGGACACCACTGCTCCGGCCCGAAAAGTCTTTGAACCCGAGCCATTGGGACAACGCAACAGAGAAAGGCCTAGATTAGGATTGCGTACACAAGAGGAGAGGGTTCTTAACCAACTTGGAGTGCGCAACTGTAGGCTCCAGAAGCATGTTGGGTGAGGTCCAGGGCACCCCGGATTGTAGCATTATTAAGAGAAGAAGATCCTAAATGCGAGTCATTGAGAATACAATAAACTAAGAACCGTGTCATCTATACGGTCTCATTTCTGCTTAGCACGTCTTAAGGTTTTGCTTTGAAATAGAAAGGAAGAACGATTAAAAAAATTTGTTTCTTTATAAAATATTTTGTTCATGATGATTCATGACGTGCTTTTTGCTACAGTATGGTTTAACATTCTGGGACTATGGTCTTAAGGGCTTATTCATTGATATGTTGACTTTTGATAAATGCCCACCTAGATAGACTGTTTTTCCCACTGAGCCCCATAGCGTAGTGCTAACTAGTGTGCGTCGTCTCAGGCGCGAGGAATTAAGCCTTACTTTCTAAATTGGACTCATTCTTTAAAAACCCTCCCAAACTTCAATGTTTGGAATCGGTGCTGAAGAAACTAGAGCCTCGTCTGTTAATGACTGTGCCACCTAATTATTATTTCTTTTCAAATATTTCTCTAACTAACAATGAATTAAGCAAATTTGCTACTGCTATTACACTCAGTTTGTTTAAGGAATATAAACTTTTAATTTAGATTGAGAGTTTGTCGCAAGATCAGAGGAGAAAATTAATGTCTCACACAAACTCGATTTACCATAAACTTTATTCAATATTTTTAAAATATCATCTTTTCTACCGTCATTCTTGTTTGGCATGCCTGGAACACTTCTATAAATCGTTCGAAGAAAACCCATTTTTAATTAATATTGGTTTATTTAATTTCTGTTCTCCTATTTCAATATCTCAAGAGCTACAAATAGTTGAAACTAAAAGTAATCCTTTAGAATCAATTGTATTTGTTGCAGCTTCCAGCAAAAGAAACAAATTACGTGCACAAGATGCTGTTTATTGACGCAAGAAACTTCTCTTAAATTACCATAATATACATATGGTTAAATCTACAAACACAGTCCGCGGAATACAATGCATTTTGCGAAGTCTGAAATCTTTAAATAGAATTCCCTAGATTCCTTTCTTCCCTTGTGCCTGTAGTTTCTTTTTCTCTTATTTCCATTTCAGTTGTCCTGCTTTACTTAAATTGAATAAATTAGTTTGAACTGGGTTTTTTTATTTTCATTTTCTTTTCTCCTCCCTTGTGAATTTCTTTACGTCACTCACATAAGCGACAAAGTGCAGAGGTTACACTACGATTTGTGTATACCACGCACTGTCGATCTCTGAGAGTACTTGAGGAGCATTGCAGAGTGAATATAGATGGCAAGTACATTTCTGTGCCAATTTAAAAATAAATTCTTTAAATACACTTGCACTGTAAGAGAAGTTTTTCCACTTCAAATCGAATTTAATTATAAAATTTTAACGAAAAGGCATAGTTGACACACGCGATGAACACTTACTCGCGAAACCCAGAGAAGTATATCAATAGGCATGTGAATAATGGGTGGTGAAGCCATATATAGCTGCTGAAGTTGGCTTCCACGAAGCAGAAAATTTTACCTCTGCAACCTTTTGGTGTAGATTTCCGGAACATAGGCGAACGTATTTAAATTGAAGCTGTTGCTGCCTAACACTGACAAGCCGATGAGCAGATAGTGTGTAGGACTTCCTTTATATGCTTCCCGTACAGAGTAATTACTCGATTTACCAGTGGGGGCATACAAGAGTAGTTCGCTTTGTAACGCGTATTTCACTGCCTCAACGAGCTGCGGAATTTCTTCAATCTACTCCCCTTCTGTGCGGCACAGTATATGCTTGGGTGAGTGTGAAGAGAATAATCGCAAATTAAACTCAAACTTATTTAGATACATCAGAGATTACGGACTTTCAATGCAGATGTCGTAAACGGACTACGTAATCGTGGTTAAGAATGTGTGTCTATAATACGCTATACTTGTTCTAAGATAACCTTCGGATATACGACGACAATGAACTTGGATTCTGCATAAATGGATAAGCAAATGTTAATTTAACCAATTTAGAGTCGTCCATCAATTGGATGGGATGTCATGTTGGGGAGCTTCATTTTTATGGGTATGTGTGATGAAGGACATGCATATTGTAAGCGTATCCTTGTTGTAGCCATGTATGAAGAGCGGACAATAGACGAACAAAACCGAATATGCAATCTGAAGTTGATATGTGCTGAAAGAGGACATGCTTTTCATTAGAGATGCTATGTGTGCCAACTGGGATGTGATGGTCTGAAGTGCCAAACAATACATATGAACGATGAATGGGAATATTCTTTGTGTCATGGCGACTTGAATGGCTCTCGAGCAGTCACCAAAAGAAGAATTCCGCAACTCTTGTTTAAAAGTAAGCAATGAAATGGTTTGTATTTAATTGCTTGCAAATGCTTGCACGATTTTTTTCCTTGCAGGAGAGGAAAAAGGGTGCTTATGTCAGTGCTTTGAAACCAACGAATGCCTTTGCAATTAATAAAAAAAACATTTAAAAGTCGATGTTTCATTTAGCAGGGCAATTTTACAAGAGCAAACGACAAGTCTGTGGTTTGCATTTTTATGTAAAAGGTCTGAAGGATGATAAATAGAAAAGATAAAAACGTTCCATAAGAGAGCTTGTTTACTTTCGCCATTGCATCTGCCCAGAAAACATTTTCGGTTGATAGTTTTATTTGCAGCAACCAACACTTTTTTTTTGCTGAAACAAAAACGGAAATGCTTTCGTTCAGTCACAAAAGAGACAACAAATCTTTCCTTAATTAATTTTAAATTATATATTCTTCATATACATATGCGTAATTTATGTTTCATAAGTATATGAAAAAAAAAAATACATATGCACACAGTGGGTCAAATACAAGTTTTCTTACTGTAATTTTTTTTCATTTTTATGAATGAAATACGACAACACGTCGTTGAAGTATCGGCTGACTTCGCAGTAGCGCATTCTGTCACCCCCAACTCTTAAAGACCTTGTTGATCGTTTCGGGCTCACGGAATGTTCGGATGATATTTACCTTTAGTGCTTCCAGATGATGTGATTGGATTTATGAATCACTGAATTCAAAATCACAGTCGTAACACTATTATATGTATCAACAAAATGACTCATGGATCCATAGACCATTTGTTGCGATTGTGGGTACCAGATCCAGGTGTTGCCGGAACCTGACTGGAAGTGGCAGCTTGACCAGATGCTATATTCTAGTGCTAATGGAGATTAGGAGCTCCTGAAATTTGGTTGGTGGTTGTGATTTAAAACCCAATATCGCGGGCAGAATCGAGATTAGTGTACTGTACTGATTGGTCTTGTTTATTTTTTAAGTCAGTAAAAGGCCAGGCGGTAAAAGGACTTTCCCGGCTCATTGTGGTGTTGTATTCACCACAACCGTGTACCGTGAACCACAGAACGGCAGAGGCCTCGCTCCAAACCAAACTATGGTGATTTCCCCTCAAGCATGGTCTCATTTGGTTCTTGGGTAACTAAGGCGTTAAATCTTGCAATATCTTCGACTTTTTTTAGAAAATAAACTCCCTGATGTAAATCGTAAAGGAAGGTTATCACGAAAAACCAAATCCTATATCTGACTTTTGCACAATCAAGGCTCGCAACATAATCATCGTGAAAGGCAAACCAAACGTCCCATCCATGATTTCTAGAAAATGGCCCACCCCAACCAGTCACTCAAACTCAAAATGACAATCATATTTTAAATTAAATACGGATTGAAAAGTATGGCCTTAGAAAGCCGAAATGCTGTATTATCTGTGACTTTTCAACCCGTCATTTATTAACTTGAATTACATAAATATCCTACTATAAAGGCCATAATGCAGAAGACACTTTTTTCGTCGTGGACTTTTGTTGTCACTGTCACTGTCACAATTTTTACGTCAAGAAATGCTATTGCCTTCAGTTTTTCCTGTTCCACTGTGAACGTTATTTTGACATTAAAATTGTGAAGAACTAAACCCTAACTGCCTATTTTGTTACATTCAACCACAGCAAATATGTCAACTACATATTTTTAGAATATATTACTTTAGGCTTTTTTTTGTCAGTGTTTCCTTGTATATTTTGTATTACTAATTTTTTTATTCCGTTATTCAAAAACATGATCAGTGGTTAAATTTGACGGTGATTGAAAAATCACGGTCACGGTTAAGCTCATAACTGTTAACAGTATGTTAACTTATATAAATATTAACAAAAACAGGACTTGTTTGAAAAAAGTTAATAGTCTGACATTTATTGCAAACTATTACTTACTAGTTCAAGGGAATTTATTTTAACTTTTGTTAAGATTTCACTCTTTACACTACTAATTTTTTTAAATTTTCATTCAACTCTAGAACTACCAACCGGTCAAAATGACTAATTCTTCACTAAATAATACATAATTACAAAAAATATTTGTTTTAGAAAACTTAACTTAATAAACTGATTTTGTACAACAGTTTGGTCGTCCCAGTCCTCATTTACTGTGAGGAAACTTCAGCGTTACTAAAAACGGATGAGAAAGCCCTTAGTTTTATCGAGAAAATAATTCTGTCTGCCATTTTTTGTCCTGCTGCTGATAGCATCTAAAGGAGAAGATTCAACGACGAACTTTATAGGCTGTAAGCCGGCGCCTAGTCAAGCTTCGTCGGATACAAAGCTTAAGATGGCAAGGCCATGTAGAGAGTATGGACACCACTGCGCCGGCTCGAAAAGTTTTTGAATCCGAGCCATTGGGACAACACGACACAAGTGGAGAAGGTTCTTAATCAACTTGGAGTGCGCAACTGTAGGCAGCAACCTCATTTCTGCTTAGCACGTCTAAAGGTTTTGCTTTGGAAATAGAAAGGAAAAACGATTAAAAAAATGTTTCTTTATATAATATTTTGTACTTTGGGAACTAACAGGGCAGTGAGTATTTTGCAATCGTTCATTTAGAAAACTTCGCATTTTTTAAATTTATGAAAACTTTGATTTTAAATGTTAGTTTGTGCAATTTAATTTAACAGAAATAAATATGTGGCATACTTGAATGTACCAACCGGTCATTCTGACAGTATAAAAACACTACCAGAGATTAGGATTGGCTGTGCAAATGGGAAAAAAAATTTTAAAAAAAAGAACAATATTTTGGCAAATATTTTATCATTGTTGCTAATATTGTAAGTAAATTGTGAACAACTTTGCAAAATATACAAAACGTTTCATATATTTAATCAGTAAGAAACTTTGCTCTAAAGATGCATACACATGGAAATTACCAAAACTTAATTACAAAGATGTAGATCCTCAATATAACCTCAATATTCTTTGGTAATTAATAGATCAAATAATGCTACATTGGCAGTTTATAAAAGTAAACCCACGAAAAAAGTCCTCGGACTCAGTACTCAACATAATTCTTTTTGAAAGGAAAGCCTGGAACTGATATTTTATAACGAAACTAAATTCGAGGTAGGTATTACCGATCAAATCGCCAGAAAGTACACAGTAAAATCCGGTTCTCGAAGGTGGCCTCTGCAAAATATTTTCCAATATTCTCAATTTGGCAGCAATAAATGCATGTTTTTTAAATAAAGAAATACCTGGAGAAAACATGTCAAGAAATAATTTTCTGTTTCAACTGGAAGATGTACTTCTCAACAAAATATAAAGATTTATCTGAACTCAGAAACGTTACCGATCTCTCGATTAGCCTTGAATGCTCTTGCACACAAAAACATTCCAGATAGGTTTTTTGGAATGAAAATAAAACCACCACAGATATTGGTGGCTGATTCTGGAAAACATGTTTCTGGAAAAGGTACATTTAAAAAAGTTCCTGTTTGCAAAAAAAAAATGCTTCTGTTTGCAAAAAATATTCCGTCTGTTTATATTACTGTATATATTTTGCACTTTAATTTTAAAATAATATATATTATAATTTTCTTAAATAGCATTATTTTTATAAAGTCATTTTGAAATTTAATACTTAAATTCATTAATATTTGAATACTTTAAAAATATTGCAATTACACACCAAGGTTGATAGAAATTATAATTATACTACAACTTCTTGTTCTAATAGGTAATTAATTACTGCAACATCATGGTGTAGAAGCTTAAGGAAATCACGTTTAACAGTGACGGAGAGTAAAAAAGTAGCGCGTAGATCAGAAAAGAGGTTTATTTTTATAAGTGGGACAAAATGTAAAATTAACCTCTTTTTGCTGTTGATGAGATGTTTTAAAAGAACACCTACATAGATACAAACCTATAATTGAATGCAGTGATAATTTGCACCTATGCACTGTCCTACATATCAATTTCTTATCTACTAAAGACAAGATGATGATTTTATACAATAATCTACCACCAGCCTTCCTCATACAACAACAAAATCGTGAATCGAATTTTCTCTCACGTACATACGTATCATAAAAGCACTAACGTGACGCTTTTTTCAATTCTTTTTGGACAACGTTATACATATGTATGTTCTTTCTTGGTGGCAACCTTCTCATGGCTGGCAAATAAGCAGATGTAAACAATTTGAGTCATTGATGATGAGTAATCTAACTTCGGATTGTTTAAGAACTTAGGCATATACGTACAAATGTACAAATGTTTACATTCCACGTGTTATGAAACTGCACTCCGCCAACTCATATCAATTACTTACAGCCAGCCAAATGTGATAATCAGCATCGTCCAGTTAATATGTGTTCGATATGTAATTCAAACAAATAAAATGCTGAGTTATACGTTTCGCGGATTAGTGAAACAATAAAATTGATAGCCTAAGTGATTGAATGCCATGGATATTCAAACAGGGTATGTTATACTAATTCGCTAGAAAACCACGCCTGGTGTCATTCTATACTTAGAGAAGCATGTCATCATTAATCAATCCCAGAAATACATATATTTTGTATATTCTCGCATTAATGTTGGGCGTATGCATAAGATATCTTTCTTGCCACTGCGATTTTTTTCCTCTATTATGCGATATGTAAAATGAAATAAAATCAAATAAACCGTAGTCCGTGTAAAATGCGGTGTTCCAGAACTAATTATAAAACGGCCAAAATACCTACTTATTGATTAAATTTTAACTGGTTTTCGTTGTTGGCCGTAGACCGACTGTAAATCGTAATCTGATTAAAAGTACCATGAAAAACGTACAAATAACGAATTAAATCAAGTATAACATATTTATAATTCACAGACCGTGCTTTTGCGTTTCCACACCAAACTAAAGAGAGAGTGAATACAATTTTTTTTTAATTTTCAGTTTCGTCATAATGTTCAATCAATAAACAATTGTTTCATTCGCTTTTGTTTGACGACGAAGCGTCTTATCCTTCCGACATCATCTCATTAGAATCACAAATTTCATTGCCGTCGCTGTTGTTTTTTTAGTGAAGCCTTAGGAAATCCTAGAAACCTGAAAACAAAGTAATCACATTCATGACCTATATATTAGTTTAAGTTGGTAGAGCAAGAAGGAGCCAATGACTGACGGAATTAGAAATGATTGCTCGGTGGTTTGTTTGTTTGAGTTGAACGAGTTTTGTTTATGTAGAAAATAAAAAACAAATGTTCCGTTAGTCATGTATAGTTCATGCATAGTGATTTAATAGAAAGAAAGTTTAAGGCATCGATCTGCTGGCTCGGTAACAAAGTTCAAAGTTCGCTGTTTTATTTTTTCAACTATTTGCATGTATCCTTGAAATTCAGGTGCGCGCCTTTCTGTATTTGGTAATAAATTACTACTAAAAATAAAGAATGAAATTACTTAAACAACCTTGAAAAGCATGCATTAAAATATGGTAATTTGACTAGGCAAAGCGTGCTCTTGGTCAAGGGAGTGCGAGTAATCACGAATACTACGAAAGAATAGAGGGTGGAAACGTTGTGAAATATGTGTGTTTTAATTTCTCCGCGAAAACAGGACGAAAGCTATTAAATTTAATTGAGTCTAGAGAAGAAGGTAAATTACATGTTTGTTGCTATGGGACTAATTGGGGTCATATACATAAAATCTATGAGCACCACTCACGGACTATCAACTGGTGAGATTTTGTGGTATTGTAATATTGCCTAGTTAGCTTCACTTAATAGGTTTTTCAAATTAAAAGTGGTGAAATCTGTCATGCTGAATCATGCAAATAAAATAATCTCAAACATATTTAATAATGCAAATGATGAAGTACATAACTTTCTGTGAAGGTGAGGTTTGTTGAGACAGTTTTGTGGTCTCTCCCTAAGTATTGAAACCGTTCATAAGTTCATTCAAGCATAAGTTCATTCAAAAAATTGAATAAAAAGTGCTCCAAAAGTTGTGCCCTGTAGCAGTGTGGACATTTGTTTGCTTAGTGGTTAAGGCAGGGGACGACAGAGGCTGAATGAGACAACTCTCGACTTATTTTTTCTAATTATTTTCAGCTCTGTAAATACCTACAAATGTTGCCAACGAAAATGGGAAACCAATAATCTTTCACCAGAGTGACAAAAGCTTCCTATTTCTCTCTCAATGCGAATTTTGGGATGGTTTCTTTAGAGAAATTGTTCTATTAATCAATCATGTCTTGAATTCAAGGAAACAGTGATAGATAAACTAGCACTAATCTTTATCTCTGCGTGTAGCTACAGCTGAAACGATTATTATTATTATTTTGTTCTGTTTGAAATGTCCATGTTACGTGCCCTTGCTTGATGACAGCGTATACTTCGGTGTTACATTCTTATATTCTTATATTTTAGTCGCCTTTGTTTAAATACCGACAGATGTTTGCCCCAATTTCATGCCTGCATTTTTAGACTTGCAGTGTTATTGAAATATCACTTATTAAACAAAATACAATTGTTGCATTTTTTGCACTAATTTCGTTACGTTCATATTCACCGTTACTCTGAAAACGTTACATAACGCTCCATTTTGTTCGCTTTTTGCTACACCCTCAAGTGCATTAATGCTTGCAAAGGACACCTTTGTTCCACTTTAAGTTCAAGAATAACATTCGAAACCGAATGCATGTTAAATAATTCCATTCTTGTAATAAAAACAAAAAATTTAACACGTCAATCTCACATATCAGGTTAATTTATAAAAAACAAGCAAATTTATTAATCTGGCACAGATTTTCAGTCGACAGCTATTTTCGACTGAGCTAAATCGGACATTTCATGTGTTACAATTTGAAATTTTCCTGTCAAAACAAACAGATTTGATTTACAGACACGCGATTCAGCTATATTGATTGCATATCAATCTTAAGTGACGAACATTTTCTAATACCTAATTTATGTATTTGAAAAAGTATTGAACGATCTCTTTGAAAAATCATAATAAATAAACCAATGAAGAAATATGCTTACAACCCAATGCAAATGTGTTATATGTACATATGTATAATAGCTTAAAGAATTCTAAAAATGAATGATCTCGGGGTAACGTTCTACTTTGATCATTTTTATTTTCATTCGAATATAATTTTATCTAACACAAACCACCTGTCCGTCGTGAAGTTGACGGCCACAAGATATCAAGTGTGAAATCTACGAAATATAAGCCATTGATGTCGTAATCGACACAGCTAGCAGTTTGTAAAAACAAAAAGCAGCATCATCACAATTGCATATGGCTTGTATTCATGTACGTTGCAATCATTTTACGTTCCTTTTTGCTGTCTGGGAAAACTTGGGTTCTTTTAAACCAATCATTCTTCTATGATTTGTCATTTGAATACCTGGCATGTTGATTAAAAAAAAACAGTAATAACTAGTGTTTTGTGAATGTTGCTGCCCAGGAACAATGTATTACTAAATCTGCTAAGAGAACTTAAACAGATTGGAAAAACATTTTTAAATCTCACATTTATTCTCAGCAGTAAGTTATAGATCCCTTGTATTCGTGGGAAATTATAAATATTCATACAAACAATATACTACTATATTTGCCGTAGAAGCTGTGCCACAATTCCCATCAGAGTGCTACTGCATTCTTTTGATTTATTTATTTATTTACACGAACCGTTGATACAAAAATATGATTGTATAGTTTCCTTTTGGTATAGTTTCCTTGTTGTAGAGTATACAAATTAAAAACAGAAACTGACAATAACTGACAATAAATATTCCTTTTTTATATTTTTCAGAATGGAAGTCAGCAGCAATAACCACCTCCACAACACTTCCATACTACAGCAGCAAGCGCAACAGCAGAACAATAATTCCAGTGTAACATCTCTTAGTCGCAGTAACAGTCCGGCCAGCTCCAATTCAGAAATTGAAAAAGAGCTTCAAGATCTAGATTTAAATAGTTCAGGAATTGCTAGTAACAAGAGCAATGGCACCTCAAGTGGTGGAAGTACGGCAAATAGTTCAATCTCCTACGTGGCAGGAGTGAAGAAACGTATCTCCAGCAGTCGCACACCAACAAGAAAAGCACGACGAATAAGATTTTATCGCAACGGGGATCGTTTTTATCCTGGCATAACCATTCCAGTGTCAAATGAACGATATAGGTAACAATTTAAAATACATCACATAAGGTCTACATATATACTAATAAAAAAAACATTTTACTACAGATCATTTGAAAGCTTAGCAGAAGACTTAACAAGACTTTTAGAAGATAATGTCAAAATTCCTGGAGCAGTACGAACTATATATACATTGGTTGGAAAGAAAGTAAGTGAGATTATGCTGAAAAGTATTTTGGAAGCTAATTGTAATAACATTCCACATTTTCATTTAAAGGTTTCAATGTACATTTTTACCCATTGCCAAGGTTTATTTTTTCACCTCATCAACAAAACGTAAAAAAAATTGAATGTACATTTGTTTTTCCAATTTTCGGGTTTTACGCATTGAAGTCAAGCTGTAGTAGGTTGCCATAGAACTGAATTAAGATTTATATTTTTTGTATTACATTTTTTGACTTCTCTATTTTTAATTGTCTAGAACGAAAAAACGTCCAAAACCTAAGTACGTTATAGAATCACTTCTTGTGTTTGTTTCATCCTTTCTATCTTAAATACAGAGAGTTAAATGTTTTTAAATCATTCCTGCTGTGAGTATAGATTTCTTGCAGATCTGAGGGCTTGGTGCTACATATCTTTTAGCTGTTCTCCTTTCCTTTTTTAAAAATGATGTTGAATTTTCTAAAATCCTCAGCAGCTCTAAATATTTTTTCTATGCTAATCGCGCAATTATTTGAGTTTAACATTATAGTCTTATTTGTTACTTGGTTTCCCATTTGCTGGGTCAATCATAATCCGACACTTCTTCAAATGTAAATGATGGCGAAGTCTAACAAAGAGTTACAACGAGTTTCGATCTACAAAATTCCCTTCAGACGTTTGTAATGGTATATTAGCTGTCTTAACTCCGTGATTTTCTTGTTCTTACTTGTCTGCAATCAAGATAGAAAGGGACAAGATATTGCGATGCTTGAACAGTGTCGATGTGAATCGCAATTAGATCAATCTAACGATGCTAAAGTAGCTTGTACTATGGAAAGGTTACTTGCGAGGCTTACCAGTTTGAGTGTGTTTCCAGATGTGTTGTCACACAGGCTTTGTGTCGGACTTGATGGTTTACTGCTTTTAGGAGATTGTAGAAGTCACCCTACCAGGGCGTGTGTACTATTCAGTAAAATGTTCCCCTAATTTTACCCTTATGCGGGTGGTTGCGAGGTGTTTAGTTAAGTGTTTACAGCTAAGGGTATTTTGCGTAAGACTCGCTCGACAAACAAAGCCACATTCATCCTATAAAGGCAACTTACACACTAAAATCCGAATCCGTATTTTTTTGTAATTTTGTTGCTTGCAGAGCTATAAAACACACGTTTTCTGTTGTTAGGATATTGATGTCATACACTGTGCTCGATTTGCGGGAAACTGTTTTTATTCCTTCATCTTCATCGTCAAAACATCAAACGCTTATGTTTCATCTCTTAACTAAAATACTTTTTATTTTAATTTTAGATTTCCAACCTTGACGAACTTGAAGATGGCCAAAGTTATGTATGTTCCTGTAATAATGAAAACTTCAAGAAGGTAGAATATAACTCCCAACAAAGCGGTAACAGCGTTCAAAATAAGACAAACAATCGTCTATCAAAAGTGTACAGACCGTCTTCACCATTGAAAAATGGTACAAATGGTAGCCCCGTGTTGAAAGTCAGCGAGCGTGATATGGTGGTTCATCCCCGTATTGTTACCTTAATTCGCAATGGAACAAAACCTCGAAAGGTGTGTAAATTCATCTTCTTTGCTTTCATTTGAGGTATTCAAATTATGATTTCTTTGCAGATAATGAGACTTTTGTTAAACAAACGCAATAGTCCCAGTTTTGATCATGTTTTGACTGCTATTACCCAAGTCGTCAAATTAGATACTGGCTGTGTCCGAAAAGTTTTTACTTTATCAGGTACCCCTGTTCTTCAATTGGCTGACTTCTTTCAACAAGAAGACGTGTTCTTTGCATACGGAACAGAACGTGTAAGTCAAGATGACTTTAAACTGGAAACCGATGAAAACAAAGCCATCAATCAAACCCGCAAAACACTTCGAAATGGAACAGCATGCAAAGGGCCAAAGCCAAAGATGCCAGTCAAGAGTAAAAATATTCACAACGTTACATACGATTGCATCGAAGAAACACTCAATGATAGCGGCATTCAGACACAAGATCTTCCAGCTGAAATACGTGAGCGCTACGTGCTTGGAAATATCATTGGTGATGGAAATTTTGCGATTGTACTAAAAGTTAAAGACCGACAATCGGCCAAGACATATGCCCTCAAGGTCATAGATAAGAGTAAGTGCAAGGGAAAAGAACACTACATCGATGCCGAGGTTAGAGTAATGAAGAAGTTGAATCACCCGCATATAATCTCATTGATATTGGACGTCGATCAGCCGAGCAATATGTACTTGGTTCTAGAGTATGTGAGCGGTAGGTTAAAAATAAGTTTGTTAATAAACCCCACTGACTATATTGTCAATCATCAATTAAAATCGATTTTTCTCTTAAAGGCGGTGATCTCTTTGATGCAATTACACGTGTAACAAGATTCTCGGAAGACCAATCGAGAGTTATGATTAAGCATTTAGCCGCAGCAATGGCTTATTTACATTCCATGAGCATAGTACATAGAGACATCAAACCAGAGAACCTGCTGGTAAGTTAAATTTTCCCCTTATTCGTTTTTCTTCCGCTACTTACGCACATACGTGTGCCAATGTCCTTAACAAGACAAATGCAATTAAAACCATCGGCATTGAATGAAAATAATAATGGTGAAGACATTATCACTTCTTTAAGTATATATTATAGGTGTGTGTATCTCCAAATAAACATACATTCTCGTTTGTAATTTTTTTTTAACGTACAATAAACTTTAATTGTTTCCTCTGTTTCTATATAATTTAAATTTAATTAAATCATAATTTGTATATATAATAACTGATCTGAATGAGAAATTCAAAACATCTATTGCTATTAGTATTCAGTTCTCTACTTTCCTAAGTAATTTATTTATTTTATGATTTACGCTAGCAATTTAGTTTGTTCAAAGATTTATATTGAACATATTCTCAACTACGTTTGTTAGTGTCTTTTTTGACATTCAATGCTTTATAAAACGCCATTCTTATTTTCAATTCTTTAAGAATAAGGATACCAACAATTTCATCTGAATCACGCAGAGAAAACATTTTTGCCTTTAAGCTTCTATAATTTCGCCGTTCGGATACGAAAATTCTTTTAAGAAGACTCTTATGTGTCAAAACGAACGATAATACACTTGACACTCAGATATGCATATTGTAGAGAATCTCTTCACAGACGAAACCATTGACAAGTAAATGACGAACATTTAAATTAGTTTTAATTTTCATCAATGTAGCATTGTTACTTGATAGGAAGCCTGACACTACTCAGTTCACTTCGGATTGTTTTTCTTTTGGATTTACAACTGTTATCCGTTAATAACGGTAAAAACCTGTAGAGGATATCGCATTTTGTTTTATTTAAATTTATTTAAATTTATCTGCTGCCCGATTAAGAGTATATTTGTTATGCGCGTATGGATTGCGTTCGAGTGGTTGGGCACTAAAAGCTGTTACCTGTGGTGTAGATTTTAATACTAGCTTGTTCACTCACATTTGCTTGTTTCTGTACGTATGGTTAAGTCTTAAATCGACCATTTTATGAGTTTCGCTGAGTTTTTAAATTGGTTCTCTTGTGTAACTACCGTTACGCAAACAAACCTTAAACTGATCAATAAAGTAGTAAATAATTTTCTTTCTAATCCTGGAGAGACTACCAATTATAATTAAAACTGCTTCCCAGTTGGTATATGTCTGTAATTGTTGTTATTAACCTTCAACCTTGTGGTCCCCACACTCTCTCTTAGCACTCACAACATGTGTGATAACTTAAAAGTGGCTCTGATACATATCATTTTACCGGTGTTTACAAACTTTTTTTGTACAGCTTAGACTTTAACAATAAATTCAATTTTTTTTTCCATTATAGGTTGAACTAGATGATAAGGGCAATGTAGTCGAGTTAAAGTTGGCTGATTTTGGTTTGGCCTGTGAAGTTACAGAACCACTTTTCGCCGTTTGTGGTACACCAACATATGTAGCTCCAGAAATTTTGATGGAAACTGGTTACGGTCTCAAGGTAAACAGCATTTTCTTAATTTTAGTCCATTAACTAGCAAAAATTAAATAATCTTCATTTGCAGATCGATGTCTGGGCAGCTGGCATTATACTTTACATTCTCTTATGCGGTTTTCCACCATTTGTTTCACCTGATAACCAACAAGAGCCTCTGTTTGATGCTATTATATCAGGTGTCTATGAGTTTCCCGAACCATATTGGTCAGATATTGGTGAAGGTGTGCGCGACTTGATTTCAAATATGCTTCAATCCGATCCTGATGTAAGATTCACCAGCGAAGACATACTTGACCACTACTGGACCCTTGGCGAGTGTTTCGATTATAGATGAATATCTCCGTAGCTTCTTGCATCGTATACATATAACCTAAACTGATAAATAATAATTTAATTTAATTAAATTTTCCTTTTCCTTTGTCCTCAATTATTTCGTTTTTTTTTAATTTGTTTTTTTTATAGAAATAAATTTTTTTGTAAAGAGATGTTTGTCTTGTATAATTAGAATATTTATACCAAATTTTGCCTGAAAAACGCTTTTATTCAGAAACATTTTATTTGTTTAATTTTGAACATTTATTTTTATTTTTATTAAAATTTTATTTGTAAATTATAAATAGAAATCGAAAAAAAAAATTATTTCGAGAATGTGGTTAAAAGTGTGTTATGAATTGTGTGCGATGAATTTGAGTGTAATTGCTTTCATAAATGCGTGTCTTCAATTAATTAACATTCCAATCAATGCCTTTTCTACTTTCTCCTCCAAGCTTCTACAGCGACTGCTCGTCATAAACACCCATTTTAATTTAAATCAAACGTATTGGGTGTATATGAGATAATCCAGTCATTGATATTAAATTCATTCAAAAGCAAAATTTGCCCGAGTCTATACCTCTTCATATTTTTTTTTACTTTTTCCACGAAAGTTATAAAAATGTGAAAATTCGAATGTAGCATAAGAAATGCGATAATAAAAGTCAAAAACTTCACTTTCTTGTATATCTTTATAAATTGATTGCATTTATTTACAATTTGATAAGTGAAAGCAACCATTTTTTAGGGACTTAAAATTATTGAATTGCATTTTATTTTCCATTTAGAATAGAGTGTCTGGAGATCAATTACATCATATTCATTATTGTAATATCGTAATAGAACATTGAATTATTTTATTTTGTCTATGTCAAAAACCATTACATATAACAGGAGAGTAATTGCTGAAGAAGCCATATTCTTGTTCATAACGGACATTTATCCAACAGACCCGGAACAAGACTTTCTTACAGTTTGTAAGAAAGTTAATAAATTCAATAGTCACCGAACGTAAACAATTCTTGGTAATTTTATTTCAATCTCAAGTAATCGAAATCCTAACATTGGGACTCGCATAAAATGAAAAGAAAATACACTCGCATGTCCATTATTGAATTCATCGTATGTAGATCGAATTAGAAAAGAAAGCCTACATATTTACAATGACCGCGGTACATTGAAGATATTTAATTATTTAAGTCTGTATTTTCATATTTCTAGCACTATTCTATTATATTATGTAAAATAATGAAGATATTCATGTCAGTTAGTACGTAGATGAGTTTTGTAGATTTTATTTATACATGCTCTGTTTTGTAACTATTATTTAAGAGACTTGTGCTGCAAACAAATGCGTTTTTTTAAGTACTGGATTTGGATTATTCAAAGACGGCATTCAATTTAGAATCGTTTTCAAGAATATTACAATAGAACTCCTTTAGATTCGATGAAATTATTTGATCTAATTAGGTATATTGTGCTTGTATTGAAAACGAAAAAAAAGCGCTACGCATCGCTTGCGATACTAAATTATAAGATATAAGAATATAAATATAAAAAATAAAACTTCAAACAACATTTGATTGCTTTGGTGTAGACTATTCTTGAAAACGATCAATTCTACGAAATTATATTCCCATTTTCCTTATGTTGCCCACTTTCATTTATATGCAAAACAAAAGACAACGAGATCTTTCTTACACAAAATAAAAAATTTATATAAACAAAAAAAGAAACGACGACACATCAAAAATGAACTATATCTATTCTTTGGAAAATGGTTGCATTTCTATTTTATGAAATACAATACTTACATATATCAACACCAAGAAAATAAACAGACAAACACGATACACAGTCTTCAAATTAATGAACTAAAAATATATAACAAGCGTATTCGACGCGGATTGTTGAAATATGTATTTACAGATCTATAACTTAGAGTATGTTTTGTTTTCTTTATCTTGAATCAGAAGGCTATATATACGTATAAACCGTAAAAATCGCTTAGTACTTTTCAGCTTTTAGAACGAAAAAAAAATAATCAGAAAAACTAAAATCAAACATTTATATAATCGAAGACGTAACATGTAAAGCTAAAGGGTTTATTTTATGAGCGAAAGAGATAAGGAGCAAAATCGTAACAACACATATATTATATTTAAATATATGAAATTATTTATTGTATTTTTAAATTTTACACAAAACAAAAAAATATATAACAAAATATTATTTATGACAAAAACTACGGGTTGTATTTTATTTCTGATGAATTATGTCCAGAACGCCTGTTAAGTGCACTTTACATAATAGTGGAATTGTGTTGAAGGAGGTGGAGTGATAAGTACCGAAATCAAACGCAGAATCACTCTTGCCAATCGCTGTTTCTTTGGGCTCAAGAGGCAATTGAGTAATAAAAACATCTTTCGAAGGAAAACACCTTGAAACCTGGACGTTACTAAAAGCGGATGAGAAAGCCCTTAGTTTTGCGTGCGATTTTTGGTCCTGTTTGCGTTGATGGCATCTGGAGGAGAAGATTTAACGATGAACTCTATGGGCTGTACAGCGACATGCGCCTAGTCAAGCGTCTCCGGATACAACGCTTAAGATGGCTAGGCCATGTAGAGCGTATGGACACCACTGCTCCGGCAGGAAAAGTCTTCGAATCTGAGCCATTATGGAAACGCAACAGAGGACGCCCAGACTAAGATGGTGCACACAAGTGGAGTGGACCTCAACCAACTTGGAGTGCGCAACTGGCGAAAGATCGTGCTGGCTGGAGAGGCATATTGGTTTAGACCCAGGTCCACCCTGGTCTGTAGCGCCAGAAGAAAAAGAAGAAGGTGGAGTGATAAAAGGAAAAGTTGAAACTGAGTTTTCTTGTGAGGTACAGTTGGGGGAATTTTGAAACAGCACCGAATATTCAACTCGACAGACCGCCGTTGTTGTTAGATCCAAGAACCGGTTTTTAACTGTGTATTTTTTCCAACTCTCGGATATGATAATACAATTTAGGTACAGACCATAACAATCATTCTAGGAATACAAGTTTCCGAGATGACATCTCTCCATGCTGTAGTACGATATACTTGCTGAGATATATCAGTGCGCGAGAATTTCAACGTTGAACAGCTACTTTTCTGAATGGTTAAAAGTTAGACTTTAATGCCATTTGGATCCAATTAGCACAATTTTTGAGGCAAGTCTTAAACACATTTCCAACGGGTAATCGACCGCTGAGCAGACCTTAGCCGAGGCTCGCTTAATTGTGCTTGGCCATACCTCGGTTTCGATTTGATAACAAACAATGAACTGGCTTGAAGATCGTGTGTGTGTGCGTATTGGCATACCTTTTAAGTGAAATACGTGAGTTACTGAAAATTACGATCATGATGACAGTGGACTCACAATACATAGCATAGATATAAAATTTTCACAGGAAAATATTACATTCAATCCTATGAAATAAGTTAGTGGTCCCGCACATAGCAATTCTCAACAAAACAATAGGATAATATTTGTTTTTTTAAATTGAGTATTAAATTCAGTTTTATTGACTAGCTACAGGGCTGTACGCATTATGTAACATTTTAGACCCAATCTTTGTAGGTGAATACTTTTTTTCGAGACAGTACCTAACAAATACTAATCTTAAAAGATCACCGAAGTGAGTATTGCTCCCGTGAATAGTACATTTTTTTACATTTTACTGCCTTCCTTACTATGATCCCGTCTATTTCGTTAACTCTGCGAACGACATCCTAGCGGAGATCACCCTAGGCAACCGATGTTGCTTCGTACTGTCAAAACTCTTATCGCGAAGGATCAAGATGATTTAACAACAAGTATTGTTTCATGGAGTCGAAAGCTGGGCAAAAAGCGGAGCAGCAGAATGGTTTCTCGGTAACTTAGAAAGAAAAGTTTTGGATATGTTCTTTCTCTTTCACGGCTACAGTGCTGCAGTCGTTTTCGAAGTTTTAAGCTATATGGTAAGAAACATACAGTGGGTTACAATCAAAATGACAATGATCATAGAGGGCTCGGGGAAAACAGACAAAAGAGATATACATGAATAAACGAAAACGTACCTATGTACCACGCCCCTTAAAAACCCAGACTTGGTGTTATCCAACATTTGTGGCAAAAATTTAGTTCCGAAATTGGAAAACATGAAATAGCATTGTTCTAGTATTGTTGTTGCGCTTGGATTACCCATATTCCTATTACTTGAATTAAAAATATTATAACTTATTTAATATAACCAATTCTGTACATTCATTTGTGTCTGTTTCGTCTATTTTCCTTTTCGCCCTTGTCTTTGATATAGTCTACATAAAATTAAGAGGTTCAAGACAATACTTCGAACTAGTACATCTATCCTTGCTGGACTTATGTTCTACCTTTATTTACAAATTAATAATCGTTTAGGAAATCAAAAATAATTACAAACTGCACGAAAACAGTTAAAGATAAATTATTAATATTTTTTTCAGGACTTCCAAAACTGTTATAATGTTTATTACAAGAAAGATTGCAAGACTTGGCATCACTCAGTATGTCATTGAATATTTGACACTGGCGAAAATCCATCGTGAATCTGTGTATCTCTCTCTTTCTTATTCTCCAATTAACTCTGTTTTCAAATGACAGGAACTCCCCCAAAAGATTATCAATATTTTTTTTGTTTTGATAAGTTTTCATCTCCGGCAAATGATATAAATTTTCACTTACTACTTGTAACAAAAAATAGTTGTAACACTTAAGTGCATTATCTTCCACCCGGAGTGATTGCTTGAATCTAAGTACGTATTATGGGGGGCTCTCATTCCTTTCAGGTTGAATGAACTATGTAATTTTAATGCAATAAGTGTAAAACCAAATTGCTTAAAGAAAAATAACATTATCGCAATAAAATGATAAACTTTCACAGAAACCAGTGCATTAAAATATATTGAAATGTGTATGAAGGACGATTCATGACGTCGTAATCAATTTACTTTAATGCCTCATTGGGGTAACACTCGGACAAGTGGCATAGATTGATGACATTTAAGTTATTGGATACAAAAAAATTCCAACACATTTCGTTTTGTTTGCTTAATGAGAATATTCAGTGGGGTCAAGATATCTTTTTCGTAATCAAATAAATGTGATTCAAATTCTCTACTAGCTGACATTTTAATTATCTGGGTTTTAGTATTACAATTGAATACTACGCTGTGTGGAAAAAGCAAAAAAATCTCTTGATAAGCAATTTCATTGGGGAAATTAAAACGTCCCGAGTGTGCATGTATGGATGTATGTACATATTTGTCATGTGCCGGACAAAAACTCAAAAATCTAAGGGTTCTCTTGGTTTGCTAGTTTAAAACATTGTTCTAGAGAACTATACGTTGTTTCCTATCGGCAGATATCTAATTCTGCTCCATATATAAGTCACATGCGGTATTTATGCATTGCATCCAAATTGTGTTTTCTGCATTTCTAGACATATAAAGCTCAGCTTGCATATGAGTGTCAACTTCATACTATTGGATCTTTTGAAACTGGGTAATTCGAATATTATACATATACGACCTTCATTTAATGATATACTTAGTTAAAAATTTAATGTAAGAGAAATATACCCAATGATGCTCTTACATGTACACTAGATCTTTGAATTACGACTTGTGATTGACTGTAACGCGTATTGCTGTATTGACAAAGCAATGCCTCTTACTTTCTTTAATACTGATACAAATTAATTATAACTGCAATGGTGAGAATCAACTTAACGAAGCGGCGACATTGACCTTATGCCATTAAAGTTTAAGCAGGTAATATACTACAAACACGCATGGGTTAAGTTCACTTACACGCCGAAATGGTGCATTATGTAGTGACTGAGCCGGTTATCATCTGTTACTCCTGAAGTCATTTAGGTGTCTGAATCAACAATAAGAACTTCCGCTCGAGTCGTGTAGCAATGCATTTTTCTCCATTTGTTGCAAGTCTTGTTAAAAAGTAACTCGGAGATCTTGCGTTTTAGTGCTTCTGGTGGCACACAAACTTTGACAACGTGATGCCCAAAAATAATTTTCCCATTTCTAGCTAATTTGCGTCAAAATTTCTTAGCATATTTTTGTGTCCAAAGGCTTAAAATACCTTAGAGTATGCATTCCTACGAGATCTTGTTTAAAGACAGACGGTACAGTGTTATCAACTTTGATACAAAAAAATTGTGATTGGGGTATTTGCCTTTTGTGTATCTTACAACAATAAGCTCCGTATTTTGGACAGTAGAGATCCAGTGATTCAAAATATGCTTTCAAATAAAATATCGAAAAATATTAATCAATATTTTTTGCAGGTACCAGCTGACTTGTTTCCTATAAGAAAAACAAGAACTCATAACCTTACCTTTTTTTATTAAAAGCGTTTACTTTATATATTATTTTTCCAGCTAACAGAACCGATACCTATTTTTAAAGAAAATGCATTTTCTCGGTTTCGGTCAGTCAGCTGAACTTGATATAGTCTTTGATGGGGCAGAAAATCGAAAAACTGTCGAAATAAAGACTGAAGAGGGAAAGAAGGAGAAGTGTTTACTGTATTATGATGGAGAGGCAGTGTCAGGGAAGGTTTGTATTTCTTCCACAATTTTCAGCAAAATTATTAACTTTTATTTTTAATATAGGTGAATGTAACCCTGAAAAAACCTGGGAGTCGCCTGGAACACCAAGGCATTAAGATTGAATTCATTGGGCAAATTGAACTGTTCTACGACCGTGGCAATCACCATGAGTTCAAAACAATTGTTAAGGAACTAGCTCGTCCCGGAGACCTCATACAAAACACTAGCTATCCATTTGAGTTTCTAAATGTTGAAAAACCATACGAAGTGTATATGGGATCGAATGTTCGCCTTAGATATTTTCTAAGGGCCACAATAGTTAGAAGGTTAAGTGACATAGCTAAAGAGGTTGATATCGCTGTTCACACATTATGTACTTATCCCGATACTAACATTCCCATTAAAATGGAAGTCGGTATCGAAGATTGTCTGCACATTGAATTTGAATACAACAAATCAAAGTATATATTAATACTTCGCTTATACCTTACCTGCATGTTGATCATACGTTTCAACATTTTAGGTACCATCTAAAGGACGTAATTGTTGGTAAAATTTACTTCCTCTTGGTGCGGATTAAGATCAAACATATGGAGATTACTATCATCAAAAGAGAATCAACTGGTTCAGGTCCAAATATTTTTACGGAAAACGAAAATATTGCCAAGTACGAGATCATGGATGGTGCTCCCGTCAAAGGTTTGTTGCAAATTACTCAGGTGCTATTAATAATTGATAAAATGGGATTTTTTGTTTTGGATCTTTAGGTGAAAGTATACCTATTCGAGTATTCTTGGCTGGATACAGTTTAACCCCTACCATGAAGGATATAAGCAAAAAATTCTCTGTTAAATATTTTCTCAATTTAGTTCTAATGGACACTGAAGACAGACGTTATTTCAAACAACAGGTAAAATGACATTAAGTTCTAAACAAATTATCATACGAATATGTATGTTACGACTATAAACACAGATGCCAGGAATGCACAGTGGAGGCATTTAGAATTTATGAGTATCAAAACCTTCAAACATTTTCTTGATGCGTTGTGAGGTTTTCGCATATTAAATTCTTTCTCAGATCAATATGAATTTCAGTTGTGTCTCTCTCGTTTTCATTTCATTTCCTAAGCATTTACCTGGCTTAATCCTCAAATTACGTACTGTGCATATTTTTGTTATACGATACAAATAAAATAAAATATACATTTTAATTTTAGGAAATAATTCTTTGGCGTAGGGCTGACAAACCTAGAAAATCTTCTCATAACCAACAACTCCAGACGAGTAATCCTAGAGCCCCTACTCACCTAGTAGGCGGGAGAAATGATGCAAGTGGTTTGAGCGTGTCTTCAAATTCAGAACATCCCGATTCTGAATATCGTCCAGCAATAGATCCAAAAATGGGTCTCTTTACAAGAGAAAGCCCTCCACAAGGCAAGTATAAAAATAAAATTTGAAATTTAAATTTCCTCAAAATATATGCCATAAAAACCCACTTTAGAATATGCTCAACTTCCTGGTGAAGCAGCTAATATGATGCGGGGAACGGCTGATGGTGCTGCATCTGGTGGCGAGATTCCAAATGATGCATCTGGATTGGCAAGTGCTCCTGTGGCCGCTGCTACAAACCTCTTTGAATCAACTGATAATGTAGTCGCTGCCGCCGCGGTGTCAACAACGCCACCTCCATTGCCAGCGGCAGATGATGATGCCAATTTTGAGGATGCATCTTTAGGGACAGAGTCAAGTGTGACAACTCCAAAACCGTCACCAGCAGCGCGAAGTGTTTCAACATCAGCTACTGGAAATATTGCGCCAAATATCCAAAAGCAAGAACTAGAGCCTGCTGTATAAAATTCCCGAGGGCGTAGATATTTACATTAAAAAGCAAGCTAATCGTTCTGTTGGATATGGTAATATTTTATTCAGTATGTAACAGTTTTCAATAAACACAATGATTAATAAATTATGCAATTAATAACAAGCTGCAAATTTGTTTTTATCTGAAGTTACATTCGGTTTTATTTTGCTAGTGAAGGTTAATAATAAATGCTCTATTGTCTGTGCACCCTTTGCTTTACAGACTGTTCTGAGAAGGCGACCTCGCCTCGTGGGTTCAGGACATAATCTCTGCGGAACTAGGAGAAATATAAGCAATACATTTTGTATGTACTTTATATACAAAATAGCCATAAGTATAATCACTGCGAAGAGCTGGGCAGTTGTGCGAAGTAAAACCTATCCATTTAAAAAGCATATTTGGCATAGACGAAGCCATCGAATGAAAAATGTCTTTAATTTGCAAGTTTGCTGAAGTTCTCTCAATTTCCCAGAAGCCACACACAGTAACTAAAAAACCTTATGCATTGTAAGGTAAACATTATTGCTGTTTAGAAAATATACTAGGCAGGGAAGATTATACTGTAACGAAAATGTTTTGGTATGTACCTTAGAAAGCGGTTTAGGTGGATCCATGAGTGATCCACATTTGTTGCAGATTGCTGCAACGAAGACTCCATTATAGACGATGACTTCCAACTCACGGACTTTGCCACTTTTCGGAATAAGACTATTAGTGACCTATGTTACACCGGAGAAGAGTCCTCACAGAAACCCGTTTAATTTTGGCCAGCACGACCTCGGCAACATCCGATCTACAATGGCCTTAAGCTCCGATCTATTCACAGTCAGAATAGTTTCACCTCCAAATTCGCTCTGGTCGCCAACTTAAATATTATAATTTGCCTTTCACACGGTCCCCGTTCCCTGTGCTTCCTTAAGGTATTTCCAACATTAACTGAAAGCTTACGTACGCGTTTCTTTCCCCGCTCTTCCTTCAGATCCTCCGCTGGTCAAAAGAAAACAATTTGTCTCTTTGAGCACAACCCAGCATATCTTTAACATCAGTTATATATAGGCCTACCGGCATACATACTTCGACATACATACTCACCGAGCACTTTAATCGATGAAATGAGGGGTTATGAAAATTTGGATTTGGACGTTTGCTTTTCCTTATATTTATAAGCTCTTTGTTTAAATTACAATTTAAAGGAGCTCCCGCAGCACTTGCCGATGATGTTGTCTTTGCATGTTGCCCAAATATTCCTTTAAAATCAAGCAAATGCTTTGAGGTTTAATTAATTACCAATTTAAATTCTTAGAAATAATTATCGATATTAAACAAACTTTTGAGAACACATAAGTTCTCTTCTTAATGTTTCGGTCTACCTTAATAATAATTGGGTGGCCCATAAGGGTTGCAGCCCTTTTAATTTTTAAAAGCTGTCTGTAATTATATATATCACTTGAAACTACAATAACCTGTTGGGGAGGACTTGAAGATTTTCCAGTACGCTACCTTTATAGTTTTGAAAAAAAATCTTTTTCAGATCTGAAAATTGCTATTTTCAAGTTCTAGATAATCACAGCTTAAATAATAAACTTTAAAGTAAAGTAATCTAGGTTCGATTTATTTTGCCTTTCTGCTTTATTTTCGGAATTTTAATTATGATGCAAATTTTACATACATACAGTGTTGTCAAAACTATAGCAACTCGGATTTCCACTGTCGTTTTTTCAAAATGTTTTCACTTCTATGACACAGAAATTTAAAAATTTGTTTTTTATTATTCGAATGATATTAACTTATAGTAGATATATAACAGGGCCTGTCCTTTTTCAACATACATTTTTGGTTGGCCAAAACTAAAGCAACTTAAACAAAAAGTAATTCACTTTGTAAATTCCTCGAACGAAATTAATATTTTGTTGCGAAGCCTTTATTTAAAAGGACTGCTGCACATCTTCTCGGCATACTTTCTATAAGTTTGGAAATTATGCAACTTGGGATACTATTCCAAGCTTCTTAAATCTGCTAAAAACGTAAGCCGAATATTTGCACTTTTTACGCATTACTCTCCAAACGACGATAACCCAGAGGTTTTCTATGGGATTGAGATCCGGAGACTGCGCTGGCTATTACATAGTTTAAATTTTTTTTAGCCTTAAACCATTCCTTGACAACTTTGGCAGTATGTTTCGGATCGTTATCCTGTTGAAATATCCATTTTAATAACATTTAAGGCTTGATTGATTGGCCGACGAACTCGTCGAAAGCCATCCGATTCTTTTAAATTAAATTTTGATTCGTCGGAGAATAACACACTTCTCCATTTCTCAATGCTACAGTTGATGTGAACAATTGCAAACTTCAGCCGTGCTTTCCTATTCTTGGTTTGTATGTGTGCTGCCTTTTTAAGTTCAGCCCACGAAATTTTGAAAACTTGAGCATCTAGAAATGGTTGTTATTTGAGCTAGAGTACGTTCATTTGGAGCTTAAGCTCTCTGATCCCTTATAGTGCTGAATTTAAGTTCTGTCTTAAGACGTCAAGGTCGGTAACGAACTCACCGAGACCTTCAATGTCAAAAAGGTTTTAGACAAGGCGACGTACATAACTCACTAGTCAACACCAGAGGCACGGTCTTCCCAAAATCAATTGCTAGCTTACGTTGACGACATTGACGTGGTTGGACGAACACAGCGAGCAGTCAATGACGCGTTTGCTCGCATTGAAGCGGAAGTGGTCTGGTGATTAATGAGGCCAAAACGAAGTACATGCTGTCATCAAGGAAGGACGCACAACATCCACGTCTTGGACAGATCGTCACACTAGGCAGCAGAAACTTCGAGGTAGTCAAGGATTTCATCTACCTCGGTTCCGCGGTAAACAGGGACAACAGCACCAGTACCGAAATCAAACGAAGAATCACTCTTGCAAATCGCACACCTTGATCATCGCAGTCCTACTTTATGGCGCGACGTTACTAAAAGCGGATCAGGAAGCCCTTAGTCTTAGTCTTAGAGAAAAGTTTTGCGTGCGATTTTTGGACCTGTTTGCGTTGATGGCATCTGGAGGAGACAATTTAACGACGAACTCTATGGGCTGTACAGCGACATGCGGCTAGTCAAGCGTCTTCGGATACAACGCTTAAGATGGCTAGGCCATGTAGAGCGTATGGAATCTGAGCCATTGGGATAACGCAACAGAGTCGGCCCAGGCTAATGTGGCGCACACAAGTCACAAGTGAAGAAGGGCCTCAACCAACCTGGAGTGCGCTGGAGAGGCATGTTGGTTGAGGCCTAGGTTCACCCCGGACTGTAGCGCCACAAGAAGAAGAAGAAAAAGAAGTTGTCATTCTAGTGTTCGACGTGCGACGTGGAAGATGCTAGGGCAGCCTTTCCTCTCTTGTATCAGGCCAAATAGAGGAAAGCTTCAAGCGGAATAAGGGCGCTAAGGCAGGATAGTAAGCCCTAAAGATCAGACTGTTGGTTGCCTCGAGCAGTGTGGCCTCGAATCCACTTCTAAGGTTTGCCTCGTTGTACAGAACCTCAATGGGGTAGAATTTCTTGTACTGGGATTTTGGTGTTCGATATAAGCTACAGACCCAAAGGCACTGCCTGCCATTTTTTCCAACTGGGAAGGATTCACGTTGAACCTCACACGACAACCATATATAACTGGACGAATGAGAGTCATGTAGTAGATTAACTTCACTCTGGTGTCAAGTTGACTGCTGTACCCTCTTGCCATAGCGAAAGCATTCCTAGCTTTCGTCAGAGCTGTATCTATGTAGATGCCGCCCTATAGATACTGGTCCAAACAACTGCACTTTTTACAGTTAATGGCGGTCCCCGTGGGTCAACTATGCCGAACTTGCGCCCGTTCATTTTCTTATCCATTGGGGCTTGGGACGGCGGAGTTCTGAAAATAAAAGCAGTTAATTTTGAACTTGCAATTATCGCAAAATATTGGAATTGTATTGAAGTCACGTTGCAACAAGATATTTATTACTTCTACTTTCCGACCTGATTTGTAAGCTATTAGATCATAGATTAGAACAAGATCTGCGAACCAACTGTCACCTCATGCAATCCATTTTCTTATATGTTGTTTAAATTACGTTGCCACTTTTCACAACGAACTTCCTTCCTGTTTCCATGTCATAGAATATATATAGCAATGATTAACTTATGCCGAGCCTAACCAATTTAAAGAAAAGTTCATCTAACCAAACGATCTTGAACGCCTTTTCTATGTCAATCAGATAGGCACCCGTGCACTGAGTCCACACAATTGTAAGTCGGAGACTAATTTGGAGGCGACAAGAAAGATGTCTTGTCTTGTTGACCGTGTATACTCTCTGGAAAACAGCACCAATTGCCTTCACCTTTTCCTAGGGATCTTTCACTATAAAGAAGTTGTTGTCAAGCACAGCCCCATCTGGATCGAAGCCAACTACTAACCAACTGTCTAGTCGAGTGCACTGAATGTCATTATGATCTCACCTTCCTCTACTTGCCGGAACATGCTCGGGTTGTTAGATTTTACAGTCCGAGTTTTATCCTAACTGCAAGCTTACAGCTAGTCTGTAATTTTGACAAATTAACTGACTGACTTGTATATCGTTTCTCCAAGAGTTTGAGTCTTAACAGAATTCTACTTTTTTGCACATGAAGTTCCTCGATTTCAGAATTCCGATATATGTTGCCATAATCGATATGTGACACCTTCGGAATCGTCTAGTAAATTGTACGTTTAATGACCTCGTCCATTTATGTAAGGTACCCGTCAACCCCTTCGTTCGTTAGGTTTCTGTTCGTAAGAGGATTGAACACACTCGAACTTATTTCTCTGGCTAAGGCTCTAGAAAAACGTGAACAGCGCACCTTATTATGATTATAAGGATGCGTTTGAACATATTCCTCAAGTTCCTTCAGGTCGTTCGAAAGCTGTATTACTTCGGCGAGACCACAATGATTACTGTCATACTCTACCATAGTTAAACAGTTCCTCGAGTTCCGCTCCACGTTGATTATCGTAAGTCGTCTGTCTGATTCGCTTCTTGGAAAGGGTAGTCTGTCAGTTGTAAGCAAATCAAGCCTATTATTGTGTTTTTTCAGAGTTCAAACGGAGGCTAATTAAGAGAGCCTCCAGCTCCAAAAGAAAGTTAGGGTTTGAGGTTGGAATGAACAGGCAGCGATCACAAATTACTTGGATGGATGCTTCTAGCACACCAAACCTACGTACTTCATTGCTATATACAACCTTATAATTAATGTTCTTTTTAATGAAGAGAGCGACCCCACCTCCACGATTGGGGTCGGTCTCTTCTCATTATGTGATAATTTTTGCTTCTAAGACTCCGCGTCTTGTTTAGTTTAATTTCACTAGCCTGATGGCACATCAGGATTGTGAGATTGACCTACCTCAAATAAGAAGAGTGAAAAAGCGGAGCAGGCGGATACAAAACCCTAAAAACTACAAGATTTAGTTCAATGCTGAGTCAAACACCGTATAATAACATGAGATGAAAATTACAATTAAAGAACAGATTATTATAGTCTGGTGATATTTCGTTAGGAAAATATGTTCCAAAAGCGAATACAGGTCATACTAGCCCTTGAAAATTTTTTATATAAAAAAAATATTAAGCTTTTTTTTATTAATTAAAGAAAAATCAGACATTTCAAGTAAGGACAACCTCACATTTTTTTACGACAGTTGTTGTCTTTATTTTCGTAGTTAATAGATAATATATTCAGCGGTCAGTCAATCCATCAGTCAGTCGCTTCAGTTGCAAATTAAGTACAGAAGTAGGATCTGTCGCAATAAAAAATTGTTCAAAGTATGATAGTGTAATTTCTTGCATTCGTATGTCAGACCTGTGGTCGTCGTGACGTAGTGGGTAAGTGCGTCGACTCACATGCCAAGGTCACAGATTTGATTACCTAACGGAACGGCAAATCGTCTTTCGAGTTTCTGACAACACTCAAGAGTAATAATTGAGTATAAAAAACTTCTTAAATTTTGCGGCATTCAACTCCTAAATGCACCTAAAATATCATTGATGTGAATATAAAAATGAAAATACTTCATAAATGTATACACGCATCTTTACGCGAGTATCCATATATGTAAAGGGACCCTTGCATTAATTACCATCACTTCATTTACTTGAGGTGAGTTCATATAGAGCATTAAATCAGCATATTCCATGTGTAAGAATATTGAAAGGTAAGCGTTTTCCGAATCTGATTTCATATGTGCATCACCAAAGCACAGTTTTCTTATCTAATTAGCACATTCGTTAAGAAGTTTCCGCAAACAATCTCATCAGCAAAAATGTTAAATTTACTTTCAATTCAAATCATAAATACCCACGGGAACACTTTCGCTGTTTTTGTGTCCATGTACTGGGGACTGCTTACAGTTTCCTCACTACGGACTGCAGTATGCGGAGAACAAAATGTAACCATCATCACCTTACCAAAAAATAGGGAAGAATCCGCGAATGTTGTGAAAGAAATTCACGATTTGAACAGCATGCGCACTGTTTGAATGCCAAAAAATGCTCGGATTTGAATTTGTATCCCGATTCAGCTGAGAGGGTAACCGATGGGAATATTCATTTATTCGCAGTCAGTTGTTATTAAGAATCGTATTTGAATAGTTCAAAATAAATATCGGATAGAGCTCCGTTTAAATCGAAAGAACGTGTGGAATGAACTCTCGATGGCTACTCGGATTTTAGTCTTCAGTCTTTTGGTGTCTATCCAAAGGTCACTTTCAAGTACTTCGGAATTAAATAATTGTAAGAGAATGTTTTCTTAGTTCAATTGCAATATAAGAGTGTTTTCATAGTTAGATGTGTTTTTAAGACACTTGAGTAAAAATAGCCACAAGAAATCTATTAACGTTGAGTCGTATACATACAGCTGTTTAAAATTACGCAAAGATAACATATAAATTCAATCAGTGTTAATAGTGTTCAAACATTTCATTTGCTGACAATCAGTTCAAAAACTAAATATGTTTCTTAAATCAAATTAGGCTCAATACCAAATTAATTAAAGACTTACACCGACTTCACACCAAGTGAGAATTGGTTTGATAATTCTGACCAAATCCGCATTTTAAGAAAAATAAAAAAAGGATAAATGTTCATTGTGTGCATTATTTTAGATACTACTTGTGAAAGAATTTACAGTTTGTTCATATGTGTGTTAGGCAGAGGTTTGGGCAAACACAGCAAAAAAGTTGATTATATAAAATAAAACAAGATCTTATTCAAAGACATAAAATAGTTAAGGGAAAACATTGAATTTTGTTTTATTTTTACCGCCTATTCCTGATATATGTTTTATCCTCTTGCCTCTTTTAAAAAGTTCGTATTTTTTTTTCATACTTCCCCGCAAAACACGATCATTTTCTCAATTTAATCATACGCTATTTTAAAAATATCTTTATTGTCAGAAGAATAAAAGTAATAATAAATAGCTAACTATATACCTATACTATTACGATATGACATAGTGCTATGATTGGGTGTATGTATAACTTAGGCAAGGCTAAAATTATATAAATTTATCCACTTTTCCCGCGATTTTCTATGTTCTTGGACGATATTTTTTTTAATACTTTCCCCTATTTTTTACTTTGTGTGGCCGCTCTTGTGTATTAGTCCCGAAGGTGCCAGGATCGATTTCTGAACTGAGCTCTTGCATTTTCTCATTGCACCATATCTTTCGAGTTTCTGACAACAGTCAAAGACCCATAATTGTCTATAAAAAGTTCTGAGTCGTCAGTAAACTGTAGGTCTCCTCTAAACTTGAGAGACATAACACGCACAACGCAAGTCTTTGCTGAAGAAGCTAGGATCTGGTCCCTTATGAAAGGTAGCACCATCCATTTTAATTTTTAAGAATTTGATAAAGTTTTGCGTATGAGCCTAGTAGACTGACTTTTAATTGGACAAAAACTTGACAAAATAATCTTTTAATTGCACAGAGCATTATAAATTGCTTCAAATATGTATTTCTAAAATAAGAAATTTCATATAAAAAGGAATTATTGTTATTCAGTGCATTCATAAAAAAACCCAACTTTGGTAGGCCTGAAGAAGTTTCACATACAACCGTCAGCTCACGTTTTCTTTCCAACTTTTGATCTTCCTTGCTAAACTACTGCGTTTATTAATGTTAGAATTTGGACAAATGAATAAAAGTATTGTGTATAAGCAGAGTAGTATGATTTAACGTTCTATTGTCTCTTGGTTTACTACCAAACGCATGCTGTTTCTTTCCAGGTTTTAATTCTTGCTTAACAAATTTTCTCTGAGTAAATCGACTTATTCCGGTCAAAGGTCCAAGGAATTAATCAACCGAGCAAAACAAACGACCCACGAAATTTGATTGATTAAATTTAGGTTCACGCGCCAGTTATCTGGTCCAAAACGACTTGTCTACTTTTACTTCTTTATGTTACTTTTTATATAACTATCTATAAACATCCAGAAAATGTTGCTAAGATCAGTAAAGTGGTATATAATATTATCGTGTTTGCTTGGTACATGCGAACAATGTTTCCATCAAAAATGCATTCATTGAAAGGTCCCATGACCGGTTAAGCAAAGGGAATGGGTTAATTGATTGATATGATTGCATTTTAATTAATACATTAATTCATTATTTACAACAACAAAAATCATAATTGTTGTTAATAAACAATGATTATTTAAGTTAAACTAAAAAAATAAAGAGTGTTTTTTAAAAGCTATAGGAAAGTTTAAAAAAGACACATAAAATTCAGAAAAATGCATGAAATCTTTATTAGAATCGATAGTACGGTCCATATAATTTAATGTTTGAAGATTATTTCATGCAAATATTGACCTTGACTGCGCCTCAAATGGTCCATCCGCTTAGTCCAATTTTGGCATACTCTTTCCAACATTTCGGCCGGTATCTCATCAATTTATGCTTCAATGTTGTCTCCCAATGCGTCAATTGAAGCGGGCTTGTCTGTATAGACATGAGCTATAACATAGCCCCACAAAAATAACCTAAAGGGGTTAAATCGCACAATCTAGGCGGCCAATTGACCGGTCCTGAACGTGAAATAAAATGTTCACCGAACTCGCCTCTCAATAAGTCCATTGTTTCGCATGCTGTGTGGCATGTGGCACCGTCTTGTTGAAACCACAGGTCATGCAAGTCAAGGTCTTGCATTTTGGGTAAAAAAGTTGGATATCATCTCACAGTAGCGCTCACTATTCAATATTACGTTACGATTCGCATCATCTTTAAAGAAGTACGGTCCAATGATGCCACCAGCCCATAAACCGCTCCAAACTGTGACTTTTTCTGGATGCTTTGGTAGCTCTTGCAATGCTTCTGGCTGATATTTACGCCCAAGTCGACAATTCTGCTTATTTACGTATCCGTTGAGCCAAAAATGAACTGACATAGAATGGAAGAAGTGTGCGATAAAATTTCTTAACAGAGCACGCATTTTGATCATAAAATTCAATAATTTGCAAGCGTTGTTCGTTTGTAAGTCGATTCATGGTTAAATTAAAGACCAAACCGAAGATGTTTGAAACAAAACACGGAAAGTGCGTCAGCTATTTAAAAAAGATTCAACTCAGCCCGAATATTCTTCAATTTCAAATCATTCACAGAACACAATTGCGCACAAAAGTTGAAAGGGACTTCAAGCAAATTGGTGTCCGCAACTGAAGGCAACTGGTGAAAGATCGTAAGGGGGAATGGATGAAGTGGGTCGTACTACTTTGGTAAAAATTTGTTGAACTTTCGTTAAAATTCGGTGAACTAGACTCCTCAGCTTTACAATTTCTTCAGCAGTCCGTCATCAATATTTCGCTACTTGGCATTCGCCAGCGAAAATAACAAAAAAAAATCCGTGTAGGGTGGTTTTAATCTTAACACAGTTAACAGAAAGTTAGCATTATTAATGTTGCTATATTTTTTTGAAAATAATAGTCCTAAGAATTTTTAATGCAAAACATTTTAATCATCATATTCTAACTTACTCTCTTTTATAAGCAAATATCTTTTTGATGTTTACAATTTATTTATTTTTTAAAGCTGAGTGCATGATGTTTCATTTTGGTCACATGTTTTTTTTTTATTTAAAATAAGTTTGACAAAACAGAAAATCAGTTATGAGATCAATATCTAGTTTACTTAAGAATGAATCTGCCTTCAAGAAATCAAGAAAGTAATTCATCTCTCTTCTCAATTGTGGTGGCAGAACCTTTTTAATGAATCTGATTCACAAGCCTGACAATGACTGACATGATCACAAGTCTGATTATGTCTGACTCAAAAGTCTGCTCGTCCCTGAAAAGAAATAAGTTTTTATTAATCTGTTGCACTTACCGTTAACGTTGTCCTAATTTCATTCGGTAAAATAGTGTATTCAACCAACTACGTCAATATCCGCGAAATCTGAGTTAGGATAGTTTATGGGTGGGCTAGACCGCTTATGTAAACCACATCCATAGTCCATAGGGAAAGATCTTCAAGTGGCATTATAGTCCGGGGTGGACCTTTGGCTTCAACCAACATGCATATTTCCCCACGAAAATACAAAGACTTCCTAAATTGCTTTTAGAAAGTTTTAAGTTTTTTTTTTTTAAGTTTTTTTTTTCAATATAGATCAATACGCTTACGATAAGAGTGTAAAACAAAGCCAAAGTCAACAAATGACCAGGACATAGCTTTTTTTGTTGGTGATTGCAAAGGCGAAATTTAAGAAGCTTTGTAAGAACAATTTGTATTTTTTTTAAGCGTTAGCAGCAGTGTTTGGCTTACAAATTGGTTAGCCAAATGTTGGATTAAATTTGAAAGCGAATTAATCATTAAAACAAAGTTATATTAAAATACTTATAGTTCATGTATGTTCTTCTTTCAATTATGGATTATTTTCCTATTATTATTTTCTATTGATTTGCGTCTCATGCTACAAAAACGGTGTGTATCCATTTTTAGAGCATGATTTATAAGATATTATTTTTCCGATCTAAAAAAAGGTTCAGCCATTATTTTCTCTTGAGAAACGTCCATGAAATGTGGCTCTATATCCCTAGTGGTTCCTTTTCGAGGTTAAAATTTTCGAACTCAACTTTCTAAATTAACGACGCATTGTGTTTTCTTCTAAGGCTTAGTTCTCAAACAAATCATTTTAAATTCGTAAAGGAATATTGTTTGAATCTGAATTATCGATAGTATGGTTAGCCATTTCAAAAACAAACAACTGCATTGCATCGAATTTAGCGTTGTGGCAGTAACGCTAAATTGTTCAACCAAAGAATTTTTTATTTTTGATTGAAAAAATTGGTAAAACCTTAAAACTGCCCTTAAAACTGCGTCTTCAATCCCACAAAATAATATACGTTGGTCTTAATGTGGATTTTCTCTGACAGAGTATTTAGAAAAACTAATTGCATAATTTTTCACCCGCCTTCAATTGCGCGCTCCAAGTGGGTTGAGGTCCTTCTCCACTTGTGTGAATCAAGCTCGGATTCGAAGACTTTCCAGGCTGGGTCAGTGGTGTACATACGCTTTACATGGCGTAGTCTTCTTAAGCGTTGTACCCGAAGATGCTTGACGAATGCCGCGATACAGCATCTAAAGTACGTCGTTGAATCTTCGCCTCCAGACGCCATCAACGTCAACCGGACTAAATATCACACGCAGAATTTTTCTTAGTTTTTCGAAAAGATTAAAGGATTCCTCAATAGCTTTAAGTAACTTCAAAGTTTCCGCTCCGTAAACCTCAGTCTGATATGAAAGAAATAAAAACATAAACTATAAGCACTTAAAATTAAGAAGCCATACCCTTAAAGTATAATTACCAATAAAGTCCTATTACACTCTTACCTAAAATGTGAATGCAGTAAAAATTAATCTGGCTTTTTAAATAAATATGATTTCTAATTTGTCTACTTTACTTATTCATTTAAAATTATTGCAAAGTAATTATCCAAGAAAAAATTATTCGTCATCATCCCCGAATATATTTTTATACGAATTCAAGGTCTGTCTAATCCTATTTTATTGCATTGGGTCAATATCTGCGATAAACATTCACCAGATGCTTATAGTGAGCAACATCCCCGTGGAATTATGCTTACTAAGAATTACGCAAAGAAAAAAAACATTTTCTAATATGAAGGAATGGTGAAAATATAAAAATAATTCGTTTGGATTAGGCATCTGACCGTTACCCCATTTCATACCGCACACTTTAAAAGAGTCGTTAGATAATTACGGGGTAAGAGGTTTTTGTTTAGCACCATAAAGTGTTTCGGTTGCATGGACACATCGGCAAGGATGTCTTTGTGAAAATTCTTCTTAACACAGAATTTAATTAAAAAATGTTTCAATGCTAATTGAATTAAAGTGTGAATAGAGCGCTCAAGCGGCAATAGGTAATGTTGGTCATAGGCCGTAAGTTTTATGTCTTATTATTTTTGAAATATTGAATTTCTGTTTCATGATTAAATTTATAAAACATGGATTATGATTCGATTATGTAAATAACGCTCCACCGCGCGTTTAATTTATTTAAATGAATATGTGGTATTATGAGAAATACCTAAAATTAGTACAACTTACAAGCTTTGTGTATCATTGCTGTCACACAACTTTGAATATAAGTTTAAATTTCAATAAAAATATTATCAGAATAGGCGCTTATATTACGGACATATTTAAAAAAACAGTAATAATGATTGAGTGGCACTACAGACCACAAGGACCAGGGCCTAGCTTCTACAACAAAAAAATAGTTCAGTTTAAACTTTTAGTGCATAATTTTATTATTCCTCATTAAAATATCTACATAAAAATATTTAAACTAGTTAGTAGTTAAAATAATCTGCTGTTAGATGCTTAACTGCTTTTTGGTGCGGTACATGGTATGTTTTTAATTTATTATTAAATTGATGTTTTAAAAATAAGAAAAAATTAAATAAAGGCTTGGTCATCTAAAAAACGTTTTATTGCTTAAAAGAAATATTAACGGTTATTTGAATAAACTGTAAATAAACGAATGACTTACTCTGTGATATAATTCATTCATTCCACTATTTGGGGAAATTTATTAATACACCACATAAGAAGTTTAATGTACGTAAATAGTATTTTCGTCATTTTAAATTATTCATTATATTTTATTCACGATCACGAATTATAAAATATATGTATATACTACATCCCTTAATCTAAAAACGCTAACCCATTCTTATCTGATGAAAATATTTTGATGTAAGTCATAAAGTTTCATGCTGAAATTACAGTATTTCTGTTTAGTCGGTTCATAAAGTGAACGGTTTGAAAAATAAGTGGGAATTTTTAGGAAAAAAGCAAACATTTTATTTTTCTTGTGTTCTTCGGATTTATATTTATTAAAGACATTAGTAATATCTACCAGTATTTTTCTCTAATCTACTTCTTCACTTTATCTGAATCTATCACTTTGAGATCAGCCCCCTCACTACTCAACGGATTCGTTGTATTGACATCAACCCCAATTACGCTAGTTTCACATGTCAGTCGTCCCTCATTATTGCAAGAAGTCATGCCTAATTCTAATGTTCATTCCATAATATCCTAAGAGTCTGTAGCAGGGTGGCCATAATTAAATGTAAAATCACTGTTTCTAGCAGAAATTTAAATGCATGTAGTGAGAAAATGGGGTACGTAATGATCGCTGTCATAATATGTGGTGTTTGATTATACTAGGTTCTACTGTAATGTGTCTTTCACTGTCAGACACAGAGTTCTAAAAATCAGAACCGAATCCAATTTAAATCGCTTGATAAAATCTTATTTAATTTTTAAATTATATAATACAAAAACAAAAAATGACCATACATGGTTTTCACGTCAAATTATTAGTATGAAGTTTAAAAGAAAATTGAAGGCATATTTTGTTTCATCATATTATAAATAAAACAGCAGAGAGGATCCTCTACATGATGTTAAGGCAAAGATCTTGATAACTGTGCAAAAAACTCAGAGATTCCACTCATCCAGCATGCTTACCTTCGATCATATCTTAAGGATAAGCTGAAGCATTCTGGCGTATGAAAGTGAACGATACGTCAGTTTCAGCAGCTTTGGTCGACTTCAGTCTCCGCATTGCTATCTTAGTCACGGGACTAACATATGGTTGATTCCCGACTTGTCTGCAACATTTCAGTCAAGGATGTAGCATTTTTCCATTAGCTTAAATTCAAAGATTTGTCGGGCGAGAGCTGAATTATCCATACTTTGAATTTTTCCGTAAATAATCAACTAGACATGTAGCTTTACAGCTCAAGTATCTCATATACGTAGTTATTGGTTATTTGTTTCCTGATATCATCAATGCAAAGAAATCCAGAGTTCGCAAACAGATTACCATTCTTCTGCGCCACATATATTAATGCTAGCTTGGTCTCCCCGGAAATGTCTCTATTGCTCAATTCCTCCTCCTAACCAAAGAAACATAGATTGACATGAGTAATTCTGTGTATGATTTTGTATTTCTCGTATTGTCGTTATTACATAGTATAACAGTGATTTGACAAAATTGTTTGTGCTCTAGCTCGCTCAGAGATATGGTTAGCAATACCTTTTTATTGAAAAAAAACAGTCGTGTTTTGTGTAATAATTTCTAAATCAACGATTTAAGTAACAATTGGAGGAAGACTATGGAAAAAAGGCTCCATTTGAACAACAATATAGAGTATCACCTTTTTGGGTACGATTATTAACAGAAGGTTGTTTCTAGTTGTTCTCCATTTTTGTGCGGCAGAACCCAAAACAACACGTCAAACATATTGACAAATTGCAATCAGTTTTTAGCGTTTCCTAAAAATAGTAATACAACCAACAATCATCGGATTTGTTGAATGAAATTATAAAAAGGATTCAATACCAAATTTGACCATAAAAGTAATAAATAATGATGAATGCATGTTTTCTCTTTTATGCTGGTAGGTAAGCATGAACATTAAAACAACCTCCAATTATATCTAATCTTCCAATATGTGGTTTAGTAAATTGTAATGTACAAAAAGGAAGCTATTCCTTCAATCACTTACCTGCAATGAAGATACATGGCTTACGCTATCAAATCCACTTACATACGTCCACGTCTAGAACCGAAAAATTTCAATATTCCTTCATCATGCAATAAATAAATTACCTGATCCCAAATAATAGTCCTGTGTTAACTCCCACTCAACCCTTCAGTTGGTTCACTTAAACACAACATCAAGCATACGACCGCCCGTGGGCATGGTGGCGCGGCGCCATAGGCGGAAAAATTCTACACAGAACACATAGACTTCCAAAAAAAAAATTGCATTGTTTCCAAGAGTGTCCCTCCAATTTGGTTATGAAAATGAAAAGACCAGACACCCGACAGACTAAACTAAAGGAAGCCCTGACTCTTCCTAAAAATTAATGTGATTTCCGGCGGAATTTGAATTGTAGCGGCACTCACTTCATAGCCTGACATTGCCATGTGAAGTGCAAATATGACGGAGTGGGCAGTGAAATTCTGTCGATTTTCCCTTTCTTCGAATTTACGAAAAACACGCAACGTCTGCAAAATATATTTTATTATCGGTTACTTCCCCCTTCGGTGAGGTGGTTCTGAGAACCTTGTCTGGGATGAAATTGCATTTCTTTTTCAGCGACGGCAGAGCGTGAATTCATAGTTCATATCTAAGCCTGCTTACTTGTTTACAGGATGATTGCGAGGAAGTGAATTGTTTTTTTATTATTGCCAACATTTTGGCGTATTTTACACCTTTTATCGATGGCTGAGGGTAAAGGGGCTGGCGAACACACGACAGCATGCTTTGGTCTCACAACACTGTTTTCAGAACGTTTATGGTGATCAGGAATCCAATGGTGTTGTAATGATTTAATAATTGGGTCCGTTGTAGACGCTAAATTAGATGACGCGCCAGCAAACTTTATGCCACATAAAGCATGAACCATTGGATTGAATGTCACGCGGTAGCATTTGTAGGATAGAATTCCCAGCGGGCACATGGCACACGTTCGCACATGCGAATAATGAGACAAACAGTTTTTTCTTTTTAAATTGATAGGCGAGGGTGTTGGTTGTTTTGGCTTTCTTCGGATAATTTAACGTGGTAATGGGACAAATGTTTTGTGCTTAATGTTTTTTAATGTCTGATTGTTTTATTTTGTATGTACGGTGTTTTTTAAAATGTATATTACTCCAATTGCAGCTGATCCGAAATTTAGTGCACCAATAGCAAATGTCACTGTTCCAGTTGGAAGAGATGCTGTACTCACGTGTCTTGTGCATGATTTAGTGTCTTACAAGGTAAGTAGTAATGACAAATTTAATTAAAAATTTAAAAAATAAATATTCAATAACAGCGAAACTTAATTTGAAACAAAGGGTTGTTGTTGTCTGTATAATTACTATCTTATACCCACATGAACATATGTACATAGGCATTTTCTTGCTTGTGTCATTTTGCCATGTATCCTTTACTACTTTTTAAAATTAACTTCAGGTTGAACGGAAATAAGTATATGTACAATGAAAATAAAATACGGAATAATAATAGGCCATATTAAAGTAGGCATGTCGCCATGGCTTACTAAGTAAGTGCATCGACTCAGACGCCGAAGATCCCAGGTTCAATTGCCGGACTGAAAACTTGTAGGTACCCTTTACTCGTGAGAGAATAATAGCATGTAAAACACGAGTGGTTGCTGAAGAAGCTCGGCCCTGGTCCTTTGAGGGCTGTTATCCAAATATTATTGATTATTACATTATACAAGATAAATACACGTAGAAAGTGAAGCATTGCTTAAGACAGAAGTTTTAAAAAAAACTTTTTTTTGGTTAACGTCCGAAAACTAAAGGTGAAAATGCCTTGGCTGGAGTGAACGTGAATTTTAAAACAGATTTTCAAGCTTTGGATATACATATGTATTAGCTGCTTAGGTAAAGTTTATGAGAGAATCATCCATAGTCAACTTTCAGTGTTTGTGGAAGATAGTAATTTCAGACAAGGATATTCTCCAACTCAAAAACTTATTAGGATCAGTAAATTTATTACAACAGTATTAAATGAAAATCGGTTGCCATGATTTCATTTCATATCAAGAAAGCATTTTATAGGGTATGGCACGATGGATAACTTCATAAACTTTTTAAAAACAAAATTTCTATGTACTTAATAAAAATAGTTCGGAGTTATTTATCCGATAGGCAGTCCAAATTAAATCAGACAGATGAGATATTTTTCTAGCAGGCGTCTCCCAGGGATCTGTCCTCCTCTACAATATAGTTGAAGCTGATTTTCCCAAATCAAGCCACTGTTTAATAATAATAATTAATAATAATAATTGAGTGGCACTACAACCCACAAGGGAAAAGGGCCTAAATATATTAAGTTATGACGACTACTTTACGTTGTTGAGTAAGATGTGGTGAACCTCGTTTAAATCTGCAAAAATCTATCCTTGGACACACCTATAATTTTTCTACCCTAGCACTACATAGCACAAGCAGTTTTAATGTTGATCTAATGTTTTATTTCTGTCCATAAAGGTTTTTTTCTTCTTTTCTTACTAATACCGACTTTCATTATTTTTTATTTCCTTCTCTTAACAACATTTGTTGCAAAAAATTTCATAATATTCTAGTCACAGCACATGATGTAAGAAAAAATGTAAGCAATATAGACTAAGAGAAAACGGCCTTCTGAAGGACATATTCTTTTTGTGTGCTATTGTTCTCTCACGCGAGGAGGTTGCTTACAATTTATTGACGAACGGCGAGGTTTTAAAACCTTTTTACTGACAAATAGTACTTAAAAAAACAGATAAACAGTCCAAGAAATCCACAATGTGAGTCAACACACTTATCTACCAAATATGCCACGACCACTAGACTTTAAAATGTTAATAAAGTGTGCCGTTTTAAATGTCGCTACTATACATGGAAGCATTTTTCTCAATAACCTGGCTAAAAGTAGATTTTTTCTAAATGTAAAACTAGGGAGTTATTGCTGCATATAGTTAATTTTAAATATTCAGGGGATGTTCATGTTCTTAATTTTCTATCCCTTTGGTGCATTGTGATGAAATGAGATCAAGTTAAGTGCTTGCATTTGCCAGACCTGATTTCTCAGGTTTAGTTTTAGTTAAGTTTTGAATGCATTTTTTATTCTTTTTTCATAGTTTTCTTACATGCTAGACAAAAAATTACCTTCTTATTGGCTTCGGATTCTTTTATTGTTTTTGTTCGTTATTTCTAAATTCATTCTAATTTGCGACTCTGAATCAACTAAATAATAAAAGTATCTATCCTTATAAGTTAATTTTAGTCAATGTAAAACAAGAATACAGTTCTGTAGGTGAAAGAAATTTTCATGTTAGTAAGTAAGTACTGATTGCACTGTTCTTGTAAGGTATGTTTTCGACAACAAAGTGGTAGGTAAGGGCTGTGTTTTGTATTGTAGTAAGAATATGTAAAAATATGAAATTTAAAGGCGAAAAAAAGGTTGGCATCCTGAATGACAGTTTTTCTAAGCTAATAGAAAGTAGTTTTAAATCATGTATTTTTGTATAAGAATTAATGTTAGAATTTATAACCAACCAACGGAAGGAAAAATATTTTTGGCCATGCTATTGATGCAAATACTCCTGTGTTATTATTTATTATTTTTTCTCCTATGTGCAACTTATCCCAATGCTTCGGTTTTACGCTCAACACAAACTTGACCCTAGTTCCTTGTGGACTGTGGGTTCATCAATTGCTTCATTATTTGAAAACTGTTTATATCGTATTAGATGACGATCATTTAATCATTTTTTTCTTTATTCAACCTAAATGCAAAAAATGTATGTTATGATTGTTAAGAACTTTGATAATATTCATTAACATACAATGGACACAACAACTCCATTAAGAAAAGTCAGTAATTTTTTCTTCTTCCTTATATTTGTAAATTTGATTAAACATTTTCATCTTAGAAATTTTATAAATTTCTTCTTCATTATTTTCCACTTAGGTTGCGTGGCTTCGTGTTGATACCCAAACAATACTCAGTATACAAAATCATGTAATCACAAAAAATCATCGAATCGGGATAAGTCATACAGAGCACAGGATATGGCAGTTGCGAATCCGCGAGGTACGTGAGTCCGATCGTGGATGGTATATGTGTCAAATCAACACAGATCCTATGAAAAGTCAAGTTGGATATTTAGATGTAGTTGTACCGCCTGATATCATCGATTATGAAACAAGTCACGACACCGCTGTGCAGGAGGGACATAATGTGAGTCTTACATGTACAGCTTCTGGTCTTCCAACCCCTACCATAACATGGCGACGAGAAAAAGACGCACCCCTTATGGCTATCGGCGTGAACGATGTATACAGCGTTGAGGGTCCAAATCTCACGCTATATAATGTAAACAAACATAACATGGGCGCATATTTGTGTATTGCTTCAAATGGTGTCCCTCCAACTGTTAGCAAAAGGATTTCACTTGTTGTAAACTGTAGGCCTTATAGTGTGTAAAAGCTTTCTTTTTAATATATAAAATTTTCTAGTTGCACCTACATTAACATCCCGCTACGATACAATTTACGCTGGAATCGGACAGAAGGTTGTTCTGGAATGCATATCCGAGTCTCATCCGACATCGATTAATTTCTGGGTCAAGGACAAAGAATTCATTCAAGGCGGAACATATGAGTCTCTTACTCTTGATAATGTTTATAAAATTGTGATGCGGCTCACAGTACGCCCAATCAAACCTAAGGACTTTGGAGAGTACAAATGTGTTGCGAAAAATCTCCTTGGAGAATCTGAGAAATCAATCAATATATACCGTAAGTCTTTGATAAAGCATATTTTAGACATGCACTATATACATAGTATTCTTTATAGGTAAGTCGAGAAAGGATTCATCTCAACTTCAACGCACAAGCTTAGTTGAAAATGAACTTGTTCTTATTGAAGGTTTGCCAAATAATGCCATAAGTATCTGGCAGTATATAAGTATCATTTATTATGTCTTATCTTTTTTTACAGATATCTTGCTAAGCAACGAGGACAAGACGTTGCACAATAATCATAAATTAGTAGCAGTTATCTCAATCTTGCATTTCATAAATTGTATACATTAATAAATTGTTACAAACACTTTAATTTTTATTTATTTTGTTGTTCCATAGGGAGCCACCAATTTACAAGTTACAATTTAGATGGGATTATTGTTAGAAATAAATTTAATAGCTCAGATTTTGTTCTATTAAAATTTCATTTAATAATGGGGTTTTTAAAATTTTATTAATCTCGCCCAAAATTATTGTTCCCCTTTCTATAAATTATATCAAATATATTTCCTTTCTAGAGAAAACATAGGGCTTCAGTTATACGGGTTATAAAGGATTTATCCAGAGCTAGGACACTATCTGTCGCCATGATCGTCCTACTTGTAGCCCTTCTGCTTCAACTAGTCAACTAGTCATCCATATCTCATGCCGCAGGTTATTCCTTTGTTTTTTGCAAAAGACTGTAGCCTTATTTTACCCAAAACAAAATAAACATATATAAGAGTGACGATAGTACAGGCTGCACTTCATCACCAACTTGCCATTATCACGTGTAAAGCAAATTTGCATAAAAAGTTTTTTAGTATATATTTTGAAATCAGATAAGTGATATATTGTTGGTGGGCGAATGCCCTCACAGACCACCTAATTTTGTTGTTAATCTCTGAATCAGAGGTATGCCTGGTTCCCTTGTCTAAAAGCAAAGTGCACATCGTTTCTGGAAGAGCTTTGTTCCAAACCTTCTTCTTCTTCAGATGGCGCTACAGTCCGGGGTGGACCTGGGCCTCAACCAGCATGCCTCTCCAGCGAGCACGATCTTTTGCCAGCTGATTCCAATTGCGTACTCCAAGTTGGTTGAGGTCCTTTTCCACTTGTGTGCGACATCTCAGTCTGGGACGTCCTCTGTTGCGTTGTCCCTGTGGTTCGGATTCGAAGACTCTTCGGGCCGGAGCAGTGCTGTCCATCCGCTCTACATGGCCTAGCCACCTTAAGCGTTGTATCCGTAGACGCTTGACTATTTTCATGCCGCCGTACAGCCCATACAGCTCGTGGTTGAATCGTCTCCTCCAGATGCCATCAACGCAAAGAGGACCAAAAATCGCACGCAGAACTTTTCTCTCGAACAGACCAAGGACTTCCTCATCCGCTTTTAGTAACGTCCAGGTTTCTGCGCCGTAAAGCAGGACTGGGATGATCAAGGTGTTGTACAAAGTCACTTTGGTCATGCGGGAGAGGGCTTTATTACTCAATTGCCTCTTAAGCCCAAAGAAACAGCGATTGGCAAGAGTGATTCTGCGCTTTATTTTAAGGTCTTAATTTTGAATTTATTAAAGCCAAATTTGAGGCCTTTTGAAATAGTTAGTAATAAGTTTTATAAAAAAATGTCAGAGCTTATATACGAGTAAGTTTTAAATTGAAGGCGCCAAGCAGTACATATAGAGGAATTTTATAAAAACTTTATACAATAAAGCTAATATTGCTAAGGAAAGGGAGTAAGAAAAGCAGTGATTTCCATGTTCCAAAAAATGCATTTTATTTTTCTATCTCTCACAGAACAGATTGAAAGCTTCGCATTACACAACATATCTCATAGGTTATTATTTTAAATAGAAAAAATTAATTATTATACAGCGTTAAAACACCTTTCATAAACTCAACTCAAACCATTCTAAAAAAATTCATTGGAAAGTTCGTTTAACCAATTTATGCACCCTGTTATAGGTTCATTGCAATCATAATTTGTTGAAGATCTCCTATCATAAAATAAGGTTCTAATCCTAAGGTATGTTTGGGAAGCATAAATATTCATAGTTTCTGGTCAATTATGGAAAATTTAATGATGTACTTTATAAACAGGGCTGACACTGCTTTACACCTGGGATTTAGGCAAGTTGGGAACTTCATCGAAGGCTTTAAATTATTCTTTCGAATCTAAGTTCTAGAATCCCAAATGGTATAAGAATATTCAATAACATATTGGCCTAACTAACTAGCGAGAAGTAATTGGACTAAAGATGATAGATAGATATGTTTCTAAAATTCTTAAAATTTCTTTGTAACGTCATCGATACAAGGAAAGATTACATTTTGTGTCAAAAATGGCCACAAGATCTTTAATTGCATATTAGATTGCACCATTCCGCTAGTCTCTAGATGCCGACTGAAATTGAACGTAATCAGTTAAATTATTTATAAAAGAAACTTATTTTAAAATAGTCTCCAAATGCTGTTCTCAAATGGTTAGCTTGTGGCACGTCCGATGTTACATTTGTAACAAGTGATGTAAAACAATCGATTGCTTCCTCCTCGTTGAGTAACTAAAGAGCCACTCTAACATTAATGAATGGGTTCACAGTCACCTGAACTTGTTGTTTTAAGCCGCTTTTAGTTGGCGTTCATTTATAACTTAACGGTTGATTCAAAATAATTTTAATATCACAACCGGAATCTCATCAGGGTTAAAGCTGTAATTTACTCATCATTATCTGGTCCTGAAAAAGTTTGCAAATAGGACGCAGGTTCCATTCAAGTTTGTCGATGTTATATTCCCAAGTTACATTACCTTAGGTAAGTCTAAACAATTTCTTTTGGAATTAGCGTTATTATAAAAAAAAATAACAATTACTCCTTAACGATGCGAATCTCATCAAGAACTTATGTTCACAGATTACCTTAAGAGACATGTGTGTTTAGCCCTCTGCCTCGGAATATTATTATTATTATTTATTAACATACAATTGCAAATTACATGTTAATATTAGTGGTTTTTGAGCGCTAGCTTTAAGTGATTTCCACTCAAAAGGTAACTTAGATTTGCAGTATTATATAATTAACTTATTTGTTTTGAGGAATTTATGGAGTGTTATGATGTTTTCGATAGTGATTGTATTTAAAAAGAAAAAATGTTTTGATTGTTGGGCAAGATTGTTTTGAATCTTAGGGAGGTACCGCATGATGACATGCCAAGTTGATGTGAAGCATCCAGAATGTTGTTACACACTGAACATTGTGGTGGGTTCTAAACAATGGCATACCCCAAGGATCACCTTTGTCGGTAGTATTATTTTTAATCGCATTTAATGACATAAGTACCATTATTACCAAGCACAACCTTCTGGATCATTGCGTTTACGCCGATGACGTATTCATCTTATGTAGACACTTATGACTTAGAAACAACCAAAAACGCTTTAATGTCTTAAAGACATTTTAGATTGGGGTATTAACGGTGGAGCTATGCTTTCTCTGAACAAATGTAAACACCTTCACATATGTCGGAAATTGTCCTGTCCTAAACTAAATTTAGCGATGAACAATGTAAATATAGAAAATGTAAATAATTTTGATATTTTAGGCTTAAGATTTAATTGTAAGTTTAGTTGGAAACACCACTGTTTGTACCTAAAAAAGAGCCTAGCTTCAAGATGTAACATTGTAAAATACTTATTGAAAAGCAAGTTCAATGTACATGTAAGCACCTTATGTAACATAACCAGATCTTTAGTCTTAAGTAAAATAGATTATGGGTTATATATTTATGGTAAATGCCCAAATAGTACTTTAAACATTATTAAATCTTCGTACAACCAGTCAGCAAGAAGAAGTGTCAACGCTTACTCCACCACCCGAATTGTCAACATCATGGTGTAAGCTGGTCTTCCCACTCTAGAACAGCGGCAAAGTTTTCAAAAAATCATCCCAAAACTTATCTTTTCCAAAGACTCCATCATCGATAGAGACATCGATTTAACGAACAAATCAAAAACAAGTAAGCGTCTTGCCTCGGAATAATTTTTGGCAGCTAATAGTATTTGTAGCTGCAGTGAATACACGTGAGCTACTTTAAATAGCTGAGAGTCCTCTCTTCCCAGCCCTCAACTCGAATTCTTTCCTGAGTTTAAACTTATCTTTCACGATTGAAACTAGTTTTGTTTGAAGCAATATTAAAATTATCATATGTATTGAATTATCGTTAATCAGGAGCAAAAATGCAAAAAAACTACATAAATTTGTGAAGTGAACGCAAACAATTTTCTTGGTTAGAAAGTTTTCCTAAATTAATAAAAAAAAGGATGCTCATGTTCTAACTCCGTCGAATAAAATCAAGGGACAACAGATGAAAAAGACGACAATCTCCTTGATACGTTATCTCTGCCGCCAAATAATAATAATAATTGAGTGGCACTACAGCCCATAACGGACCAGGGCCTAGCTTCTACAACAACTACTCGTGTTGTGCATGCTATTGTTCTCCACGAGTAGAAGGGACCTACAGTTTTTTGCCGACTCCGAACGGCGAGATTTGAGAAGCTTTCCATTGACAATTAATACTCTTTGAGTGTTGTCAGCAACTCGAAAGAGGTGGTGCCGTGAAAAAAAATGCTAGGTGTCCCGTCCGGGAATCGAACCCAGACTTTCTGCGCCGCAGTCGATGCACTTACCACTGCGCCACGGCAACCACAAAGGGAACAATAAATATAACGGAAATCACTCCAATCCATCATTGTAGTCCAACTTGTCCACTTCATTGGAGACAGGCACTCACTTTTAGAAACAATTCACATAACATATAAAATGGCATAACTGAAATAACATATGTAATAGCATAGCTGTAATTAAATTGATGCACTTTCACTTATTATTTTATATTAAAATATACAGCCGTCAGATATCAACGATTCTATTGGCTATTCAAAAATGCGTATGCATTTTTGGCAGTCAACCAACATATCTGCAACGTGAATTTGTGAAATAAACTGAAGAAAAATACTCGTGACCAAGAATTGAAAGCAAAAACGCTACAGATATAATTGCTTGGTCATAGCAAAAGCTTCAGCGGACCAATGCACTTTGTTTGCTGGTTCTATTTAAAGAATATCTAATCAATAACCATATGAGTATGAGTATATGTAAAGTAAATAACAATGTAAGGAAAAATCGTCATTACAGGTTGGTAGGAGCCAAAACGCGAAAACGCTTTATGTTGTAACACATACACTTCTGTTACGAAGGTTAAATGTGACAGTTTACAATGGCGTAGGGGTTAATGGCGTAGTGACAAGTTCAAGGATTTCCGGTTACAATTTAGTCTAGTATTTTGTTGTGAGTCTTACATGTTCTCTTTAGCATTGTAGTCACAGACAATTTTATCGATTTGTTTTGCTTATGCATTCGTGTTGACATTGAATGCAGTGTCATTGTTATTTGGTTGTGAGAAGTAAGGTAAAACAAAATCGACGAAAGCAATAAAGTCCCCTGGCATATGGTTACTAAATATACCAAATTTCTTAGAAATTTGTTTTGGGGTGGAATTCGTTTTTTTTTTTAATATTATAAGTGCCAACGTTTTAGTGCCGCCGCTAGACCATTAATGCAACTTTTTTTCAATTCTTCGTCATTTCCCATTTATAAAATATTTTTCAATTTAATGCCAATTTCCTAAATGGAAAATACGGATCACATCAACTGCCTAATATATATTTTCGATTATATGAATGCTTACTTACCAAGAACCCATAGGAATACTTCTTATTACCATTAGCAGATCGACCAGCAAGGGATGAAAAATTGCTGCATCCATATCAGATAAGTGCATCACATTAATTGATGCGCTAAGTTTCACTCTTTCTGACAGTTTCGTTTTAGGTCACGACTATAACGGTTTCTCAACACTCCTCTCCGCAAATAAAAAAATTTAGTTCTATGGGTTTGATTTATAATTTTATTTTATATAGTGTGTTTGTGTTCAAATGGAATTTAAAATAAAAATAAATAAAATTGTTCTATTCAGTAACATTATATACGTCCGCACACGATCCTTGAATACACATTTACTTCATGTGTTTATATTTTGTCATTTTCGATTCATTTATAAATAGAATTAGCTACAATTGATTTAGAATTTGTTTTAAGCACGAGGTGTCTCAAACATTTTTTCTTTGTTTTTGTTTATTGAAAGCTGTTTGTATCGAGCTTTTCCGCCTAAATATAAGTGTATAATTAAATTACAACAAATAAAAGAGAAAGGAGACTACTAGCTAGAAAATCGAATACCGCACTTATGTATATTCCCACCTTATGACTTTGGACGATTGATAAATAAACAAAACAACACAGCCGCAATTAACTTGAGGTAGGGTACTATTAAGAAAACAGCATACGCATGTAAGTGTAGAAGATACTCGTGAAGGTAGTATCTTGTTAGTAATTTATGAATAAAAGAAAAATGTTTAAAGTGCATTTCCTTTGATTATCCAATATATAAATCGCCTATTCATCAATTACATAAGTCATTGTATGTGTCTGGGATTATTAAGAGTTTATTTAAAAAGAAAATTAGAGGAGTCTAGGGGTTAATTGTTGTCCGCCGTTAATCGGTGGGTGCATATGCTTGATGAGAGTGCTTTTCAAGGACTTCCTAAGGCTCTTCTCATCAGCTTCTCTCGTGCCTATTCTCTAAGCAAGGCGGACAATTAGGAGTTACAGTCTTAAACTTTAAATTGCCATTAGCTTTGGTCTTTGCTTCAGCGAGGGCCTTTCGCTGATCGTAGATCTCTTTAACCAATTTTTTAATAAAGGGATGCTGAAATTTCCCTTCAGTTGAGTCGAAAAATTCTTGATGTTTCATTAAACAGTCATCTCGCTTTTCATATTCAAAGGCTTGCATTACCATATCTAATCGGTCGAGATCTTTGACGAATTTCGACTCAGCACTTTCAGCCGCTTCATATTCCTAAAATGATATACGTATATATTGATTTGATCCAGTTTTGTATCCGGTAAGAACTTACTTCAAACAGTTCCATTATGCGTTTGCCTCTTGGTTCAATCAGCTTGCAGATATCCTCCATTGCCTTGAATTCCATTACCTTTTTGGCCTGTTTAGCTACACCACAGAATGGTGTGAGATCACCGACAAGACTTTCTGCCAAATCGTGTACCAGTGCCAACTCCATGCAGCGGATTTGATTAAGCCCTTCGCTGCCATCAAGTAGGAATGTCATCATGCTCATGCGGTACATATGACCCGAAATCGATTCACAATCGTTTACATCGCGCAGCACCCAGCCGGTTCGTTTTGTGTGCTATGGAAGGGAAAAAAAGCACTAAATCAATGTTGCATAAAACTTGTGAATGTTTAAAACAATTCTTTATTCAATAGAATACATCTGCTAAATATTCGAAAATAAGAGCAGTACTGTTCTCAAAGGAAATTTTAACTGGTTTGTATATTGTTTGTATGCAAGTTACAACGTTATGGACATTTCAGTCTGCTGGTTTCTTTGATGAGGAATAGCAAAACAGAAATCTTGTATATAACTCTCTATATAACTTAAACAAAAAACTAGGTTGTTGGACATATAGATAGATTTTTTTACAAAACATTTTCTTCTGGTGGGTTTTGCTATATAGGTTTATTCTAAACAATCACGCATCGTTTAAGTCTCTTTGGTTAACAAGTTTTACGAAAACAAATGTCGATTTGATACTATAGTTGGGGGAACATTAACATTCAGAAATATTTGGTCAGTAATTTGATTTTAATTTTTTATAAATATATTTCGGCCATAATCTGCAAAATATGCAATTTATGATAATATGAAGTTATGCTCGGTGTAACCGCCCTACGTCTTCTGACTAAACTAAATCCGATCATGGGTGAGTGGGTGGGTGAGTGATGCAACGAAAAATAAAAATTATTTTTAATATGCATTTTTTTACTGCTTGTAAGAAAATACATTTTCAAGGAAATAAACAGCTCTAATTTGCGACACGTGTATTCATATCAATTCAAATGATTCGCAATGAAATGTCATTTACCTTGTCCCATAAAGATAACAATCACAAATTCAGTGTAAATGTGAATATTCCAAAGTAAGCGTTTTATTTTTTCTCTGAGAATATTTTATACTACGTACTGTGCATTAATTTTATAGCTTTTTATATACTCATTCAGGTTAAACTAAAATCACTTCAAAGATGATTACGCCGCTAATAATATAGCTATTTTTGCATGTGATCCTCATCACCGAACATCATCACATCCTCACTGACATCTGAGGTTCTCTAAAACTTTAACTTAACGCGGCTCACAAAAAGCTCTTCCATCTGTTCACAGGGGTGCAGCTGCTAGAGCAACCGCTTAAACTACGTGCGAGTATACTGCCGCCAAATATACTGCCGACTCGGATATTTATTTGTGTCGAGGGATAACTTCTTTTCTAAGAGAATTCAACGGACAAAGACCGAAGATCACGTGTTGAACAATATGAACTAAGGAACACACAGTTTTGAAACATTTTATCTATAAAGATCTGTCAGTGGTATCGATAGTATTTCGATTTGATTTTTAATGGCACTTTATGCATTATATTAAAAAATAATCTACAATTAAAACTATGAAATAATCACCAAGTATATGGGTACCAACATTTGATTGTGTACATTATTAACAGCAAAATTTCATAATATAATATTCCGCAATGAGGAATCTGTAACTTAAGATGACTCAAGAGCATTCATAAAGGCACAAATGGTTAGCAAAGGAAATCGTAGGCCATAACAGTCACATGATAGCTAATAAACAAGCAAAACAAATTACTCTGTGGTTAGGAGATATATAATATTTGTTCGATTACTTTAAGACGCAGTTTATGAAAGTATCTTAAAGGTTTGTACTACATGTACGAACGATGTCGTTTGATCTAACGAAAAATAAAATCCAAACTGCGTTCTTCCAGCCGGTGACTAAATATATTAGGAAATAGATTGCATCGCAAGCTTTATATCTTAAACTTTTTATTTCAGCGTTTCTAAGTACGTTTTTTCTAGCCATTTGTGTACTGCGATATAAACGCAAACATTTTCGATCGACCTAACCAGTGGCTTGGGGGACTTTTTCATACGATGTCTGATTTTTTTGAATTATTATGGACCAACTTTTCGTCACAAGTCGCAATATAGTGCAAAAACGGTTGCGATTTATGTAGATGTCTCGAAAAGCATATCAGACATGAAAAATCGTCTTTCTTGCATCACTTTTAAAACATGCTCTTCACATTGTAGTAAAACTTCCCACAAAAATAATATATGATACAAATGAAATTGATACACATATGTACTGCTTCTAAAACATGAGAGAAGTATTCTCTTAGAAAATCATTTTAATAAACAAAGAGAAAGGTTGTTAATTGTAAATTAAGCTACTGCACTTGTATGTGTAAATGGCGTATCGTATTGCAAAAACTAGACAACAAATTGCACCAAGCATATTCCATTCCGCTCAAATAAAGCTTTGATCAAAAAAGTCTGTGAGACTTCAATAGTTTTTTACGTTCTAATACTCTAATGTACATTATACACTATTATAATGGAATATTGCTTTTTTGGCAAAGAAAGAATAATGTATAAAGCATTTTTGAGGCGCTACAATCCACAATGGAAACGAATCTATTTTTTTAAGAACATAGCAAAGTTCAATGCGGACTCCGAACGGCTCATAGGAAATAGATACTTTCTTTGTTTTGCTAGAGATGTGGAGCCACAAAAAAATATACAAGATGAACCACAGATCGGCACAAAATTCGAATCTTGAACTCCCGCATGCGAGTCGACGCTTTTATCTTTCTGTACCGATGAATATGAAAAATGTTTGCAATTAATATTTTTATTTTTTTTGCAATATGAAAAATGTTACCAATCTTGTTGGCTGGTCATATTTGGTCACACGGATTAGATACACCATTTAAAAAAGGCTTAAATCGAAAAATTTACTTAAAATATTTTAAAAGTATGAGTTAAAAAACTTACGCAAAAACACCCACAAATCAAGTGAATATCAGTATATTTTTTCGATTGCATTTACTGGAACTTTCACTATTATCCGACCCCAATGATTTATGGACATTTGACAGTTAAACTTGAGACCAGCAGTAAAGGCATATTTTATGTTTCTTTTAAAAAATCTCCGAGCACAGTCTTATTTGGTTTTTCAACCTAGGAACTGTAGGACTGTTCGTGGATATCAATGATGGGTATGGGTAATTGCGTCAACTCAGTCCCTAACTGAAGTTCTCGCATTTTTTCACGGCACCACCTCTTTTGAGTTGTTGTCCACATTCAAAGAGACTTAAAAAATTATGAAAAGCTTCTCAAATCTCGCCGTTCGGAGTCGGAAAAAAAAATCTGATAAGATGTATATCGTCATCGTCGTTTATTTCTTCGATTCAACAGTACCACGAGTACATCAATCATTAAAAGGCGGCGCACGAAACGACTCCTGCTATAGAGATAGCGGGCGTAGGACCTCAGGGCAGAGTTTAAGCCGTTTAAAATCGGCGGTTTATATGTATGTGCAAACATGCAAACTTTTTTAAAATAAAAATCGTTTTCAAAAAACGCATACAGAAAGAATGATGACTTATTGAAAAGCGATTGACGACTCATAAGAAATGTCACTCTAATCCGATAACATAAAAATGATTCAGAAGGTATACAGATTCGTATCAAGGTCATGAACGCTTAAGTAAACATATCTTGACAGTTATTGGTATTCAATTACACAATTACACCAGTGTGATGAAATATGATGATGAAATATAATTTCTTTATTTAATCGATGCCTACTGTCTTCATGCACTTCATCAGTGAACTACAACTGTGAAGTTCAAGCATTGGAAACGAACATAACCAACGCCACATTCAAGCCAATAAGAATGTATTGTAATATCGAAGCCCCCGCAAACAAAATCAATTGATCGCAAACGAATAATCATGTTACTTTACGTAATAATTTTTGTTAAGCATGATAATTGTCCAGCACACAGTGTTGAAATGCGAGTGCCACAAACAAATCTTCCTGCCTATCGGAGGCGCACGTGGGTTCCCACGAAACACCTATCATTGGCTCCATTTACTTTGAAATGCGGTATATTCCATGAATGGTGATTCAAAGTTAATTGTTTAATTACTTTTAAAGGCACAGTAAAGATTAGGAAAGCAGGTAGACATCGTGAGATAAGCACAAAAGTGCGACAGAAAAAAAACTGTTAATTTGTACTTGGAACCATATATACATATGTATGTATGTCGTTCCGAAGTACTTAAGCTACAATACAAATGTTTATTATATGCAAAAATATGCTTGCATAACAAAGAGACTACTTGAAGTACACATGTACAACGAATGCTCAATGAATTCTCCAAAATGTCCAAAGCACAATCACGTGACCTAAAGTGCTCGCAATGCTTTGCTTTTGTCACGCTTTCCGTCCACCGTCATTGGTGCAAATATAATTATAAATTACTGGTCTTCACTTTGAATATTGTCATTTGACAAGGTTTAAATGGAAAATAGCCTGCTCTGTTCTTTGTTGCTCATTTTGCGCACTAATGAGTGATATTAGATGCTATTTACACATATGTATGTATGTACATTACGGGAACGATTTTATGAGAAAATGGTTTTTATAAGAATAAAAAAAAAATCGAGTACAGTATGGCATCAAAGAGTTGAATGACATGAGTGCTGAGCTAAAGGAATCTCACTTTAGTATTTTTAAGCTATAAAGAAGACGAAAATGGTAATAAACTTCTCGTAATTAGACATTTTTTTGTTTAGCACTGGTTAAACGACCCGAATTTTTTTTTTTAATATCTGCGCAAACTTTGTCAAATTTTATGATAAACGCAAATGTCAACTTGAGAATAGATTTGTTACAACATTATTATATCATTAAGAATTTCTAGTGAGAAGCTATGCAAATTCATACAAAGTGTAAGTAAGAGTCCTTCATTTTGCCTATAGGATCAGAAACCTGCCATGTAACGATGTAACATAGTTGTTAAAATGAATTTTGTGACATACCTATGTATTTATAAATGATTTCAATATCACATTATAATATAGAAAATTTGACACTGACTTAGTCATGATAACTGAAAATAGCTTGACCGGGAGCATCAGGAATCAAAAGAATTAGTAATTCAGCCGGATCTTTAAGAATCTATTGTCTGATTAGTAAGTACGTGAAAATAGTTTCAATTACTTTTAGATGGTAAAAAAATCACATGAAAACGACATTAAAAAACCAAACTAAGCTAAGTTCTTTAGGACACTCTTTCTTTTATCACATTCCGCATTAATATGAAAATTAGATAAAAAAATAAATTCGTACGATAAGAGGTTACGTCTTTACATATGTGCACACGTATTTTACTATATACTCATATAATCGTTCGATAACATTCGAAGTTGTCAAATACATTACATGTTATATACAATGACAAGCTTGAGCACTGTTAACAAAAATTAAATTATTTAGATATTTGCTTTGTAGTTTCGTAAAGAAAATCGATATCTGGTCACGTGTTCTTACACTGCATTATGATTTGTAGGTAATTGTACATACAATAAATATTTCACGTTTTTACCACATAGATACATAAGGATGCTTCTATAAGTGTCTTCCTAAGAAGCGGAAAACCAATATATGAGTTAAATAGGTGAATTATTGTGAGCGTAATTTTGATAAGTGTGCGAATTTTAGAATAGGATATCTTTTCACAAATAACCTTTCTATTTCTTAACACAACATTTAACTGATAACTTCTTCGATCGACCTAAATCTCCTACCACAAACCAATTTTTGCGGTTTCTTTTAAAAAGGAAACCATTTTTAACTTGGTATGTCCCTCTGCCGAACTTTGAAAACATAAATATGCAATTTTGAAAAGCTTGTTGGGGACATTAAGGAAAATATATGGACATACATATATACTGGATATAAACTAGATATTGCAGATTTAAGTTTTGCGTACATTTAAACGAGGCCGAATGAACCAGGTTGATTTCAACTCATGAACGCACTTATGTATATACTTGGACTTAGGACGGGGCGCGTTTGATGGGTGCGATGTCTGGAAGGGAGCCCAGAGTGGCGAATAACAACATAGCTATTTGTGTAAAGCTGTTTACATATATTTATACATTAATATGAACATATTGCATTTTAAGTTTCCGTACGACATTGGGCTCTATATTTGATTCGGCTTGACCTATACCCTTGTCTTAAACATATATTTGAATTGTTTGCACTTGCCCAGTTCATCACGTCCGGTGATAGGAACAAGTTGCAATAAGCTAAATGTAGGGTATATGATAGATGGGGCGGCGTGGTGACTAATAACGTTTGCGAACAGGTTGTGAGGCTTCAAATTGTACGTAATATGTGCCTTTCTTATGTATATACATATATAAATTTTTATATGGAAAGAACAGTTGTAACTACTAATAATGCACGTCCATTAGGTGTTTCAAAAGAACAAGTTTATAAAGTTTGTGATTAGAAGCCGAAGTATTTCACCATGGTTACAGAAGGCACTGCATGCTCTTAGCAAATGAATGAGAATTGATTTAACATGTTTCGTATTGTGTATTTTTTCAGTTGTAGAGTTAGAATCAGGATATTAATTTAGAGATATGAAAACAGGTGCAAATAATTTTTGTATCATTCCTTAGTTAAGAATGCAAATGGGACTTACAATTTATTCTGACTCTATTTCATTTTTATTAGGAGATACCAGGTGGCCACAAGCAGTACCCATCCCTCCAGAACAGTGCAATCAATTCTGATAAGATTCGAAGTATATAAAACAAATATACATATGTAAATAGCTACGCGTTTGAATCTTATTTATTGCCACTGTTATTACGCGAATGAAAAAGTAAAGTTTAGGGAAACAGCACAGAACAAACTGAACTAAAATAATACACAACTGAATATATATTATGTACATATGTTTGTTCCTAGGAGTATACACGATGCTTTTTTTGTATTTCATATTTTTTCTTCTTATTTTACTTTACTTTGGTCTCTATCACAATCCATCTCTTGACCTTGGAATTAAAATGAATATTTAGACTTGATAAAAAAAGGGGTTTGGTGAGTAATAGGCTAATGTACACACAAGAACTGGAGGGGCCTATTTCCTTTCTGTTTCATTTTAACTCAATTTATATAATCGATATGTACATATATGTATATATTTATATATTAATTTACGGGATTATTTAAAAATATGCCAGCTGTGCCCACATCACAAAACAGAAAATTATGTAAGTCATAAACTTGAATAATCACATGAACAACCACTTGAGTCAGAAAACACAATAAAGTTAATTTGGGAACGAAAAATCAATACGAAGAACGTATGGAAAATATTTTGTGGATGGAAAAAACTCTCACCTTTAGATTGCCAACGAGTTCCATAAAATGCAATATATCTGCTAGGCTGCTTTTGAAGCATGGGCTTTCTTTGACACTACCACTTTGCTGCTGTGTATTCGACCCTGAACCACAAGAGGCACCATTGCAGATGGATTCTTCATCCTTTTGATTCTGAGGTGAAACTGCTTCGCAAGTGTTTTGTGTTACTTCCTTAACCTTGGTGTCTGACATTTTAGATCTCGATTGGTTCTGCTTTTCTATTTCGTTGTCGTTTCCGTAGCTGTGGTGTTCCCGTAAATTACTACCACCTGCTTTTACTCTGACAGTACCTCCGTTACTCTCTGTACTCGAAAATAGACTGACAGTAGCTATCGCGGCTGTGATTGTTTTCTGCTGTTTCTCCTGTTCAGTGGATATAAAATCTGATTCGGTTGCCAATGTTTCATCAGTGTTGCTTTTTGTAAATGTATGGGTATGTGTTGTCATAAGATTCGTGGGGGACGATGATTTCGGGAGTGACGTTGCAGCAGCAGATGATGTCACATTGGGGGGATTTTCTGCAGCCAAAGCAGCGGCACCATATTCTTTGCTTAAGGTGCCCGCGACCGCAGTTGCTCGTTGTATGAGAAACTTGGCAAGATCGCTGCTTGTCTCAAGCTTTTTGAGGACGTTTCGTAAACGCGGAATAGTCAGCATTCTCGTTGGTTCCTGTTCCCAGCAGATTATTCAAGAGTTTGCGAAAGCGCCAACGCGGTAAGAAGTGAATAGGGGTGAGAGCAGGAACAAATGAATGAAAAGCTTTTGCCAATATTTTTTCTTCCTTTTTTTCAAGAACACTGTCCGTGCAACTTGAAATTCTTACTTATTTAGGAATAATACAATTTGACTACTTATAATTAACTAAGGAATTTAATAGTTTACTTTGGTAATTCATTATCACGCACCGAGGACGTAGTTAAAATTTTGTTAATGCTTTAAACTTAACAATTTCACTTGAACCTCCACACTGGATATAGCACCAATAGCTTCGCTGCGAATATTCATGTCAACCGCGCGGTTTAATAGCTGACCACTGTATAGCATGGACACACAATTGTTGGTTTAATTCAATTTTTAAGTTTTGTCACACTTGGTGTGGGGGTCACCAAATGGCTTCTTTTTGTTCCGAGCGATTTCTCTCTCACCCCTAAAATCGTTCACAAAACTAAAGAACAATTTTTGGCTCTTTTTCTTGGTGCTATTCGCCCCTGGTGCGATTGCGGTAATTGTTGTACGCTTGACGTATCAATGTCATCCCTCTCAGCTGTTTTTGGTAAATGTTGGCAGGGATGTTTTAAAGCTTTTTCCTCTGAGACACATTCCTTCAAATTGCATGTTATATAATTTTTGAATTATAATGTTTAACTATTTTCTGCGATTATAGCAAAGAAAACCGAAGTGCCGTTACGTTATGTATTCCCTCATGGGAATTTTTATTTCTTTAAATACTGAAAATAGAATATTTATATGTTTGGTAATAGTTATTAGAATGTAATGGAATTAGAAAAATCTTAAAAAAGTATTGGAAAAAATATAACAAAGTAAAATTTTGTTATTAAACGATGACGGATATATGACTGCTTTTTAATTTAAACGACTTATAATCCCAATATAATAAATTATTCCCACCCGAAGTAGCACAATTTTTGAATACGAAAAGCCCGATGCGAAATACAGGAAGATGTTCTATCAACTTCCACGTGGCAAACCGAACAGCTGACGGGCGACTTTAATATGATTCGGACGAAGCGCGCAGTCACGACGATCTTCCTTGATTCAGCATAGCAATATCTGCCCGAGATATAAAACTATCTACCAAATGTCGTCACTTCTTCCTGTGCTTGCGCTACATCTAAGATCAGCCCCCTCCGCAGCTAATACAGGCTATTCGACACTCGAAGTGGATTATCTCAGTTAGCAGTTGATCTCAAACCGTTCCGCTTTTCCTCATTTCTCACTGATCGCTGTTGGAGTAACATATCCCGAATATCGAGTAGCAAAATCTTTACTGAACATAAACTTTATGGTTTTGACATATTCTATAGAATGTTTTCATACATGAATTCAAATGAGAATTGCGTCATCATCACCTGGTGACATTCAGAATAAAATGACCCGGGATATTCCATTCTCGGGACAACGAAAATAGCACGCATTGCAGCACTCATATATCACGATATAAATTTAAAAAAATTATTTCTTATGAACGCCTAGAACTATGCAAACTTATTTATTACCCTAAAATTAAAAGTTTCTAAGCCATTGTTTTTATAATTTTTCTTTTGCCTAAGTCCTTGTAGTGCTCCGGCTTTTCTTTATCTACCTTATAATTTTATATTGTATTGTATGCGCTACGCAGCTCGTATCTGGCAGTACTATACATCATTTGAAAGGTCTTGACATAATTTACAAAACGACGCTATCCATGATTTTTGTTATTTGGATCAGAGACCAATATTATTATTGGTTTCTGGTTTGGATATTGCGTTCAAAAATTAAAGACGTGTAAACATGGAGTTCAAGTTTTCCTTTGTTCAAAGCAAATCCGCTAGAGAAGCGGTCCGTGAGATTAATCGTCTTTTGGGGGATGGTACTCTATCGCTTTAAACCGCGGAGGAATGGTTTCAACGATTCAGAGCCGGTGAAAACGACACCATGGATAGGCCAGGCGGCGGGAGACCTGTGAATAAAATAAATAATTAAAAGATTTTAAATTTTGGATAATAAGATTTTATACAAAACCCTTAAAAGTAGTTTGACATTTTCAACTTACACATGGCCATGCTAAAACTGTCAGCGAGGTCTTACATTTTTAAATTTTGTTGCATGTCATTATTTATGACAGACAAACTTAAATAAATTGGTTGCTGTTATTAACCAGGAAAAAAAATAAAATAATACACAATTCTTGAATACAAATTCAAACATTTATTTGTACTTTAGTGATTCAATTGTATAATAATGTCAGAGGAAGAATTACCGGAACTAACATCCGAAGACTTTAAAATTACACCGGACTTCACGCCTGAGGACTACGATAAAAAATGGAGCCAACAACTTTGCTATGTTGAGGACCACGATGAACGGGAAAAAGTGTTCAATAAATTCTATAAACACATTTGGAATCTCTTATTTGGAGTAGAAGCGAACGAGGAAACACAAGCTAAAGCAATAGCACTTTTGGTGATTGAACGTCCGGACGCGGCTTTTCATAATCCGTTTGCATACAATGATTGGATTCGGACGGTGAGAGATGAAGTCATAAAAAAACAAATGTTCGAATTTTGGCAACAAGAAATTGTGCCTAAAAGATTGGGTTTAATCTGGGCTATGGATTCGGATTACTTTGATGATATGGATGACCCAGAGCCAGCGAAATTCTACAAATTGAGAGATACCGATCCTGATATTGTGTGGGATATGTAATCCCAAATATTTAATAGTTTTGTAAAATACAAATAATTTTTTTACGAAATAAAATGTTGATTCTTTGAAAGCATTTTGTGTATTTTTAAAGATTAACCGGTTTCAATTGTGTATGTTGTTGATACTCAGTCATCACATGATGATCTCATCATCGAAAATGTAAAAATAAAAAAAAAACTGCAATAGACTGTATTTGCTTCTCTATTGACTACTTGCTTGACGGAGCTTTAGTGTCATCTTTCTTTCTTCTGTTTTTTATAAGAATATAATTCATAAGGTTTTTATCGCTTTCTGCCTGCCCTGAACTTGAACTTGAAAAATAACACAAATAGCAAAATGCGTTTTTTCAATATCACTTGCGTAAAATCGTTCAAAGACGATTCTTATGAGGGAAACGTAGCTGACGAGTTTCTAAATTAATAGCGGAACAGGACAGTGTGAATTTTTCATATATAAAAATAGATTTAATCGTGTTACATCGATTTCTACAAAATAAATTTTGTGCATTTAAATTTCTACATCATTTCAAAGAGGTCCATAGCTGACTCTTCTTCTGCTGCTTCATTTGTGTTTGTTTTCTCAGCGACATCATTCGAAATGCAGTAAAACTCCTCTTCCGCCTGCGAGTCGATCTCCATACAAGGACCAAGTTTATTCTTTACAATCACGTTATCCCAGAAATCAAACATCTTCCTTTCAATCACCTTCATCCGTATATCTCTGATCCACTCGTTGTACTCGGCAGGATTATTTGCGGCTATCGTTAACTTCCGATACACAACAAGTGCCTTTTCAATCTTGTCATTTTGCTTTATCATGGATTTGAAAAGTAGATCACCGATGACTGTACGAATCTGGTAGGCGTATTGATGGAATTTAGCAGTTCTTTCTGCACCACTTGGAACGTTTTTCATAAGGTGTTCGATTAAAGTTTTAAAGTCCTCTGCAGGGTTCACAGTACCGACATGAGTTATCGCAACTTCTTCATTATCTGATGTCTTAATGGAGGAGTAGTCAACCATCTGGTCTTTCGATTCAGAAACAGTATTTAAATGTTTTCTAAGTTTTTCCTTATTTGGTGTTTCAATAATCTCCAAAGGAAATAGACTTTTTATTTTATTTACAGCATCTGTAGCACAAGGCTTTAGAGCCGAGGGCGAATCTAAAAATTTAGAGGCATTACTGGCCTCTTGGTGAACAATTAATTTTGATAGATACTCCATGAGGTACTCCTGCTGAATGTCCGGTAGGAAGTCAAATGGAAGAATATCTCTACTTCGTGAGTCAAAGAATTTTGTGCAATCATCTTTGTCCAATTTTGGAGAGAGATCAAGTGCAGCCATAAGCTCGTCTACAGCATCCACCTGCTCATCAGTCGGTTGGTTCTTCTTTGTTGATAATTTAGGAAAATCCCAGAAGCGATGCTGCTCGTGATAAGACAGCTCAATCATAGCCATACCGGCAATTTTATGCTTAAGCGTCGGTAGCAATACGGCCAACTTTGCCTTTAGTCCATTAGAAAACACTTTCCATCCAAGAATGCACAAATTCGTTCTTTGCATCACTCGAACCAATGCGTCCATTATTTTTGCAGATACCAATTTTCCCTTTTGCGGAAACACCAGATAAGTTGATTCCCCAGAGAAGTGCTCTTGAGGGATATTTTCGATTGGAACAAATCCAATAAAGTGAATACCCTTCTTTGTATCAACACCCGATGCTTGACCCAAACTGGGATCGTACGCGAATGGAGTGTCACCCAGCATGTAACCGGATATCTGATCATGTTCAGTATTGTCACCCATTTCATCAATACCAGAGTAGTATTTTTTCTCTCGACGAATAACTTCGGATTGATTTCTTGATTTCTTCCGAAATTGAGGCACTTTGTCCTCTCTCTTTATAGCTATAACTCCAGAAATATTAATCACAATTTTGGTGCCTATTGTCAGAGTGGTGTTCCATGACCAAGGACTCTTCAACTCTCTGCGCAATACTAATGATGGAGCATCATTCAGGTTACACAGTTTTGTGTTTGGATACGAATCAATTAATTTCGAGACCAGATCTTCATTTTTTATTTGGCGTTTACTTTTATCAGATGTTGATTTGAATTCCGGAATTAAGTTTCCACTTGAATCAAGTACGTAGTGCACATTATCGCTCCTGAAATGTTTAAAAGTCTAATAAATTACTGTATAAGAGTCGTTAGTGAACTTACACAATAATTAATTTAAAGTCTAACTCATTTAACTTTGCTAGTATCTCTTCATCCAGTGACGACGGAGGAGAATCAAAGTTGTGAAATAAAACAATTTTAGATAATTTAGTCCGGTGAATACTGAAAAAAACATGAGTTAGCAATTTAAAGAAAGGATATGTATGTATGTACCTTGCATCTTCGGTGATTATCCCAATAGCAACAATAAGAGCATCCACCCAATCACCATGCTTACTTTTTTCCCTCTGTATAGAGTTACTAAGCTCCTTTACCATATACCAAGTAGGTATTTGAGAACCTGGCAATACTTGGGATATATTTTTATATTGATCTGGCTCCTCATGGTTCCCTACGTTATCCGTTTGTTTGGTACGTAATAGCAGTATTGATATAAGATCAAATGGATTATAATAAATCTGTGATATAAAATGCTATTTATAGACGTTATACTAACTATAATTTGATTTACATTGTGTTTGATAATATTCATGCAACATTCCGCCGCTCTTTTCGTGAATTCTTCCGCACCGATACCAGTGTCAAGAATAATTACTAATGATTCCTACATAATAAAGGATTAATGCAGTTAAAGTTGTGTATCTACAATTATTACCTTATTCTGTTTGGCCATTTTACAATAGAATCTTGCAAATTTGTGTAGATATTCAAATCAGTTTGTTTCTAAAAATCCAATTGTTTTGGTTGTGAAAATCAACTTCACTGTGGAGATAAGGTCTGTTCGCGTACAATGACAGTCTGTGATTACTGCAGTTTTCCATAATTCTGTTCGTGTAAAGTAGAAATCTCAAATTCTTGCAAAAGAGAGCGCTTGTGAGGATTAAGTTTTACAAATTTATCATAACCATTTTCTGTCAGTTTTTGCAAACTGTTTTTGCTGTCAAAAACGGTAGCTGTCTCATATTTGTGTTTTTACTATATTTATTCAATCTTTTCACTTTATTTTGACAAAATATCAGAGAGAACCAGTCAGGACTTGTACACGGTCAAGCTTTGTGTTGGTCAGAAACCAATAAGGTCTCTGGTGTTGGTTGTAGAGTTGGTTAATTCATGAGTGAGTGAGTCAAAATGATAAAATTACCAAACAAGTAAGATTCGATTGTTTCAGTCATTTGATCTACTCTGTAATTCGATTCAATCAAAATCATTACTGCAGTAAATCAGTTGATTTAAAAATCTGAAGCGCATTTTTTTTATTTGAGTTCTTTTGCTCCACTATTCATACCTTCAATTACATTGCCCCAATATTTAGTGTGGATACAACGTGTGGATAGATGACTGTTACATCGTATATATATACGCTTGAACAAAATACTTTTTTCTTGGAATTTTAACTCTGAAATTTTTGAAATAAGAGAATGGTGGAGGGGATTTGTGGTTACCAATCTGATCTGATTATTGACTATCATTTAAGATATGCAGTCAGAGATAATCGTCATTTACTTATACAGAATGAATTATGTCGGAAGCATAAATGTATTGTTGTGAAAGTATTTGCTGTAGAAATCAATAATGTTTCCCTGCCTTGCGGAACTACAAATGGCCTCTTCCTGTTTGACAGTTCGGTGGTAGGACTACGTTTCCTTGAAGTTTCATTGTTCAACGAAAATAAACGTTTTCTTGATGGCTTTTTTTTTTTATTGAAATAACGCACTTTGAAAATAGAAGTAAAATATTAAATATCTTAAACATATGAATAGAGAGATTAGCGGAATAAGTGACTACTTGATACGTATATTATCATTATATAACATTGATGATAATAATGAGAATACTCGTAATGGTCAAAACGGAACGGAGCATACTTGAGGACGAACTTTGACATATTTAAGTATGCATTTAATCTAATATTCTATACCAAAATATTTGTTTTTATTATATGCAGAGTGACTGACAGACAGATTAAATGTGGAGCAACATTTTTAGATAAACAGTCATTTAAATAGCCGCCACTGTTATCGTTTGCTTTGCTTATGACATATGCTTACATGTAATTGTGATCCTAAATGTATGCAATAGAAAATAACTTTTGATGTTTGATGGATAGTCTGTTCCGTGCACCACGAAAATTCATGGATAGCATAAAAATGTGTGCCTTTAACCACATGTCTTTGCCAATGAATGCATCCTGATTCTTAGGCATACCATATCTGCCTAGAGTGTTGAGCCGCTTGCTAATCACAATATCATTTTGATTTTGGATGAGGTTCAGTTGTGTTTATTTCATCTTTCGAGTTTTGCTCTAATACATTGAAGAAATATAAGTTTAATATGTTTTACAGTGACTTTAGCAGAATTTTTATATTTACGAAATATTGTTAATTAAATATTTTCTCTAGCATATCAATTCATATCAACCAATTGATATGACTTCTTGTAACTAGTTTAGTAAACGATCTATGAGCTCAAAGTAGATTTATAGTAATTTGTATGTTTTATCCATACAATTTTAAACCGCAGTTGTTGACAAAAACCTCTCCTCGGGACGGAATTTTTCTGTAGTAAGTACGCAGTCCTCAACACTCGAAGTACATTAAGGATTCATTTGTGGCCTCCTCAACTCTCAATGAGATTCAATCAAAGAAACTGATATTGAGATAGAAATGCACGTATCGAGCATAATCTGCAACTGCTCTAAGAACTTCGATTGCACCATTTTGCCTAGGCCAATGAAATTAGAAGTCTTACAACGAAGAGGATGCATATGTCAGCTCATCTGTAAGAAATAATCGGAGGAAAGCAGGTCCCACGAGTGATATTTTAGTGGACTCTGTCCATTCCACAAGATAGAAGAACTCTCTAATTTGGCTAAATTATAAAGAGACTTTTTCCTTTGGGTGGCACTATAGTCCGAGGTAGAGCTGGTGTTGCGACAGTTGGACCCGCAACCAAACCGGTTTGTAGAACGGGAAGGCGAACAGCTTAGTTTGTAGTTCACACGTTTCAAAACCTTTATTAGTAGCCGGTAATACATCATTTCATTGCTATAAATTTGGTTTCAACTTTAAATTAATACGATGACATTAGGGCGAATGCATGGTGGTGCACATTGTCATCTCAGCCGACCTTGGCTCCCTCCTGCGATCAGTAGAAGCTACTTTTTATACGGTCGTGTGATCGTTTCGGGCTTCAATCAAAATGGCTTATCAGCTAGCACGGACGCTCGCCAGTTACCTCCAAGTTTCTCACATTAAGTTGGCTAAGGAGGTCCCTTTCTTCTTGTGTGAGCCATTTGAAATGAATAAGTACTCTTTTGCCTGATCCTGGTTGCGGTTTGAAGACTCTTTTGGCCTCGTTTACCAGCAGAACACTTTTCGCCTTTGTAAAATCGTGCCGCTGTCATATGCAATTTTCAAATCGACAGCTAACTGCTGCGGGTCGATCTGAATTTTTTTTTTGGATATTCTGTAAGATCTGAGGCAGTATCAAAATCTGATACACCTTTGACTTTCTTGACCGTAAACGACAGTGGTAAGGACCTATTATATTATTCGCTTAAGTTACATATAAGTCAACGTCCGCAATTTCACACATTTCACACACGAAACCAGCAACGGGGTGGACCTGGGCCTCAACCTGGGTCATTCTAGTGTTGGGTTCAATAAAGTATAATCACTCAAATAATATATAACTTGTGTTTTTTTTAACAACTCGTTGGATCTGATAATATAAGTCGTACGGTTTCAGAAGTTCCCATAAAACGGCGGAGAAGATCTTGTACGTGATGTTAACTAGACTGATCCCCTGATAGGGCGAAGGGATATTCAGATTTAACTTGTTGGGCATGCGAACAAATGTGGAGATCAAAGACACATAAGAGACTACCAGAAACGAGATCTGCTTAATGACAAAGTTAAATTCGAAAACAAACGAGAGGGACATATAAGCTTCAGCAAAAGTCTGTGTACTTCAAAATGCAGTACAAACAGATCCTTCAAGCGTTCAAAGTAAAAATCGGTAATTAGGTGCGAACGCATTCGCGCTCACCAAATGCATTAGATGCCTTTAATTTGGACGGCCAAGTGATGTATCTAAAAACGAGTAAGACCGTTCAAAGCTGTCACATTGTTAGGCAATGTCGTAAGGAGGCTAAGCGTTTCTGTTGCATAAATACACTTGGCACCGTCGGAGTCATCAACAGAAATCGTTAACAGATCTCTTTGTGATACCATCGTGTGTGAAGCAAGATGAAGAAGGAGTTGTGTCTTGTTCCCCTCTTTTTAAAGAGGGAAACAAGAGAGTGTGCTCCAATTACAGGGGTATATCTCTTAAGCTTCCCCGGAAGGGTCTACGCTAAGGTGTTGGAGCTATTGTTGAGTCCAGATCGGGAGATGAATAGTGCTGCCTTTGTCCCGGCAGAATTGTTCTACAGGAGTATAATGTTGATGGTCACCTGTTGAGTGTAATTCAATTTGTTTATACCAACTGCAGAAGCTGTGTTTAATTAAACGGTAGTAAATCAGTACTTTTTGCCGTGGCTTCGTTAGGCTTCGCTGAGGGTTTGACTTATCACCTATCCTTTTCATAATACACATGCATAAATGGCATGGATGTTGTAGCGCAGCTGAGGAGAGGAATGTTTCACATTGGGAAATTTTAGGGTAAGTCATCTTCTACTCGCAGAAGCCTTAATTGTCATGAAATCCTCCCAGACGGAACTCCAGTGTGTGCTTGTTTGGTTTGTAGACGTATGTGGTAATCTTAGAATCAAGGTGAACATGTGTAAGTTTTAACAGAGATGCAGAGGGATGACTACTCATCCACCGCGTAGTGAGAAGATCGGCAATGGCAAGCGCTAGTCCAGGCGATCTTTGGGCGCAATAGTTGTTGTCACCTTAAAAGCTAAATGTTTGTCCCTACGGTCATATTTTATACACATATATAGGATACGTAAACATAGGTTAGTATGTTAAAAAAAAATCGGAGAAAGTACACAGGGGAAAATATTTAAGAACAAGTATTAAGTTATTTTTTTTCTTAGATTTAAATTAAAGAAAACTTGATTTTAAAATTATCAAAACAGACAATTTTGGCATAATTATAAAAATTACAATAATTTATAATATAATAATTTAACAATACATTGGTCTAGTGAGATCGGTTTTAAGAAATATGAATGATTCTATTTTATTTTTATATTTTTACTGGTTTAAGTATACTTGTCAGATGGAACTAAACATTAGATTATTTATCCTATTGAAGGGAATACATAGATGGATTTACTTGAAGTTTTAGGTTTGCTGACGTAATCGTAATGTCAAAGACATATTGTTATTTCATACTAGGTACTACAACTATCAATTAGCCCTAATGAATTCGTATTATGACTATCAACTGTCAACATTTTTTATCGATTTTGAATTTTATTTATTTTACCTTTAATGTGAATGAATATAGAAACAAAATTCAAATCAATTTTTTTTAAGCACAAACTCTTGATTGAAACAAATTCATTTGAGTTTTTATGAAGCGAAATAATGACTTTGATAGAACTGTTTTTTTGAAGGAAGTTATTATGAAGCCAATGCAAATCAAATTCGTCGAGCTTTACGAGATTTTTCAAACACATTGGAGTTAGAAGAACACATGTAACAAATTCACTTCTTATTTTGAATCTTTGCCTAATGAAAAACGGTTGCAGATTCATTCAGAATTTTAGACTTTCCGAACAAACCGTCGTTGAGGTATTACATGATATCGAGGATTATCCAACCAATCAAATGTCAGTATTCCATTCCAAATGTACTTAAATTTGCTGCGGTCTTAAAATTGGACGTTGGAAATCCGTTTAATATTGGCATGGCCAAACCAATGGTGTCAGTCGTACTAATGAACAGCAGGTACGTAAATGCAAAAAATCAAGAAGACGTTTGGTTCGCCAGCAGTTGTGAGGTTTTTATTTGTTGTTTTTTTTTTCTGTGAACTTTTTTGCTGATTTGACTGCCGCGGGGACTGAACTAGGTTTACAATTTCTGCTGCGACCTGTACCATTGGTTATTCCAACCCAAGTTCAACCCCCGGAGGATCAACAAAAAGGAGGATCGCAGACAAATTCATAAGACGACTCACTGCTTCTTCGGTGCCTGTCATTTTTATAACATTATTGCATCGTTCGCCAGATGAAGTCTTTTCTTGCTCTTCATTAGTTCAAACAATATAACGGAAGATAATAAAATAAAAGCTTATTCACAAGAAAATTTTTATAGGTATTTACAATCGATCAAAAATAACAAGCTGATACTCATAATATAATACGAAACTATCAATTATTTGATAGATGCTATCGACTATCAAATTAATAGTCATAAAAGGGCTGAATGAGCAAAAAATTGTTTGATCGCTTGTGTAGTTTTTGTTTGGAGTCCGTTGAAAACTGGAAAATGAAAAAGAACATTTTTGTTATTTTTTTAATTTTTTATTTCCGGAAAGGAAAAAAAAACGCATCGCATTTTTTTCACGGCACCATCTCTCTTGAGTTACCGTTGAACAATTGTCTACGAAAAGCTTCTCAAATTTCGCCATTCGGAATCGGCAAAAAACTGTAGGTTCCTTCTACTCGTGAGAGATCAGTAGCACGCACAACACGAGTAGTTGTTGTAGAAGATAAGCCCTGCTCCCTTGTGGGCTGTAGTGCCACTCGATTATTAAGCTAAAAGAACGTGTCAAGATCGGTTTCCAAGACTTTGTTTTGGTGATTTTTCACTCACTCACACTCGATATATATCGGTTCCTCATGAACTGGAAGAAAATCATTTAAGACAACACATAAACATGTTCCATTTGTTAAAGAAAAATAATGAAAATGATCCATTTTTAAAACGGTCGATAACTGGCGATAAAAATGGGTTGTTTACAACAATGGCAGGTAAAATAGCTCAAACAACATCAAAGAATTTCAGCATCGTCTGTCCGGTCCACAAGAAAGAAGACTCCTTCGACTGCGCCAACTATCGAGAGATTAGTCTCCTTAACATCACATACAAGATCCTCTCTGCCGTATTGTGTTAACGCCTGAAACCCTTTGTCAACAACCTGATTGGTCATTATCAGTGTGGTTTCAGGCCAGGGAAGTCCAACATCGACCAAACCTTCACACTACCGCAGATCCTGGAAAAGACCCAAGAAACGCAAATCGACATGCACCACCTATTTCAAGGCCGCATATGAAAGTGTGCATAGAGACGAGCTATAAAATGCCATGTCTAGTTTTGGCATTCCTACCAAACTCGTCAGATTGTGTAGGATGACGATGGAGAACTCTCGCTGTTCCGTCAAGGTCGGGAACGAACTCACCGAGACCTTCAATGTCAAAAAAGTTTTTAGACAAGGCGACGCACTGTCATGTGACTTCTTTAACATCATCCTTGAGAAGATCGTGCGTAGCTCACAAGTCAACACCAGAGACACGATCTTTCAAAAGTCTGTTCAACTGCTAGCTTACGCCAAAGACATTGACGTGATTGGACGAATACAGCGAACTGTCAATGAGGCGTTTACTGGCATTGAAGCAGAAGCGGCTAAAATGGGTCTGGTGGTTAATGAGGGCAAAACGAAGTACATGCAGTCATCAAGGAAGGATGCACAACATCGACGTCTCGGATAGAGCGTCACACAGAAAGAGGGTGTAGTCAAGCACTTCGTCTACCTCGGCTCCGCGGTAAATAGGGACAACGACACCAGTACCGAAATCAAATGCAGAATCACTCTTGTCAATCGGTGTTTCTTTGGGCTCAAGGGGCAATTGAGTAATAAAGCCCTCTCTCGAAGGAATAAGATTGCTTTTTATATAACAGCTTGATCATCCCAGTCTTACTTTACGGCACAGAAACCTGGACATTACTAAAAGTGGATGAGGAAGCCCTTAGTCTTTTCGAGAGAAAAGTTTTGCGTGCGAATTTTGGTCCTGTTTGCGTTGATGGCATCTGGAGGAGAAGATTTAACGATGAACTATATGGGCTGTACAGCGACATGAGCCTAGTCAAGCCTCTCCGGATACAACGCTTATGATGGCTAGGCCATGTAGAGCGTATGGACACCACTGCTCCGGCCCGAAAAGTCTTCGGATCTGAGCCATTGGGACAACGCAACAGAGGCTAAGGTGGCACATACAACTGGAGAAGGACCTCAACCAAATTGGAGTGCGCAACTGGCGGCAGCTGGCGAAAGATCGTGCTGGCTTGAGAGGCATGTTGGTTGAGGCCCAGGTCCATCCCGAACTGTAGCGCCACAAGAATAAGAAGAAGAACATCAAAAGCTGATATTCAATAAAAAAAAGTTATGTTATCAGTTTAAAAGGAATTGTCTACCTTGAACATTTACTACTCAACGGAACGTCTGTCTACATTGAACAACATTGAATAACTAACAAGACTGAAAACTGAATGCAGTTTAAGAAAAGCTGCCATAATTGACAAAGCGTTGGATTCCATCATGACAATGTAAGGCCATAACTATCTGTGGTCAATCGGCAAAAATTATTTGAGCTTGGTTAGGATGTTTTGTCAAATCAACCATATAGTCCTGCCCTTGCACCATATGATTACTATTCATTTCGATCTTTGTAAACTCCTTGAAGGGTAAAAATTTCAATAATTATGATGATGTCAAATCGTACCTGGTTCAGTTTTATGAATCTGTAAGTATGATCCTACCTGAAAAATGGCAAAAGGTAATTGCACAAAATGGTCAATACATTAACGAATAAAGATATTTTGTTCCATGAAGTTACTTAGTTACCAATATCCAATAGGTTATATATATATAATATCCAATAGGCTAAGCTGAGAGGACATCTTTCATTTTATTAACATTCATGATACACCAAATTTGCATTTTTAATACATATGCTCTTTCTCTAATTACAAAAACTCAATTTTTACCAACATATGCTTATTATTTCGCACAGCAACGTATATACCGCTAAGTTGAGAAGCAACTTTACATCTCATTATTTGCATTCAATCGTCACTTCAATACGATTGTTCTAAATAGTAAATAACTCGTAATAGGGTACGCGCTAAAAGACATTCTCAGGTCAAATGCGTCTTTGTTACTTCATTTTATATTCACAAAGAATCTAATAAATTTTTACATTTTGCTGATACTTGCAAAAAGTTAATTGCCTATCGATACGACGGCAAGTGGGAAGTGAAGTTGTGCCGATTAATAAATTCTCTCAAACAAATGTTCGCGCACGTCTATTAACTGCACACGCATCTAGCAAATTGTTCAATTAAATTCAGCAAAGCCCATCTATCCGCCTGACGTCTTGAGGCATAAAGTAAGCCATGCAAGGCAGCGCAGCGATAATGCCATAAAGTTGCATGCTGCTGCCGGTTTAGCATTAAACATCACCTTAAGTGCACTGTATACAACATACTTAGCAGCTACCGAGTTCTCTCAGAAACCGTGCTGGTGATTGTAAACGATGCACATGGGTATGGTTGCGGTTGCATTGCTGTACAAACATTCACTTTTGCATGATATTGCCAGATGCCATTGGCCATGGAGCGAACCAGACGAACCCTTTGCTGAATGATACATTTTGTAAATTGCATCTGGCTGGGCATGATATTCGTGCTAATACACGCTTAAATGACGGCAAACAGCACGTTGCCGGCTGCGGTATGGACTGTTCTTCCATATTCATGTTTCACTTTGAAGTTGATCGTGTCATGGTTTGCTTGATATATTGGCACGTCTGCCGATCGACATCCATCTGCTGTCGTTTTATAATGGTACACTTACAGGAATTGAATGATTAACACTTGTTTGAGATTGTGCGATGAGTGGATCTTGTAGGCCGGTGCATGCTTAAGTAGTGCATGTTTCACATCTGCTAATTTGATCGCTAAGTGAAATATAAGCTAGTGTCGTTTCTGTGGTAACACTATGTTACGTCTAGACATTTGAAATAGATTGGAATTGTATCGCAAATATGAAATGGAGTCTATATATTTCTCTTTGAATGTAGAGCATTTGAAAATTTAATATACAGTGGATCAACAAAAAACTCTTCTAAACTTTTAAAAGCACTTAGCTTGCCTAAATATGCATTTAAAAAAAGAAAAAATATGTTTCTACAGCTACATATGTACATTAGTTATTACTTTATGAAACACAAAAAAAAAATTAGATAAAAATTAATTACATTTTAGAAAAACAATTATGAGAGCATAATCTTCAAGTATTTATTGCCAAAAAAGAACTCGGACAGTAAAAAATTTAATTCAATAAATTTTTGGTTGGCAGACATTTATTACAGCTTCTAATCTTCAAGGCATATATGGAACAGGCTTTTGACATATTAAGTGATCAATTTTGGACCACTCGTTCTTAATTACAGACTCCAACTCTTTTCGATTAGTTATTGTGTCGTATGTCCATAGGTTTTCAATTACATTCATGTCTGCGGGAGTTTTCGGTACATCTGGGCAGTTTGAAAGCAACCACATTCTTACATTGCGGGCCTTATACCTTGGATCTTTGTCTTGGCAAATGTAAAAACCATCCTTTATTCCGAGCTTTTCAGCACTTTGCATCAGATTTTGTTTTATAATAATATTGATAAATACTTTGTTTGGTCTATAATTCCATCAATAATATACAATTGACTGGGACCAGTAGCCAATATGCAACCCCAAACCTTCACAGACCCACCACCGTGTTTTACAGCGCCGTTTAAGTTTAATTCCTTTAATTTTTTCGGTTGTCGGTACACGTAAGATTGACCATCTGATCTTACCAAGTTAAATTTGTTCTCGTTCGAAAATAATACTTAGTTTCAAGAAGAAGACTCATTATTTTTATAAGTTAAAATAAATTTCAACCTTCTAATTCAATTGCGCCTATTGGTTTATGGTTTTATGGCTACTCTTTCATGGAAATTATTCTTTTATTAAGGCCTTGCAACACTTCGGTGGTTAATTTCAAATAGGTTAACTTAGGATTTTTCTTAATTTGCTGCACAAATTATCGTTCTTTAGAAGTAGTGTCTTATATGTAGGGCGAAATACGGACTATAGGTACTATAAATTTAATTATAGTAGAAAATATTCTCGTTCAGCGACAAACGAAAAAGTTTCTTGGTTTTTTTTTTTCATCTGATGGATTACTTATTTAAGTCCCAAACCAAAAACAAAGGGCTTCCTTCCACTAAGTAGTAAAACGGAAGCAATAAATTTTAATTTTATTATTTTTAAAAAAGAATATCTAGTTTCTTTTTCTCGTTGCCGTGGCTAGTGGATAATTGCATTGACTCACATGCCAGGGTCCCAGGTTCGATTCCCCAACAGAGCACCTCGCACTTTTTCATGACATTACCTCTTGCTGATAACATAAATTGTCTATGAAAAGCTTTTTTAATGTTGCCTTTCGTTCGTAAAATGTTGTAAAAGCTGCGCCCTGGTTTTTTTTTTGCAATTTGTGTTGTATTTAATTCATGTTACTTACATGCTAGACAAAATTACTTAAAGCTAGCTTAATTAGGTGAAACATATTCTTATCCTATCTTACTGACCCTATGCAGGTACTCTAAGTTATTCTGATCTTAACCTTTCGGCGCCTGAATTTATTTATTGCTTACCTAAATCTTAAAGTTAACTTACATTATCGACCAAGAAAATTTAAAAAAAAAACTTGGCTAAAAGATTTCAATTTTATTTTTAAAACTAACTTAATCTACCTTAAAATAACTTAACCTAAACTAAGAATATAATGTACGTTAAGCTACATTAAACTATGTCCGTAACGTAATACGGACGCGTGCACCAGGGCGTATGCATCATGTATATGCTTTACATATAGTGACTATACCCCGTGGCGCACCTTTTTTTTTTTTTTTTTTTTTTGTGTAGTCTTAAAACTAACTTACTAATACCCTTAAAGCTTATGAAAGTTGGCCAATACCATGCCCAACTGTCCCTTATCTATGATAAGCCAACGGCGGCGGAGGCCGAATACGGTGCAATCATCAGTAAAATTGCCGTTCTTTGGCAGACTCTCCTGTCTCGAGCAGAGATCGCTCTGCTGAACCGAAGCAGATCCTCGCGGTTGCGTGCGACAGTGTGTTCGTAGTTGAGTCGCCGGTCCACTGTTCGACGTACGACATGGAAGATAATAGGACATCCTTCCGTATCCTGGATTAGGCCTTTCGTATCTAAATAGAGGAACGCTTCAGGGGGGATGAAGCCGTTAAAACGCACACTCTCGTGGTACATTTCATTGGGGTAGTAGGCCCCGAAGATCAGACTGTTAGTCGAAGTCATAGCCCGTGCCACATGCCTTCGAATCAGCTTAATAATGAAATTATCTATCCTAATCACCTTTGCCTCGTTATACAAGACCTCGTTGGGATAGAATTTCTTGTACTGGGATTCAGGTGTTCGATACAACCGGAGGCAGGCCCGAAGACACTGCCTCTCGAACACCCTCATCTTTTCCATCTGGGAAGAACTCACGTTGAACCACACTGGACAACCGTACGCCATGACTGACCGGATGAGGGCCATGTAGCAGATGACCTTCACTCTGGTATCAAGTTGGCTGCTGTAGAACAACCCCCTTGCCACAGCAAAGGCCTTTTTGGCTTTCGTCAGAGTAGCATCTATATGTCTGTTGAAATATAGATACTGATCCAACCAAATGCCAAGATACCTGACTACATTTTTCACAGCTAACGGCCGTCCCTGCGAATCCACTATGCGAAACTTACGCCAGTTTCTCTTTGTATCCCCTGAGGCCTTGGACAGAGGTGTCCTGAAGAGGATGATTTCGTACTTCCGGAAATTGACTTGCAACTTCCAGTCGTCGCAAAATCGCTGGATTATCTCGAAGTCACGTTGCAAGAGGATATTTATTGCTTCGACCTTCGGACCTGATCTGTACGCAATGATATCATCGGCGTACGCTATTAGGTGCGGCATAGAACCTATAAGATCGCTAGTGAATATCGCGAACAAAATCGGGGAGCCAACTGCCCCCTGTTGCAGACCATTTTTTATGTTAAAGACCGTGGTAGAAGTTACGTTGCCATTCTTCACGACGAACTTTCTTCCTGTGATCATGTCATAGATCATATATAGCAGTGGTTTACTAATGCCGTATCTGACCATCTTGAAGAAAAGTCCTTCTAGCCATACAGTGTCGAAGGCCTTCTCCAAGTCAACAAGACAGGCGCCCGTGGCTTGCTTTTTGCAATTGCGCCCTGGTTTCTTGTGGGCTGTAGTGCCACTCAATTATTATTCTCTAGTACAATTTAATTTATTTATATGAGTTCTAATTTTAGCTTTAAATTTAAGCTAACATTAAAAGTTATAAACTTATACAAAGTGTTTCTTTTTTTTAATTGTTTTAATTCTCAATTACTTCGTTTGTTTTAATGTTATATCCATATTACCACAAGGACCACTATAAAAATTCTGCTTGTTGTTTGCTTGTTTTAAGTTAGGCTTAAGTTAGGTGTTTAGGTTGGTTCACGTACTTAAAAGTTAAAGATTGATTTCTAATCTCTCAACTAAACGGCACCACTGAGCGACTAGGCGAAAATGAATACGAATGTAAACATGTACAGATTAAATGGATAAATAAGGAAAAAATAACAAATTTAGTTCATTCCATTATTTTATTGAGTTTTTAAAAGACTAGTTTTGAATAGATTCCTTCAGAAAATGTAATTTGATCGTTGCTTAAGGTCGTATGCGCCGTTTTTTCAAAGATTGCTTTTGCCATATTTGCCACATGATTCATGAGTGAAACTACAACGGTCAACCTAGCCAAAATACTGTAGCCACACACAATGACTGATACTCATTTCTTAATGTCAACTTGGCATGTTGCTCGGGCATAGCTACCAGATTTAATGCCCGCATCATTGCAGGCAGCCAGAGCTCCTGACACGTAAGCCTTGTGCTCGTAACAGTAATCAATTGGAAATGAACGCACAACGCGAACGCATTGACAGGCCAATAAATTACCCAGTTGGCTTAAAAGTTTATGAAAATCACATAATGGCAATATGGCTGGCCACGTTATCACCATTATTGTGGTTCACTCACTGTAGCTGACTTGCAGTAGTGGTGAACTGGCGGAAGCGTACTTTTGCCAGTGATTATATGTGAATGAGGGGACACTTGAATTAAGGAAAACGCAGTTGACAACTGTACGGTGTCCACTTTATACGTGCAGCCCTCCAGCTATTCAGAGTTCTCCTCTACGACGTGTATCGTATAAACTGTCATCAATCATAACTGTGTGCGGTGCAGTTAAGTGAATTTATATAGCCGGTTGGAGGTTACAGTTAGTAGGGTATTATGTGACTTTACAGTACATAAATGGAAATTTTACGATCGGCTTTGGTAATTTATTAGAAATGTTTTTTAGTAACTGGTAAATAGGTGATATAGTTCTGACTTAGGGTATTGTGGTTGATTTCTCGCCTCCTCTGCCTTTCCAAAAAGAGTAAAGAGACAATAAGTCAGTGACATTAGTGTGGGATTACTCAATAGCGGCATAACTAGTTCATAATGGCTGCCGGGTGTCTAAAGGTGGCCATCTAACCCCACATCCATTGTTGTAGAATGACCCAATTTTTTGGTTTTATTTTCTTATCACACAAATGTTGGTTCTCGATTTCTCAATTAACCTGCTGTATACTTTCATTTTATTAGCACCATAGCTCAGAGTAAGATTGCCTGACGTAAGCTTCTCCTCTCATTTTAGCAAGACGATGATGTAGCTTTAAAAAAAAACAATTGAGATTAAAGTTTATGCTTATTGATTTCAGGATTCTCTTCAATCTTAGAAACAAGAAAACAAGTAGCAGGGAGACAAATTCGGTGAATACAATGGCTGAGGCATGATAACGGTGTTGCCTTTGGCCAAAAAACAAACGCTTTATGCCCACAATTTCCGAAAAATTGCATGGGACAACCGATATGCCGACATCTTTAGGAACTTCTCTTATTCGTTTCTTCGTAACAATTTTCTTCACTTTCTCTGCATTTTCATCGGTTATTGATGTACTAGCTGGCGCAGGGCGAGCGCCGTTATTGGCATCTTTTCGACCTTCTTTTAAAAGCTTGTACCACTTGTAAACATTTTTTTGACTCAGTGTATACTCACTGTATGCCAGAGTTGTTGAAGGTTAAAAGTACTTTTAGTACTGCAGTTAACTGTCTAAAAAGACTAATTTCCTTTAGTCTTTTTACTTGTTAAAGTACCACAGAGTTAGTCAGCAGTTAATACTAAGTTTTTAACTTGGCAGTTAGTAAAATCAGTATATTATCTGTAATCTTCTTTAACTGCACTAATTTAGTACTTTCAACTGGAGACAGTACTGGTGAAAGTTTTGATTTAGTCAGAAAGTCTTTCAACTGCATTCTTATAGAGGGAGCAGGGAAATGTTTAGGTGCATCGACCGCGGCTCAGAAAGTCTGGGTACGATTCCCGGACGGGAGACCTAGCATTTTTTCACGGTGCCACCTCTTTCGAGTTGCTGACAACAGTCAAAGAGTATTAATTGTCTATGAAAAGATTCTCAAATCTCGCCGTTCGGAGTCGGCAAAAAACTGTAGATCCCTTCTACTTGTGAAGAACAGTAGCATGCACAACACGAGTAGTTGTTGTAGAAGCTAGGCCCTGGTCCGTGGTGGGCTGTAGTGCCACTCAATTATTATTATTAGGGAAATGATTATTAGGGCAAATCGAAACACGTCTCAATGCATCTATCATGGATCAAAAGTATGAAGTATGATAAAACGGCGTGTGTGTGTGTGCGATGCGATCAAACATGTTTTAATTTGCTCGAACGCCGAACACTTTTATGCCTCTCAAATACAAAATAAACACACTGTATAAGTAATAATATATACTACATACATATATGCTATAAAACTGAAACTGAGATAAGTGTACCAACATAAAAAAAACGAATTTGAAAATTCACCCTTATTTTTTAACAGAACTCGTATGTACGCAGGGGTTCGTACTTACTAAATAATTTTTCGCTACTTTTGTGTAGTCATGTTTTGGTTCGTTAATATGTATGTACGTGCTCATCTTAACTTGACGAATCTTACATCAAAGCAAGGTCGTTTCTTAAGCATGACTTCCTAATAAGACCTGATGTCCCTGGTTCTAGTTGTTCTAACGTGGAATCTATTATTATAACCCTTTGGTAACTGGCATTTATAGAACCCTTCACGCCGTTTTCAGTATTTGCCATCATCAAAACATAATACTTAATCTTTTTCTCAGTCACCGGTGTAAAAAAAACAAACGCGTTTGGTCTTATCACTAATTCTACCGCTCCCATTGGTTAGGGTCACTTACGAACAGCACGCGCCGTTTACCAGCATCCGCATAAAAATCCGTACTGATTATTGTGGATGCGGATGTGATTATTCGTAATATAATAATAATATAATTCGCTTTTAATTGAGGACAATGCTCTTTCTTTCAAAGTCGGATATCGAATTTGGAACCCGCAGCTTTAGACAATTTTATTCATTCAGAAAGTATTATGTCTTATACCGTCTATCAATACCATTAATATTGTACGGGGAGGTGGTATACTCGCATACCTGCTTCACAGTAACGTGACGATTTTTAATAACGCATATTTTGCTTATTGACGAACCAATTGAGGCAAAATTCATCATCTTGGCGCATGTTCTCCAGCGCCCAATCGGAGAACGTACTTCGCTTTAAATGAACAATCGACTTGAATTCTTACGAGTAAGTCAGTTTGATCAGTCAGATCATTACGCAAATTATGCTTTTATGTGGTCTGAGCGATGCCCAACTATTGAGAACCCCGTGAAATTGACTGATTTTGATCGTTTGCTACCTTCGCCTGAATGGCGGCGATATTTTCGACACTTCGAACAACCTCATTAATACGGCTAAATATCACAACGAATATGTAGACTAAAATTTTGTGTAATTTGTATAATTTGCAGACATTGCCCGTTCGCGTACTTCACCACGATGAAAATTTTGGGTTTACTGACCATATTAAGTTATGAAGTAAATATATTGGAATACACTTTAGTTCTTCTTTTGTATCTCGCATTTTTTACACCACCTCCTCTGCCAAGTTGCTGCCAACACTCAAAAGGTACTAATTGTCCATTAATTACTTGCATACAACTTGGATTTAGTCCTAAAGATCATGAATCTTGATTGGAGTACGACTCTATTCTATCTAAGATTCGATGGACTATGTAGATATTTTTCCGCAAATAAGTGAATCAATTTATTATACCATTAACGTAATTTATTAATCACCCAAAGCGATATTTTAAGCAACTGCCTCAATTCTGCTTACATAGGGTAAACTGTTTGCTACACTTTTTTGGAAAATTATAGTTTCACTAGATACTTTTCTCAAACATGAATTGGCTCACTAGCCACCCATTCACCTAGCATTAAAGGTCATATTGCAATTCAGCACAATCGCATTTTGAATTACTGAGTCGTGTTTGGCAATTTTGACATATTAATTACAATCATTAGTTGCCATAAATTTTGATCGCTCGTTACATGGCCTAGGCGAGCTGTCAAAGTGTTGTGTGGTGTGTTGTGATGTTAGCTTGCGGATAGGAAAAGATTTTAGGAATGACAGCTCGGCAGCGGGCACGCCTTTCCTTGGTCTATAACGACAGTTAAATGGACTGTCCCACTGTCTTACTGTCAGTGGTTGTAACGTTAAACTGCCTGCAACTTGTCGGATTGACAGGCGGTGTTCGCCGGCGTTTCCTTAGGTGGCTAACATGCAGTCACGCGCGCTAGTGCTCACTCGCAGAAACTAGATTTTGTCTGTCTACACTATCCGTGGTGGTGCACACGAACAGTCAGACCAAGTATCTCCACTGAGATCTCATTATTAAGAGATTTAAGATTGAATGGTAGATAAATTAACAATAAAAAAAATTAAAAGAAATCGTGGTACACGAGAGCGGTGTTCAACAAGCCGCGGCAGCAGCAACCGCAGCACCCAAGTGAGCACTGCGGCAGAAAAACCGCTGAAATGACTGCGTTTGCGCGAACGGAAATGTTGTTAATTTATGAGGTTTCTAGGATTCGAGTGGCTGCCGCACAGTCATAGTTGTTGCTGTTGGGCTACAGGCGACGGATGGTGAGAAATGTGCAGGATTATTAATACGAAGTTGTTTGAGGTTAAATTGTAGTTTTGCATTATGGCCGAGTGTGAGGGGTGACTGAGTGAAATTAATAGGACGCCAATGTGGTCCTGGGTATTATCGCATTCCAGAAACGACGACCGTGGACCACGATGTCGATAAACAATTTTATTAATTAGATGCAGCAGAGATAGGAGTATAGTGGCGGCAACGTTTTAGATATTCCGCCGAACCGTTTCAAAGTGGTATGTGAAAGTTTTCAGTTCGGTGATGAATGGGTGCAGGTCTTGTCTCAAGAATTTGATTCTTTTTATACATTCGTAAAAATTTTATGGCGTCATTGCGAAGACAGTCGACTGGTGTATTCCAGTTTTGAGTTTCGCGTGAATAGTTAGAAATGCGTTGTAGGTAAGTTGAGTATGCGGGATGTCCTAGATTTTATACCTAGATGAAATTAATTTTAAATTTTTCACAGCATCACCTAGTTTGAGTTGAGTTGAGACACCACACAAAGAGTACTGAGTGTCTATGAAATGTTTATTCATTTTCGCTGTTCGCAGTCTGCCAAATTGTCGTTTCTCTCTGCTTGTGAATGAACATAACATAAGAAGCTACATCTTATTTATTTATTCATTTCCTTCATGGACGACTATGTATATTTCCATTACAGATGGATGGATTGATGATCACATCAATTAGAAGCATGCGTCGAGGCACGCACTTCATCCCCTTTTCGAAGTTTGAATTTATGGCGGACATTTGAACATATACATTCTCTTTATTTTTATTCGGTGTCAATGTCATAAACAATATATAGTAATAGTCTTTGAATTACAAATCACAGTTACACAAAGAACTCTAAGAGAAGTACCGCCTGAAAGAATTTTAGAATTTGAATTAAAGATTATATTTATAAAGATGGAATGTGTATATGTACTATATATAATCGTGCTCTTAAATTTACCATTTTTTTGTTTAAATTCTTTATATAAGGCCCTCCGATTTAGGCCTTTAGCATTAATAAACAACAAAAAATATTCCAAATAAAAAAGATCCTCTTATCGCATCTGTTACTCATTGATATTTACGGGAAGATGAAAGCAACATATTAGAAGCTCTTAGCTTCAGTAAGAACAGTTGTTTGCGAAGTGACGGCAATTCAAGGGAGCTTCTCCACCGTGGCATACTGATTAAGGAATATCCTTTCGAGGACATTGGAATTATCTATAAAATCCTGAAACCAGACCAAGAACAGTCGAAAAAATATTTAGTTGTAAACTCCGTAGCTAATGAAATATAAACAGATGACTACAAAGCGTAAGTGGGAATGAGCTCAGGAGTATTTGCCAGTTCACCCAACATATAATGTGATTCCCCTCTCTGTTCATCGTAGTTTTTTCCGAGCAGAAAATCAAAGCTGTTGTCAGTGGAGCCGATAGATTGCAAATTTATCTTGCTGTAGTCTAGTCTAGTCACACAGATTATTAAATGAGGACAGTTAGCAGTTAGACGCAAACTCATCTTTTGTTTGGTCTGGACGCGCCTTTCGCTGGCAATAAATGTTCCCTACCCAAACTACAACCGTAGATGGAATAAACTAGATACGTGCAGTATTTGACAACCTAATACGGATAAAAGATCTGATTAGGCTCTGCACATGTAAATACGGGCGTTTGACTAGACTGTCTGGTGGAAAGGCGAAAAAGGTTAGGCGCCCTACAAAATAACTTGTGTATTGGTCGCCACGACGAGACGGATGAAGTGGCGTTTCTTCGTTACGTTGAAGCCTGCTCGTCTCTTAAAACCCTACAAAAAAGATAATATTTGGGACTACCTTCTACTGCAGCCGTGGTCGCCTTGGCGTAGTGGTAAATGCGTCTACAGCCACGCAGTAAGTCAAGGTTCGATTCCCGGACGGGACACCTTGCATTTTTTCCACCGCACCACCTTTTTCGGGTTGCTGACAACACTCAAAGAGTATAGACTGTTTATGAAAAGCTTCTCAAATCTCGCCGTTCGGAGTCGGAAAAAAACTGTAGGTCCCTTCTACTCGTGAGAAAACAGTAGCACGCAATCAATCTACAGCAGCCTTTACTTACTGGTTAGTACCAGGCTAGAAAAGAAACAAACTATTCAAGTCAGTAAAAGTGGAACGAATAACGATTTTAAAGTACTAGGATATAATCAACGTGTCAATGGTTACAGTCGAGGACCAAAAAGGCTCTAGTAATTCTGTTCAAACAGTCACCTCAACCTAACCTAACATTGTTCGGTTAATCGCCGGGTATGATTTTTCTGTGTGTTACATGAAATCCTCTTCTTACTACTTCTTGTGCCACGATCGCTTGGCATATAAGACGTTGCGCTTTAAAGATTTTATCCCGTTTGAAACTTTTAAGCTGCTTCAATACGAGCCGGACATCAGTGGCGGCTACGAGGATCTATTACTCTATTCTACTCTTCTTCAGCAGGGTATTCTGCCTGCGATAGAGAATTATCTTTCAAAGAATGATTTCTCTATTTGTAGTTACACCAGAACGATCATTCGACGTCACTTATTTTTCAATTTTAATAACGGGGTAGCTGACTATTTATATATGTAAGTGAAGTCCATTGTCCAGGTTCAATTCCGGGAATGAACACCTCGCATTTTTCATGGCGCCACGCAGAAGTTAGGCCCTGGCCCTCTTGTGGGCTCAAGCCCCACTCAATTATTATTTAATTTTTAATAATTACGTATGGGGTATCCATCGGTATTGTTTTGAGAAAAAAAATTTTGACAAGAAAGTCATATACACTTAAGTAAATTCTACTGCATAATACTGTATATGAATATAAGTGAAGCTAGTAAAGTAAACCACGTTTTATTTGTTTTTTTTTGAAGATAAGAAAAGAAAGGCCATTGAGTTATTGAAAAAAACAGAGATCGAAGACGCCGCAAGTCGCATTTAATAAGATTTAGGTTTTGGCAAGGTAGATTAAGGATCAGCAGATTAGACACTTAAGGTTGTTTCATGTATTTTGTGTAGCACATAAGTGGATACATAAATAACAATATAAATATGAATGTATTACAATTGTGTCGAATTAATTTATTTTTTTTTTTTTTTTTGCTTGTACTTCATCATAATCTTCCACTAAAGATGTAGCGGGGGCTATTCTTGTTACTGATCTAGCAAGCTGCTTTAAAATTGATCCAGCCTGGCCAATCCTACAAAAAAGCTCAGTTTTGCTCCTCCCATCAGCCAAAATACATATCCTTCTCCACCTGTTTCAATAAGCCTCCACCAACATGAAGAGTGGACAGGCGTTTTGAAAATGACTTTTATTTCAGACTTGTTCAAACCTATCAAGTGCGCTCTAGAGTTCCGCCTGGGAGGATGTGAGGACACTAAAAGAAGAAAGAAGAAAAATGAATGAAGATTACTTACTCTCAACTTTCACAATGTGAAACATTCCTTGTCTCGGCTGACGCACCCTTGGTGAAAACCAATACCCACGTGGATAGGTATTGATTAACTTCCGTCAACGCGAACACAGCTGCTAAAGTTGATGTAAAGAGACTGAATGACACTCAACAATCCCATACTTCTGTTTCCAGAGTTTACCTCAAGGGACTCGGTCGTATGCCTTTTCCAAATCTACAAAACAACTGTAGATGTAAAACGATCTACAGTAAGCATACTACCAACCTCTCTCAAGTATTATTCTTAGAGTGAAAAGCTGCTCGGTTGTACTTCAGCTGGGACGAAAGCCGCACTGTTTATCACCCAACCGCAACTTTGCACAAATAGCTTGTTGAATTGCAGTTTTAAGCACTCAACCTGATTAATTTTCGCCTTTATTTTATACCCTGCTGTTTTGAGTGGTCCTCTACAATTGCCTACATGCGAAGCGGTATTTTTAATATGTACTTACTAATTGGATGTCCTCTTCTTCCCGTATCCACATTAATAATTTTGCCGATTAGTTTCACAAATGAGTAAGGTGCCAAGTCGTTCTTTGCTGACCTGAGGCAGAACTGCCTGCCCAGGAGTGAATCTACGTTTTTATTACGCATGCTGAAGTATTCTCTTAAAGTTAATCTATGTATCAAACGTCATTCAAAATACATTTCGGCCCAGAAAAAGGGTCAATTACTCCCTGACCATTCCTGCATGCGGACAGTTGGTGTCGGCTCTTTTGCTGACTGTCATCCCTTTCGCTTCAGTCGACGCGATTAAATCCGGCAGTTAGGTGAGCTGTATTCCACACAAACAAAGTTCCCGTGCCGCCACCGGTAAAGTGGGTAGCCAAGTCACTGGAGGGGAAAAAATGATAGTAGGAACATGTGCGGCAGGCTGAAATGAACGTCAAGTCGAATCAACCTGAAGAAACGAAAAATCCATTTCAACATAAATTCAGTTGCTACAACCGCAACCAGTAACGAAGTAAATCAAACGATACCAGGTCTAATGTAAACTGACACCCTTCACGAGATTAAGGACCTTTCTCGAATGCTCCCTTCCTTTATTTCTAAACGAATGAAGCCAAGAAAAATGCATACACATGTATAGTATATGTATAGTATGTGTATGTATTTCCAAAAATAAAATCCATCCGCCAAGAACAGAAGAGGAGTGTCAAAGACGAGAGAAAAAAGTAAACCACGCCAACGTCAACAACACACATATCTTTTCCGACGTTAAAAATGAGATCGGACACTTTGAAACAGGATTAGGAGCGATTTCTGTCGACGATGGCACAAATTAAAAGCGATCCAAGTGTCAATTGTGATCAGCACCTAAGTGTGACTTGTTCGGATGGTGAAGGCTAGAAGTTATTTCGAAAGAATACGAACTCTAACTCGAACGCAATTTCACCGTATCACCGTGAGACACGACAGGAAAGTGAAAATGATTTGTTACCGTTTTATCCATGAGTTCACTGCAAGGACGAAGCGATAGCGTCAAGAGACGGATAACGTCATAACAGCAAAAGTTAACATAGCAACGGAGTTTTCACGGGCTTAAGTGGGGTAAGTTTCAACCCTATATCAAACTGCTCTGCGTTCGGAGATACACTCGGTTTTGTATTAGTGCTGGGAAGGTGGTAGAGGTAATAAAAAATGAAATATTACTGCTATTCGGCATGCCATGAAAATCGGATAACATATTTTATGTGAATAAAAAATTATTTATTATCCACATAAGGTGGTGTCGTGGTTCGCCCTCTGTACGAGCAAGTACTTTACGTGCCTTCGCAGATGAATGTGAAAGTTTGGAGACCAAAACCAGCACACGAAGTTGGAGTGTGTTCCTATGCAATGCTGCAGGCGAGCTTTAATTTACAGTATGTTAGAAGATTTACAGCGTTTCCAATGGAAATTGAGCAGAGTTGATAGTTAACTTAAATTACTTAAATTGCAAATACAGTCCGCCAAAAGGAAAAAAAAATCGAGATTGCAAAATTCCCGTTATTCGAAATGAAACCGAATTTGTAACGTGCAAAATCATAGCATCAAGATTTAAAATTCATATATAAATGAATTGAATGAATGAATAATTTTTTTTGTGTTAGTCGGTTCTTTCTTATATCCGTTATTTTAAGTACAGCGGTGTAAAATTGTGGCATTGACATCGCTTAAGCGGAATGTCCCTTCACGCAGCCCTCTGTATTTTTGGCTTTACTTTAAATACGGCTTTTTTTATCCAAAGGTTTTCAATGAGCTATCCCATAAAATAAAATTCTTTGGCCAACTTGCTTTTATGTCTGGGGTAATTATCTTGCTGCTGGACCCACCTACATACATAAGTGACTATTTTTTCCTTTTCTTTCTTTAACACCTTTTCTATCACTATGATTACCCAAAATGGAACCAGTACCATTAAGGGAGAAGTATCTCCAAATGTTTATTTTTGCTCCGCCGTGTTGAAGACTATAAGTCTTTATAGTATGCTCTTAGTTTTTTTCGCCTCAGAATAAACGTACTGTTACCAGGAGTACTAAATAAAACTAGTTTCTGTTTGTCCGCCCATATTACGTCGCTTAGTAGATTACCAGTGCAAGTTTTCTTTAACAAATTTTTCTTGTCTCCGTTAGTTGACATTAGTAAACAAAGGTACTCTTTTAGGACCTCCGAAGATCTTCTTTTTGTAGTTTCGGTCAGATTTAATACCTCTATTATTATTCTTTTATTTTTTTATATTATTTTTCTATTATTTTTTTAGCCCTTATAAACGGTTTTGTTTCACTAGCCGTTTATTCTCCGTTCATTTGTGAGGGTTAATCTCGTTTGCTCTTTTCCTGTTTCATCTTTTTTACAATCATTTTATTTATAAGGTTGTCAAATACCTCCCTACCGCCTTCTTGTCATTTGAATTTTCCGGCTATGTACAAAGCGCTACAGAGCTCGTATCTGGCAATACTATACATCATTTGAAAGGTCTTGACATAACCTACAAAACGACGCATGATTAGTTTGAATATTCAGTTCAACAGTTATAGACTTGTAAACATGGAGTTCACAAACGCCGAAATCCGCGCTATTTTAAGGATTTCCTTCCTTAAAGGCAAATCCACTGGAGAAACGTTCCGTGAGATTAATGGATAAGCCAGACGGCGGAAGACCTGTGAAGACAAATACCGATCGAATACTATGCAAGGCCTGGGAAGTCTGTTCCATTATAGTCTACATAAACGCCAAAAAAAAAAAATATCCACGTTTCAAAGGTTTATGTTCTACATAAAGTGGGACCAGACGCGTGTGGTGTACTGTGCTTAAACAAGACAGAACCTTTGATGGGAAACCCTATTGAATATAGCTAGTACATTTCAGCCGTGCATTTCATGCAAAATGGCCAGCAACGACAAAAAACGCATGACAAAGTGGTTTTGCAACACGGTTACACGTGGCTGTAGCTATCAGAAACTATCTGGCAACGCTGAAATGGGAGGTCTTATCCCACCCGCTATATTCTCCAAGCCTTGGTCTTTTCAATTACTGGCTTTTTCAACGCGGGGTCACCGGTTTGGGTTTTCTTTTTTCAAAAATCGAAGAATGGCTTAATGGTTGGATCGATGCCAAACAGGACATTTTTTAGAGATGGGATTCGAAAATTACCGGAGATGGGAAGAAGTAGTCGTTTTAACTTTCAGTTATATATTTTTTACGTTCTTTCAATAAAAAAAAATTTTGAACACAAAAAAACCGACCGAATTAAAAAAAAAAACACTCACGAACATATTAATTCATTGTAGAATTGGGAGATTGCCATTAAGTGTGAAAAACAATATTATTGAAACCGTTGTTGGTTGGTTTGGTTTTAAATGTTTATAGAGTTCATGCATTTTTTGCAAAAAGACAGCGTAATCATCGTATAGTGCCAAAAATGTGGCAACGTTTGGCGCTTTTTGTAGTAAGTTTCAATAATTTGAACCCGTTGTTATTATGTTTTTGATTTTTTAGAAACAAAAGAAGAAAAAACAAGAAACATTGTAATCAGTATTTGTTAAAAGGCATGTCGTGTGTTGATGAAAGTCCTAATATAAGTCGTTAGGGGAAGAAATTGGAAACAAAACTATAAGTCAATGTATAAATAAAAACATGGTTGGGTGTTTAAGGAAATTAATAATTATGTGTCTAAATATACAATAGCTAAAGTCCAAAATCTTTTCTCAGCAAATTAACGACGGCTAAACTGAACCAAAAAAAAAAATAGATAGAATCCCAAAACTCAGTGAAGCATTATTAAGACTTGTTCGTGTATAAATCCGACTACCGATGGGATTCTATTCAAACGCCACCGTCGTTACGAAAATTCTACGTTGGTAATGTGTGTGCGTTAATGCGTACAAACACCCGTATTCACCATCAAACGTGAACCGATTAAGGATATTTCATTTCACTTTGTCCTAGCACCATCGTTGCATCACATAATTAGAAGAGACCACCATGGGATCGGCAGGTTTTGTGTATCAACACAAAAGCCGACACTAATTCCAGACCGCAATTTCGCGCTTCATCGGTTCTTGCCAGGCAACTGATTTGGAAGCGGCAGATTTCCGCAAAAAAAAAAAGAAGACCCATCGCATGTTCATATAGGCAGGTAGCCAAATGGAAGGTAGGAAGCAAAAAAGAAGGGTGGCATCAGGACTGCATTACTCACATTGTTGCATCAGACGTGCCGGATCGGTCGGGGCGTCACAAAAATAAACACAGGTGAAGTCCTTTCGGATTGACGAGAGGATTATCTAGTGGTTGCTGTCAGAGTTTTACAGCTTACACTTGAAGTATTTTGCCGGCTGTCAAATATAATTTGTCGGTAACGCTCCCTCCTCTTTTCATGCTTCACTGATTGAGCAGCCTTGCTGACGAAGTAAATGTCACGCTTTGGTGGGTCTAGTATTTATGGTTTTGTCTTTAATTTTACGTGTGCAGCTTAGCTTGTTATCCTGTTCCTTGAGGTTTGTCAATAATTTCAGTTGGATGGTATTTGCGCTACATTTGGTGCTCATTTTTTCGTTGCTCTGAAAGTTAGGAGAAAATATTGCGCAATCAACTTGCAAATCTAATGATGGCTTTTGTTTAGAATTGAACATTTTGAACACGTTTGCTTTGCAAAGACCGGGCGGGAATATAATTGTAAGTTACACACACTATTAGTAAACAACAGGCAAACGAGGAAGTCGAGTCTGAACCAAATGCGAACAACTCGAGCTACAGTGTCAGAGATAACAAGACCTAAAGGCGCATATATAGTCAACTCTCATTAAGGAAGTTGACTCTAAACTTCTTAGCAGCAAGTTAATTTTAAAGTTGTTAGTTAATGCATAAATGATTTAAAAAGGATATGGAACTTGCCTACATCCGATAACGATATAGAGCGAATTTATAGTCCAACTGTATCAAATACATCAAGATGTATTGATAAACCCAAAACTCCGACACGATATTTGAAGTTGGGGAGGAGTATATTGTAACGCATCTAATCCCTTATTTAGGACCCAAAAGTGCTTAATTAGATTAATTTGCGGTGAAGCTCGCAGAACTCACTGCTGGCTTTTCAGCGACCTACACATTCTTCCATTAAGTCACTTTTACATTTTAAAGTTCTTAGAGATTTCTTCAAGCGGAGTGGCAACATTCAATCTAGAACGTCGAAATGTTATAACTTACGTGTTAATAACCACGCTTTGGTTAACCTTCCTGTCGCACAGGAAGACCAAATCTTATTATTTTTACACAAAAACTGCTCTTAGATGTTTAAATAAACTGCCTATGGCAATAAGACAAATAGGTAATTATAATTATTTCCTGAAAAATGTAAGAAACTATATTTTTTTTTTTAATTTGCATTTTTAAAAATGGATGTGAATATATATTTTTTGTTAATATTATTAATTTAAATTTTATCGAATTTTGCATGCTTTTCCATTGCATTTGTACTTATGGAATCATAGACACTAACTTTCTTAGTTATAAAATGATAATCTTCCTGCCAAATAATTATCCGTAAATCTTAAATTGTAAAACTAAAAAACTGGAATGAATAAAAATGAAAATGAAAACAAAAAAATGAAAAGTGAATTCGAGTCACTATTTATTTTTAATTTATTTAATTACTTGCATATTATATAAATACATATCATAATAATGATAATAATTGAGTGACACTACAGCCCACAAGGGACCAGGACCTAGCTTCTACAACAAGTACACGTGTTATGCGTGCTGAAAATAAACTCTAGTTTTCCAGCTCCTTCGAATAATTTAAAAAATATAAATGAATAACCCAAATTTTCAATTGTCAAACAATTTCGGCTTGAACTAAAGATATTGCTTTTCAAAAAAAAAAAAAAAAAAATTAAAACAAAGTGCATACAAAATTTGTTTTCTTTTTCGTTTAATTACAGCTTGTAAACGGAGATTAATCGCATCTATGGGGTTATCTGCAGCAGTTAACTTCTCAGGCCAGGACAGGCTGAAGTTTCTGCCAAGAAGTCCTTACCTTCCCAAAATATTCCATAAATGCTCGATGTTATGTAGATCAGAGGACCTTGGGGAGTTTATTTTTAGCGGTGTGTTGTGTAATATTTATAGATGTATTAAGAAAACTATTTTCGTATACTGGAATTAGAAAAAAAAAATATAAATGAAACTGGTAAATAACATTAATAAAAATTTAATAAGAACAAAATTGATAAATTAAACTAAAGACAGACTTACAATTTAGTCCTAAACGAGATTTTTTTAAAGTTGTAAAATCACACTTATTTTAGTATTAAATCCTTCTAATGGACATTTTTTCCTTAGATTTCATATATGTAACATCTGGTCGCCGTGGCGTAGTGGAAAGTGCATCGACCAACACGCAAAAAGTCATTGTTCGATTCCCGGACGGGACACCTCCCATTTTTTCACGACCTCTTTCGAGTTGCTGACAACACTCAAGGAGTATTAATTGTCTTTGAATAGCGTCTCAAATCCCGCCGTTCGGAGTCGGCAAAAATACTGTAGGTCCCTTCTACTCGTGAGAGAACAGTAGTACGCACAACAAGTATATTATTTTTAAAAAAAGAAACTGGATGGGAAGGTATGGTGATATATTGCGTGTGTACGAATATAAGATGCGCGTGAACATGTTGAAAAATTTGATGGTCTAGTATTTGTTCTGATCATTGTAAGCCGTCTTTTTGGATTGAAAGATTGAGGGTGCGTGTGTCCATATGCAGCTAAGCTAGCTTATTAGCTTCGACATTGCGTGGAAACGGCATCTCAGAATGAGCTTGAAAACGACACTTTCCCGACGTCTATAACTGATTCCTAATTATTTCCTTTCCTTTCTAGAATATTTTCTGAGATATTGCCTAGAGATTTCTCCTATTTATCTTAGGCATTTAATTTATCCATTCACTTGCCAAGACATAAAAACTTTCTGCTCTATGGACCTTTTTTGAATTCAGTTCCATTTAATTAAATAAATTTGTATCAATAAAAATATTTATCAGTAAAAACAGAAAGGCTATGGGTATATAAAAGAGGATGTTATTGACTTTATTTATTTTGTAAATAGAGCTACTGTTGAAGACCCCATCCAACAAATTTAGGACAAAGATTTTAAGTTTTGTACGTGGAATGTGAGGTCTATAGTGTGAATACGTGCAGTCGAAAAACTTGCGGTGGCCCTATACTGGTACAAAGCAAACATTACCGCCATTCAGGAAGTCTGATATGGACCGGCGATTGCTGCACACAAGGAAGGCTGAACTTATTTGAATGTGGATTTGATGTTTGAATTTTGCAAAAGGTCTTTTGCCACAATCTCGTAGTGGGTACATAGTCACTGTCTATGCCTTACTTCCCGACTGAAATGTTATTCGATGAACTCTGAATCTCGAGTTTTAATATGCCCATAACATTTGAACTGAAAAGTTCGGCTCATTAGCATGCGAAGACGATTCTACCATGTCTCAGCAACAACATTAGATTTAGCATTTTAATTTGAAGTAAATGTGTTCGATTCTAACCTGGAACCTGGGTTAATAGGTTCTTATGTGTGCTATTCGTGAAAAGAACAAGCGAAATTTGTAAAGCTTTTCTATAAACAGCTAGTTCTGTTTTAGTTTTGACAATAATCCGCCGTGAAAAAAACTTGCGTTGAAGAATCAAATTTGTCACTGTCGGCCTAAGAGTCCAATCCGGAGTTCAATCGAGAGTTAGCTTGGTTAAATAGACTCGATGAGAAATAGATTGTAAAAAAACAGTCAACTATTAAAATATTTGACTGGCGAATGACATAGAATAGCTGAAACATCTCCAAAATCGGTGTATCTCCCTCGAATCGATTTTTTTTTTCAAAAATAACATCATTTTTTGATTTTCTTCTACAACTGAATCAAAGAATACGTGTACTTTAGACCGAGCTAGTTCATCTAAGAAGCACTTTCGTGCCTAGATTCAATAAAGGCACTTTCTTGAAAATCATATTTCCTTTGTTTAAATTTCTCTCCTTCTCATGAGGAAGGAATATTACCAGTGCAATGGCTGCCATCGATTTTTGTGTACGAATGGCTAACATTGGTGCATGATCACCACAAGCATGCAATGGTTGTGCCCACGTTGCAGATACTCGCATGTACAGCGCTGCAGACCAACGAGCATTTCAATAATTTTATTTAAGAGGTGCTCACTATAAATTAATTTATAACCACATACCCCAGTCAAAGGCACACGCGGCAGCCAGCGCGGCAATGTCGGTGTATCCTTTGGCATGCGGTATCGAATCATGGATTCGATTGCAGTCGATTTCGTTCCGCTTTCCGTCCTCTTTGCTGCATATAATTATTAAATTAATTTTTATGCATGTCCCGTGCAAAGGAACGCCATCGTACTTCAACCTTGTCTTCTGTGCTCTCTTCGACCCCCCTCGGCTAAAGGCGACCTCTGCACCTAGTTCGCTACGCTACCATTCAATTAGTGGAATTAATGGCTTCATAATTTCGTTATCGCTCAACATTTACATTATAATGATCGCGAAGAGCTCAGAGAAAACCCAGCTGGGGCCTTCATTGAAATTAATGACCATGATTGAGGCAGGTGAATATAGGGGTTACACTTTGCCTGGACGGATGGATGAGTGTTTCTTTGCGTCTTTTTTTAAATTGTTTTCTTTCACCGCCGTCGTTCGTTTCACTGAGGGGAGTTGGCCAGCAACCGGAATCACCGCCGCTGAAGTCCTGAAATGAGTTATTTTCATATTAAGCTCGAGCGCTAGGTAGGACCAGGAAATTATAATGTTGGCTTTATTGGACACTGATAAGCTGCAGTGGTCTTGAATGATGGCATGTCGAGTGGACATTTATATTCGGCTGTCAAAATGCAGTTGAAATGTGATAAAATTGAAAGTTGATGTACTTCGCTTGTATACATAATTGAGTGACTTGAATTGCCCATCCACGAGGCGGTTAAAATATTTATGTTACGATGGACTGAGACGGTGCTCCGAAAGTGTGTAGTCATAAGTCTTGCAGAAGCATGTAAAGAGTCAATTCATGTACAAAAAGAAATATATGATATTAAACTAAAGGAAGGCGTGTAAAAGAACATTTATTGCCTAAGTGACAGCTAAGATGTGCCCAAATTCCTGAGTTAATGTCGAAGCGTCACGCAGAGTTTCGAGGAGTTTGAAAGTTCCGTTCTTAAGAACGAAACCATTATAATTTCAGTGTGCCCCTGTCGACCTGTCTGTGATTACTGTCGGTCACACTTGCATATCTCCTAAGTTTATGAAACGATTTACACGCAGTTTTGAAACTAGACGCCTTTCAGCTAGCTATGCGTCCGAAAAGAATATTTGTGCATGTATGTTGTAAGCTTGAGATAAATGATGCTAGCTCACAAATGAAATGAAACGTGTGGTATATAAATCATAACATGATATATTTTCGATTTTTGATTGGATGTATAGTAAAAGAGATAAAATTTGTTTTAAGAAGAACCTTTAAGGAAAATATTCTTGCACAATTTTATCCCAATACTGTTCGCGTTGTTAGTCAAGTTACCAGTAAAACATATGACAGTGCAATGACATAGTTGAACAAGTCATTAGTACATGTTGAGCTTATTAGGATTTTGAATGACCTGCTCAAGTGAGATATATGTCCACAATTTCGAGTTACAAGGTGGAAAGCGTAAGCGTTTGTTAAAATGAAAGTTGAAAGGATACGATTTGGAGTAGATGCAAGGTTGGATGTATCTCCAGTTTCCTTGGATTTAAGAAAGCAACATACGCCCACTAGAAAGTCTGTTTGAGGCGAGGCAGGGGAATTTGACCATTGATTCAACTACTCCCCAAGCTTGCTTCGATGAGAAGAAGGAGGACGGCGGCACGCTAAAGCTTGCACGGCATACAGTAATGAACATAAGTATTTACACAAGTGTAATATCTTACAAGAATTATGTATATCCCCGCAAGAAAGTAAACAACACATTTTATGTTTGAACATTTATTTCAATAAAACATTTACAAATATTTTATTAAAATACTTTTTATATAGTGCTTATTATTATAAAAAAACACGTAAATAAACTTCACTTGTTTGAACAAAAGTATTTACACATTTTAGTTTTTATTAGAATGAATAAAAACCTGTTAATACTTTGTAGGGTAGCCTTTTCTTTTTATTACTTCCACAAGTCTATTTTTCATTGAAAATACTAACTTTCTGGTAATATCTTCCCCGATTTTTAACCATTCTTCAGATATGACCCTCTGAAGTTGGGCCTTACTGGTTATAACCTCTCTTCTTATTCGGGATTGAGGTCGGGGGACTAGGGAGGTGGATTTAAGAGGTGGGGAACGTTGAAGATGAGCCACTGACGAACGATATAAGCAGTATGCTTAGGGTCGTTATCTTTTTGAAAATAGAGATAGAGATAATATAGAGATTTTCAACTCTCTTTTTCATATTGCTCTTCAAATTGTCTTAATATTTTATTTTGTCCATATTCCCCTCTATAAATACGAATATTATTCGCTTATGTCTGTTTCATTTACAAATTAAAGGTGTCTTCCTTGCCACTCGATCGTTGTATCCTGCCCTGTGTAGTGTTCTACGTACTGTCATTGGATATACTTATACACTAGGGTTTTCTCTTAGATGAGCAGTTATTTCTGTAGAAGTCGTTTTTATTTTTTTATAATTCGTATAAAAAATGCATCTCTAGTGTTAATTTTACGAGGACGGCAATGCGAACAGTCTAGCGACTTCTTTTCACAATTTCCGCAATTTCCCGATAATTTTCATTCTGTTCCCGTAGATTTAATAAAATTTTTCTATTGCTTTCTGTAATTTCTTTTTCTTTTCGTCCCATTTCGAGTAGTAAGCCAAAATTGTAACCCACGTGGTAAAGAAAACTTTGTAAATATGTTTTTTCAGGGAGAAGTAACGGAATTTTTACAGCAAGAGTTTGTTATTACTTCAATGATAGATCAGTTGTAAGTGTTGCTTATGGGTCAAAAATGTTGTTCATGTAAAAAAGAAAGAACTATATTTTTGAAGATTATTTTTACTACTAACTGGTGATGTTATATAAAGCTAAGAAATTTGGAATAGCACATATCAAAAAACAGCAATGATCCTTAAAATATTTCTTTGCCAGGCATTGTCGAATTTATTAAGGTAAAAGAGCTGTGCCAAAACTTACAGATATATATGGTATAATGTAAAAATATACAGTTTCTCGTACAAAGAAAATGGCAATACCTTACTCGTATTGATGCATGGCCCTGCATACGAGTTTTGAAGCTGTACCACACTGCCCTCTTCAATGCTACTTCAAGTTTAGGTTTAGTATGTAATTAGTTATTTGGAAGAAGGATGATACTAGTGACGAATCACTTTATGGTATCACTGATTATCACTCTATCTTCTCTACGAATTGTCACAACGTGCCCATCCCCTTGTTGATTTCAAATTTCAAACTACTAGCAAGGTCCACTAGCTTGGTTTTCTGAGAGGACAGAAAGATTTTTGAAAAAAAAAATGTCTTTTATGTGATTCTTCTGGATTTAAAAGAAAATTCTTATCTATCCCCATTGGACCATTGGTTTACAGCTTGATGTTCTGTTGTTAAGCAACTAACGGGCTATGTGCTTTCTGAAATTTAAGCACATTGTCTCGGTGAGCTCTGTATGGCACTACAGGCCATACAGGGCCCAAAACTTGATTTTGCGACTGGACGACCTAAGACGTATTCTTCGCCAAAACTTACATGATATCATATGTAAAAATTAAATGCCATGAATTGGATTTTGAACCAATATAAAAATGTTCGCTTTTACATCAAACCACACACTGTAAAAGCACGTTATACACTGATGGGCAAAAGTATTCGTAATGTGAGTACTATGACATGGACTTAAAACAGAGAAGAGTCTAAGGAATGAAGATCAGGACAAACAATTTGTTTTTTACTATTAAATGCCGTTGAGAATAAATTGCTGGTTCGTAACAACAATAAACGGAAACAAAAACAAGTAACAAAACAATTAAAATTTGAGCTGGATAAAAGGATTCAAAACTTCACTAAAGCTAAGAATTTAATTGACATTAAACTTTGCTTTAAAACTGCTTACAGTGAATTAGGCATGGAATACACCAAGGTCTTTGTGATTTTGCTGCCAATATTTGCACATTTTTCTTGCAATACATCCTTAAGCTGCTGATGCTGTCTCATCCGCTGATGTTATGTAATGCTGTCTCATCCGCCTATCCAACGCATTAATAGATGTTTTTTTAGGATTGAGAACTGGCGATTAATGCGGTGTTTTTATGGTTTGGGGAGTTTGAAAGTTGAAAATATAATTTGTTCCCCAAATCTAATTCATCAGTTGTAGTCATGGAGTAGTCATTTGTTTTGTTTTATTTATTCCAACAACGTGAATTATTAAATAAATATTTCGTCCTGATTTTAGGTCCCTAGGCTCGTTTCTGCTTTGATTACATTTTTCCTACCCATATTACGAATACTTTTGTCCATCACTGTATTTTCATATACACTGACTTATATCAATACCAAGTTATTATTTCCTGTCCATTCTTCTCGTAATTCATGAGGGTCTAAGTAGAGTCAAGGGAAAAGCACAACCTGCGTGATAAATTCCTCACCTGCCGTAGAGCTGCCATCGGTCTTCTATCGAAGGAAATTTCTGCGTACAGCGCCACCGGCACATCATCATCGTTAACCATCAAGCGAATAAGCTTAATCATGTAATTTGCGGTTGCAAGAGTGATCATTAAATTCACCTTGAACGACGTGAACACACACCACATGAAGAATCAAAGAATCATCTTAAAATTTATGACCAAATTGATATGTTTCTCCAAATTGGCACCGGTGACGGACAGGCTCTACTGCTTAATACTGCCACTCGGGGCAGTTATCTCATACTACATAAAGTTTTTTTTTTATTCATGCCGCTAAGTCACGCGTATTAAGTGAGAGGCTTAAGTGCGCATGCACATTGAAAGGAACAGCCGTCGGCGGCCATCCTTAGCCACCAAGCTGTACGATGTCGCCATCGCAGTCTCCAAATGGATCTCGCCGTTTAATACCCGCGGTGTCCCCATTTATTATTTCTATTAACGCCACAATTTATTGCAGCCGGCTCCTTCACTAGTCCCCTTCGAGTGGGATGCTGGTGACCAAAGACAGAGCACCGTGAGTAATTTGACGCGCATATCAGAGATGCGAACCACTGATTCAAATAAAATTTCAACACGAACTGCTTAACCGCAGCTAATGATAAAAATATTAATCGACGCTGTAATTGACATGTCGGTTAGCGGAAGCGCTAAACGACACCTATCGACGTGGTTTAATGCAGTTGGCATGGCAGCCTGTCACCGTCAGCGGGGATATCAGCATCATTGCAGTGTCATTGTAATTGGATATCCTGATTTTAGCTTGAGATGGTTGCCTACAGATTACCTGTCGCGGGGTGGAAAGAAAATGCTGTATTACCACCGTGCACGGTAATAGAATGCGGTTAGAGGCAACACGCAATGTTTAAGTTGACATTCAAATGGGGGCACACGCAATCACTAGTTTTAAGATCGCTTGAGGTTTACATGGGGAAAGGTAATACTTAGGAGATATGATCTGTTCTGCATTGGGTTTTTGGATGATTCGAGTGAGAGGACAGTTGTAGGGGGTTTTGAGGACGTTACTTAAAGAGCGACTATATTTGTCTAATGAAAATGTGAAAAGTTTAATTGTGTTGAAAGTCAATATGTGGGAAGTTCTTGTGAAATGTATTGGACATCCGTCGATGATATCCAAATTAAGCTTTCCAATTCTGATAAGAAAACTTTCTGTCACTGCTGTGGGTGCGATCGTCGACGGTTTCATACTAGTCAATAGCTTGATTTCGCCCTCTGAAAGTGCTTATAGTAAGGTAGTAATAATCACACAAGCTGTTTTGGGCATAATATATAATGAATTTGATTTGATAAGATGCAAGAAAGACAGTAATAGATATGAATATTGATGACAAGTGTTGCCTCCCAAACACTAACTTGTGGAGTTGGAATAACAAATAAATTTATAAGAATAACTTCACATTACATTGAATACATTTCTTTAAAGGAAGATTGTCTGTCCAATTTTCAGCAATTTGTTGTCAATTTTAATTTTCTCTTAGTCGTTACTAGGAAGCAGTATATAACAGAGGTATTTTGAATGTCTCCTTTTTGACAATGTGAAAGGGCACAAAGGCTAAAATTGTTTTCTGTCTGCAGAACTTATATTTATATTTGGCTGGGTGTTTCTTTTTATGTTGTGTTGTGACTGTGCTGGTTTATCTTAGTTGTCATCCTTAATGTAAGATTTGTGGCCAGATACCGTCTGCTTCAGAAACTGCTTGGTTGTACCTAAGTGTCAAAGACCAAAGTATCCGTAAAGCAGGTGAGTTTGTAAACCACACCCATTCTCATTATTATAGACTCTCTATCGTAAAGTTTGACATTTTTTAGGTTACACGTACTCAGAACGCTTCGACATACGAGCGCTATTTGTGTTGTTTGGATTAATTCAACAACAGTGCATAGAAGAACTTAATTCAATTTTTGGCGATGAAGCTCCATCAAGGACCAGTGCTTATCGATGGTATGGTGAATTCTACCGAGGTCGTAGTTCACTCCAAGACGAATTTCGTGAAGGTCGTCCAAAATAAGTTGTTGTTCCATTGGTGCTGTGCGCCAACTGATATTGCAAGATGTGACCTATCGTGAGATTGAGATAGGCATACATTCAATATTGCGTGAACATTTGACCGTCAAAAATATCTGTTCGCGTTGGATCCCAAACAATTTGTCAATCGCCCCAAAAAAGGTTTGTGTCGATTGGTCGAATGAAATGCTCCAAAAGTACGATCGCGGTGCTTCGAAACACGTCTATGACATCGTGACAGGTAATGAAACGTGGATTTATGTGTATGAGTCCAAAAGTAAACAACAGTCGACTGTATAGGTGTTTCAATATGAGCCAAATCCAAGTTGCTTGCGCATGAAGCACTTCCAAGTAAATGGTCGCCTGTTTTTTCGAAAAAACTGGACATTTCGCAACCGTACCATTGGAACAACGCAGAACAGTCAATTCTGAGTGGTATAAAACCATTTGTTTGTCAGTTGTCTTCCCAGAAATCAGGAAAACCAACCGCCGAAGACAAATCACTTTTCACCAAGCCAATGCGAGCTCTCACACATCGGCTCAAACAATTGCATTTTTGAGCACTCAAAACACCGATTTGTATAGTCCAAATTTGGCACCGAATGACTTCTTTTTATTTCCGTACGTTTTTCGACACCTGAAGAAGCGGTTGATGCGTTTAGAATGCATGCTTTGGAGATACCTCAATCAGAGTGGCAAAAGTTCTTCGACTATTGGTTCAAGCGCATGCAAAAGTGTATAGATCTTAATGGGGAATATTTTGAAAAACAATAAAGCTATTTTCGATGATTAATATTTGTTTTTGTTCTCTAATCGCGAAATATGAATGCAACCCTCGTATGACAATCGAGGTCATTTCCTACTCGTCTACTCATGTTGAATGTCTGAGATTCGATTGCGAGACTGAACATCTCGCACTTTTGTTCATGACACTGCCTCTTTCGAGACAATACTCAAAATCTAGCATTTTGAAGTCTGCAAGAAACTATATGTCACTTCTATTTATGACGAAAAAATAATACCATGCACAACACGAGTAGATGCTGAATGTAGGCCTCGGTTTATTCTGGGCCGAAGCAATTTTGGCAAATACTGTCAAATAGTTGGGAAAACAAATGGAATAAATCTGTTGTATCTTCAGCGTAGTAGAAGGGCAGATGTTCCTCGCTTCTTTAGTAAGAACCCAATCGAGTATATTAATAAATTTTGCTACTACTCGGCAGCAGTTTGTATAGAGATGGAGCTGCAGAAACTGCCGACGCGTTTTCGCTTGGAGACGTCTTGAGGTCCAGCAAGATTTCCACTTATTTTATGTTTCAATTCCAATATAAAATCCGTATTATTATACGGATTAGAGACTTGGAAGCCAACCATAATCATTGTTCGCAAGCTTTAGGTTTTTGTCAACAAATGCTTACGACGAATCCTAAAAGTCTTCTGGCAGTATTGGATAACGAATGAAAAGTTGATGCGAAGAGATTTACAGAGATTCAACTCAGCATCTAGCCAACATCGTTAGTGGACCTAACTTGGATGCCACAAGGAGTGAGCAGTCGCGGTCGACCATCTTCTACTTGGAGACCGACCATGGAAAAGCAGCATATACAGGACGCCAATCATTGCAGGAGGTGATCAAGTTGGCTCAGGCAGAGTCACATAGAGGTTTGTAGAATTCCTGATACCGCTATACTCTTGGTGGGCAACAATTTTTATGGATCGAAATAACTTTATTCTGCAGTCTATTGTAAGCAATTACTTTTGCAATCTTTCAGGCAGTATCGTAATTCAAAGTTTATAAAACTTCTAAACTGAACCAGGTGCGATTTAACATCATTATTAAATTCTTACATTTCAAGGTTCTTTGCAAAAATCGAAATTAAAAGTAATCAGAGATGTTGCAAGGTCAGGACTATAAGGTGGATGTGGCAAAACATCCCAACCTAGCTTCAATAATTTTTGCCGAGTGACCAAAGGTGTGGGGTGTGGACTTGCATTGTCATGATGGAATACAACACCTTTTAGATTTGTCAATTCGGGCTGCTTTTCTTCAACTGCACTGTTCAATTTTCTTAGTTGTTCAAGGTAAACATCTAAATTGATCGTTCGGTTGGGTAGTAACAGTTCACAGCAGACAATTCCTTTGTAAGCCCATCAAACTTTCTGTTTATGAATATCAGTTTTTGATGTTGTTTGAGCTGGTTCACCTGGCGTGCTCTATGATCTGTTCCTGTTGTTGTATTAAGCAATATATTTTTCATCACCAGTTATCAATCGTTTTTAAAATTGATAATTTTCCTTACCTTTCTTTAATAAATCGCAGATGTTAATGCGTTGTGTTAAATTAATTTTTTTTCAGTTCATGACGAACCCATATATTGATATAGCAAAGTGGTTTAAGCGAATACATACAATGCATGTGATACATAAAGCTTCTTTCCAATCTCACGTGTTATACGGTGGCGATCCGAACGACCAGAACGTTTTTCGTCTTTGAGGGAAGAATCACCGGAACGAAATTTGGCAAACCGTTTTGACACCGCCGTTCTTTGAAAGCTTCGTCACTAGAAACACATAACTTTTTGTGAACTTGCGATGCGTTTTTTCCTTTCCGAAAATAAAAAAACAAAATATGACGAAAATTATCGTTTTAAATTTTTCATTTTTTAACAGACGCCACACAAAAACTACACAACCGATCAAAAAAGTTTGTTTTACTGCTTGACAGTTGAAGTACCAACTATCAAATAAGAAAATGTGTTTGACATTTAGATTACGTCAGCAAATATAAACATTAAACTGAGTGAAATCCACAATTACTAGAAGTACAAATGTTGTGTTGTGTTCAAAATATTTATTTTTTGAAAAAAAAAAATGCAAAAATCTTTCGGAAGCTACTACTTCTCCCAACTCTCCGGTAATTTTCGAATACCATCTCTAAAAATGAGTCTTATCGGACATCGATCATATCATTGAGCCGTTCTTCGATTTCGCCAAAGACTCGAACGGGCGACCCGCAAATCGTTTGCATCCGTCGACAAGGTGTAGTCGGTTAGCCCGGTTTGAGCAGCTCATAATACATTACATCCGTCTAGTCTCACCATAAGCATTATCTTTGAACCATAAGTGTTTTTTCCCATCCACTTTTCATCTCCAGTTCAACTCGTATGACACCTAAATACCTGGCTTTTGAATAAATCCACATTTATTTAATCGATCGGAAATTGTTTACTTAGTCGCGCCCATGGATTCTGCGGCTTCACTTTGCGTTTGGCACAAATCTTGATCCAATTAAGCCTCCTATTCGCACAATGTTGTTGTCTAAAACAGAAGCTGACAAGACGCACATGAATTATTGCTGACAAATATCACACATTTCTGGCATCAAAGACCAGCCAAACCCTGCAAGGGACGCCATTTTTAGAAACCAATTGAAGTAATTTGAACTAACAATGTACATTATATGCTCTTACCCAAAAGAAATTAAACAACCAAATTCGAAACAACCGACATTATTTTTTGGCGAAGATTTCTGCAACTGTGGGGAGACTTGTATGAAATTCACAAATGTTTCAATCTATTCCAGATAACGAGGTTATCAGAAACTCTTAAGCGCAGTTCGCCAACAAATAATAAATGTCTTCATATTTTTGCAATTAAAACTTTTAAGACTCGCTCAGAAATCCTGTTACAGATGCTCATCATTTTACATTCTCACAATCATACAGATGAAGTTGCATAAATATCACATGTAACAAACAAATTAGAGTTCTCTTTATGCTGTCGTATTGCACAGGTGCCGAATGTACCCTTCTTTAATTGCATCAACACCAAAGGTTATCCTTGCTAACAATGTAAATGTGATCAAGAAACGTATGTCCTCTTTAGAGAAACTTCGAGTATGTATATTTGGGTTCTACTCCGCCCAACAGCCAGCAGTTCAGTCCATGGAGAGGTTCAAAAGTTCACAAATAAACCGCACATGACACAAAGAGTTGTAGAACAGATAAACTCGGTTATGTCCGATGGCAATAAGGACGAAATAAGAAAATATTAACCCCGACCCATTTAACACAGTGACAGTCTTGCGGTGTGTGAGTGTTTAGTTATTTCAACCACATGTCCTCCTTTTAGTGCCGGTGTCCTTCGTTGTCCGCAAATGGCATTTTACCTACTAAAAGTGAATGGGAGTGGTTGAACCTATTGCATGTTGCCTTTCGGTGGCACACTCAAGTGTAAACGTGTGTGCTTTACTAGCTCCTTTCCTCGTGTGTAATTCCATTGAAATGGATAAATTGCATACGGTGGTGATGGTGTTGGTGGAATGGAACCTTGTCCTCATGCATGCTCCAGTGGCCAAACGTTTAACGTTACATCTTCCGCATCCTGTCTTCTCGTCGCACTTCTATTCACATTCAAGTGGGGACAAAGTTGGGGTGTATAATCGTAAAGTTCCTGGGAGAGAAATCCTTTTATTGCAAACATCCGTTAAATTAGACCGAGCACGTATCTGTAAGTACTTCGAGAACAGCACACTTTTCCCTTCTCGCTTTCTGCCGGCTGCTGTGATTATCCTGTGTGTTTATGTTCTTGTTGATAGTTGGTTGGGACTTTTTGTCGTCAGTCGGTTGGTTGGTCGTTCATCTGTCCTAAGTAATGGCAATTTTATCTATGGGAAACTTATGTCTTTATGGGTGTGCTGTTGGGGATTTCTTTGTGTCGCCTCCGGCTGCTGGAAACAGTTCAATTTATCTAGCATAGTGGTGCACACTGGTGAATGTGTTCTTAAGCTGGTTTATTGGAAATATTTTGTGGCCTTTTGTTGATTGCAATGAGAAAGGGGACATTTCTACTGATCCACTAATATCGGCAGAGACTGTTATTGTGTCATAAACAATCTTTTATTGCAAATTAATGTGTGCTTAGTTCATTAACTCTTTTGTCTTTATTTTAATATCTGTATTTAAATAATGCCAAAGATAAAGGATTGGTCGTAATGGAATTTTGATATATACCTACGACTGAAGAATAGTTGTCGTTACACACATATATTTGATCTTACGGCTGAATTACAGAACGACTGTTGAGATCTGACAGACTTTGGCAAGCGTTTTTTATTGATTTTTGGAGGCTATATATCAACGTGCGACTTTCGCAGTTTTTCAATGAAAATCGTGAGTGTAAAGATTCTCACATCTTGAATAAAAAAAGAATAAATAGCCTATGTACGTACAAACATACTCGTACAAGGTTAAAAACATTATGAATATAATAAGCTAAGGAATATAATAACTCGGGGTATTACACTCCTTAGACGCAATCTCCATTTCAGCGATAATGAGTCCAATCTTTATTCACTTCGATTCCTTATTTTTTAAAAAAAGTAGGTGCCACATGATTCTCCGAAACGGAACGAATCCTTTCACTATCTAGAGGACGACACAGTATGATTGTTGCCATATCCACGAGGCATTGTCTCTTTCTTATCTACCGAGGGTAATAAAGAAACCCCTTTCTGTTAACAGACACTCCCTTAATTCAATTTAAGGTGTGGTGGCCTTTCAGCAACCAATATGCTTACGCTTCTAACTGACCTTGACTCACAACAATTTCAATACTAATACTAAGGTTTATTTAGTGTTGCAGTAATTCGTTCTATGTAAGGCTCAGCCGCTAACCCTAATTCACGCTAACTTAACCTTCGCCAACATGTTGTTGACTGTCTTGAAAGCGTTCCACTTTTTTCCGATATGCTTGTAATAAAATTACTGGGTAAAGAATCAGGCACCTTAATCATCTTTATAAATGATCTTTCTATCATTCTCTTGCTTGTAATGATGATGCACAACGGCGACGTTAACCAAGGACGTATATATCTCGATTGTCTTCGCTTTAAGTAAGAGTCGGTAAAAAACTGCAAACTGTAAGCCTTCTACTCGTGAGAGAACAGTAGCACGCACAACACGAGTAGTTGTTGCAGATGCTAGGCCCTGGTCCCATGTGGGCTGTAGTGCCACTCAATTACCAAGCAGAAACAACTGGTGCCAAGCCGTCCTTCTAAAATGACATTACTTCTTTGACTGAAGCTTCCCGTGGATCTCTGCTGGAATCTGATTTCAACATATCCACAATTTCAAAGAGCCTGAATAGCTTTCCTGCAACTTGTGTTTTTATAAAAGCTTTTATTTTGTGTTTGTCCCCAGACTCCTTGTATTCTTGATCTAGGAGAATGCAAGAGTTGTTTTCTTTTGTCGTAAAATATTATTATTGTCCTTTCGTCCTAGCGCATTATCCCTCTGGTGCTGTCGTAAACGTAGTTTTTATCGCTTTATATAGGCAAGTAAGTAATTGCGGATTTTTTAGAAAATAAAATCATTTTTTTTATTCTACGATGATATTTTGCCATCATATTCGTAATTCCACGTTCATAAAACTTCTTGTTTTATCAGCAAAAAACTGAACCAGAATTTTTACTATTCAAGGAGTTTTGCGAAGGCCAAAATTTAAAGTAATCAAATTTTGCACGGTCAACAATTTTTGGCGAATGACCGTTGCCATGATGGATTTGTCAAGCGGGGCCGTTTGTCTTCAACTGCATTGTTCAGTTTTGTTAGTTGTTCAATGTAGACAACTGAATTGTTTGCTGTACTAACGAAGACGTAGTAGAGGCTCTTCTCTCCGTCAATTCAAACGCATCGGATCTGGATGGAATGCACCCAAAATTTCTCAAATTGGTATTGCCTCATATTTTACAACACTTACTTATTCAATACCATCATCATGCACTGCGAGTACCCTATCGAATAAAAACGTGCTAAAATCTTGCCTATTCCCAAAAATGGAAACAGTTGATCGGCAGAATATCGACCCATAGCAATACTACCGTTTTTGTCCAAGGTTTTTGAAAAGGTTATTCTAAAGCAACTACAAATGTATTTACGTGGCAATCAGCTTTACTGCTCCTCCCAGTCTGGTTTTCGAGCCAAATGAAGCTGTAAAACAGCCCTTCTCTCAGTTACTGGTGACATCAGAATTGCTCTGGATAGCAATAAAGTTACTTTCCTGACGCTCCTGGATTTCTCCAAAGGATTTGATACCGTCGATCACAATATCCTCTGCAGGTAACTACTAAATCAATTTAATTTTTCACCACTTGCCACAAAACTTCTACAATCATACCTCACTGGAAGGTTGCAATGTGTAGCTGTCGAAGAGAAAGTATCTGCATACTGGAATGTCACCAGAGGCGTCCCACAAGGATCCATTCTCGGACTAGTCCTCTTCTCGCTATATGTAAACGAAATTCCTTCACTTCTAGAGCATTGCTCCCGTCATATGTATGCCGATGACATCCAACTTTATCTGAGCTGTCCAATTTCCGATAAAGACACATTTCAGCATCATAAATGAGAATTGAAACTTGGGCAAAAAAAAACAATTTACATCTTAATCCAGACAAATCAAAAACGCTCGTCTTTTCAATAGATTTCTCAATCTTGATGATTTTCCACACGTAAGACTTGGAAATGTAGACAAACATTACGAAACACAGCTAGAAACCTAGGACTCATTTTTAACTGAATGTAACCATAGGTTAAGTGTATGATACCCTTAGAACTCTTTGGTTTTCACAGCGCTTCTTACCCACCAATATTAAACTTTTCCTTGTGAAATCACTGCTAATACCGGTTTTATTATACGAATGTGAAATCTTCTGCAATGTCGATTTTAATACGAAAAGAAAATTAAGCGTCGCATATAACAACATCGCCAGATATGTTTACAACTTGCGTAGATTTGATCATGTTTCACACTTCGCAAAACAAATTTTCGGTTGCTCCATTGATCAACTGATTTACTATCGATCCGTTACATTTTTACATAAAATCATGCAAACAAGGCAGCGTGACTATTTGTATAACAGACTGCCTTCTCATCATCCCTTAGGTCGTTCATCCTTATTCATCCGAGACACTCCTGCCTTATATCCGAACGTACGTTTTTCGTTCACGTCGTCCGTCTATGGAGCTCACTACCCATCGAACTACGAAGAATCAGAAACACTACATACTTTAAGAGCATTCTTTTTAGACTATATACAAACCTAAAAAAATAAGTGTCATACCTCTCCATTAAATCCCATTTGTTTCTTTTTTATCTTGTTCTATTTTCTTTTTCTTTCATTTCTTAAATTTTTTACCTTCTAATATGAGTACAAGTACATCTCTGTATTTTTATAATTATGAATCCATACCCAATTATAACATTCATCTTACTGTGTCAGCATAAATAAGTCAATAAATAAATAAATAAACAAATAAATTGATCGTTCGGCTAAGTGGTAAAATTTTAAAGTAGACAATTCCTTTATTATTCCACCAAACTCATAACATAACTTTCTTTAATGTTGCTTGAGCTTGTTCACCTGGCATGCTCCACGATCTTTTCCGATTGACATTGTTGTAAAAAAGCATTTTAAATCACCAGTTATCAATCGTTTTACAAATGGATCATTTTTATTAATAATAATAATTGAGTGGCACTACAGCCCACAACGGACCAGGGCCTAGCTTCTACAACAACTACTCGTGTTGTGCATGCTACTGTTCTTCACGAGTAGAAGGGACCTACAGTTTTTTGCCGATTCCGAACGGCGAGATTTGAGAAGCTTTCCATAGACAATTAATACTCTTTGAGTGTTGTCAGCAACTCGAAAGAGATGGTGCCGTGAAAAAATGCTAGGTGTCCCGCCGGGAATCGAACCCAGACTTTCTGCGCCGCGGTCGATGCACTTAACACTGCGCCACGGCGACCACGGATCATTTTCATTACGTTTCTTAAATAAATCGTACATGTTAATGCGTTATGTTAAATGATTTTGTTTCAGTTCGTGAGGAACCCATATATCGAGTTTTCGTACATAGTAGAATTTTTTAAGCGATTTTTAATTTATGTGATACATAAAGCTTTTCTGCAATCTCACGTATTGTACTGTGACGATCAACTGGACGACCAGAGCGTTTTTCATCTTTGAGTAAAAAATCACATCAGCAATTCTGACACTGCCGTTCTTATAAAGCTTTGTCAACATAAACAACACATAATTTTTTGTGAGCTTGCGATGCGTGTTTTCTGTTCCGCAAATAAAAATATTAAGAAAATGTTCGATTGGATTTTCGATTTTTTGACAAAATTTTTTTTACTGATTGACAGCTGAAGCACCAAACAAAATATGTTTGCCATTTCGATTAAGTCAGGACACTTTTCAACTTAAGCCATATATGAGTGAAATCCGCAATTACTTTGTTGCCCATCCAATGTAGTATATATGTTATATGAAGTTTATCTGTCTGTTGCGGGTTTGATTCTGGTTATAGCTGTTGCCCTAAGGTGGTTTCGTCTACATCTTGAATGACTGAACTCTATAGTAATTAGTAATTAATTCATTTCTTTTAATTCGATGATATGGAGACTTAAAACAGTGTCAAATTTGGTCAGTGGGCTAAACGTCTTTTAACTTACTTTTCAATAAAATTAAGAAGTCAAACAAAATTTAAATTCACAAAAAGAGCTGTAAGCTGTTACATTTCTTAATTGTATGTAAAAGATAAACAAGCATTCTGTTGGTTGTTGTAACCAATATTTTTTAATAACGCTCCAATTATGTCGCTGTAGTTAACTTATTATACATTAGACGATTTTTTCAGTCGTGTTTAGTAATTGTTACTGAACTTACAACCATATAAAAACAATTCAAGCATAACTACACAATTTTGAAAAAACATATCTTTCAATTGTTCCATAAATTCCAATCACACATAGATGGTTTCGTTTTTTTTTTTCGTTTTTTATTTTTTTACTTTTTGATACAAGTGTTACAAGTGTATGCTTAAGTAAAAAGGTTACTAAGTAGGTATTTGACTGGGTTATGGGAATCAAAAAAAAAGAAGAAAATCAATTTATTTCAGCGGCTCTTGGGAGTTAATATTTTTATTTACATGGAGAGAGTTTTCCATATGTATATCGAAACAAATGGAGATAGGGTAGATGGTTTCAGGCAATGTCATGATGGAACACAACTCCCTTTCTGTGGTCGAATTCTGTACCTTTTTTGATTGCTTCATTCATTGATCGAATTTATCATTTCACAATGTTCAATCAGCTCATAATAAGCAATTATCAATCCTATTAAACATTCAACATTTTCTTATACAGGGTTTAAAGTCGTTTGTGGTCAGTCACTGGCTTTCGGCAATGATTTGTTGCTTTATATGTACTCGTGTCTATTTTTTATCGCCTGTAATGGCTTCCTTACGTTTCGGCACCGTTATGCAGGGAATACAATTTGTTTACATGAATTGATAGGGCACCTAAACATCGAGCTTCTTTGAGTAGCCTGCTCGTCTTAGATGACTCCAAACTTTCATACGGTTGATGTTTTGTTTCATATATAGTTTCGCATATATTTCATAATCTCTCCTTTGGCACATAAACATGTGGAATTGTTGCACCCACCAAACGCGATTCATCCTAAGTGAGTAAGTGTGTGCCTAGAGATTGAAGTCATCTTGTTAGTATCCATTCATATTCTTTCTTTGGACCCCCTAAAGAGATTAAGATCCTTCTAACTGTTCACTATGGATTTATATACTTTTGAATAACTGAGAAAACAATTGAATTTAAAAGGATTTAGCAAAAAGTGCAGTGAAATAATGTCATCACTTTGTTGACTTGAGTCACTGCTAAACTCTGTCATATCAAAACAAGTCCTAGCTGAAAGAAAGAACAAAAAAAAAAAAAATCCTTATTTATGCAACTGCTCAAGAACCATGGAGAGAGAGTGTTGTGATTAATGACCGGACATTACAAGGACATCCGTTCTTTTTGAAGTTTTCCAACACAAAAGCGGGAAGAACAAGATGTGAATTGATTGTTTCGTGTCAAAGATTTCCGTTTTGTACGTTTTCCTTTGGCCCTTCTTTTCGTCCTTTTTTTGAAGTGCGCAACTCAACTCCTCGTCTTCATCGTCGTGGCAACTATATGTTAGCCGTGTTGTTTTTTTTTATTTTGTCCTGTTAGGCAGCCAGCTAGCCAGCAGAGGCTGCGATATAATAAATGACAGAAATACAGCAACGACATTGTAATGAAAATGGCTAAGATGGATATCAATAACATGGCAAACAAACAATACATCTGGCAATGGGTTGTTTGCAGTGAAAAATGACACCGCTGCCTGACTGGGACCGTTAGTCGTGCTATGGAGTGAGACAAACACCGAGTTGTATGTAGGCAGCGAGAAAGTTACTCCTTGAACGAGGAGAAGGAACCTGCACTGTGGCGGTCTGAGTTTGGGTGTATCAGCCCTGTGCCCTTCCGTTTGGCAAACTATCTCGGTGATATAAATTCAAAGCAATTTGTTTGTTTGAGAGCAGGACATTTGTATCCTTTTGTTGGAATTTCATCGCAGCATAGTGCCTGTGTTGTCAAGGGGAACATAACTCTCGTGCGCTCTTTCTGTCTCTCTCTCACTCTCTTGCTCTTTTAGTCCTTGTGTCGTAGAGACACTGGGCGACAGAACAGTGGAAAGTGTAACAAAGAGGTCCAATTTCTTTTCTTGATTTGTTGCCAACACTTGACAACTTTAACGATGGGCGATGATGGGACTGTTTATTTTTCCATGACTTTTCCATTAGAGGGGTAGTTCGCCGCTGAAGGATGGATAATCAACCCCATTTTTGCACGGCCTTATTGATAGTATCCTGTACCAGAGTGGCAATTATATGTCCTCTTTCGTTCGTGACGAAGTGGAGAGGTGGTCAGAATGATGTGATGGTATGTCATTTTGAATTGACAAATTTGAAAAGATTTTCTGGATATTTATCTTGTGTTCGTGTATGTATGTGTGATTTCTCACTCTTTTTGGCTCAAGATGGAAAGCAATGTGCAGTCAACAAAAGAATTTATTTCGAAGATATGTGTGTACATACATATGTATATGCTTTAAATTGAGGAACTTTTCTAAAAACAACAAAAAAAAAGAAAATTAATTGGAATAATACTACTCCTTGTTTGTTCGATACAGTAATTTATTTTTTATTTGTTTGTGCAGTAAGGATTTAAAGCAAGGAGTAAGCTTTTCCTTTTAAATTGGACTTTATTTTTCTGCGGACAGCTGTTTCTCACTTGAAATCTCGGCAGAAGTTAGTATAATCCGCAAAATGAAAAAAATCGCTTTATGATGCAGCAATTTAAGGAAATAATCGAATTTTATTAAGCGATGCCAATTGGCTGCCTCGCATGCTGTGATGACCTCGTTGAACTTTTTTTGTGGGGAACTGTGAATTACCCATGCCACGACTAGTACGAAACCTATTTAGCCAATTTTATCCAAGGAATATGTGATCTACAGTCCGAAATGATCAACAAGGACTTTGGGGTTTGGCGCAGGAGAATGCAGCCACTTGATTGACGTTGTATTTCGTAACTAATGATATGTTTGTCCTTTCAAGTAACGCCAATAACGCCAGCTTATCTATATATTATATAGCTCCATAGTATTTGCTTTTTATTTCGTAATTTAGTGCATACACCTGCCCTGATAGACATTTAGGGCATTTTTCTATAAAAATGAAACCTGGACGTCTATGTCTTTGTAGCCGCCTCGTTCTTGTCATCATCTGGTGTTTTTTAGTTTTAGTTTAAAAGGCATTTTTTTTTATTGTTTATCTAATAGTATCTTAAAACTAGGTATAAAACGCTTAACCTAGGCACGACAGAATCGAAATCTTATAACTACTTACTGGCTCTATGCGGGCGCTCTAAGCTAAACTATTAATATATTTGTTTTTGCCTTTCGGCGTCAATGATAGTTATTTTTTTAAATTAATAAAAACTATTATCTATTTTTTTAAAACTAAGAAAACTTTTTTTTTAAAAACTTAGCTATCTATGGAATTTTCTACAAAAAAATTTCATCATCTGGTGTAAGTTGGGTGTAGTTGACCCATGGGGACATCTGTTAGTCGTGAAAGACGTAGTAAAATATTGTCTTATCATTGAACTAGTATCTGTATGATGGCAAGCATACAGCTATAGTTCTGACCAAGGCTAGGATAGACAATTATATTACTAAGTGGATTTGAGGTCACGTTGCACTAGTTGTGACTTTTATCAACAGCCTGATCATTGCGGTTTACAATTCCAATATTATGTACTATAAGAAAGTGTGTCTTAAAGGCTTTATCCCGCCCAAAGCATTCCTTTATTTAGATATGAAAAATCTGATCCATGGTAAGGAAGGATGTCCTATCATCTTCCATGACGCTTGTCGAACAGTGGACAGGCGACTTCGATATGAACAGGACGTCGCTTGTACCCACGAGAAACTTTTCGATTCAGCCGGTTGATCTCTGCCCAGGATAGGGCGCAGTACTTCAAAGAAAGGAAATATATTTGGTGGTCACTCTAAACCCGATTTCCGCCACCGCTCACGTCTCAAAACACAACTAACCCTTTAAGTTGACTCTTGTGGCCAACTTTCCTTTTTTTGATTGAATTATTTTTATGGTAGCTGTAAGGTATACCACTGCGCACAACATACATATTCCAAGCATGTATGTACGTATGTCCATAGAGTACAAGCTTTGGTGTTCGGACATATTTATTTCTTAGGACCTTTAAGTAGTTGTAAGATTTAGCATAGGCCAACTTTAGTTTACGTAAATTAGGTTAAGTTTCTAAAGAAACAATAGTTCAAGTTTCGATTTGAATTTTCTTGATTTCAAATGAAGTACTAAGTAAGTAAGAAGTAAATCTTACTGTAGCCAACATTTATAAGCATATTAAGTTTTTTCTGTTATTAAAAAAAGACCGATTATGACTTAATTGTGTGAGAAGTTTGCTGGTCGCGTAATTTCAAATTTGTTTATTTTACGAAACAATTTAAGTTTTCTTATCTGTACATAGTTTTGTGTGTTTTTGGTTTATTGTTATGTGTCAAACTTAAAATCATTTAGTTATGTGCCCCAGAATACGTTCGAGCTCATGTTCGTCAAGTTGAAAGTGTGATGTGTTTATTAGAGTGTTGTCTGATAATTTTGCTAACATAGCTTCTTTCTTTCCGATAAGTGGTTCCCTTAGAGAGACCATTATGTCATATTTGGTGAAATGCGATGGCACCTTTAAACACCGGATATTATTACAATACTTCTACGTGTAAATAGGAGATAACACAATACAACACAAACAAAAACATATGATAAGTAAACAAACTATGTTTGACAAATATCATAATAAGCCAAAAGAATAGATTTTTGTGCAAAAAGGACAAGCCTCATTAACCCAATTGAAATTTGTAAGATCACAAAGAACCCAGGAACACTGACTTGATTATTATGTGAGTGTATGTAGAAGAGTGCAAGGTGACACAAGATTTTTATTTCTATTTTAATTATACCCCGGCCAGATGCTCACCACGGCTTTGGTGGCATACCTCTATTAGATGGACCATATTGTCAGCTACTCTGAGACATGAACGAAGTTCAGTGTCGTTATTGTGCCGAAGTATGTGGTTCCAAGAGGAGTCATATATCGTCACTTGTCGTCAAGGTCCTTTTTCTTAATTTCAAATAACTTCTTTTATTTAGATTTAGATTTTAATGCATTTTTTATAATTTATTCTACATCACTCACATGCTAGATAAAAATACTTAAAGCTAGTTTACCAGTGCAATCTAATGATCTTAATTCTTACTTACTGAGTCTTCACGAGTTACATCTTGCGATAATGAACACAATTCACGATAACTGCTTGGCCGATCTCAAGCCCAATGACGCCGCCAGCCCATATGCAGCACGAAACAGTCACTCTCTGTAGCTGCATCTGCTATTCGACAACCATTCCTGGATTTTTAATTGTCCAGATGCAAACACATTTGGGCGATTATGCTGACTAAAGGAGAAAGAAATGCATTTTGATTTGAACTCCCATTTTCGCAAAGCAACCTTAAGGCACTGCTCAATTGTGTACCCCTCCAATGTTGTCAAAAACTGTAAACATAGAAATGTCAAATCAAGTTGTGCCTAAAAAAATTCACAATTAACATCGTGCATTATGGTTGGACTAACCTTTATAATATTTTGTTACTTTGGAATATTTGCATTTTTATATGATCGTAACTTAAATCTGAATATGGCTCGTCTTCTTGCTCTTTATCAAGTTTTTCAATATGTGAGTTATTAGCATTCAGCTTAGCTATTATATCTAGATCATTGTCATCTTTCACCGAATAGGAACCACTCGTCAGAATTCCAATTCCATTCCTTTTGCTTTTTCGATTTTATTATCTATTAAGTGTTTTGATTTAACATAAAGCGCTTGTTTACTGCGAAATTTTAAGCGGTTGAGATGTTCATTCTCGACATTTTCAAGTTAATTTTTTCAGGTGTTTCTGGTTTTTTATGTGTTTGGTTTTCGCTTTCAAATATTTTCAAACATGATTTTATTAAGGCTGTTCTTCAAAGGCTGCCCCTTATAAAGGGTGATTTTTTAGCTATTATCCTTTTGACACCACTGGTTTAAACAGCTGACGCACGTTTCGCGTTTTGTTTCACTGTCAAACATCTTCAGTTTTGTCTATAATTTAACCACGAATCGTCTTACAAACGAACAACGCTTGCAAATTATTGAATTTTATTATCAAAATGCGTGTTCTGTTAAGAAAGTTAATCGCGTGCTTCATCCATTTTATGGTCAGTTCACTTTGGCTCAATTGGTGCGTAAATAAGCAGAATTGTCGATTTTGGAGTAAATATCAGCCAGAAGCATTGCAGGAGTTACCAATGCATCCAGAAAAAGTCACAGTTTGGTGCGGTTTATGGGCTGGTGGCATCATTGGACCGTACTTCTTCAAAGATGATGCGAATCGTAACGTATCTGTGAATGGTGAGTGCTTCCGTGAGATGATATCCAACTTTTTTTTGCCCAAAATGCAAGAGCTTGAATTGCATGACATGTGGTTTCAACAAGACGGTGCCACATGCCGCACAGCACGCGCACGTTCGGGACCGGTCAATTGGCCGTCTAGATCGTGCGATTTAACGCCTTTTTGTGGGGCTATGTTAAAGCTCATGTCTATACAGACAAGTCCTGTTCAATTGACGCATTGGAAGACAACATTGCAGCATTTATTCGTGAGATACCGGCCGAAATATTGGAAGGAGTATGCCAAAATTGAACTAAGAGGATGGACCATTTGGAGGAGGTCAACATTTGCATGAAATAATCTTCAAACATGGAATTATATGGACAGTACTATCGATTCAAATATAGATTTCATGCATTTTTCTGAATTTTATGGGTTTTTTTTTTTTTGAAAAACTTTCCTATAGCTTTTAAAAAATCACCCTTTACATAATTTAACATCTATCAAACTTTAAAAGCATTATTAATCAGTGGTTAAAATTATGCACATCAATTGCTGTCACATGTCTTTCTTTTTGTTTTTACTTACTTACTAGTTCTATACGAAGGCTGTTAAATAATCTATTATTTTTTTTTATTTTATGTCTTTCTAAGACAATTAAGAAAAACTAAGAGTAAAGAAAAGGAGTTCGTAATTCATGCTATCTTGTCTATCTTGCAATTTTGTTAAACTTGTTTTTATAAATTATTTTGTTTACGATTTCATATTATACGTGGTAAATAGTGCCCTTGATACTCGGGTACCCGTATTTTCAGGAGTTATCCAGGAGCTATATAATTAGGTACCCACAAGTAATTGGGTACCCGCTATTCCTTGGGTTCCAGTTAAAAAAAATAAGCACCTGAGCTATATAAAATCAATCAGAAAAGATGATTCGTTAATTCGGTTAAGAAGTCGGATCAGTTGAGTTATATGGATGGACTACTCTTTTACAATTCGTAATAGGGTCTTTGATTTACGGCTGATATGGAAAGGAAGTGTGATTGTTGTTGTATCATACCTTACATTTGAAATTCGTTATTGTCTTCTGCTACTGGTGCAGTCTCCGGATCGAAAAAATCTCAAGTTCAAATATTCCACACAATGTCTTTTTTTGTATTCACTTCACCCAACTTTATCTTCTCGCACTCGTTATTGTTTTTAGACCTTGGGCCTTTTTGAAACAGAAAACACAGGAGATGTAAAGAGAATAGTGAGAGCTACACTTTTACAAAACAAAATTTTAATAACTCCCAATAGAAATGTTGTCAGTATTGTTTTGATTTTTTTAGCTTCCAGAATCAAGATATGTTGATACAATATATTAAGCGACTAATAACTTAAGACCTCAGAAGTATCCTCAGTTTAATTAATCACAATGCACGGCAATGCATTTGTCGTTTATTTTCCAACATCCGTGAAAAAAAAGACACATAAAAAGACAAAAACCAAGAAAAAGGTTAAGTTAACTTTAAGATTTAGATCAAAAAATAAATAAATTCGGACGCCGAAAGGCATATTAAAGTTAAGATTAGATTAGCTTAGAGTACCTGCATAGGGTCAGTAAGTTAGGCTAAGAACATTGTTCACTTAGTTAAGCTAGCTTTAAGTAATTTTGTCACGTAAGAAAAGAAACTGAATTAAAATACACAAAAATTGCAAAAAAAAAAAAAAAATATGATAGAATTCTTTGCAAATTTCGTCTTGTTTTAGTTTCAAAAAAAGGATACTATGGTCATATCGATAAATCTGTCTGTCTGACTGTCCATCTGGTTGCAACACTCTCTATATTTGTTATATTTGTTATTTGCATGACCTTCGAAATAGTTTTTCTCCAATACTACATAAAACGGAGTCAAAAAACTAAATTTTATCATACTCCAACATACAATATGTTAATCAGTAGATCTTTTAAAGAGGACTTGATGAATCCTGTCCGGATTTTTTATGGGTAAGTGCGTCGGCGGATGGGAGACCTCACGTTTCTTCACGGCACCACCTCTTTCGAGTTGCTGAAAACACTCAAAGAATATCAATTGGCTATGAAAAGCTTCTCAAATTTCGCCGTTCGGAGTCGGCAAAAAACTGTAGGTCCCTTCTACTCGTGAGTGAACAGTAGCACGCATAACACGAGTAGTTTTTGTAGAAACTAGGACCTGGTCCCTTGTGGGCTGTAGTGCCATTCAATTATTATTATTAATTGTAACAGAACTATTCCGCTTCAAACTTGGTAAACATTGTTCTCCTTTTTAGAGTCTCACATGTTAATTTTAAAAGTCCTGATGATGTGAATCTCCTAATTCAAAATCACATCCGTAACACAATTATTAGCTTCAACAGAATCTCTGACCATTGATTTTGTGGCGGAATGGCGGCTACCGGACCTAGGGCCCTCTTGTGCCCCTTGTGGTGGTATAGTGGTTGCTTTGGTTTAAAACTCAATATAGGTAAGTGTATGCGTGCTGTGTTGACTGTTCTGAATCATTTTGTTCATTCTACTGATTCAGACCGGGCGGTTAAAGGACTATACCGGCTCGGTGTGGAGTTGCATTCTCAAACTGGTGGTGCAACCCAGAGTGGGGCAGAGGTCTAAATTTTAATTTTGTTTTTTTTGTTAAATTGTACTCAATATAAAACATAAAATAAAATTATGTACACATGATTTTTGTACCTTTTTGTATTAGTTTTTTCCCTATCACTTAGGTGCATGAGCGAATACTTATTGGAGTCACTGTACTACGTCTAGCCTTGCTTCCCTTCCCTCTTAGAAAAATGGACCCAGTGATAAAAGCCATTAAGGCAGATAATCACATAAGACCAGATCGCATATCCGTAATTTCCAACCACAATTTATAATTTCCTATTCAACAAAGCAATGATTGACCTTTTAACACATTTCTCAAAAAAAACATAAGTTGTAACATTCCATCCACAAAGCTTGCGTACAGCTTATAACAGCACTGTTGGGTAAACTTTGCGTTTATTTATTCGAGATTGGCGTGTTAAAAAAAATTGTTTTTAAAATAGTGTTGAAAAGGTTAGAAAGTCACAAAAAAGGAATTGAGTGCTGTTCAACCATCCAGCGAACTATAGAACGCTGTAAACATGACGGATGAATTGGATCAAAGGTAAGATATGGCTGACCATCTAAGCTCTCCACAAGAGATAAACGACCAATTAGCGAATTATAGGGCAAGATCCAGCAAGGTCGATAGGTAAGGAAATTAAGTCATAAGTAATGTGTGGGTGGGGCAAAATTAAAAAATACTGTTAAATGCTCAAGAACGATAATGGAAGTTATGTGGAGTGGAGCTATATGAAGTCACTAGTGGTCGGCAAGCTGGAAGTTATAGAAGGAATTCTGAATCAGTTTAGTTCAGAACCAGAATAGCCTAAGATAGATCAGCGATTGAAGTATACTTATTTGTACCAAACTAGTCAAACAGAGTGGGTTTTAAAAATAATATTCTTAATGAGGTTTCCAGTCTTTATTTACTTTTCTAAAATTCTAAATTGGTTTAATAAATTATTGAAGCCATACATCCATTAACTTGCTATTTATTGTAGAATATAAAAATAAAATTTAGCAAAGAAACATTAGTTTTGTTTGTATTAAATTAGTCACAATGTTCAAATTACTTGCATCTTTACATATTTCTTGCAATTAGAGCAAATTTGTGTTATTATTACATTGTCTTATCTGACACAATTTTTGAACAATATCCAGGAATTTATTCTGAATTGATTTAAGATATTGAAGAAAACATGAACTGGCCACCTCATGGAAGATGAGTTGACATTATATTTTCATGCTATTTGGTCAGTTACAACAAACTTACATTTTGGTTTGTAATACAACTACACAGTTTTGGGTAATTTCTTGACAGTTTTATTGGTTTATATTTTCTATTCTATTGTGTTTTGTCTTAGGGGCCCAGGTGAATCCTTGAAAATATTAAAAACTGGTAATCCCCCTTTTTAAATTTTTCCCGAACAGTGCTGCCTGCAGCCATTTCGGTTGATTGATTTTGTATTTCATTATCACCTTCGTCTTCAGAACTTTAAGCCAATCGCAAACATTTACGTCTAGATGTACGTGCAATATTTTTATAGTCGTCGGTATTTGTCTTATCAGAATTTTCGTTGTCACTGCTCTCGATTAATTTGGTTCTGTAATAGTTCACTTTTGTCATCACCTTCACCATCCGAATTTTCATATAGATACTAGTTAGATTTTTCAGGTTTCATACATTTTGTCATTTTCATGGTGGCGATAAATTGAAACTAATAGAAGGATTGTATCTCGCTCTGTATTTAGTATTTAATTGAAGAATATATTTCTGAATACGCTGAATACGCGCGCTATTTTAAAGTTTCCCTTCGTTAAAGACAAAAAGAAAAACGTGAGATTAATGGTGTTTTGAGGGATGATACTCTATTACTTTGAACCGCGGAGGAATGGTTTCGACGGCATCTCGTGACATCGCACAGGAGGTGGGAGTTAGTCAGCAAACAATTTTAAACCATCTGCAGAAGGCTGGATACAAAAAACGGTTAATGTTTGGGTGCTTATGATTTGACGCAAACCTTCTGAATTGAATCAAAGCCTGCGATATGCTGCTGAAATGGAATGAACCCGTCCCAATTTTGAAGCGGATGATGACTGGCGACGAAAAAATTGATCACATACGACAATATCAAGCGAAATCGGTCGTGGTTGAAGGTCAGCGAATCGCAAACAGTGGCCAAGGCGGGATTGACGGCCAGGAAGGGGGTATTATGAAGTTACCGTCTAGATGGAAACAGATTATCGAACAAAACAGCACATATTTAAACTAAATCCGTTCACTATAACACTTTTTATGAAGCATTGAATGAAGAGCAAAAAAGCGGAAGGGAAATATTTGAAAACCTTATATGGCGATTAACAACAACAATAAAAAATAAAATTGTTTTCCCTTAAGTCCTAGGAGTAAGAATAGTATAGGGATATCTTACGAAGGATGCGTAGTTTGTACCGTAGTATGCATGGTATAAAGGATTTTGGAATTGGTAAAATTAATAGCGTGTCTATTAAGGCAATTGGTAAAATGTGTGGTGTGTATATTTGAGATTTCGGTCAAATGTGAAAAAACATAAAGTTTCAGTAAAAAGCAAAATGTGATATGGATTTGAATAAACAAAAATAAAAACGAAGAATAGTACTCTTAGTGATGTTTGAGTAATTATTTTTTCTAAAAACACATATAAAGTAATAGAAGAAGAAGTTAAAGGAAACTTTATTGTTGGAGTTTTAGTTCTGAAAAATCGGTAGCGTCCATTTCAAAACCTTTAAAGGAAGCGAAATGCTTAAGGGATATTCAACACCATCACCAATTTTTCCGTATTTTTTTCCATCTTTTATTTTATTGTGTACGACTCAATGTGAATGGAATTCAGCACATTTTGTTTTTTTATATAAACATATTTATTTTTTAATTTTAAAAACTGAAAGCCAATTCATTGCTTTAAGAAGTGTCTGCAAATTATTAGAAATTGTCTAAGATTCGTGGGTATGTTTGACCGCAACTTCTCCTTTTCCCGAGATTCTATATTTTAAAAGGGCAAGTAAAAAGGATGAATAACGTGACCATGACGCTTAAGTGCAGAAATTATCGAGCTCGCCGTGCGCAGGCGCATTCCACTGTTGCTATCCACAGAGAAAAAAATTCAACATTTGTGCTTGTTGAAAATGCTAAGCCGTAGTCCTTCGTGGAGTGTAGTTTATATACTTTACATGCTTTTTATATATATGTGTTTAAGATAAGTTTATATTTTATACTTGATCCCCTTGAAACAAATATGAAAGCAGACTCTAGGACATTGATATGCAACTGCCCCTCACAATTAACTGCATCTAGCTATGACTACCTACCATACATACATACAACTCCACGTATTTAAACATTTTAGTTTTAAAAGAAAAGTACGTCCTAATTACGTTTTCATTTAACTCCCACCGGGAATTATAGAAATTATTTGCTAGGAACATTTAATTTTTTCTCACGGAATATGGATGTATCTAGAACATACATACTGACAGGATACCATCAACATATGCTTGCACATATACATATGTACATATGTGTAGTACCTAAATGACAGCTATTTATAGTGGGTGCGATAAAGTTTGTCTCTGGGTTCATACACCACCCCCCAGAGCTAGCGTCGAATCCAGCTGTCAGACGTCGTTTTTTACGTAACGCGTTTCTGTCGGCCACTTGTTAGCCGATTAATTTATGACCCGTCACTGGCGTAAATTAAATGTTGGCCATAATTTGTATCGCTCTTCGTCCACGTACGCTCACTGGCTATCGCCCTCTCGTTCCGGCGCACAACTCGTAGTGCTGGTTTAGTTCTGTTCGATTTGTGGCAGTCACACTCTTTCGAATCGGCTTCCCCCGTCAAGAAGGAGGCAAACGGCAGGCGTGTTAAACATTGATACTTTGCGCTTGTGGTCCTGCAAAGATTAATTAATAAGTTTCAGCGGAGCAGCGAGTTCACGAAATTTGCCTCCAGTCGCAGGCGGCGGACATTTATCACACTAGTTGTCGACGGGTGGAATTGGCAAAGTTGTTGCTGCTGTTGTTGGTCATATCCTCATGGCTGGTCGATGGGAGTGCGAAACACTACAAATTGTACTGTGTGGCACTCGCATATGCTCAGCAATTGGAAATTGTATCGATTGCACACTTATCGCGCGGCTGTATCGTATCGGACCTTTTTACGTCGCCCATTGACAGAGTGCAGTTGCACAGATGGCGTTGATAGCCGTTTAAAATGGAAATTGTGCTGTTCGCCGTCGACGTGTCGACATCTCAGAGCAACGTGGTCATGAGATATTTTCCAGGATTGCAAATGAATTGCCTTGTACATAATGATATATTAATTACTGGAGCTGGTTTGACGGGCGACTTGAGTTCTAAAAATGTTGACAAGGCCTGTGCGTTGCTCATGCGGTCGACTGGAGCATTAAAGATATCTGCATTTTAATTTAATGGTGTCATGCTGGCGAATTGGATAGTTATGTATCTCATGCTGGAGACTCTGACAAGAAAAATATTTGTTGCCTCATTAGGGCGTAACAAGCACAAGCTGGGGTGATTATTAACACCCTTTAGATACAATTGCAGAAATGCTGAAGGCGAATTTCACCCTAAACGAAACTGGCGTGCAGACACATCCGCCCGCCTGCGTTCTTTTATTTCACAATACATCTGTCAGAAGTCTCATCAACACGATGTCCCGTAATAAATTTCATTTCGCCGGCGACACACCCTCTCCCACATGGAAAAAATGTCAGATATACTTTGCTGGCTGTCAACCAAATAACCTGACAGTGTGCCACATCGACTGTCATAAATTCAGGGTGTTCGTTTCGTCAAAAACAAAATGTCACTTTGCTGGCACGGTAGCCCCAGCTCACCTCACCCTCTGCGTACAATGTGCACGGTACATACCGGCTTTCAATCAAACCAAAACGCCTGCAGACACAATCAAGCAACGTGTGGCTGTGTAAAACTAAAGTGCACAGCACGTTGTTCTTTGATGCCTCGGGGGAGGCTTCGCCACGCTAAACAATGAAGGGTGGGCGTGAATAAAGCAAGCAGTGGCATACGGTATGACTTGTACAGTGTTGGCAGGACATGTCGGACTGTACCTGGACGCCTATTATTCACGCTCATCGTGACACATAAGAATAAGATGTCAATTCTTGCTTGAGTTTTATCCATCATAGAAGTGCCAATAAGGCGTGGGATGCAGTAGTGGGCGAGAAGTAAAGAAATTCTGATTTCTATTGGGTGAGTTGCTATTAGCATCTAGAATTGTATATTTATGATTTATGATTTTAAGTAAATCTGTCATTTCTTGGAAATCATCATTTCAAGAAGTGCTCTGTTACAGTGGACGTCGGCGGCATTTTATGTGAGTGACATTTTATTTGATGTGACAACTGGTATGCGGCTATTGTTGAAAGTGGATGTCGGAAATAGTTTTTGTCAACAGAACAAAGGCCCTGATCGCTATTATCGTGGCAAGATATATACGATTCGTATGCAGTTAGTTCCGAGCTAAGATTGGAAGTAAATTCGCTCAGAGGAATGCATTGCTTTGAAGTAACGAAAGGATTATCAGTAAAGATATCAATTTGAACAACGAAATAGCATCTCTTTTGCATCAGACAAAGATACAAAAAATCTCCTTCTCGCAAACCGTATGAATGTCAGTCCTCGTAAGTCGAGATATTCAGACTTGCGATTTCTTTTTTTCTAACCACACCGTCAGCTGATCAAAGCAAGTCCGCTTTTTACTTCTTTCGCTTGCCTCGCACGAAATCGGCCCCTTTGCAATGTGCATGTCCGCCAATGGGTGCACGCGTGCAGCTTGTCCCGTCGACCATTAAAAGATCAAGCGCATTAGCCAATTCGATCGAGGGCGTTGCGGATTGCTCCAACAGATCACACCGTCCCACAATCACCACTCTATGACTACTTTCTTAAGTTGAACATTTTTATCTTTTGCCAGTCAGACGCCAGCACGTCGACATTGCCTGACCACGCTCCAATGGTAATACGGCAGCCGAAGGAGAGAAAGAGCAAGACCCAAAGACACATTATTCATTTGCATTCTTGAGGACTTTTATCTCATTGATTGCGTTTTAAATGCAATCATAAATCAAATTGAATTTATGTCAACATTTTATAGTTGTTTGTCCGAAGGCGCTATTTCGTGTAGCTGCGCAGATAAATAATGGCGGACGACGATGAAGCGGAGCCGGCCAAAGTGTGCACTAGTAGTGGTGCAAGCAGCAGTCAGCGGAGGAAACCTTTGGTCTCTGCAGCATGTCACAAGGATGGGGGCACATGATTATTTATGGTAATAAACACGAGGGACTCCATTAATACGTTAGCGGTCCGGGAGGACAGCGAGGCAGTGAACAGCGAACAGGGAACAAATGTGTTTCCGAGAGTAATCGAAATGTCATTGATTTCGAATTGAAAATTGCGAATAACCTAATCAAAAAGGCTTTCGGCATTTAACTTTTGGCTCACGGATGACAGCGGCTCGGACTTTGAGCGCTAAGAATACACACACACACTCCGGTTCTTTGCTGCAGAGGCAGAGCTAACCGAGCTGCGGTTCAATTGTTGGAATAAATTTGTTGGGTATTTAGTGCGTGTATGTCGGCTGTGGTGGGGCAGTTGAAAGGCAGTAATGGAGGCATATTACTTCGACTGACAGTTGACAGCTGTGGTACGTAAGGCGGTAACCGCTTTCTCGTGTCTGTTTTGTTGGTAAGTATATCGAACTTGGTGACAGCCGACACTCGTGTGACACCTCAGACTTGGTTGGGCGGTTTCCATTAATTTACGGACAAGCCAGGCATCTGGAAGCGATATTGTCATCGGATAAGGAGATTGGCAGCCATGGAAGTCGAGTTAATTACGCTTAGTATATGTTGCGTGCCGCTTTATATGGGACAGTAAATATATTAAAAAGATGATTTTATTTAATACTATTAAAGATCGGCTGGACGCAGAAAATATACATATATGTACAGAAATATGACTAAAAATCAATCATCTTTAGAGAAACAACATATGTAATTTTAGCAAAATTGTTGTATGGACCAAACTGAGTCGCATAATTTTTTCTTCTAACTTGTTCGTACACTAAATGGTTTTGAATCCGGCCATAAAATGACATGGAAGTAAAATATTTGCTCCAATGCACAAGAAAAACCAAAATTAGCCTTGCCATTTGAGGAATGTTCCAATTTGAGTGCTTGAGTCCTTATAAAGGGTGCCCCAACAAGAACGAAATATTTAAATTTGGCGCCATTGGAACTGTCATTGTTTGACATTTGAACAATTGTTATTGTTTGTTAGTAGAAGGTATAAGGTTAATAAAAATGAAGTGCTACACGAATGAACAACGCATTCTCATTGTGAAATTGTTTTACCAAAATAGTGAAAGTTTTGCGGCTACAGTTCGCAAATTGCGATCAATTCGGGTTACAATAATGCTCCAAAAGAGTCAACTGTAAAGCGATTAATGGAAAAATTTGCTGAAACTGGGTCTGTAACTGATGTAAAGACAACAACGCGCCTTCGACCAGCATGATCGACCGAAAATATCGCAGCAGTACGTGATGATATTGCTCAAACTCCACCGACACTGACACCGAGCTCAGCAAATTGGTGTTTCCAAATCCACTATGCAGCGAATTTTGACGAAAGATTTGCATCTTCATGCATACAAAGTTCAATTGACTCAGGAACTGAAGCCAGCTGACCATGCACAGCGAAGGGAGTTCGTTAAGACAACATGAAAATGCTGATTTTGCCGATAAAATCGTCTTTAGTGACGAGGCCCGTTTCCATCTTGATGGCTTCGTCAATAGGCAGAATTGTCGCATTTGGGGCGAGGAAAACCCTCGAGTGATTCACGAGAAGCAAATGCATCCTCAACGTGTCACTGTGTGGTGTGGATTTTAGGCTGGAGGAATCTGTGGACCTTTTTTATGACAATGAGTCAGGTCAAGCGCAAACAGTCAATGATGTTCAGTATCGTGAAATGATTACCAAATTTTTCGTGCCTAGAATTGAAGAAATTAATGTGGAGGGGATGTGGTTTCAACAAGACGGCGCCACATCTCATACAGACAGAAAAACATTTCAATTGCTGCATCAGTCATTTCCCGGTCGTGTTATTTCGCGTTTTGGAGACCAGAATTGGCCGCTTAGATCGTGCGATTTAACACCATTGGACTTTTTTCTTTGGGGTTTTTTTTAAATCGATGGCTTATGCGAAAAAGCCGACGACGACTCAAGCCTTAAATTGGACGCTGCATTAATGAAATACCGCAGCCTATATGCAAAACGGTCATTGAAAATTTCATTAAAAGATCGCGTGAAAATGATGAAAAAAAGGGTGTTTTTTTTCAAGGAACGGGACTTTGAAATGGAATAAAAGATACATGTTTTATTTGCATTGAAATCAAAGTAACTTTATTTCAAACATAATTTTCAGACATTTAATATGACTTCTGGCATTTGACTGTTACAGCAGAGAAGCCATTTGTGATTACATTTTCAAACATTTGTGACCGTATACCGGCGAATGTTGTTCCCCAAGCAGTAAATGGTTTCGGGCTTATGGGCAAGATCTTGTAGGCCAATTCACGAGTTCGTAACATGGAACTATGCGCCCACCCAATGGTCTCCTTCAATAAATTAATTGTAGCACAGGCTGTGTGACACGTTGCGACGTCATCATCATAATTATATAATTGATGAAAGAAAAAGACAATAAATAAGGCGGTCAACATTAACACTAACGTTCTGGCCAGCATCACCAAATAGTCAGTTCAGGTTTTGTGGATGTAACAATGTCTCTTGAGTATTTTAATCACACCAAATATGTTTTTCTTTAAATTTGCTGAAGTGAAAGTGAACTGTATCGCTTAACAAAATAAGGCCGTAGGTGCGTCATACCTATTTCGAACAGAGCCATGATTATAAAAATTAATTAATTTGGAAGCGTTGTTCAGGTGTCAGTCTATTCCTGTTGAAACTAAAAACTAAAAGTAAATCACCTGCAAAATGGCCGTCAGTTACAATTTTATGGCTAACCCAAGCTTATATTCCTTTAAAAAAAAACCGTTATAATGGTAACAAAGAACAAAAAAGAGATAAATAACTGACTTTCTTATAAATATATGATTCAAGAATTAAATATTTGTATTTAATTCTTGTAGTATAAAAGTCTTCCTGATGATTCAAAAACTGCAACGACTATAAGCCTCCAAAATGTATACACAAAATGCGACCAATTGGTTTCATGTTAAAAATCCTAGTGTTTTGTATGGCGGAACTGGGCCTGTCAGTCAGGTCACTTGACACTTATGTCGGGTGAATCACCATGAGGTTTGATTATCAATAGGCTTTTTTAAAAGACTACACTGGACTCCGATCAAACTGCTTTGTCTTTTTTTCAGTAACGTTTGGCGAGTTATCATGAAAAGACTTGCACCACAACATCACCCCGAAATTGTTCAGCTGTATTACGAAAATCACCGTTCTGTGAGAAATGGTTTTCTTGCGATTCGAGGAAGTTATAGTGCGAATAATTGACCTACTGTAACATATATTCTTCTTAGCACCAGTCTAAATTTTGGGTGACACTCGACCAGTTAGACCACATCTTGTACTCATTGAAGGGACTATAGCAGCTGTAGCTGAGAGTGTATAAAAATACCGTCACGAATCGATTTATTGTTGGCATCTTGACTATGTTTAATGTAACCATGTGCTACCTTTGTTGAGAAATCATTTTGGTGAGCATTTAGGAATAATTTCATGTTTTATTACGATCATGCGATATCACACCTGGCTATACCTAAAGTCTCAGGTTTTCAGGAAAATGCTACAACTGTCGTTTTAGAAACCAACATTATTCGTGTTATCGCATCGCTAAGCTCGAACGAGTGACCTTTTGAATGGAACACTTTAGACGTGGTGGTGGAAAACATTTACGTGATATCATTTTCAAAAAGTACTTTTTACTAATAATAAAAGATGTATACAAATTTATGTGTTATAGTTTATATTATAAATCAAACCTCACGATGAATCACGAACTAGAAAAGGTTTTTCAAGTCCATGACAACTTATTTTAAATATATTTTTTTAATTCGAGATATTTCAAAGACTTTTATTATCGGCTTGAATTACAATGAAAACACTAATGAATGAAACTTGACATCGTTTCTATGGCCACCGCGGTCACTTTTGCAGCGGTCAATTCGTTGGATCCACTTTTTAACGACTGGCTCACACATTTCGGCATGGGGATCGCGATTCATGAAGCACCTTTTCTGATGCGAAGAAATGTTTTTAAATATAATTAAGAAATGGAATTTGATTTATCCACATATTCTTTATTATTATATGAAATAAAATTCAAAATTTTAAAGCATTATCTGTCCGAAAACAACAATAGAACAAAAAAATCACCCCTTTCACTCATACAAAAAAGAAAAATACTTGGGAAACACATGAATCCTATGAAAAAAACAATGTTTAGTGTTAACTCAAGTTAAAGAAAGGAGAAAATGTTTTTATTGATCATTTGTGTTGCGATTTTTGTGTTAAGATATTCTCAAAAGCATTTTCTTTCCGGCATGGAAAAAAGGACAGAAACTGATATTTCAACACGAAAGCTTATCATTAAGCTATTTTGTGAGGTAGAATCTTTACAAAAGATTAGTAGGACTGTAGGGCGAACTCATTCGACTATACAGAAAATTATAATAAAATATAGGACCGAAGGTACACTTATAAATGCTCCTGGATGAGAAAGGAAAAACATTTTATTGGAGCAAGACGAACGTTTAATTGTTTGTAAAATTAAGTGCAGCCCAAAAATTAGTATACCAAAGCTAGCGTCAGAAGTTTCTACAACGATACAGAAGAAATCGTTCGTCGTGTGTTACGGAGAACAAGTTTAAATGGAAGAGTTGCTCTTAAGAATGCTTTTATTTTAGCTGCAAACAAAAAGAAGAGATTCGAGTTTGTGCAAAAATATTTAAGCGTGCCTCCAGAATTTTGGGAAATTGTCATGTTTACTGACGAGACAAAAAATAAACTTATTTGGCTCAGATGGTAGGCAAATTGTGTGGCGTGAGCCTAATACGGCGCTGAAAACACAAAAAATGTGCCCAACAATAAAACACGGAGGAGGATGTATTATGATGTGGGGTTAAATGGCAGCTAGTTGAGCTGGCAATTTTGAATTTATTGACACAACTAGGACACTAGGTTTGCCCACGGATTTTTGGTTCCAACAGGACAATGATCCGAAGCATACCTCAGATGTAATTAGGGAGTGGTTACTCTGTCATGCTCCAAAACAGCTCAGAACTCCTCCACAATCACCGGATTTGAATGCTATTGAGCATTTGTGGCAGAAGATTAAAACCAGATTCAAAAAACGAATTTCGCTTATAAAGCCGAGCTAAAAAGTAGAACTGAGGGGGCATGGAACATTATCCCCCTTTCTTTTACAAAGAAATTGGTAGATTCAATACCATGACGCTTGCAAGCGGTTATAGACGCTAAAGGTGGTCATACCAAATATTAACAAAGTTAAAAAAATATGTATCTGTAATTATGAAGTCCGTTTTTTTAGTTTTTTTTAACGTTTTTTATTGTGTACGCTCAATTTTGTGTGATTAAATGGTGTTGATTTTGTTTGTTTTTTATTTTAAGAATGAATTCATAACTTTTTGTTTGTTTTTTCTCTAGTATTACTATGATATTGATAATAATTTAAACTACAATTAAATTTTTATTAAAAAAACAGTCATTCCCATTGAAAAGGGAATAATTAAGGCTGTTCCATGGGTGTAGCTCAATTTTGTGAGGTACTGTACACCGCTCTAAGTGGTCCATCGGCTTCAATTCTTGAGTCAGGTGTAAACCAAGATCTTTTCGCAAAATATGCAATAATGTGGTCTAAGCGATGCCTAATTCTTAAGAAAGCCGCGGAATTGAATAAATTCGATCCTCTGCTACTGACGTCTCACTGACACGGTTAGTTGTCACAAGGAATACGTATGTAGAATTAACATTTTGCACTAAACTTGTTATTGATTGCCGACTAAGACGAGAATTGTAACCGAAAATTGAAGTTAACGCTCTCCTCTCAAAGTTGCGGACACCAACTCCGAATTTCGATAGAAAATTTGTATAGTTTGCGGACATTGTTCGTTCGTGTACTTTAAAAAATAAAAATATTTTGAGTTTACTGAATAAATTGACAGTGACAGTTTGGAAAGGTTTTTATTATGTAATAATATTCGCTGTATCGCAACAACATTGAATTTTAAGATAAATGTAATAATAATAATAATAATTGGTGGCACTACAGCCCATAACGGACTAGGGCCTAGCTTCTACAACAACTACTCGTGTTGTGCGTGCTATAGTTCTTTCACGAGTAATAGGGACCTACAGTTTTTTGCCGATTCCGAACGGCGAGATTGAGAAGCTTTCCATAGACAATTAATACTCTTTGAGTGTTGTCAGCAACTCGAAAGAGGTGGTGCCGTGAAAAAAAATGCTAGGTGTCCCGTCCGGGAATCGATCCCAGACTTTCTGTAAATGTATGAAACTCAAAACTTAATTCCTTCGGTGGCAACTTTAGCAGTCAAATACTGCTGGTATCAAAACGAAAATATAGACCATTGACACGTGAGAATCACTCGCACTTCCCCGGTTTATTGTTAGAATATTATTTTTAATTATACAGTGGAAGTGTAAGCAAAAGGTAATTTAAGTATGAAAAACAGAAAAACAATTACGTAGCACTTGATAAATGTCCATAATCAACAAGATTATAACTCATAACATGCCAAGCCCCAAATTATCATGCACAGCGACCACAAGAATTAGCATTTAAATTGAGAATGTTACTTCTTACCTTTAAACAATATTAATTTCGTGGATAAATATCAATTAAAAGTCGCATTTTAGACTTAGCCATAAATTATCTTGCCTACCAGTCGACAATTAACAATTAGTTGGCCTTTGCGATAAATCTTCACATGAACTTAATCGACATACGGTTCTCGGGCTATAATAGAGACTGGGTAGAGTTCTTTCGCATTCTCCTCTCCGTGTCAGGCTAGTCAGTAGGTTGTCTAGGATAGTGGATTACGAAAAATCGACACACCGACATAATTAAGAATTAACATGACACCATGAATAAGGCAAATCTGACAGCTTAACCAATATTAATGAACGATAACTGGCAATTTATGAATGAATTAACGATCTCGCTCCGGCGCACAGGGGACTAGAGCTAATGTCGGCGCATTGCGATAATAAATTGATTTACTGTCACTAAAGACGGCTAAAATATCGGCAGCGTCGACCACGATGGATGCCACAATCAGCAGTAGCCAACCACAAGCAAGATCCAGCCCACCTCCAGCTACACTAATCCAGACCTGGTTGCGGTCTTACAAAACATCGACCGCATAGCCGACGGAATCGGGACGGTTGTAAGCAAAATTATTATAAATTACCTCTGGTAGCAGCGATTAGAAATTAGCTTGTTTCGGCACTCTGCTCGACGCGAGCGCTTCCAGTTTTTTCTGATTTCTTTGCCTCGAAACTTGCTCAATTCATCACTGAGTCCCGCAATGTGGGAGACCAGTCTATCCATATGATCGGACGGATCGCCTATGCGGGCCAGTTTCGCGAATCCAACAACAACCGTCGGCGCTTAAGCAGCTGCTACCAGCCTACGTTGCCACAAAACGCGGATCGTTAGTAGTAAGCATTAGCATTAGTGATTAATGATTTATACTCTTTTTACAGAAACAATATCTCAATGTGGTATCGCCGAGATGTGGGGGCTTTGAGGTTTGTTGGGTCAGGTTTTGCTGACACGCCGCACCGCTGACACCGACACTTTAATGGCGGTCGTGTTGCGTAAAACGTTTAATTCGTGCACGCCACCGAGGAAATGAGATGAGGAAAAAAAGTGACAACTAATTAAAAATCATGTTATGTCAATAAATCAGTCAACGGACGTGTTTGGACGGTAGAATTTATCTTGTGCGTACTAAACTCAAGTTTATGTGCGCTTGGAGTAGATCGATGGCAGGCCGACTCTGTGATTCCCTGCACTGAAAAAAAAGGTCTATACAAATGTGATGACATAAGAAAAATTTTGTTTGTTGCAATTGAAAGAAGAACCAGCAGCCAGCAGTTTCTCAGTTGGGGCTTTAGCGAAATTTTGCGTCTCAATTGTCAGTCTAATTTCCTTGGACTTTATTGTTATGTAGACTTTACGTAAAGAGCTGTGAGTCCTAAAAACACGCGAGTGATATATTACGTTTTTCGTAGGAGATTTTCATAAAATTTTTTCATCTACATACATATATATTTTGAATGTAAGCACTTGAAAACAATATGAATTATGACATAATCTGTGTGCTAGATTATGTGATTAACATCAGATTTCTTATTTGTAAGCCTTATTGAGTACTTATTATCAGGTAAGGTGGATGGTTATGGAAATGGGAGTTAAAACTCTTTGGAACCAACAAGCAACGTTGCGTGCTCTAACCTCAAAGGCTTGTGCAAGCAGTAGCAGTTTTCAGAACGTTTCATTAAAGAAGTAAAATAATCTCACGAATTATCGTCTTCTCACCATTTTAACGATTTTTACAGTTGTTTAAAAAGTACTCTAAGCTGAATTTCCCGCTGAGTTCAACTCACAATTCACAAGTCTTAATAACGTTTTACTCGCCAGCATTCGTGGTAAGTTTTCGAGTCACACGTCATGTACAGTGACTTCAATAAGTATTATATTAATCATCGAAAATAGCTTAATTGTTTTTCAAAATATTCTCCATTAAGATCTATACACTTTTGCATGCGTTTGAACCAATTGCTGAAGCACTTTGCCACTCTAATTGAGGTATCTCCAAAACATGCATTCTGAACGCATCAATCGCTTCTTCAGGTATCGAAAAACGTTGATCTCTCATTTTATTTTTTACGTACGGGGATTAAAAGCAGTCATACGGTGCCAAGTCAGGACTATACGGTGGATGAATCATCAAATCGATGTTTTGAGTGCTCAAAATTGCAGTTGTTTGAGCCGATGTGTGAGAGCTCGCATTGTCTTGGTGAAGAGTGATCTGTCTTCGGCGGTTGGTTTTCCTGATTTCCACTCAGAATTGACTGTTCTGCGTTGTTCTAGTGGTACGGTTGCGACATGTCCAGTTTTGCCGAAAAAACAGGCGACCATTTGATTTGACTCATTTTGACACACACACATACAGTCGACTGCTGTTCACTTTTGGGCTCATAGGCGTTGATCCACGTCGAAAGTTGTAAAAAATAATCGCACGAAAATTTTTAAGATTTAATTCCATTTTTTGGGCGAGATGAATCTTTTAAGTTACTGTAAACAACAGTTGCAGTCGCAGTGGTGCAGTGGTAAGTGCATCGACTGCGGCGCAGAAAGTCTGGGTTCGATCCCCGGACGGGACACCTAGCATATTTTCACGGCACCACCTCTTTCGAGTTGCTGACAACACTCAAAGAGTAGTAATTGTCTATGGAAAGCTTCTCAAATCCCGCCGTTCGGAATCGGCAAAAAACTGTAGGTCCCTATTACTCGTGAAGAACAATAGCATGCACAACACGAGTAGTTGCTGAAGAATCTAGGCCCTCGTCCCTTGCGGGCTGCAGTGCCGCTCAATAATAAGCAATTTTTTATGCTAGAGTATTCTTCAAGTGATCTACTGCACCTCTGGATAATCGTCGTTCAACTGGACTGACTACAGGCCGATCGATGTTAGACACTGTTGTCAGTCTTACAATTTTATCGACGTTTGAATTTGACGAGGAAAAAAAGAACGAAGATTCGGGAGAGAGTAAACAACCGACAGTAGAGCATAGAATTCGGAAAACGTATTTCTTACTATTATTTATTGGTGGATGGTTGTCTAACACTCTATAGACGAATGAGGAATTCTTATTTGTGAAATACTTTTGATTTTTAGATACATTCCATTTCTAATTAGCACTTTATTGAATCACGTTTTGCCTTTATTACAGTTGCACATATGCAAAACATTGACTTGGGTAGATTTTTCCATGTGGAAGCAGAAATTGGTTTGGATAGACTTTTACATTCTTTAGGTCTTCAATTGTCTTTGACTATTTCTTCATAACGTTAGTTTCATTTTTGTGCAGATATTCTCAATTGTATTGAGAAATGAACATCAAGTGAATACATACACATGAAAATACTACAAAACAAAAAATCCAAATATTGCCTTTAGTCATAAATTTCTAGATCATTCAAAGCTACATATAACGATTATGTTAAAAGAAATAACAAGTTCATACTTAAAACTATAGCTGTTTGACAAGGAGCAGTGTCCCGTTAAGAAATTAATATTGCAGTGTCCTCAAAATGCCCCAGCGCCAAGAGCTGAATGCGGAGGTATACTTCTCCACTGATTTTTCAGCCTATTTGTTTCATCTTCAAAGACACCCCCTAGACTATTGCACCTTCAGCTTTAGAGACCAAGGTTAGGGCAAGAATCCTCCCATTTCCAGCATGCAGTTCAAACTTTGATTCGTTCTTAAAAATAACACTGTTCACATGTCTTGAATCCAATTACAAAGCTCTTAGACACACAGCAATCATGTTTCTTTGACTCCTTTGGAAAATCCTTGCATAAGTGACCTAATCCCAGCTTTCACGAGCCTTTTCCTCACTGGGCTTGACGAATTTAATTTTGCTTTAGCTCGACAATGATTGTTTTTAATATCCACCAAAGTAGTGGGCTGTACATAATCAAAGAACCAATTTTCACTGGGGTCGTCTTGTTCAGTCTCCCCTAGCCCTTTCCTTCTGCCGGCCCTCACTTTTTATAGAAGCATGTTTACACACTGTATGAAAGACACTTTCTACCGAAAGCAAGAAAAGCTAATTTCATCGGAAAACATCAAGGCAAGAGTATATTTAGATAAATCGTTCGAGTAAGTTAATCAAGAAGAAATTTTTTTCAGTGTATCAATTTGATATTCCGCAAAAGTGCACGAAACCGCTCTATAAATTACCGCCAGTCTATTACAACTTGTCCGTTTGGCCGTTGGGGCATTTAATTATGGTCGTTGAGAACATAAGGTGACACATGCTCTGCGGTTGTTGTCATTATTACCATTACCATTTCGTTTGCCATTAGTTGCCTAAACGGGCTATGCACTCACTCGATCGATGGACGTCGACGTCGTCGTTGTCGCCGCTCACGACCATAATGCGAGGCATCGTGTTGCACCGATTGAGTGTGCAATCCCAACAACAACATCATCCAGCAACTGCATCTCATGTCGAGCTAGCGAATGAATTAATCATTTGACGCTTAGCGATTGTGCAGCCGGTTATTGAGATAGACAGATATGGAATGGACATGGAGAATGATGTCTGCACAGGTCATTCTCAGCTAATAGCTATTGAGTGAATTGACACAGCGCCGCCGCCACCGTCGCCACGCCGCGAAGGGGACAAGTGGAAAGATATGCAAAAAATTAAATGTCATATGTTCGTTAACTGATCAACACGCTTCGATGTATACGTATGCATGACGCGGGAATATTCATGTCAACAATCCCAACTTTCAGTCAGCAACGGTATAGTAAAAAGCATAATTTATTGTAATGGACAGACTGGCATCCTTGTGTGCGGTTGAGTTGCGGACTTGTTGCGGTTTAGCTTATGAATGCCTTGAGGTGAGAACAACTTATTTTGAGAGTTGATTGGGTGAGCAGAAAAATTAAATGCCCACGTATGTTTGTGTCCCGCGGTCAAACAAAGCTACCACTTGAATTACCCGCTTAATAGAAGTAATGTTTCAAGCGTCGGAATATAAATGAAGAATTCATTTCAGTGGCGACCGCTTGAGGTCATATGCACCCACGTAAACGGTAAGTCATTAACATGAGCATGGCTTGTTGCGCATATTTCTTTTTATATGTTATGAGGTTTTACAAATTAAAATATAAATTCTAACGGCATTGTAAACACGTTTATAAATAACATTAAGCTCCTCTATCCGTTTTAAAAATAAATTACAACAGTGCCAATTTTTTTCCATTTTTTATAACACCATGAGTATGTACCTTTGCGTGCAGTCGATAATTAGACGGTCAATTGTGACGCAGCTCGTATAGCGTCCCTATGCCTGAAACCAGTCTGAACGAGTTATGTAGCTATTGAGGTGTCCCACAAAAATGTACTGAATTCATTTAAGTGGATAAAGGAGAGCTTTCACAGGGGTTTCTTTCAAGAGTTTCGCAGTCGTTGAGGAGGTGACAAATATTGCAATTTCTACCTCGTCCCTACAGCCCCTGCAGAAGTCATTGTGAGGAATGTCGCGGCTGGTACACTGATAGCGCAGTGGCTAATATAACCCTTATTATGTTGCATAGACGCGTTTTGTCTAAGCTGACGGGGCGGACAAAGTTTTAAGGATTGAGCTGTGGCCAGATTACATTGGATATAACTGTAAAAAAATTGATGTTGCCGTGTTGTTCACGAATGTGTTAGCTTTAAGTATGTGTTTGACTGTAGCGAATAAAATGAGTAACGTGCCATTTTCAAGCGATATTAAAGAAATGGTACGGGGCCTGGCAAGCTCATCGTCCTCGCAATGCTCCTGGCAAATATGCCCCAACACTCATATAAGGTGGGTGTTAAAATAGTCGATAGTTTAAGATAAAATTATTACTTTTTACCATAAATGACTGTATTCGTAAAACCGATAAACAGAGAAGGCCGCGTCTCAGTTTTTTCTTATAGATGAGTGCCAAAAATTCAAAGATACAGAAAATAATATCCACTTAAACGAGTTTGCAATTAAGAGACTTAAAATCGACTTTAAGTAAGAAAACCTTTCTAATTCAAGTTGCAGGTAACGTCCTCTCATTTGTTCCCAGAGAATGCAGGCAATTATTTTCTTTATAAAGGCATATGGTGATTATTAAGGTTTTGAAAAGCTTGTATGTAGTAAATTTGGAAAAAATTGTGAACATTTTAAGAAGAGATTGTGGACAGATCACTTGATTTGTTAGCGTCCCACAAGTTTTCCAATTTTTATTTAATACCAATGCAAGTGGAAACGTCGCACGTAAATGTTTATTGGCAGTCATTTTTAAGTTGTACATACTGTTTAACTCAAATTCAACTTATTACTAAGTCGTGCTTAAGATGTGCTTGATTAAATCTGATGTGTAAGTATCAAATTTGTTGAAGGCTGGTTGGATGCCGTTTTTAAATTGACGATAAAATGTCTCCTTTTTTTTGTTGGAGGTGGAGATACACTGCTCTGGAGCGCTCAGGCTCAAGTACTGGTCCATTGTACTACCAGGCAGTAACCTTCCCTGTAATGTCTTACTCTAAATCTCGTCACACACTCTCTGTGTGTGACGAGATTTATATAATATTAGCTGGCAAGAACTAAATTATTATTGTTTTTATAACTAGCTGTCAAGAATAATCTTCTTATATTCACCGTTCAGATTCGGTATGTGTACCACGTCCTTATAGATCCCCAAATTTAAAAATGCCCTGGAAAGGTCTATTCGTAGATAGGCAGCTACGTACCCGACGCTTTTTTCCATCGCTTTAAAGGTCGCTTGGAGGTCGCATATTGTATGACAGTGTTAGTGGGGACGAGCTATTAAGTGTCTAGTCTTAATATACATATGTGCCAATTTTTTCAGATTGCGTATGATGACGATCCAGAACTCTAGCTACTCAATCAAACTCACTTTCAGTACCTGAGAAGATTGTGCCAAACAAAAGTCTAGGTTCGATTCCCGGACGGGACATCTCGCATTTTTCACGGCACCACCTCTTTCGAGTTGCTGACAACACTCAAAGAGTATCAATTGTCTATGTAAGAGCTTCTCAAATTTCGCCGTTCCGAGTCGGCAAAAAACTGTAGGTCCCTTCTACTCGTTAGAGAACAATAGCACGCACAACACGAGTAGTTGTTGTATAAGCTGGGTCCTGGTCCCTTGTGAGCTGTAGTGCCACTCAATTGTTATTATTATTAATATTATTAATGGTATTGAAATGGAAGCGGCTAAAAAGCGATAAAAACAAAGGATATGCAAAGCATCAACGTGTCAGAAAGAGCCTTGCAATGAGTTGTAAAAACATTTTATCTACCTAGACTTGGCAGTGAGTAGGACCAACGACATCAGTATCGAAATCAAGCGTTGCGTAGCACTCTTGCCAATCTACGAGTACAACACATTTCTTTTAAGAAGCGATTGAAAGACAGATTTATCTCTCGACGGACACAGTTGGTTTTGTACAATACTCGTCGCAGAAACCTAGGAGTTTTTAAAAGCGTATATTGAAGTTCTTCGTTTTTTTCGAAAGAACGGTTGTGCTTCAGACTTTTAATCTTGCTCGTAATTGTCTTGAAGGTATCTGGAGGAGAAAATTCAACGAAGAAATCTCAGTGCTGTATGGTGCCTTTTCAAGTGTCTACTGATACAATACTTGGATCCAAATCAATGAAATAACGTAATAGAGGACATTTCCCTTTACAATGGCGCACACAACTGATGCTCAACTGCATAATACAGCTTTGGCTCTGCCGTTTTGATTGCATTGCTACTCTAAAAGGGAGATATAACATCATTGCACAGTACAACTGTGGGCAAAAAAATCTGATAATTTCAATTACTTTTTTGGCCATGCTGATAATCAGGCTGACAGTTGCTAGAAATAAAGCTGGAATTATTGACCCCAACAAAAAATAGCTCTCTTTCTAGAATAGTTATTTCTTCTGGGAGAAACCGTGATAATTTCGAGACCAATTTTCGAACAACATCTACTACCCGTCCATAACGCTACAGTGAATGACTTCATATACATTAGCTCTCAAGTAGAAGTATGAACCGGTTTTTTGGGCTCAAGAGACAATTTAGTAGAAGAGCTTTCTATCCAAGAATCAAGCTTACATTAATATTATATTAGACCTTGATCATCCGTATCCTACTCTATGGCGCAGAAGCTTGGAAAAATCTGAAGAGCAAATAAAAAAACACCTCAGTCCTTTCGAGAGAATTTAAAGGTAGCTGGCTAAGTGCCTGACGGTAGTAAGTATATGAGGAAGAGATGAAGAAGACATATTTAGTTACATAAGGGGTCAGGGCATCGATCCTTGACGGTCCCGCTATTAATTGACATAATACCGCAGGTTTGGACTACTTTTTCCCATAACTGGAGCGCTGTTGTTCGTGTGCGTGATGCGGCCGATTCGTGTAGACGACGTTCCTCTGCGTTAAAGACTACATTTAAAGGTAGAGTTCGCGGCTGTGGCTTTTTTTCTATTCGATCAACTCATAAAAATGAAGTTATCTACCTTACGATTATTCCTTCGGCATTTCACTACATATAACAAGACTGATGGAAAATGCGTTTTATAGAGCATGATCTTGTTCCTTTGCGTTAGGAATTTCGATCCTAGCTGTGTGTCTAACTTTAATCCGACGAAACATCTCAAGCCTGTGGTTTGCAAAGATTATGTTCGCTTAGAGTACTTGCCTCTATGAAACTTTTTACAATATAATGTGAAAAACTGCAAGATGTCCACTTCAGAACAAAGTTGACGCACTTACCTACTACCGCACTGCTGGCATTTTTCCAAGAAAAATATTATATTCTTATAAATATTTATACATATTACATGAAGACATCCTGACAGTTTGAGAGGTATTTTATAGCTTGAAAGAGATCGGTAAATATAGAAAATATCCATGTGTATACCGTCACTTTCAGAGGCTCTAATGCACCAGAGAAATCAAATATTTTCGATCAAACAACTCAACACATCCGTTGGTGGGTGGGGAAGTATGAACGAGTTGCTATCTTAGGCACTATCACTACAATGCCCAAGTGGCATGATATTTCATATGTGGTAGCGCTGCAACAGTGAATACCTTCAAAACATTCATAACTCTCTATGAAATATGCAACAGCAGGAGATGGCTACTCCGGCGGACTGCTCCTCCCACCACCACCGCCAGTAGATGATTCAATGCTTTACCCTGATTTATGTGCGCATCTTGTGTGCATCTATCTCGTTCATAATTTAAATAAAACTCCTACTGTAATGGTTGACTTAGACTCTCGCAGAAATTTCATTTGTTATTTATGAGTGAATTCCCATTTGAAGTGAGTTTGTCGGAAGGCCGACTGGAGTGTTGCTTGGGTTACCAGACCACTGCGAACTTGATCCTTCATTGCCATTGTATTACACTCTATGCATCTGCATATACTTCGTCCAAGCTGGCGTACAATGTTGTCTATCCTCCTACGGGGCAATGTCAGTCATGTGCACATTTATTTTGTGTCCAATTCAGGTTCACCAGTAGAAGTAAATCGCCTGGCTGGTATTCTCCGCCTGAAGATGTTAGATGGTAGATGGATGGTCATAGTTGGACAACATCGGGAGTCCTGATGATGACGATGACGATGATATATTAGCTATCTGCATGTGTGTTAGCATTGGAGTATTGGAACGGCTTAGATCTATCGAAAGAGGGCGAAAGGGTGTATCATATGCAGGGGGCTTTTCTGTCATTGACAGTATAAATGCAGAGTCGACTCAGACGTCTGTACATCTGATGCCCCGTCAACACTGCAGTTGTACACTGAACAAAATATAACATATTTGTAGCTTAAGAGCTGACATATTATACTTAAAAGGAAGGTTTTCTTTAAGTTCACGTATTTGGGCCCAACCACTTCTGAACTTTTGATCATTGCTTTTTTGAAAGTTCACAATATTTTTTTTTGGTTATGATAAATTTTCCAAGTACATGTCATGATATGGTATTTAAAGATAAATCAAAACGGATTACATGGATATTGAAACAACAGATAGATGTTTGGAATGATTCCCGACAAATGGATAACCCTCAAAGGGTCTGGAGAAGTAAATAGGAAGAAAATGTGGGATGATGTGATAAATTTTTCGTCGACTTGTTTTTTGATTTTCGAAAAGATCTGTCGTATGATTGACACCCAATAATTTCAAAAAGTTTTAGAAGCTTAAAGAATAACGAAGTGTTGACATTGTGACGTACAGAAATTAGGGTTGCAATTTTTTCTTTCAATTCAAGTTCCATTTCAATCGTTAAACCAATGTTTTTCGAGTTATTCTGTTTGGTCTGTATAGACCAAAAGTTTATTTAAAATGTGTTGTGGCTTGTTCCAATAAGACTTTACTAAAGCTCGTTCGAGACGGAGGAGGTAATGAAGACAATTCTCTTGTTCCTCCTCACCACCATACACTCTGAATCTGTCGTTTGTAGGACCCATTTTAGTTCTTGATACGTAAGATTATTGTGGCCCGATAATACTCCAAGACTAACATCGAAAGCGTGATTACAAATTTAATATAATTGATTTCCAATCTACACAGCTTTATAGGCTCGATTCGACATCTACTGCATCTTTGGTTTGCATTCTAATTTCATTATTTTGGGCTACTGCGCCATAAAATTAATCAAAGTATGACTCTCTCTGACTTTAGTAATTATTTAGTGAAATGTTCCAAAGATGTCCACAAAAATGTTTCCAAAAGTCCTTATTGTAACAACATTTGCGATTCGCAAAAAAGCTAACCAAGATAATTGTTAATTTTAATAAGACTTGTTTTACGTCCAATATATGATATAAGTATGCATTTATTATTAAATTCTTTGTAATAAATTAAACTCCAAGTTTTGTAAAACCGATTAGGACACAAGAGAGTGCGTCAAACATGGTTGAGGGAAATCTATAACAATATAAATTGAATTTATTTTTCTTACAAAAATTGAATTTCTGGCTGTATACTCTGCCTAAGAGTTGGGACATAATCGACTTGGATACAAGCTGGCTCTATTTAGATATGATGGATAATCAAGGCCTTATTCATTTAAGGCCTCCTCAACCTTGACAAGGAAATTATAAAATACTAAACATGCTTTCTGATTGGTGACTGGGGTATACAATAAAACCTTGGATATGGCCGTTTCTTAGTGCGTAAGTAAGTCGACTTACATATCGAATATTGACTACACTCAGAGTTATTGTCAAAGCTTCGAAAATGTCGCTGTTCAAAGTCGACAATAAACTGTAGGTTCCCTATACTTGTGAGAGGGGCCCTGGTTAGTTTCAACTACCGGGTTCTTTAATGTATAAAATGTCGAGGTCACGCTTTAATAACAAAGACAAAATATGACGATAATTTTCGGAATTCTGACTCTGAATAATGCATTTTCGTGATATAATGCGGTTTTAATAATGAATGTCCCATCTTACACAATGGATGTTCATTTAATATTACAAGGAATTTAGTACGACGGAATAAACACCAGAAAAAATGTTTTATTAGACATCAGTCATATTTAAAAAAAAAAAAATTGAATTTTAAATATAAGTGAATCGAATAAATCTCTGTTGTTTTCATTTTTGAATAACAGAGTAATTTTGGTATGTACTTTGATGCAACTAAAATATATATATTGAGCTTTTCTAACACTTTTAACCTCAAGCATATTTAGTTCAGGTGTAAAAACAACTAATAACAGCTTGTTCTTTCTTGCTTTTTGTCCCTGTGCAGAAGTTTTTTTTCAGTGGTACTATTTATAACCCACAAGGGACCAGAGTTTAGCTTCTATAACAACTACTCATGTTGTGCGTGCTACTCTTCACTCACCAGTAGAAGGAACCTACAGTTTTGCATGTCGATTCTGAAAGGCGAAATTTGAGAAGCTTATCATAAACAATAAGCACTCTCTGAGGATGCGGTGGTGTGTACAATGCGAGATGTTCCGACCGAAAATCGAACCTGGAACCTTGGCGTGTGAGTCAACGTATCGCCACGGCAACTACTATCGCTTACAAGTGTTTTACTTCAAAAAACTTAAAAGAGAATCCAGTTTCATCAGCATTATACGTCTAATTTGTTATATAATCGAACACTCGAAAATAATTCTCTTATTCGACAATTTCTCAATGCAAACTTTTATCACGCAAATGCAGAGACTTATATTTTAAATTCAGAAACCAGCTGGTGCTCTCATTATATATACTCTAAAAGTCCTCAAGCACCTTTGCATTAAAAAAATATTAAGGAATAGGTCATTTGTTCTCTCCTTGTTTTAGCAACCGCTTGCTTTGATTTCCTTATTTTGTCATATCCACATCCTTGTTTTATTGAACTCAATACTAGTTATTGTGTGGTCGCCGTGGCGCAGTGGTAAGTGCATCGACTGTGGCGCAGAAACTCTGGGTTCGATTCCCGGACGGGACACCTAGCATTTTTTCACGGCACCACCTCTTTCGAGTTGCTGCCAACACTCAAAGAGTATCAATTGTCAATGAAAAGCTTCTCAAATCTCGCCGTTCGGAGTCGGCAAAAAACTGAAGGTCCCTTTTATTACTTACGTATTACTTACGGCAAAAAACTGTAGGTCCCTTCTACTCGTGAAGAACAATAGCATGCACAACACCAGTAGTTGTTGTAGAAGCTAGGCCCGGTCCGTTATGGGCTGTAGTGCCACTCAATTATTATTATTATTATTACTAGTTATTGTGAATTTATGCACATTATATTTATATCCGAAACCTTTATTGATTTGGTGTGTCCGTCCGAAGGTCAAGTCTCTTTCATTCTTCATATCTTCTGATTTTTCAAAATGTTTTTCATGTTACTGATGGCACCTGGCCTAGCGATCGTTGTATATAAGAGAATGTAATTTTGGGGCATAATTGGGGATCGTTTCCATATGTATAAAGCTTGGGCCAACATTGTAAGTCGCATCGTAACCCAGTTTATGATATATAAATCCACAGATCTTTTGAAATGAACATTAGCTTCAGTGGACAATTTGTTTTTTATTTTGATTTCACATTCTTGTGTTATTTTATGTTTATCAGCATGCTCAATTTCTGGCACATTGTTCGCAGTACAAGTAAAACAACTGATCGCGGAATAAACTCCATCAAACTGTCATCAATTTTTATTTATCGACAGAGGGAAATGTGATTGTGATTTTTTAAAAACTTTCCTATAGTTTTTCAAAAAAAAAAAAAAACACAAAATTCAGAAAAATGCATGAAATCTTTATTTGAATCGATAGTACGGTTCATATTATTTAATGTTTCATGTTTCAGATTATTTAATGCAAATGTTGACCTTGACTGCGCATCAAAGGTTCCATCCGCTTAGTCCAATTTGGCATACTCTTTCCAACATTTCGGCCGGTATCTCACGAATAAATGCTTCAATGTTGTCTTCCAATGCGTCAACTGATGCGGTATAGACATAAGCTTTAACAAAGCCCCACAAAAAAATTGTCTAAGGGCGTTCGAAATAAAATGTTCACCGAACTCGCCTCTCAATAAGTCTATTGTTGCGCGTGCTGGGCACAATGTGCGGCATGTGGCATGTGTCTTCTTGAGACCACATGTCATGCAAGTCAAGCTCTTGCATTTTGGGTAAAAAAGTTGGATATCATCTCACGGTAGCGCTCACTATTCAAAGTTACGTTACGATTCGCATCATCTTTAAAGAAGTACGGTCCAATGATGCCACCAACCCATAAACCGCTCCAAACTGTGACTTTTTCTGGATGCATTGGTAACTCTTGCAATGCTTTTGGCTGATATATTCACTCCAAAATTGACAATTCTGCTTTCTTATGAGAGCACGCATTTTGAAAATAAAATTCAATAATTTGCCAGCGCTGTTCGTTTGTAAGATGATTCATGAATAAATTATAGACCAAACTGAAGATGTTCGACACTGAAACAAAACACGAAACGTGTGTCAGCTGTTTAAACCAGTGTTGCCAAAAAGATAATAGCTAAAAAATCACCCTTTATTTCATTCATATGATACTATCATATATTTCTTAGTTTTCGAGATCCCTTGATGGATAATCGAGGAAACTTTTAAAAATATATTGCTGGTAGCAGTTCTATTCTGTTCAATGTCCTTTTGAGTTAATTTTCAACACTTTTCAAAAACATTGAGGAATCATCTGGACTGGACCGCTTTAAAGTTAAACACGTTAAGTTGGATACATCTCTGTTTATTTTCCCCACTTAAGCATTAATACTGATACTTGTGTTAGAAACTTTTTTTCAGTGTTCTTTACGACAAAATGTGATCAGATTTAATTTGCACATTCCTACACCATATTTATCATATCCTCTGGAAAGCCTTGGGTACAAGGAGACAGCAAAAATAAAAGTCATCTCACACATGAGAAAAGCTTTCTCCCAGTCTCATTTCCACATCCTTCATTCTGACGGCACTCATGTTACCATGTAGAAAAACAAACAAAGATACAACCAGAACAGTAAAATAATGTAAGAACACCTCCCCGCCTAGTGACGGCTTCAATAGGACTATGAACGAACTGCATAACGTTCCACAGGAATTTGTCTTCACTCTTGCAGAGTGTGGCACTTCTTCATCTATTGTGCAAGCCCCCGCAGCGCCGTGTTCTGAATTCAGAATGAATATGAAAATATTCAAAGCAATTAACCCGCATGACAGCTGTTGCAGCTACTCATTCGTGGAAGCGCCTCGAAATTGATTTTCACCTAAGAACTGCACGGACACCGCACTGCGATCTTCCTGCATTACTTGTTGTGACTTATCAGCGAGTATAACACTCCACTGACATTTTCATGGAAAAATTAATTTATGGTTAGACTTGTTGGGGAAAGGGAAACATGGTGATGGATCTTTTGAACGCGAATCACGAAAGGAAAAAGAAGCCGACACACAGCAGTCAGACTACAGCTATATGGTCGACAAACAGACAGGCCAGCAGACATGCAGACAGAGAAGGAAATCGCTGACAGAAGTTATGCCGATGACAAATGGCAACCGCGTCTGTCATACTGTTGGGGTTCAGTGGAAAAGTGTGCTGAAACTTGTTCCGCGTCAACACTGGGGTTGGAAAGAAAATTACTTTCTTTGTAATTTAATCTTGTGCCGTTACTAATAAGTCATAACTGAGTGGAACCTCAAGTTATTACACTAGTGATACTTAAGGTGGCAGCGATGGGCACGAATGGAGTGGGGCTTTAGGTCAGAGGACGCTAATAAGAAATAATACGTTTGGTGTGTACCTCACCTCGCATTTTTTTCACGGCACCACCTCTTTCGAGTTGCTGACAACACTCAAAGAGTATCAATTGTCTATGAAAAGCTTCTCAAATTTCGCCGTTCGGAGTCGGCAAAAAACTGTAGGTCCCTTTTACTCTTGACAGAACAGTAGTACTCACAAAACGAGTAGTTGTTGTAGAAGCTAGGCCCTGGTGCCTTGTGGGCTGTAGTGCAATTCAATTATTATTTATTAACCAATTGCTTGCTGTGCTCGCTTGTAATATAAATTTTGAAAACTAAAAACTAAAAAATCATGTGATTGTCTTGCGGAAAATAAAAAATCAATGATTGCCGTCGAGTACTAGAAACGCACATAATTTAGATTACGAGTAAGAGTGATCTCCTCCAACATATATGCACTAATTTATTCCCTGAACGATTGCTTTATCCAATGACTGTATGCTTCCCTACAGTAGTGAAAAAGTTGCTACAGCTATAGAGTACGAAGGCTAAATGCATCACAGAAACGCACATGATCCCGCCTAAGGTTATTCTCTTAATATTCTTGAACTAATTAATCACTTGGTACATACGCCTCAAACCCATCAGCAACATTGCAATCATCATTATCACTGACATATGTATATGCGTCATTCATAATACCCCAGGTTAAGTTCACCGGGGGGACAGAACAATTTCGACTCCATTAGCTAGTCACTGCTTGAAGTGGCGTACGACAACGTTGCCACGGTAAAACCATTTATTAATTTCGCATAAAATATGATGGGCCTCTAATTTGAATGTTTCAGTAGCAAGTATCCTCGTAGGCGAATACAGCTCTGGTGTACTATTCTGCATATTTAAATCCTTCTCTAACTGACGATGTTTGGTACGAGATCTGTAATTGCAAACCAGGAGCAGATGTTGTGCTGCCTGCACTCTAATTTGATTGTAGGTAGGTAGGGTGGATGCAGGTGAACACATTGGTGTATTTTTGTTTATTTAATGATACACATAATTTTAGTTGGGCATGGGGTTATTCAGTTTTCGATTTCGAAGAAAATTGTTTTGAACCCCAACAGCGATACATTTTTGATGACAATTCTAATTCTTTATAAAGCTTGTTAACTGCCATTAAGTGATTCTACCAGTGGGCTACCGCGCAGAGCGAGGTGGTTGGATAAAGTCCATAAACTCGCCTTGTTGTACTTGGGAATAGAAATGTTGGTTTTTAATGATGAGAATTCGTAGTACGCGTAGACACTCTCTTCCGTCTACAGGAAATAAATCTAACCGTGTACGTGAAATTACTCAAGAAGGAAACTTAAGCAATAAGGCAATAATTGGTAGTATTCTGTCGACTTTTGCCTAATCTAATCTGTTGGAGAGGTGTTACGGCATGATAAAGGATTCGGACCGAAGCAACAGACAAATACTGAGACCTAGTAGTAGAGTCACAATCGATGCTAAGAATCTGGAAAGATAATTTCTTTTAAACGGCGATGACGGCCCAAATCCCGCTGTTAGGCAGAATGTTCCTCTCAGTCTGGACGATGATAGCCAAGAATTCCGTTCCCCCCTTAGACGAGGTCAAAATATCAATATCAAGACTTAAGTCTAACAAAGCTGCTGGAGCGGATGGACTGTCCGCAGAACGGACGGAGAACTGCTGCTCCGTCAAGGTCGGGAACGAACTCACCGAAACCTTTAATGTCAAAAAAGGTTTTAGACAAGGCGACGCGCTGTCATGTGACTTCTTTAACATCATCCTTGAGAAGATCGTACTTAACTCACAAGTCAACACCAGAGGCGCGATCTTGCAAAAGTCAGTTCAATTGCTAGCTTACGCCGACGACATTGACGTGATTGGACGAATAAAGCGAGCCGTTAATAAGGCGTTTACTGGCATTGACGCAGAAGCGGCTAAAATGGGTCTGGTGGCTAATAAGGGCAAAACGAAGTACATGCTGTCATCAAGGAAGGACGCACAACTTCGACGTCTCGGACAGAGCGTCCCACAGAAATAAGGTAGTCAAGGACTTCGTCTACCTCCGCTCCGCAGAAAGTAGGGACAACCACACCAGTACCGAAATTAAACGCAGAATCACTCTTGCCAATCGCTGTTTCTTTGGGCTTAAGAGGCAATTGAGTAATAAAGCCCTATCTCGAAGGACTAAGCTTGCTTTATATAACATCTTGATCCTCCCAGTGCTACTTTATGGCGCGGAAACCTGGACGTGACTAAAAGCGGATGAGGAAGCCCTTAGTCTTTTCGAGAGAAAAGTTTTGCGTGCGATTTTTGGTCCTGTTTGCGTTGATGGCATCTGGAGAAAAATATTTAACGACGAACTCTATGGGCTGTACAGCGACATGCGCCTAGTCAAGCCTCTCTGGATACAATGCTTTAGTTGTCTATGTCATGTAGAGCATATGGACAACACTGCTCCGGCCGAATAGTCTTCGAATCTGAGCCATTGGGACTACGCAACGGCCTAATCTAGGGTGGCGCACACAAGTGGAGGAGGACCTCAAACAACTTAGAGTGCGCAACTGGCGGCTTCTGGCGAAAGATCGTGTTGGCTGGAGAGGCATGTTTGTTGAGGCACAGGTCCACCCCGGATTGTAGCGCCACAAGAAGAAGACCTATTTCTTTCATCAGCAATATTTGACTGATTGTGAATGACTTTGCTGCACTGGCCTTACGCCATAAGCAATGGTTTTGCTTTCTTCACAATTTTGACGATTGTTTGCTTAGCATTGTTCGATTGTTAAGAGGTCCATTCTCGTAAGTGACCTTCAACAAAAATTGTATAACTTCAAATTAAAGCGATATTTGACATTATGGACAGCAACCTCACAGTCAAGAAGATCGCCTAGCTATGTTGGGTAATTTTTGCTAGGGATAAAGCAGATGAGTTCAGCTTCTTATGAGCAAGTATGAAGTGAATGATTTAAACGAGTAACGTAAACAGACAAAACGAGTTTAAGTAGATGCACGGAAGAATCGAAATAACGTTAACTTTGGATGAATTGAGTGTGACCAGGGAACAGAGACTAATTGAAACATAATTGCTATACATTTTTAAATATTTCGTCATATTTGAATTTTTGTTTTGGAGTTGTAAAGGATCCCCCATTCCTAGTCTTAATTACATTAGGGCTATTAACAGCCCCAGGTTGGCAGCAAGACAAAAAAGGAGGGAAACTCATTACAAAAATCGTTCCAGCTTGATGACCTACTTAACGCTAAACTGCCCATGATCAGGTCACCCACGCACACTTGCTCAAACCGACCCTTCACGAGTTTAAAAACAAAGTATCTCCGCATCCTCAATACCACTTCCGCCATAAACTATTCGCTTGATGTCATTCTCTATGAATAGAAGAGTTGTACACAACGCAGGGATAGCAATGCGTTTTTTAACATACCCAGTGCACCAATAAAACCAAAGATAAAACCGTTTCCCATTGGGTTTAGTAGCAACTATATGAATATTTATGAATCTTTGTAATCGAGCGGCTGTGGTATTTTGTCTCGGCATAATAAGGTTTTTGACTTTCTCCGTTGCTCGCACTAAAGATCGATATCTCGGCTAAGCTTATTAATTTAAATACAAGATCGTCGTCGACCGGGACAACAATGCCCCAGTGACAAATTGGAATGTTTTAATTTCACTGCGCTGTGAATTGATAATTTTGTTTCGTTTTTATCGTCTCATCGTTTCCAACCGATTCTTATCGGGACGACGAAATTAATTTCTTTTGGAATTTAATTTCTGCAATAAATTTAGAAAATTTATCTCTGATACATGCGGTGCTAGACAACAATAATTAATATCTCCCTGTTTTTGAATGGCATTTCCAATGCATTCGGCTATACAGTAGGTATACCAGTCCCGCAATGGGTTGGGCAATAAAATATCAGATTAGGCTGAGCAGGTGGGCTGCTGCTCGGCGGCGGGCAACGGGGTGCTGACACTTTTTCACGCAATTAACATAAATTATTTGCCACTAATGAGTTTTGACTGTTTGTGAACAGTGATTGGCCGTAAATTATTGCGATTGACGGAGTTGAGTGGCTCTCTGACGGCCATGACAACATGAGATTTTCATTAAGGTGATGTTTCTTGTTTTAAGTGGACTCATTATCAAGCTTTTTTCTCCTTCCTTTATCTTTGATGCTTAGAAAGATGAAACTGAAAAAGGATATTTGGAGACTTGGACGTACATGTGATGTGTTTTACACAATCTGCTGTAAATACAGATCTGATTGTTGACTGTTTTTATATTAACATGCATGCAAATATTTTCAATTTCAGGGCATCGAACATCCTTCGGCATTGTGGATTTCAAAGTGATCAGAATAAATATCGTTATTTCTTAGTGTTAATAGAACTATGTATAGTTATTGGGAGTACAATTTTAAGGCGATTTTTTGTGTTAAAAAAAAACATTTATTGAAAAAATGCAAAAAATGCATCACTCAAAGAATTGTCCGTAGGAAGCGACTACTTTTTCACACTTCTCTGCTAATTTTCGAATACCATAAACGAGTCCTCTCGATTGCATCGATTCAATCACCAACCCATTCTTCGATTTCTTCAAAAGATCTGACTCGGTGACCCCCAAATCGCTGGTCTCCCAAGCCGTTGTACATCCGTCGAAAAAGCCAGTAGTTGGAAAAAGCAAGGTTTGGAGAATACAGCGGGTGGGGTTAGACCTTCTTTGGTGGGCAACTAAGTACGTTAATTGCGGATTTGCTGATGTAATCGAAATGTCACACACATTTTGTTACTTGATATGTAGTTGGTACTTCAACTGTCAGACAGTAGACACATTTTTTGATCGGTTGTGTAATTTTTGTTTGAAGTCTGTTAAAAAATGGAATATCAAAAATAACAGTTTATTCATAAAGGGTGTCCCGACAAGAACGCAAGATTTAAATTTTAAATTAAACGCAGATATTCAAAAACATCGTGAATTCTTTATTATATCGTAAAGAGGATGAGGATAAGGGTTAGGTTATGTGTGGAATAACACATCGGCCAGATGGCCGCCGCGGCTTTGTTGGCACATTCGCGATCTTTTAATGAAATTTTCAATGACCGTTTTGCATAAATGCTGCGGTATTTAATTAATGCAGCATCCAATTTACTCTTTTAAGGCTTAAGTCTTCGGCTTATTCGCATAAACCATCGCCTTCAAAAAAAACCCAAAGAAAAAAGTACAATGATGTTAAATCGCATGATCTAGGCGGCCAATTCTGGTGTCCAAAAAGCGAAATAACACGACCGGGAAATGACTGATGCAGCAATTGAATTGTTTCTCTGATTGTATGAGATGTGGCGCTGTCTTGTTGAAACCACATCCCCTCAACATTAATTTCTTCAATTCTAGGCACAAAAAAATTGGTTATCATTTCACGATACCGAACACCATTGACTGTTTGCGCTTGACCTGACTCATTTTCATAAAAAAGGTCAATCACGTACTGCTGCGATACTTTCGGTCGATCTACCTGGGCGAAGGCGCGTTGTTGTCTTTACATCAGTTACAGACCCAGTTTCAGCAAACTTTTCCTTTATTCGCTTTACAGTTGTCTCTTTTGGTTACAACCCCAAATTTATCGCACTTTGCGAACTGTGGCCGCAAAACGTTTACCATTTCGGTAAAACAATTTCACAATGAGACTGCGTTGTTCATTCGTGTGGCGCTCCATTCTTATTAACCTTACACCTTCTACTAACAAACAATAATAATTGTTCAAATGTCAAACAATGACAATTCGAATGGCGCCAAATTTAAATATTGCGTTCTTGTTGGGGCACCCTTTATTTTCCCTTTTATTTCTGTTTCATATGTATACTGTGACTTGAATAGAGAATGAATTTTTAATCATACAATTGTGAATAAGTCTTATAATGAATTACTCACTCTTTTGGCATTAGATCTACAGCGTGGTTCAGCTTATAACGTGTTCCTTTGGAGGTTAGCAACAATCTAATAGTGGCGACGAGGAGTTTTAATAATAATAATAATTGAGTGGCACTACAGCCCATAACGGACCAGGGCCTAGCTTCTACAACAACTACTCGTGTTGTGCATGCTATTGTTCTCCACGAATAGAAGGGACCTACAGTTTTCTGCGGATTCCCAACGGCGAGATTTAAGAAGCTTTCCATAGACAATTAATACTCTGTGAGTGTTGTCAGCAACTCGAAAGAGGTGGTGCCGTGAAAAAATGCTAGGTGTCCCGTCCAGGAATCGAACCCAGACTTTCTGCGCTGCAGTCGATGCACTTACCACTGCGCCACGGCGACCACGAGGAGGAGTTTTAAGGTTAAGGAAAATCTTTACGATGGTTGACCCTGCGCGAGACATCTTAGCTGCATTAACTACTGCACTTCAGAATTTGCAAAGCACCCCCAACTCAACAAATTTACACCTGGAGCACTTCAACGAAAATACAGAACCATTCACCAATTACATTAAGAGGTTGGAAAATTACCTTGCATTGCGAAACATTTCGGATGCATAAAGAAACGGCAAGTACTAATTAATTACATTGGCGCTAAGAACTACCAACTTATTTCAAATTTAACAGCCCCCGAAGAGCCTGATGCGAAGTCGTACGACGATCTAGTCAGCCTTTTAAGGAAGCACCTCAGTCCAAAGCCAAATGAAATTACAAAGCAGCACGATTTCTGCTCAGACTCCAACACGAGGGAGAGTCAATATATAATTATTTGGCTGAGTTGAAAAAGTTAAGTGCGTACTGCAATTTCGTCTTTGAATCATGCCAAAAATCCACTCTCAAGACACATTTACGTTCCCAATTTATTCGAGGACTGAGAGACTTCGACATTAAGGAAAGGCTGCTTCGGGAAACGGACATGACTCTAGACAAAACTATTCAATACGCAATCTCTCAAAAACTGAGAGTCGAAATTAAATTAAAGGTAACTACAAAGCCGATGATCGATCGAAAGGTCAGAAGGGTAAAAAGACAATGTGCTATAGATGTGAAAAGCATAATCATATGGCCGACAAATGTCGTGTTACAAACTTATATTGTAAAAAGTGCAGACCCAGTGGTCATGATCTCTCAGTGTGTATGAAGACAAAATCTACGCACAAGGAGACTCATACACTTCAAACTGTTCAAGAATCTGATGAGGAAACATATAAGCATCATAGATTACAAGAGGAAGATGACCCATTCGAGTTAAACGTCGTAAATATAGCACCAAATAAAAGCCTATCATCGAAAGTAGAATCACGTGGTGGTAAGTACTTCATAACCCTACTAATCAACAACAAAGAACTCGCCATGGAATTCGATACAGGCGCAGCCATATCGGTTATGAATTACGATACTTTTGTTACTCATTGGCCAAATGCAAAAATTACACCTACAAAAATTATGCTGAAGACCTACAACAATACAACATTTCCAACTTATGGCAAATCTCGTGTGGAAGTTGTGTACAATGGACGAAGGGTTATGTGCGATCTTTACATTGTAAAAGAGCCATTTGATACACTTCTGGGGAAAGAAAGGGTAAAAGCACTAAAAATATTATAAATTAATTTAGTTAATGTTTTTACGGAAAAAATTAAAAATTAATCACTTGAAGCAAGAAATATTTCAGTCATAAGGATATTTTTCAACCGAAAATAGGAACTATTCCAAATGTAAAAGGAATTCTTAAATTACGAGAAGGTTCATATCCCATATTCATTAAACCTCGACAGGTTCCATATGCAATTCGTCCTCAAATAGAAGATGAAATTATCGATTATCGAACATTCTGATTGGGGAACTCCTATAGTATCTATAATCAAATCAGACAAATCAATACGTTTGTGTGCAGATTATAAGGTAACTCTGAATAAACTCATCGTAAACGATAGATACCCAATCCCCAAAATCTATAAATTATACCAGAAACTTAAGTATGGCGAATGTTACTGCACCTTTGATAGCTATAAGGCCTGCTTACACCTGCGTATGTCAGAGGAGGGCGCGCTGTTGCAAACGGTGAGTACAATTAAAGGTTTTTACAAAGTCAATAGACTCATGTTTGGAATTAAGACTGCGCCTAACATATGGCAACGTTTTATGAATGAGCACATTATTAATGATCTCGAGGGAACAGCTTGTTTCTTCGATGATATTATTGTTATGGGACGAAATGTAGAGGAGACACTAGAAAGATGCAATCCTCTTCTTGACAATCTACAAAAATTCGACCTTCATTTAAATAAATCTAAGTGCAAAATGTTTGAAAGAAGCGTGATCTATTTGGGGCATAAAATTGACAAGAATGGCTTACAAAAAACACCTGATAAAATATATGCAATATCTGAAGTCAGGCTACCTACGGATATTACTCAGCTACGCCAGTTCCTTGGTATGGTAAATTATTACCACAAGTTCATACCGGACCTATCGACAAAATTTCACCCGTTATATCGACTTTTGCGTAATGAACAGCAATTTGTGTGGACATCTGAATGAAAAACGAGATGATGAGTGAGAATGTGCTTGCTCCATTTGACGAAAATTTCCCACTTGTCCTTGCAACAGATGCCTAACCAGTTGGACTGTCAGCTATACTTTCCCCTTATAACCGAGCAAGGTGAGAGACCAATCGCTTTAGCCTAAAGGAGTTTATCGAAAGCTGTGACAAATTATAGTCAATTGGATAAACAAGTCACAGCAATCTTCTGGGGACTGCATACATTTTTTGACTATTGCAACAACAAAACGCTGACTTCGATATTTAGCCCCGACAAAAATTTACCATTACTTACAGTTTAGCGTTTATTACACTACGTTACACCCTGTTTCTCAGTGGATTCAATTACAAAATTAAATACAAAAATACAAAGGAACACACTAGCGCTGATTTTCTTTCCAGACACAGTTTAAAGAATAATTGTGCACAGGACCAAACCAAACAAATCTACCAGCGGTGGGAAGAGATTTTACCCGTTACTAAAAACAACATTTTACGAGAAATAAAAAAAGATAAGGAGCTATCTTCACTGCTTATCCAATTAAAAACGGGAGGTTCTCTTAAGAGCACGAAATACACTGCTATGGCAGGTGAACTTATGTTACAAGATGGTTGTATTTACAGAGGAATTCGAGTTTGATACCCTCAAACCTTCGTTTGGAAGTCCTAAAGGAACTTCACACTGCACATGTAGGAATCGCAAAATGAAGGCGTTGGCAATGAGTTATTGCTATTGGCTTGGAATAGATGGCGATATTGAAGAAGTTGTCAAGAGATACAGAAATTGTGCTAAGGTACTTACAGAGCCAAACAAGGTTCGAATTCATACAAGTTCCTGCTCAACCGTGGCAGCGGCTGCATGTTGACTTTGCGGGACCCTTCATGGAGCAAGGTATAGGTGGGAGGTATTTCCCATGAAACAAGCTTTTTCACGATTCGCGCACCGAGAGAAGTTTTCGCAAGATTTGGGATTCCACATACACTTGTGCCGGATAACGGCACAACCTTCACTTCAAAAGACTTTTTTAAATCAAATGCTATTAACCACAAACTTTCTTCACCAGCTCACCCAGCCACGAACAGACAGGCGGAACGTTTTGTGCGTATATTAAAAGAAGGACTTCGATCTTCGGTCAACGACCCTGGTGATTTACACACGAAGCTACACCGTCTCCTAATGCAGTATCGTAAGACCCCATCTACAACAACGGGAAGGAGTCCAGCTGAATTAATGTTCAAATTAAATTTTCGAACTAGACTTGATTTGTTAAATTATACACACGCGAGGGAGAGTGGAAGAAACCACGAATGCAAGCGAAGTTTTGATATCGGGGATCTTGTTCAAATCCGTTATTATCACAACAAGGAAATTAAGTGGAAGTTTGGCAAAGTTACACGACGAGAAGGACTTTTGCACTATTTAGTCGATGTTGATGGAACTACGTACCGGAGACACATTGATCAGATGCGGCTTACACTTGTTGAGAATAACGAAGCTTTTCCCATTTGTTTAGAAAAACAACCAGCATCATCGCCAATTCAGGAAGCTTCGGTTAGAGACCACGACATTACAACAGTGAATGAAGAAGAAACAAAGAAACCTAGTGAGAAGGGAGAAGAAAAGAAGGATGCCGTAGGAGAGAAGACTATTATTGATGATCCAAAAAGCATTAGTAACAACAAAGATGAAGAGAGACAAGAAGCAACAATGGAGCTGAGGAGATCAACACGAGTGCGTCGCCCAGTTGTTCGTTATCAGCATATTATTTAGTGGGGAAGACTGTTACATATGTATATTGTGACTTGAATAGAGAATGAATTTTTAATAATACAATTGTGAATAAGTCTTATAATGAATTATTAGCTGTCAACACTCCTATGAAATAAAACTCACTCTTTTGGCATTAGATCTACAGTGTGGTTCTGCTTATAACGTGTTCCTTTGGAGGTTAGCAAAAATCTAATAATTTCCGAAAAGGAAAAAACGCATCGCAAGCTCACAATAAGTGCAAAAAGGCAGTGTCCAAATGGCTTGCCAAATTTCGTTCTGGCAGTCGAAGTTGATAACGACCAAATCAAAGCAATAATTGATTCGGATCGTCACAGTACAACACGTGAGTTTGCAAAGAAGCTTCATGTATCGCATACATGCATTAAAAACCGCTTAAAACAATTTTGCTATGTACAAAAACTCAATATATGGGTTTGTCATGAACTGAAAAAAAAAAAAATCATTTAACACGACGCGTTAACATCTGCGATTTGTTAAAGAAAGGTAAGGAAAATGATCCATTTTTAAAACGATTGATAACTGGCGATGAAAAATGGATTGCTTACAACAACAACAGAAGCAGATCATGGAGCAAGCCAGGTGAACCAGCTCAAACATCATCAAAAGCTGATATTCATGAACAGAAAGTTTGGTGGGATTACAAAGGCATTGTCTGCTTTGAACTATTACTATACACCCGAACGATCAATTCAAATGCCCCATTGAACAACTAACAAAATTGAACAATGTAGTTGAAGAATAGCTGCCCGAATTGACAATTCAAAAAGGTCTTGTATTCCGTCATGACAATAATGCAAGGCCACACACATCTTTGGTCACTCATAATTGGAGCTTGATTGGGATGTTTTGCCACATCCAGCTTATAGTCCTGTGATTACTTTTAATTTCGATCTTTGCAAAACACGTTGAATGGTAAAAATCAATAATGATGATGATATTTAATCACACCTGGTCTAGTTTTTTGCTGATAAAACGAGAATCTTTATGAACGTGGAATTATATTGCTGCCGGAAAGATGGTAACAGTTCATTGCTCAAAATGGGCAATACATTACAGAATAAGGTCATTTCGTTAATACCATTAGATAAATAATAAAAAAATGCCTTTTAAACTAAACTAAAGGTCATTTCGTTCCATTAGAAACTTGTCTTTTTTTTCTAAAACAAAAACATTACTAAGTTGCCAACCTCATATTTCAGCGTTTCCCGATTGATCTTAAAATGTATAATTCTAAAATACTACCGTATTAAACTACGTCCGTAACATACGGACGTGTGCATCATGCCATATACGCATTTATATGCTCAACATATACTTATATTGTATATGCCATGATGCACTTTGTTTTATGCATGATTGGGGTAAATGTTGAGAGGAATTACGGTAATCACTAATCCAGTTAGATGAAGAGGAGAAGAGAGAGAGAGAGATTGAGGGAGAAATCACCACGAAAGTGTACATCACACCCACATTAATTAAAAATGCTTTAAGCCTATGGAAATTAAGTAGATTTTGTAGAAATGATAGGTTTACAAATTAAGTTCCAGGTATCAAAATGTTCCATAAAGGTTGCCAATTCATTGCGAATCATTTCATGTTTTTTGAATGCGTGGAAATACTAACTAGTGGTCCCACGCAGTTAAATGTTAATCATCCTTCTGGACCAGATGATGATTAGCTGTGGGGTGTACACTTACTTATCAGGGTGTTGTCCTATGGAGCAAAGGTATATATATAAATATATACTCAGCCCATAGTAGACCACACCCGTCTTGCGCCACCATATGCAGAACATGACCATTGAACCTAGGATGTTCCAAAAATCCCTTACTATGATGCATTTCAAATTGTTCCGAAATGAAAAATCGCCCTTCGCCATCTCTCGGATTCAATTCGCACGGCACCTGATTTCGTTGCTTTTGAACAAATTTGTTTAATCGAACAAATTTGTGCTGAGTCGCTCCCAATGATTGTGCGAGTTTGCATTGAGTTCAGCACGCATCTTGATCCAGTAAAGTAAAAATTCCTCATCATCAGACTTTTTGGTTGGTTGTGCATATGCACAAGCTTATCTGTCAGATATGGTCGGAGGAAAGCATGCCCGATGCGTGGAATCTTCGCATTGTCTGTCCGGTCCACAAGAAGGGAGATCCTTTCGACTGCGCCAACTATCGAGGGATTAGTCTTCTTAACATCGCGTACAAGATCCTCTCTGCCGTATTGTGTGAACGCCTAAAACCGTTCTTCAACAACCTGATAGGTCCTTATCAGTGTGGTTTCAGGCCAGGGAAGTCCACCATCGACCCAAGAAGTGCAAATCGACACTCACGTTAATTTCAAGGCCGCATATGACAGTGTGCATAGAAACGAGCTATACAGTGCCATGTCTAGTTTTGGCATTTCTACCAAACTCGTCAGACTGTGTAGGATGACAATGGAGAACTCTCGCTGCTCCGTCAAGGTCGGGAACGAACTTACCGAAACCTTTAAAGTCAAAAAAGGTTTTAGACAAGGCGACGTTGTCATGTGACTTCTTTAACATTATCCTTGAGAAGATCGTGCGTAGCTCACAAGTCAACACCAGAAGCACGATCTTCTAAAAGTCATCTTAAGCTGACGACATTCAATGAGGTGTTTTCTGGCATTGAAGCGGAAATGGCTCAAATGGGTCTGGTGGTTAATGAGGACAAAACGAAGTACATGCTGTCATCAAGGAAGGACACACAACATCGACATCTCGGACAGAGAGGGACAATAACATTAGGACCTAAATCAAACGCAGAATCACTCTTGGCAATCGCCTTTTTTTGGCTCCACAGGCAATTGAGTAATAAAGCCCTCTCTCGAAGGACTAAGCTTTCTTTATATAACACCTTAATCATTCAAGTCCTACTTTATGGCGCCGAAACCTGGACGTTACTAAAAGCGGATGAGGAAGCCCTTAGTCTTTTCCAGAGAAAAGTTTTGTGTGCGAATTTTTTGTCAAGTTTGCGTTGATAGCATCTGGAGGAGAAGATTTAACAACAAACTCAATGGGCTGTACAGCGAAATGCGCCTAGTCAAGCGTCTTCGGATACAACGCTTAAGATGGCTAGACTATGTAGAGCGTATGGACACCTCAGCTCCGGCCCGAAAAGTCTTCGAATTTGAGCCATTGGGACAACGCAACAGAGGACGGCCCAGGATAAGGTGGCGCACACAAGTGGAGAAGGACCTCAACCAACTTGGAGTGCGCAACTGGCGGCAACTGGAGAAAGAGCGTGCTGGCTGGAGAGGCATGTTGGTTGCGGCCCAGTTACACCCCGGACTGTAGCTCCACTAGAAGAAGAAGAAGATGAGGCACGAAACAATGTTGTTGTTTAAAACAGGTGCTAATGCACAGTTATTATTGCTAACAGACACCAAAGTACTCCAATGAAGTAGGTGGTCGCTTCCAAGATCAGCCACAAATTGCAGGTGGTGCCATCTTTTGAAATCGGACAGAATTAATGTGTGCCCTGAAAATAACATTCATCTAGTTCTTTTTAAACAATTTTAGGATCTTAATATTTTGCCATATGAATATTTAATAAAGCAAAATTATCCGTTTAAATGAAATATGTCTTACAAGCAACCAGTTCTTGTTTTCTACTTTGTTTTCCATGAGCTCAATCTCCTGACATGTTGAAAATGTTTTCCCACAAAATGTATGTTCATTGGTTCGATAATACATATTCAACCACGACCATTCACGTACATACTGTATACATATCTAGCCACGATCTCTAATTGAATAGCTAGTCAAGTTAAAATTTGCAAACATTCACCCCATCATCCTCTCGATTATGTGCGAATCAACGTTGTCATGAACAGGAAACGAAACTGCAGAAATGTCAGATATCAAATTAAGTTATGACATATTTGCGTTCTTGAGTGCTGCGTACAGCAGACAAAGTTATCTCTTTCGAAGATGTCAACGATGCTGCCGTTCTATCCCCCCATGCACTGTGATTTTCGAACCGAACTTGTTGTATAAACTCAAGTAAACGGGTCGCTTCATGAGAAAATTTATCTCGGACTCGGAATTTGATTAATCACACCAACGTGGGGTGACTGTGTGCAAATGGAAAAACCGCTCACGAAATGCCGGCGATATCCGCTCGGATATGTGTGGCAGCTCAGAGAAGATGAATATCTTTTTCATGTGTTTCGTTATGACAAGTTAATTGATCCCCTACCTCGCGCGGATGTCACTTAAATCTCGCTGAATGTTCACTGAAATAAATTACATTTGCAATGCGATCGGGAACACACGCTGCACGGTTTGGTTCTGCGAAAAACCAACGAGGAGCAAAAAAAAGTCATAATATAAAATGCGCGCTCTCTTATGTTGCGATTGTAGATTAGTATCTCGGTCTTAATGTCACGATGGGTACAATAAACGATAAATTATCCTTCGTGAGAAGAGATCGCAAGACAAAAGGACAACTTGACCATTGTTGTGTGGACATGGCCGCCGCTCTGAGCTGTGCCGCGATGTTATTTGAATCGTTACATGAGAGCAAATAAATTTGGTTTGGATTGGCTTCTAACTTCGACTACGCACCGAAAGCGATCGTTCGTGAATGTGTCGTCTATACCTTCCCTTCGACTACAAAAGTCGGACTTGCCCGGTTGATCCATTGGGGCGTTATGGTGTGGTTGGAAATCTTCCAAGAACTGAGGAAGATATGTGTGGGATTGCGGTGGCGAGGGTTATTTTTATTGAATGCATTTCCTGGTAACCAGGCAAGGCAATCGGTTGAAAATCGACAACTAGTAGTGGCGCAGGGTGGAGTTTCTTATGAAGTAGCTAAGTATTGACCAATGATAACATTGTATACAGACCACGGGGCTTTGGGCTGTTTATATTTTAAATTGCAACTAAAAGGTTCACGAATGATGGCTGTCTCTTACTCTATTCAGATGACACATATAGACGTCATCGGAGTGACACAAGAAAATTTAATTGGGTGAAGAGATTTGAGATAAGATATGAAGAAAAACGTATTAATTAAGAAGATGTTTCGAGTTTCAAAGTACTTGTAGCTTGATGTATCAAAAGTGAGTGTTGCAGTTGATTGCATTTGTTGAGGTTTTGAGTGCGGTTTGAGGCAAGATTGGAGATAGGTTTTTCCAAAGGGTTATGTAAATTCATTAGTTCTTTAATTGAGTTTTTCTGCCGTTTTATAAAAGAAAATTTCAGGTTCAAAAAGTAAATCTTCAAGAGTCTCCAAAGAGATCCTGCGCAGAATGCTGTAATGCATTTTACAGAACCCAGAGGTAGTCTTGTGTGGTGACCTCCTTTCTATCACTTTTATTTCATCTCCAGAAAGCATCCCTAGACCTTTACATCTTCAGTTTTGTGGTAAGCCCGTAAGATGCATTCAGAGCTCAGTCGGCTTTTTGGTTATCTTCTGGCATGAGTTCCCCATTTCCAACATGCAGCTTAAGCTTTGATTCGTCGGATAAAATAACATTGTTTCACATGTCTTGCAATCAAGTATGAAGTTCTTGAACACAGGCACTTGTGGCTTGAGTGCTCAAAGTTCAACTTTTACGAGTCTTTTCCTCACAGATCTTGACGAAATTATTTTTCCTGCAGATCGGCGCGGGTCGTTTTTAAAATCCAGCAAATATTTAATATTTTAGAAATCTTACCTGTTGTCAAACTGAGCCGTAACAAAATATGTATATGCTTTGCACTTTGAACTAATTATTTCCCATTTTTTTCACTACACACTCACAAAACGTTGATTTCTGTACACTCTTTGGAAAAGAATTTGCTACTAAATGCAAAAATTTCGCTTCAGAAAAGTCAAATGAAGTGTTTGAAAATGGGTGAAATATTTATTTTACTTTGGACCCAACAATATTAAGGAAAAGTTCTTCCTTTTAATCAGACAGAATTTTGAAATGTGAATCAGCTACAACGGCAACTGCCGTTCGAGTTCATTAGAGCGAATCGAAACTACCTTACTTATCACTGGAAACAACTTCTTCCTCGCTTGAGTCTAGAAAGCAACACTAAAAACTTAAATTAGAAGACAAATTTCACAGAGACATTATCTGCAACAATTTCTCTTTCTCTGAAATAGCTGCGCATGATGTCTTGAAGAAAAAGTTCGTAAATGCGAGGAATCGTATTATACTAGGTTAGACTAGAAGTGCTGGGTTGGCTATTAGAAAAGTAGAGCACGCAGACCACTTCCCGCTCTGTTCGCTTTGTTTTTGACTGTAGTGAAGGAATGAAAGATATGCCACCTACCGGAGGGATTAAGGATTTAGTATCGCGTAAGGTAAGCTCAAAGGTCTCGCAATAACCCCGGATTTCTCTATTTCCTAGCACCCATACCAGGTGAGTATGGAATTGCTTGGACAAATCATTATTAGGCAAATTGCAATTATTGAATGAAAATTTTGGCCTCCAGGGGATTAGATTACATGGAGATACGAAGGTTTAGGTCCCTGTACACTCCAGCCGCCACCCCATAGTTCATCTTTGACAGAGTGGGTCTTTTAGCGATGTGTTTAATACCCATTGGGTATGGAGTCCCCGTTCGACCTTTCTGACGTGCTGGTTGTGAATTCTTTCTAAAAGACAAGTTGGGAGGGGTAAAACCATTACTTCGGTATTTCTTAGTCCGCATCATAGCCATAGCATTTTGTGAAAATTCAAGGTGTTGCAAATATTAAAGCACTTTAAACTTTCATCCAGTATCCAAAAACACGACTTAAATGTTAAACTTGCAATAACACTGACACTCTATCTAAATTTGGAAACCATTTTAAGGATATATTGTTTTATAGAACAACTTGATGCATTTTGTCAAATTTGGACACTGTCTTAAGGACAAAAGAAGATTCCCGATAGCTTTGTAAAGAAAATAATTTTTATTACCTTGCACATATACTTTGAACTTTATGGGGCTGTACGGGGAGTTTGGACAAATGACCTCGAATCTATTACTTACGATTCATGGATCATAGGACTCTTCGATTTCAGCCCCGAGGCACAGTACTGCCAGGTAAACACTCACATACTCAGATAGTTTGATATATGTCAGCCTGCTTTGCTGAAAGCAAATGGTTGAGGTCCTGGGTAGGTTCAGGTCCACTTAATACCATATTGCCAGCTAAAGAACCAACTATCCATCGCGTATGATAAAGTCAGCCAAAGAGGGTCCTTTAAAACAGAACTCAAACAGAAGCTTTTTCCGCACACGAAATGATGCTGCCCATATCTTGAAAAAAAAGAAAACATTCAAGAAGACAAGCTCTTCCCTTACCAATTCAGTTCTTGTTGGTCATCCTTTGCAGCTTCTAGTTCAACATTCTTCAGTCTTTTTCAACGCAGTCGTCAATGAGTGAGAAATTCTTCCCAAGGCAGTTCATAATTATTAACAAGGTACTTCTTGGGTTGTAATTATTGTAGAGATATGTTATATATATGATAATTAACCTACTCTCACTGTTTTTTGACCCAAATTAAACTTCAGTGGCTTAAATTGTTTGCAAAGCTAGGCTTCGCTTATAATAATCAATGTTACTATAGGTCACTTTGTTTTTAAAAAATACACCACCTTCTGCATTTCTCACAGCAACTGCAAAGACGAGGAAAGTTGCTTTTCCAAATGATTCCGGTCCCTCCATTCCTTTACGGCCAATTGCTTTAACCTAATCTAACCATTAACCCATTATGTTCAGAAGATGCATATTTTTCTGTCCATCACTATCCATGAAAAGCAATCACGTCAATCCTTTCAGCGCGTTTTTTAGCTTTATACGAGAAAATTAAACACGGTTAACAGGGGAATAGTTGTTCTTAACGATTCTGCGGCTGAAATTAAGTTGCGCATACGCAACCGTAACGAACGATCATATGCACTGAGCTGAAAATCAGGACCTTTTAATGCATGCTGTTGGTACTGTGTTCATAAAAGTACTTGCAGACAGTTTTGAGTTCCTTCTAACAAGTCAGTTGTTGGTCGCTTTGGCGTAGTGGGTAACTGCGTCGACTCACACGATAAGTTCCCATTTTGCCGGACGAAACACCTCGCAATTTTCACGGCACCACTTCCTTTGAGATGCTGACAATGCTCAAAAGCTTTTCAAATCTCGCCGTTCGGAGTACCTTCTTCAAATAAGATGAATTCTGTTAGATAACTTTTTAATAAATGACTAATGTTAGAGGCCAGCAACTCTTTTAATTTCTACAGCAAGCCTCTATGTAATATTCGATCGAATGCTTTTGCCACGTCAAGAAATACAAGCAGGCAGTACTTTTTTAAATTATATTAGTGACTTTGTGGACTTGCTTTTTAGTTGAATGTAGACTTCGAAATCCAAATTGATGGCAATAGTTTGTTTTAAATAAGTACGGGTTCAAATCGGCAATGGAGAATGTTTTCAAAAATGTTAAATAGTACTGGAAGTAAGTTAATCGGTCTGCAATACGGTGCTTCCCTTGCGACCTTGTTAAGTTTAAGTATCGCTATTAACTGAGAGACATTTCAGGTTTTGTGGAAGTGATTCAGTCTGATCGTAGCATTGTAAATTTATATTTTTATAAGTGGGTTGCATTTAAAGCATTAGCTAGTCAACATGTTATATCCTCAAGCATTCTCTGCGTTTTATTCGCTTTCGTGGACACAAAGTTCATCATAAGACTTTGATCCAAATTGGAATACAATGTTTATGAACCTTTTCATTGCTCTGACTTCTTTTGCCTCTGAATGTAGAATCAAATTAATTATTTAAAATAGAAACTCAGTCACACACTTTTCATAAATAGAGCAAATATAACCACAAATTAACAGTGTAGTTTTAAAGAAAATAGGAAAAGGTATCAGATTTGATTCGTTCATCCTATAATAGCTCCACTACGTCCCTCTTTATACAGCATCCAAAACAATCTTTTGAGGAAGTCGTCGAATAACAGTCCCTCTCTTTCGATGGCATAAAGTTCTGATGCTTCCACATTTGTGCAGCTCCTACAATTTTTACATCACACCAAGCTGTTAAACTATTTCATGGGACAAAGTATATCATTCGCAAATGAGAAATATCCGTAACTAATGGGAAAGAAACACATTTTCCATTACTTTAGTTTCCTTGTGTCTGCATTCAAATTATTTGCAATGTGGTGGTTCCAGTTGGCCACCTAGATACCAACAGACAGATATGAGTGTAATGTCGTGCGCTTCGGTTCAAGTTCACGCTGATCGTGGCGCGGACAACTCATGCTTCTTTGTGTCTCTTATCAGAATCGCATTAATAAATAAAGTCCCGAAAGGCGAAACAATACCCGTCTTCGGTGGAGCGCACATTCTCCCATACATGCATACATATGAGCACACGTATGGACTCTGATCCTTATCGAAGAAGAAGCAATTTTCATTCATGTCGTCTTTTATTATGGCCCTTCTCTGGCGGGTGAATTTTATTTGTTTTTTTGTTTTATTTTGATTTTGCGGTCCTTGTCCTCGCTCCCTCTTGTCTCGTTTCACGAAGCCAGACAAAATATTACGATACTTAATGCCCACGATATTAACTTTTATTGCTGGTGATGCTCTTTTTTGCATCTTCTGCGGTCCTGTTTGGTGGTTTGTGCTCGGGTGTCTTCGAAATTGCATTTAAAAGTAAAATTCGCGATTTCCGTGATCGTATAATGTTGAATTTTTGTGCAATGAGGCGGCGCGCTGAAGACGTGGTGAGGAGGAACAAATTTATTGCAATGAATTTGCTGCAAAGCGCGAACTGGCGTCTGCTATATGGCATGCCTGTCCAACATGACAATTTTAAGTCGGCTAGCTTTTGAAAGAGGTAATAAATTTCAATGAATGGTATTGACTCGTGATTCAGTTTGGTAAGTACAGGAGGGGTTTTAACTTATTTAGTAACTCTCATGTTAAACATAATAAATAAATGGTAGCAACATATGGAATCCTTTTTTGTTGATCTACGATGGCTACATTTGATAACACCAAATATAAATATATGATATTTTCTAGTAACTAATATCGACGAAGTTTAAAATATCTACCTACATATGATCAAAAGGAATAAATTAAACAAATTCGATCTGTGGATCGCTACTAATTCTAGTCCAATGCAGCAGTTATCACACTTTCTTTCAAAGATGAAAAAAAGGAAGGAAGGGGGAAAACTTTCATTTCCAATGTGGATTGTATTCGAAATGAGCATTTTAAAAAATTCATAAGACGTCACTCTTGTAGCCACAATATGTAGGAAGTTAATGGTGTATACGCACGTTATCATAATTAATAACCGTAGCCACAATGTTTCACTTTGTATACACATCGTTTGCACGTTTGTCTGCAATAAATACGTCATTACTTCTGATCATCTTAAGTTACTACTTGCATCCATTACTTGTAAGAGAATATTTCCTTGAATTTTGTTTTTTTTTTCTTTTGTTTTCAAAGAAATTCAAGTTTTAACATTCTACTTACATTTGAAAAGACTTAAGAGGGTTAGGGTAAACATAGTTTAAAAATTATTGTCGCCAGATAGCTATGACGTTACTAATCTTAATTGCATTTTTTATGATTTTTGCCACGTGGCAGCTAATTTTATTGTTAAAAAGACTTTTAAGCGATTTGCCTCTCAGTTGTGTTGCTTTATATTTGGGTGGAAAACTACAGGTAGCTATCGTAAGAACCCTCCGCCTCCCCAACGTGCATAAATTTATGTATCGAACCATATCTCGTTACCGTGACACTGACAGCGTTGTAAAATACTATAGTTGACCATAAAAAAGAGCCACACTGGCAGAAATGTTTGAGAAAATAAATTATCGAATTGAGCGAAATCTGCGTTGAAGTGGAACAAAAATGGGTCGTGAACTCATCACATCATTGAAAGCCAAAACATACTTAAAAACTAAGCTTGAGCACATTGAAGTTCCAAGGAGGACACGATCTTAAACTGCAACAGTTTGCCGAATTTGTTTTTTTCCGATTAACAAATAAAACGTCCAAGCTTACTGTGCAGAAAGGTCCTTCGAAAAGTCACACCTTCGAACGGTTACCAGATAGCAGGCAGTATCGATGATGATGGCCTGGGCGCCATAACTTCAGATGCTCACTCTCCACAGGTATTTTTCGACCGTGGCGTCAAAAAGTATCACGACCGAATACCGTAAAACTCTTTAGACGCAGTATTAAAGGCATTGGCATACAAACATTTCAAACAACCGGTCCCTATGGACGAATTTATTTCAACAATAAATGCTGCACAAGAAGTGTTTACAAATGGGCCATTTATTCGAAAACATACTCACATAATGTCTGCTGTTTAATAATAATAATTGAGTGACCAGGCCTAACTCGTGCTGTGCGTGCTACAGTTCTCTCACGAATAGAAGGGACCTACAGTTTTTTGCCGACTCCGAACGGCGAGATTTGAGCTTTTAGTAGACAATTGATACTCTTTGAGCAACTCGAACGAGGTGGTGCCGTGAAAAATGCGAGGTGTCCCTTTGGGAATCGAACCTAGTCTTTCTGCGTAGCGGTCGACGGACTTACCACAACGCCACGGCGACCACTTTTCTTTCATAACGTGACTAGCACTACATTTCATAAGGGACCAGGGCCTAGCTTCTACAACGTGACTTTAGAGTATTCAAAAAGAAGTGAGACTACAAATTTCAAGTATAGTTTGGTGTACATATTGAAGGTTGAAATATACGCTTCAGAAAGTATCAAAGTGATTTCTGAACTTAGTCAAGAAGTAGCAGAATTGAGGTTGTAAAGGGTGATTTTTTAGCTATTATCTTTTTGGCAACACTGGTTTAAACAACTGACGCACGTTTCGTGCCTTGTTTTACTGTCAAACATCTTTAGTTTGGTCTATAATTTAACAATGACGCGTCTTACAAACAAACAACGCTTGGAAATTGGAATTTTATTTTCAAAATTCGTGCTCTGTTAAGAAAGTTCATCGCGCGCTTCTTCCATTTTATGATCAGTTCATTTTTGGCTCAATGGGTATGTAAATAAGTAGAATTGTCGATTTTGGAGTGAATATCAGCCAGAAGCATTGCAAGAGCTACCAATGCATCCAGAAAAAGTCACAGTTTGGTGCGGTTTATTTGCTGGTGGCATCATAGGATCGTACTTCGAATCTGTGAGCGTAACGTTACTGTGATTGGTGAGCGCCAACGTGAGATAAAATCCAAATCTTTTTGCCCAAAATGCAAGAGCTTGACTTGCATGACATGTGGTTTCAACAAGACGGTGCTACATGCCACAAAGCACGGGCGACAATGGATTTATTGAGAGGCGAGTTCGGTGAACATTTTATTTCACGTTCGGGATCGGTCAATTGGCCGCCTAGATCGTGCGATTTTAAGCCTTTAGACTATTTTTTGTGGGGCTATGTTAAAGTTTATCTCTATATTGACAACATTGGAAGCATTTATTCGTGAGATACCATGTTGGAGTATGCCAAAATTAGACTAAGCGGATGAACCATTTGAGGCGCAGTCAAGGTCAACATTTGCATGCAATAATCTTCAAACATTAAATTATATGAACCGTGCTATCGATTCAAATAAAGATTTCATGCATTTTTCTGAATTTCATGTGTTTTTCTTGAAAAACTTTCCTATAGTCACCCTTTAGATACATGGAATAGATAAATTTTCAATGAGCTCTGGATGTATTTTTGGTGAAGCGTCCCCATACCTACTGATGAAATAGATGTTAAGCTGCTCCTAGTTGACTTAAAAACGTTTTTCATAATTTGGTTCTGTAAATTAACACACCGAAATAATATTTGTATTTCCTTACAATTTCAACATTTTCACTGCCAAAAATTTTGTAAGAGTACTTACTCAAGGAGGGAATGTTCACGTTGTTGCCTTATTACAAAATTGCTTTTATAACAACAAATGCAATTAGAAACTGAAGTGGAACCGGGACGTAATTAAGAGTCGTCCAACTACCTATCTCCTGAATATCTATTGGCAAAAAAAGGATTTACACTAAACTAAAGATTAAAAATGACTTACACTAAACATAAGATCTCTCAATTCCAATGATAGATATGACAACTTGATTTGGGTTTCGTACCTATTTCTGGATAATATGTTCGGATTTGAAGACCGTATCTTGTTTGGCCATAAAATACATAGACTGTCTGCAATCAAAATCTAAGACTTCCAAGGCGCCAATTGTATACTACGTGCTACTCTTTATTTGACACATTTCTAATATATGACGCACTGAAACCAATAAAACAACCATGTAGGTATGTGCTGAGGCGTAGACAGTTATGAAAATTAATATTCAAGGCACCACGGCAGATGTTTTTTTGGATTTTCTTATTGAATTCACAGCACCCGTGTGAGGAAACCTTGGGTCTGGCCATCAAATTGGGACACCAAATAATTCGAAATAAAAATCACCACTTAACTAATATCGCGCCTCAATTTTCTGCTAACGCCATTTAAATCACGCCATGCCCATTAAAACCCACTATCCGTACATTTTAGGTGGAACATAAAATTAACCTAACAACATCATTAAATAATGGTGCGCATATTTAAAAATACGAAACCTGTCACAGCGTCGATTGTTCATGGGGGAGAATTTATTGCTGTCGCGCTAAAGAGGCTACATTTACACAATGCGCGTTCACCTGTCACCAAAGGCTGCCATAACATTATGGCAAGTGACAGCTGACAACAGACAGACAGATATTTAGTTTTTGTTTTCTAGTTTTCTTAAGTGTTTTGTTGTTTCTGAATGATACGTCTGCACATTCGTATAAGCCGAAATACATTCACGTGTATGTATGTCTATGGCAAATGAATGGTTAACATTGTGACGGCGAGGTGACGGTGGTGTCCGATGTCATCGCTTACGAAACTCCGTCAAAGTGCGGGCGATGGCGGAGGCGGACGGGTGCCTTAAATCTCTATTCAAACGCCAGATAGCTGAATTAATCGTCTGCCAATAAATTAGACTTTATAGATGAGATAACCAAGTTGTCTTGGAATTTATATTTTTATTTTTCTTATATTTTGTGTGTTTTTGTTTGTGTCACTCCTTCTCATTTTGGAAAACACAAGATAGAGAAGTTGTATTTATTTATTTATTTAAATGGCGTCATGTATTCAAATGTCCATAGCGTGTTAGTGGCCTTTGGCAAATGATTTTTGTGTGTGTGTGTTTTTTTCTTTTGGTTTCTGGTTGTGAAAAATTGTCTGCGTGCTTTGCAGCGCGACGCGCAAACTTGGAACGCAAGGGGCTTAGTGCGATAATTCACTTTGCTGAAAGATTTATATGAAATAAATTCCCGAGGACGGTGCGGCGGAATGGTGGGAGGCATCATAAAAAAAGGTTATTTTCGTAAATTAATGGCACGCTATTAGGCCTCGTTATAGAGAGATTGGTGATATAGATGAGGTTATTCCTGGGGCCACTTTCGTTCGCGCTTGATTCATCGCTGTAGCCTGTAGTATCATAATTATTACGAGGAGGTTATTTCAGCTGATGTTTGACGATGATAAAATAATTTAATGGGGTGATAAAGAATTAATTTCTCCGAAGGAAGTAAGAGGAGAAAATACAGAGTAGTAGTTTATTATTTTTTCTGACACTATCTGGGCTATTTTTTGAGAATTTCCACAGATCCGATGTTTAACTTTGTAGCCCTTATATGATTAATAATTTCCAGGAATGAAGTTAAAGTGAAAAATAATTTGTTAAAATAATACAGCTGTCGCATAGTGGGAAAAACAATCAATTTAGGCAGACATTAGGTAAAGACCGCAAGGCTCACAGACCCAAAACATACATCCTACTAGTATGAGCTTATGCCACTGGAGGCTAGCTATCTACAAAATCGTGCACAACTTCATGACAATTTGGGTCTAATTTAATGCATCAATTAATATTCAGTTTGCTGCCGTATTTTAATTTCGGTCATTAATTTTCCAAATAAACACTCCTGCTAACACCAGCCCTAATCACCACCTGACATCGATTATTATTCTATTGATATTTTGACAAGTGTACTAACAAAACCATTGGCCACTGGTGATTACGAAAAAGAATACATTAAACAAGAGCCATAAATATTGTCAACCGCAATGCAAAATTGGTGAGGGAGTGTTTATGGCCGACGTCTGAGCTTGTGGCACTGTGGGGTCATCAAATAGCCATCAAACGTTAAATAATAAATGAAACAATGGCATTTCCATGAATATTGGTACGTGTTTGAGTTTTTTATTACCCAGCCGTCCATGAGCAGAAGTGACGAACAAGCCACTTGTCGCCGATAAAAACCCCAAAAAGGCTTGAAGAACGGAAATCAAGAGCTGTGTCCTTATGTTCCATCGCGCCAGTGGAACATGCCACAACTAATTGATTACAAATTGAGCGATTTGAATAATGCATACAAAATTTCACAAATTTGAATGTTGAGAGATGTGACGGGTTGTCTGTATGACGAACGAGTGTGCGCCTCATCGTCATGCAGCATTTATAAGTAATATGTTTCGAGCTCATGTCTGCGGACCGTGTGGACGTCCAATTTAGTCAAAAAGGGGGAGTTATTAGTTTTGGTCTCACTCGGGAATTGTTTTTATTGCGGTCGCCATTCATATTTTATTAGTTTTGGGGGATTTGAGTGTTGCATACACAAATATCTACGGTCATTTATTCTATTTTGGGTGCGGGTTTGTTTGGCTGCGCTTTAGCTGCCTGATGACAATACCTTTCTGTGATTATATCCTCGATGACTGCCGTAATGACTACGGAACAAGGGGTGCTGTTTTCAAACTGCGGCAAGGTGGCAATTATCCTAATAGAGAGAACGTGATCAAAAGTTCCAAACAGCCCCGATCCTATAATAATTTGATTCAGGGCAGGTTTCATGTCTCCCCGGGGTTTTCACTTGCTGAAATCAACATTTAATATGCGGATACATTTCAGTTCAATTATACGGCGTTTGTTGTGAGTATTCTTCTTATTAGTCTAATTACAGGGAAAATACACTTTTGTTCCAGACATGTTCATTACAAGTATACAATTGTATTGAAAGACCATAGAGTGGCATAAGTGTTCCGAACTGCATAATACCGGTTTTTGTTAATTCACTCGAGTTTAAATAGTTCAGAAAAAGGGATGAAGCAATTCAGAATAATTAAGGAATAATCAAAGGAGATGAGTCCAGGACGATGATTCGTCTACCTTTTTATTTAAATGTACTAAAGAGTGCTGTTCGAAAAATTTTGATCAAACAAACATTTCTTGAATTTATGAGAACTACTGTTTTTTGCATTTATGAATAAGAGGTATTTTTAACTAGTAATAGCAGTAGAAAACGAAACGAGAAAAAATGGGAAAAAATAGTTCGGAGCGTTGAATATTTTCTGTCTGCAACGTCAATATGTCAAATTTCTAAAATATTAAGTATAGCTCAACAAAGTGTGGCACGGACTCTTAATATATATCGTTAAATCGTGACTATCAGGAGGGAAGCCAAAAAAGATGGTCCCTGTGGAAGATCGCTTTTTTGTCCTAAACAGCCGTCCCCATCTAAATACTAAGTACGGATTTTCTAACAAGAATCGAAGAAAGACTTTGGTTTCCAGGGCAACTTAATTTCAATCAAGACATGTTAAGCATTTTTTTTTTGAGATTTCGACGATTTTTGGGAAGTGAACCAAATGAACAACTTATATGTAGATGAACCACAAGACTGGAGGTGTCATTATTTAGGAATGTTAGACTGGTCTTTCTAGACCAGTAAGTCACTAAAGAAGTTTAACCCCGGGTTCTAAAAAGAAGGTATTGCAGTTCCTGAGCACGAGGTTCTTTATGACACTTCCAAATTTTCTTTTCAACGATGCTCCTTGCCACACTGTCAAGCTTGTAAGTAAGAACTTCTTCTTATGACTGTAGTCATTGAGTACTTATTCTTTCGCTCACCATTCGAAAGTAAACGACCGCAACGAGTTATTGTTCCGAAAATTCCTCTAGTTGTCAGAATATAAAAGAAGTATCACGTTATGTATCAGAGACAGACAGAGAGCATTAATCAAATTGTCAAAGTCGATAGGTAGAACTGTTTGTCTTAATATTCTTTTCCATATTTTCTACATGATAATACTTATAAATGGTGTCCCAACAAGAACGCAAGATTTAAATTTTAAATAAAACACAGATATTTAAAAAAATAGTGAATTCTTTATTATATTGTAAAGTAGTAGTAAGGATAAGGTTATGTGTGTAATAACACTTCGGTCAGATGGCCGACGTGGCTTTACAGGCACATACGCGATCTTTTAATTAAATTTTTTTTGCATAAATGCTGCGTCCAATTTCCTCTTTTAAGGAAATTTCTTCAATTCTAGGCACGAAAAAATTGGTTATTATTCACGATACCGAACACCATTGACTGTTTGCGCTTGACCTGACTCATTTTCATAAAAAAAGGTTCAAGATTCCTCTAGCCCAAAATCTACACCACACAGTGACACGTTGAGGATGCATTTGCTTCTCGTGAATCACTCGAGGATTCTGCCTATTGACGAAATGGAAATGGGCCTCGTCACTAAAGATGCATTTTCTTGTTGTATCTCCAATACCTGGCATGGTCAGCTGGCTTCAGTTCTTAAGTCAATTGAACTTTGTATGCATGAAGATGCAAATGTTACGTCAAAATTCGCTTCATAGTGGATTTGGAAACAGCAATTTGCTGAGCTCGGTGTCAAATTGAGGAGGATGGATTACGAGCGACATCATCACGTACTGCTGCGATATTTTCGGTCGATCAACCTCGTCGAAGGCGCGTTGTTCTCTTTACATCAGTTACAGACACAGTTTCCACAAATTTTTCCATTAATCGGTTTACAGTTGACTCTTTTGGAGCATTATTGTAACCCCAAATTGATCACAATTCGAATGGCGCCAAATTTAAATCTTACGTTCTTGTTGGGACACCCTTTATAAGGCATAATCTGTATAAGAGACACCCTTTATAAGGACACCCTTTATAAGGCATAATCTGTAACTTTAATCATTTAAATTAAAATTTGAATTTGAGTTTTTATTTCTTGGGTAAGAAAGTATATATTGAAGAAGATAGTGTCGGTGAATTAAGTTGGTCTGTCGACAGCTCCGATTTAAAATCTGTTGAGAATATCTGATATCTGTTAGGTTTAAGACCAAAATAAGGTAAATTAGAAAGTTATCGTCAGTAACCATTATCGCACTAAGTTCACGGACTATGTGTTTCTTAAGCATATGGTCTCGGAAAACTCTGCTTTCAAGAAGAGTGTCCTACGAGCCATACAGCGAGGTATCATTTTGGTGAGCACTTAGTTCTACACGGTAAACGACCGTTTAGTGCAGTAAATTGACCGCCTCGTACGAAATCTCATCCTTGGTATATTTTCTCTGGGGATATGTGAAGTCTTTGGCATTCAGGGACTAGGCAGTTGAGATGAACATCTTGGGAGCCAATATTATGCGTGTTGTTCGCTAGATACCCGGCCAATATTCTCGAACGAGTGGCCAACATATATGTATGTACATGATAAGTACCATTTTCAAAAAGAATATACCGCGAATACTCTTTTTAAATTATTAAAAAAAAACTTTAAAATTTACGTATTTTACTTTACATTATAAATCAAGCCTTACGACAAATCACGCTTTAAGTTTATCAGTTATGTGCTGTATATGAACATTGCTCATCAAACACAATCATTTCTCATTCCATTTGTGTGTGAGTGCAAACTTTGCTTCTTGTTGAAAGCAGTTAAAAACAGTGTCTTCCCAAGCAATCCTTTCATAAAATCCAATTCTCCTTGTCATTAGTGGCAAGATTTTGGGACGTACTTTGTTAGTTAACAGACAAAGCAAAGGTCTCTTGATATTGCCACTTTGTCTATACATTGATTTTTCACATGATGCATGCACATGGGGCTACGAGTGCTTCATTTTCAGCCCTTTCTTTGTATACCCAGCCGATCTTTTGCTTACTCGGACTTAATGGTTATGGAGGAAGTTCTGAATTCTCCAACACTTCTCAGCTGATGTATGTATTTCATTTTACCTTCATTGCCGGAGAATGGTGATTATTTTGTTGTTAGATCGGTGCACTCGTGTCGAACATATGTTTACAGTTTCAGCGTAAAGGAGGCATAAAAGTTAAACGTACTTTGCATGATCAGTGATTTTCTGCTGTCGAAAAAATTTACTAAAGAATTGACATTCTATTTTGGGTGAAAAAATTTAATTAAGTGCTCAAAAGCCCTTGAAGTTTTGACAGGGGCGTACTTTGAGTGTATTTTCAGGAAACAAAAACATTTTCAAATGGTACAACCTTTTCCAAGAAGGTCGAGAAGATGACCAATGACGACGCTCGCAACAATCGATTAAAATGTCGAGTAAGTTGTTTATACATTTTGGACATGAAGCGTGTGGCAGCGAACTTCGTCCCAAAGTTGCTAGATTTGCTTTGCTTGTTCGTAATTTTTTGGCCAAAAACAACAACGTAGTCATCCCTCAACCACTGTATTCACCAGATTTATCCATTGCGGGGAAAAAATAGAAATTGATGAATAAATAAATATTTCTTTGAAAAGAATGAAAATTCACTCTTTTTTTAAAAGACCTCGTACTTTAAATTGAATTCGTATTTCCCTCCATACTTGGAATATTCTGAGCTTTAAAATCATTTAATTATTATATCAATATTTTTTGAGATAACTGAACTGAACCTCAATTTTTAACAGACCTCGTATTGTCTTCATCACTGAGTACCAGGCATATCCCAAAAATTTCATAAGAATGTCCTTACATCCGTTGGGCTTTTAAAACTATCGGTAAATTGGCGTGGTCGCCGTGGTGAAATAGGTAATTGCGTCGACCCACACGGCGAATCGACCCCGGACGGAAAGCCTATGGTTTCACGGGACCACCTCTTTCGAGTTGCTGACAACACTCAAAGAGAAATAATTGTCTATAAAAAGTTTCTCAAATCTCGCCGTTCGGAGTCGGCAAAAATATAAGGTTCCTTCTACTCGTGAGAGAACAGTAAAACCCCCCCATTGTGGGATGTGGTATCCATCATCTCTGTATCTTAATGGATTTTAGAAAATTTTCTTCAATCTGATACCTTTTTTATTTACACAAGTTAAATGAGCTGTTCAAATTAATAAAAAATTTACTAGAACCAGTTTGGCGTAACCAATGAACGTCGTATAACAGACACAAATTGTATCAAAAATAAAACAGTTTTTTCCATTAAACGAATGTCAATTACTTGTATCTACTACATTTGTTAGTTGGCATAACCTAAGAAAAATATCTTTCTGGTTTCTACTGTAACTGTAAACAGATATCAAGCAACTACTAATTCATATTCAGTGTTAAATAGCCACATGAACATGCAACCAAGCCTGAATGTATCCTTAATTTAAAAAAAAAAACACTTTTTTACCTTAATATACAACTTATGGGGCGTAATAACCATTTGTCACATTCGAAATGTTTAGATGAAAATATGAATATGTATTCTAATCGGTGGGTCGTATATCCAAATCCTCTTTCAGTGGCGTCAAATTACACTTTTCAATTTCAACGCCAATAAATAAGAGTTTTGGAAAGTTTTTTTTTTATAATTTGAATCCAAATCCGGATATCCAAGCTAAGATCTTTCGCTCATATTCACCGATGATCACAACAGCCCACGTGCCTTATTATAATTTATATCTTCAGTAACTTTGGAAATTCCAAACTCAAAATAAAGTATCGCTTTCGAAAAAGCGCCGCTAACTCACAATGTAAACTCACACATACAAATGGATCTATGTGCGTATGATAAATGTAAGCATCTGTGGAGTGTCGAAGAACCGTTTACTTTGGAAACAAAACGATCGACAGCGGCGGCGGCGGCGGGAGCATCGAAGGTGGCGTTGAATGCGGCGCGATCATCTTACTGCAATAAATTTCAAAGCCAAATGCAAATGTATATGTATTCCGGGGAGATATCGATAATAAGCTATTCCTAAGCAGACAGTTAGTATAACTTATACAGAGATATTGCATGTCAATGCTAATTTTTATTCGCAATACTAGTCCCGGTTTTTATTATTTATTGAGGCTTAAATTTTGTTTTATGTTGAATGAAAAGTGGGCGTTCAGCTGTATCGGCGTTAGCATCTTAATCAGGTTTGCTTTGTTTAATGAAACGGAGCGATTTATATGCAAATGATTCGAGTAAGATGTTTTCTGTGTTTTTGCAAAGTGCACTTATTGTTTGACACTAATTGTTAAAAGCAATCTATAATTTATTGTTTCTATTAATCATGAACTTAACGTTGAGTTTTTAAAAACCTCCCGTGGTCGAGACTGCGTTGTACAATTTTATGATTTGCAAATAACATTTCAGTGTTTAGGTATACAGTGCAACTAAGTACTTGAATATTGTTTACGATTGTAATGACCTAAGACAAGTCACACTGTCATGATGAGATAACTTTTAACAAACAAAATGAAAACCTTTTCAACTTTAATTAATATCGAACACTGACTTTTGTTAAAATGCAAATCACGAAAAGAATTACTGACAATGTACATTAGTCAAATCAAAATAAAGAAGTTATGTTAGCAGGATTATGAACAACGCCAATAAAACAAAGAAAGTATCATCGCAGTCTCATTTTCATTTCCAAATAAACGATAGTCATCTGAAGATAGATACAAAAAAAAAACAAAAAAACAAATGTGAGTAACGCTCACACATAGAGGGTTTCGTTTTCTTTTCAACAGCAACATAAATATGCACTGAAGTACATACAAGGTGCTTAACCCCACAAAAGTAATCATTTTTTTTTAGAACGTTAAGGGTTATCATTCGTCGAATCGATGTAAAGTAAAATTAAAATGCATTTGTTTTGAAAAGTTATTATTTTCATTAAACCTTTCTTATAATTAGACACACATTTTATTTTATTTTTTGTTTTGTGTGTTTTGTTTAGTGACTAATTCTCCTTAAAGAAATATGAACACCGTTTTCTGACAAATCAAATAAATTAATTAAAAAATCAACAAAATTCATTAAAAAGGAAAAACATAAAGATAAATTCATTTAAGATAGTAAAAAATAGCAATAAAAAAACAATAAATTACTTTGCACATGTGGTGCAAATTTAAATTTTGTGCTCGCCGCATATGCTCCTCTTATATTTTCGCATATTAATTTCCTCATACGCCGTTTTTAATATGAATCTTAAGATTCAGTATGCACAAACATACTTGATCCTATGTTCTAACCCATCACGCAGTAGAACAATTTAACTTTAACTTTTTATTGTATTTTTATTTCAATTTAAATTCCTTACTTACATTCTAGCTAAAAATACTTAAACCTAGCTTATACTGTGTGAGCTTTCTCTTTTATATCTATCTTACTGACCCTTCGCGGGTGCTCTAAGTTAATCTACTTTACATTTATTTTGCCTTTCGGCCTACTCTATCTTAATTTAACTTAAATATGTGAGATTAGTTTTTACTTTGTTTGTCAAGAAAGTAACTTGACTTTCTGGTTTTTACTTAACCTAACTTATTCTAACTAAAACTTAAAGTATTTACAAATTGTTAAATCTACTTATGCTATTCTTAACTATGTCCGTTGAATTGTACGGACGCGTTCTCCAGGGCGTATTGCGATTTATATGCTTAACATATATAAGCAATACGCCGTGATGCACCTTTTTTTTTTATATATATTTTGTATATATATATATTTTTATTTGTCTTATTTTTTTTTTGTTTTTTATTTTTTATTTATTTTTTTTTTTATTTTTAAATTTTTTTTTTTTTTTTTTTTTATTTTTTTTTTATTTTATTTAACTTAACCTAAACCTAGCCTATGTGAGTTCGCCCTCAAGGGTCAACTAGCAACTTCTATTCATTAGACGTTGATGGCGTCAAAAACCGATTTCGGTGCAGCCACCAATAAAAGTGGCGTTCTTTGGCCGACACTGCTCTCTCTCGAGCAGAAATCGCCCGGCTGAACCGAAGAAGATCCTCGTGGCTGCGAGCAACGTCCGGCTCGTATTGAAGTCGCCTGTCCACTGTTCGGCGTGCGACATGGAAGATTAAAGGACACCCCTCCGTATCCTGTATCAGGCCCTTTCCATCCAAATATAGGAAAGCTTCGGGCGGAATGAAGCCGTTAAGACGCACCTTCTCGTGGTACATTACATTCGGGTAGTAAGCCCCAAAGATCAGACTGTTGGTCGAGTTCAAAGCCCGTGCGACGTGACCCCTGATTAACTTAATAATAAAGTTGTCTATCCTGATCAGATTTGCCTCGTTGTACAAAACCTCGTTGGGATAGAATTTCTTGTACTCTGATTCGGGGGTGCGATACAATCTGAGGCAAGTCCTAAGACATTGCCTCTCGAACACCCTCATCTTTTCCATCTGGGAAGGACTCACGTTGAACCACACTGGACAACCGTACACCATGACCGGCCGGATGAGGGCCGTGTAGCAGATAACCTTTACTTTGGTATCGAGTTGACGGTTGTGAAACAGCCTACTCGCCCCAAAGAAAGTTTTCTTGGCCCTTGCCAGAACAGTAGCAATATGCCTATCACCATATAGATACTGATCCAGCCAAATGCCAAGATATCTTACTACACTTTTCACAGTTAACGGTCGCCCCTGTGGGTCAACAATGCCGAACTTGCGCCAGTTTTTTTTCGTGTCCCTTGAGGCCCTGGACAGCGGGGTTCTGAACATAATGGTTTCGCACTTCTGGTAGTTGATCTTCAGCTTCCAGTCGTCGCAATAACGCTGAATGTTATCGAAATCGCACTGCAACAAGCTATTGATCACTTCGACCTTCGGACCTGATCTGTACGCGACTATATCGTCGGCATACGCAATTATATTTGGCATTGAACCCAAAAGATCGCTGGTGAATATCGCGAAAAGAATCGGCGATCCAAACGCCCCCTGTTGCAACCCATTTTTGATGTTACCTGTGCAATGTTTTTTATTCCTATTCCATTGTATATCGGAACACAGCTTAGTCGCGGCATGTGAAGTATCATGCCCCGCTCTAAAACCAAATTGATTTTCCGGTATTATTTCCTTTTGCTCAACCCACTCTTTCAGAGCCCTTATGACTATCTTCTCAAATACTTTGCTTATGCACGGGAGAAGACTTATCGACCGGAGATTTGTTGGAATGGAGGTATCTTTGTCCCTTTTGGGGATTGGTTGTACCACAGCTGTTTTCCAATGGGCCGGATAATGTGCATTGCTCAGCGCATTGTTAAACAGGGTAGTGTATACATCCACCGCTTCAGGCGGTAGATGGCTTAGAACCACATTCGGTATTCTATCAATTCCCACCGACTTTTTCTTCTTCAGTGATATGAAGATATCCAGAAGTTCTTCCTTCGAAACAAGGATGGAGTTGTCTCCATCATTGGCGACGGCACTATTCGCCAAAAGATCGTCATTGAATGTGGTGAAACCAGGATTCTCTGATCGCCATTGACTTATTTCATTGCGAAGGTTGATATGGTTTAGCAAGGCTCTGTTCTCCAGTTCATGATTAGGGCAACGGGAATCATTGACCGTATACACTTTCTGGAAGACAGCACCGATTGCTTTCACCTTTTCCTGGGGATCCTCAACCACGAAGAAGTTGTCGTCAAGGATTGTCCCATCCGGATCAATGCCAACAGAAGTCAAGAGGTTTGCGTTGTCTGTCGTCCTGTCAAGTCGAACGCTCTGAATATCGTTCTGATCTTTCCTCCGGAAGATTTTATTTACTTGCGGGAACATGCTCGGGTTGTTGGGTCTTACAGCCCGAATCTTATTGCCCCAATGCAAGTTTACAGCCAGGTTGTAATGCTGTTTAATTAGTTGTTGGAGTACTTTGATCTCCGATTTCAGTGATCGCACTGCAGCGTTTTGCGGGTCGGTAAATCTCCTGTACAAGAGCTTTAGTCTTGACAGTAGTCTACTCTTTTGAACGTGAAGTTCGTCTATGGTAGCATTCCGATAAATGTCGCCAACATCGGTTAATACTACCTTCGGGATCGTTCTGTCCATTGAACGTTTAATGGCGTCGTCCATTCGTACATGGTACTCGTCAACCTCTTCATTTGTCAAGTTTCTGTTCGTTGGGGGATTGATCACGCTCGAACGTAGTTCTCTGGTTAAGATTCTAGAGAAACGTGGCCAGCGCACCTTATTGTAATTATAAGGATTCCTCTGGACATATTCCTGTAGATCCTCCAGCTCGTTCGGGAGCTGGATAACCGCGGCTAGACCACAGTGATCACTGTCGTACTCAACCGTGGTTAGGCAGTTCCTTGTGTGTCGTTCCACGTTTAGTAGTGTCAGTCGTCTGTCTGTTAGTATTACATCCAGATAGGACCCACTTCTGGGAAACGACGGTCTTCCGGTTGCTAACAGAACGAGTTTAAACTCGATATCGTGCTGGTCCATCCACCCTACGAGGGCGTTTCCTCTCGCGTTTGGAATACTGTTACCCCATTCACCGTGCTTTGCGTTCAAATCACCGGCTATGACGTAATAGTTCTCTTCCGCGTTTAAGCGAAGGCTTGAGAAGAGAATTTCGAGTTCTGAAATAAAATTCGAGTTTTGAGCGTCTGGTGCATAGACGGCAATCACATATAATCCCTTTCCACCTTGAAGAGGGATGCGTGCGATGGCCGCCTCTAACACACTAAATCTTCGCACTTCATTGCTATAGATGACCTTATGACTAATTTCCTTTTTAATGAGGAGAGCAACCCCACCCCCTTGAGTGGATTGGGGCCGGTCTCTTCTTATAACGTGGTAGTTTTTGTACCTGAGTTTGCGCCTCTGGTTAAGCTTAGTTTCGCTAGCCATTAGCACGTCAGGATTGTGGGTTTGCAACAAGTTCGATAGCATTAATTGACGCTCGATCCTGATCAGCGAATTGACATTCACCGCTAGGACCTAAAGGGTTCTTGCCTCGCGTGAGCCCATTATATTGACGCGAAAAGCTCGACAGGCAGCCTCGACCAGATGAAGTCTAGCCGAGCTGTCTGCGTAAGGATACTTGTGTTGAGATCCACCATCTGGGTTTGCAAAGCGATCATCTGCGCTTGCATCGCCTGGATGGTTGACATCAGCTCTTTCATTGAAGGTTCTGCGTCTTGATGCCTGGCCACTGGGACCGGGGCAGCTTTCGGCACTGTCTGTGTTGCTGGCTTTCTACCTGACGCCATTTGGGCGTAGGAGATGGCCGGTGTTACAGTGGTAGTCGCCGCACGGGCCACTGGACTGGCTTCTACCTTTTTAATGGGCCTTACCGCCTTTGCTCTCTGTCGTAGCTCTTTAATGCGCGGACATCCCCGATAAGTTGCGGGGTGTCCGTTGGCACCACAGAGTACACACTTGAGGAGCGTCTTATCCTCAACTTCATTCTCGCCCAAAGGGCATTCCCCTTTTTTGTGGCTGATTGTGCAACGTGCGCAGCGGAACTCCATGTTACAGTTCTCTGCGACGTGCCCCAGCCGTCTGCACTTCGCACATTGCAATACGTGGTCAGACTTTCTTAGTTTTTGCCACTTTACAGCAAGACCGCCTACATATCGGATTTTTTGTAGGCTGTCTATTTTGCTGTCGTGGGCAACCTGTACCAGGAAGAAGGGTAGTGCCTTCTTCTTCGCTTTAGCAGCCGCAGTGTTGAACGGCTTGACCCCTACAAATCGGATCTCGTCGCCCTCTACCTCGCGCAGCTCTTCGAGAAGCTCCTCCGGGTCAGTGAAGGGATCTCTGCCCTTGAGGAGCACAGTTTGTGGCCTCTCACCCTTGGGGGTGTAAGTATAAAAATCGGTGTTTGACGCCACCAACTTCTCTTTGAGAAACCTGAAGTCATCCATCGAAGAACAATGGACCGAATGACTCTCAGGTGCTTTATATTTAATATAAAAATTGGACTTGAGGGCTAACTTACATAGCATTGTCAGATCCTTTGTGCTTTGCCCAAACACATTGATTGGCGGGCATCGGAATGCCGCCTTGGGTTGTTGTTTCTGCTGCAGTTGTTGTTGTTGTTGTTGTTGTTGCTGTTGCTGTTGCTGCTGTTGTTGCGTCGGCTGCGGCTGCTGTTGTTTTCGCTGCTGCTGTTTCTGCTGCTGCTGGTTCTGCTTCTTTTGCTTTTGCTGTTTCTGCTGCTGTGTTTGCTGTTGGGACAGTTGTTGTTGTTCCTTTTGCTGCCGATGTTGTTGTTGTTGTTGCATCTGATGCAGTCTTTGTGCTGCCTTCGATGTAGACGGCAGGGGCTCATTTTGCGGTTCTTTTGTGTCCTGTTGGCGTAGTTGCTGCGTCTGGGCCCTCTGTTGTTGTTGCTGCTTCTTTCGTAGCAGATCCTCCAGATCTTTCTGCTGCTGCTGCTCCTTTTTCAGCTTCTCAGCCGCTTTCCGCGCCATAGATTGCTCATACAGGGCCTTTATATGGGCATCTAATCTTGCCCGTTCGGAGTCGAGGCGAGCCATTTTCTCCTCTTCCTCCCGAATCTCCTCCGCCTCGTCGTCGGAGTCAGTAGTTGCCAACACCTGGAAGGCGTTGTTCCTTCCGCTAAAAGAAAAGCGTCCTTCATTGCCGTCCGATTCATATTGGAGGGCTTCCAGGTCCTTTGTTGCTTTTTTGGCTTGTCTTCCTCCTGGCGTTGTTTTTGTTGATGCTGTCATTGTTGATGGCGGTGTGGTCGTCATCGTTGCTGGTTTTCTTGGTGCAGCCGCTTCCTCGTCTGACGTCATCGTCACCGATGCAGTCGTCCGACGCTTGTGTATATTCGGTTGTGGCTGCAACCTCTTCCTCCTTTTCCTTATTCCCCCCTTGCTCGTCGGACTGGCCGTCCTTTCACTTTCGTCACTTGTTGGGTGGCGTGACGTCCGAGCCACCGGTGTTTTAAAATCACCCGATTTGGTGAGCTCGGCTGCTCGTCACTCTCCATTCTCTCCTGCTCACTCCACTTGTTGTCTCTTTACTTTTAAAAATAAAAAAAAAAGACAAATCACGTACTCTAGTCTTGGGTCTCGAACCCAGGACCCTTGGATCCACAACACTGTGTTCTAGTTTAGTTTTTTTTTTAGTTTAAAAAGTATTTTTTATTTTAAATTTCATTTGCATTAAATCCAGATATAAAATACTTAAACTAGCTATAATAACTTTTATTTTAATTAAAACTATCTTACTGGCTCCATGCGAGCACTCTAAGTTAATCTATGAATTTTTTATAATTGCCTTTCAGCTTCTGTGTTTGGTTTTGTGTATATTCAAGTAAAGAACTAAACTATGTGATACTTAATACTAAGAAAATGTTCTGTAAAAACTTAGCAATCTAATTAAATTATTTTTATTTTAACCTACCACTACTACCTACCAACAACTAAACAAACTTAACCTAACTACAACTAATTTTTTTTTTTTTTTTTTTTTTTTTTTTTTTTATGGGCTATATATGAATATACTACACTAACTTAATCTTAATCTAACTTATACTATATGTAAATTGTCCGTAGGGGGACCAATTTCTGCAGCAGCTGACGGCAGCTGGGCCACCAGATGTGGCTCTAGCCACCAATAAAATTGCCTATCCTTTTCCCGATCTTTAATGTCGCGAATGGGGATGGATGTGCTGAAGCGGAGATCACCCGGCCTTACGCTTCGTACATTGCTCTCGTAGAGCAGACGCTTGTCCACCGTTCGTCTTACTACGTGGTAGAGAAGTGGACATCCACACTGTGTTCTGCCACTAGGCTGTCACTACTCTTAGAGGTTTTTGAGTTTTTCCGGGATATGATTTTGACTTACTAATGCGAAGCCGAAACACGTCTTAACTTCGCGAAGGTCTGTGAACGACTGACGCAGTAGAACAATACGCACGTATGTATGCCGTGTCTATATGGAACTCATTAAGTGAGTTATTATATTCAATGAAAAAAACAATTGTTGTTTTGTTATTATTAACTTTTATTTACAATAAGGTATTTCTTAATCAAAAAGTAAGTTTTGACTGTCACCCTTCCAATGAGTTTTGCATTTCGTTTGCTGTCTGCTTGTTTTTGTTCTCAAAAATCTTAAACTCGACTTTTGCCGGAATCACAAATTCCAAGCCTGGCTTCGAACAACTCTTCCGATACATCCGCAATCTGCTGTGATGTGTTGTTGTATTTTTAGAGTTTGAAGCCTGCCTCAGCTGTGGTGTGGGAGGAGGTTGTTGTCCAGGGTGTCATGTACAGTGTGTACAAGTTAAAAGCTTGCGCGCTGTGAAATGAAAAAAAATTTTTTTCTTTGGGACAACTGTCCACTTTATTGTGCCAATCAGAACTGAAACTTAAATCTACTTTACAAATATTTATAGGGTCGCCATCAGCGCGACAGATTGTTGATTCAGCGGTTTGTGTCCGGATCTTTGCTGATCCAAGCGTTTGCTGATTTTGAGAACGTGAGGTGTGCGTATGAAGCTTATTTTGTGCAGGTACTTCAAGTTCCAATTCCCGGTGTTGAGGGAGCGTGTGAACCTATGAGTGCATGTGGCGGAAGTGAGGATTTTGCACCCGCTAGTGGAATACGACTTGAGACTTTTATGGTTTTAACTTATATTTAACTAGCGCAATCCAGGCACGTTGAGTGTTGTGATTTTTTGCCCTCCATTTAAATTAAGTGTGCAAAAAATCAGCCATATTCACAAATTCTTAAAAATTTTTGAATTGCCTTTCTGTAAATCTGTTAGATATACTCTTTGGAACTGCGGTTTTAGAAATTTCAAATAACATATTTAAAACTGTGAGAACTACTTAATCTGCCACTTAATTAGCTTATTTTCGGAACTGTTCCATATCCGAGTGTAGGTGATGGAAAATTGTAGAAATAGGACCCGGAAACAGAAATTGTATGAGTTGTTGTAATCTGCTATTGTGGGACATCTTCTCTCTTCAGCTTGATAGATAGACAATAGTTTTTGTAAAGTCTGAAGTTCGGTCATATCTACGTGAAACATATACTATACATAAGAGTTTTGCTATATCATTGTAAGCAACATTAAGTTGTTTCTTACCAAACATTTTGTAAAGAATCAGTTTCACAGCCGTAGATAATAATAATAATAATTGGGTGGCACTACAGCCCACATGGGACCAGGACCTAGCTTCTAAAACAACTACTCGTGTTGTGCGTGCTACTGTTCTCTACTACTCTCGAGTAGAAGGGACCTACAGTTTTTTGCCGACTCCGAACGACGAGATTTGAGAAGGCATGGACAGTTGATACTCTTTGAGTGTTGTCAGCAACTCGAAAGAGGTGGTGCCGTGAAAATATGCTAGGTGTCCCGTCCGGGAATCGAACCCAGACTTTTTATTATATTAGGTCTTTAGTATTAGTCTTAAGTAAGGTGAAGATAAGGAATTGTTATCCCACGTTTTAAACTTTTCACAAACTTGGGATAAATAAATAAAGAAGCCGAAAGGGCGAATGAAAAATAAATATTGAAATCCTAGGCTAGCTTAGACCACTTTTTAACAAGTGTCAGTAAGTTAGAATTAAGATTAACAAATTAGATTAAAAAGCTAATTTCAGTAATCCTTGTCTAGGATGTAAGAACAAAAATTTGAGAAATATGAATAAATAATAAAATGCATTGAAAATTAAACTAAGTAACTAGTTACATTTAAACACACGCGTAAGTTGTTTGCACTGTCCACGCATTCAATTATTATGCCATCAAGGGTAACATGGGAAAATCTGAGAGTTTTAAAGATAATAAGACATATAGACTTACAGGAATTTAGGACAAATCAAATAAAGCCAAAAGCAGTAATTTTTCTTAGATCCTGGCTTATGTTATTGATTCAGTCTTCAAATTATCACAAGAGAGTGCTATAATGCATTGACATCGTCAGCAAACAAATGCATGGATGCATTAGGATGCACATAACAAAATAGAAGTTGGATAGAAAATTAGAAAGCATATTCTGTTTGGCACTGCTTGCATTCTCCCTGAGATATATGATGTAATCGGTTGGACGGCACTTCTTGGAAGTTTCTCACAGTTGATTAGTCACCTGTGTCGGAAGCTTTCCGAAAATTAAGTAGTACGAGGAAAGGAAAAGTAACTCTGTCATCGCCTAACACCGGCGTTGGGTCAAACCCTAGCAAGATTTGGTTTGTTTCGGGCCAAAGCCAGTCTGATGAGCAGGTAATATATTACATCCAGGAAGAAGACATTTTTTCGATAGAAATAGCAGTATAGAAATAGATCTGAATTTACTACTGTGAGGTTTTTGCGGCACAGGCATCATCAATGCATTATCTTATCATCTTATATTATATTTTATTCCTTCTATCTTACATGTTTAATCTAAGTCTTTAAAAAGATAAAGAAAACTTCGTCTTATTGTACATTTAAGATGTCAATAAATTTTATCGAATTGGTTAACTTACCATATATTGTCAAAACTTTTTTAGTTCAGTTAGTTAACTATGGACAATTTCCTTCCATTTGTTTAAGTAATACAGAGCTATTCATTTCATGAGTTGGCAATAATAGCACTTGACACCTACTGTCTTTTGAAGTATCCCTATATCAATTTTAAAGTGTATTTATGATAATGGATAATGGATAGTTTAACAAAACGCTAAAATAAACAAACCACTGATTCCTGAATCAGCATCAGTGAGACGAAGAATACAAAATGTCAAATACAGAGAGTTCTTCACAATAAATAAATATCAGATACATCAAGTTTCATTGAGAGCACCTTCTTCTTCCCTGGACTTTCACATGCAATATATCTTCAAACGCCAACTCCTTTGGCTCCTTCAAAACTTACCGTTCAGTAGGCAGTCCTACTCTTCATCATCCCACTGCCGCCACAATATAACATTATTAATAAGGCTATCCATTATGGCAAATATCCAGAAATTATTTATTGCCATATGCATAGGGTTCCTGTGGCTCTGCGCAAAGCTCTTCTTCGTTTGTCTTCGATAAAATACATTTATTAGTTTCTTTTGTTTTGTTGGCGACGGTGGCGACGGAGGCTACGTCGTCGGCAGCGGTGTTCGCCGGCTTCTCTTTTAAGCCCTGAGCGTGGCTGAGCAAGCGACCATGCAATGCCACTCCACCAGCCCTACAGGCATGACAATCCCAAAACCGTCCGTCCATCCGTTCCGTGGTCCCGACTTAAAATTACAATTTATGTTGGCTATTAAAAACGTCGGATTTTTGTTGTTGTTGCTGTTGCGGGTGCTGTTTTAGAGCCGGCAAAGGAAAAAAATTTAATTTATGAAATACATCAGAGCAGTGGAAAGACCGTGAACAAGAGTTCTATTAACACTTTCAACCGCTGGCGGCGATTCTTTTCCGCGGAATCAGGTCTCTTTGAACGTGCGGATGGAGGGAACGCTCCGCCAGAGCAGAGTGTGGTTTTTCACAGAGCTAAACTTAATTAGAGACAACTTAATTGTGCATAAATCAAGAGCTGAGCTCTAATTAAGAAAGACAAAGTGTGCTGGCGTGAATAAATAACCGAGAGCGTGAGCGCGTCAATTCCGAATTCGAATGGGTATTTGGGAAAGATTCCCGACGATTGGGAGCAGGAAATCATTGTCGTCGCCGCCGCGACATGTGTGGGTTGTTGAGAGCTGTCATGTTATTAATTGGAAGCAAGTGGCAGATGCTTTGGTAAGTCTGATGAAGATTTCATATTTTGATGTGATGTCAGGGTGTCTTAAGTCATTAGACTGAAAGTCATGTGTGTAGATATACATGACTCGTATTAGTTTCATAATATTTTTTTTCTTTTTATACAAAAAAGAGTTCTTATTATAGAATTAATTATGAATGGATGACACTTGTTGATTGTGCCATATTCGCAGTTCCTAGTTCCAACAGAAAAAGAGCATCTATAAATTAATCAAAACATGTGACCGTTTTTGGGTTTTATAAAGGAAACATGTTTGGCTATGTGCAGCCGTTGCTTAATGCAGAATTGGCTGACGTGGCGTGGCAAGTCAGTGCGTTCCTGGACTGAACTCTTCTATTGCACCATTTCATTCTTCTATATTGATTTTATTTCCCACAATGTAGCATACAACACACCAACACACCTGTCAAAGTTTTATTCTTCCATTTTCAAAAAATGCTGCCAACACTTCTTCCGGGATAGCCTCCATCTACTTCTTCGTCATCAGATGGTGTTTATGGTCATGCCTCGTCATTAACGCTCTCTCGAGCCTCTTTGAACATTTTGTATCACTTTTAAACTACTTCTACCTTAACATTCTTCACCAAAGCTATTTTATAGTTCCGGCATCCGAACTTTGCCGAATAGTTTTAGAAAAATCCACACATTATTATCAACAGTTGTGTCAACGTAAGAAATAAAAGCAAACCAAAAGCTAAAAAGTTACCATTCGTTTTCGGTAATAAGCCGTTGCTACCCTACTGTATTTTTGAGGAAACGATAGCAAGTTCATCACGAATGCTTGTTCTTAAAACTAGACCGTGGTAGCTTGTAGGCTGTAATGCCAGTTACTGATTTAACTGAAAATAATACACAAGTTTCTGTTAAGTGGTTAGTCACCTGACTTCAAACAGATCTTTAAGCCTGCTGGATGTGTGACGCAGGAAGACCTGAAAAAATAAGTAAAGACCAAACAAACAAACTATAACTTGTACGTGTGTGATCTCACAAAGTTAGTGTATGCTTAACCAAATAAGATCGTACTACTCATATCTGGTAAAGCAGCTCGCCGCCTCTTCAACTTACAAGTTTGGCGGATTTTACTGTTTGGGTAGTAGTATGGTGGACAACCCTACACAAAAAAAAGCTGCTGGCACAATCCGAAATAGGTTCAAGGACTTATTTGCATAGGTATCATTGGGACCATCATCAGAGTCACTACATACAATCATAAACATACTTTCAACCTGTTAATCAGAGTGTCTTGGACGTCGTAAAAGCTGAAACAGGAGAAAAAAATCTCAACCAAACCTTATAGGCATAGTAAATCATTTCAAAACAAATTACGTCAAGCTGTTTACGTTTTTTGGCCGCAAATCAGCAACTGCATATTACTCCATTTCTAGAGCTAATCATCTGAAACCCCTGACGTTGATAAAAATCTACCAAAGCATCGCCCAAACGTTTTAAAATAATGGTAAACAGAATTATTTAAATGCTGGTAATTCAACTGTCAGTATCAGTAAGAACATATTTTTGATCGGGTGTTCAGTTTTTGTTTGGCGTCTGTTGAAAACGGACTCAAAAAGAACATTTTCGTCATATATATGAAAGTTCTGTTATCAGTTTGGTGGGATTACAAAGGAATTGTCTACTTTGAACTTTTACCATACAACCGAACGATCAATTCAGATGTTTATATTAACCAACTTACAAAACTGAAAAACGCAGTTGAAGAAAAACTGTCCTAATTGACAAATCGAAAGGTGTTGTATTGCATCATGACAATGCAAGGCCACACACATTTTTGGTCACTCGTAGGAATGTTTTGCCACATGACGTGACCTTGCACCATTTGATTACTCATTATTTCGATCTCAAAAGATACTCCTTCAAAGAAAAACATTTAAATAATGATGATGATGTCAAATCGTAACTAGTTCATTGTTTTGCTTATAAAAACGAGAAGTTTTATGAACGTGGAATTATGATGCTGCCTGAAAGATGGCAAAAGGTCATTGCTCAAAATGGGCAATACCTTACACGATAAAGTTATTTCATTCCATAAAAAAAATTGTTTATTCTCTAAACAAATCCGCAATTACTTAGTTCCTAAGCCCACATGTTTAGCGACGAGAGCAAGTTATTATATTTGGGTCAAAACGCAAGACTATGGTCTGTGGAACATAGAATAGAGAAGTTTGCTTAAAATGTACTTCCATGTTCAACTTTGCCTCCACGTAAAGCATTGTGAAGGTTCAGTGATGGCTTGTGGCTGCAGAACCGGGAAACCATAATTTAATAAAAACAACAATGAATGTCAAGAATTATCTAGTCATACATATAATTAGTGTGCAAAAAATAATTGGTGTGCCACGTCCACAAATAGTTTAATTAATTAATTAATGAATATATGGAAAATTTCGGACAAAAATATAAGATAAGCGTCCATAACATCTAAACAAGTCTTTCGGATGGAATTAACTTTAAAATCACGCTCAGATTTTGTCAAAGGTGAATAGTTTTTGAATTCTTTTTCTTATTTCTTCTGTTGATACTATACAAATAAAGTAGTGAATGCTTAAGCTTTCTTTCTGTGTTTTTAAATATGTTTTCTAATTACTTTTTACATAGCGTTTACTTAACTTTAAAAAAGTATAAGCGTTATACAATGCTTTGACTCTTACTGTAAGTAATAGCCAGGTAGTTTTGCAGAATACCGTAGAAATGTGCACTAAACGAAAAAAAATAATTTCTTGAAATCTGAATTCAAGACGTTTCTTAATATCATTCTTAGCAAAGTATGGCCAGACTTTGTTGTATTATAGAAAAAGAGTTTGTTAGCTAGTTGTTGTATAGATTTCAAGTTAATTATGCATCAAAAAAGTACACTGACAAAGTCAAGAGATTTGGTAGACAGTTGCATTAATTAGAGAAACATGGTTTTAATAGGTTTCGTCAGGCCAGGTGGTCACCGTAGCGCAGTGGTAAGTGCATCGACTGCGGCGCAGAAAAGTCTGGGTTCGATTCCCGGACGGGACACCTAGCATTTTTTCACGGCACCACCTCTTTCGAGTTGCTGACAACACTCAAGGAGTATTAATTGTCTATGGAAAGCTTCTCAAATCTCGCCGTTCGGAATCGGCAAAAAACTGTAGGTCCCTTCTACTCGTGAAGAACAATAGCATGCACAACACGAGTAGTTGTTGTAGAAGCTAGGCCCTGGTCCGTTATGGGCTGTAGTGCCACTCAATTATTATTATTATTATTATTCAGGCCTACTTATTCGCATAAGGTATAATTACTGAGGCACCATCACATCGATGTACGAGGTCTGTTCTCAAAATAAAGTCGATTTTTATTTCACAAAAAAATATTTACTTATCCATCAATTTCTATTTCACTCCTCTTAGAGTAGTCACCCTCAGACACAAAACACTTGTGAGAGCATTTTTTCCATGTTTGGGAGGGTGCCAAATCTGGCGAATACGCTGGCTGAGGCATTATTATGGCGATGTTTTTGGCCAAAAATTACGTCAAATTTTATCAATTTTGAAACAAACTTAGCTGCCACATGCTTTATGCCCATAATTTAAGTAAAAGTTGAATGACTATATCGACATCATCAGCAACTTCTCTAATACTGATTCTCCATAACAGTTTTCATAACTTTCTCAGCATTTTCATCGGTTGTTGATGTGCTGGAAAGCTTGTACCATTTTTCACACAAAATTAAATGCACATGCTTTAATTCATTTTTCGACAGAAGTCTAACTTACACGTCTAATTTGTAGGCCCCTCACAAACAAAATAAATATTTTATATAGCTGAAATAGTAAACATATGTATGTGCGATACGAGTGTACCAAAATAACAAAAAAACTATAATCGAATGTACGTAGCCAGCCAAATTTGAAAATTCACCTTATTTTTTGAACAGATCTAGTATATACAGATAAAATAAAAACTCAAATCCGTGATATTCAAAAAGAAATAATATATTGTTCGTTAAAGGTATTTGGTATTTGGTATTTGGTATTTTCTTATTACTCCTACATCGGACAATTCATCAATTTAATTGTACATTTAAATAATACATACATATGTTGTTCATTTCGGAACCTTGTAGTAGAAAAAAACAAAGTAAAACATAATTCATAACAAAACTTAAGAATAATACATTGTTTTTCATTTTTTAACACTTTGGAGCTCTCACAAAAGTATGCATACGATTTTGATAAAAACTAAAAATATAAGAATAGTTAAACTATTAATAAGAAGTATGGCCTCCTTTGGCTTTAATAACTGCAGATAAACGGGAAGGCATGGAAAACGCTAGCTTATGAGTAATTTCTGGGCTTATATTGTTCCATTCCTCAGTCAGAACTGATTTTAGCATTGAAATTGATTTTACTCGCCTATTCCGAACTTGTTGTTTTAAATTATCCAATAACTGTTCTATGGCATTTAGGTCAGGAGATTGTGGTGGATGTTCCAGTTTATTTTTGATATTATAGAGCAGACATTCCCTTACTAAGCCGGATGAGTGCTTTGGATCATTATCTTGTAATAGTAAATCTTTGCCCGTTGATTGTAGTTTTTTAACGCTCTGAAGGTAACTATCTTTCAAAATGTCTATGTACATATGCTTATCCATTATTCCATTAATTAACCTTAAAACACTAACACCACTTTCTGCCATTGCTCCTCATACCATGACAGATTAACCTCGATGTTTTACGGAAGGAACAACATTTTTGGGTTCAAGCTCGGTGTTCTTTTTTCTCTACACTGGTGATGGCCGCCACCACCAAAAATGTTAAATTTGCATTGGTCGGTGAAAATGACTCGTTCCTAAAGCGAAGGGTCTGTTAGATGGACGTTATGATATTTCTGTGCATATGCTAATTGTTTTGCTTTGTATACCTCCCTTAAGAACGGTTTTTTTCCCCTTCCTTCAAACAACGACGAAACGTTTCTGCACTAACAGATATTCCGTATTCATTTCCAATATCTTTTGTAAGTTCAACAGCGCTCTGTTTCAAATTTTCAATCATAGATCGAACAATTTGCCTCTGCATTCTTTTATCCAGTTTCTGGGGACGTCCTGAGCTTTCTTATTATTGTCTGGATCATTGACTTCGGTAAATTTAAAGATTCCCCAATTTCCGCATATGATTTTCCATCATTTTTATATTTTAAAACGATCTTGCGAATTTCCAATGTTATTTCCTTTGACTTAGGCATTATTTTGTGAAAAAAATACTGTTTTCTCTGGTACAGAAATGCGTATTGAATGCAGGGCACCAAAAAATTTAAACAGCTCATCGCAAAAACAATGGAAAATCGAATATTTTTGGGAGTATGCATACTTTTGTGAGAGCTCCAAAGTGTTAAAAAATTAAAAAAAATGTATAAATAGTAAGTTTTGTTATGAATTATGTCTTACTTTGTTTTATTGTTATTTTTTAATGTGAATAAATAATATTAGTGGAAAATATTTCAAGTTTTGCTTTTCTTTTAAGAAAAAATATTGAAAATTCATGCCGTATGTATACTTTTGTGAGTGTGTGTAAGCTTCTTCCGTGAGAACAAGGACACTTTAATCACTCAATAAGTCCCGGGACTTACCAATAAAAACATATATTCTAGAAAAAATTCGACTTTATTATTCAACATAGTTTCCTTCAAGAGTGAAACATTCAGTCCAACGCCGCTCTATCATTTCGATACATGTTTAATAGAACGATTTATCTTTAAGCTCAAAATAGGCTTCAGTTTCAGCGATTACCTCCTCTTTCGAGCTATATTTTTTCCGGCGAGCATCTTTTCGAGGGAGAAATCAGAAATAAAATTTGGCCGTGATAGCCAATGACTTGTGACACGGTGATATTTTTATCACGTTGTTGTTACCACCCGGCACTTGTTGAAGTGTTACCATCTTACGTAAAGGGGGTTTTTGATTAACGCGCATTATTAGACGAAATGGGTCTGAAATTAATCAGTGTCATTGCTGAAGGGCTGATCGTACCTACAAAGCTAGGTAAACTGAACTTTTCCTAACCCTATATATTTCACGGAATTAAAGAATTCAAATGTGTTAGATGATCACTTAAAAAATGTCTATTTGAACATTTTTACAGATATACCTATTTTCTTCTCAAATAAAAGTGTCCATATTAGCTCTTTTGTAAATTGCTTATAATGCTTTTCATCGACTAATAACCGACGATGAGTTTGATTTTCTGGCAGCTATTCATGTCAAAGTCATCAGTCCAATCGTCATTACCAGTTACTTCATTTCACTCCCATTTCATTTACACAAACAACATTCAAAGAAAAGCAGTTATAATACTTAAGGTTCATGATTCCTCATGTCTATCTATAATCCGCAAAGATACTCGTATCGTATAAAGCTTTAAAACCGTAACTGGGTGGGTGTTACTTTTTATATATTGGACAAAAGTTTATCCACATCCTCTTCTCCCAAGTGATTGCCTCAATGTTCAAAAAATCACTGTGAAAACACTTCGAAGATAAGAGGTATTTCCGTCCCCAACAACGTGTTGGCACTTTTAATAAGAAACCTCAATACGACCTTTCACATCCAATGCCATCCCATTTGCTCTCATCATCCTTACACCACCTCTCCATGGCACTTTGCAACGAAAGGACAATGGCAAAAGTCAAAAATCATGTTGACAACCAATGATTTTGACACTTTGCTCCATTCACTCAAAATAATTCCCAGACACATGCGAAAAAAAGAACCATATCCATTTACTGCCGCCACTCTGAGAGGAGTATCGCCTTCCTCCTACGACACTGCCGCCATTGGTCCCGGTGCCCCGTCAGCAGTGTGTGTTAATGCCGTGTCGTAACGGGCTTCTTATCGTTTGTCGCAATTTCCTAAGACCACCGATACCACAAAGCACAATCCTTCGCACCGTTCCTTTGAGAATGGCACAAGGAAAGGACATCAGCAAGGAGATTGCGGCAGCATCGTCTATGACTTCGGTAATGGGCGCTTAAAAGGAATTTTATGACATCCTGCATCGGGGAGGTTGTAAAACGGAAAATCTTACATGATTTTCTCAGAAAGAAAAGCAACAAGAGAACGATGAAAAAAGCCAAAAGAACTTTGCGATACTTTGGCGAAATGACACCGAGGGGTGATGTGTTACATATGCATACGTATGTCATCTACTAGTATGTATGCATGTACGTGAATGTGGGTACGGTCAGTGGTGGTGGAGTACAGTTTCTAGTTTGCACTTTTGCTTACTTCTATTCCGGAGCAGGTCCTTAATAGGAAAATGATACCCTGGGCGGTTGCGGTTTGTGAGCGCCAACCAACAACCAGTCTTGAGTGAAAAGCTATAAAATGGTTTCGCCATTTGAACTTGCATTCTTCTTTGAAGGAACATACGTACACACGAAAGTGGCTAGGTTTGGTGGTGGTAAGCTCACAAATGGGTCCCTGAGGTACTGGCAATGTTCTCGATGCCATTCCCAAAGTCGCTCTTGGTGAAGTATGCTATTCAATCGAAGAGCTGACATTGTGAACAGGTTTTTTCCTCCCCTTTTTTTGTGGATTAAGTGCGGAATAGTATTGTTTCATTCGGCACCAGATTTGTGACTGTTTCAGCGATGCGTGTCACAAAGAGTGGGATATGCGGAAACACATGTACGGGGTGAAGTGAACATACTTACTAAATAGGATTATTGAGAAACCGTTTCGGAAGAGGTCCCCACAACACCAGAAGAGTGGAGTGCGTTGATTTGATGAATCAATTCTGAACTTTCGAATATCTACATAACTTCTTGTATAGGTACTTGGCACTTAGATTGCTTATCAGGGCAACTTTTGAAGCATAATACAAGCCTATGTGCCAGACGTACATACCAAATTCAATTATCTCCGGGATCACTTGGAAGTTATACCAAGAATTCGGTTTTTTTCTTAAATAGCCAAAGCTTCAATTCGAAAAGTAAAGTGCATTTCAGGATATGTGGGCAATGTGGTAGAGGCAGAGTAGGTTCGTTGTTGTTCTGATTAAATCCCCATTCTGGTTGCTACAAGTTTCATAATCAGTAGTTATGTCTTCCCTCCATTCACCTTTCTCACAGTCATCCTGCAATCTTTCAAAAACCTCAACAATCCATCTAGCTTGTTATTTTGTGGCATATCATACGGCTCCATATAGTGGAACTCTTTGAGGAACATTAATGAAAAACATAGTCTTGATCCTTCGTCATTTTGACGCTATTTGTCAAGACCGAAGCGGCAGCGTTAACGAAGGAAAAGTATTGAATATCTGTTATGATCACAGTTGAGGAGTTACAGTCGACCCAAATTACATAACATTTTTAACTGCTTGGTTCTTGATTGCGACATTTTCTCCCAAATCCAGTAAGATAATCGTATAGGTATATATTTGGTTTTATTCAAGGTTGTTCCCCGATTCTTTATAGTCCTTCATAAAGGATAAATAATTTATTGGATTCGAAATTAATCTATTCCCAATTAGGAGGTGTTCGGTATTGCAGAGAAGATTCCCTTTCTTGCACACTTCCTCCGACTTTATGCCGTCTACTACCATTACAGAAGAGCTGATAACTAAGACTGCAGAAAATTGGCTGCATCTAAGTTTATGTCATGCAGGATAATATTGTAAGGCCCACCTACATCTTACATGGATTCTCACCTACCGCTTCCAGCACGGAAGTGATAACTGTATGGTCATGTTGGAAGGCACTTAGGATATTCAATTTTGTATCTCAAACTCTCTTGTAATATATTTGGGACAACAAAACTCAAAACTTAAACTCAAAAAAAAAAAAAAAAAAATCAGTCGGTTCTTTATGAGACTGGTGTTTCGAAGGCCTAAAATGTTACAATTTAGTTCATTTTACGTGAGACAGTTGGAAATAAATCCTTGTACCCTTTGCCTATAGGATCTCTCTTGTTAATTTTCCTGTAAATATCAAAGATTCAGTTAGATTTGCATAGCTTCAATTAGGGTAGAGTCAAGCACTTTCGTTATGCAGATGGAAACCAAGCGCTTCTTCTTTTACTGGCGCTACAGATCGAAGTGGAGATATGCCGCAACCAACATGCATCTCCAGGCAACACGATCTCTAGTCGGCTGCCCCCAGTTGCGCACTAAAAGTTGGTTGAGTTCCTTCTCAAATTGTGTGCGCCATCTCAGCCTAGGCCGTCCTTTGTTGAGTTGTTTTAATGGCTCGGATTCAAAGATTTTTCGGGCCGGAGCAATCGTGTACATACTCTCTTCATGTCTTAGCCATACTAAGCGTTGTATCAGAAGTTGAAGCTTGACTTATAGAGTTCGTCGTTGAATCTTCTTCTCCAGACGCCATCAACGTTTCTCTCAAAAAGACTAAGGGCTTCCTCATTCGACTTTAGTAGCGTCCAAGTTTCTGCGCCATAAATACAGTTATACTGTTATACAAAGTCAGTTTAGTCTTTCGAAAGAGGGCTATAATAGTAAATTGCTTCTTGGGCTCAGGGCTCAACGAAGCAGCGATTTGCAGGAGTGATTCTGCAGCTGATTTCGGTACAAATGTTGTTTTCCCTATTTACCGCGGAGTCGAGGTAGACGAAGTCCTTGACTACCTCGAAGTTTCTGCTGCCTGATGAACGGTCTGTTCGAGGCGCCGATGTTGTGTGTACTTCCTTGATGACAGCATGTACTTTATTTTACCCTTATTTATCACCAAACCCATTTTTGCTGCTTCCGGTTCAATCCCAGCAAACGTCACGTCAATGTCGTCCGCGTAAGCTTGCAGTTAAACAGACTTTTGGAAGTTCGTGTATCAGATGTAAACTTGTGAGTTACGCACGATCTTCCACTCTGATAAGGATCTATCAGGTTGTTGACGAACGGTTTCAGGCGTTCACACAATACGGCAGAGAGGATCTTGTATGCGATGTTAAGAAGGCTAATCCCTCGATAGTTGGCGCAGTTGAAAGGGTCTCATTTCTTGTGAAGCGGACACACGACGCTAAGATTGCACTCATCGGGCATGCTTTCCTCCGACCATATCTTACAGATGAGCTGGTGCATGCGCCCAACCAGGTCATCTCCAACTGCTTTGAATATTTCAGCGGAAAGTCAGTTCGCTCCAGCAGGTTTGTTCGACTTCAGTCCCGATATTGCTATTTGAACCTCGTCTAAGCTGGGGGACGGGATTCTTGTCTATCATCGTCCATATTGAGTGGATCACTCCGCCTTACAGTGGGATTTGGGACGTCATCGCCGTTTAAAAGTCTGCGGAAATGATATTTCTAGATTTTCAGCATCGATTGGGATTCTTATACTAATTGAACATTTTGTCCGATAATTTTGGTTTGCTTCAGGGTGATGTCGGCCATTGTTTATACATATCATATTTCGACTTCTACTTTGTGCGAATCTATGAGAAAGTTTGTAACGTAAGATGCACCTCAAAATATTTTAAATTTTAAATAAATACGATAAGTGCTTACGACTTCCACGGAAAAATTCGATTCCATTTGACATAATTCTGCCATAGCTGTCGATTACCACAAAATCTAAATCTGCCCATAACGTGCAAAGTACACCTCTTGAAGTGAAATACGAATTCATTCCGTCAATTACTTTGTCAAAAGTCAATTAATAATTTATCTTATGTATTTATACAAATTGAGAAACTGTCATGTAATTAACGTCCTGAAGCGCATTCCAACTTAATGGACACATACAAAACCGTCCGACATTGCACCTGTTCACCCACGGGCTTGTCACCGCTCGCTCTGTAGGCTATAACTTATCACCCTCGGGAAGTGGCACGGTGAACAAAAATGCCACTGACAACAACAACGACAACGGCAACAGCAAGAGAAACACCAACATAAAATGCCAACATAACTAACGTATTCGCCTACAGAACATGATGTATTCACTACACCGGCAAACTGGTTTCGTGTGATAAATCTTACTAAAAATACGCCAAACTATGGAGCTTTACGTTACAGGACTCAATTTGAGGTCGAACGCGCCCAAACCGTCAAGATTTTAACGCCTCGCCACTCAAAGAGACCTCGGCATGTGCCCAAAGCATTCCGCTGGGAGTCCGTGGATTTGTGGATTCATGAAGGAATTCAACTCACTTGCGTTTTCAACACAGATGTCTGATTTATATCCGACGGCACTGTATCGTCCCATAATCGTTGTGCGATAAATTCTCGAAAAGAGTCGCATAATTTACGCTGCGCTTGAGAGTGAAACGCACGGTAGCAACGCACGCCACTAACTCTCCGGCCACTCGTGGGGGCACAATTTGCGTGGGGGGTGGCGGCTGCCAGCTGCCGACAGTGGGAGGCGTAATGTGAGTTCTGTTTTATTAGTTCACCCCGGGTTTTATCGCGTCGTCCTATTCTTTTAGTTCATACGAACACGATGGCATGATGATATTCCTTTTGGATTTTTGTTTTGCAGTTGTTTTTGTTTTTAATGTTAAATTCGTTACTCGCAGAGTTTATTTGGCTTCCATCAGAATTTATGGTGTTTTCAAGAGAATATTTTCAGTAAATTTTATTTGCAATAAATCTGTCAGCACGCAACGCTATAAAAATGTATAAATATGTCGTAATTAATTATTTAATCAAAACATTTTCATTCCGTCGTCGTCGGGGGTGCCTTTGATTTGATTGTTGTTGCTCGCGTATTGTTCGTTTCTCCTTGGCTATTTATTTTGTTGCCGTTTCTTCCGATATCGCCTTTACTTCACGCTGTTTCGCTGCAGTACATGTGTGTTGGAGACGGAACGGCTGTTATGAGTAATCACCACTGGGGTTGAAATAGAGGGGTTACTACACATTAGAGAATACGTGCCCTCGATTATGTGTTATTTCAGGCAAAATAGAAGGTCTTCACGGCACTATAAAACTTTCAATTGAATCTTTAACGCTGGCAATTAATTAAGAGCCACATCCTGCCTGGATCTTTGATTTCTCTTGTCGACGAAAGAAATGATTAACAGAGCTGAGTTAAGTGGTTTTTGACTTTCGCTCTGGGAGAGTGCGTATATTTTCGTTTAATTTGCCTAAAAGTGATGTGGGTCTTAATCAAAGATTTCAAAGTTGAACGGCATTAACTTATGCCAGCTGGATAACTTTTGATCCACGTTTGTTCAATATCCGGTGTGCTTTATTAGACGTGCTCTTTTGTGAGTCAGACAAGTTTTTCAGTATATTTCGCAAGGAACATAACATTGGTGTTAAGTCAAAATAAAATTTATATGTTCATGAGACATGGGACTGGGGAACAATTCTTTCAATTCATGGTCATTTTTGTCTGCAGAATGTTCACAAATTGTTATATGTGAAAAAGAAGGATTAAATATAGACCAATTACAAACTTCTTATATTTCACAGTATTAAAAACAATTTTGCAGTCTCATGCTTGTCTGAAGGAATCGAATGAAATTTGAAAACACACAAACAGCGGCAAAAGCATAAACAACCCACAACTTCCGATGTCGGTCCTTTTTTTCACTAGAAAAAAAAAGCAAAAAAAAAAAGAAAACAAAGAAGGAGTTGGCATGAGTTAGCCGAGTTTAAAATAAATTGAGGCGCATTATACCAAAGCCTACAAGTGACCAGGCCCAATTTCCTGACCAACTAGGCATTTGTTCTCTGACGTGGGCTATTGAGGGGGAACTACAGTTTCTTGCCGACTCCGAAAGACGGGACTTTAGAAGCTTTTTATGGACAATTAATACACTCAAATTGCAACCCGAAAGGAAATAATAACGTGGATATCTGGGATCTTCGGCGTGTGATGTGACATACTTGCCCACCAGTCTGCCATCTCATTGTCCTCTATCCCCGTATGGCCAAGTATTTAACGAATTCTTACTTATTTTCACTTTCTAAGGTCTTCAATTTTTCTGCAGGCATTGCCTGACGCACGTTTCGTGTTTAGTTGCGTTTTATGGACGAAGCTCATATTTTGCTCAATGGGTATGTAAATAAGCAGAATTGTCGATTTTGGAGTGTATATCAGCCAGAAGCATTGCAAGAGCTACCAATGCATCCAGAAAAAGTTACAGTTTGGTGCGGTTTATGGGCTGGTGGCATCATTGGACCGTACTTCTTCAAAGATGATACGAATCGTAACATAACTGTGAATGGTGAGCGCTACCGTGAGATGATATCCAACCTTTCGTTGCCCAAAATGCAAGAATTTGGCTTGGATGACATGTGGTTTCAACAAGACGGTGCCACATGCCACACAGCACGCGCAACAATGGACTTATTGAGAGGCGAGTTCGGTAAACATTTCACGTTCGGGACCGGTCAATTGGCCGCCTAGATCGTGCGATTTTAAGCGTTTAGACTATTTTTTGTGGGGCTTTGTTAAAGCTTTTGTCTATAGAGACAAGCCCGCATCAATTGACGCATTGGAAGCATTTATTCATGAGATACCGGCCGAAATGTTGGAAAGAGTATGCCAAAATTGGACTAAGCGGATGGACCATTTGAGCCGCAGTCAAGGTCAACATTTGCATGAAATAATCTTCAAACATTAAATTATATGGACCGTACTATCGATTCAAATAAAGATTTCACGCATTTTTCTGAATTTTCAATGTTGTTTCTGAAAACCTTTCCTATATTTCCACTCTATCTGATGTAATTGCTATGTCGCACTAGGTATAGTTTTTGTGAAAGTGATTAGATCACATCTGTACATAACGCAATTTTTCGCTTGGAGGATTCTACTGTGCTTTTATGTGGTATCGGAGTACATAGTCCTGGGCTAAATACCACAGCCCCTATACCTTTATTGGTTCTTGATCACTCCCTGTAGAATTTAATTGTGTTGCTGCTCGATATCTGAAAACTGGAGATTCACAGCTCCATTCATTTATGTTGCTGGGCCAATGATTCCTTTGCAAAGTCTATTTCTGCATTAATCATACTGTAGAAAAGCGAAGAGTGGGAGCATTTAAACTTGTGTGTCAAGTTTTTTTTAATATACTGCACCTGCTTATCCCACGCCTTCTTTGGCCTCTCATATTTGCATGGTTGCAGTAGGGCAAGTTCGCATGGCTTTTGTAATGCAAAGATGTGCCAATATTTTCATTGTGCTGAATGATTTCCTGGAACAAATCAGGTTCTTTTTTTTTATCCATTCTATTTACCACTAGGTGATTATTGGGATTAAATGCATATCCAACTAAGGATGTTTGGGCACCACTATTTGCTCGCTAAGCTAATAGAGATTATTTAAGATTGCGTAGCTTTCCTGGTTATCTTATCTGTATGTATCCTAAGATGAGCTTGCTGTCTAGGATTGATCTTAGATCTCACTCACTTCTTGGTCCGCTCCAGATATTTAAGTGAAAAAAGGTATAATAGTTTTCATTATATTAGGCCAAAGCCAACATGCAAGCACCATTCCTTAATTAGTTTTAGCCCCCATATCTTGTCTCTGGCTAAGATAACTTTGTCATCGGCAAATGCCTTACATATGAATGTCTTTACAAACGTGTCGTCGTGTTACGGGCAGCTTTTTATTGTGTCGATCTTGAATATGCATCCTGCTGATTCTGATTCGTACGCATCTCTGCTGATTCTGTACACAACAGTTTTTATTGTTTTATTACTAACGTGTTTCCAAATTCTCTTTTTCTATTAAAATTTACACGTGAAAATTAGGATATTTTTCATTTAATCTCCACTATGACATTTTGAATAATAAAATAAGTATAGACTATAGTTACACTATAACAAGAAATAAGATTTAGTCCACAGAATCTAACTTCTCCAACACCGTGTTGTTTGTTACAGTTATTTGCCGATTCCGAAGGACGGGAGAAGCTTTACTTTGAATACACCTTGATTATTGCCAACAACTCTACTGCTGCAAAAACTGAAAAAACCGCGAGTTAACAGTAAAAAAATAAAGTCTTGGACATGTGAGTCCCCAAGAAAACCCAAGAAAAATTGAGGCCCTAGTCCAAAAAACTAAGTCTAAAAGACTAGTATCATTTCTACCAAAACAAACACCCCAGCCATATGGAGCTCAATACATGTCTTTTGTTGTTATTAAATTTCCCTTGCAGATCCATATCCAATAAGACACACTTATTCGTTTAAAAGAAGTCATACGACTAATAGGTCAGGCCAATAAGCATCTTTCTTAAATTTCTAATACTTGTTTTGTGGTTGCCTGTTTTGTACATACATATGCCTTTTAATAAAAATTATTTTTGCTAAAAAAATGCAACGAGTTTGGTACATGTATGTGCTTTATAAAAAAACTTCTTCTTCTTCTGCTTCTTCTTGTGGCGCCACAGTCCGGGGTGGAACTGGTCCTCAACCAACATGCCTCTCCAGCCACCACGGTCTTTCGCCAGCTGCCGCCAGTTGCGCACTCCAAATTGGTTGAGGTCCTTTGTCGCGTGTGTACGCCACCTTAGCCTGGGCCATTCTCTTTTGCATTAACCCAATGGCTCAGATTCGAACATTTTTCGGGCCGCAGCAGTGGTTTCCATACGCTCTACATGGCCTAGCCATCTTAAGAGTTGTATCCGGAGACGCTTGACTAGGCGCATGTCGCTGTACAGCCCATAGACTTCGTCGTTAAATCTTCTCCTCCAGATGCCATCAACGCAAACAGGACCAAAAATCGTACGCAAAACTTTTCTCTCGAAAAGACAAAGGACTTCCTCATCCGCTTTTAGTAATGTCCAGGTTTCTGCACCGTAAAGTAGGACTGGGATGATCAAGGTGTTATATAAAGCAATCTCAGTCCTTCGAGAGAGGGTAGACGAAGTCCTCGAAGTTTCTGCTGCCTAGTGTGGCGGTCTGTCGGCTTCTGCTCAATGCAAGCAAACGTTTTGTTCGTCCAATCACTTGACGTTTGAAAGATCGTGCCTCTGGTATTGACTTGTGAGTTACAACGATCTTCTTAAGACTGATGTTAAAGAAGTCACATGACAGTGCGCCGCCTTGTCTAATACCTTTTTTGACATTGAAGGTCTCGGTGAGTTCTTTCCCGACCTTGGCGAAGCAGTGAGAATTCTCCATCGTCATCCTACACAATCTGACGAGTTTGATAGGAAAGCCAAAACTAGACATCACACTATATAGCTCGTCTCTATGCACACTGTCATATGCGGCCGTGAAATCGACGAATAGGTGAGTGTCGATTTGCAGTTTTGCACTTCTTGTGTCTTTTCCAGGATCTGCCGCAGTGCGAAAATTTGGTATATGGTGGACTTCCCTGGCCTGAAACCACACTGATAAGGACCTATCAGGTTGTTGACAAACGGTTTCAGGCGTTCACACAATACGGCAGAGAGGATAAACGCTAACGTTTATTTCTTATACTGGAATCTTAAGGCAGTTTTCACTCAAAAGCAATTGCTTTTCGAGAAGTTTCTTATGAAAGCTTTAATTAAATCTGTCCCATATGTTTGTTGTTTTCCCTTAAAACAAACTTTCGCTGATTTAAAAATTCTCTTTGCCTTTCTTCAATCTTACAACTCTATTTCTTTATTTCATTTACTGAGCATTATACATGATTGATACCATTAGAAAATAAGCACAAGCAAGCAAATTCACAAGAACGCGTTAGTGACATAGACTGTGGCTGGATTTCCCCAAATTGATGATATCGACTTAAGGCCAATATTTTTAATTGTTTCCATATTGTTGACATAGCATCGGTCCTATATGGTTCCCCAAAAAAAAACTCGAAAGTGATCAAATTCCCTGCTCCGAGGCGGGCAATTGACAGCTTCGATATTTTTTCGGAAATAAATGATTGACAGCTCCAAGCATTCCAATAATAATAAATTGATCAACAAGATTAAAAAATCTTCCCAAAAATAGCTCAGGTGATATGTAATTACTTGCAGAATGAGAAACTGATTCCGAAATCAGAGCTAGGACATCTACAGCGGATGGAGTATAGAAGAAGCTACCAAGCCAATTTACATACACAGGGCTCAAGAATTCTCCATGTACTGAAACTGGAAAGACTTGTAACCTTAAACGTATTGACACTCAGACATCAATGACAGGGCTCCAAAGGATGTTTCCGAACACACTGTATGTCCATGATTCTGTTCCTGCCCATTGGCAGCCTATACTGACCCAGCCAGAGATCCTTGTAAATGTAGTCGAAACATTAATTTCGATTAATTTTTGGGTTCCATGCCTTATGTCAGTCTGCTTTATAAAATAGCTCTTATGTTGAAACCTAATACAATACATTATATGAAAAAAAGACGTATTATGTCTATAAGAGCCACCACCAATATCCGATTCATGTCAGTAATGAAGGATCATTGATCATAAGTTTAATTTCATTCATCTTCTATTTCTTCTTGTACATAACTAATTTTATATTACGAATGTATTATATTTATTTCATAAACGGTGAGTTTCGATGTTGTCTAGTGTATATACGTACATCGAGAGGATCTTCCTCGGCTTATTGCTGGTCTGCTGCAGGTGATTTCTGCTATGATATAAACAGAGTGTTTCTTTTATTGAGGCTGTTCTAAGTGTGAGGCCCATATGGTTCTTGAATCTGATCTTATCGCTAAAGTTAATTTCCAGAAACTTAGTGAAACACATGATAGGGAGTTGCTTGGATATCAGTGCGCAACCACTTCAGTCGATCGATGTGCATATTACGAAACCTAGTCTGGTTTGGAAATTTGGAAAACTGTAGGGTGCTGGAATAGGAGAAGGAGCTTGTAAAAGCTAGCACCCAGAACACCGCTTAAACGCGCCGTGGCAAAACTACAAGCTAGAAAAATTCTTGAATTAGAACACGCGTAATGCAATGTTGACACTAGACACCAACATCGTCGGCATTTGATACCTGCTAGTCAAATATCGTACATACGCGCACGAACAACATGATCTTTGCGCTTTATGCCACGTAGGGAACTGTGGTATATACTTCACACCACCGCCGGATGCTCGGTTAGCAACATTTATCCGACCTGTTGACTGATAGCATAATTTTTGTTTAAGTTAGTTTTTAAGTAACGCTCAAACAGTGCAGAAGTGAAACATAATGTTTTTTCCAAGCGAATAATTAAGCTCCTTTACCCGTAATATATCGGGTGCTTTCTTGTTGTCAAGCAAGCACGCTACCGTAGCTACCACTTTATTGACTTTAGAAGTGATTTCCTTGCGCAGCGTAGTCTAAGTGGAGAATGCTGTATAATGTGCCTGCGTTTGAACTCAAGTTCGGACCATAGCCAAATTGATTAAAGTCCGGTTGCCACGCGGCTTGAAGTTTTCTTTCTTAGAAAATTTAGCGGAGTGATGAGAGGGGGGAATTATATCGAATGCCGTGGAGAGAGAACCTTTGCACAGGATTGAGGAATTTACAGCAAAGAAATTAATTCACCAGTTTACAGTCACTTTCTTGGTGCAGTTCTCGAAAGTTTGGTCAAAGCTTAATTTGCTTAATGTAGGGCTAAAAAAATTTACCTTTTTCCGAAGGTTCCAGTAAGTGGTTCGAAATGAGGAATTCTAGTGAAAAGTACAAGTTCCACTTACTGTAGATTCACCCCTAAACCACAGGTCCTCATCCAACCAACCAACTTCTGAGGCAATGGGTGATGTCTCTAAGGGCATACTCTGCCAACTTGAGCAAATCTGTTTAAAGTCCACATTACAGTGTGATGAAAAATGCTGATGAAGCACGAAAACGCATTGCTTAGCATGATTATTACTTTTTTAAAGATTTTTCGGCTGTATACGCCTTATATACGTGTGCATATACAATATTATGATACTGTATTAATTCCGTCTCCCCTCCATCACTTACATATATGACCGAATTTTTGGCCTCATAACCTCCAATTTTGACGCCACTTAAACCGAGGACCATATGTTCAATAAATATTCTTCAACTGTGCGGTGACAAAATAACAATTTAATTCAACGATTTCGTCGATGTGCTCGAAGAGATGCGCGACAACAAAGAACTGCCTTCCACCGATCTGTCTCATAATCCTTATTTATTATTTGCTGGTGGATACATGCCATTGGAATTCTTGAATGAAATTAATTTCAAAATGAGCAGACGAACAAAAAGCGTATAAGAGACAGCTCAGAACCCCAAATGTCATCACTCAGATGGTGCGGGAGCGACAGCTAATTTCACGGTGTTTCGAGATTTGCCCGGCATATCGTGTATTTAATTAATTCTTCAGGGGGCTTAGTAATTTCGTTGTCGCCTTTGTAGTCTTAGTAAGACGATTTATTGTCAAATATGTTATGTCAGTGTACGTACATGTGTTGGGGAATTTACGATCATTGGGGGCTTATTATTCAGTAGCGGATGGATGGCAAATGAATGTTTCATGAATGGCTCATTTCCAAACCCACCCACTACTGTTTTGAGCACGCCAACGTGATCGTCCCATATGATCTGTCAGCTCCAACAAAGGGGTGCTGAGTGTAAGTTATTATAAGTGCCTTTCAGTTCGTTCCTTCTTTTCACGCGAATATAATTCTTGCGATGAATTAAATTGTGCATAATTCAAGTCGAATTATTATGTGCTAAGCGTTTGGTTTTAATGGTGACATTTTTTTAAGAACTTGATTTCACTCGAATTGTGGCAATAAATTTACATGGAATTTTAATTTTTATTTACTCGTAACTTGGGAAATCTAAGTCGTTAATTATTATTAATTAGCTTTGAAGTGAAATTAATGTGTGCCGTTAGTCACGAAAGAAAAACGAGTGCGGAGAAGCTATATTATGTTTATTATCACAGATTGCTTACTTGACACATGGTGAGGTCCGTGGCTTGCTCTTTTAAATGTATGGAAAAGTTGATCCAACTGTTGTACAAGGTTAGGAAGATGTTCATTTGATTTACATTGTTGGTAGACTGAAACTTCTCGTCAAAAGACGCATAAAGTAAACGAAAGCTAAGGAAAAAAATGAAAATTAGACTTCCAATTTCAGCGTTTTCAGATAGCTTTTAATTGCTACAATAACGTGGAGCCAAGAATTATCACGTTGCAAAATCACCTTTTCAGGTCTCTCGGTAGTTTCATGCAGGTTTTCACTCAATGCACGATTCAAACGTATTAGATGTAGTCGATAACATTTCATATCAGTGGTTACGAATGGTTTTGGCAGCTTATAGTACACCACACCCGTCTGGTCCCACTTTATGGAGAGCATGACCTTTGAATCGTGGAATTTCTCCTGTGGCCTCGATGTAGACGATGATGGAGCGTTTTCACCAGGTTTTGCGTAGTATTTTTTCTCCTTTGATTTTAGATTTTAATTCATTTTTATTAGTTCATTCTACGTTACTTACATGCTAGACAAAAACAATTAAAGCTAGCTTACCAATATAATCTAATGATCTTAATTCTAACTTACTGACTCTTCACGAGTACTCTAAGCTAATCTATGTACATTTTTTGATTTCCTCCAAGAAAATTTGGGAAAAACTTGGATTTCTTGGTTGTTATCGTTCTTAACCTAACTTAAAAAATTAAAGAATCCTTATATACTATCTTCAACGAAATTTAAACTTATAACTATATACAATTAAATTAACCTAAACTTAACTCTACTTAACTATTTACAGCCACTTAAATATGTCCGCATAACTATACGGACGCGCGCACCAGGGCGTATGTGTTATTTATATGCTTTACATATATATTTAATACGCCGAGGTGCACCTTTTTTTGCGTTTTGTTTTTTGTTGTTTTTTTTTTATTTATTTATTTATTTTTTATTTTTTTTTTCTATTTTTTTTTTTTTTCCCTTTGAGGTTATCATATTATATCAACTTTTCATTTCCAGTCACGATGCGGTACAAAAATGCTTCCTTTGATGTCTATTTAAAAGTTGTGAAAAATCGCATTTCGACATCTCTCTATTTCAATTTCTCGTACACAATTTCCTTGCTTTTGAATAAATACATTTATTAACAGAACAAAAATTATATGGTGAGTTTCTCCCAACGATTCTGCGAATTCACTCTGCGTTTGATGCAAATCTGATCCAGTAAATCCTTCAATTCCTTATCTTCAAACTTGTTCGGCTGGCCAAGACTTTCTTTTTCTTCAACGCTTAGATCACCATATTTGAAGCGTCTAAGCCACTCGCGGTATTATTTATTTTTGTTCACTGTATTTTTTATTATTTTTTTTCTTACGTACTAAGCAAAAATATACTAAATTATAATAATAATTGAGTGGCAGTACATCCTACAAGGGACCAGGCCCTAGCTTCTACAACAACTACTCGTGTTGTGCGTGCTACTGTTCTTCACGAGTAGAAGGGACCTACAGTTTTTTGCCGACTCCGAACAGCGAGATTTGAGAAGCTTGATACTCTTTGAGTGTTGTCGACAACTCAAAGGAGATGGTGCCGTGAAAAAATGCTAGGTGTCCCGTCCGGGAATCGAACCCAGACTTTCTACGTGGCGGTCGACGCACTTACCACTACGCCACGTCGGACACAAAAAAATTCTTAAACTAGCTTATTAATCTAGTCTTGATCTTAATTATAACTTACTGGCTTCTAACAAGTGCTCTGAGCCAACCTAGGATTACAATATGTATTTATATTTTTTTTGCCTTTCGGCTTCTTTATTCACGTTTGTGTGTGTTGTGTTGCCCAGGAAAACTCTAAAACTTTTGACAACAATTTCCTATCTTAAACTAGCTTAAGACTTACTTAAAACTAAAAGTAAAACATGAAACTTAAAACCTAGCTCTATACAAATTAGGCCTAAGCTTAACTATGTCTGTAACATCATATGGACGCATGTATAAAGACGTATATATTATTTATATGCTAAACATATAATGCGTAATGCGCCGTGGTGCATCTTTTGTATTTTTTTTCAATTTGTTTTGTATCTATTTTTTATTTATTTTTTTATTTAATAAGAACCTTAAGCTACCTTAATCTAGACGTATATTATTTTTATATACTAAACATGTATTGCGTAATGCGCCGTGTTGCGTATTTTGTATTAATTTATCAATTTTTTATTTTTTTTAACTTGTTTTTTATCTATTTTTTTATTTATTTTTTTATTTAATAAGAACCTTTAGCTACCTACGTAAGTTGGCCCTACTAACTCAACTATCCCGTCTTTTCCATTAAGAATTTAGAGACATCGACAGCTGCTTCTGGTGTAACCACTAGTAGAAATGCCGTTCTTTATCTGTTACTGCTATAACACGGGCAGAAATCGCTCTAGATCCTCGTGGCTGCGAGCGACATACGGCTCGTATCGGAGCTGCCTTTTTAGTGTCCGGTGCGCGACGTGGAAGCTGATAGGCCAGCCTTCCCTATCTTGTATCAGGCTTTTCGCATCCAGATAAAGGAATTATTTATCGATCGGAGCAGATTCACCATAAACCTTGCACTCTTCTTAGCAGTAAAAAGAAAATCAAAACATCCCACATATGCTGCTTACAAATCCGAGAATTTTCGAAGAGGCATAAAAAAAATCATTCTCACAATTAACATGAGCCTCCATTTGGCTGGATTAGTCTGGATACACCGTTTGAGGGTTAATTATGCTTCCGCCTAGAGATAGCGTGATCAAAAACAAATACAATTGCAGTAACCTTACAGACTGTGTGACTGAATTAATTTTGATCTTAGTGTAACCCTAACACCTTGTTAACACTTCCAAAAAGACAAACCGTTGTACCTCAACCACGGCGAACACGAATTCCTTCCACCTATCACGACCACCAAGGAATTTCGAATTCGCTTAAAATGCACAACCCAAGATACTCGTACTCACAGCAAACATTTATCCCGCATTTGCATACAAATCTATTCCAACGAACATCATTGCAGTTGGCGGACGATGGAACACGCTACCAACGAGCTCTCCAATCTCAAAGCGACGAGAGTCCATCAGTTTGTTCCACCAGCTGATCAACAAAGAAACACCGTCGACCTGCTGCCACAAAGCACACACAATCTCCACTTTATTCGTTATGTTGTCACATTTTCTACAGTCGAGAAGCGCAAATTTATGTGATACATTTCGTGTCGTTCTCTGCGAATTACTAGCAAAGTGCTACCACAGACTGTGGGGCACACAGGCAACCAGCGCAGATTACGATCGGTATAACAAGATCATTTGTCTGTCTTTTGGCTCGGGAACAGACATGTTCCGCCTTCGAAGTATCTCCGGGTCCGGGCTACTTGAGCCACATCCTCCTTGAAAAGTTTGACAGAGTTCGCTCGGTTAAGATCCCGAATGCACAGGGAATAAATTTACCGTGAAATGGCACGGCTGAACGTTTGTGTGTGTGTGAGTTTGGTGTATCGTGACAAGAATTAATTCATTTCTCTACCGGGAGCGCAGCGATCGATCATAGCGTGAATGATAGCTAGCACGGTGGCGGTTGAGTGCAGCGAACACCCACTATGTGTACTCTGGAGGTGTCTCATTAAACCTGAAAAAGGGCTGTGACGAATTCCGGCATCTGGACCCCCCACTGAGAGCTGAGAGTTAATTGCATACACATATGGGTCTGTGTAGTAGAAAAGATGCAGACCGCTACGGATCCGCGTGCGATATTGCACTCGTGCAATATAAAATAAAAACAATAAGTTTACAAGCTTTATGATCTAGAAAATTTTCTATTTTTTCTAGGAATAGGGGAACATAGTTAATCGGAATGAAATTCGCTATGGAAATAATTTTAATATAGAGAAATTCATTGTAAAAAATTAAACGAAAGTACAAAATCATCAAAAAAGTCTCAGAGATCTCAGTCAACTTGCTCTTTATTACTCGTAGAATCGTAGAAAATTTGTTCCCCTTCCAAGACGATGGAGATCGGATGATTAACTGTGTTAATTTCTACTATGACGAAGTTGTAAAAAAAAAATACCAGGGACGAAATGTAGTACCTTGTAAACTAAGAGCTGTAGTGGCAAAACGGCTCAAGGAACTGGATTGCAGTGAACATAGCAATATATTATACCGGTTGGGTTATAAGAGTTAACATTAAACAGAAGCCGAGCGAATTACGAGTGCTAGAAACAGAACGGTTGCGAACACAATATTGTTTGCAGATTTGAAATTATCTGGGAGTGATCCTTCACGCTCGACTTGATTTAAGCTCCAACTTGCGTTCCAACTTGCTCATGTCGAATATCAGCTGTCCAGGGAAAGGCGCATGATAAAAAGCCACCAAAGGGAAAGCATGAATTTTCATTAATTCAAGCTTCATTACTTACTGTATGTATATGTTGGAAAAAAATACTTAGAATTAGCTTAAGCTAATCGACTAATTTTGAATAGGTCAAGCTAACTTAGGTCCTATTTGCTCCGCCTTTCACCTTTTTTTTTATTAAGTTTTAGTTTTTCGTTATAAATTTGTATAATTTGAGCGACAAACTCAGCCCAAGGAAACTTGAAAACTTGGGTATATAAAGATTTGCTTAATCTTACTAAGCCTAATCTAAGGAACTTTACCTAAACTACAACTAATTCTAAACTGAACACTACTAAACTATTTATACTGAGCTTAACTATGTCGCTTGCACCAGGGCGCACGTGATGTTTGAAGAAGCTGCACATACTCGTAAATGTAGGTTTTCATATTTTTTTTTTATTAAGTCGGATTCGAGCCACCAATTATCGAATCAACCAACAGAGGTTGCTCACCAATGCGTACTGCCACTGATCGTAAAATTTTGATTCAAGCCAAACACTCTCGGTGGTGTAATCTATCACAAATTTTTACTATATGCGAGTCTTTTGTTTTGTCTGTCTATATACTGTTTCTATCGCCAGACGAGACGAACGTAGAAGCCGAGAAACGAAACGAAACGAGCGCATATGCATCACTTTACTTGGTATTTAGGAGACACCACGTTTTCGACGGTCACTGCCTCCGGCAAACAAAGTAGAGGAAGGATGAATGGGAAAAAGGAAAAGCCTCGAAGCCAAAAAAAAAAAAAAATAAAAATAAACACGTTAACAACACTTCTCCTCCTTAAAAGTTAAGCATTCCTACCTCTCCTTCTGTTCACAAAAAAAAAACAAATGCAAACCGCACACGCACTGAACCACTCGGACAATTCTAATCAACTATACTTCACTCGAACCGTCGATGCACCATGCAGTCAAAAAGCAGAATAAGAAAATCTGACTAGCTGCCATCTCTTGCATCGATTGCATTTAGGGAGAGCCTATTTCCTCAACATCATGCCATCCGCAATGCCGCTAGTTACTAATCCAAGTTGGTCCAAGGTCATAGTCTTAGAACTCGCGAAAATTATGCTTAAAAAAGGAAAAAAACACAGGTGGAGATTCGGGATCCGAACCTAAGCTCTTGGATCCAAACAGGTACTCAACTTAACTTACGCTAAGAAACTCAATAGAAAATGAAGCAATACAGGAGCGTGACAACACCAATAGGACGAGTCCCCAAATAGACGATGGTCATATGGGGTAATCTTAAAAATTGAATGTGGACGAACTTACCCTGTTCTGCTCACGTTTGTTTTATAGAATACCTATACAGGCAAATCTTCGGCAATTCTCACTGCTTAATCGCATTACAGAACATGGGGCCCGGCATGAAAGCGAAAGAACTTTATAGTGAGAAGAACTGGGGGAACAGACAACATCAGAAAATGTGGGGTAATGATATTAAAATCCGAAAATCTGTTGCGCTTCTGTGAACAATGTCGCAGTATAAAGAGTAATAGTAGAACGAAAATTCGCTGAGTAAACTGTGAAGCAGAAAAAAGTTCGAATCTGTGCCTCGAACAAATGAAAAGATTTACCGGAGGTGGCTTAAAATCACCCGTCATATCCCACATGATGGTTTGTCCCACAAACGAAACGATTTCTTAACTCACAAACCTACTTTTAATATGGCTAGATCATGTAGAGCGTATGGCCACCACTGCTCCGGCTCAAAATATTTTCAAATCCGTTCCATTGGGAAAATGCAACAAAAGGTGGCTAAGGTTGAGATGAAGCACACAAGTGTCGAAGGACCTCAACCAACTTGGTGTGTGCAACTGGATGCAGCTGATGAAAGATCGTGCTGCCTAGAGAGGCATTTTGGTTAAGGCCCAGGTCCACCTCGGAAACTACTCTTACATGTCTTACACCATAAGTATCCCTGTTTCGCAGAACATATAATTAACGATTGTAAAATATAGCCAACTTATAGACAGCTGGTATTGAATTTTAAAACATCAATAAAATAGCAAAAAGAATAAAGACTCTCTATTTAAGACCTCAACTCGAATCGCACAAGTTTAGTTTTGATACGGATTTTCTCTTTTTCTATAAAAACGAAAGTAAGTTAAAATTATTACGAAATTTTCGATCCGTAAATGAATAACGACCAAAATCAGATGGGATACACAGTGGAGAAGGACATGAACACTGGTACGCGGCAGAGGGCCTTTCCCCAGCACGCCTGGCTCTGCTCTTTGTGCCTCCTTCTGCTTAATACCCACATCATGGGATGCGCAATTAAGGTCATCTAAGAAGTGGTCTTTGGTTCAGGACTCACTGGAGCTTTGGTGATCTCGCGCACCGCATTTCCTATGATACTAGTCTCAAGGACATGGCGTCTGATGAGGGGGCGCCAACAATCCAGTTTCAACGCTCATACAAAGCCGACTTTCTCTGTGTTCAAAACTGGTTCCGGCCGGAAAGTGAGCCTTGAAGACGCCCCAAGACGATGTAGGGACCTGGAGTTGGAACATTCGTGAAAAACGGCAACATTAGTCTTCACTGAAGAACAGGTGGAAGGGGCCATGAAAAGGTTTTCAAAAAACTGTTGGACCCCTCACGCATGAGAGAACACTGCAGACTATTTCCTCTGTCAATGTCCCGCCTTTGCTAGGATCAGGTGGCGGCTGTTTGACGCTGATGTCGGAGTTGAAAATCTAGGCTCCTTATCACAGAAAAGCTCGCTCCGGAAGTTCAGTAAATAAAATCAAATATAGGTTACTGATAGTACAATGAACCAGTTTTCAGTGCAGTGTTTCCCAACCTACAACAAAAAAAAAACTGTAACGCGTAATTGAAGGCAACTGGCGAGAGACTGGAAGGGCATGTTGACGGGAGTTTCACTCCAGATTGCAAAAGTGCTCAATTTTATTCACTCGAAACTTACAACTTATATATTATGCTCACCTTGTCTAACAATAAAGCATGTTTTTATTAATAGTGTGAATTCAAAACGTCTCCCCAGAGTGATGTAAACTCATTTTTTTCCCTCAAAGAAATTCCGCTAGCATCAAGACTAATGCATTAGCATTCCTCTCAAATAACCCTCAACCATTTGCATTATTCATCTACTCATATCAGCAAGTCATATAATGAATCCACCAAGTGCCCCCTCGAAGATTAATCATCATAATTAATAACCGGAAATGTTTTAATAGACAGACAATTTAAAATTATTAATCACTGCTAATTTCCCAGCACTCCGACATAGACTCAGCGACCACATCATGGAAACGGTCGTTCGCGCCGACTCGACCAAGCTGCATAGGGATTGTGACTATCCATAAATCAGACTGATGGTGATAACAATGAAGTAATTTGTTTCACTAACCTGACAAAGAAAATAGTTGAGGAAAAAATTAATAATTTCCAGAAATACTACATCCGACGAGACCCCGTCTGAAGTGGCCGAAGCTGTGGCAGCCGCTCAAAACCGGAACAATGGGTTTTCCACGCCGCTGCCACTTAAGTGGGATGCACGTAAGACAACGTATGCCGCAATTAAGATCATAAATTACATCTCAGGAAGGTGTCACACTAAGCAGACCAAAAGCAATTTCGTTTCACAGATTAAAGTTATTTCTCCTTGGACGGGTTTAAACAGAAGTAGGGGAGCTCCCCACGACTGCTGTGCGGGGATGATGATGTTGCGCCAGTTGCATTGTGGTGTTAAAAAGGAGCCACACACAGGCACTGATGATGTCGGAGGAAGTGCATCCCGATGCTTCTGAGTAATGATGCGATGTTGAAGGTAATCTCGTGATGGGTAAGCAGCTTGAAGGTAACAAGATTAATTTTAATAAGGGGAACATTTTTGATTGAACTAACGTGTCAAACTGGCCTAGCCATTGGCCTTTTAAATGGATGTACCTAGAGAGAAAAAAGGCGAACTTTAGTGAAAGTTTTAAGTTGATACAAATCATACTCATAGACCTTCACATCGTTCCATTTATTAGATCACTTTAAATTCACAACTCCTTGTCCCTGTAACGTCTCTTCCACGAGCGGACAGCCGCAAACACGTCACCCTTCACCAGCCTCTCACTCTTGATTTGGAATGTTCAACTTAGGAATGACTGAATGATCATTTCATCGCTCCATGACACCCAGCTACTTAATTTCCATTTATTTTTGTGTTTTCCGTTTGTAATGCATCCGCGAGATTAAATGAATACATAAACATTTTGACAAGGGGTGATTCTTTTTGTCGGGGAGCACCAACAACACAGCATCGTAAGAACATGCTCATTGCATCCAATAATGCTGCTGTAGACACAACTATGCATGGATGGATGGCCTTAGGGACGGGTGGACGGATGGATGCTTATGCTTCATTCGGCAGCAGTCGTAGTGGCGGTCTCTTGTGAAGCGTTAAATAAAATTAGCCGAGGATCATGAGCGAGTGATACGCACGATGCATGTTTACTTTGAGTGGAAGCTAATTCATGCCGACACTCAGTCACTCGGTTGACTGACATGATTTATGGGGCACAGCAGACACCAAGTGACTTGTACGTTAACTCTTGGCTCCCTCTGATGGGCGGCCCGATAACAACATCAGAATCATTTACGACAAAGACGAACTCACCATGTGGCAATATCCGCGACAGCAGGAAGTCAGCTTCGTGCTCTTTGTGGCTGTCTTCTTCAGAGACAGAAAACACTCAGAGAAATGCCTGTCACAATTATAATGCAATTTATGTGTCAGCTGAATGATTTACACCCCCGATGGGAATTAATCGCCTTGATGTGTGTAGAGTGCAGTTACTAATTTGTTGAATACTAATTAAGGTTGATGGCTTCAGTTGTCAAGTGCGTACGTTCCCCTGTCCATTGACAGATGAATAAATTGCTACAATTTGACGGCAGACGAAGTGGGCGGACTTGATGGAAAATCCACTCAACTTCGGATACGTGATTTTAAGCAAATTTAAGGAATTTACTTGAAAATTTACTGAAGAGTGTCGCTGAGGAGCACTCACACCGACGAGTGCTACCCACTTGTGTCTTCGATCTGAAATAAATGAAGTGAAACGCCGATGTTCGGAAAATGATGGCAATTTCCTCGTTGTTCGATGTAAATAATGCTAATTGAGTCTTGTTCCATTTTGTATTCAATTGCTTCAGGGTATTTCATAATTGAGGAAGACAATTAATATTTCGGATATGTGTACATCTCAAGCGAATGGGGACAGTTTATCTGTGAAATAAAAAACGCTAACGTATATTGTGAAATCTTACAAGTCCTTACAAAGCCGATAAACCGAAAGTTTATTCTTTCCTCTAAATCTTTTAGCTCAAAAATTATTTAATACTTAAACGCCAAATTTCATTTTCTCTGCACTCTTTCTCTTTATGTGTGCATAAATAAGTTACTTGCTTCTTTGATTAATTAATAATAATAATAATAATTGGGTGGCACTACCGCCCACAAGGTCCCTAGCTCCAACAACAACTACTCGTGTTGTGCGTGCTACTGTTCTCTCTTACCTACAGTTTTTTGCCGACTCCGAACGGCGAGAATTTGAGAAGCTTTTCATAGACAATTAATACTTTTTGAGTGTGTCAAGAGCTCGAAAGAGGTGGTGTCGTGAAAAATGCAAGGTATTCCGTCCGGGAATCGAACCTAGGCCTTCTACGTAGTGGTTGACGCACTTACAACAACGTCACGGCGACCATTAATTATCTATTTATTTTAATATTGGAAGGTCACAAGGTCGGGCGATATGTGAATTTTTATCTATCTGTTTCTTCGAAATACAGAACAATTTTCTCATGTCACAAAATAAGTATATTCTGTATTCTATATTATATCTTTTGCCATATTTCAGGCAGCATGATAATTCCAATTTCATAAAACTTCTCGTTTTTATCAGCAAAAAAAATGAATCAGTTACGATTTGACATCATCATCATTATGTACATTTGAACATTCAAGGAGTTTTGCAAAGGTTGAAATTAAAAGTAATCACAGATGATGCAAGGCCAAGGCTATAGGTTGATGTTGCAAACATCCCAACCAAGCTTCAATAACTTTTGCCGATTAAGCAAAGGTGTGTGTGGCTTTGCATTTTCATGATGGAATACAACACCTTTTCGATTTGTCATGTCGGGCTGCTTTTCTTCAACTGCATTCTCCAATTTCGTTAGTTTTTCAATGTAGACATCTGAATTGATCGTTCGGTTGGGTGGTAAAAGTTCAAAGTAGAGAATTCCCTTGTTATCCCACCAAACTGATAACATAACTTTCTTTTAATGAATATCATCTTTTAATGTTGCTCGAGCTGGTTCACATGGATTGCTCCACGATCTTTTAATATTGTTGTTGTAAACAATCCTTTTTTTAATGTCAGTTAGCAATCATTTTAAAAATGGATCATTTTCATTATTTTTATACACGGTGTTAAATATTTTCTTTCAGTTCATGACGAACTCATATATCGAGTTGTCGTACATAGCAAAGTTGTTTTAAGCGATTTTTGATGCATTAATGAGATACATGAAGCTTCTCTGCAATCTCACGTGTCGTACTGCACGATCCGAATCGATTATTGCCTTGATTTGGTCATTATCAACTTCAACAGGACGACCAGAACGTTTTTCTTCTTTGAGTGAAAAATCACCAGAATGAAATTTGGCAAACCGATCTTGACACTGCCGTTCTTTTAAAGTTTTGTCGCCATAAACATCGCACATCCTATTGTAAGCTTGCGATGCGTTTTTCCTTTACCGGAAATAAAAAAGCAAAATATGATGAAAATGTTGGTTTTTATTTTCCATTTTTCAACAAATACCAAACAAAAACTTTACTAGCGATAAAAAAAATTGTATCTATTGACAGTTGAAGTACCAACTATAAAATAAAAAACTGTGAATCACATTTTGATTACGTCAGTATTTAAAAATTCAACTAAAGTCACCTATGAGTGAAATCCGCAGTTACTTAGTTGCTCACCCAATAATAACAAAACAATAATAATGTAATTGAAGGATTTTCTGCTTGCTTGAAACAACAGATCCACGGTGCACATTGGTCCCGTTGTGTGGAAGAGTCGGAAATGAAGCTGTAAAGTTTGAATCCGTATACCAAAATTTTTTCAAAAAAATAACGACGCCTTATGGCCATCCAAAAATGATTGATGATGAGAAAAAAATGTCTACATTACAATCAACAACTGTCTAGTGGTAAGAAAATGCAAGTTTTTGTCAGAAAAAAAAATTCAAATTTTCACATCAAATGGGTTCTAGCATGCATACTTATACACTCATGGCTATACATGTATTTTTGGAGTATTTTATTTATAACTAACTAGTAAAGTTATAACTATTTAAAACTTAACTACCTCCTTAAATTATTTAATAATCGTTAAGCAATTCTGCCAATAACATCCGGATCCAAATTTAAAGTAAGCTTGCGGAATTGTTGGGAGTGACTCAGCAAAAAATTTTCGTTCGGTTAGCGAAATTTGGATTTATTCAAAAGCAAGAAAATAGGATGCGTACGAGTTGAAACCGAGAGATGTCGAAATGTGATTGTCCCCCCGGAACTGCTTCGTAAAGGAAGAGATTTTTGTACCAGATCGTAACTGGAGGTGAAAAGGGAATATTTTACGATAATTTCAAGAAGAGCAAATACTATGCAAAGAACCCGTTTCATCGTCGTCTTCATCGACACCAAAGAAAAAAATCCACTGTTCAAAAGTCATGCTCAGGATATGGCGAGACCAGAGTGCCTGTCTTACCCCACCCCACCCCACCAGCCGTATTTTCCAAACCTTGTTGCTTCGATCTACTGCATTTTTCGTCGAATACAAAACGAAATAAAAGAGTTCACCGGTTTGGGTCTTTAGAAGAAATTGAAGAATGGCACAGATTCGAAGCGATAAAGTGGTTACTTCTGTTGGACAATAGTTTGAGTGACGTATTTTCCCAATAATATAGGGTTTTGCACTCGCTTTAGTAACACAATGACACATCACTCAATTTATAGGGGGGCCACTAACAAAAAAAAAAATTGTTAGTGGCGCCCCCTATATGTTCCGGGACTTATTGAGTGATCTGTTAGAACTGAATTTTAAAGACTTAATTTCTGTAACCAATATACTACTAGTTTAGTGATTCTTTTAACTGCCTATTAATAAAGAGTGGCTCCAAAGTACTTACTAGTATCTGTGAGTAAAAAGAAAAAAAACAATCCAAGTGTACTTTGACCAAAAGGTGTTGTTTACAACGCAATACATTATAGTTAGTTAATAAATTATTGAATTTCCGTACTATACTCAGACGCGTTACTGCTAGGAAACAACAGCCGAATTAGCACTAGCCTCACATCTGCCCAAGCAGTTGTTGTAATCTGGACTTCATCGTGCAGAAATTACTTTGAGAGTTAATTCTAAACAGATTTTCAATAAGGCAAAGTAAATAAACGTTAATGTCCACATTAAAGTTTAGTATTTTCAATTAAAAGGTCATAAAAGCAACAAACAGAAAATCCGCAAACATGCTTACTAAATAAACACTTTCTTGGCAAATAATATTATGCGCTCCATTTAAAGAATAAATCATTAAGAAAATATTGATTAACCTCTTGCTGCCAAGCAGGCAATCCTGATAATATATGAAACGGGCATTCAAAACCATTAGCCTACCGCAAATAGAATAATCATAGCTCCTATTCTAAACAAGAATGCCGCACCGACCCGGCGCAATCATTTAGCCCGTTTAATAGGAACCGCACAACCACCTCCCCCGAATGGCACGACCGAGGCGACGACTCTATAATGGCTGTTTCCCATTTATAGCCATACAAATCCTCAAAAGCCCCTCACTTCGGTACGGCTAAGCTAAGTGCAAAAGCAGGAAAAATTAACCTCATTAGCAGCCTTTGTGATGTCTTAATGAGTTGTGTTCATAACAATAATTCCTGCGAAGTGGTGGGAAATCACGAAGATACCCGCCATGCGATAGTCCAAAAAACCAGCCAATGCCGGTTGCGACGCCCTCGCCGTTGGCCCCCACTATCACCACAAAGCCGCCGTAAACTACCACTTTATTCATCTTGCGCGGTCTAAGACTTATGGGGTAATTTATGAAAATTTATTACTGTAAATGATATCTGATTAAAAGAATGGAAAATAAATGAATAAAAACGGTTTTCGTATGACCGCACTTGGGCACCGTGTGGCGCTCCTCCACGTTTCGTATAGATTGTGTAGTACAGGTGGCGAGATTGACAATTTCAGGAGCGCGAACGTGAGTGTATATTGTATATCTTCTGTCGCAGAGCTCGTTGGGCGCCTGTGATGTTTTATTTAGGGATCACCTTCCGTGGCTTGTACAAGTCATTTTCTGCGGCTGTAGCATGACTTTGGACCAATTACTAGCTGAAGTGGAACTCCAACCGTGTCCACAACCAGGCGAGAGCATGCCAATGATCACACGCGTCTGCACGCAGTTCCAAACCACAGAATTGTAATTTATGTCCCAACATCATGCATCATGCAACCATTCGGATTGCTATCGTTAATCCCATTTACGAAACGTCTGGGCAGGAGCAAAGGGTGACAATTTGCGTGATATCCCCTGTTCACCCGAGCACCAGTCCCCAGCCAGCCTAACTCATGGGGAAAACTATTTTCTCCCTCCCTCTTACAGTGGAGAAAATTTATTACCCTCTGAGATTTTTAGCACTTAACAGCAAATATTTTGCCTCGGGTATTACTCAAGAGTTAAGTTGGTCGGTTGGGGCTTGCTCGCTGGCCGGTGCGGTTGGAGGCGAGAATTTCCTTTATTTTCGTATTTTTCAATTTGCTGCTTAAATAAATGTCTGACGTTAAAGAAGACGCATCGGTGACAGGTGTGGCTATGGCGTGTCACATCCTTTCTGGATGATTGCTGTTCCACGATGTGTGCTATGTGGCAGCACGAATATAGTACAGTGGCGATGGCCGCGTGTGTGGGGATTTGTCAGGGCTCATTTGATGCGGTTTATTGGGTGACATAGGGTTAATATTTCGAAAATGTCTCTTTTTCTGACTCCTCTCTTGGGGGATACAAAGATGCTGTGCCTTCCGTTTTGTTTGAAGCACACAATGCTGCTGTCTGCAGATGTGTGATCGGTGAATTGAAATAAACTGAGGTGAAAGTGACGCAGCATTAATCGCTGTGTGGTACACAAATACTTATAGTCAGCTACAAAAGTAGAACGTCATTTTGTGTTCTTCGAGAGAATTTGTGTCTGCTATTGCAGTAAGTGCTTAGGGATTCATCTTGAGGTTTGATTTTCAAAAGGTTTTTTTTTTTTTTTGACAGATTACGTGTGACTCCTACTACAGCAAATGCAGCTGGAAGTGTACGCGATGCGAATCGATTCGTCGTCGTTCTCAGCAGCTTGGCAAAGTTTGCAGAATATGCGTTTCCTAAAATTCAAGCAGATGGTCTGTGTAAGTTCTGGTTTCAACAAGACGGTCCTATAAGCCATACAGCTTATGACATAACGAACTTGTTCAGAAATTGTTTTGGTGAGCACTTAACTTCACGTTTTGCTATGACAAATTGGCCATCTAGATCGTGCAATTTTAAACCCTAGATTTTCTCTAGAGATACGTAAAGTCTCAGATCTTCAGGAATAAGTCAACTTTAATTGACGCCTTGGAAGTCAGAAGTTATCCGTGGGAAAACCGTAGCTATGCTCGAAGAAGCAAGTGGAAGCAGCTGGCGAGAGATCGTACTGGAGTGACATGTTGGTTGAGGCCCAATTCCCCGGACTGTAGCGCCATGAAAAAAAAGTACGGATATATGAGCAAATAAATTTTGCGTACGGCGGTATTGGGTTGATTTTAAAGCTTTGGCTATCACGACAAAATTAAAAAGGAAAGGAAATTTTGAGCAAGTTGAAATGTGGTGTATCGGCAAAAGTGGTTTGGGAAAACTGTGAGATATACTATACCTATACTGCTAGGCCCTGGTCCGTTGTGGGCTGTAGTGCCACTCAATTATTATTATTATTAAAATAAAAATTGATGAATAAATAAATATTTTTTGAGAAAAATTAAAATTCACCTTATTTTTTGAACAAATCTCGTATGTATGTACATACGTTTCCGACGTGGCGTAGTGGGTAATTGGCTGTGCTAACTGAAGAAATGAAGGTTTCAAAAAGGTAACCTGTCCAAGTGAACTGCAGATTATAATAACTTGGTAGCAGTTGACCAACTTAACCCAAAACAAACAAACTAGCTTATCGGGCAAATTGAAGATTTAAACGCTTAAGTTGGCGGACATTTTAAATAAAACTTATTTTTCTGATTCAATTGTCCTACTTCGGCAACGATGGCTGATATTGTAAGCAATATCAGTATTTACACACGAACTCTCTGAATCTGAAAACGTTCAAAATACTTTCAACTGTGAAGATCTTTATATATAAAGGGTGTCCCAACAAGGACGTTAGATTTAAATTTTTAATAAAATGCAGATATTTAAAAAAATCTTGAATTCTTTATTATATCGTAAAGTAGACAGGATGAGGTTATGTGTGGAATAACATATCGGCCAGATGGCCGCCGCGGCTTTGCTGGCACATACGCGATCTTTTAATGAAATTTTTAATGACCGTCTGCATAAATGCTGCGGTATTTCAAATTTCCTCTTTTAAGGCTTGAGTCGTCGTCAACTTATTTGCATAAACCATCAACTTCAAAAAACCCCAAAGAAAAAAGTCCAATGTGTTAAATCGCACGATCTAGGCGGTCAATTCTGGTCTCCAAAACGCGACCGGGAAATGACTGATGCAGCAATTGAATTCTTTCTCTGGTTGTATGAGATGTGGTGCCGTCTTGTTGAAACCACATCCCCTCCACATTCATTTCTTCAATTTCACACAAAAAAAATTTTCATTCACGATACCGAACACCATTGACTGTTTGCGCTTGACCTGACTCATTCTCATAAAAAAGGTACAATGATTCCTGCAGCCTAAAATCCACACCACACAGCGACACGTTGAGGATGCATTTGCTTCTCGTGAATCTCTCGAGGATTTTCCTCGCCCCAAATGCGACAATTCTGCCTATTGACGAAGCCATCAAGATTATCGGCAAAATCAGCATTTTCATTTTGTCTCTCCAATACAGATGGAAATCTTTCGTCAAAATTCGCTGCATAGTGGATTTGGAAACACCAATTTGTTGAGGTCGGTGTCGAATTAAGGTGGATGGAGTTTGAGCGACACCATCACGTGCTGCGATATTTTCGGTCGATCGACCTGGTGGAAGGCGCGTTGTTGTCTTTACATCAGTTACAGACCTAGTTTCAGCATATGTTTCCATTAATCGCTTTATAGTTGACTCTTTTGGAGCATTATTGTAATGCCAACTTGATCGCAATTTGCGAACTGTAGCCGCAAAACTTTCACCATTTTGGTAAAACAATTTCACAATGAGAATGCATTGTTCATTCGTGTAGCGCTCCATTCTTATTAACCTTATACCTTATACTAACAAACAATAATAACCGTTCAAATGTCAAACAATGAGAATTCGAATGGCGCCAAATTAAAATCTTGCGTTCTTGTTGGGACACCCTTTACACTATCTGTGATCTATGTTAAGTCTACAACTTTCATAGCTTGAACTCCTTTTCATTTGTGATCATAACCTAGAGTAATCAGATACCACCCAAAAATATCTATTTGCATTGAAATCACTTTGGACTTGTTTTACGATGTTAATTCTGTTACTAATTTCTAATATCAGTGATTTGCCTCCCATGTGTTCTAAATAACAAAAAAAAATTGAACTCCGTCAATCGCCACCACCAGTGTCACTTTTATCATACTGAACTCTGACTGGTGCACCCCATTTAGTTGCTACCGACTTCTTGGTTGGTCTGCGCGTCACTCTTATGCTGTCGCCATCGTTTTGTTTCCAGGCGCTGCCCTTCTTGGCATTGCTCATGTATCTTCCACCACTGCCATCGTTGCCGCCGCCAACAACTTCCGCTCAAAATGTGGTGTGCGGTTCTGCCTGTCGTCTTCGTCGTGCATCGTGCAAAATTATCTGGCATCTTATGGATGCGATGCACAACCCGGATACCGTGCCACTTTGAATGCGTGGATTCTTGGTGGTAACAGTGGCGATGGCGGCTGCGGCGATGCATGACCACAGATGAGCCAAGTGATATACAACGAGTACTTAGGAGTTAACTGCCTCTTTATGTTCCTTAGGTGCTTCAGAGGTTTTCCTCTTCGTTTTCTTCAGTTCTTTTTGCTTTGTTTTTAATTTCTGCAAAACGTTTCGCTTCTTCGACCAGCAGCAGTGCAAGATATAGGTATGAAATGTGCATCGCGATAGCAAAGGTGAGATTGGAACGCCGACAACTCTTTGAGTTCCTCACACATTTGAGGCAAGGCAATGATATATGGATGTATAGTACATGCTTAGCTGTGTTCACGGATGAAGAAGGAAATTCCTTTGTTTTACGAGTAGGTGGAGACATATTTAGGTTTGAACAGTGGCACTAAGGACAACAATACTTCACTTGATTTAATTTAAATATTGGTTTTGAAAACGGACCGAAATTAAGGGACGAATTATTTACGAGTCTTATTTGAGAAAAAGCCGTAGCAGAAATGGGGCAAAAAATTAAATAAAAATAAATCACTAGGCGAATGTATACGGCCAATATTAGATCCGTGCTTCTGTAGGGATTTCTAGCAGGCACTAGAAAAATCAATTTACAAGAAATTATCAACAGCGTTCAGAGAACGGTGTATCTATTATTTTTGGCAAAGAGTTTGAAGCTTAAATTGCACTGAAGGAACTTCAAAAGTAAAGGAAATAATATACAAGCATTCCCTTTAAATGGTCATAGTTTTGAACAAAAATTACAGAATACCTTAGACTTCGACTTCAGCAACAAATATAAAACTTAGGTTCCGAACAGATGTTGTAATCTGTAATCGAAGGTGATGTTAAGCAGTCACAACGTTAAGGAAATCTACTTAGACGAGTCCAAAACTGAAACTCGGGACAACTCAATATCAGCCATTCCTTTAGACTAACAGATCATTGTAGTATGGCTTTCGATGTATACGATATCGGGAGAGGAAGTACACCATCATGTGTACCGAAAGTTAATTAGACAGAATTAAAAGCACTCAAGTCACCATTTATAAGATGTTAGATTAGATCATCTAACAGTTCGCTCAAGAGGTCTTGGGACATGTAGGGGGTGCTACCTACAAGAAATATTAATTTAATATTAATTTTTTTTTTGTTAGTGGCGCCCCCTATATGTTCAGTGACTTGTTGGGTGATAAGTTACGTTTCTGCAACAATTGATGTCTTAAAGTTAATGACCTTACAAAATGCGATCAGCAAGGCTTGAAAGTTATGAATTAAAAATAAATTTAATAATTTAGCAGGAGTACTTACTGCAAGGTTAAGCCTGCCATATTCGACTTACAATTTTCTAAACTAAACATATTGTATTGTGGTGCTCGTCGTGACGTAGTGGGTAAGTTATTCGAGGTGTAGGTCCATACCCGGACGTGACACATAATATTTTTTCACGTCACCACCTCTTTCGACTTTCTGACAACACTCAAAGAGTATGAATTGTCAATTAAAAGCTTCTCAAATAGCGCCGTTCGAAGTCGGCAAAAACAACACAACATGAGTAGTTGTTGCAGAAGCTCGGCCCTGGTCAATGTAGTCGGGATACTTGGGTCCCTTCTACCCTTGAGAGAAGAATAGCATGCACTACGAATATTTTCTGAAAAAAAACTTTGGTGCCTTTTTACTAAAGTCTTGTCATTTACCTCCACTATTGAATTGTATCCACGAGATTTGTAGTGCACTGAAAGGAAGGAAGGAGAAAACCCACATGAAACTGGGTAAGTGCGAGTCACTCTCGCACAAAGATGGTTCTGTTTTATATTTAACTTTAAATTTGGTCATACCATCGCTTATTAGTTTTAAACTTCAGGGACTTTCCTGCATGGCTCAAAAAGCTATTTTGAAGTTTGAAGCTTAATATGTCCCCATATGTACGTAAATCAAACTGAAAAGTGATCTGTGGAACCTCGACTTCATATCAAAGCATCTGTCCGTTGATATGTCGCATATTGGCGTTAGTTTATGACAACTTCACCTTAGTGACCGCCAATAATCATGAGTTAAAACTGATCGCTAGATGAAGCATCTTCTCTTAAAATGTCAATCAACTCGCTTGACAAGATGCTTTAAAAATTGTGACAGACAGATAAAGACATTAATCGCACAAAGGTTCTGTATGTACGAACGAACCTCAAAAAACACTGAGCACCTGGAAGATGTTGTAAAGCTTTTCGGTGATAAGACGTATGGGTTTCGCTCAAGACAACACAAATCTCCAAGAGTCATTTTAAGCATATTTTCTTATGTCTAATACTTCTGGAACTTCTGTACAAATTTGATTCCATTTAATACCAGGTTGGCGGACATTAATAATTTATTCAATTGTTCTATATAAAAGACGTTTTATTATTATATGTGCAGAGAGTAGTCCTGTTTTTTTAACATTCCCTTTTCTGATTTCTCTCTTTTACTTCACTGATGAACGTTCTCAGATTTGTAAAAAAGTTCATTCTAGAAAAAGTATCATTCATTTCATACCAATTAAAAAAATGAAATATTCATAGTCATAGTGTAGACCGGATACGCCTACTTATCCAGCTAATATCACCGATTCCGGTGAACACACACAAAAAAGCTTCTGAACCATAAATCCTTGACCATTGTGACGCGCGATTTAAAATGATAAATTAACGTATTAGAGTACAGTGGTTGCCATGTCCGTGTACAAATCCCAACTCCCACCATTGCCAACGCCATCAGTGCAAATGAAAAATTGCAATCGAGGATTTTTGCCTCTCTAATCGTAAAAAATGTCCAACTACACCTCAGCGTCGGCAGTGACCCGAAACATATGTGCGAAGGTGTAGGACCACGACGGCCAACGTACACCGACATGGTCAGGTGTCACTCTCAGTCGACGTTTGCGATAGAAATGCATACGAACCAAAAAAAAAGTAAGAATATATTTTCAAATGTATGTGGATATCTGAGAGTGGGCTGATATCCCACAGCATTGAAACAAACCCCAAGCAGAGGAGTGACGATTTACTGCTCTCAAAAATGGTATGCCGGCAGCTATAGGACATAAACGTCAGAGCGCCGTATGACCATGCCGTGGAGGAATGAGGACCATAAATTAAATTTATCGACACCATGTGCAAGCCAAGTGGGGTAACACGAATTTGAGCATGTGTGTGCGGGGGCAGTGAAATTCCTGATATTTAGGGAAATAAAATTTGATTTAGTACCAACTGCAAAGGAGAATAACGGCTTTGCCGCCCTCAATTTATAGTTTTTTTTTTTTCCTCTTCACATATTCGCAGGAGTGCAGAGAATAGAAGGAGCCTGATGGCAAAGGAGCCCTGAATCCCACTACATACCCCCAGATAAACCATAACGTCATCCAGCATTGGCGATAGGCGGCTACAGCAGCCGTTGTTATTACCCGGTTAGCGTGGAACTACTGGACTCATATATTTTTTAGCCGGTTGACAGGATTGCTGCAGCAAATATATTTTCCAAAATGAATTTATCGCCTAACAGGGGAAGGTTATTTAGTTTTACGGTAAGAATGGATCCGGCATATTGTGGGCGAGTGATTTCGACTTCTCATTGCATCAGCACAAAGAAGCTTAAAAGTTTATCCTGAGGTATTCCGTCTCCCTTGCAGTGTTTGTTTCGTATGGGTGTTTTTTTTTTTGCAATTTACACAATTACTTGTAAGGTTTCGGTTCCAAACCTTTATAGACTCGGTGTGTCCGTCTGTCAAACCATGATGCATTTTGCTCTCTTCATATCTTCTGAGCTCATGAAACAATTTTCAAGAAATTTCTGAAATTTTGGCCTGACTGTCATTGGATGTACAGAATCACAAATGTATCAGGAAATTATTGCGCACTCCAAGATGGTTGAGGTCATTTTCTTCTTGTGTGTGCCATCTCAGTCTAGGACGTCCTCGGTTGCGTTGTCCCTGTGGTTCAGATTCGAAGACTCTTTGGGCCGAAGCAGTGTTGTCCATCCGCTTTACATGGCCTAGCCATCTTAAGCGTTGTATCCGTAGACGCTTGACTAGGCTCATGCCGCTGTACAGCCCATACAGTTCGTGGTTGAATCTTTTCCTCCAGATGATATCAACGCAAACAGGACCAAAAATCGCACGCAGAACTTTTTTCTGAAAGACCAAGGGTTTCCTCATCCGCTTTTAGTAGCATCCAGGTTTCTGCACCTTTCGCTACTGATGTTGTTGTCCCTATTTACCGTGGAGCCGAGATAGACGAAGTCCTTGACTACCTCGAAACGTCTGCTGCCCATAGTGACGCTCTGTCCGAGACGTCGATGTTCTGCGTCCTTCTTCGATGACAGCATATACTTCGTTTTGCACTCGTTTACCACCAGTCCCACTTTAGCCGCTTCCGCTTCGATGCTAGCAAACGCCTCATTGATGGCTCGCTGAGTTCGGTCGATCACGTCAATGTCATCCGCATAAGCGGATGTTGAATGGACGTGTGGAAGATCGTGCCTCTGATGCTGACGTGTGAGTTACGCACGATCCCCTCAAGAATGTTAAAGAAGTTGAAGAAGCTGTTTGACATCGAAGGTCTCGGTGAGTTCGCTACCGACCTTGACGGAACTGAGAGAGTTCTCCATCGTCATCCTACACAATCTGACGAGTTTGGTAGGGATGCCAAAACTAGACATTGCACTGTATAGCTCGTTCATAGCATTCTTTACCCTTATAGAAGTTAATCACAATTGTGATCTGGAACTGAATCAATACAACAACGTTAATGCAGTGATGAAACCCTTAATAGGATGCTCAGAAATGCCCGGCAAGCCAATGATTGGTGAAGTGAATAACATGAACTATTTAAAAAAGGTAACAAACACTTATTGACGCAATATCGGCCAATATCTACACTTCCGACATTTTCCAAACTTTTTGAAAAACTCATAAAAAAACGAGTGATTTCCATTTTAAATAAAACCAATTTCTTCAGAAATGAGCAATTCGGGTTTCGTGAAGGCAAGTCAACTGAAGATGCTATTTTAAAATTATGCAGTGAGATATTTGACAGTTTCAATAAAAACAATCACAACTTAGTACTCTTCATTGACATGACAAAAGCATTCGATATGGTAAATCACGATATTCTCTTGAGCAAACTGTATAGTGCAGGATTAAGAGGTATAATTCATGAGTGGTTTACTTCATATCTGACAAATAGAACTCAACGGGTTAAGCTTAAAGGGATTTTTAGTGATAAACAAGAAGTAAACATTGGTGTGCCAAAAGGCTCGGTCTTAGGACCATTGTTGTTTTTAGTGTATGTAAATTCATTATTCTGTCAAAAGTTGAAGAGTAGCATTACAGCATTTGCTGATGATATGGCACTGACGTACAATAATAGCTGTATATTGGACACAGCAATTAAATTAAATATGGACCTTAACATACTTCGACAATGGTTTGCCAAACATGAGTTACTAATAAGCAGTAAAACTAGACTTATGATATGTAGTCTAAGAGAATCTTTTCCACTTGACTGTGATACCATCTTCCATTCTAGCTCCTGTACAAGATTGTCAATGTCTAATCATATGTGTGGTAGTGCAAACTTCGATGATAATCAATTATGTAACTTAAATTGTTTCAAAATAGAAGGTGTTGAAACCTTTAAGTATCTAGGTGTCTTAGTGGATAAACATATGACTTGGAAAGCACATGCTGAAGATGTAAAATTATATATGCTATCTGCCACCCGTAAAATGTATCTTCTAAGAGAACACTGCTCTATTAACATCCTAAGAATGTTTTACTACGGGATAGTTCACTCCAAATTGAAGTACGGTATTGCAAGTTGGGGTGGAACCTATAATAGTATTATGGAACCGTTGTATATAGCATAAAAATATGTAATAAAAATAATGTGTAAAAAAACAGGTTAGCTCATAGCTGGCCATTGTTCCAAATGCTACGCATACTTCCACTAAGACACCTACATGTCTTTAAGGTTCTCAAGGTTTTCTTCATGAGAAGTGGGTACAATAATAATCACAGAAGTTCGAACATATATTACTTGAGAAATAATGGTGTGTCAATTTGTACTAAATTTTATACAATGGCAGCACCAAGACTATATAATAAATTACCAATTGAAATCAGGCAAATAGTTCATCCAAAGTATTTTATAAAAGAAGTAAAAAAACTCCTTTTTAGTATGGAAAGTTCATCATTATTAAACTAAAATCTCTTATATAACAGTACTTTTTATTAACTCGCCGGTATGAGTATTATAATAAATAATAAATGTACTTTTTGTCGTCATTGTTATTGTATATATATAAAAAATAATTGTATTGTTTCTAAATCTTTTGATTTTTCCCCACACTTACTTATTATAATCAAAGTTTATTTTTTAATTGAAGGATCATTCGCCACTAGTTCTATCTGAACTAAAGAATGATGCCCATTCTTTTCTTAAATTTTTCCAACTTGTAATTAAGTAACCTTGTATGAATTCTGCTGTTAAATTTAAGAAATTGAATAATAAATATAAAAAAAGCGGTTGAACTTTGCAAAAGAGAACATAAATTGTTCTGAATAGAGTTATATTTACTGATAAAACTGAACAAGTATCTGTGACCCTATTGGAGGTCATAAAGTCTGGAGAAAGATACGGCAAGCAGCTTAACCCAGCAACACAGTACCTACTTTTAAAAAACAGAGATGGTAATGTAATGATTTAGGATTATACGAGTGGCAATGCAGTTGAAAGAAGGCAATTTACTGGGAGCACGAAGAACAGTCATCAAAGCGGTCAAATTAAAAGCTAATTTGAACGCCAGCCCTGAAAAAATGAAGCTTGGATTTCAACATAGTAACACATTATACCAAATTCTAAGTCTTGTTTATTACTGCAAGACTTTTGAACATTCCACTCCAGTCCCCAGATCTCAAAAAAACTCGTTGACAATTTGAAGAAATTTTCAGAGAGTGTAAACTCTACTGAATGTACTACTCTATGGTTGTACATTGACGTAATGCAATCAGCCAGATTAAAATATTGCTGCTGTAAGTGCAAATGTTACACATGATCAGAATTTATCGATTTTTATTTGCATTTCCATTTGCAACTTACGCAATAACTGAAGCCTGCTCGCCATTGAAAACGCTTCTTGAGCTTTGGAACAACAGACTATAAGCACAGATTTTTTGAACAACATTTCTTTAGTGATGATGTACTCGTACGTTCTGCTCTAAGTGGATTTGTAAACAAACAAAATTGCCGCACATGGGTCTCAGAAAACCCACAAGTGGTCGAAGAGTTTATTGTCCAAAGATGCCAATAAACGGTAACCGTTGATTCGTGGCGAATTGGTCCAATGATAGCCAAATTTTTTACTGGCGATTAAAGATAGACATCAACCCACAAGATACGTCGAGTAATTTCACGTTTCGACAACATTTATTGGCCACTGAAGAGATTTTTTTCAATAGGTTAGATGTCATTATAGTAACGACAGTGAAACTAAGACACATCAGTAGCAAAGAGTATGAACTAAAAATATATTGGGACTAATGCAATATTGGAGGATTACACAAGTGTAAAACGACTGATAAGAATTGGCCTTCGGTTTACTTGGAAAATTAAAAAAAAAAACAATGCTTTCTCTACACTGAGAGATCTAATTTGGAATCGTGCTTGCCAGTCGTTTTCATTTCCTTACTAACTCGAAGTATCCTATAAAATCCACCAAGCTGTCAGTCCTTCGTCGAATTCCGTTTACCGGTATACCAATATGCGAAGGCTCGATGCAGCTTAAGATACTACCAGCATAAAAATGAAATACAAGGGAAGTTCAAAATACTATCTGTTTTGGAGTGACGTTCTAGTAATATTATATACAATACAAATTGGCGCATTGCTCAGGTGTTACTATAAATTCAAACTTTTGCAATCACTCAAGGGAATTTTAAACAGGCACAAAGAACATTGAAAACGATTCCCTTTCAGGCTTCTCGCTTAATGCTTCTACGGATGAAACATGCCAAAATGATGACAGAGATCATGCCTAACATCATAGCGTTTGCCGATGATCTAATCGCGTACAGATCAGGTCCGAAGGTAGAGGTAATAAATGTCTTGCTGCAACGCGTCTTTGATACTGAGACTGGAATTTGAAAATCAACTACCAGAAGTGTGAAACTATCCTTTTCAGAACCCCGCTGTCCAGGGCCTCAAGAGACACGAAAATGAACTGGCGGAAGTTCGGCATAGTTGACCCACAAGGACGACCATTAACTGTAAAAAGTGTAGTCAGATATCTGGGCATCTGGTTGGACCAGTATCTATATGGTGGTATCCACATAGATACAGCTCTGACCAGGGCTAAGAAGGCCTTCGCTATGGCAAGAGGGCTGTTTTACAGCAGTCAGCTTGACACCAGAGTGAAGGTCATCTGCTACATGGCCCTCATCCGGCCAATTATGGTGTATGGTTGTCCTGTATGGTTCAACGTGAGTCCTTCCCAGATGGAAAAGGTGAGGGTGTTCGAGAGGCAGTGTCTTCGGGCCTGTCTTCGATTATATCGAACAGCAGAATTCAAGTACAAGAAATTCTACCCCAACGAGGTTCTGTACAACGAGGCAAATCTTATTAGGATAGATAATTTTATTATTACACTGATACGGAGTCACACTGCTCGAAGCATCGCTTCAACCAACAGTCTGATCTTTGGGGCTTACTACCCAAATGAAATGTACCATGAACGGGTACGTCTTAACGGCTTCATTCTGCCTGAAGCTTTCCTCTTTTTGGACGCTAAAGGCCTGATACAAGATGGGGAAGGCTGCCCTATCATCTTCCACGTCGCACGCCGAAAAATCCCGCAGCCACGTGGAACTCGCGATTTCTGGCCGCGACAGAGCAGTTTCTGCCAAAGAACGACGTTTCTACTGGTGGTTACACCAGAACCAGCGTTCGATGCCGCTAACTTCTCATACAAATAGACGGGGTAGTTGAGTCTACAGGGCCAACTCACATTGGTTGAGGTAGTTTTTAAGAACTATCTATCTATAACTATTATAAAAAAATAAAAAAAAAAAAAAACAAAAAAATAAAAAAAAAATACAAAAACCAAAAATCTAAAAAGGTGCATCACGGCGTATATAGTAAAGCACATAAATAACACATACGCCCTGGTGCACGCGTCCGTATAATTTTACGGACATAGTTAAGTTTAATGTATATAATTAAGTAGAGTTAAGTTTTAGGCTAACTTCATTGTTTATTGTCTTAAGTTTAAGTTTAGTTTAAGGTAGAATAGGTTTTTTATTTAGTTTTTAATAATAATAAGTAATAATAATAATAATTGAGTGGCACTACATCCCTTAACGGACCAGGCCCTAGCTTCTACAACAACTACTCGTGTTGTGCACGCTACTGTTCTCCACGAGTAGAAGGGATCTACAGTTTTTTGCCCATTCCGAACGGCGAGATTTAAGAAGCTTTCCATAGACAATTAATACCCTTTGAGTGTTGTCAGCAACTCGAAAGAGGTGGTGCCGTGAAAAAATGCTAGGTGTCCCGTCCGGGAATCGAACCCAGACTTTTTGCGCCGCAGTCGATGCACTTACCACTTCGCCACGGTGACCACGCCACGTGATTTAGTTTTTAGGTTAAGAAAAAAATATTACCTAGAATTCAAAGTTTTTTCAAATTTTCTTGGAGGAATTAAAAAAAACATGTTATTAGTTTTAGGGAATGAATTAAAAATGTACAAGAGGCCGAAAGGCATAAATTAAAATCCTAGAGTACTCATGAAGAGTCAGTAAGATAGAATTAGGATCAATAGATTATATTATTAGTAAGCTAGTTTTAAGTATTTTTGTCTAGCATTTAAGAAACTGAATTTGAAAATAAAAATACATTTAAATCTAATCTAATCTGGTGTGGCACACTTCATTCTTCATGCCAAGCTTCACCTGTCATAAATAAAAAGTTTAAGATCACTCCACCTGCAAGGAAGGCCATAGCCACAGTATTTAGGACTTAAAGGGAATGTTGCTGATTGCGTAAAAAACAGTGAGCATTCACTTTGCATTATTTACCAGAGGAAGTTTCTGAAAAAAAGACGGATAACAGGCATGTATCTTATTTAGGACAGCGCTCCCGTTAACAACGTTTCCAAAGCCGCTGTGTGAGATTGTGGTTTTGAAGAAATCCAACACCCACTCTATAGTTCAGACCTCGCTCCTAGTGGTTATGTTTCGTTTTTCGATTTGCAAAAACAAATATCCTGGATAGCGATTTTCTAATGGTGATGATGAACATTTTGCGGAGAAAGAGGAAACATACATTTTTACGAATAATGTATTAGAAATGTAAAATAAATTTCTACCTTCCGAAGTATCGGCAGAAAGAAGAGATTTAATCCCTATAAGGATCAATATCCACAACATTTGAAAGCACTCTACGCCAAGGCACTTTATAGAACGTGGTTCCACAACTCACAATAGATCAGTGCATAGATTCTTCTACTTTGGCGACTTGAAACGGAGGAATTTAGCCTGTCGTTGATAATTGTTTCTCTGTCTGCTTTCAAAATCTCGAAAGAAGTGGTGCTGTAAAAAAGACGATCTCTTCAGGTATAGCACAAGGAACCCTCGAGGTTTTAGTCGACACACTTACCCATATTCATTTTGGCGGCCAAAAAGTAAAACATGTTATTTCTGCTCGACTATCGTTTTGTGACAACAGTAGGTTCCATTTCTCACGAAGGCTGCCTTCGTTTGTAATCCAACTCAACCTTAGAAGCTTCATTGAATGAAGTTGAAATTAAGTTCAGTCACAAGTGCTCAACATGAAAATTTTGCAATGAGAAAAATGTAAAAAAAAACATCGAGAAAAGTCCTTTATGTTTAGGTGTAATTTATTACAGTCGTAATATTTGAGTTTTTATGTATTTTACAATTTTACAAGTGTGTTTTTTGTTTCTATATAAATTATTACATATTTTAAGGTTTTCTTTCATTTTATTTGTATCACTAGCATTCATGAAGTTTACATATATATTTGATAAAAAAAGAAACAAACAAAAAAGGAAACAAGGATATCCGGGGGGTAGGAAATTAAATTATTTTTATAATTTAAATATACTTCTTTGTATCTGTTAAAGAAAATCATTTAAAACAAGGGAATATAATTCTTAAAACAAGTGACAATCGTTTAAAGTGATCGACAGGTGTAACAAGCATCGTGGTGTCAATGTAGCGCTACAGCGCCCTATGGTCTGGGGATGGACCTTTGCAGCAGCTACTATGGATGCGACGATCCCAGTCGTGGACCTCCGTATAGTGAGTACGGCGAAAAGTATTGTGCCAGTGACGGATGCGGTGGCATAGGCAGGCCTGCCAAGGATGGTGGTGGCCCAAGAGCTGACGGAGGTAACATGGACGGTTTGCCATAGGGATGATATCGGCCGGTTGCTGCCAGTGGACTTAGGGGGGGAGTCGGGTATGTCCTTTGAAAGAGTGGATGATTAGGTGGCAGACCACCTGCTGCGGCGGCGGCCAACATTGACTCGGGCATGGATGCTGTGTGTGTCCGCAGATGCTGGAACAGTTCGTCCGAGGTGCCAAAGCGTTTGCCGCAGTATGCGGCGTCTCCTGCTATCCAACTGCACACATAGGGAAGTTGCGATGCGGCAGCTAATGCGGCAAGCTGGGCGTGTGCGTACGCGGCTGCCGCCGCTGACTTTGTTGCGGACGGAGATTCACAGTGCGGACATCCCGCCGGGCATGGCTGGCCAGCTGCTTTATTCAGAAAATGTGGACTTGACGGACAACCTGTACAATACGGATCACGACACACTGGCGGCATCATTGAAGACGGATCGATCCCTTTAAGTCGCGCATAATTTAAGTAAGGATTCATTGCTGTTGCTTTGAACATGGGGTGATGGGGGGACATGAGGGCACTGGCTGTCATTAGATCCATGGGGTAACCCAGTCCCGGCGGGTATCCTGCGTAGTAGGCCTGCCCACCAGCAGTGGAGACCTGCGGCTGCATGGAAGCGGCATGCAAGGCCTTCATGTACTGTGCTTCTGACACTGACGTTGGCATTTTTGACACTGGACTATTTTGAGCCGGAGGGGCACTACTGCTGCCACCTCCGGATTCCTTGGACGAGGCACGATGTGGACTAGGTTGGTTTGGTTGATCGGTATTGTGGTGTATGCTGGTTGAGGAGGACGACGTCGAGGATGTTGACGATAGTGTCGACGGAGTCTTCCTGGCCGCTGTAGTTGTATTCGCTCCAGCATTCGCTACAGTCGCGGGTGAGTCTCTTTGTGATGTGGCACTTTGGTTTGAATCGCATCTTGCTGTGCTTGCAGCACTGGTTTTTGGTGTTCTTACCCTAACACTACTAGATTGATTACCACCACCGCCACTATTGCCATTGTCGGTTAGGTCATAGCGATTGTTGTTTGATTCATAGGGCTTAAAGCTGGATTTGACTTGTTGATGCTCATTTGAGCCTGTCGACACCGAGGACGACTGACTGCCGACAGGCGACGCCTTTTCCCGCGAATCCGCTGACTTGTGTGACTTTGTGGACTTCTCAATGTTCGCCAACAGCTTCGGATTGGGCGTGTCCGCGCCAATAGCGCTACACGTCTGAGCGAGAAGCGCCAATGGGCTGTTTTTCGTGTCCAGCTGGAAAAGAGAGAAAAAACGGATTGTTAAATCAAATGTAAACAAATCATAAAGTGAGAAAAGAATTTGTGGCTGTGGCAGCAAGAGGGAATTAATACATCCGACGGAAACATTCAAAGCGACGCGAACCGAATACTACATTAATGCCTCTGAGTTACTTAATGGAGCACGAAGAGGGTGATCTGTGGTCTCTCAAAGTGCTGTTGGACGAACAAACATCTGTTGTGCGCCGGAACCATCGTTGTCTTCAAAAAAGATTCACCGCGCTGGCGGTCTTTTGAAGTGCGGCAACGCTTGGCGAAGAATTCAGTTTAATGGCAGACACGCTGTCATCGAGCAGCCGCTATTAAGACACTTTGGCAGGAGGATCAAAGCAGCCGTAACGTGCTAGATGTTACGGCTGTCAGTTGCTCTGTGTGTTCTGCGTTATTTCCTATGTTGAGTGTTCCAGTACGATCCATCCAGCCAAAGGCGAGTGGAAATGGAAAATTCGCGAATGGAACTCTTTGACGGCGAATTTCTGTAAGATGCTTACTTCAAATTGAAATGTTTCAAGTGTTGATTAAGTTAACTAGGTGTGCATACGTACAAAGAATACATTTCTATACAAGTTCTAAATTGGGTAGGAGGTGGAGCTAGTTCCGTGGGAGGAACCTGCAATGATTAGGCATACTTTTTTCATAATAGAATTCGTCCTACTTTCTGCTGGGTATAAGGGGTTCGTTTTAAGTAACTGCTTGTAATAAGAATTGTGTTTTAAATTGTTTCCAAATCAAAAACTGGAGCAGTTAAAATGAGCTTTGTTGCTAGTTAACCGTTAGAAAAGTTACTGATTATACAATTAAGTAATTCGCATTTTGTGGGTCACAGTTGAAAGTAGGCAAATTATTTTACTTTTGAAAGTTGAGCGTAAAAGCAATAAATGTGAATAGACATCGAATTATTTTTCAACACCATCCTTGAGAAGATAGTACTTAACTTACAATTTAACACCAGATTCACGATCTTCTAAAAGTCCGTTTAACTCTTAGCTTACGCCGATGACATTGACGTGATTGGACGAACCCAGCGAGCCGTCAATGAGGCGTTTCCTGGCATTGAACCGGAAGTGGCTAAAATAGGTCTGATGGTTAATGAGGGCTAAACGAACTACATGCTGTCATCAAGGAATGGAGTACAACATTGACATCTCGGACAGAGCGACACACTAGGCCGCAGAAACTTCGAAGCAGTCAAGGACTTCGTTTACCTCGGCTCCGGGGTAAATAGAGACAATTACATCAGTACCGAATATCAAACGTAGAATCACTCCTGCCAATCGCTGCTTATCTGGGCTCAAGACTACTGAGGATTAGAGCCCTCTTTCAAATGAATAAGCTTGCCTTCTATAAGGACGGCCTAAGCTAATGTGACACACACAAGTGGAGAAGGACCCCAACCAAGTTGAAGTGGAGGCATGTTGGTCGAGGTCCACCCCGGACCGTAGCGCAACAAGAAGGAGAAGAAGACATTGAATCAAACATTTCAGTTGTGTAGTTACATACATATGTATATTAAATAGACTTGCTTGCAATTGTTAATTCAACCATGAAAGTGTGTGTCTCAGAAATTTCAAAATAAAGTTTGAAAGTAGCTTCACAGCAGTCGCACTCATATATTTCTATTGCCAAGGACGAAAGCAGTCAATAGGAGATCAGCATTGTTGAAGAAAAATTGCAACAGAGTGTTAATTGTCAACACAGTCGTTTAACTCAATCGCAACGTCGTCACGCTGTTTTGGAAAAATAAAAGTTAGACAAGTCTGCATTAAGTACACCATTAACTGAATTAAGTTAAATTTTAATCTGAAGAAAGTATCCCCCTGCACTCTTTAAAGCCAATAGATCCAAACCCCTCTTTTGGAAACTGTTTGTTGTAAAGAACCTTCGCGTATCCTTAAATGGATACTTATTAACATTCACCATCATTCTGTTATAAGACATGTCAGTCAAACACTAGTTTTTTTTTTGAACATAATTGTCAAGATTCTTGGCGGCAAACATATGTCAGTGTCGAAAAATGTATGATTTAAATAAAACAGACATTTGATTGCCCATTTTGTAAATCACATATATAATTATTTTTGAAGAAAGTGTATTGCCAGAGATGTCCAGAGTTATTTGTAAGAATAGCGTCAAACTTTTTCGAATACCCAGACAGGTGTGGTCAGAGGTTTTTGTCGAATTTCCTTCTCTAGATCCGCGTTGTTTATTCGGATCGTAGGCACCTTAGGTCGAGTGCGACTATCAAGGTTTTGAGCTGGAAACATTTGTCAGCATCAAAATAACTTATTGATAAAAATTAAATCATTATTCGCATCATGTAACCAAAAAGAACTGCAGAGAATCAGGCTATTTTCTGATGTAACACTAAGATTAGATTGATCCATAATGTTTTGACATTTTCTTTAGTCTAGTTTTTGATGCTCTTTCTGTTGCTTCAAGACACTTTTTTAGCGTCGATTGTGTTTTTCAGTGGGAACACTTAAAAATCATCAATAGGATGGAATAGATTTAAATTCGTATTCAAGAAGTGTACAGAACGAAGGAACCAAAAATATGCCTAATTTATTAATATCTGATATCAACTCAAAAGTCGACTTCTGTCAATTAAAAAAACTAATCTCCTGAAGTATGATTTCTTAAAAAAGAACCCCGATATAAATCAAAAAATTATTAATAGCTTGAGAACGTGAGTAGCTTTATTTTATTATCGACCTACGCTATTTTTGTTTTTAATAATTTCTTATCGTGCTTTTAACTAAGCCGACAGGCACACATCGTTGTTCTTGCCAATGCCGTAATAATTGTCAAACCAATAGGGAGGAAATATTCCCCCGTGGGCTTGGCAATTTTTACAACCTCAGCGAGGATTTCGCAAAAAAAAACAACACGTAATCATATTTTTCTTAATTTTGCAGGTTAATTTTTATATCTATTAAAATGAACTACAACACATGGTGAAGAGGAAAGCGCGCCTTCATTAAGTCCGGAGTTTTGCGGCACTCCCTGGATAGGTGGACCAGGAGTGGAGTGGAGTAAACATGTTTGCGGCGATAAACAGCGCAATAAGACAACATGGTCCGGACTCCCATATTCGGGTTCAAGACACATTCCTGAAGCATCTGTAGCAATGTCAATACACGTAAGTCTAGTCGTTTCGACGTGAAACTTAACGGCAGAAAATTAATATACAGACGTTGATTACAACGAATAATTCATTATGACTTAAAGTTGTATCCACGAAGAAAAATTCAGCTTTTGTCTGAGAATGCGTATTTTGTTGTAAACGACAATGTAAGCAGCATGACTGTATACTGAGTTCAGAAATACTGCCAGAACACGAATCTGTGTGTGGTGTATAATTTCATCAAGGGGATTTGTGGGGTCCAAGTGGTACTCCTGGCCAGTCAGGTAATGAAGCTCCTAAAGGTCACTTGATCTGACTGCGACAGATTTTTTTTGACAGTCTGTCAAGCAAGAGGTGGTCGAAACAAAACCACAGAAATTGACTACCAATTTAGTCTATCAGTTTAGTACAACCAACCGGCATTCAATAAATACTTTTTCGATCAGACGCATATCCGTGGTCATGAAGGCCAGAAACGCGCTACACGGTACTTGAAAAATTGCAACATTTTCGTGTCAATATTTACTTTTGCATCACAGTGGATGCGATGTGTGCAAGATCGCTTTCTGCACCATTAAAAAAAATTATGTATAAAGGAACGCGACGACTGAGATGAGTCTAGTCGTTCTAGATAGCAAAATTTATAGTTACAAGAGTCTTAATAAAGAATTGTTTTAAATCAGAACAATAAAATAAATAATTGAGAGCCACTGTAACCCACAAGGTAAATGTGCCTAGCTTCTGCATCAACTATTCGTGTTCTGCGTGCTACTGTTCTGTCACGAGTAGAAGGGACCTGTAGTTTTTTGCCGACTTCGAACAGCGAGATTTCAGAAACTATTCATAGACAAATCATACTCTTTATATGTTGTCAACAACATGAAAGAGGTGGTGCTGTGAAAAATTGTCCGTGTGAGTCGACTTACCCACTACGCCACGGTAACCACAAAAAAAGGAACGATTTTTCCTACAAATTTCAAAGCCAAAAAGCAAAACAGCCTCTTTTCGATAAACATTGAAAACAAGCTCACAAATGATTGCTGCAAAGATTGTTTAAAGCACAAGAATTTCATTTAACTCAGGCTATGGTGCCAAAGTCATTAAGTCATAAAACGAATAAAAACTATTTACATGCATGGGGGATGTTCTGGGCACGTTTTTTTGTAGACATTAATGTCGCAGCCGCCCAACCTTACCCCACCTTTATCAGAAACTCGACTGACTAGCAGCTGGGCAATATCCGAGTATGAATCAGCATCCGCCTAAGGGCTGGCCTACATACTTAATAATTTATATCAGACTCGGTGTGAGATAATCAGTCTCTCCCCCTACCGCTGCAAGACCATTTGCAAACTATCTTCATCTATAGCGAATTCTTACACATTTGAAAACAAAAACTTTCCATTAAACAGATAATTACTCGCTTTAAATAAAAAGAGCACGTGAAAAACATATATCACAGAGCCATATACTCGTCAAACATCAAAAACAGGGACAATAAAGATTTGAACCCCTTCATTTCTTAAAACAGCTTCAATTACTCAAAAATAAAAATATTGCCTAAAACATGACTCAATAAATTATGTATATATTGGTGCTTCAATCAGTGCTTTCAGACGCAACAGGAAAGTCAAGTAATTAACTTTTCATTTTTAAGGTTGATTTGATGTCTTCGGCAGATTTGCCGCCGACAACGACTACGTCAATAAGCGTCTAATTGAAACGCCCCAACATGTATTTCTAATAAATTTTCATTGCCCCCAATGACAGTTCGAAACTGCGCCAACACCATTCGACTGCCATTCACATTGGTGTTTTATTTTGGTCGTCATTGTGCGTTGTTGTTGTTGTTGCAGTTGCTGTCGAAATCATCATGAAACATGAGCTCCGCATCATCGTTTCTCCCCGTTATAAGCAACTAGCCGCAAAGTAATCAAACCGCAATCATATTTCTAGAATACGCCATAAATAAGTTTGATTATGACACTCAATTACTCATCGAAAAGTACAGATAGAAGAGCATTTGTGCAAACAGAATTGAGGTGAGTATACACCAGTTTATTCCGCCACTCGGTTATTTATGGGCCTGGTCAATGGCGAAGTAATTTATGAAACGTGCTCCTTCCAGAAAACCGACCACTTCACCCCAACTGACGTCTTTGGCTTGGTCGTTAGGGTAATGACGTTCATAAATCCCATATTGAATTAAGTCATAATGGAAAAGCACTGTTGTTTTTAACGATTTACCGTTCACTTGAGGGAAGGTAACTCTCTGCCAAGACTGGAATGCATCATAAATGCACAAAAAGCCGACACGAAACGACAAAGTTCCGGTGCACTTGCAGCACCTAACAGGAAAATGCCACTAGGAAAGTACTATGCAGTGCAGTCTGTTTTGCTGCTATGTCAGGCCATAGTCGATGACATAAAGCGTAAGCTTTTGGGTGGTGCTGCCTGGCAGGGGGAAGACCTGGGAAATTAATGTCGAACAATTTTCATTTTCAAAGTGCTTCCGCACCGACAATGCGGGAATCGTTTATCACAAAACTTAATAGACTTCCTTTCTCCGACTTCTGTTGGCTTCGGTGAATTGTGGGGCTACTTTGTCTGACGAGGGGACCATTGCAGTTAAAAGAGGAAAGTAAGGTTCCGTTTTGTTGGCAGTCAAATGTCAAAGTTCGAAATCAATGACGGCAAGGCGTTGAATCTGCCAACTAACACTTTACTTGCAGCAGGAAAAGTTTACGGGGCGGATTGTGTGATGTGATTTTGTGAAAATGATGATAACTGTGATTCATTCGAATATGTCCTATAATAGATCATTTGGAGTTATCTTCAATATGCAGAATACGTTTAATGAACGTGAAGTGAACGCACGGAGTTACTTGATTTCCACACATTCTCCGAATAGATAGATAGAAGAGGAACAGTGCCGAAGCATATTCTTCCTATACTACTTCAAAATGCCCTTTAAAGTTTTTCGACAATTTCGATCAAGTCATCTGTGTGCATTTCGAAGTTGAAATAAAGAAAGAAATCAGGTACCAGTGAAACTTGCGAATAGTTCGTTTCAAAGGAGATGTGGATTGCTGCTGATTTCCTCGTATAGTGAAGTATCTGACGAATCGTGAAGATGCCTTCTTGATAACCAATGCAAAAACATTCCAAGCAATTTTTAAATTTTACGGTAAGGATCCTTTTAGTAAATCCAGGAGTCGCTTGTTCGTTTCTGTACAAGAAGTTTCAACGTAAAATGTCCACCTTACACTGGTCGGCCAGTCACTGAAAAAGTCGATAAAATTTTTTAATGATGGAGCAAGACCGGAATGCCACATCAAGCGTTTGCGGAAACAGGAATGGCAGTTTGGAATCATCGCAGTCTGCTATAACATTTTATTCGTTATTCGGTATTTGACCGAAAAACTTTTAATGAAACGCTACTTAAATGAAACGAACTATTTCTGAAGCGATTCATGATGAGAAATGAATTATATACGAGAATATCTTAAGCAAGTAATCATGACCAAGGGCCGCTGGCCCAGTAAACACGAGTTCGAAATCTGGATTGACGGCAAACAAGGTTATGTTGAGTGATTCGTGGGATTGGAAGGAAATTATCTGCTATGAGCAGCTAGAAAGCGGCGAAGCCTTCAATTTGATCCTAAACTGTGCACATCGTGATCATACGATTGAACCAATTAAGAAAAAATAGAGTTGATGAACGAACAAAGCAAGAGCCCTACACTTTTTATTCAAGGTAGAGGTAATGTCTGAAAATTATTTACTTGGCACAATATATTCACCACTTTAAAAACAAAAAATAAATAACATTAAAAACTTTTTAGGTTTTCTTCTCACTTTCAGTTGTAGAGTAATGGCCTTGCACCACTTACTGCAGTCATAAAGGGTGTGTGACATTTCTATTTAACAACAAGTGTGATGGAAAACACCGGCGTTTGTTTCTCCGTTCTATTGGCTTGATTGGTTTACATAAGGTCAAGTTTCGTAAGTAAATAGTATATATTTGTTAGTACTTCCTTTCAGAATTAGGTTTTGACATACGGCCGCTGAACATTTTTTCAAATAAAACAGTTGATCAAAGAAATATTCGAGAAGCCTCGTCTTTTCAAAGTTTTCGGCAAACTGTAAGCAGCGTCCGATTGAATCAATGTTTGTCCTTTCAATTTTCAATTTTCTACTGCAGATAAGCATTTCCCTTTGCAGGTAAACTATTGTTATTGTAAAAAGAAATTATTAAACATACTACTACAATTAAAATAAAAAAAATGGACCGTTTCCTGTTACTGGGGCAATAAAGTTCGGAAAGATTCGCAGCATGCGATTCTTTTTAGGAAATTTTTAACAAGTTGTTTCTACATTTCTAACTGTTAAAAAAAACTGTTAATTAAGGTTAGTTTTTAAGGCGTCTAGAGTTCGGAAATTTTTTGCGTGAGCACGGTCCTTTTACATAGCCCCATAGGGAAAGACCTGGCGCTGTCAAAACGCTTGAACTTGGTGGCCAACTGACGTCGGTAAATCGGAAACTTCTTATGCAATAAAGTCATAATTACAGATAACAAAGAGTTGGAAACAATACATTTCTTCACAATTTTACCACTTGCTTGCGTAGTCGGTCGAATAGGACGATCATAGGCATCGCGAGAAGTGGCTACATTTGAATCACTACATCTGTAGTTAGTTTTAGTTATTTGAGTGCCTTGTTTGATTATCAAGCAATTCATTATTAGATATGCCAAACATTCCACCAATATTGCGACAATTTAAATGACAGCTGAGTTCAGCAGATGTCAAATGTCAGCACCCGAAACTTGAAACCACGAAATGAATGACACAGCACCCTTTAGGCAGATGATATTTAAGGTTATGATGAGCATCTATATGTTCTTTGGTACGTATCCTGTGGTTATTATTTCGGAGCTTCACCTCCACGTTCCGAATATATCAATAAATGTCGAAGTCAGGTGGAGCGCTATCTTATTTGGGCACCATACGTCAATTTAGTTTCATATGCAGCTACCAGTTGTTGCGTTCGAAGACAACTTATATATACTTATCGACTCGAAAAAGTACTGCTCACTGTATATTTTTTTTACTATTTTCTCAATTTAAAATCAAAATAAAATCGCACATGAGATAAAAGTGGCACTTAAAGCAATAAACAACTGACATTTGTGCTTACCAATCCTTGAAAGCAAAGACACAAAATTTAAGTGTCAATTTTATATTCAAGCCACCTGTCGATCTTTTTTACGGTCTACGAGAGACAAGTGCTTCTTTGTTGCCTGTGGATTGGATATGCTCTCAATTAAGCGTCAGACACATTAAGTTAATTTATGCTAATTGCACCGATGTCGCTATGAATTCGCACTCAGTCTCTATGCTGGTGACAGCTTGATGTCTTCAATTGTCCGTGTTACATTATTTCTATTAATTATAATTGCCGTGACTCATTTGGAAAATTCATGCATTCGTATTGTATTTGTCAATCAGATACATCGCACGACGTTGGCACGATGAAACAGAAACAACGTCGCGGTCGTCTTGTGAAGTGCGACATGTCATGTGGATGGTCTCAATCAATCATCGTCATCACCAGATATCCGATGATGAACGATTTAATGTGTTTCTTGTTTTGTTCTGTTCATCTGACATCTAAATGTTTTTTGGTATGGTGGTGTATGTGCCTTTGGTTATGTGGAAAGCTGATGGATAGATAGCCGGATAAAAGAAATTTCATTTTTTTTCCGTCAGTTTCAAATTTCAGCTATATATCATTTGACGTTGGTGGCTATGCCTTTGTAGTGAGCAATGCTCACACACTCAAGGTGACACATTCAAGATATTCTCCAGTCTTTCAGGCACTCATACAAAACGCACTTGAGACGCACATGAGCATGTCAAAGTATCTATCCGAAATGTTAAGTGCCAGATGCTTAAAGCACAAATTTCACACTTCAAAGTGAATTCAAAAATAGCGTCAAAATGAAATAAATGGTATGCATTGGTCGTAAATAAATGTTCAGAAATGGTGAACACGCACAGGTACATATGCATGTTTTAGATTTAATACTTCAGTCAATCTCTAGATTTGATGGATACTCTCTTGAACTGGGACTGCATATCTGTGAAACTGTAACATTGCACTTTAATAAATCAACCTGAAACATCAAATGATTTAATGTTTCGAAAAAAATTGCAACTGCACGAGTATTCAGTAATCGCCTCAAGCCCGAGGTGCACACCTTAAAGTTGTAGTTACAACAAATGAGTCAAAACAAACGATGAGTTTGTTATGAGACTTAAATGAATCATTTATAAGTGTTTACTTGTGTCTCTCCGTAACAATTACTGTTAACTTATCCGCACCACACATATATACATTCATACATCCATATCTACAACAAATTGAAGAGGCTAGAGGTTGAGAGAAAAAAAAATTGAAAACGATTCATTGCGAAGAGTAGCTTGAAAGGAGCATGAAATGATAAGTGCCCAGATTCAAGAATTCGGGTCTCCAAGAGCTATTTAAAACGTAGCCAACCTTGTTCTTATGAAACTGATCAAATGTAATTATCTTGTGCACTATGAATTCGTGTGAAGGGTTACAATAATGGAGTATGTAAACAAATTGATTGAGAGCTTTGAAGTGGAGGCATATTTGAAGTAAAGAAGTGGGAGCACATTTGAGATAAAACTGAATAGTTAAAGTTAAAGACGTGTATACGTTCACACATTCAAAGGTGTATAAGTTGTAGCTGTACGGTTTACTTTTGCACTTGACAGTGAAAAGTGTGCCGGAAAAGATACACTCGTGCTCGACTATGCAAATAGTACATGTCTGTTTACATTCCACAATGAACCGCTCTTTAGAGAACATTAATTAAAAAGAGTTGTGGCCGCCGTTGCGTAGTGTGTAGTGGTACTGATATAAACTACCTTTCAAGCTCCTATCAGACAATTACAGTGAGCACTAAAAAAATGTGTATATCTCCTGTTTCATTTACTGCGGATGAGTTCTTTCCAACTTCCGTTTTTTAAGCTGATACATCAGTGTCCGCGATTTGACTAAAAAGTGAGAAAAAGAAAAAAGTCGAGTATTGACTAAAAAGTGAGAAAAGTTAGGAAAATAGAAGTCAAAGCGGGTTTTGAAGGAAAAAAAAATACGCATCAATCTAGTTCCCGTGAACATGAAAAGTCTTACGTTTGGTATATGAAGGCAATCCTGACTGAGCAATTTCGTTCTCCTTCAATTGGCGGTCTGCCAGTACAATCGTGAATTTTTCTCACGTTATCCTTCGGGATACCTCGGCGCGGCTCACCACAAACCGAGTGCGACTATGTGGAAACTTCCTAAGCCAATTGTGGACGATCACCATCGAAGGAGAAGAGTTCTGTCAAAATCCGCGCACACATCCGTCTTCACTTGCTGTCAAATCAAAATTACGAGTTTCATTGTGCTGACATTTTGAGAGTCGCCATTAACGAAAATGGTCTAAAGCTTAGTAAATTTCCTTTTTGATGGTTGAGCCATCGGTGAAGGTAGTTATTTATCGAACTGCCAGCGTACCCTCAGCACTGTATCTTGTAAATTCTATTTTGAGTAAATTAAATGCCACATTTTCTACCTCATTAAGAACTTCAAGGCTTTTCAATGGCGTGGAATTGAAGTTCAGATTGTGACTGTGCTTAAGCATCAGAAATAACAAGGTAAGTGTTCATAAAAAGGTGAACGCTTTTTATGAAGTTTAAACCATGATAAACCGCTGGTATGTCTCAGCTCCATTTAACGTCATCGTTTCTGCCCTTAATGGCGAAATATCAAAAACCGTTAAGTGTTTATTTTTTTTCTTATTCTCAAAGCATTTAACCTGAAGACAACGAGCTATTCGTTTTTATTCAACAATAAAAAATTAACAACTTCACCCCGTTTATAATGTCATTTAGTGTAGCTGCGTCAACGTTATGCGGTAATGTACTAGTTAAAGAGATTTTATTACATCTTCGTCCTATGGAGGGTGGCTGTCGCCTTCGGTGTGGCCACATCCTATTGCCGTAAAGGCTGTCACATTAATGTGCCATTTTCAATAAATTATGGGTCAGGATGTGCGAATAAATAAACCATCTAGTCCTCTTGTTCTAATGGTATGGGTCCCGTATTAAGCGTCTCTCATTTCCTCTTTCGTTTTGTTTTTTTTTCGTTGGCTTTCTTGGGATCTTTGAAACAAATTGCAAAATTTATGCAATCACTTTCCGAGGCGTCTGCCGGGGCGCCCCAAGACAACAAACACTTTGCGAAGAAACAAGGATTCAGGAGACTAAATGGGGTGCTGACGACTGCAAACTTATACTTGTAAGTCGTTTAACATTTGAAGCTTTAAAATTGTAAATTAAAACAAAAGGCGAACGACTGTCGACGGCTTTAAATGCGAGAACTGTCCAAAATATATCGTCGGTCATTAGCCATCATTAGACGCTCCGATGTTGGATTCCTTTTTGTTTTATTTTATTGCCAGACTTGATGAAGAAATTATGGAAATGTCTGTTGAAATGCTGCTGAATTGGAATCGGCTGGGTCTCGTTGGTGGTGGGGGAGTCACTCGGGGAATACTTATGGGGTAAAATTTTATATTGGCAATTAAAGAACTCGTATCTCTGCGAGGTGGCATGTTTAAGCAGGCCTGATTTAGTGATTTGAAACGTGGTGTGACTTGTTTTCTGGCGATTAAAGTTCTTATAAATGTATATCAGTTCTCCTGCTACACGGATACATAAGCTAAGGAATGCCAATATGCCGAAGAACATATTGAACTAGGGTGCTGGCACACTGAAAAGCGATGATAAAAGCAATTTAATGACTTCATTAGGAAAAACTTGACTACTTAGACGTATGCATGTATGTATAGTTAACCATCATGAATACAGCTAGAGCTCTATAAAGTTATAGTGTAGTTTTTATTTAAGGTTACTGGTCCGCGTATTGCGGATAGCCTTTTTATGTGTTTTAATTTTATGAGGACCTTGTGTTTGTTCATGTTAAATTCTAATGTTATGTTTAATGCACGAATTTTAGTGAGGTCTAATTGAATGATAGATGAACAAATTATAAAGACATGAAATAAAAAAAGAATGAACCCATTTAAAGTTGTTTATCCTTGGACCTCATTATTTATTTAATGAAAAAAATGTTAAAGGGAAAAACTGAGAAGTTAGAGTCCAGCCTACCAAGGGACAAAATAATGTTAACGATGGAATTCAATGAATCCACAAAGCATAGCCATTATGCTTCATGCACATGCGACAAGATCAAGCGAATAACTTATTCATATAAATATGTATGTAAACACGATGGAAGGTACTCAATACCCCCTTGTATTGTGCATGACTTCGCGCTCTTACGAAGGGAAAAGGATCTACGATTCAATGCGAACTGTCATTGATGAAATGTTTATACTTCATACTTCAGTAAATGTCTCAAAAAGAGTTTTCAGTTAGTAGAGAAGGTTTGAACCGCAAGTACCGCACTACACATTACAAGAAACCAAGACCTAGCACGCTTAGCAATTACCGACGAGGTTTGTGCACCTTTTCACTGACATTAAATACTCTTTGAATTTTTCAGTAGCGCGAAAGAGGTATGCAAGATGTTCAGTCCTGAAATCGAACTGGGGACATTCAGTGTCACGAGGTTGCTTTCAGTAAGTATAATTTTAAGGCGGGGTATCAACCTAGGGGATGATTTAAAATCTACAGAGAACACCATACGGAGCATACAGTTTTTCTTTATGAAGCCGTACGCTGAAGGGGAAATGAGATTTTAATTTCTTCTAATGGAAAGGTTTTACAGTTTCTACACATCAAGACGTGCCTGAAGGTCATGAAACTACATGGGCTCGCAGACATCTAGTTTATGCTAAATTGCATTCCAGATAAGATGCTTTTCTCCATTCTAGCATGCACAACTTGGTTAGCCATGAATGCGACATGCGCCGTCGAAAGTGATATATTTTCCATCCTCCGTATGTGTAAACTTAATACTTAGCTAAAATGTGGAAAAAAATGGTTAAAAATCTCTATATTTCTTAAAATGATGCAAGAAATATTCAAGCCCGTTTAATTTGGCTACAATATTCGGCCTAGCTTGAGTATAACGTTGCTTTATGGTCTAGTGTTCAAAAAACGAGCGATAAAATTCATAAGAGACGTAACAAAAATTACTTAGTCAATCGACTCTTTAGAATACCGAAGAGGAGTCTCATCTTGATCACTCTTTCATCGCTATGTCAACTATAGACGTTCAAACGAGTAAGCCATCTCGTCCCCTCCAAGAATTTTGGATAATTCAGAATATCCTCTAGTTCAATCTTTTCCCCACTTGCAGAAGCACAGCCAAGTTTAGAAACGTGGTTTTAGGCACACCTCACGAATATGGAATGTTCTTCCCACCTCCATGTTATTGTCCCTTAAGTCCAGTGGCATTTAAAACTATTGGCCACCGGCTTCTTCTCCTTCTCTCTCTCTCTCTCTTTCTATTTCGCTATTTCTTTCTTTCTCTCAATCTCTGGCAGTATGATTAGAGCGCATAAATTAAAGAAACAAATTGCTGAAGAGTCTTGGCCGTGATTCCTTGTGGGCTGTGGTGCCACTCAATTTATGAGATGTTCTTCGAAATCAATACGGAAAGTAGAGGAAATACGATCTCCTGTAAGAAATTCAAGTGATCGAGATCGCTGGAGATTGCCCGAATACCTCAAGGATGGTGGGATGCAATTGTCGTTACTTCAATTCCTGATAACTACATAAGTTGCTCGTGTCAAAAAGCGAGAACTTGTCATTGCCAAACTTTTTGAAGTAAATCGCAAAAGTGTTCTGGCTTTTTGTCCTCTTTCTCCCTACCCTAATCGATCCCTCTGTCTGCCTGCGCATCTCACTTTGGTATAGTGCGAAAAATAACGAGTCTTTCAGGCCAACATATTGAATCAGGTTCATTATCATATCATTGTTCTCCTAATCACGACAGCTTATGACGAAAACTTGAAGTGCCCATAAAACGCAGCATTGTAGAGTGACAATCATTAACGGTCCCAATTAATTTCATGACCGACAATAAAAACAAAAGTCCCAAATATGTGGGTGCACGTTCTCACAATAAACAAAAACAAAAACACACGAAAATCACAACCAAAAATATGCACAAACAATTTCTGGAAGGCAAGTCACAAACATTTTACGACAATTTAAATCCTCTTATTCGCCATCTCCGCCCAATGGCACAACACTAAAATTTACGATTTTGTCCCCCAACACTACCACATCCGTACATTGGCTGAAATCACCTCCTCTCACCCGCGCCCGACACACAATAAAACCAACAAATTCGTTTTGCGAAAAAATTATGGCTTCATAAATTACCCGCCGCCATAAAACAAAATAGCAGCGGCAAGTGAGATCGGAGAGGGCAGGAAAACTTTATCATTCCATGCATCCTGCGTCCGCGCCACAATGCCACACATAAAAATCATAAAAACACATTAGCAGAATCATAAATTGCTATCTGGGCGCAATAAAAAGCTCCGAAAACGAGCTAAGGCACAACATACAGATACATAAAATTATGCCTCCAAGTTGTTACATTTCTCCAACTGAGGGGTTGTAGTGGAATGGGTTTAAGTGCGTCACGGTGTTGTTTTTTTTTCGCAGAAAATGAAGAGCACTCACCCTTTGTCTAATGTCCTGGATGTGCCTAAAGGAGCTGATAAGGAAGTTACGATTTTCAAAAGAATACTATAAAAGACGACGGACGGCGTTTTTATATTTTTTCCATGATAAGATGACCAGTGAAAAGAGGATCATTTACTGCTTTATTTTTCTTATTCATTTTTTTTCAAACTTTAAAAGATTCATAAACATCGTTTATCTGTACGGCAAGGACCAATGGCAGGACCAAATTAAGACCCTTATTGCAGATACATTTATGTATGAGTGGTGGTGGCAAGCAAGTGATGAGGAGGATTTTTTCTTTTAAGTGTAATAAAAATGAGATTTGTGTGCACGTCTGTATTAACACCGTATTCACGGTGTGTAGTAAAATTTATCTCAAATGAATTCAATGCAAAGGATAATGCAGATATTGCGACCGAGGGAAGGAAAAATGAATAAATTGCAAGATAAAGGGAAAAAATGCTTTGGCGGGCAGGACTTCACCTCATTTATGGAAATTTAAGGACGTTTATCATTTTCTTTTTTCTATTTTAGCAGGAGCACGTACATAGATATGCACGAGTATCCACTTTTTTTCTACCACTCACAATAATGCGGTCCTTTCATTTATTCTGAGGGTTGCTTTCGCTTGCATCCTCGTTAAGCTTTACGTGGCTGGAGTAATGGTCTGCACTCGTACTAATCGGGATACGGACTCGAGAATTTTTTTTTCAGCTTTTCGGTTTGATTTAGTATTTAACTATCGAAACATTACGAGTATTTTAAAATGTTTTCTTTTCATTTTTGGGGGAGGAGTTTGGTTGCCGCAGTAAGTACGGCGTAATGCTGAGAGTCAGCTATGGATTAGACTTAAATTCAAGGACATGAACGTAAATTTGCCACTTTCTCTTTATTTTTCATCAGAGATCTCTAAAACGTTTTTTGCTGTGTGTGAAGAACTTACAAATTCTAATCTTTTGACTTCTTTTCCAAATGGCGCATGGCATATTTAACCAAATAGTTAAAGACGATAGAGGGATAGAGAATGCTGGAAGGAAATACTTCCTTTAGAGTATTCTTTCTTTCATTGGTGTCTGCTTCATTGTCGCTTAAAGCCGTAAGAAATTTTTGTTAGCCACAATTCTAGTTGGCTTGACAAAATCAGAAGAATATCATTTAACAATTTCCATCCAATTTGAATGGTTTGAAATACCTTTAAGATCGTTTGCTCATAATTCTCACGAACTACTTTAAATAGAGATACTCATTCGAACCAACCATCGATGAATTTCATAAGAAAAAGTCCCCAATAAGACTGTTATTTAAATGTGAAGTTGAACTTCCAGGTCGGATATTTGCCGATATTAAGCAATTCCGTCGGATGAGTGCGAAAATGTTCGCAAATGCGATCAATAAAAGGTTAAAATTGATACCACTGCACCATTTGAGTACACTTGGCATTGTTCTGTGGAACCTAGATTAGCTTAGAGTACTCAAAAAGAGTCAGTAAGTTAAGTTTACGATCAGTAAATTAGATTTTTGTCTAACACAAAGACAATGAAGTATGAATGATTAATAGTGCATTAAAACCTAAAGAAATCGAATATTTTTCTCTGAAACAAAAAACGCAACAAGAAACTTAAAACTACCTAGGAGAGTACGTCTACGACAAGCTAGGAATTCATGTAGGATGTATATAGCCCCTACCGAAGACCCCTAATAAACTTATTTAAAGGAATATCCAAAAATTGTCGTCGCCGTGGCGTATCGGTAAGTGCGTCGACCGCCACGCAGAAACTGTAGGTTCGATTCTCGGACGGGACACCTCGCACATTTTCACGGCTTCACCTCTTTTGATTTGCTGACAACACTCAAAGAGTGATAATTGTCATGAAAAGCTTCTCAAATCTCGCCGCTCGGAGTCGGCAAAGAACTGTAGGTCGCTTCTACTCGTGAAAGAAGTAGTGAGTAGTTGTTGTAGAAGGTTGGCTCTGGTCCCTTGTAGGCTGTAGTGCCACTCAATTATTATTATTATCCAAAAATTGGGCCCTTAAAATGATGATGTTGTTACTAAACTATCCTTTTTTTATTGATCACAAAACTATAGACCATAAAAATGCTTTGTCATTTATATTCAAAGGAAAGCTTCAATCGTCAGCCAAAAAATCGCTTATCATTCGACCATATAGGACAACAAAGAACGACTTTGTAGGATTTCTACTGTGGGGCAATTTTATCTGTTCCCATACCCAACCAGTGAAAATGTTGTTTCAAAAATTCGTGTTTACTATCTGTTGTTCCAATATCCAAAAGGTGTACTTATGGCGTTTTGAATAGTCATCACGTTTCAATTGTTGTGTCGTTTAAGTAAGGGGAGACGCAAATTCAAATGCAAAATACATAAAAATGGGTTGGACGATAGGTTTAGTTTCCGTGAAAGACGGGAAATCGATTAATTCAGATCATTTGTAGCATGTGCACTCACTGGAGCAATATTTTTGAGTGACCGTAAGTGACGATGCAACACAGACCTTTCTGCATCAGTCCACTCTCTTCATATTTCTTTAAAACTTTACAGTCAGTCGATGATGACGACTATAATCATGGCATAATACTCGAAAAGTGGCTAATTTTGAGTCACCCCTTTTAATGTATGTTTTAATATTTTTAACTCGTTCTTGCATTATACTATTGTAAATGGCAAACATTCAACTAATGTCGTAACACATCAAATGACAGTTGAGTTTGACGTGTGTCCAATGCTAACCAATACCAAATAGCTGCTTTTGGTTGAAAATCAAAACGCATGACCCCTCAACGTTAAGAGATCGTTTTTGAATGCAAGTTTATTCCATTCAATATAAAATAGCACATTAGAAAAACGCCCGTCCAGTCCCATTTGTGGCGACACCTTTCTGTACTTGAGCTATCTCATAGTCAGATCTTACAGGCCTATAGAAGTACAAATACCTATTAAAATGTTTGCACATTTAATGAGTAATCATTCATGCACATCATTTTGACCAAATGCTTCGGGCTGCAATTGGGTGAGTTTTATTTGACACGAGAGAGACTTCACGCACATTCTGGGTAGTTTCACATAAAAATATCTAATCACTAATGACACACTTTAGAAGCATAACTTTCATTGTTGTAAACTAAACAACAAACCAAATAAAATACTTCATTGTCGCGTTAAAACCATAAAGCCATGTGTCACACTTAAATGTAAATTAAATTCCACAAGCAATTAACATATGTACAGCGAGTGTGACAGTAATTGCTTATCAAAACAAGCGACAACCCAACGGAATACTAAAGTGTGCAACCAGACATTACTCAAAGTCGTATTTATTGCCACTAGACTTTACCCGCATCCCGTCATAATTGTCCATAAAAAATGACTCAGTGGTGTAGTAAGTATTGTGCTTCACGACTCGTCTCGTATGCTGTGATAAACAACTACACCGCAGTCATAAGCCATCTCCCACTTGAAACCATGTGTCGTTGGCTGCACAGTGATTTGACTACAGGGATACACTTCCAATAGAGCACCCAAGCAAACAAAACCACCCAGTTCATATACAAACTGCTAAACCAGCTAATTAACAAATATTTGCCCACCAAGAAAACTGAGCAGATGAACACTAATCATAAGAGCAAACCCATCCAATATGGCCAATAGTTGATGCTAATTGAAGTGAAATTATTTTTCAAACCGTTGCCATCTACCATTCTCTCTGCGGAACGAACACATGCATCATTTGTGTTGTTACCAATAATTAACAACAATTTCGAAATCCTATTAAAGCTAATTTACTATGCGCGCCTGATGCGACGTGTTCCGTTGCAGAGTCCACACACCCCCTTGCGCAGCGTGCTGTGTTTGTTTTGTTGTTTGCTGCATATTATACCCTACGTGCGATAGAGCTGAGTGAACTCGTATGCCTCATACATCTTGAAGGCAGGGCGGTGATAATAACATTCCGAGGTGTCTTCAAACAGAAAGATCATTAGCACCCATTTTATTATGACCGCGCTAATCATAAGTCTCTCCATTTGCACCGGTCTATTGACACTGGATGTTAGTTTTGCCTAGCATGAGTGACAAATCGAATGTGGACATATGGAGAAGTGTTTCAACACCCCAAGGGGCTGTTATGATAACGGTGATGATGATGATGATGGCTGGTATAATGACGGTCACGATATCCATGCATTGAGAAGAAGAATGGAGCGAATTAAATCCCATTGTTGCGTGAAGGTGTTACTCGACGTGGTGTCGGCTGGGTTATATTTGTAATCCGATCATTGTCGAGATAAGTGAATGAATAAGTATTTGTTTATGTTGTCATACGTATTTGAGTATAGAAAGTAAAGCGGACTGTGAGTTTGGTGAAATTTTAAATATTGTGGAACCATGTTCTGGATTGTATTCATTGTGTAGCATATGGTTGTCGACCAATTCAAATAAAATGATTTAAGAAGGAGTGTAACTAACGCTTTTACATATACACATGTGACCAAGGCGGGTTGGAGAGAGATACTCTTACGCCGCCTTAATTTCAAACAGAAGTTTGGTTACTGTCCCACTTCCAATTCAATGCACCGCCTTTCTCATTGCAGCTGTATTGCCGGTAATGCGAAGCAAAGGGTTTCCCAGTTTTAAACCAAACTATGGATGGCCTAATGCAAAACAGCAAGTTTATAATCAACATTTTGCCATATATGAGCAGGTCGCCTTCTTCTTATTTTATTGGCGGTACAGTTCGGGGTTGACATGAATCTCAACCAGCTGTGCACCCCAAGTTGGTTGTGGTCCTTCTCCATTTATGTGCGCCATCTCAATCTGGGCCCTTCTCTGTTGCGTTGTCCCAATGGCTCGGATACGCTCTAGGTATATGGCCTAGCCATCTTACTCGTTGTATCCCAAAACGCTGGACCAGGCGCATGCCGCCTTACGGCCTATCTAGTAAGTCGTTGAATATTCTCCTCCAACGCAAGGACCAAAATCCAAGCAGGGCCAAAAATCGCACGCAGAAAAGGAAAGGCGAGCTATGGAGCAATAAACCAAGACTTTTTTGCAGAACGAAATATCCTATTTATGTTTGCCCTTCGTAGGAGTAAGCTGGATGTTATTCCAATGTCTTCCGAATTTTGGTGCCTTTCCTACATCTCGTACAATATATATCACGACATATTGCAATTGTCTCTTAAGTCAGACTGACGTAAAATAATTTAAGTTCGACTTTGGCCTTCCTCTTCCATTCTTAATTGTTCGTGAACTCAAGTTGTCAACATTTTTTTGACACCCACTGTACGTACATATGCATGCATACAATTATATTCACTAATATACAATATATGATATAAGAGATCCGAGAATATCTAAGATATCTCTTCCTCTCCAGTCATTTTTAATTTATTCCCTTCCCCACATCCCCAAACACATCACCAATCAATCTCGCCACCCATCACATTGTACTGTCATTCATTTCTATTTTCATATCACTTTCCTTTGTTTCCTTCCAAACACCATCGTGTGTCAAGTCAAATAAGAGGCAGCGACGTCAACAACGACACCATGGCACGACATAAAAGCAAAATGGCAAAATTAGATAACAGAGACCCTGACACTTGTCAGTCGGAAGAACACTTGCATTCAAGTCAAAGGTGCAGTTCGCACAGACACATGGGTGAATGCCACCAATCACCTTGTTTTCCAAATCCTTATAACGCAACATCAGCAAACACTGACAGGAGGAAATGACGTGGAATGGGCCTCAGACAGACGGGTGAGAGATGACAAGGAAGGTGGAAAATGCAAATGAAAAAGCAGCACACTTTTCACAACCTGTCGTTCCGTTTCGTTGTCGACTTTTTCCTCTGTCATTCCCTCGTTCCCGTTTGCATTTTGCTTTGCGTACTTTTTTTTCTGCTTTTTGGCGACGCCGGTCGGAAGCGCTCGCGCGAAATAAATGAAAAACGCAAATGTGATGAGACATTAATGAATAGATTACTGTCACGCGATTTATGATCCCATCGCTGTGGGTAAATGTGTGGAAGGGAAAATGAAATGAAAATTTCAAATACAACAACTTTTACGAGTGGAAATTACGGCACTACATCACCTTACAACTGTCATGGCACACAGGAGTGAATCAAAGGAAATTTTCACTCGTTTTCCGCTGCTTTGCTTTCCCCTGCATCACCGTACTCATGAAATGACTGGCGGACACATTTCGCAGTCATCCATTTATTCGAAAGTGATGTCGGTGCATGGTGCTTGAACGCCTCTAAATTATCTCCCAAGCGATCTCTTTCAACGCGATACATCTCGTTTAAGGAGAGCGCAGATACAATTCAGAAAAAACTGCATAAAGAAATAAAAGCGAAGCAAAATTAACACGAACGAGTGGAATAACGCAAACAGAAACAGTCATTCGAGGATTTAAGTTTGAATTTGGTTCTGCTCTGAATACCACAGTGTGTTGTGCAAATTTAAAGGATGTTTATTTTGAGAGTGTTTTAACGTTTGAGAGCTCTTTTAAGGGGGATGTCAGTTGAGAAAATGAAGTTTGTGACATTGATAACTGGATTGTTGATCCTGATCTGTCGCAATATGATTTGAAGAGCCATTTTAGCGCTCAAATTTTAATGAGATCCATTTGCAATGCATTCGCCTTCAACTCAGTTTCATTTTGTTATAAGAAAAAAATTATTAAACTAGGTAATGAATTAGGTGCACGGAACAAGAGGCTCTATCTTATGTAACAGATACGTAAATCTGAAGATCTAGATATAACACATCACGCGGAACCTTAGGTACATGAGTCCTCACTATAGTATACCCGTGTTCACATCGAGATACTGAACAAGTTTGCCGTATCGATCGACAGCCGCATGTGCTGCTTTCAGACCTTATTCAGAGTTTGAGGCAGAAAATGTAAGAGACTCAAGCTTTGTTTATGCGACCTGTAGGTATTGTAGGGTCAACAAATGTTCTGACAAACGGCCCTACAGATGAGCCGATAATAGGAAACTGCCTTCCTTCCAGAGTTAACTGTTCACACGTTTACCATATTTTGTCAAAACTCGTCAAATTTTTCAGATGTTATATCTGATAACTTTGCTAGGCTAAATATTTTCAGTTCACAAGGTTGAAAAACATTGGTTTAAAAAAAATGAAAAAATGTGCACTTTCGATCGCTTTGGTCGCGAACTTTTTGAAAACCATCCACACCGGAGTGGCCCATCTTCAACAGGAGGGTTTTTATGAAAGTTACTTTTTGAATTAAGAACTGAAAAGCCGGAATTGTAACACAATGTTTTGCCTATAGATTCAGAATGGAACTCTATTTGCCTTCAAGAAATACATTTAAAATACTTCCAAGTAATAGGAACCAATTTGCCAGTACCTTGATTTGTTTTTTTTTTTCGAAAATTCTTGATGATGTTATAATAACTGAGATTGAATTTACAACACGTTGCCTTTACCGATACAAAAAGCGACTTCCTTTACCACCTGCTTCCAAATTTTGCACTCTGCGCATCCAACATCACACGAACTGCATCGCATCTCAATGTCGTAAATAATTTTGCAAAACTTGGTCCTAAGATATCTTGGTCTCAACCCTAATCCGATATGAATTTTTGTTCTTTTGCTGGTAAAGTATTAGAACCTAAAGTGGTAGAACCTAAACTGCTGCTCTTTCAAATATGAAAAGTTATCTGACAATGAAGAAATTTTGAGGCGACATAGCACATCTGAAAGATTAAAATGCGTCTACAAATGCCCTAAACATCTGACAGCGGAACAATTTTCTCTTCTCAGAATGCGACAATGACCTGTCAATGTGTTTTTTGCAAATATTGCCAGACAAAATTTTGAATTCGGTCGGGTGTAAGATATTTGAAACAATTTTACCAATGACAGATCTGACAGAATTTGACAATCTGGCAATCGGCTGAATGTCTTGCTCTATGAATAAAGATCTTATCGAAGTTTGTTAAGAGCGTTACAGACATCCCTTGAAGAGGCTCATTAGTCAAGAAAAGTTAAGGTCTTCTGCCCTGTGAAACCGAATGCGGTAACGCAGATTTAAACGATTACACAACTGTACTTAAAAAAAATTAAAACCACACAAATTTCCAAACATATATATTTTTTTAATTGGGTTACTTTCTTTGAAGTAATACTGTGGCACAAGTTCAATCTACTCTAATAACCACAAGCCCATTCATATCCCACACTCGAGTGTCGGCCACATATTCGCATTACACTTTTCATATACTTTTGCACGCTTTACCGCAACAAGAGGACACCATCATCGTTTAATGTATCTCAACAAATCTCTCATGCTTATGCATTAAGCTGTTCATTATACACATCATCTTACACACGTTTTGCGCTTCAAGATACATATTACACACACTTCGCAACCACTTCCTCTCCCCCGGTGCCGTTTTGTGCACTCAAATGATGGTGGTGTTTAAAGCTGGTGTTGGATTTGTCGCTCTCTTATTACTCCCATCTCCTTCTCCCCCACAACCCCACCGCAAGGAACAACATTCTAACATCTTTTCTGCTGTCGCGTCGTCGCGTCTTGTGTTTTATGAGAGAAATCAGCATTTGCGTTAATTACATTTAATTATGAAAATGTTGACAAGTGGGATATGTGTTCATTTGCGAATGTCGAAAGAAAAATGTCAAACGTATTTCATTCATTTGTGTATCTCATTTGCGGTCGTTTCTTCGTGTCTCTTTTTGCTGTCGTCTGCCTAACGGGAGAGGAAAAATGACACTTCTTGAATGTAACATGACATGTAATATATTTTTTTTTCTGTTGTTTTCGTTTCGCTAATTGGTGCAGATTTTTTCGTGTCAACAAAAAGGAATTATAAATTAATTGATTTAACAACTGTTTCTCAAAATACTACTTTGTAAGCAGGTGACTGTTAAGATTGTCTAGACTGACGCGTCGAAAATGTGAACATTAGTGTGTCATGTTGTGGTGTTCTCGAATGTGGGCCAGAATTATTTCCTGTTTGGCGAGAACTCATTTATTTTGTTACTTTGTAAATAAGCAATAATAATAGAGGGGGATAGACTATCCGAAAAGGAGAACAAGAAGAGAGGCTTACGAAGCGAATCCCTAGAGATTCTTCGTCCTTGTGATGTCCTGTCTTTGAAATAATTTAAAAACCGACTAATATCTGATTCGAACTCCAAAAAACTGGAAAAGGGAAGAGAATAGCTGTATATATGTGTGAAGTTTGACACTATCGGATAGTTCACGCTTCGAATATGGTTCGTATGTTTGTTTGTGCAATTCATAGGAACGTAACTGCATATGTTTCCATTTATGTTTATCAAAAACACTTAACCATTCAATAGCTTCCTCATATTCACTTCACGTTCTACACTCAACACAAATATACATAAGCACTCACATATCAAGTACACATCCGTTCGTACGCACGTATACATTAATTTATCATGACATAAAAGGTATTAATTTGCCTTTAAACTAACGCTACACTTTCCTATTTAGTTAAGTGTGTCTAATTCAAAATACTTGTTTGATTTTTTGTTGTTGTTATGAATGCGTGTGTTGAAACTTAGCTTTCGAAAGTGAGAAATTGACACACAAACGTTTAACCTTTTTCAAAGTCACGCCAAAAGATCACACATTCAACGCAACAAACATATACACTACACTCCGGCATAATTAAGTATTCCTGTCAATACGAATAATAACTCATGATTTTCCATCAATCACTGTCAACGTTTCGACTCGGCAAATCGGGCCGTCTAGGCCCCCGTACACGCTCCTTCCGAAGAATCACTAGGGCGCTGCTGGCACCCAGTACACACACACACACATTCACAATGAAATTGACGGAAGAACTATGCAACTTTTGTTTGAAATGCCAAAAACGTCGAGATCTGAGAAGAAAAATGGTAATCAATCCTTATAACAGATGGCGGCTTAAAGCTCATCAGTCTTCGTTGGGTGCTATTTTTTTGACAGTTCACTTTGTGTGAGTGTGGTGAAGCGTAACACGCTTCGCTGCTCTAACAGAATCGAATGGCGCTGTCCGGTGGGGATTTTATCATGTGCGTTTCCCTACAGCTCGCAGTTGGTTCGCATTTCAATTTTAAATGAACAAAGATTTCGAGGGCTCTAAGTAGTGGCGTACTTGTACGTTTCTTTTTTCTCTCTTTTTTGTATTTCTTTTCAAAATGCTGCCGGTCTTCACTTTCAAGTGACTGACGTTCCCCGGCTCTTTGATTGAGGAAATGATTAATGATAACTATGTGTAAGTAATTGCTAAATGATTCGTAACGATTCGGCTATTTTTCTAAGTATTTTCAACCACATGATATTAATTCATCGAAGTAATTAGTCTGTTTTGGAAAATGACTTTCAGCAGTTACTAAGTCCTTATGCAGAAAGTGCTACACAAATTTCGATTGATCAACATTTCAATAATAACCGTTCACGGGCAAGGTTTTATTAAAAGGTAGGATAGGGTGAATCATGGTTAATTGTAGCATTTATTATGACTCCAGTCGGCTTAAACTTGAAAGTTAGTTGGTTTCCTAGGTGAGATTATAGCCCTTCGATGAATAATTCATTGTTTTACTAGAAAATATAGCAATGGGACCATCACATGTTCTGTGTGACCTGCAAAGTTCTCACGACGAATAAATCAAAGCTATGCATTCGTTACACTGCATTTTCTTGTTTTGCAGGAACATGCTGTTCGTGTATTTTGTAATAAAAATTGCAAATATGATTTTTTAATTTAAGACAAGGACAAGACCTAGCTGCTTCAGAAGCTACTCAGGTTATGCGTGCTATTGTGCTGCCAGAAGTAGAGGTGACCTACAGGTTATTTCTGACTCTGAACGGTGATATTTGAGAAACTTTTTATAGACATAGTAGCCTTTGAGTATTGAAAAAAACTTGAAAGCGGTTTTTCCATAAAGTATATGACAGATATCCGTGTTCGGACTCGAATCTAGGATTTTTAACGTTTAAGTCGACTCACTGCAACACAGTGGCCATTAAGAAGCCCTTACATCCTAGGTCTGGAAAAATTACCTTCTCCAAGTATCAAGAGCCCAAGACATTTTGTTCGGTAGGCAAATTGACTATTTGACGTGCACTATGGTCGAAAGATCTCATTGGTTTGTATTTCTTTGGAGACGCGAATAGTTACAGTAGTTCCGTAGCGATATGGTTCAATGATAACCGATTTTTTGCCCGCCGATAAATTGTGCAATATGTGGTCCCAACAAAATGGAACAATAAGGCACATGACACCTGCCAATTGTGGCTTTATTTATTTTTTATTTTAGAGTTTTCTTGTGGCGTTCACGTTGTTGACAACAAAGATCATTGGATTTGACACCTTTCGATTATTTTCTGTGGATTCATGCAAAAGAGCGTATTTTATGCTTTTTACGCATTAAAAACCAAAAATTCTCAAACTACAGTTGAGATTATGACGTAAAATGTGTGAAAAAGAGGTACAAAATTGTAACGAAGGAATCTTTTCGCAACGGCTATTTGCATAAAATAGTCGTCACACTTAATGGCGAAACCCAGACCTTAAAAAGAAATTAAATATTCATCGAAAATATATCGCGGTGTGTATTTTATTGAACTTTACTTTCGAAACAGATAAATGGATGCCTCTTTACTATACTAAAATCTGCAGTTTTAAGTCACCCAAATTTTTTGTAAACTACCTCCACTTACCTCAAAAGAGATGAAATCATGGATTTTAAATATTTTTGTAAGTGCGTATTAGATCTGTTTCGTATTTTCATCTGTCCTTTCTTGAGTTTCTGAAATAAAATTCAAAAAGTACTAATTGCCCACGACCAAATTCACAGATTTCGCCTTTGAGATGCCACAACAAGCTGCAGTTCTTTTTATTTGTGAGAGAACAATACGAGTGCTGAGAATGAAGCTTCACTGTCGCAATAAACAGTATACAGATTTCCTTCCGGATGCCATCTATCCATCGATTGATTTAGCTATTTAATGCAATCTAATACAAGAAAAAGTGTCAAAAAGCGGAAAGACCACTCCGTGCACAGCAGTGACTCTAAACTAGTTTGCAAGATCTACTAGTCGATATCATCAAATATAATCCAAAAAAATCTTTCCCAAAGGGTATCCCGCATCGACGCAACCTCATTAAAATATCAACATACATGACATTTCATAGTTTATGCACATGTCTAGCTTTCAGCTAGTTTTTTCTTTCTTTTCAAAAACTGTGAACAACAAAACGTAGATGTCACGACGTCCCCTTATCTAACGCCTTGATTACTCACTCGAAACCTCTTAGCCAATTTACATTTGATGTAAGTGACATTTGTCACTGACACTTGTCATTTGTCACCTGTCGAATTGCATTTCGTGCGATTTCTCCACTGAATACCATTAATTCGGTTTCGACTGCATTAAAATAACATCACCATACCGAGACGTCGATAAATATTTAATTAATTAAAGTCTCTGGCTCGTTTGCAATCGCTACGGTCAATATGCACCACACATAGTCGGCAAAGATCGAGTTAATTTAATCCGCTCATGCATAATGCATCACCTAAACCTAACATGTTCGCTGAACGAACCAACCAAACAAAAATCGGTCATATTAACTGACAGTTATCGCAAACGTTTGACATTTTTAAGTGACTTTTCAATGATTTTTATCCCCCGATGGGAGCGCAGTGCGCTGCCATAAATCGATGTCAAGTCCAATGTGCACCGCGCCACTACATCCCAAGTGTTATGGGGTCTCTGCACGAGGCATCGAACATGAATTTACGCGATCGGTACCCAGATTGGTCTACGTATACGATATAAATTGCATTTTAAATGACCTGAGTTGAATAACTGAAATGTGGGTGGTCAAGTTGTTTTTTTTTCTCTCGAAGTTTGAAATATTCCAGCGGCAGGCTACTACAGAGAGTGACACTTGCAGGAATGCACTTGCGATAGATTCATGCGTAGTAGTGGCTTAGATGCCCCCGCGATCATAATTTACTGACATTGGCTGTCAGAGCCCGAGCACATATACATGTGCAATTTACTGCCAATAATTTTAGAGAATAAATTAAACGTGTTTAGGTGCTCTTGACTAAAGCCGCGAAGACCGAACAGAGAGAGCGAGGTGTGGTAGAACGTTGAAGCGAACTCCATCGGATAATAAGCAAGCGACGAGGAACTTGATTTATCGTCAAAAGCTGCTAAATGTCTTTGGATGTGTGTGGGAGCTAGATTGAGGTATAATGGCTACATTTGAAGCTTTTCTGCAGTCTTGACATGCAGATGATTAATATGCGGTGATTTTTGTGGCTAATTAAAAATCGATTTTGTAAGGAACGGGGTTTGGAATGATTGATGGCTTTGATACGACTGATACTTGTGCGCCAGTCATTGCAGCTAGGTCTGAGAAGTAAATGACGGTGTTACCAGAAAGAGGTGTGATCAGTTGAAGCTAAATTAATTTATAATTGATTGAATGATTGATATGGATTTGCGTTTCAGGGTTTAGTCATTTGTTGTCCCTCTACAAAGGCCTTCAGCAAAGGTGTGTTTATTCTTTTATTTCTGTGAACCCAATCACTTCACGAGTGATTTATTTGTTTGCAATCTTTTAACGATGAGCGTAGAGAAGTATATGTACATCACACAGTCACTTTATGACAGGCATGAAGGGGAACTTAATACGTAAGGCGTTCTAAATCTTAAGGACAAAGGCCGATTCAGTATCTTTGTCATCCCTTACCTTCACGGAAGACTTCTTACTAATTTTCCATTCAAGTTCACCACTTCGAACTCATTCAAATCACAAAAAAAAAGAAATAAAACAAGAAGGAAAAACTTGAATTCAAAATTGTTTGATCTGTCAATCAGTCTCACAATTTCTTTTTGTTGAAATCGCTTCCCTGTGTTGTTTTGTTTTTTTCTTGCTTCCCATTGTCATGTGCCTCTGTTTCCATCAATCTATTCATTCATCCACTGTCTCTCTAACCCATTCGTCAAAACATTTTGCAACCTTGACGCTGTCCAAACTACTTTTGACTGATGAGCGAAATAATAGGACATGGCAAAACATGAAATGACAGCGAAATATGAGAAAACTGTCATGACATGGTGAAATGAATTTTTCCTTTGAATGTGTTGTACATATGTATGTATGTATATCTATGGCCTGCACGAATATTCCCACTCACATGACTATAGGCTTGTGTATGCACATATATCATATCTGCTTTTGTCATTTTGTTTTTATCTGGATAATGTGGTTGTGTCTTTTAAGAGTGAGAATAAAATGACAACAGTGGCGGAGAGACACGAAATGGAGCAGCACCATCAACAGAGGCAGCATCAGCAGCAGTAGAACGGCAGGAACAGCGCTTTCCACATTCATCATCATCATCATCATTTGGGACGTGTGGAGACAAAGATATTTTGATAGATGGTTATCATCAATTATGATATGAAATGACATTTCGTTATGTGCTTTCGCAATTAATATTGGCTTTGGCGCCGAACCACTGTTCCATAAAGTGTGACCACGCGGTGCTGTGAAGTCTTGTGGTTTCTCTCACATTCTGTGGACACGAAATTAGTGGTATGTTCCTAATAAAATTTGTGTGCAAAAAAATTGTCGGTCGATGATTAACAGTTCGTTTGGAAAGTTCGAAATTTGTTGTGTATCGTTATGTTTAGGACGAATAACACATTCTAACGGATGCAAAATGTTTTCTTTTTCAAATAAATTCGGAGCCCAAAGAGTTTTCAAATCGCATATCACTTCAAATTAAAAAACCGATCAAGTAGAATGAAATACATATGTGACCACAATTTTGACAGTATTTTGGGCATGAAGTACTATTGGACGACTAGAATGAAGGTTAAGATGGGTACCTATGACGGGAAAGAAGAGTAAAACCTTCGAGGTGGTTCAGACTATGCAACAACAACATCACCGAGATCAAGCCCAGAAGTACACTTGTAAATTCCTGCTTCTTTGTGCTTCATACGCAATTGGGCTGTAAAGCCCTCTTTTTCTCTTTTGTAGGTTGGCGCTACAATGCAATGTGAGCCTAGGCTTCAACAGCAGTTCTCTCACTTACCGCCTTAAATTTTTAACAACATGTGGATTGAGGTGCTTTTCCACTTGTGTGCGGCATAAGGTCCTCTATTCCCTTGTGACTCAGATTCGAAGTAGAGCTGCCTAGGTAAAGGTAAAACTGACATGGTATGACACAGAAAGTTTCGCTCTACAGCGCAGAAGCGTGATCGCAATTAGAAGGAAATAATAAGATCGTCTTCCTCTGTTCGGAAAGCAGGGGCTGCAAACGATTTTTAGTTTTGTTTGTTTTGATAAAATCTGAAGGATACAACGACGGGAATAAAGAAAGATCGCTCGGTTATGTAGAGCGTATAGATTTCATACTTAACTCCACTCCCTCGTATCGCAACATCCTTGTATTTTTACATTTGGGTCTTAAGGAAAAAGCAGCCAGTCGGATTGATACATGCAAATGCGCAACTGATAATCGTTCTAGATGCTGTACTTGGTTCAGGTTCACCCCGGATTAAGCGCCACACAAGGGACTAGTAAATACGAATAGATGTGCAAGCAAGCTTGGTTTTAATTTTGTCAAGCAAGTTAACCGCAGTATGCGCTTTGGAAATAGAAAAAATCTAAAATGAGTTCATGTTCATTAAAGAAGAACCAATTCTTTTCAATTTGACATTTCCAATTACTACACTGCCACAAAAAACGAAATACAAATTCTTGGCAAGGACATATAAAATAAAAAGCTTCGATCATCCTTCGGATATTTCTTCTAGCTATGACAGAGGCAGTTAGGCAAATCTTTAACGAAAACCGTTTCAATCAGTCCTTAGATGGGACTGGGACTGTTTATTCTTAAACTGAAAATCTATGTTACTACAATCTTCCCGATTACGATGTCAAATTTGGACCACACCAAATTTGGTCGCCATATCAAAAACGTCACATGAAAAAGATGAAAAATATTAGCCTATCGTGAGATTGAGCTGGAATCACCCCGTGATATCACCTTTGTTTCCATGAAGGAGTATCGAGGAACCCAGCAGATCAAAGTTCCTTCATGCAGTCTTTGATAGGTTTGGATTTCATAAGATGGGATTTCAGTGTCTTTAGGTCCGCATGATTGTCTGCACAAAAAGTAATCTCTTTCATACAGAAGTTGCGAAATCTGAAATAGCCTGAGCGCCGTAGTAACACGGTTCAAAACACGATGCATTTGAAGTTCTAATTGGCTTGAGGATTTAGGCACTGCGTAATCTTGGAAATTTGAAAATTAACATTTGTATTGAAACACCCTACGGCATTAAAAAATGAAAAGGCCGTAGTGTGCTTAAGAGGGTCGAATAACAACTTTTGAAGCACACTAGGCCAGATGACGACTTAAGGCAGGTTATCACTTAAAAAACAATCATATTTAGAATTTTGCCTAAATTTTTTAAAAAGCGCATTATTTTCCTCCACGTATAAAACGTATTTCGTAAATCACTCCATTCTATGACTAAATATATTATTTTTATTTGAAAAAAAAAAAACAACAAATATCTAATTCAATTTGTTCATCTATCCATAAGTGGGCGAATTTTCTTGTTGCAAGACTGGAAAAATAGATGAGTAGCTCCAATATTGCTCACATTGCTTTCGGTTTGTTGAATATCGAAACTGACACGTTGCTTTGTGGTGTTCTTATTTACGATCTCGTTTGAAGTAAACGCGACAAACAAATTTCAAATTTAGGCAAATTAATTTGTCGTTTTATACCCCTTTTATTGCACAAAATAATCAATTTCCATTTGTCGCTTTAATGCTAGTTGATGTGGTGTCTTGGTAGACCACAAATTAAATAGCCAATATGTTTCGTTAATGTGTTTCTTTTGATTGCCTTTGAAGGTGTCTACACATACCAACTTAATGAGTGATTTAATGATTGTTAATTAAAACCTATTATTCATTGGACGGCAGGTTTTATGTTACACGTTCACGTGGCAATTGAGATCAGCGTCTGGCACCATACTCATGCTAATTTTTATATAGTTATTGAGGATCGTTATTATTTGTTTAGTTTAAAACAAATAGTTAAATTGTAACTACGCATCGAAGAAATGCACTCATTTTCTTCGATACGTATTTATAATAAGGGAAACAGATACAAGTTTTCAATGGGAAATTCACTTTAAATGGTTTGTTGACTAGAAACTCAGTTGCTTATCTTTAAGAAATTGCATGCGCAAAGCATAGCATGGTCAGTGTTAATTTTCTAATTTATTGTAAAAACTCAAATATAGGCCAAAAATTGGATTGCAGGTTTAGACATCTGGGTCAGTCCCAAAGTGCAGGATCTGAAAATGCAGTTCAACCAATCAACAGCGTATTTTCAAATGCTATTAGAGTGCAATTATTCTGAAGTAAGCTTTCTCGAGTTATTGGCAATTCTTAATGAGTGTTGGTTATCTAGTAAGATCTCGTAGTTTTGTAGTGGGCATTAAATTACGCCCGCACCGTACTTTTGAAAAGAGCAAAGCCCTTGTTTCTTATGGGATGTGATTAAACTAAATATGTTTAGAGACAGATATGGGTTTGGTTTTACGTGATCACCTATCTCAACGGCTTATATCACAGGTTCCCTTTTCCCAAGAGTCGTAGATAACGCAAGTCTAGACGCCTAAATTACCCAAGTACCAAATAAATCATGCTTTAGCGAGTTGAGGGATCACCCCACATTGGTTTGGAGCGAGGCCTTTCCGCTCTTCCTTCCGCTGTCGGGGTCGCAGCCCCCGGTTAAAAATGCAACTCCACACTGACCCGGGAAAATTCCCTAACCTCCTGGCCTGAATCATTAGGGTGAAGAACCTGATTCAGACCAGTCAACACAATGCACTTATCTTGACGCTACCGCTCATATTGAGTTTTAAGCCATATCCACCACAAAACTCCCATAAGGGAGTCTACCGCACGGTCAGGTTGTAAACAAAGTTACAGGGACTCCTAATCTCCCTCGGCACCAGAATATAGCCTCTGGTCAAGCTGTCACTATCAGTGTAGTTCCCCCAACACCCGGGTCTGTTAGACGCCATTTCGCTACAGAATGAACTTAAGCTCCATTAATGATTCCGTTGGCACTTATCATAATGTCAGCGATTTTGAATCAAGTGATCATAAATATAGTCACATCATCTAAAAATATTTAGAGACAATAGACAAAATCCTGAAATGCCGAAAATTTCGTAAAGCGAAAATCCCGAAATGCTCGAATTCGCAAAAACCAAAATGCCAAAAATCCAATTCCGAATACTAAATCTCGAAACAGACATTCCAGGAGCGTACTTATGCTCGCTCCTACAAGCCTGCCTGTGATAGCTATAGAATTGGGTATAAGTGCTGAAATGTTTTGAAAAATTGTTAAGGTTTTGATGTTATCTCTTGGTCTTTGTGGATACTTTGATATTTCTTTTGGGATTTTGGATTTCCCAGATTTTTGACATTTCGGGATTGTTATATCGAGATTGTGGATATTTCTAGCTTTTGGGACACTTCGGAATTTTGTCATAACGAGATCTTGGACATTTCCCACTTTTCAGGTTTTTGGATTTCGGGATTATACTTGTACAATATTCAATGAAAGTCACACGTGTTTCTGTTTTACAAACGAATATTCTGTTGAGCTGAGTATAACATTTGAAAAAGAAAGGCGAAACGAATTAAAATAACAAGCCTGTAGAAAGGGATCAAATTAGAAGCATTTTTTATAGGAAATAAACAAAGGATGTGCCGTCATCACGGAAGGATATCGAAGTCAGGGACAGATCTTCACAACTGGCAGCAAAAACTTTGACATAGTTAAGGCCTATATCTACCTTCGCACCGCAGTAAGTAAGGATCAGCAACATCAGAGCCCAAATAAAGTGTAGAAACACTCAGATTCAACCTCTCTCAAGAGCTAAGATGGTTTTGTACATATGTATAATACCTTGATTATCATTGCTCTATAGCGCAGAAAGTTAGACGTTATGAGGATAAGAAAAGAAAGTTCTAAATGCGTTTTTTGGTCCTGTCTGCTTTGATGACATCTGGAGGAGAAGATTTAAGAACCCTATAGGCTGTAAGGCGGCATGCGTGTCAACGGATTCAACAATAAAGATCATGTAGGTCATGTACATGTACACTGGTTTGTCGAGAAGACTCTTTGAAAATGAGCCAAAGTTACAGCGAAAGTTACAGCGAAAATGACATTCTCTGACAAGGGACACACATGTGAAGAAGTACCTCAACCAACTTGCCGTGTCTGGGGCGGGCATGCATGAAAAGAGGAATGAATTTAGATCAGACCGAATCAGACACTTGGAATTACTGATCTCGATATCAGAATTTAGTGTCCCTCGTTGTTTGGTTAAAAACGTTGTAAGTCACATCCACTTGAATAACAATCAGCACTCCTATATGTATCCTCAAATGTTTGCCCTTAAAAGTCGACAAGTATTTGATTTCATTCTTGGATGTAGGAAAACACGTTTGTCCACGTTCGTTGCCAAATAAATCCCAAAAATGTTGTTGGTTTGATCAGCTACTATCGGCGAGATAGGAAACTATTTTAAATGTAGCGTCTAAGTAAGAGTAATACAGGTTGGTCATACCAACTCCTTTATTTCACAAAATGCTCGTCTTAATGTTTCATTCAGCTTTATTCAATTATAATAACCTATAAACAAAATGTTGAGCAAAAACTAAAATAGTCGAGCTTGAATAATTTCAAGTGAAAGTTTATTTCATTCGATTGTCACGTTTACGATTAACAGTTAACATTTTCATTCGTAAGTTGTCTGCCACCTCATCTACAATCTGAAGTTTCTTGAAAAAAGACGACAGAAGGCGAAGAAACCACCGAAACTGTATTAATGTGTCATAAAGTTTTCAAATTTATTTATTTATTTAGATTTTTCGTTTTGTATATCGGTTTTGTTAACATTTTTATTTTCCTCGCACACTTAGCCGGAGCGAAGATTTATAATTTATGATCACATTTCTGGCTGCTTGGTCAAGACTACCACCGTCTGGTTATTTAAAATGTCATCTTTGTCAACAAGACAGGCGCGTTTCGAAATATTTCACCTCACTATGCGCATCGAAATGAGCACGCAGAGAAACTTATTAATGAGTCGCAGGTCGCGAATGAGACAAAAATTGTTCCTGTTGTTGAAGATGAAATATTATCGCATAATGTCAGACTTGAGAGAACATCATTTGGATTTTTTTTTCTTTGCCTTCTGCTTTTTATTTAATAACGCGGTTGACAGTTAAGGAGGAGTTCAGCTATAGATAGGAGCTTTCGCATTAATTAATGCTAATAGCTGCGGTTATTTTTGATACCGTTTTAAGTTATTATACGTAGAACGTATATTTTTTAATTTATATCGATTTTTCGTGTTGTCTATCCTCATACACATACCGGATTGGTGAGTGAATTCGCATGGTTCTTTAAATGTTAATGGGGAAATGCTTTTATTTTTGTTTGTCGTACTTCATAATTTACAGCCTGTGAATAGATTAGTGAGACTGAACAACAGAAAATGTGTTCCAAGGAAGATAAGTGTTTGCTATTATTTACGGATGTTTAAATCAAATTTGTGACAACCCGAAGGCGTATGAGTAATAAATGCTTTGTCTTGTTTCCGGCCTTGTCATTTGCATCAAGCGGGCTGACTAATAAAGACGAAAGAGCCGACTCTCGTGACAAAAATATCAAAGTGAAATTTTAAAAAATTACTCGACTTTCTGGCATGTTGGAACTTGTGTTATTTTGAACTTCTCAAAAACGGCACGGTGAAGGTTTAAGGTGAAAGTTTATAAGTTCGTATGCTTTTTTGTCAACTCTTAGGTAATTTGTATATTTAAAACTTATTTAATATTACGTTTTCTTTCCTTTCCCTTAAAAAATATGTTGCTCCGCTTAAGTATGTCAATTTCATGAAAATGCACTTATAGGTTCAAACCATTTCTGGAACATTGATTTCAGAAATATATTGATTTTGAAAATAGATTTAGGTAATTTTAAATGTGCAAGACAGTAGTTTCTGATGGTTTTGTATTGAGTCTCGCTAAGGGAATATTCATTAAAATACGTCCTCTTGCAATTAAACGCTCAGAATTCGAGCTTTATATAACGAACAGTACTACACGTTTAGAAATGTAATTTTATGGCAGATCTTTTTATTTGTTAGACCATTTTTTTTCTAAAATAGACTGATCTTTCAAAATTTTTTAGTATTTTACAATTATTTAATAAAAGTTTTGTTATATTGGCTTTGAATGCAGTTCGTTAAGAATATTTTGGGTGAGGACATATTAAAAAATGGTTTTTGGTTTTTGTTTTGAACTCACCACAACATTTGTTCCCAATTCATCCATTGGAAACGATCCAGTAACGCAATGCCCTGACATCATATAGTTATTGTTAATGGGCATTATATGATTACTGTTTCGCTGAAATGAGTTTAGCAAAAACAACGAAAATTAAATATACAACGTTCACAACCTTGTAGGTATTTATGCCCTAAAATATATTCATACAGTTAAATTAAAAAAAAAATGGAAATTTGTGATACTTTTTGCATCACTGATATTTTCTGTTGAAATTTAATATCATATTTTTGTTTATAGGAAATGAATTTCATTTATAGACTCCACAAGTTGAATGGAGGCAAAAATGTATCTCTCCTAAATGGTTTACTGGATTGGAATACCGCAATTTTTTAGTTTTATTCGATTACGGAAACTAAACTCAGACAGATCGAGCAGCAGCAATTAGAAAATTGAAACAGACATACGCTGGCTTAATGTATGTTATACTCACACGAAAGGGGTTTCGTTACAAAAACGAATGATTAAAAACTTTCTAAGAGAATAAGTTCGAAATTCTGTCACGTGTGGGCTTTATCTTTGACTTAGAATTTTCTTTAGAAGGAAATTATTTGTCTTACTTCATTGAATTATTTCATGCATTATTTAAACGTGTTTACTAACTGATTAAAGAAATATGGGTCTATAGTATTTAGTCAATTTAGTGTACTCAGTGTATTTGCTGCATGAAACACTCAAATGGTAAATCACGTCCGTGTAGTTTGGAATAAATTTAGTGTTGGCAGATGAATATACATACATACATATGTATTGTATATATAAATCCAGCTGCATAGCCCGAATGATAATACATAATTTCCACATTTTGAAAATTCGTGTTTCTATTCACTACAGCCAACTCTGTTGTGCTGTTTAGAGCGGTCGACCGGGTGTAGACAGAGTTATAGGGCGATGATCTAAAGGAGTCTCAGGACATCTCACAAGCTGAGATCTTGTAAGAGACCTAAAGTACACTGCTCCATCGGTTCCACTAAGGGGGTCGTGAGACAATACAAGGATAAGAAACCTACAGACCGCTCGATCCTCCGCCATCGACTGTAATTCATCAGGACATATTCCCAAGCGCAACCAGGCGAGTTTGTGGACTAGATCACCTCGCTTTGAGTCAGTCGGGTGGTCGCCTAGCTGATAGAATTGCATCTAAGTCATGAATCGAAAGTCGTGATGAAGGGGACATCTGTAGGCCCCAAGGACAAATAGACCTTTTTTCAAAGAAGTAGCTGCCCAACATTGCGTTTGCCAATTAAGAGTACGAATTAATTTGTACAACACCTTTTCTTCAGCATTTTTTTAGATTTGAAATATTTTTCGGGTATTTCTATTAGTCATCGATATGATTATGTGCAAGACTTCAATATCGGTAAGAACACCAATAAAATCACCAGTTGATCTCGATTGCCAAGGAAAAAAATATCAATACAGAGCTGGGTTTTAATAAAAAAAAAAGTTGGTACCCTGTTACTGCACAAAATATACACACTCTGTAGAAAAGAAAAAAATGTGAAAACCCCTGGATCGAACTACGAACAAACATCAATCTCACTCAACACCTTCCTCCCTAAAATATGGACAAAGCTCGAATAAACGTCATGGAAGCTTGCAAACTGGGTGCCCGCATCAATTCCCTAAAGCAAACACTTGTCCAAACTGGAACATACACACGTTGTGAAACGATCATCACCTAAGAAAGATGTGAACGAATGTAATTCTAGTAAGCCATCAAGGCCGACTTCATTTACTGAAGCAAAATTTAAAACACCACTTAAATTAATGATCGGCTTCATAAAGCATGGAAATCAATAAAACTGTGGTGAGATGTCACTTAAAAAGCCATTATATTATGAAAAACGAACTTCCAGCCACGTCATCGCATTCAAAAGTATTGTATGTCATTATTAATGAAGGAGCAATAAAAACAAATATACTCCTCAACTCACTTGTGCTAATGAAAACCAGTTGCACATTAATTTGTATTAAAATTCTTCTGACTGGCACCACAAAACAAAATATAAGTCAAATAAAAAAAAAACAAAAAACAAATAAAATGAAATAAACTTCTAATGGTGGGCGTCGATCTGTCGTAAATTTTAACTTAAATTCAAAGCAATTAAGTTTAATCGTCACGCCACTTTTTCACACAGGGAAAAATCCCGCGGAGATAAATAAAACAAAAAAACAAAACCGAAAAACGGAATGGCATAAAAAAAATTAACATTTCCTTTTAATTTAAGGTCTCCTTTGTTGAGTTGAGTTTTTTCGTTTAAATTGATCGAGTGTCGTTTCATCAGACGTAGCCTTGTTAATATACTAGAAATGCTACAAACTAAAATTTCAAATTTATGATCAATAAATTAAATAGATTTCACATTAGGCGACGCTCGCTAAATCGATCCAATACGGTGCGCGGCTAAGTGATCGTGAAAGAGACACTTTCACAAAACAGCGCATCGCATCAATGGTATCTTGGTCGTAAAGAAGATGTGATAAACTAATTCGGGTTGAATTAATCGATTACGTTTGAAATTTACGATCTAATTTGGTTTATTTGGAAAGGCTCAGACAGCATATGGCTCATGGGTTGTCGGTTTGTTGGTGCTAAACGATTTTGATTGCCCATAAGATGAAACAACATTTCGGCTCAAATTAAAATTGAAGCTTACACGCGCTGTTTAATCTCTGATAATTCCAAATGGTATCTTATTTAACGATTATGAAGCGGTTTGTATTCGACTTAATCAGGTGATCTTTTGAACATCCTCCTTCGAGGCCAATGAATAGAGTTTGCGACTAAGCTCTATTATGGTCTGAGCTTAACTACTTTGCTCCATTTTCTTTTTTCAATTTATAACAAACTGATAATAATGGTTTATTTGAGTGGATATTAAAAGATTCCCCATTACTTGACTGTTGACTTTCGCCTTTGATGAAGTTAAGAGAATGCCGCTTAAATGATTTGGAATATCTGCTTTTTTAGAATTTCCTTCAAAGGTCACGCATATTGGGGGTAAAAACGAAGTCAGTTCATTTTTTGTGTAAAAAACAAAATTATTGAAAAATGTAAAAAAATACCGCAATCGGAAAAAACTATATTTCCTATCTCTCTGGTAATTTTCTCTAAAAACTGTATTTTCTCTGGCATCGATCCAATTATTGAACCATTCTTCGATTTTTCAAAAGATCCGAGCAAGTAGTCCCCCAAATCTTTTTGCATCCATCGAAGAGCAAGGTCTGGAGAAAACCACGTGTGGGGTAAGATCTCTCATTTCTGCGTTTTCAGATAGTTTTTGACCACTACAGCCGCATGGGGCAAGCTTTTCGGGTATTTCTGGCCGATTTTCATACAATGCACGTTTCAAGCGCATTAGTGGTTGTCGATAACATTTTCCATCAATGGGAAACTCATAGTACACACGTTCCACCATATGCCGAGCATGACCTTTGAACCGTGAATATTTTTGTTTGGCGTCGATGTTGACGAGTATGGAACGGGTTCGCGAGGGTTTTTTTTTTGGGTTATTGTTGTATATCCACTTTTCGTTTCCAGTCACGATCGGCTGCAAAAATCCCATCCATTGATGTCTTTCAAAAAAGTAATTTCGACGTGAAAAATCATCTTTTGACATCTCTCGTTTTAATTCGTAAGGGACACTATTTCCTTGTTTTTGAAATACTCAAAATTTCTTTAACCGAACGGAAGTTGCCTGCTGAATTATCACCAACGATTCTGCGAGTTCATTTTGTATTTTTGCACGAATCTTGATCCAGTAAAGCCTATCTTCCAGATTTTTGAGCTGATCAAGGCGATCTTTACCTTCGATTGCCACTTTCTGTGTTGAAACCACTCGCTGCGTGATTTATTGGTGCAAATTCATCATAAACTTCTACACGCATTCGATGGGCTTTAACTACACTAATCTCGCAATTAAAAAACAAAGTCAAAACTTCTCACAAATGCTGTTTACTTAAGACAAATCCGGATTTTTTCAAAAAGGCAGAAATCAACATTATTTTTTAATACCGACGCTGATACACACTTATTATTACTGACAACCGTCACACCTTTTCAGTGGAGTAGGTTATCGCTTACAAGATCAGCCACAATTTGCCCATGGCGCCATCTTTTGAAAACAAATAAATTAATTTGGCTTACGTCGGTCTTGACTAGATATTTTTGAAACAAAGTGCTATATTGACTATGCTTGTCTTCAACTCAATTGTTTCAGTTTAGAAAGTTTCAGGATATCGTTTGCGGGGCTACTCATTTCCTGGTCGTTTTATAGATTTTTGTGATCGCCGTGGTGTAGTGGTAAGTGCGTCGACCCACAAGCAGAAGGTTTAGATTCGATTCTCGTGTGAAACACTTCGAATTTACTAATTATCAGTGAAGGAGCTTCTTAAATTTCGCTGTTCGAAATCGATAAAAAAATGAAGGTTGCTTCAGTAGCACGCACAACACGAGTAGAAGCTAGCTCTGGTCCCTTGTGGGCTGCCAGTCATATATTCTCCTGCCAATTATTTAACTTCCATCCATTTCCATTTTATTCATTCGCCTCCATCCTAATTTGAATCCAAATGTGTAAAGGTTACCATAAAATCTAAATTTTTTTCATGGAGATTTGATCCGCGGCTTTTATCGAAGTTGCAGAAACAACGATTAAAAAAAACTACGCCTTATGAATAAGTTTTAAAATCTATACAGTTTCCTAAGCACTCACTGTGCCACATAAAACAAGACACTTTTCCACAAAGCTAGCTTATGTCCGGGCATAGTCCACCCCTAGCAAATCCCGTAAGTAAGACTTACCATCTCAGGACAGGAAAAAACAGAAGAGGCTAACATTCTTGTCAAATTGTGTTAAGATCGTTATTCTGCATACACCTGCTTGATTGATCACTGGCGGCATTTCAAATATTACTTTTGTCAGTGCCTGTTCCAGCTCTTCAAATCCTCAACTGTCATCAAATTCAAACCAGATGATAAAACCGCAAGTGACTTCTAGGCACATGATTTAAGGCATGTGTCAAAATGCGTTTACATTTTTCGTTTGTATGCAAAACTTGATTGATCACTGTCGGCAACTGTTAGGCCATCAGTGTCAGAGTCCATTCTAACCCTTCAAATCCAGAACTGTCGCCGGCTTGAAAACATTCCATTTTAGCGGAAACTCAATCAAAGACTGTTTTATCTAATCAACTAATCTGTTGACATTCACTCAAAGGTGACTTGAAGCAGTTTCCTTAGCTTCAAAGCAAACTAATCGATCACAATAGCCGTTGATCAAACCAACTCTTTGATTGGGTTTATTGACGTTCCTGAATCATTTCAACACAATCCACGCCGCCCTTGAGCGTGTCCAACAATGTAATTCACCTCCTGTCACACGTAGATAACGAAGTTCTGCGCTTCATGTTTAAAGGAAATCCGTATTCCGGCAGTGAACATAAAAGTGTCCGACTGAGCTTAAACACACATAGTTTAGAGAATTTACTGCGTCGGCGGCACCTTTGTCTTCATTTGCACTCCGCTCTGCCATCTGCCCACTCGCTGGGGCACGCCTTATAATTGTTGTTACTGCTCTCGCCAAAAGTGTACATAAATTCTATTCGCCTTTGTTTGCTTGTGATTTACTATGCGCTCGTAAATTCTCCATCCGCCAAATGTGAATTATTCATAATTCTTACTCCTCTTACTTAGTGCACCGCGTGCCGTTACCGCCAACACTAATACCGCGGCACACAGCCACAACTTGTATGATGATTGCACGAGGCAGGATGAGTGCGAAGGCAATTAAAAGAGGGGTGCTTGCGCGGCAGAGGAGACACACCGCCATCAGAGCCATCATCACAGCTACCGCTCGCCAAATGGAAAGTGAAACAGATCAAAGTTTATCCGCTTCTTTAATATACGAGGACTGGGGTTAAAAGCGCAGGCCTGAGAAGAACGCTTTAATTTATGGCACACGGAAAAAATAATAAAATCGTTGTACACTTTTTACAAGCGCTATGCTTGCCGGTGATCATAAATTATCGCTGCGATACGTTTTATTATTAACAAAATCCCCAATGCGGAGTTTGTGTGTTCGAACGCGTTTTATTTCTTCAGCATCACGGCGTGAGTAGCTGGCTAATTTTTATAAAGTATATGCATACAGTCCGATATGGACATATGGGTAAACTCTGTTTGACAAGATGGTGGCCATAAATTTCGCAAAAGTCTCCTTCTGAGTCAACAGGCTTATCGAATTAACCAAAAACGTAAATTTCTTCTGATGTTGGGCATTGTGACTTTTTGTTGAAGACCAATTGGCATGCGCGACAATATTTGTATGTACTTAAAAATCTTAATTTTCGAAAACATTAGAAACATTGTACCCCAAGTAAACAGTAGAAACAGTAGAAAGATTTTGCCCCAAGTGTTGAACATAGAGTTCGGTCTTCAGAAGAATACAACTTAAAAAAAATTGTATTGTATTGCTCGTTACTTGTCTTAGTGAAACTGAAAATATTTCAAAAGTTTTTTTCAAATTTTCCCCCGAAACGCATATTTGAAATTTTCTTGTCAGCAATACTTTATCGCAATTCCACTCTTCTCCTTTTGTATTTTGATCCCTCGATTGAACAACACCATCCGCCCCCATTCTTTCTTTCAATATAATCAATGATATTATTCATTTCGAAGCACCAGGTACAGCACTCATGCGTATGCACAATATCTATGGGTACATGTGTATGCAAATGTAGACACATTCATAACTTAGCTGAATTAAGTCTTTACAATCTTGGCCGTCAGTTTGATGGAGGTGCGGCACCAGCAGCGCGACGCAGTGCAATGTTTTCGATTCAATCCCGAAAATCAGCGTGGGGCTGTTCTGATTTTCCATTGCATTGCCATGCACCAATGTAGTGTTAATGAGGCGCAAATTTATTTGACAGCACGGTCGTTACTTATCGCCCACTGTCAAATTTGCGTCAAATTCTTTCATGCGCATTCGGGTTATTTATTCGAAACACGAACACGAAAAAAAATAATACATTCCATTCGAGATGCTATCGAGAGAAGAGATTGTTTTCGAATGCATTTCATTCTGACAGAATCTTAAGTGCAGATGTCAGGCTATAATGAAAAATTGTAACGACTGCGTTGGCACATCCTCAAATGGATAGAGTGACATGTTTTAAATTAAGACCAACATTTGGAAAATTGTGTCGTGCGTTTCTGATTTCTGTGACAGAGCAAATGTATCTTGTTGAAAAAGATGAAAGACCGGGGGAAATGTATAATAAAATACAAGGAGACAGGTAAATAAATAAAATGCGAACCCAGTGCACAAGGAAAAACCCACAGGAATGACATTAAAAAATTACTTGACAAATTGAGATAATTTTTCAGATGATTTACGGCGTCTCGTTTTGACGTTGGGGGGATCGCAAATTTAGCACACTGGTCTTTGGCTTTGTCTGAAGGGGAGATATGTTTTTGTCTATTAACCAACAAGATAACAAATTACGAGCGATATTGAATATGTCGTTTAGGATTTTGTTTTAATAAATAGTGACCGCAAAAAAACGTATTAACATACGTAAATGAATATTGGAAACATTTTCAGTTTTGTAGCCTAGTTATGTACTCATCGTTTTTCAAGGCTGTTTTAAGACATTTTTTTTGTATTTAACGTACGTATTATTTGAATGCATTGTCCACATCGTCAGGTTTTATTATTTAACAATTTGGGTGAAGTTCAAAGTTTGTACACGTGATGGTGCGAAGAAAACGAATTTTGTTTTTGAACTCAGCTGTATGTATCATAACGGTATCCTACACAATAGTGATAACATATTTTCTTCGAAGAAGCAGCAAGAATTAAACTTCAGATGTGCAATACACATATATGGTTTTGTTTATTTGATACAAGCAATTTGTGAATGTACTAAAATGTAGGCAGCTTTTTTGGTGATGTTTTCAGTTTTGTTTTTCGTCGGTGTAAAACTAGAGAGGAATTTTCTTTCAACTTTAAAGCTAAAACCTACGTAACATAAATTAAAACTTCGGAATGAAAATTTTAAAGTCACCATGGGTGTACATTCCTCAAGTACCAGAATCTGTGGATTCTCCTACTATTTCAGAGTTTCAAATGTCTGTGCTCCGGCAAGGGACCATGGCCTAACTTCTTGAGTAACTACTCCTGTTGGGCATGCTACAGTTCTATTACCAGTTGAGGTGGTTTACAGTTTTTTGACTGACTCCGAACAGATAGACATGAAAAGCCTTTAAAAATTTATTACTCTCTGAATGTTGTTAGAAATTGAAAAGAAGTGGCGTTGTGGAAAGCAATGTTTTTCATCACCTTTCAAGCCGTATCCCTGGGATCAATGAAAGTATTGAAAAAATACACGAAATTTTCTTCTAAGTGGGGAAGAGTTTACCAGGCTTTTTAGCTAGAAGTTTTTAAAAGTTTACACCTAATTTGAGACGGATTTGTGGCAGTCGGGCCGCAGGTTTTGAAGACAAATGGCATGAGATCTGTACCCATCATCCAGTAATTTTGTGTTAATTCCTCAAAATGGATACCGTTTACTGACATTCGAGAAAAAAATAAATGACTTAGACAGAAAACGAATGGGAATAAATGACCTGTGAAATTATGCGCATCAGGACCGGTGGAAAGTTCTTTAAAGAAGGTTGAAGCACTCTTTTTTTTTGATCAAATATTAATTATGTGCACACATTTATAAAAACAAGTTTCTCCTGCGCATCGCCTTGTATTTGCTTTGAAGTATAATTTAGAAATTTTCGTTTTGACTTTAGAACGTATATCATACTTCATATTTACAGTTGCATTTGAAAATATTTTACAACCATAAGTTAACAAAATATTGTGTTAAAGTGCATCTTATGTGAAACTCCAACGTATCGAGCAAACAGAAGACATAGTGAGATTATCGAGTCGGGATAAGTACCTTATTAAGTTGTTTTCCATTAAAATACTGTTGCAGTCAAGCAAGTTTCTAGACGAAAATCTTTAAGCATACCCTGTTTAACATATGCCTTGCGAGGTATAATTAGAAAAAAAAATTAAACACACATCAAAAGCAAATTAGGAAAATCTCAGTGGGATACTGAGAAAATTAAGCATATCAAAAGCTCCCAATCAAAGTTGATATTCATTTTAATTTACCTCACACAGACTGACAAACGACATTTACCTCAATTACTAGGAATCATGAAGGCTCCCGTCAGAGTGTTAATTTTGTTTTAACCATTTACTCGTAACCATTTAATTCCATGACAACCACACTTCGTCGACAACAAACGCCGCGCTAATAGACACTTCGTGCCTTAATTGTCAGCGAGCCAGTCATTTTGTTAATTATAGTCAACCGATCATAAACGGAGATTGGTTACACATTATCTTTTGATCTGTAATATTGTTTCATTCTCGCCCAGTAGGTTATATAAATAAGAAGTTGCAAGCGACAGTTGCACTCTCAGGGGTAGCACTTATAAAGAGTGTCAGGCCAATTTATCTGCTCATTGCAATCAACAACATGCATTTGACACTTGCGCGAAGGTCTTTTGAATTGAAAGAGAAAACATAATAACCCCACACATTTATCTAACACTAGTTGCCACCGCATCTCTTGTGTCCTATCCGTTTATTAATTATATATGCAAATTCATCCTAATGCGAACTGATTTAGGCTAATAATTCCGCTTAAAGACGAATTAAAGACGGGGGCATTCGGACGGGCTAATCAAGTAAATGTATGCATAATGTTAAACTTTATGTTTTTGTTTAATTGGGTTATAAATAAGTTCACGGGACATTCACTGAACAATGAATTTCAAACAACTGACTCGCATTAATTAGCAGCCCCCAGAGAGCGCCCTCTTTTGCATATTCATATTCACAGACAATAAGATTTATGGATTTACACCACGTTAAAGCTTTCACTCTTTCTGGTAGGGCATAAGCCAAGGTGATCCGTCGTCGTCGGATGAAGATAAAATCGAACGAACTGACTTTATGCTAATCTATTACAGGGAACTGTAGAAGGTAACCAGATTGTGCGATTTTACATTTGTGAATATAGTGTGGTTGCTTTCGTAAAAAAAAGAAACATTTTGAGATGGATGTTGGGAGAGTTTATTTGCTATGCTCAAATGATTTGTGACAATCTCACTAATTTCGAGCTAATAAAATAGCGAATCTTTTGAATACATAGGGAATTCAAATAAGAGTTGTCTCCTAACTGGAATGCGTTATTTTGTCCTACAGTTCTCCAGCTTCATGCATTTCAATGTGTAAAAATTGTTTTGCTTTAGTTACAGCCACAAGTTAAGATCACAAATCGCCCAGAAATTTATTCTCTTTCGACCATTTGATAGTATTGTTATTGCATCTACTGCATCTGCTAGCTGTGGGCATCTCTTCGTCTATCATGAATCAAAGGAGAAAAACTCTAGTAAACAGAGTAGAAAGAGCTGCGTGTCTTATGGTTTCGTCATACTTTTGTTCAGAGACAGATTTTGCCAAATGAAAGTTCATGCTGAAACCAGTAAAAAACAAAGTGACTGCACATAAGGCAGGTATACTGTTCTATATGTATTTGCCAGGTCACATACAAGTTGTCAATGTCAAGGTTTCAAATAGGATTTATTTAAAATTGAAACACCTTATTACTGATATGTTAGGCAGCCGGTGGCATAATGTGTAGATGCTTTGAAAGGTATATGTTCAACTTTTTTTCTTTGTAGCATATTTGACTGAATTATTTGTTATGTTCAAGGAGTATTAACAGCCTAGAAAAACCTTCTTAAAATTTATCGGTACAAAAGTGGATAGCTTGATCATTTGTTAGAGAATAGTAATACATACACCATTGCCAAACGGTTGTCCCTACAGGACTGCAGCACCTTGCTCCTCCTTCGTAGGCATGTCTGCCATAAAATTGCTCCCGTTTAGAAATATTCTAAGGGACTAAACTTGACGGAACAAAAAATATTAATTAACTCAGAATAGGACACTTTTATTACTTGCCGCTCTTTAAGTAAAATAAGAAGGTTTTCATATGATTGTGAGTAGATATTGACAGACTATGAAAGGGCAAGCGGCGTCTGATAAAATCTCAGTCAGTGGCAACAAAACTCTTAGCCGTATGCGCCATTGATCATCCCTTCCAACTGTATGTCCAGCTGGTCTTTTGAACAAGCTCTTGGGCAGGAAATCATTTTAGTTTTTGCTTATGGTATGAATCAATGAGAATACTGTAACGCATATATGTATCTGTAAAAGCAACCCCATCCCAAATGTAAGGTTTTAGGAAGCGTTCTGCTTGGATAAAGTTCTTCTATTGAAACAAGAATGTTGAAGCTCTTATCGTCAACAGCGAGTTCTATAGATCAATGAGATCCAAACAATAGTGCTGAAACGGCCGCCCGAAGGTATTCTCGGTATGAAGGATTTGAGAGAAAATGTTTCACGAACGTGCAGTGAATTGAACATTTAAAGACTCAGGTATATGCCAATCAGCATTGCCACATTGATACAATAGTTGGAAAGTCTCTTCTTATTTTGCCACAGTGATTACCTTAATACAAAATCATTGCTACAATTTTGCTTATGTTCAGAACTTCAGAAATAGGACTGTTTGAGTACTCATTATTCTATAATTTTCTTTCTACTTAATAATAATAACAATTGGGTGGCACTACAGCCGACAAGGCCTAGCTCCTAAAACAACTACTCGTGTTGTGCGTGCTACTGGTCTCTCACGAGTAGAAGGGACCTACAGTTTTTTGCCGACTCCGAACGGCCAGGTTTGAGAAGCTTTTCATTGACAGTTGATACTCTTTGAGTGCCGTGTCTCGTCCGGGAATCGAACCTAGACTTTCTACGCAGCGATCGACGCACTTACCGCAACGCCACAGCAACCACTTTCTCTCTATCTAGGCACACTAAAATTGTTCGCGTAATTAAAAATTTAAAATTACATGCAAATCTCTGACAGGTTCCAGAATTAAGAGGTTCGTTTTTTTTTCTCAACACGTGATGTTGGATTTCATCAAAATCATGTGTCAACGCTGATGCTGAAATGCTGCAATCTTAACGTTTGTAAACTAAGACGGAATTGTTAACCTTTCCCATTCGTATAAATTAACGAAGCTATGACAGATAATATTCACTGACATATGTATAAATGACATGTTTTTTTAGATAAAGGCATAAATTGGTCATCCAACTAAGAGTCATTTGTTTAAATACACTGTCCTTGCAAATTGTGTTGAATTTTGAGACTGAGAGGTGCATGAAGTACATCATTTCAAAAAGTCTAGGACGGTCTCACTCGATTATTCGATTACCATTATAAACAACAAAACCAAGGGATGTATAGATAAGCATGTACATAGATATACTTGGTTCTGTTAAGTTCTGAGAGATATGACTGTCACAATTGTGGCGACTGTTAATTGATTGTCAAACGTTCAATATTAATCAGACTGGTGAAGTTAGAGAGAAGTTATATTGAGACCCATGTGTTTCTAAGCTTCCACTTACCAACTTTGTGACTTTTTTTTGCCTTGAAATGACACTCAATGAAATACATTATACAAATAGACGTACAAAATAAAATCACATTTCATGAAACATATAATTGCTAAAGGTGTAAAAGGTAAATAGGACAGCCAAACACTAAGTAGTTTTTTACAAGTGGCACAGATTAATGTAAATCAGACACACTTTTCAACTCAAATCTAAGGTTCATTTCAAGTGTAAATAAATCACGCTATTCCCCCACGCACAGCGTCATTCCATCAAACTTTCACTGTGAATCCTTTAGATATCAGTGCCATATTGAAAACTTACCGTGGTCGGCGTTAAATAATCCGGCCGCAGATATTGATTGCTGGATGTCAGCATCTTATTATAATTTGTTAAATCCACTTTGGCTGCTGATGGGAGGTATCCTCTGGTTGGTGGTTGCTTGGTTATAAGAAGTAATCCTCGGTGCCAGTTAGGATAATCCGAGAAGTATGCGCATCTAATTGCATTGGGTTTGTTGAGAAGATTACCTACACGCCGGAAATAGATTAACTACCTCCGTCGACAGATTAAAGCGAATTTGAAATATCACACAAATGCGTTCTGTTGAAACAAACCGACACCAAACACTGCTTCAAATTAGTTATTCATACATACAAACACATGTAGATTTTTCTTCTCATTTTCTTCAAAAATACAATGGAAACAGAAACCATTCATAAATCATTGCTAACAAAGAAACTGCTTCAAGTATGCCAGGAACTGCGAGTAAGGCCCGGTTAATTTGAAAACGTTTGCACAATAAAAAACGGCTTTATTTTATATCGCGTAAATCTCACATGAGCAACGGCAATTAATCATCTTTTATTTCTTTCTTATTCATCGTTAGTATTTGCATAAATTTATTGTGTTTGCGATGTTCGATGACACCAGCAGGTTCACTTGTGAATTGTCATCCGAAAAGACAATGGCTATTTGAAAATATAAATGTTTTGCAGATCCCACCTCGATATGAATTTTGGCAATTGATAATTTTTGTGTGAAGTTGTTGTTATTGTTTGGTTCAATACCCGGCGTGTCTGTTGGTCGGAAGTGGCCCGGAACAAAACGCGAGGGTAGCTGGCTGGGGAGCAAAGGTTCGTGTACACGGACGACACGCGTTCTATCGACAAAGAGTATCTGAATGCGACTAAAAAGTATTGAACGAAAGTTTGGTTTGTTTTCTTCGTGGTGGTGTGTTCGATGTGGTTTCTCTTGGGCTGGTTTGTTTGTATTTGCGGTCGAGCGATTGATGTTCTCTTTATTGCTTTGAATGCTCCGCCGACTGTCTACCGCTCATATCATGCTGGTGGTGTTTTGTGTTTCTTTTTTTTTCTACATTTTGTTTTGATCAGAGCGGATTCAGCTGTGGAGCTTCAATGTGCTCCACAAAATGCTGATGATTAGTGTTGCCGTTGAGGCTAAGATGGATTCATTGATTTCTAAGTTTGTTTTTGTAAAGATTAATTTAATTTGTTGGAATTGTAATATGTTTTGGCGCGAATGCTTACATTTACGGAAATTTTTCGTGTGAAGACTGCACTTTAACTAGAAGTATTATAAAATATTGTCTGTGTTATAACCTCGAATGTCATCCTCGACTCAAGGAGATTCGTTTCATGTATCACAATCAGTTGCTTCTTTTTAGCACAGTCTCCGAAAATCAGGCAATTTTTCGAAACTCTCCAACTTACGACTTTATGATAACTACAAATGATCACCTAAAATGATAATTGGAGATAAAAGCGCGCGTGACACTTCAAATTGGCCAGCGTTGTTGGGTTTTTACATCTGGAAGAAGTATAATAATTTCTTATTTATTTTCGACTACTTCCTGAGTAAACAAGTAATTCGGACCTATAGTCTGCATGCACTAGGTTATAAAGCAATTTAATATAATAACAATTAGGTCTACTTCGACAACGCGCCATCGAGATTCAATAATTGAAAGTACTATTTTGGAGTTGTGCTAAAGTGAAGAGCATAGATTTCAGGGTTTTACTGAAACGGTATGTTCGTTCCCGAGTGTTGATCCTACCGCTTTGACAAGCCGCACATAAAATGTCATGCATATTTCGAAACGTTCAATTTACAAGGTATCATTTTACATGACCTACAGTGTTGTGCATGTTTGTGTCTTCTCCCAAATGGAGGGGACCTACAGTTTATTTTCGAATCCTAGCGGGGAGTTTTGGAAAGCTTGTGATGAAAATTCAATTTTCCCTGGCCGCTGTTAAAAATTCGAGAAAAGTGGAACAGTAAAAAAGGTTGAAGATAGATTTCGCCAAATGTTAGCATCGAAGGTAGGATTGGGAGTGTAGAAGTCGATGCATCTACTAGTAACTTAAAGACACCTCGGCCTGCTGTTATTTCTTCACACAAATAACTCATCGTTAATAAAGGAATTGTCCAAACGCAAATAGTATTTTTGAAATAACTTATAGACGCCTGTACGAAGGAAGTGCATTTTTACATAAAATTTACAGAAGGCTAAATCCATTTTGGGCAAGTTCCATATATTTGATGGACGGCGATTGATTTTGGACTATTCACAAGTGCAGCACATTCGCTTTATGTTACCGAACAGGTCGTGAAAATAACTATTTACAAATACTTGTATGTCATACAAATATGTATGTCATGTCCTACATTTAGCTGATGAATATTCAGGTACATTTCTGTTTTTGACATTATTGTACAACTTCGAAAAGACTTTTCAAATTTGTTTATGTGCTTCAATTGAAAACATCAGCATTGCTTCACTTCGAGCTATAATGAAAACTAGAATCAAATGGGACCGACCAGTCAGTATTTTTATTAATGCGTTATTTTCTAAGATTATACTATTGCTAAATTATATGAGTAAATATTCACGATCTAAAATAAATTTATAAAAAAAAGACAGCACTCCTTAAGAATTTAAATAAGTTAAGCTTGAATGTGAACATGAAGATATTTATTTTCATTTCATATTTCAAAAGTGTTTTTTCTTCAAATATTTAACATTTCTTTCCCACTTTTACCACACGGCAACTCTGTCAGGTGGTACAAAGCGAAAACAACTTGTTCAATGATTTTGCACTCTCTTTCCTCTCTCAAATTCGCTCTATTTGCATTACGTTTCGCACCGACACAGCTACAATTCAATCAGCTGTGCCCTCACATGTACGGTGTGTTTACAAAATACCTTTAGCCAGAAAAACTGGTTCTCTCTTTCAAAATCAGCTGTTAATTGTTTTTGCTCTTTCGGTGTCTCTCTTCTCAACTGTTTACATGCGTTACGCCGCTGTGTCTGTGAGCTGTCCTTCACACAGATACGGAATGTTCAATGTGTTGTGCTCTCGTATTGGAGTCCGCCATTTTTAATTTGAGAATGAAAGTATAACTGTGTTCGGTAGCCCACCCCCAATCCAGGAGGTTAGACTGAAATTCGTCCAGTGAAATGCTTTGTCTGGCCGCCGCTTCTAGACTTATTCACTGAGTGGGGTGGGACTGCTGCTGGTGTTTGTGTGCGGCAGAGTGATGGGCGCTCGGTGCTTGGCGATGGCGGTATAGATAAAAAGAGGCCAAAATGAAGCAACAGATCATATCATTTAATACACCATTTGGGCTTGACGTTGTGGGTGGACATTTATGCCGCCTGACATGACCCTGGGGTCAGGTGTTTCTTGTTTTGGTGAACTTGTAACCTTGTCAAGATGTGGCAGCGATGCCTTGGACTTAGGGAATGATATTTGAAGATGTGGACAATTTGAGGCTGTTTTCTTTTGTTTTCTACATGACACGTTCGATTTCTTTTTTTATCAATGTGTTGAATATTAAGCGAATTAAGATTGTATGGCTGGATAAGTGACGACTCAATTTTTTGGCGTCATTTTAGCACCATTAGGAGTAAAATTGGAAACAAAACATTTATTAGTTTGTCGCTGAAATACACTTCTCAAGTTTTAACTTACTGTTACTATTTAGCTTAATATTTTTTTAATTCTTATGTTCTACTTAGATACATATGTACATATTGTACATCATTGCTACTGTGAAATGTCTCTTAAAATTTTGCAGAAATAAGGACCTCACATTATTTTTAGCAATCACTTACCTTGAAAATTAAACATTTTACATATGTATGTAGCAGCCGTGGCGCAGTGGGTAAGTGTTTCGACCCTCACGCCGAAGATTCTCGAATTTTTTTCACGGCACCACCTCTTTCGAGTGGCCGACAACACTCAAAGAGTACTAACAATAGTCAAAGAGTATTAGAACAATATAACGCACAAGCTTACCCCTGATCCCTTGTGGGCTGCAGTGTCACTCAATTATTATCATTATTACTATTAAAAATGGAACTGTAAACATTGTTTGACATAGAGTAAGACTCTTGTACTGGGGCCTTGCCTCGTTGACTTGTAAAAAGCGTTCGACAGCGTCTAGATAGATATCTCATTCCTAAGGTTAAGAAGGCTGGTGATGAGCAACCACTCCGGTACACACGATAAACAACATCAAATACTATCAGGCGGAAAAGCAGTTCTTAAAAGTTGCAACAAGGTTCTAGCTAATATTGGGATCTTCAAAGGTGCGTCGAACTCATTAACTAATTTTGCTGTTTAACTGACACTATCGTCCGTCTGATCGAGTACGCCTACGTCAATTATCAGAAGTCTGAAATCATCCTTTACTAGACAACGTTCTACGGGGCGTTAATACATACGAGTAGAAAGAACCATAATTTCGGCATATTGAACGTACATATGTATGTTACGTGGGAATTAGTAAAGAGTGCAGTGCGACTTCTTCAAATCTTGTTGCCTCAGTATCTGTATGTTGATATCCATTTCGACGAGTCCACTTAACTCAAAATTGAAAGGTGGTCTGGTAAACGGCCCTATTCAGGCCAATCTTGGTGTATAGCTTACCAATGCGGTTCAATTTTCGTTCTTCCTATAGGGAAAAATCAGGTATTCGAGAGGCAGTGTTTTTAGGCTTACTTCGAAAAGAGAACCGCGGAATCCTATCGAGATCTTGTATAACGAAGTAAACGTGAAAATGCCGACCAATTGTATTATAAATCTGACTCGATGAATGTCGCATGAGCTATATCTTCTTAGTTGCAGAATGTGTGTTGATTTTTTTTTAAATAATGACACTGCTCACAGGTTGTAAATGAGGTGAACTTTTACGCCACGAAAAAAGATAATGAAATGCCTCGGATATGAATGAAGGATAAACATTTTCCATTTTTCACATAAGATGTAAAGTTCCTCGACAGACCACATACAGCCGAAGAATTTGCGGAGGACCTGGCCGCTCAAAGCAGACATCACCGCCATCCAGGAAATCCGGTTAAATGGCCAGGAAAAAGGTGGTTGGATAACTGCGTCCTCTACTAGAGGGATTTCTATAAAGAGGGAAAGTAGCTCTTATTCGAATTGTTTTCTTCGATAAAAACCTTGACCAGAAGTCTCATGCTACAAACGCAAACGCTTCACGACGATCCGAATCAACACTACAGAAGCCAGATTTTGTCCACTCTCCGACAGAGAAGAAGGATGACAATGGCACGGATAATTTCTGCGATCTCTTAGATATAAAATTTGATCAATGGTCCAACTATGACGACAAAATCATTAAGGGGAACTCAACGCACAGCTAGTTAAGCAAAAAAATCACCGAAATACTACTACACGACAACTCAGAATAGTCGAATTGACTGTATTGATCCCGGGGTTTCGCACCACAACATCAATAAAGGCACTTGGAGGTCTTCTGATCAACCAACTGATAAACAGATTGATCGCGTTGCGATTGGCATCAAACACTCCTCCAGTATTGTCGATGCTCGAGAGCCATCAGATCATTTCCTTGCTTAAATCAAGCTACGAACCCGGATATCAAGAGAGAAGCGGAATCGAGAATGGAGTGCACTGTTTCTTGTAGGCTTTCATTGCAACGGAGCATTAGGAACCGAGTTTCATTGAAAGTACTGAAAGTTCGACTCAGCCTACAATTACAATAGAAGAAGAATCGAAGCGTTATCATGAAGCCGCCAAAGCAAATTATTTCACAACGAGGTGCATGCGGTGAAAACAAACGACACTGCATCGAATTATAAGCTGTTCGCAAGCTCTACCCACAGAAGGGAAGGCAAGAGAACCTGCTTCTAAGAAAGAATAATGAGGAGATACGATAATGTTATCATCAGATATCTGGTGGATCAAACTAAGGCCTGCCGGGAAAAAAGTGGACAACTTGCAGTTGAATCGCATTCGATACAGTAAATTTGGAAAAAAAAACCAATGCTTCTGAGATCCAATAAGGCTGCTGGAGCTGGCAGAATGTCCGCCAAACGCTTCTAGGCAGCTGCAGATTCTCTGGTTGGGCGCATGCAGATATGGTAAAAGGAAAATATGAGGCATGAATAAAGTCTTAATGTGAAATGTCCGGCTCAAAAGAAAGAAGACCCTGCGCCAACTGCCAAATGTTAAGTCGGCGACAAGGTCCTCCTGTTCTTGGTGAATGCCTGAAACCATTCGTGAACCATTTCAAAGCTCCTTACTGGTGATGGTGTGGGTTCGGATCATAGACCAGATTTTTCACACTGCGACAGATCCAGAACAAGGGGACACTTGCAACCTTTTTGCCAATTTTAAGGCTACCTATGTACGTCGGCGTGCACAGAGATAAGCTATCAAATGCATTCCAACCAAACTCGTCTGATTGATCGGATTGACGATGAAGAAGTCTCGTTACCCTGGTAAGTTCAGTAGCGAATCTCCGGTATGGCGAATATGCACCACCGGACAATGCAGTGTCTTAACTTCCGCCGTCGCTACTGAGTCGAAAAAGAGAGTCATTACCGCCTCGAAGACAAAGCGCATTTTTCAAAGCGGGTTTAAGAACTTTTACCATGAATACTTTGGAGTTAAAAGAAGACCGAGTAGAGAAATAAGCCGCCACCAGCCATAGTGTCCGGTTTGTTGGTTTAGTTTAACTTATCGGACGTCCTCGTGCAACACTCTGATCATTTCAGCTCAATAACGCAGCGGCATGTGAGCTATTAAAAGCGATGCTATGTCTTTCGGGTACAAGGTTTTGCGTTCACTTTGTGTTTCAGTTTTCTGGATGTTTTACGCCCTTAATTAGACCAGTAATTAGATTGATAAATTAATACAAACATTTAAGTGTTAACTTCAGGATGTTTAACTCTACATGAAAGTTGGTTCAGGACTTTTCTTAAAGTGCATGTATTAATATTAACTCATTGGTTCTATTCGATTGTTGTTATTAGAGAGGATATAAGCACACCGAAGCCACATGTACAATTAAAAGGATCTGTTGATATAGTGATTAGCGGTGTCACCATGAAATTTTATCAGCTCTTCGTAGTTGTCCACAAGGCTTAAAATATTGCTTTCTCCTGAAAAGAAATTATAGTGAAGTAAATCAGTTCACAACAGTAATAAATCAATACGTGCAACAAGTCATTGTATATCCCTCAAATATACACTAAAGTTATCTTCGCTAAACGCCCCAAAATATTTCAAGTGGTTTACAGAGTGTCTCAGTCATAGCCAATAAATCTTTGTCAAAAGAACATGACACATAATTTACTGTCATTTTCCCGTAACGTCATCCCCAACACATCCGGACAACTGTTTTCACATGTCAAATAGTAAATTTCCGTCTGGCTTGTGGGCACCACCTCGCGATGACAACGCTAGCAGCAGCAGTCGCCCTCTCTTTAATGAAATTAATTAAAAATCTATTTCCGTTCAAGTGGGCAAATTCGTTTGATTCCCTAGCAGATTTTGCTCAACAGCGTGTGCTTGTGAAGTCTTGTATAAATTATTTGATAAAAAGAAACCAAAAACTGCTTCACAGCGAAGTCGTTACGAAACGACTGTCATAAGAATCGCTCACTGCCGATGTTGATTAAGTCCGTTCAGCACATCCAATCAAGAGAAACACACACAATAATCAATTAGCTAAACGAATGCTGATACCCACATTTGTCATAATCATCACCTGTTGTCTCATCCTTGGGTTTCGATATATTTTGCATATCATATTTTGCAAAGTGATAGGACCAAGGTGGCAGTTTCTCATTTTTCTGGTGGTTGGCTGATGAATGCTAACCACATCCTCACAATTCGTCTCATTGGAAAAAAGTTAAAGTTTCACAATGTTATTTCCTCTGATTTGTGCTTGATTTATTGCTCGAATTAATATTGGAATGAATTAATCTTTCCTTTGTTTCTGTTTCGGTGACGGCATGGGTTGAAATCGAGGTGACAAATGGCTGCCATATGAGTTTTGTCACAATACTTGGCGATGATTTATTGGATGATGAAATCTTGACAGTTGGTATCTTTGTCATTTCAAAGAAATCTAATGATTTCGAAACAACTGCATGAGTCATATGCGATGAAATAAGAAATTTATTCTTTCGTTGACTATATATTAAAAGTGTTGGTTGTTTCGTAGATTTTAAAACAACAGAGGACCGAGAAACTCGATGTAAACTCTGCAGTGTTCTACACGATTATTTGATTAATTTTTTTTTATTTGGAGGTTGGGATTCACTGCACTGGAGCGCTCAGACTCAAAAACAGGTCCATTGTACTACCAGGCAGTAGTCTTCATTTACTGTAGTTTCCTGGTTTTCAGAAGAAAGCGCTTCTGTGATAAATAGCTTAAGTTTTCAGCTTCCAGATGTACGTGCTAAGCGAAGGTGAAGCGTCCCTTTTGTACGCTGACAAGTTCCCTGCGCTCTTTTCTGTCTAGGGATAACAGAAAAGCCGTGGATTTTTTGCTGACATTGGAAAGCATGCACATGATCAGCCTGTATTCTCGAGAGTTGTATAATTTCTGAATCCAACCGCCGACGGAGTTCCAACGTGAGTTCGGCCCTACGAATGCCTCTTTAAAACCGTGCCTAGCTAGTTCATTAACAATCTCGTTTCCCGCGATCCCGTAATGTCCTGAGACTCAGACGAGTCTTAGCGAATTCAGTCTGCCGATCAAATTAAGGCAGGACTTGCATTCCTGGACTATCTTGGAAGTGGTGAAAGGGTTGAGTAAGGCCTTAAGTACAACTTGTCGCTGTATATGCTGATATTTTGCGCCTTCCACCAATTCTTCACAATATAGTTTGTGGCCATTATGTTCGCAAAAGTTTCCGCCTGGAAGACCGATGTGAAATTACCTACAGAGGCTTGAAGTCTAAAGCTGTCGTCTTCCACGATAGCCCCAGCCCCAGATCCTTCCGTCATCTTGTGAAAATCTGTCTCAATTCTCTTCCCGGTTTAGTTTCTGGCCGGAGAGAATGCTGTACATAGGGAAAGTCGACTTTGTATAAGCGACGCAGCTGGAGTGTTCGCGACCCCGCGTCAAACGCCATGTCCATGAAACTTGTATCATAGGAGTTGCGGTGAGCGAAGTCATCAAAGCTCCATTGTGAGTTGAATCAAAAACCATTCCTCTTTAGTTGGGAGATGGCCTTGATTGTATAACCCATGATGTGGATGTCAAGGGGAGGAAGACTAGGCAATGCATGAAGACCAGAGCCAGGCGTGCTAGGGTAGGCCCCTGTGCAGCGGAGACAGACCGTTCTTTGAAACTTGGTGAAAGCAGCAGTCACGTATTTTCGCGAAAGCTTGTTCCACCAAATGACTACTGCATAGGAGAGCAGATATAGATATAGATCCACACAGATCCACACAGATCTTTTTGGTGATAGGCCCCAGGTTTCACCATAAACTCCCTTACACTGCCAGAAAACTAACGCGTCTTGAAGGTTTACGTCTCAATGTGTTTTTTCCAGATAATTTTTTTTTATCCAGGATAACAATTAGGTATTTCGCATCATTGAAAAATGGAATAGTGAAACCTTTAAGTACTGGTCGAGTCAGATCCTCCTTCTCGTAAAGAGAATAAATTCGGTTTTAAGAGCATTGACTGACTACTACACTAGTCATCGATCATGTCAAGGGCCGTCTGCATACTTGCGAAAACGGCCGCGAGGGGTGGTCCAGTGCCCAGTACGGCTGCATCATCCGCGTAGGCCTGGGCGTAGGTGTTAGATCTGTTCAGGGCGGAAAAAAAGAGTCAACCAGCATGCATCATAGGAGAAGTGACAGGATACCACCTTGGGGGCAGCTCCTATTTACCCCCGATATTATATATTGGTCACACTCCGCTTCTGCAATTATAGTTCTATTTATTAGCATTGGTTTTATCCACAACACCAATGATTCATATACGCTGTGTTCTCTGGCCGCGTTGCATATGTCATCAAAAGTTGTGCTGCCGAAAGCACCCTCCATATCAATGAAAATGTCCAGTGCGTATTCTTTCCTATCGAGTGCACTTTCAATTCTACCAACAAGATTTTGCAGCGCAATCGCGCGAGATTTTCCGCGCTGGTAAGCATGTTGCATCTGAGATAGAGGGTGTAGTCGCAGAGAATTTTTGCTCAGATGCAGTTCGACCAGCTTCTCCAATCTTTGCACCATGAATGAAGTAAGACTAATTTGCCTAAAGTTTTTGGCTAGAGAGTTATAACCCTTTACTAATTTTTGGTACGAAGGCTACCCTAACTGTGGGCCAGAATTGATGTGGGGTTGATGGTCCCTTATTGAGTGCCATTCAATCTCTTTACACCAACTGTAGCAGCTGTAAATTAATACCGTAGTTTCACCTTGGTCGTTTTGCATCGAAAAGGATGCCCCTCGTCACCTCTCCTGTTTATTATATATGTGTATGAACTGACTGTTTCAGCGCAGCCGATGTAAGGAAAATTTCACATTGGGAGATTACCAAAATTAAGTAATTTTGAAGCCATAATAATTTTGGATCATTGCCATGTTGAAAGATGGCGTTCGAGAACTATTTTCTCAATTTTTAGCTGACATACATATAAACTATTGAATTAATATCATTCTTCCAATGATCTTTTAAAAAAGACTGGGTCTTTGAATGGTCGTACATCCCCAAACCATTTGATATTCAGTTTTTGAAATTTTTCTTCTTTAACATCCGGTAGTCTCTCATTCAAATGATTGTACATGTTTTTACTCGACTATGTAGACGACGACGAATCTTTTCTTTACGGGCTTAAATTTTCTGTTTAAAAAGGGAAAACTAAAATCATCAACAATCATCATTGTTGTTTATCAATGCCCTAAATAATTTTAAATCTTACTAAGTTGTTTATTTAGCTTATTTTGGAGTGTCCACAAGATTGAGAGTTCTTATTTTGTACAAGCTAATTAAAAAAAAAGGGTGAAATAAATAAATTGGGTGCCACTACAGTCCTAAGGACCAAGGCTTGTATGTTTCTGTTCAATCCCAAGTATAAAGGAGTAATATTAAAAATGTTTTTAGAATGCTTGACTACTAGAATTCTTTAAGCGTCTTCAGCAGTTTAGAAAACCGCGAAGCCTTGTAAAAGGCAACAGATGTTCAGTCCCGGAATTCTAGGTAATTCCGAGCGTAAGTCCACTTGTGAGCACTTCCGCGCAATAGTAGACAATTTCTAATACGTATGTTGCATTCTAAACTTTTATTTGGCATTTGTTTTTTTCTTTCAACTAGGAAGTGTGAATAGGTGAAATAAATATTCAAATTATTTCGTCAATCAGAAATGAATAGTTCTTGACGTAAACATTCGTAAAAGCGCAATGACGTTCGAAAAGTTTTGTTAGCTGATACCCTTACCAATTACAGCCATTATTTGTTAGAAAAATTTAGTATTGGCCTTCTGGCAGCTCTGTCATGGATGACAATATAATCCCCGGATTCTACCTGCCCTGGTATGTCAGAACCCCATTCGGAGTAAGGACTGTCTCGATTGGCTTGGCGATTGGGATATAATCAATTCTGCACCTAGCCTCTATCCTGCAGTGGTTCTGCAGACGACAGAATGCTCCTACATACGTTCTTCACCTTTATTGGGCCCCCTCATACTGTTGACTAATCAGAAAAGTAAAAAAAATCGAATTGGCTTATAGTAGTATACAAAATTACTTTGATTGATTCAATTACAAGCTTAAATATAACCTTAGGCTGTTATTCTGCAGAATATTCTTCTGTAGGGTGCTTTAACAAAGTTCGCGTAGAAAAAACTAGCATGCACAAATGAGTTGGTTGCTATATGAAATATTACCTTCGCCGATTGTAGCGTCGACCAATTTATTTATTTTTTTATTAACAGAAGAAAATAAGCATATGAATGTATGGCACAGATATAAATGGGCTGCCATAATGTAGACGGTAGAAGGAATACTTTTGATTGAAGGTAAAAGCTACTACTGTTAAGAAGCACAACATTTATTCCTACTTGTGCTTCTAAATATTCTTCTTCTCACGAAAGTCCAGGAGAACCCCAATTCTTTATATCTTTATTTAAAATTAAGAGATTAAAAAAACACAGAAAGCAAAATTTATAACGGAGTTATTGCATGCGGTGTCTGTCCCTTTTAATTATCAATAAAGGATAACTCGTCCCAAGCGCACAATGTTTAGTTATTCACTTACCCCTGTGCCCCAAAGGATTCTGGTCCACCGGAACTTTGCGTACAACCGAAATTATTTCTCATTTGAAAAGGGACACCAAGTTACAGAAACACAAGCCAACATAATCACTTCCGTTTTGAATTGCCATTTACAGCTATGGTTAATTTGGGATATTCCTTTAGGCTTACCAAAACAATCCCAACTCATCTCCCAATTCGAAACCGAAGGCACGAATATTCAAATGATTTCTCTTCTGGGTATAAGGTCAATGGCAGGCAGCACGTAGATCCCCATTTAGCAGCTCATTTATGCGGAAATTCCTAAAGGAGACAGGAAATGAAATCAAAACCACATAACTCCTAAGGAATCTTTTAACAAACCGTAACTTTCAAAGGCATTTCACAACTTCAAAAACAATTTTCGAGTTAATTAAGATTAATTTCGAAAGCGGAAAGTCTGATTTGAATGCCAAATGTAGGCGTCGGTCTTGGGCCTTTTTTTTCTCTCTTAAATCAATCAGCAGGTGGCCTGGCTTGTGTGTGATTAGCGATCGGCAGTAGCGATAACGAAGAGCCGAATAGATTTGTATTTTGAAACCAGAAATACGGATGGTTATTTATGAACCAATCTGCAAGCTAATTAATAATTTTAATTTAATTTCATCTTAACGTGCTGGTGAACGCTGTCACCACCTTTGGGTTTGAATAATTCTGTTATTCATCATGTGATGAGGAGTAAACGCTCAATTAGCACCAGGAGGCGCCCTGCTGAGTTCGATTGATGCATATGTATGAGTGTATAGGATGATGTTACATGCAACCCACAGTTTTTCAGATTCTTTCCAACGTCTGTTGCTGGTGAACTTGGTGTCCGTGAATATATTTGGTATCTGTGAGTGGAATAATTAATCTTTGATTTGGGGCTTACATTACGGAAACAAATCTCAATTTTTATAAAACTAGATTTTTAGGTCTTTAAAAATACCGTGCTCTTATTGGAGTAGTATTATATTCGGTTGATGGTGCCGCAACGTGTGTGGTACTTCTGAATTATTAGGTAAGTTCAGGTACAGTTATATAGGAGGGCAATGTGAAAGACGGTCTTTTTTGGAAAACTAAACGGATTACAAGAATGCCTATTACATACCAAATGAATGTTCATGAAGTGGCATGAAAGCACGAAATTCAGTTTCCTTGCATGAACACCGTCAGCGCGTTTGCAGAAGTCCATCGGTGAACCCAATTTTCGTCAATTTTTTCACAAAAAGTGGCCGAAATTCCAGCTATTTCATGTTCAACTTGTTTAGCTTATCCATCGTTGCCGGCTCATTGGTATAGACCAAAGACACTTCACGTAGACTCCAAAAAGATAGTTAAAAGGGGCTTAATCACATGGAAAAGACGGCCATGCGAGGCTTCCATTTTTTTAAATAACGCTCTCGCCAGTAAAACAATTGTAACATAGCATCGTCACCCTGTTGAAACCACATTTTTGCCAAGTACTTTCTAATTGAGGTCAAAAATAATCACTTATTATGGTGTGATATCAATTTCCATTCATAGAGATGAGGCGATTAGCATCGTCAACAAAAAAATGGTTCATTGGCATGTAATACACACCGAACAGTGATTTTTTCGGAATGTAGTGGTGCCTCATGCCTGTTCCACCGAAAATTAGCCTCATCGCTAAAGATGATTTTCCTATAAAAATTGGTTTCAGTTTAAAGCTCTTTTTCAGCGAATTTACAATTTACGACGACGTTGGCGGCGCATATAATGTCAACTTGATCTTGTACGAATGTAGGCCAACATCTGTTTCGCCAAAGTGAGGATGCAGAGGGCGTACTTCCGTATCTCAATGGCATTCGAACATTATTTGGCTTGTATGGAACAATGTGGCGTCTAAAAAACAGCTTTAATTAAAATTGCGGAGGACCTTGACTGCTACAAAGCAGATATTACCGCCAACCAGGAAGTGCGGCGGGCAGAAAGAATATGAAGAACTTTGACATCTACTACAGCGACTGCTACAGGGAGAGAAGGCAGCGCCTATTCGGATGCGGATTTGTCGATCGAGGCAGATTTAGGCAAAAAGTCTTAAGCTACGATCCCGTAAGCAAACGCCTCATGACAATCAGCATTAAGGCTTAACTCGGGAACATCAGCCTGATTTGCGCTCACGCCCCGACAGAGGAGACGGATGACAACAGCAAGGATGAGTTCTATGATCTTCTAGAAAGAACATACGATCGATGCCCCAGCTATGACACCAAGATCGTTCTAGGTGATTTCAATGCTCAGCTGGGAAAAGAGGACATCTTTGCTGGAGTCATCGGGAAACACAGTCTGCACGACACCTCCTCCGGAAACGGGCTCGGCCTGTTGATTACGCGGTTCCCACATCTTAATATCCATAAAGGAACCTGGCGATCCCCTAATCAATTAACCGTTAATCAGATTGATCACGTTGCGATCGACGTCAGACACTCCTCCAACATTCTCGATGTCCGTACATTCCGAGGCGCCAACATCGATTTGGATCATCACCTTGTATCTAAGGTAAGAACCCGGATATCAAGAGAGCAACGGAAATTTAAACAAATTTCGGATACGGATATTTTAATAAATTGCTATGTTTTGAACACAAAGGAGGTATTGCCACATCCGGACTTAAATACCATAAAGTACATTTGGACTGTTTTAAAATAGGAGGTGTGAAAAATAGCTATTATATAAGGGGAAGATGTAAAGACTGGATTCTTTGAAGAAGTACCAAGAAACCTTGTCTTAATGGAAGAGAAAGTTAGAAGGAGTCATAGAAGCAAAAGGGCAGTCCCAAAGTATTGAAATGTATAGTTGTTCTTAACATTTTTTTTGTTAAATGGTAAGAAAATACTGTGTTAGTTACAGCAATAGAATATATTTTGAAATTTAGTTTTTATTTAAAAAAATGTGTAAGGTAGTCCGAGTTAAACATCTCAGATCTTGTTCTCCGATTTAGCGATGTCAATTGACTGTCTCTTTGGACTCTTTTGTGGGAAACCGTGACAGACTGACTGTGATAGTGCCTATTTCGAAGTACATGCTGTCAGCAAGGAATTAAATACAATGCCGATGTCTCAGACAGAGCGTCACACTAGGCAGCAGAAACTTCGAGGTAGTCAAGGACTTCGTTTACCTCGGTACCGCGGTAAATAGGGACAACAACACAACACCAGATTCAACGACGAACTCTATGGGCTGTACAGCAACATGGGCCTAGTCAAGCGTCTTGGGATACAACGCTTATAGTGGCTAGGTCATGTAGAGCGTATCTGGAGAGGCACGTTGGTTAGGGTCCAGGTTCACCTAGGACTGAAGCACCTCAAAAAGAAGAAGAAGAAGATTAAAAGCGAATTTTGATTATTTATTTTGGATAAGTTGTGAATCTTCTTCAAGTGTGTTTGATTTGCCAACTAAATATGAGTACAAATGTCAAAACGAAACATAAAAATAAGGAATCATTTATCGTTCCTGTCGAAAGAAAATTGGAGGTGGATGACCGTCAGCTTCAGGATAGATATACAAAAAAAGTAAAGATACTACACACCAAATTATAACTAAGGTTTCTTAAATGCAACTGGAGTCCCTTTCTTTCCAATTATGTGGCCACAATTGTGGCTACCTTGTCGTCGTTTAAGTCGGGGGACCGAATCCTTCCCGTTCCTCGTCCAGAGTAAGTGGGATGTTTTGTCTTATAGCTGTATTTGGTTCGTCATCGCTGTTTAACAATCGACAGAACTGATTTTTTTTCAAATTTTCAGTATCAAATGCGATCCTACTACAAGTGGTTCGTTTTCATCATTCATTTCTCTCATGGCATTACTTCCCGTCAGCATTTCATGCTCTTTCTATTATCTCTGAGAAACATTTGTATTTTCCTTCTTCAGTCTACAAAGTAGCTGTCACTTGCAATTGTATGATAGGTAAGTTGTTCTTACACGACTCTGTTCTTCTCTATATCTGGTTTGGTTTCTTGGATAAAATAAGAAACTGATCTAAGTCAATGTTCGCACCTCGGAAGGGTCAGAGATGGAGAATGCTAAACGGGTGTTTAGCGTCGATCTCAATGAGATCAACCTGGTTGGCTCGGTTAATTGAGGTTGGCGTGTGCAATCTACGTGCTAACTACGTCCCTTGTTTTAATTAGTATATTACTGTGAGAGAAACAGTTCGGCAAATTTAAGTTTAGTTTGTCTGTATTTGAATTTTTTAACAAAACAGTTCCCGGAGACGACTTTGCAGCATGGTTTGAAAATTGAAAAAGAAAACATTGGCATAAGACTTTATATTTTCATTTTGAATGCTTTTTTTAATAGTTTTATTAATATTCAAATCTGTGCAATTATTTATATTCTTCCCTGCCCTATGCGAGTACATAGCAGACTGCGATCCAGCAACCCGTATAAAAGGGTGCCGGGGACGGTAAACAAGTTTTGTAACGGTAACCCAAGTCAAAAAGTGGAAATCACAGTCCATCTGCTCCAGCAGCTTTGTTCGACTGCAGTCTCGATATTGCTACGTTGGCTTCGTCCCAGGAAGGAATTCTTGCCTAAAATTGTTAATATTACAACGTCATCATTACAAAAAAGCTCAATATTTTACTCACCCTTCTAATTGGTATTGCTTTATACAACTGAATCTTAAAATACCAGTTAGTTAGCAAATAAATAAGTAAATAATGTGTGTAAAAATAATTAAGCCCACGATACTATCTTCCATGCATACTTATAGTATTGTCAGATGCTATTAATATTACCAGATTGAATCGCTTTCACCGTTTGACGCACATACATATATACATTTATGTATATGAATAAGGAAGATTATTGACGAACAAAGCAAACTTTTGTCGAACTGACTTAGTTTTTAGTACTTACACACTTCCTTGAGGTGGCGCTACAGTCCGGGGTGGACCTGGGCCTTAACCATCAACCAAACCCGCCGTCCCACGGGGGTGGCTTCGAAGACTTTTAGGGCCGGAGCATTGGTTTCCATCCGCTTTACATAGCCTAGCCATGTCAGTTTTTAGTACTGACAAATTAAAAAAAGTATACGGGCCTACTGTTCGTCCAGTTATTGTTATGAAACGTACAAACATGCGAGCAGTTCTTTTCTGAAACAGTGTACATTAAGTTCCCTAGACAAAGTGGGTCATGCATGGAAAGTAAGCTCAGTTTTTCAAAAAGATATTCAATACTCACAGATTGAAATTAGTACTAGAAACTAGATTATATGACTTCACATGTTTGAATGTATTCAAACACATTGACGATGCGAGATCATGCACGACTTTGAAAACACTTCCAAACATACATATCTACAAATAAGAAGTTCCTAACTCAAACTGAATTGGACATATTATCAAAAAATCTAACCCGCAAGCAATTTTCCACTGCCAAAAATTTCAATTCATTTCTGGGCACACATGATGTGTGCGTGCGGGCATATCCTGCAAAGTGGCATATTGGAAAACAACTTCTGACAGGATTTACGTTTCGCCCTGTTACGACAATGCTCTTCAAAATTTTCCAGCCAATTCATTCCCAAAAATTATCCTCTGATGATAGGAATGTCCTGCTGGGGGTACACTAAGCCATGTGTTTTGAGAGGCTGTGCATGTATGTATTTTGTGCCTTGTAGCCATTTATGGCCTTTTGGGTGCGCCCTTTTGAGCCGTATTATTGAAATCATCATGCCTCAGAAACTTGTTATGTGAAGTCTAGTGTGAGCTTGTATACGTTCGTTGGTGGGAGTACCTGGCCTCAGGCGTCAGCGCAAACGAATGAATATGAGGGAGCCAGGGAACAAACGTACATGCCGTATGTTTGTATATGTTCGAGGGCATAATACTGAAAAGGACAATTTATGCAAAGCAACGAACTTTTGAAAGTATGCTGTCCCTTCCGAAGCTACATCCACCAAAAAGGCTGAAGGAGAGTATGTTTGCCAGCCAGCAGCAATGCGGCAGAGTGGAAATAAAGGACGACACTGAAATTCTAATAGACTTCCAGCACACTTCCTTCCACCCGTATCGTGTCAGCTAAGAGTGTGCACTTTTTTGTTGTTTTACGCTAAAGGTGGAACAACATCCGAAGTCGAAACGAATGGCAAACAAAGCGGACAAAGGTCTACTCTCGTTTGTAAAGTGTGGCGCAGAAGAAGAGGGTGTATGAGGAGAAGGACTGACTCGTCCTGGCGGCTTGTTTCCTGTTTCTTTGATTGTGGGCTCATAAAACAAATCCGAACACAGCGGCCGACAGTTAATTCCGCGAAAAGGAAATTACAATTCATGCCCTTTGGCGGGATTATTATCGGATCGAATTAGTGCCTGAATGTTAACATTTTTTCTTTGTTTAGTTTTTGTTTTGTTCCCAGTTGGTTTTTGTTTTCTCTCAGTCGTTTTTTATGTTGCGTTTTGCTTTGTTTGATTCACTTTGATAACGCTGGGTATGGTGCTGTTAAACGGATTGTAAGGGATACATGTACATACATGCAGCCGAGCGCAAGTAGAGCTATGGGCGTGTAGACAGTAAATATACATGCATATCTCAATATGCCTTTTCTACTTCTAAATGTATGACTCTAACTCTTAGTAGCATTGTACCTATACATTAATTGCTGACTTCCAAACTATCACCCTTTTCGGGATCAGTGGTTTCACTGAAGCCAGTAACATTAATTTTAATCGTTGAGATTTATTAATCTTTTAAAAACAATTTTAAACAACTTGCTACTTATTTTGTATTGTTTTGTACGTTAGCCTATTTGGAATACTTTCCTCATGCTTTCGCTAGCTATATTTTAAGGTCATCTTGTAGCCGAAGTGGATTATTGAATAAGTGCATCGACTCACACTCCAGTGGACAGGGCTTTCATTTCGCACTCTTTCACGGGAACCTCCTTCTTAGTTGCCAACAACACTAAAAGGCAGTCTCGTTAATCAGGGCGTCTAAAAACAAGCGAGGTTCCGGATGAACGGGCTGTCCGGATTATGCGTTATGAGAAAAAAGCTGTAACCCCAAATAAAGAAAAAGGCATTAAGATACATAAATCTTATCAACTTTATTGGTACTCAATAATTTATCAAACCAACGGAACCTTTAAGTGTTTATTCTACAATTAAAGTAGTCCAATAATAATAATAGTGATCTTAGTTTTGAGAAAATTCGTAAGAACGAATTTTCCAAAGCAAAGGCAGAGTCCGGAGCACTCATTGTTGTTCTCCTCCTAACACTGCAATCATATGTCGAGAACCTCTAGGGCCTGTTTGTGACTTTTCTTGGTTGGTGTTGTTTTCTTGTTGATCTAAAAACAGTTTAATCCATGATTTGTGTATAAGAATTAGCAACAGGTATCCCATAGCAGCATCCAACTCAAAAACATCTTACGTCTTTTTATTTTTTTTAAGTTTTTCAAGATTCTTCTAACTTTACTTTCCCTTTCTAAGATTTAGGATAGGTATTCTCCTTCCCGTAAAGGACTTTAATGTTCGGAAATACGATTTGGTCCTTTGGATGCATTTTTTTTCCAAATGTAATTTTTTATTGTTAATTTTTTCTAATTCCTTAAATCTAGAAGTAAAAATACTTAAACTATTTACAAATTTTTTAATTATTGTTAAAACTATCTTACTGGCCCTATGCGGGCGCTCTAAGTTAATCTAAATATTTATTACTTCCTTTCGGCGTTGTCTTCTGTATTATATGTTTGCAGTATTGTATGCACTATTTGTAGATATTATTAAAACTAAGAAAATTGTTACAGAAAAAACTTAGCAATCTAATCTATTATTTAAAAAATTAATTTATATATATCTTAATCTACGACTATTCTAATTAAACTACCTAACTACCTAACACTAACTTAACACTATTTTTTTTTTTTATTTTTTTTTTATTTTATTGTTACGATCTAGCCTATTCTAAATTAACATTTAACATTTAAGTTGACCGTAGGGGACCAACAACGTTAGCTGGAAAAGCTAACGACAACTGGAGTTTGATGAGTTTGTAGCCACCAATAAAAACCTCGCTCCGCACTGAACCGGAGGTCACCCGGACTTACTGTCCTTACACAGTTCTCGTAGAGCAGCCGCTTGTCCACTGTTCTCCTTACCACGTGATAAATAAGTGGACATCCCTATTCATCTTGGATCAAACCTTTCCGATCAAGATATACGAAAGCTTCCGGTGGAATGAATCCACTTCAGCGTGCCTCCTCGTGATATGCGTCGTTTGGGTAGTTAGCCCCGAACATGAGCTCGTTTTTTGCCTTCGAATCAGCCTAAATAAAGTTATCCATCCTTTGGATGCATCAACGCAATGAAATTTTGAAATTTGTAAAAGAGGCTAACAATTCTCTTTGCAATTCCTGTTCTGATAGATATCCAGAGGCCTTGTCCTTGCTAGCAAGAAAGTGATCCTGAAACCTGGAATACACAAATTTTTAAGCTACTCGGGAGATTGAACTTACGACCAATACATTTGTTTGACTCTTGGCTTTTGTAGTATCTGCCTCTCCCCCTGTCCAGGTTCAGTATGGCTTCTAATAATAATTGAGTGGCACTACAGCCCACAACGGGCCAGGGCCTAGCTTCTACAACAACTACTCGTGTTGTGCATGCTACTGTTCTTCACGAGTAGAAGGGACCTACAGTTTTTTGCCGACTCCGAACGGCGAGATTTGAGAAGCTTTCCATAGACAATTAATACTCTTTGAGTGTTATCAGCAACTCGAAAGAGGTGGTGCCGTGAAAAAAATGCTAGGTGTCCCGCCGGGAATCGAACCCAGACTTGCCTGCGCCGCGGTCGATGCACTTACCACTACGCCACGGCGACCACTTATGGTATGGCTTACAGACTGGAAAATTTGTTGATGTTTATTTTCTTCCTCACTAGCACTTGATCTTGAAATGCTATACTTGTCTGAAATTACGTTTTAACAGACACCTCATTCGCCACCCAAATTGGTTGATGTCCTTCTCAACTTGTGTGCGCCATCTCAGACGAGGTCGTCCTCTGTCGTACTGTCCCAATTGCTCGGACTTAAAGACTTTTCAGCAGCAGTGTTATCCACCCATTCTATATGACCTAGCCATTAGTTTAGTTTAGTTTAAAATGCATTTTTTTTATTTTTTATCTGATAGAATTTTAAAACTAGGTACAAAACGCTTAACCTAGGTACGACTGAAATGAAATCTTATAACTACTTACTGGCTCTATACGGGCGCTCTAAGCTAAACTAGCGATATATTTATTTTTGCCTTTCGGCGTCATTGCTAATTATTTTTCTTTCAATTAATAAAAAGTATTATTTATTTTGTAAAACTAAGAAAATTTTTTTAAAAAACTTAGCTATCTATGGAATTTTCTACAAAAATATCTTAATCTACCTTAATATATCCTATTCTAACTTAAAAATACTTACGACAAACTTTTTTTTTTGTTTTATTTATGTACAGTTTTTATTTTATCTTAATAACTAATTTAACCTAACTTATACTAAATGCGAGTTGTCCGTGGGGGACCAACCCTAACCTGCCAGGCTGACGACAGCTGGGGTTCCTGGTGTGGCTCTAACCACCAGTAGAACCCCCGGTCCTTATCCGTGTCCATCTTATCACGGATGGAGATGGATGTGCTGAACCAGAGAGCATCCCGAGTAACGACGTCGTACAACAGTCGCCTGTCCACTGTCCTTCTCACCACGTGGTAATGACCTAGCCATCTTATGCGTTGTATTCCCAACGTTTGACTAAGAGCATGCCATCGTACATCATATGAAGATCGTCAATCTCCTCCCACAGATGCTATGAACGCAAACAGGATCAAAAATCGCACGTAAAACTTTTTTCTCCAAAAGACATCCTTATAACTTCCAAGTGTCTGTGCCATAAAGGAAAACAGGGATGATCAAGGTGGTTTACAGGGCAAGCTTAGTCTTTCGAGAGAGGGCATTGCTACTCAATTGCCTCTTGAGTAGTTGGTAAAAGTGGTTGAACTGATGTTTTAAGCAATGTGTTCTGCATGTGCTGTGGAAAGTTACATGAGACATTATGAGTGCCCGGCCGAATAGCCGAGATTACTCATTTAGCCAGAGTTTGAATTCTCTTAGTTAAGGTTAGGGTTGAGAAATAAATTATTTCGTTTTTTTTAACTTCCTTGGAAAAACATTAATACATGTAATTCATGAACAAATCAATTAGGCGTTGCTCAAAGGCAATTTTAAACTAGACTAGATATAGATTACTTTGAGCACCATTTCAGAGACAGATCTCGTAGATTTAAGAACAATTGTTGAGATAGATGTAAGTACTTTTCCCCAGAATTAAGAAATAAATTAATTACTTATTTAAAATATATGTAAATACACTAAAGTATTGGTTAAAACTTGGTTCTTTACTCCGACAATCTATTTAAACAATCCACTGTACTCTCGCTCTCTCTCTCTCTCTCCCCAAGGCAGCCCAAAAAGGACCAAGGGCTCTTCAGCACCTCCTCTTGATGCGCGAGCTACAGTTTTCTAATTACTGAAAGGAATTCCAATCCGATGAAACTAGCAAGTTATCAACCATAGACGGTCCTTAGTCGCTTTTGTTGGAGGTTGGGATTAGTGTATTCCACAGCACTGGATTGCTTAGACTCAAGAGCTAGTCCACAGGCAGTATCCTTCATTGACTGTAGTTTCCTGGTTTTATGTTTTCAGCTCCTACGACATCAGCGCCAAATGGACGCCAGCTGATACGAGCAAAGGCGGGGTATTGACAGAGAAAGTGCTCTAAAGTGTCTTCACCTTCTTCGCAGACATCGCAAAAAAGAGTCATCACTAGGCCCAAGCAGACTTACACAGGTGCTTAGGGCAGGTGAAGTGTCCGGTTTGTACGCCTGCATCCTGGAGAGCCATGACATCTCTGGTTTTGCGTTTGGGAGACTCATCCGTCGACGAAAGAGAAAATTGGTAGTCCCAAGGTTTATTCGGGCCCTACGAATACCTCTTTTGAACTTTGCCTAGCTAGTTCATCGAAAATCTCGTTTCCCGTGATGTCCAAGGACAAGTTAAGGAAAGACTAGCATTGCTGAACTATCTCGGAAGTGGTTAAAGGGTTGAGTAAGACCTTAAGCACAGCTTGACTATCGCTGCAGACGCTTCCACCTATTCTTCACTATATAGTTGGTGGCCGCCTGGCAGACCGGTGCGAAATTACCGAAAGTGGTTTCAAGTCTAAAGTTGTCATCTTCCACGGAAGCCTCAGCAGCAGATCCCTCCGTCATCGTGTAGCCGTCCGTGAAAATCCGACTACATTCCCTTCCCGGGATAGTTTCTGGCCAGAGCTAATCCTGGACACAGGGAAAGTCAACTTTGTATAAGCGACTTAGCTGGATCGTTGGTGACCCTGTATCAGACGGCATGTCCATGAGACTGGTGTCATGCGAGATGCAGTGCGCAAGGTCATCAAAGCTCCAGTGCGAGGTGAACCAAAAACCATTCCTTTTTAGTCGGGAGATGGCTTTGATTGTTCAACCCATGATGTGGGTGTCAAGGGGGGAGATTAAGCAATGCATCAAGAGCAGAGTCAGGTGTGCTAGGGAAGGCCCCTGTGCAGCAGTCTTGTTTTTGCGCGAAAGCTTGTCCCACCAAACGATTGATGCAAAGGAGAGATGTGGTCTTACCATTGCCCCATAAACCCAAACAGATCTTTTTGGTGATAGGCCCCAGGTTTTACCTAAAACTCCCTTACACTGTCAAAAAACTGACAGCGCCTTTCAGGTTTTGTTTTTTTATCCAGGATAACACCTTCGTATTTGGTTTCACAAAAAGAGAACATACTGTTCTGTGTGCTCGGTGATGGATTAGAAAATAAAAAAACCTTTTGCCAAATTTTTCTTAAATCGAGTGCCCAATCTATTGCCAAATATTTGATTTTTGATATTTTTTTGTAACTTTTCTCGGTCAAGTGTAAACAAATCTCTTGTTCACTGCATCAAGGGTTAAATATTATACGCTACTATATTCTGTCTGTTGCTTGCTCACCACAGAATATTCAAAAATTGAATTTTGAATTCCATCTAACACCCTCTTGTGAAATTATGATGCAATCCAGTGCCTAAGGATAAAAACTCAAAAACCATCAACTGCTATTGACAGCGGAGTATGGCGCTTTGAGGTTTGTTCCTGCTCTCGTAAAGTCGCACCCCAAATATGTTGCATGCCGAATGAGTGGATTTTGCCATAATACCCTGCGGCACATCAACATCAAACCAAGCCCGCCTTAGTAATCAACTGACAAGCAGGATGATAAAATTGTTGAAATCCCTACTTGTTACTCTATGACAGATACACAAATTGAATAGATGATGCTGATGCCGTTGTCGATGCCACCCGTCAACAGCGATGCGGATTGACGTTAAGACCACTGAATTTCATATGTCAAACTCACAGGGGACTTAAGTGCGCCTTTGGGGCGGTTGTCTGATGAGCACCAATTGACATGGGGACGAACAGGATTAAAGATTGAGTAAGAGCAAACCCTTTATTGGAGAAATTTCATTTGGCCAAGCAAATACTGCTGCAGTGGAAGGGTTCAATTTTATTACAACAAACAAATTCAATTATCTGGTAAAGTCGCCACACTTGTAGCACTTGCAGTCAGTTGGTTCCCGCAAGCGAATATCCATGGTGGAGGACTCAGGACCGCTCAATCGTGTGCCATCGGGGTCATAGCAGTGGGTGAGGGTGACGATTTTTTCCTTTAGATAGCTCTCACGGCAGCAATAGCATTCCTGTTGAATTAAAAACATGCAGAGGTTACATGGAATCATGTTTTCATTTCATTTACCTTCAAAAAGCCCGTGGGCGTGATGACTGATGGCTGGACTTGGCTGTTGCACAAGCCCTCGCATTTATTAACCATGACATCCGCGTTACAGGTGCGTTGCATTCGCCCTAGTTCGTCGAACTCCTCTTTGATTATGTGAATTTCGGATTGCAGTGTTTCACAGTTTTCGTCGCCATTTCCCTGGGCCGAGTAACGTAAACCGCGTCCAAGATTCGGTAGTGTGAGGAAAATAATGGCCAGATTCGGGATTAGCAGCAAAGTTTTCACCATTTTCTGATTTTAACCGGTTACCAGAAGTTATAGTCGCTTGTTAGCGGTGACTTCCAGAAACCAACTGTTGAAAATCCAAACGCACACTGACACTTTTATAGGCGAACCTTGCAATTGTTTCCTCGCTCTAAGGTCCAGTTAAGTGGGTGTTCACAGCGGGATTTCAACTGCATTTAAGACACGACGGGGTTCTCGATTAAAATTGGGTTTCTGTGTTTAATGGGGAAAGAATGGGTTGAGTGGTGATACATTTCCATCGAACTTCATCGATTTTCGACATTGACGCCAATGAAATGTCTTACAGTCTCCTCGAACAGGTCATGAACTTGAACTGACTGGTGTGTTGCTATTTAGCATGGAATTGATTGCTATGCATAGTAAGTAGCAGAAAACAATACAAGTAAGGCTCATGTATTCAGTGACAGACACTTCTGTGGTCAGAGTTTTACATATATTATAAATAAATATTTTTTGGTAGGTCCTTGTATGCATTAACCAAGATTCGCGTTTTTTTTAACCAAGTTTTGCCCATCAACTTATTAGACCAGGAGAACCTTAAAGCCTGTTTGAAATGTATTAATGTTCGTGAAAATAGAACTCACGTAAGGTGTTGGCAGCATTTATGTAACTTAGACTTTGGCAATGTCAGTGAAAAGAATTCTCTTTATTGCCGCAGGCTGGGGAGACCTGAGAACTACAAATTAGGCTGCTAGACCCTACTAGACATACCTCTCTTTTTTCCCCACTAGATCTTCTAGGAAAGGAGGTCGAAACCTAGCCGGCCTAAAGCCTATTGGACTATGCTTCAAACTGACTTAAGGTTATTCAATTACCCAGTAAAAACTTCCATTGAAACACCTCCCTAATGACACGCCTATCTCTCACAAAGATGGCCAAGTACTTCAATATCCACTTCATATGGGTGCATGGCACATTGAATTCCAGGGAAATCGCGAAGCTGATAAACTTGCCAGGTGTGGCACCAAGTCCTGAATCTAGCCCGAAGGTGGCATACCTTCTATTTTCCACGCTATAGCTTACACCTACTTAAATCACAGACAAAGCGAATTTAGGGGCCGAAATAGAAGTTATAAAAAACCACTGCACCATTGGAATATTTGCTTCGAGTTTTGGCATTCCTCACAGCGAATTCAATTGCAGGGAAGGAGAAGATTAAAACCATTTTACACCTCCCCTACGACTGCTAAGCTCTTGCAAAAAAAAAAAAAAAAAAACACCTAGGGAGTACTTCAACATGGGACATCTCACAATAGTTTTTAAAGGATACTATTCACTAGGCGTTACAATGGGCATAATGGTGGGAAATGTGTGGTTGCACATTGATAACCACCAGCTCTAAATTAATCCTCTATACCACCTAAATTCAGTCAGTCAGTTTTGAGAACTGACAGATGAAAGCATGACTTGACGTTCTCGGATTTGCACTGTAATATAGTCTCATTATTTGTCCGATCCCTTTGGTGGCTAGGGAGTGCTATCAAAAGTCAGCTTAACTTGATATTTTTATATCAACCTTCCACTTTCGATCATCCAGAGGCAACCTAATTCATGCGTTTGCAGTCCTTTTTGGAGAAGTCTATCAACTTTTGGAGGTTTATCCCTTGTCCACATTATTTCGTCTATTTCTAATTGAATTTGTTATTATTAGAGGCAATTGTTTTCACTCACAAATAATTAAGTTTTACTAGCCCCTTGTTAAAGACCTAAACCTAAGGAAGGGGTGTGGAAGTTGGAGGTTAAAACAGCCTCAAACATTCTATCACTTAACAATGCAGCTATGTCAATAAACAACGGTAAGCATCCTTCTTTAAGTAAAAGGCTCTTTCAAAGACAGTTCCCACTGCACTCACAGCAATATCAAGTCATTTGCCTTTGCCAAGCATATCCGCTGATATGTTTCAGCTTTCCGCGTTTGATTCTGAATTCCGTATTGAAACATTTTAAAGACATGTCATGTTAACATAACTTTTACTTCCCTTTTTGTAAATGCGATGTAACAGTAGCCTTAAGTGGATCGTGTTTTGAGTCTTTTAGAAACGTTTGTTTTTGTTCCTTTGGACTTGAATCAGTAAAAAAAATCTCTTGGGAACACTATTTTTAGTTTTATCGAACTCTCCTATTTTCTCTGCATTTTGAAGCGGTTTCAGTTGTCATTTCTTCCCGAATGCTTTGATGAAGCATACGATATTGGAATTCTCTTTAATAACTGCCCAGTGGAGTGTATTCATATAACAGCGTGCATAGACAAGGCAACTTCTGTGACAATGACTTCTTCAACATGAGAAGATGAGTTCTTGAGAGATCGTGCGTAACTCACAAGTCAACAATAGAGGAACGATTTTCCAAAAATCCGTTCAACTGCTAGCTTATGCCGACGACTTGATGTGACTAAAGGAATACAGCGGGCTGTTTATGAGACGTTTGTTGCCCTTAAAGCGGGCGCGGTTAAAAAGGGTTTGGCGATAAATGGGGACAAAAGGAAGTTTATGCTGTCATCGTGGAAGGACACACAACACTGACGTCTCGCACAGAGCGTACCACTAGGTGGCGGAAACTTCGATCGCTGCTTCTTTAGGCTCAAGACGCAATTGAGTTATACAGCCTTCTCTTATTATCTCAGTCCTTCTCCACGGCGCGGAATCTCGGGCGTTACTTAAAGCGTATGAGTCCTTCTGAAAGAATAACTTTGTATGCAATTTTTGGCACGACGAACCTTATAGGCTGTATGGAGACATGCGCCTGGTCAAGTGTCTTCGGACCTTAACCAGCTTGGAGTACACAATTGGACGAAGCTGCCAAGGGACCGTGCTAGCCGAAAAAGCATGTTGGTAGAGGCCCAGGTTTACCCCGGACTGTAGCGCCAGTAAAAGGAGAAAAGAAGAAGACCATACTAACACTTCATGCATGAATCTTGAATGTAAAACTTCACATTTGGTAGTAACGTCACAAAAAGGGCCCAACATTTTTCTTAATATTTTTCTTAAACAGATCAAGGAGGGGGGGCAATATTATCAGTCTGCGGTAGTTACTGCTACTTGTGGAGGCGTCTTTTAAATTTGGGCAATAATCAGGAACCTTTGAAGTTCGCGAGGCTTTCAAAACCTCGTTGTGCAAACGAAAAAAATCGACTTTTGGTACAGATCAATTTATGTACCTATTAAAATTAAAAATCAAAGTCATTTACAATCCTGGTACTTTCGACAAAGTATACATTTCATTCAATGAGGTTGTAGGTGGTATTATGATTCGCGCTATTAGGACACTTCTTTTCAGTATTTCTTCTTCGTGATTATGTTTTCGGAAGCTTTCCCATTTTTTGCGTATCGAGACTTTGTCCCAAACACCAATGGTCATATCGCTTCAGTGTATTTTGATCTGTGAATGCTAAAAACATCCTTTTGTCCATATTTCAATTAGTAGATCCCGACCACCACCCAAGAAATCCTGAAAAGGAAAATTAATTCAACTTTCTACGAAGAACCTTGATTCAATGACGTTTCTTTTCAAATCACCAACGTACCAAGAAAAAACAAAAAAAAAAAAAAACAACTCCTTCGGTTGTGCCCAATGCCTGCAATTTGCTTCGAGAGACCGTCAATCATCATTAAATAACGTTGGCGGCCGCCAATACCGCAACCACATTAAATGTGCATCAAAGCCGTTTCCACTGGCACTAATTTATGTGTGTACACTCATCAATTTTATTACCATCACCTATCATTCTTCATTTAAACGAACAGAATCACCCACCGGAGGCGGTGGCAAAGGATTCAAGGTGAAGATTGCTTTGTTCTCCGCTGGCGGACTAAACCCGACGATCATCATCACTGTGGTACCATCGAATCAGCCTAAAACACCATTTACCATTCACCACCACCCATCATCAGCGTGCCCATCATCATAGTCGTGGTCGTGCTTGTGGTCGTGGTCGTCCTCGTCGTCATCTACATCTCACATCAACCAGCATATCCATCAACTGCTGCGCCGCCGTCTCGACGCGTCGCCGCCATCGGCCAAACAAGGAGAGAGATGTACACTTAACCGGAGACAGAATGGCGAAAACCCGCAATCAAAAATGTGTGTGTATGCGCCGAGGGCTGTTATTAAGATGATTACTTTTTGGAAGTGCAGCTACACCCTGTTTTTGCGGGTCCGAACAGAAGAAGGCGCGGATAAAAAGAAGCAGGAAACACGAAAAAAGGAGGTCGGAACCTCGTCGGAACACGATAGTTAGTGGTTGAGCAGACAGATGATGGCGACGGTTATGGAGGCACCATTGCGAGAGAACCGATCGTTGGATCCACCCAAATAATGAAAGAGAGTCGATCATACGCTAATGGCTTTTGGACGCGCATAATAACAGTGCACGATGATACGCATTTACCTCATCCTCACTGTATAAAATCAACGAGCGAATCGCTCTTTGCAAGGAGACGAAGGACGGGCTCTGCTTATTCATTCACATGTCGTTTGATTCTATTATCGTCGCTGAGATGGTAGGTTGAAGTGTTGCTAATGGGTTTGGCAATTGAGGATTCTGCAGGCGATTGACTCGGAATTTTTCCCCTCGATTATATTCAACAGGTGAAAACCAATCTGATCGTTTCGCCATCGGTGACGAACGAATGTATGTATGTATATGTGCTTGGGATTTCTTTTAGATTGTTTTAGAGCACAGTGTCAATGCATTCGCTGTGTTAAAGGTGGCGCCTGCTGGTATCACTTATTTTAAAGGTCAAAATCAAGACTGCAAAAGGAATCTTGTCTGAGACTGGTGCGGCAATCAACTGACGCAACGCAACAGCAGGTATTAACTCTATGGACAGTAACCCGGCTTTTAAAAACATTTCCCACCGGAAGTGAGGACCAACTGCACCAAGAAATTATGCGAATTTATTTCCTTATTCCGCTTCCATGGAACCCTTTAGAAGTCCAGAAGAGCGATTTCGACGAAGTTGGTAGGAACTGCAACCAGTTGGGCCTCAGATAGAAATTCAGGTATGTACAAGATTTTTCCTTAGGTGGTATTACAGTTTTGTGTGGACCTGAAATTCAACCAACATGCATTTCCAGCAAGGACGATTTTTTCTCAGATGTCTCTAATTTTCCGCCCCAAGTTGGTTGGGCTTCTTCTCCACTTGTATGCAACATTTCAAATGTGATCGTCATCTGCTGCAATGTGCCAATGGTTCATATACTAAGATTCTTCAGGAAGTATGAAATACATGACCTAGACGTTGTACCTGTAGACAATTGACTAGGTACATGCTGCCATGTAGCAGTCGTCATTAAATCTTCAGCTACAGGTGCCATCAACGCAAACAGGACCAATCATTACCGTAGAACTTTATTCTCGCTATTAAATGTGATTTCCTCATTCGCATTTAATATGGTTTAACCATAAAGGTGTTCTACAAAACCAGTTCTAGAAAGAGGGCTTTATTACTCAATTAACCAGCGTGCCCAAAGAAACAGCTGTTAGCAAGAGTGATTCTACGCTTGATTCCAGTTCTGATTTTATTGTCCATATTTACTGGGGTCCGAAGTAGATCAATTTCGTGACTGCCTGAATGCTTAAGCTGTCCATTGTAAAGTTTTATCCGAGACGTCGATGATAAACATCTTTCTTTTGTTTATCTTGTCTACCGCCAGACTCATTTCAGCCACTTCCGCTTAAATCCCAACAATCAATTTATTGAAAATTTGCTGCATTCGTCAAATCACATATAACCCAGCAGCTGAAAGAACGTCTGCAGAGGCCCGCCTCTGGGAGTTTCCATGATCTTCACGAAAATCATGTCGAAAAGTCACAGACAGGGTGACACCTTTATTATTTTCCTACACAATCTTACTATTCTAATTGAAATACCCAGTTAGACATTGCGCTGTGTAAATTGTTTCTATGCACGCTTTCATATGCAGGCTCAAAAGCGACAAAAGTGTTATTTGGGTCGATTTGTACTTCTTTCCCATTACGTAATCAAATATTCATCAGGAATAGTTTTAGGCGTTCACACAAAACGGCAGCGAGGGTCAATATTGTAAAATTTAAGATGTATCCGGTTTATTCCCTACCCAAGGAAATGCAATGAACTTAGCTGAACCGTTTTAAAGATAAGCACTTCCTTTCCCACTTGTGCGAAATTTTTTTCTAAGTAAAGTTCATACCAGTGAAGTTATTTTTCTGCACCATTAACTTAACACGGATGCAGCTGAAGGAGATAAAGTTGTGGGAGCTATATACATCTCATGCTTTACACAAACAAATAGATATGTAACTTCATTTCCATGTCCTCTTTTCTATGTCAATTCATCGAGAGGTTTCAGTTTCAATAGGCAATATCAATTTGCTCTGTCATTATTGTTTAGTATCGTTTTGCACGTCATCATGGAAAGACTTACACAGTGCTTTAGAATTGTTTAGCTGTGCTACGAATCAGCTTTATGTTAGATGTTTTTTTTTCGTGAAATTCGAGGAAATTGCATAATTGACCTACTGCCAGTACCATTCGTGAATTTAAGTACCAGTTTACATAATTGAATGATACTAGACCGGTTAGACCACATCTAGCATAAAGTGAAGAGACTATATCAGCTGAAGTTGAAGATATAAACAAAGACCGTCACAAATTGATTCTAGTTTCTAGCAGCTGTCATATTAGGGCACTACGTGCTTCCTGAAATTCAGGAACATAATCTGGGTGAGGTCTGGTTTCAAAAAGGCGATGCTCCGAGCCACAAAACGTTTGAAGCAATGGACGTGCTTAGAAATTATTTTGGTAAGCGCTTAAATTCAGGTTTTAATATGATAAATTGGCCGAATAGATCGTTGGATATCATACTTTTGGACAATTTTTCAGGGATATGTAAAGGCGTTTTTCGAAATAAGGCAATCAGTACCAGCGAGGTACCAGCGGTACCAACGAGGAACCAGTTCCTAAGATAGATATAGGCGACCAAAATTTGACCTTCGAATGGACCACGTCATATTCTAACACTTAAATGATGTTACTTTCGAAAAGTAAATGCCATGAAATGCTCTTTTAACCGATTACTAAAATGTTAAGTTCTCGTTTAAATTTATGTTTTTAATTTTACATTATAAATCAAACACCATGAATCTCCAATTAAAACCATTAGGGTACAGTTTGCGCAATAATAAAAAAAGCTGGAGTTTGAAACGTGCGGAAGAAAGCTTTGGAGAAAATGTGTTTATAGAAAACATACATATTTGGGTATATTTTCTTGAATGTGGCCCATTCAAATATTATTTAGAAAGACCAGAAAATTCGGCGAATAAGTAATTTTCTGCAGTTTATACAAACAACCGTAATAAATTTTTTAATTCACAGGATGAAAGACGTAAGTAATTGTTTTTTGGTCTAAGGAAAAGCCAAAAGATGTACGTTGTGTGGATAAATATAATAAAACATTAAACAAAAAAAAGGTAATCAATATTGTACACGTGTATGTATATGAAACAGACTTGAACTTAACCGCTTTTCACTTGAGGCGCAAGCTGCGCACGCGAACTTCTTAAAATATGCGAATTCCAGAATATACAAGAACAAGTAAATATGCACGTATCGATGTTTTTGCTGATGGTTTTAAGACCAATATTTATTATTTGCAAATTATCTTTCTATATCTACAAACTTATTTTTCAACTATCAGTATATGGTGTTCAATAGCACATGACACATGTCAATCTGGCAGCGAGTGACTCAGCCAGTGCGATAGTAACTTGCGTGCCTCGCCCCTTAAATGATCGACTTTGACTATTGCATAAGATCCTGAGTATACATGGTCCCATGGAGCTTGTCGCCATTTTTGCATCCTGACGTAAAACTAGTAAAGTGTAAGAAAACACACAAACACACACTTACAATTATTTTATTTGGGCGTACGAGGTCTTATCGCTTCGACGGGCTGACACAGAGTGCTCCGTACGAGTCGCTTAAAATGACTTTACATGTTGGTTACATTATGTTATGAGTACATTATGTTAAGTAAATAAGAGAACAGTGGCGTGATTTAACAGTGGCGTGACTTAACAGTGGAGACTTAACAGCGAGACTTAAATGCTAAACAAATACAGGGAATATACATTTAAGTGCTTCTTATTTTCTAGCCCTTACAGATCGACCATCCTGACATTAAATCGACCGCGATTTATTCGTATCTTATTTCAAATGCATATATTATACAGATATTTGAATTCACATTTACATGACATCTTAATGACTCTTACATAGCGAACATAAATACGACATATTCGATAGACAGATAGAGATAATTGAAATACAGTGTATGATTTCTAGAACGGTACGTAGGGTTTCATATTTTCAGGTGAAGCGATACCTTCGTAACTATTTCTACCCACTTGGAGATTTTCCAAATTCCCTACAACGTATCGGTCGTTTGGTAAGATTTTCTTCACTTCAAATGGACCTTTATATTTCGGTAATAGTTTCTTATTCAATCCCGGTGTATTGACAATGTTTTTTATTAAAACGAAATCTCCAACGGAGTATTTGTGAGGGTCTTTATGTCGTTTGTCAAAATAAACTTTATTGACCGCCTGACTTTGACCAATGTTTTCGCTTGCTCTCTCCCTAATTGACGTTAAGCTGCGTGATTGCTCCTGCAAAATATTTTGCTCTAAAAACTCACGAATCTGATCGTAAACTTCCCCTTTTTGAGAGACTCCAAAGAGTAAGACGCTGGGACTAAAACCCGTACTCTTGTTTTCCGTGTTGTTTAAAGCAAATTCTACTTTTCCTAAATGGTCTCTCCACTCAGCCAGATCTCCTTCACTCTCCTTCGCGAGCATTGGGATAATAACTCTATTCATTCGCTCGACTTGGCCATTTGACTGAGGGGAATGCGTGGCGACTTTTACGTGGCGTATACTGAACTTATCGCAAAATTTCGAGAATTCCTCTGATGTAAAACATGTAGCCCTATCGGAGATCAATCGAGCTGGTTTACTATATGCGGCAAAATAGGACTCCAAGCATTTAATGGTCTCGCTTGTGCTTGTTGTTCTTACTGCATAAAGTTTGGTAAATTTCGTGAACCCATCCACTATTACCAGTATATGTTTCTTCGTATTTGTGCCTGACGTAGGTAATGGGCCAAGGTGGTCAACGTGGAGGGTCTCAAAGGGCTTATTACCTTTAGGGATACAGTGCAAAGTACCTTCCGTTTTACCATGCGGCACCGAAAAGTGCATACACTTAAGGCAGCTGTTGATAAAAAGTTTGATTTTATGCTTCATTTGTGGAAACCAATAAGTCCTTTTCAGAGTATTGTAGCACTTTTCTGCCCCCGCATTACATAACGTATCATGATATGTTTGTATCACGTTTCGCTCCATACTACACGGAACGTAGAAAAATATATCCTTGTTAACTTTCCGGTAAACAAGTCCGTTATTTAACTCATATGTACGACTCTCTTTTTTTTCAAGGAATTCGACCAACCGTTTTATTGTAGGATCCTTTTGCTGCGCTGAGGCTAACATGTGTTCAAATGTCTCTGATTCGATTACCAAAATATTGTGGCACCTGCTTAAGGCGTCCACGTGATTCATTCGCTTACTATCGCGGTGTTCGATAGAATAATCAAAGTCTTGCAGCTCCAATGCCCAGCGGGAAATCTTTGGATTCAGCAACTTTTTATTTAATGTTAAAGTTAATGACCTGCAGTCCGTAATAATTTTGAATTTTATACCAGTTAGGTAAATTCGGAACCTTCGAAGTGCGTATATGATGGCTAGTGTCTCCAATTCATAAGAGTGGTACTTCGACTCAGCTGGAGTAGCTCTTTTTGAAAAGAAGAAAACCGGATGGAACTTTTTATCCACTTGCCGCTGCAAAAGAACAGCACCAAACCCGAGCGCACTCGCGTCACAGTGCAGTTCTGTCTCAGCAGTCGGGTTAAAAATGCACAATAATGGTGCGTTTAATAATTTTCCTTTTAAAGTCTCAAAAACAGCTATATCTTTTTCATCGAACTTAAAGTCAATGTCTTTTTTTATCAGATCATACAAAGGTTTTGACAATAGAGAAAAGTCTTTGATAAATTTCCTGAAATAGGAACAAAGGCCAAGGAAGGATTGCAAACTCTTTGCGTTCATTGGTATCGGAAATTCTGCTACCGCTTTGACACCTTCAACATTTGGTCCTATTCCTTCACATGACACTTCATATCCTAAATATGTTATTTTTTCAAACATGAACAGGCATTTATCATATCTTAACTGAAGCGCATTTTCTCGCACGACCCTAAAGACTTCTTCCAATATTTCGAAGTGTTCCTCTTTTGTGCATGTGGCTACAAGCAAATCATCAACGTATACTAATAACTTTTCAGACCGTATAAGGTTGTGAAATATTTTATTAATATATCTTTGAAATACCGCGGGCGCGTTTTTTAACCCAAAAGGCATACGCAGAAACTCGAACTGTCCAAGTGGAGTGACAAAAGATGTATACTGGACAGAGTTGTCATCCATTTTTATGTGGTAAAATCCACTCTTTAGATCCAATAAGGAAAAGTACTTTTTGCCGTGTAATTTATCGAGGTGATCCTCAATAAGTGGTAGAGGGAAATTATCTTTCACGGTTATCTTATTCAAGGCACGGAAATCAACGCATAACCGAAGCTCTCCAGATTTCTTTTGTGTGAGTACAATTGGAGAAGCATAAGGGGAGTTACTCTCGCGTATCACTTTATTAACTAAAAGTTGATCTAATATTTCACGCAACTGCAATGAATGCGCGTGTGGCAATCGTCTAGGGGCACAATTGAAAACACGGTTATGATCAGTCAGGGATATTTTCATCTCAAAGTCCGAATCTTTAAAATTGCCAACGTTCTGATAACACGACTTAATTAGACTTTTAATTTTTAATTTTTCAGTCAATTGCAAATTTTCGTTGATATTTACGGAATTCGGTTCCGCGAAATCATCACTGTAATCAATCTTAAGAATTTCGTCAAAACTTTCATTATTACAATCATTTATATTATCTTCCGCGAGATTATCACTGTTCACGTTTAATTTTATATTCGATTTACTCAAAAAGTCACGCCCTAATATAATTACATCTTTCATGGTATCATTAGGTACAATGTATAATTTTAAATTTATAATTTCTTTTTTAAATCTAATCATGCAAAATAATTGTCCTAGTATAATTAACTTACTGCTGTTAATTCCAACGAAACTGCTATCTGGTGCCCCTGGTACTATGAGGTGTGGTGGTACATATTGTTGCTGTATAAAGCTGATCGGACTGCCTGTGTCAATCATTGCTAGCGCCTTAACGTTAGTCATCACTGTTGAACTTTTTCTTGCAGGAAAGTAAAACTCGAACATACGCTGGAATTCGCTCAATCTGCCTGAAGAAGATTTTATCTCTGATTGGTTGTCATTCACTACCATCACCGATGTCTGTTGGGGACAATTCGTAGCTTTATGTCCACTTTTCCCACAACGGAAACATGAGGCTGCCGACGAACGCTTTGGACATTTGCTGGAAAAGTGCCCTTCTTGATTACAGGTGTAGCACTTGACAGGAAGCCTGCTAGGTTCTGCCGGTGGTTTTTGTTGTTGAACTGCCTTGCTGTGTGTTAGGGTATATGCCTCACTCTTCATTTTCTCATATCTTCGTAACGTTTTCTTCAACTCCGGAATCGTGTCGGCTGTCAAAAGAATTTGTTTATTGTATATCGGATCGGGTATACCTTTCACTATATAGTTGATGAGATCCTGTTCATCTATATCAGCGGCTGAAGCAATTTCCTGCATAGCCAGAACGTATTGCTGCATGCTCTCCTCCCTTCGTTTTCTGCGAGTTCTCAGGCTGTTGTGAACGTCGGTGATTGTTGTATGCGAGTGAAATTCTGCGACTAACTCGTCCTTCAAATGACCCCAAGATCGGCACAATGTTGATTTGCAGAACAGCTGCGCGGTACCTTTCAGCAACCTCTGAGCATAAATATGAGTCCTCGATGCATCTAGTTTGTACACTGTCACAGCTTCTTCAATAGCTTTAATCCATTTTTGAACAGGGTAATTGTCGTCGCCTGAGAATGTAGGCAGAGAGTCTTCCACCTCTCTGAACGATATATAACTATGCTGTTCTTCTGCTGGTCCATTAAGCTCTGCTAATCGTTTTTGCAGTGCCCGAATTTCCTCTTTTCTTGCGACGAGTGTTCGCAGCGCATTTAACTGCCTCGCCATCGCACGACTCTCCTCTGTCTCTGCAGTTTCCAAGACACCGTCTGTTTCAGCCCCCATCGCCTCGTTGAAACCTGCCGTCTCCACCACGTTGTCTATTTGATACCCACAATTTGACTCTTCTCCATCCACGACATTGTCTTCAAAAAATAACTCGCTAAGTTGTTCTTCTGTTTTTTTCTTTATTGCCTCCATAAGTCTATCTTTAATAACTGCCTTAGTTCCCACAGTAGGTAATTTTAACGTTTCTAATTTTGACTTTATTTGAGGCACACTTGCCACTTGCAAAAACTCGATTATACGGTTATTCATTTTGACGTATGGGCAATACTAATCCCACTTCTGACGTTGTAAGAAAACACACAAACACACACTTACAATTATTTTATTTGGGCGTACGAGGTCTTATCGCTTCGACGGGCTGACACAGAGTGCTCCGTACGAGTCGCTTAAAATGACTTTACATGTTGGTTACATTATGTTATGAGTACATTATGTTAAGTAAATAAGAGAACAGTGGCGTGATTTAACAGTGGCGTGACTTAACAGTGGAGACTTAACAGCGAGACTTAAATGCTAAACAAATACAGGGAATATACATTTAAGTGCTTCTTATTTTCTAGCCCTTACAAAAGCAAAAAAATCGCGGTTGTCTGCGTGAAAAGTTAACAGAAAAAGTACCGAAATAGAATCAAATCTTTTTTAATTAATGTTATTTGACAAGTGTGATCGCAGTGGCGTTGTGGTAAGTGCGTCGCCCGCGACGCAGAAAGTCTAGGTTCGATTTCCGGACGGGACACCTCGCATTTTTTCACGGCACCACCTCTTTCGAGTTGCTGACAACACTCAAAGAGTATCAATTGTCTATGAAAAGCTTCTCAAATCTCGCCGTTCGGAGTCGGCAAAAAAACTGAAGGTCCCTTCTACTCGTGAGAGAACAGTAGCATGCGCAATACGAGTAGTTGTTGTAAAAGGCCCTGGTCCCTTGTGGGCTGTAGTCCCACCCACATTATAATTATTTTTTGACAAGATTGTTAATTGTAAATTTAATCTTTCTTTAAGAATGCTTGGAATTTTTGCTAAAAAGTGTATAGCAAGAGGGTGCTAGGAATCTAGTAACAAAATTATAAAAATAATAATTTCACTTTCCGTACAGATACAAAAGGTCTTCCTAGAAAGTGAATTCGCTGCTACCTACTACGCTCATGTGAAAGACCTCAAATGTAAGCCACCCATTTGGTGGGAAACTCGATCATTATTGATTTGCGATACTTACAACCAACTCCTGTGGCGGAGATGGTGAGGCCAGTGATATAAGCCGCACCCACATAAGGAATTAAAACTAATTAAACAAATGCTCTGAAATTTATATTCGTTGACATGATTCAGTAATATCACTCAGGTTAACACCTTGTGATCATTACGATTGAGCTCCATACTCATTGACAATTCAACAAACGACGCAAAGTTTGATTGGGTCATCGGCTCTGATGACTGCTATTAATGCCAACTCAGAGGACGAAACCAGTCTCTTAAAGTGCGGTTCGGACATAAAGTTGCCACGTACAGCCGACACTTTCATCACGTCACTCTGCACATTGCACTGGATTGACTCTCAACTCTCAATCACTGAGTCTCGCTGCATCGTGTAAATTACTTTATAACGTGGATCAAGTAATAACACCCCGTGAGCTGTGGCATAAACAATGAATTTAAATTTCATAAAATTAAGGACCGTGACTGGGGATACAGCGTCACTGCGGGCACTTTTCAAAACATGTTTAATGGAACTTAAATATGGGTGGCGGAGGAAGTGCCTGCATGTGCAGCGCTCCCCCCAAAGATAAAGGTTTGTTCAACTTCTGCACTTCTTTGTTTTTCTTCGATATTTTTTTTGCTGCTGGTGCATGCTGCGTGGCCACAAATTACAAAACTAAAAAAAAAGAAACGAGTTTATCACTTGCAGTCCGCTGTAGTCACACACAATGACGTATGGATATAATTATGAAAATGTGTAACAGCATGCAGCGCGTACATCGATTTGGTGTGTACGTATAATTTTCTTAATATCATGTTGCGAACACGATATTAAAAAGTGCGTGACTCTTTTTCGCGCTGGTACGCTCGGTTTTCTGGCTCGTACGAGCTTGCGTAGCTCATGGCTCATTACCCTACAGCTAGATCACATTTGCACGGCGGAAATTTCATGAGATCGGTGCGTTAAGACGTTGTTATGTGCGTGAGTGCAACAGTTAGTAATTTAGAGGGAAAGTTCACCAGCGCGCACCTAATCGAACGGCATGTTATAACGCCTGTGCAATGCGTCCAAATTGATTCAATTAATTTGCGTGTGCATCAGCTGGATAAGTTTATCTTGATTTTGTTATCTTCAGTAAGCCTAATGACTGGTGCCTTGATGAGAAGACAGAAAAGTTTTTGTCTCTGTGAGAAGAAGACTTTAGATTAGAAATCTTGAAAACGATTTTTCAAGTAATATACATTGTTGCAGCCCATTTCCCTACCATTGTTGCCTTCGTTTTAATATATTCGCTTATTTCTTCGATGCACATGAAACTAGAGAGGAGCGCTTTAACGAATTTAAATACTTTTAAGCACGCACACAGAGCTGGTGATATATATTCATGGTATTTTCACAGCCTGAATGGCGGCTTCTAGAAAAGGTTCCTGCAACAATCAAATGACCATATAGTTTTTGGTGACAGTGTACGTGTAATGTGAATCGGTTTGGAAAGTAATAGTCGCAATGTCCGATTTGAAACTCGAACTAAATTGCTAATGCTAGAACACAAAGAACACCGACAGTCATCCTTGTGTTGTGTACATGTATCTCCCAATTTTCACTAAAAACAATTACCCTAAGTTATATTGCTCACAACATTGTAAGTTTTTTATTCTTGGGTAAGGTTTTATTATGATTTGTTTTAATTTTATTCTACTTCTTGTGGCGGTACCGCCCGGGCTGGATCAGGACCACCAAGCTTCTCCATGTGGCACGGTCTTTAGCCAGAAGAGGATCCATGTAAGATGTCGGTTGGCCTTATAATATTAACCTACATGACCCTTATGTATATGAAGACAATTAAAGATCTGCGAAGCCTGGAGGCTTTTCTGCAGAAGATTGTTTAAAAGGTGTTTGACCTTGCATAAGGTAGTTTTTGTTTTTGGAACATAGATTACATATTAGTTTAAATTTATGATGTTGAACATAATATATTCCTATAGAGATCTTTTTTCTGTTATATACTGGCCAAGTATTCACTAAGGAGCGCGGGAGTTGGTTGAAAAGTGTTGGTACCACAAAGGAAAGTTGTTGTCGTCCATAGGAATTGTGAATCCTCGGTATCTTCAGTAATCGATTCGCCCTTTGTCTAGTGTTGACTCCGTGATCAATTAGGTGTTTAAAGCGTTGATCGTCGCATGTTTCATTAAAAAATTTTACGAATAGTTGGTAAGTTTAAGTCTTCGCTAATATTACTACAGTTTCCTTCATACTGTTTTAGACTCGTTGAAGTTCAATTATTCTGTATTGCGCTGCATTTCCCCACACCGTTATTCTGTTCTGCAGTATCAACTCCACTAGTGAGAAGTATACTTGTTTCAGAACCTCACACGATGTGTAATTGCTCAGATGATAAAGAGCATACGTTTACTGGCGGAATCCCTTGCAAAGAGAACTTAAAGTTGCAGTCTACTGTATCGATATATTCTACGCACTTATCTGTCTTAGATGTTTGGTGAGACTCGTGCAGGCATCCAAAACTATGGAAATTAATAGTCGATCTTATTATATGGTTAGGTCATGCATAACGATTTCTTTGAATTGATGATGAGGCCGTTTACGTGACACTAACGCAGTATATTTTTGAACTCCACTTAGATTGTTTGAGTTGTTCTGGTTATATAGTTGTTATTGACAATTATGGTTGCATATTGAAATCCAAAGTTATTTTGCAACACCATAAGCATATCATTCCCATGAATAATAAAGAGGAAAGGCCCAAGAATAGATCCTTGAGGTACACTTAACTGAACTTTTTGGACATTGCTATAGTTGTTTCTCATAAAACCATACTGGTTTTTGTTAATTATTTTGTCTTTGTCTATACATATAATCATTTAATATTCACGCCATAACGTCTTTCAGCACTTTGTCTGCAACTGGTAAGATGGAAAGGGGGCGGGTAACTCGAAATCTGTTTTTTATCCCGGATTTGTGTATAGGTCAAACAATGGCAATTTTAAGTTTCTCGGTTTCCAGAGACTTTTTAAGTAGTTTTGTGACTGCAGGTGCTTAGGCACACGCGTTGTGCTTAAAGTCTTTAGTCCCTATTTTATCTACCCCGGGAGATTTGTTAATTTCTCTTAGGATGTTTTTCATTTCGATTGCCGATATTTGAACCAGGAACATTTAATTACATATGTGGGTAATTGATTTGATTTCGCCTGTGAACTGAGCAGCGAACTTATTTGGTATTTCTGTATCATTTGAATCTAATGGAAAATTTTTATTTATCGTATCATCGATGTTATTATTGGTCTTTCCTAGTAAATTATTTATCACGCGCCACGTTTTCTTTGAATCTTTTTGGAGTCATTAAAATTTATGTCTATAGTAATCACAATAATTTTTTTTTACAAAATTTTGAAACAATTTATATTGATGTTCGTAATTTAGGCAACGTCTATTGTTCCTCCATTTATAGTAAAGCTTATATCTTTCCTTACATAGAGTTAGAATTTCCGTAGTTATCTAAGGGTTTTGTTTTTCTCTTTCTTTCACCTTAATAAAGGGTGTCCCGACAACATTTGAACAATTATTATTGTTTGTTAGTAGAAGGTATAAGGTTAATAAAAATGGAGCGCTACACGAATGAACAACACATTCTCATTGTGAAATTGTTTTACCAAAATGTTGAAAGTTTTGTGGCTACAGTTCGCAAATTGAGATAAATTTGGGGTTACAATAATGCTCCAAAAGAGTCAACTGTAAAGCAATTAATGGAAAAATTTGCTGAAACTCTGCCGGTAACTGATATAAAGACAACAACGCTCCTTCGACCAGGTCGATCGATCGAAAATATCGCAACAGCACGTGATGATGTCGGCCAAACTCCATCCACCTCAATTCGACACCGAGCTCAGCAAATTGTTGTTTCCAAATCCGCTATGCAGCGAATTTTGACGAAAGATTTGCATCTTCATGCATACAAAGTTCAATTGTTTCACGAACTGAAGCCAGCTGACCATGCACAGCGAAGGGAGTTCGTTAATTGGGTATTGGAGAGACAACATGAAAATGCTGATTTTGCCGATAAAATCATCTTTAGTGACGAGGCCCATTTCCATCTTGATGGCTTCGTCAATAGTCAGAATTGTCGCATTTGGGTCAAGGAAAATCCTCGAGTGATTCACAAGAAGTAAATGCATCCCCAACGTGTCACTGTGTGGTGTGGATTTTGGGGCTGGAGGAATCATTGGACCTTTTTTTATGAAAATGAGTCAGGTCAAGCACAGTCAATGGTGTTCGGTATCGTGAAATGATAACCAATTTTTCCGTGCCTAGAATTGAAGAAATGAATGTGTAGGGGATGTTGTTTCAACAAGATGGCGCAACATCTCATACAGCCAGAAAAACAATTCAATTACTGCATTCATTTCCCGGACGTGTTATTTCGCGTTTTGGAGACCAGAATTGGCCGCCTAGATCGTGCGATTATACACCATTGGACTTTTTTCTTTGGGGTTTTTTGAAGTCGACGACGACTCAAGCCTTAAAAGAGGAAATTGGACGCTGCATTAATGAAATACCGCAGCATTTATGCAAAACGGTCATTGAAAATTTCATTAAAAGATCGCGTATGTGCCAGCAAAGCTGCGGCGGTCATCTGGCCGATGTGTTATTCCACACATAACCTCATCCTGTCTACTTTACGATATAATAAAGAATTCACGATTTTTTAATATCTGCGTTTTATTTAAAATTTAAATCTTGCGTTCTTGTTGGGACACCCTTTATTAACATACGATGTTTTGTAGACATTACAAGACACAAGATGCTCAGTCAGGGAATCGAACCTTGAACAACATTGTGTGAATCTATCCACTACACCACGGTGACCTTTTATTGCAAAAAGCAAGCCACGGGCGCCTGTCTGGTTGACTTGGAGAAGGCCTTCGACACTGTATGGTTAGAAGGACTTTTCCTCAAGTTAGTCAGATATATCATTAGTAAACCACTGCTATATATGATCTATGACATGATCACAGGTAGAAAGTTCGTTGTGAAGAATGGGAACGTAACTTCTACCACGGTCTTTAACATAAAAAATGGTCCGCAACAGGGGGCAGTTGGCTCGCCGATTTTGTTCGCGATATTCACTAGCGATCTTAAAGGTTCTATGCCGCACCTAATAGCTTACGCCGATGATATCATTGCGTACAGATCAGGTCCGAAGGTCGAAGTAATAAATATCCTCTTGCAACGTGACTTCGAGATAATCCAGCGATTTTGAGACGACTGGAAGTTGCAAGTCAACTTCCGGAAGTGTGAAATCATCCTCTTCAGGACACCTCTGTCCATGGCCTCAGGGGATACAAAGAGAAACTGGCGTAAGTTTCGCATAGTGGATTCGCAGGGACGGCCGTTAGCTGTGAAAAATGTAGTCAGGTGTCTTGGCATTTGGTTGGATCAGTATCTATATTTCAACAGACATATAGATGCTGCTCTGACGAAAGTCAAAAAGGCCTTTGCTGTGGTAAGGGGGTTGTTCTACAGCAGCCAACTTGATACCAGAGTGAAGGTCATCTGCTACATGGCCCTCATCCGGCCAGTCATGGCGTACGGTTGTGGTTCAACGTGAGTTCTTCCCAGATAGAAAAGATGAGGGTGTTCGAGAAGCAATGTCTTCGGGCCTGCCTCCGGTTGTATCGAACACCTGAATCTCAGTACAAGAAATTCTATCCCAACGAGGTCTTGTATAACGAGGCAAAAGTGATTAGGATAGATACTTTCATTATTAAGCTGATTCGAAGGCATGTGGCACGAGCTATGACTTCGACTAACAGTCTGATTTTCGGGGCCTACTACCCCAATGAAATGTACCACGAGAATGTGCGTCTTAACGGCTTCATCCCTCCTGAAGCGTTCCTGTATTTGGATATGAAAGGTCTAATCCAGGATACGGAAGGATGTCCTATTATCTTTCATGTCGTACGCCGAACAATGAACCGGCGACTTAACTACGAACACACTGTCGCACGCAACCGCGAGGATCTGCTTCGTTTCAGCAAAGCGATCTCTGCTCGAGACAGGAGAGAGTCTGCCAAAGAACGGCAATTTTACTGGTGGATGCACCGTATTCGGCCTCCGCCGCCGTTGGCTTTTCAGTTATAGGGGTCAGTTGGGCACAGTAGTGGCCGACTAACATAGCTTTAAAGGGTAGTGGTAGGTAACTTTTAAGGCAAAAAAAAAAAAAAAAACAAAAAAAAAGGTGCATCACTGCGTAATGTCACTATATGTCAAGCATATACATAACACATACGCCCTGGTGCACGCGTTCGTATTGTGCTACGGACATAGTTTAAGGTAGATTTAGATATACTCTTATGTTAGGCTAAGTTATATTTAGTTATATTTAGGGTAGATTAAGTTAGTTTTACAAAAAAAAAAAAAAAAAGAGATCATATAGCCAAGTTTTTAAAGTTTTCTTGGTCTATAATATAATATAATGTAAGTTAATTTTAAGATTTAAATCGAAAAAAAAAGTCGGACTCCGAAAGGCATATTAAAGTTAAGATTAGATTAGCTTAGAGTACCCGCATAGGGTTAGTAAGTTAGGCTAAGAACATTGTTCACTAAGTTAAGCTAGCTTTAAGTAATTTTGTCTAGCATGTAAGGAAAGATACAGAATTAAAATAAACAAAAATTGAAAAAAAAAACTTTTATTGAAGCAATATAGTCTAGAAATGCATTTATGAAGTAGACAAGGTTGGAAGCCCTTTACTGAATTATGAAGTACAATAACCTGCATATACCCAGACAGGAAAATATCTTTACTTTAATGTCATTGATTCATGCAGGTGTTCGTGGAGCTTCGACTTAATGTAAGGACATAGTAATCAGCAGAACAGAGTGAGTTAATGTTATAAGTAAAGCTTATATGGTACTTACTTTCGTAATATGTTGGTTAAAAGGTAAGGCCGAACCCTACGGTTTGTAAATTTTTTCTCCCGATTCTCAAACTTTCTAGCCAAATACTCTTCCTTTATAATTCTTATGTAATAAGGCTGTTCAACAGAGAGTTATCAGTTTGACTCTGGATTGCATTGGCGTTAGACCTGAAGTGAAACCAAAGTACATAGCATTTTTTCGAAAGCGGCAGAGAGCTAATTTTGCCAAAGAAAACAAGGATGGTTCGAACAAGTACTTGGTTTGGTAATGGTGTCATCTATCCTTGCATTAAGTTTCTCACCATATGAAAGAAGAAAGAAAGTCAGCCATATTTACCTAAAAATGTGATTTACGAGTATATTAAACTTGGTCCACTTTCTGGCTACATCATACGAATGATTCTTTCTCAAAAGCTCTCATTCGTTCTTGTAATTCAAAAATTCTTGCGTACAAATAAATTTTAGCTTGTACCTTCCACAAGCAAATTATCGCTGGTTCTTGCTTTCATGTTCTCGCAGAACAAAGGTAGGAGAAGCACAATGCGTTCATTCGTGCGAATGTCGGAAACGAGCTTTTAATTCAAATAGTTAGCCTAATATTTGCAGGCTTTCGTTTCTTTGACGCGGTCTTTCGCCTGCCTTTAATCTACAGTCGGTTGATTCCAAAACCACCAAAATTCCTCTCTAAAACTTTAGAGTCATCTATTCTGGATAATTACGCTGAAACAATCCCAATAAGCAAGAACAGAGAAATGCGTATACAATCCGCATCCAATTACACTATTCACTGCAAAATTTCCACATTTCATAACAATGCGATAATTTTATTCCCATCTGCCCAGAGATCTGTTCTGTGCCACGTTTACATTCCATAATTTGATGTAAAACTAAATAACTCGAGTTCCGATAAAATCATCTATGCACACTACCCGCCGCATCCCTCGAAATCGGTTCGTTGGAGTTCCTCTTAGTGTCTGCTAGCCACACTTAATTGAGCACAGCGAAATCACGTAAATTATGCCCGTATGAACAAGGCAGCTTGCCTCCCTGCCGTCGTTGTTGCTGCAGACAATCATGCGACTACATACTACCACACCTGATATTCAGGATGGGATGGCGGCTAATTGAACGAAACCACTAGCAACGCGATGCCTGTTCGGATAGTAAACTACGATAAACATTTTAATTCGAATTCAATGTGCCAGATACTTCCCAGCCACCCGGCTGCGTTGCCTCCGACTCCACAGTCCCTCATAGCTTGATAATGTGTTGTGACCCGGCTGCGAAGTAGCTACTACGTGGAGACCACTAACTATTATGGTCGTAATTTCGTTTAATAAATATTATTAGTTTTAATTTGAAGTAATTGTGAAGTTATTAGTTCAATCTGATCGGAATGGCTGAGTGGAGACTGAAATGTGGAGGTGAGTTGTGACTGCGGAGCTGTTCAGTCATGGTTCCTGCTAATTGGCACTGGAGCTGGCTCGACGACCAGTTCCTGTCGCACCGTTGACCAACGAAAAGGGAGGGGGAAAGTGGTCTGGCAATTGAACAGCTAAGTTATTTAGGAATGCGCGTTATGAAGAAATTTTACATTGAAAATTACCGTAATTTCAAACAGAGATACGAGTTGATTACACACATACACAAGCACATATCAACGCACATGCAGGGAAGTTACGGCGCGGCAATTGTCGGCCTGTAAGCTATGCGCATAGTTGAGTAGAGCTTGCTGGGAAGTTTCACACATGCTGGACACTGCTAGTTAAGTCATCAATTTGATTAGTGGTGATGGGGTTGGCTTTATTCCGTCAAAGGAGTTTGTAGGAAAATAATTTATGTATTAGCATATTAAGCAGCCTATGTTTGAGTAAACATGTAATTGGGTGTTGATGGGGGACGTACTACACCGAGTGTTGCGGAAGCAGAGGTTTGTCCACATATAGATTTCGTCCTGTGAAAATGGGCTTCGTCCTAAAGTCTATAAGGATAGGACATTATCAAGCAGAAAGACGAACATCAAGAGCTTGACTTTAATGTGGATAAACATCAATATAATTCAAAAAACTCACTGAAATAAGGTTCTGAACCCTCAAATTTCATATCGCAAAAGTGGAATTGTCAGTGGAAAACTTCGAAAAACCTCTTCTTGTCTATTCTAAATTGATAAATTCTTACAAAAAATCGGCATAATAGTGAAAAGTTATCATTACAAATGTAAATACCAGTGTTTGAAGGAAACTCAATAATACTAGCGTACTCCAAAGTACAGAAATTTGTGAAAAGTGGACATATTTTAAGTCAGCACATAGGTCTGATGCGAACGGACAGTACAATGAAGGTTGGTTCGATTAAAATAAATCGTGCATCTTGTTATGGTAAACAAGATGGTAGAGTAACCGGGAAGATAACATTTGCCCTGGATGCCCTGGCGCAGTGGGTAAGTGCATCGAATCCCCCGGCAAGGTACCAGGTTCGATTCCTAGCCGAAATAGCTCGCATTTGATTCCCTACTTCTTTCGAATTGCTGATAACACTGAATGAGTACTAATTGTCTGAGAAAAAACTTTCAAATCTCGCCGTTGGTCTTCTTTCTCTTTCCATGGCACTACAGTCCGGGGTGGACTTGGGCCTTAACCAACATGCCTCTCCAGCTAGGACAATCTCTTGCCAGCTGCCACCAATTGCGCACGCCACGATGATAGAGGTCCTTCTCCATGTGTGTGCCATCTCAATCTAGGAAGTCCTCTGTTGCGTTGTCCCAATGCCTCGGATTCGAAGACTGCTGCCCGGTACGGCAGTGTCCATTCTTAGGCTTTGTTTCCGAAAAAGGTTGACCAGGTGCATGACGCCGTACAGCCTATAAAGTTCGTCATTAAATCTTCTCCTCTAGGCTCAAACAAAAATCGCACGACGAACTTTTCATTCTTAAGGACAAATGGGCTTCCTGATAAGCTTTTAGTAAGTCCAGGTTTCCTCGCCGCAAACGAGGACTGGGGTGACCAAGCTGATATAAAGGGTGATTTTTTAGCTATTGTCTTTTTGGCAACATTGGCTTAAACAGCTGACGCACGTTTCATGTTTTATTTCACTGTCAAACATCTTCCGTTTGGTCTATAATTTAACCATGAATCGTCTTACAAACGCTTGCAAATTATTGAATTTTATTATCAAAATGCGTGCTCTGTTAAGAAAATTCATCGCGCGCTTCTTCCATTTTATGGTCAGTTTAATCGACACACTGAAGCGGCTATTCGGGCTATTGTGACTAAATTTCGCATCAAATTTACATTGTTGGACATTAAAACACCAACACGCTTACGTAGAGTGCCAACTGAAGAATCGCAGGTGTATCGGTCAGTGTTGATGATGACCATCAATTATCGAGATGATGCGAATCGTAACGTAACTGTGAATGGTGAGCGCTGCCGTAAGATGATATCCAACTTTTTTTGCACAAAATGCAAGAGCTTGCCTTGCATGACATGTGGTTTCAACTGGCGGCGCAGTCAAGGAGGTCAACATTTGCATGAAATAATCTTCAAACATTTAATTATATGGACCGTACTATCGATTCAAATAAAGATTTCATGCATTTTTCTAAATTGTATGTGTTTTTTACTTTTTTTAACTTTCCTATAGCTTTTAAGAAATTACACTTTTCAAAGCATATTAAGGTCTTCGAGAGAGGGATTCAATATCCAATCACCTCTTGAGCCCAAAGACTCGACGTTGGTAGAGGTAGGAAAAAAACTGAAGGTCAAATCTAATCCTAATAGCAGTAGCATTTACAGCAGAAGTAGTTGTAGAAGCGAGGCACCGGTTCCTTCTGGGATGTAGTGCCACCAAATTATTGGATTTAAGGAGAAATAAAGTCAAAAACCATACTGATGTCTTAGATGAAAAAAAAAAAACAAATTTACCTATATTAATTCTCGCCCAATTTTTTGAGGTTGCTTTTTTAATGATGGTCAAATCGCAACGGGACAGTCGCCGTTTTGCATTTCCCAGACCGTAATATCTTAAGTCCGACCAAGTAGGACTACTTTCTACTCAGTCGGGTATTTTGACACATTAGAGATATTTGTTTTATATACTCGGGAATTTGAATTATAAGTGAGCTAGTTTCTCCAGCTCAATGCTCAATCAATCAATTTTTATGTGAATTCCAGAAGCATAAATTTAATATTTAATGATATGAAAATCCATTAAGATTTTAAAATCTGAGGAAGTCATGCTTTGACATATAGTTTTGCGCAAACTTACTCCCACCACACTTTTTTGAATTCTTCTCTTAATTTAAAAGAAATAAAAAGCAAAATTTATTAAATTTTCAATTAATAATAATAATTGAGTGGCACTACAGCCCATAACGGACCAGGGCCTAGCTTCTACAACAACTACTCGTGTTGTGCATGCTATTGTTCTTCACGAGTAGAAGGGACCTACAGTTTTTTGCCGATTCCGAACGGCGAGATTTAAGAAGCTTTCCATAGACAATTGATACTCTTTGAGTGTTGTCAGCAACTCGAAAGAAGTGGTGCCGTGAAAAAATGCTAGGTGTCCCGTCCGGGAATCGAACCCAGACTTTCTGCGCCGCAGTCGATGTACTTACCACTGCGCCACGGCGACCACCAAGATGGACATATTAAAAACTACTGATACAATTTAAAAGCTGATGTATTTTCCAAAATTTGATTGATGATTGATACATGTATACATTTTCCTTTTAATGCAATGTAACAGAAAAAACTGCATTTTCTACTCCAACCTAATCGAAGTCTTAGCTCACACCATCTGAGGGACAGTGCGTCTATATTTAACTTATTCATATTTCAGTTAAAAATCTATAATACGAAAGAAAACTAACTCGCACTGGTCAAGTTAATTCAAATAGCCATAAGCATCTGTTATTGACTGCTTAGGAAACGGAACATCCCTGTGTATACTAGGGTGCAAGAGTAATTTCAGGAACACCTGAAGTTTATGCGTACGATACACATGCCAAAATTTTCAACGGTAAAATCCAAGAACCACAATTGCATTTGATGTGCTCGGAAACACATAAAAAGGGGAAAAACATTCTTTTATTAAGTTCCTTTCGATTCCCATAATTTCTCATAATTTGCATGAATAGAAGTGCCGAGAATCCTTAGACGATCTCTTTTCTCAACTTGTCCCCTTCTTAACGTAAGGACGAATAGTTGGGTGTGCAAAAAGGAAACCCAACTGGGTAATAATAAAATCAGCAATTCCAGCAGTTAATTTAATTTATTGCAACATTTTTATGGTCGACTTTATTGCATATATGACATAATTTACTGCCGAGTCCCTCGTTTTAGTTGACGCCATGTCCACCCTCCGCAGTGCCAATGCTAATATCGCATGTTACTGGGGTACTTTCGCATGGCTTAGCTTCCCTTTGAAGGTTTGATTTTTTTTTCTGCTTAGCTTTCCTTGAAGTGCGTTATAACGGCAACGATATTGCAAGGTTGCGTTCTACGATGCGCACTCATAGCACCATGCAACTTTGGTGTGGGTTTAATGCGAATTAGAATTTATGGGTTGGCGTGTAGCTTGAAAATTTAGTTGGTATACGATAGCATTGGCCGTCTATGTTGTTTGGGCAACTCTAGTTTGTGTGCATTAGAGATGAAAATTGCAGATATTACTTCTGGGACCATCACTATGTAGAAAGTACCTTCTAACCGTTTGTGGGATTGTCTTTTAATGAACTATGTTATTATTTTGTCGGTTAATGCTTAATGCAGTCAATATATTGTATTTCAGAAGTACTAAGTACTTACTAGGATGGTGTAAGGATTTTTTAAACATTCCTTTACTCGGTTTATATCAACAGATAATGTTCTAAAATAAAGAAGAAACACTTTCATTTCAGTTTGGACAGAATTGTAAATTCTGTAAAAGAGCAGTCGTTTGTAACTAATGATAAATTGGAAATTCAAATTTTTGCTCATGCATTCATATCATGTGAAGGATAAGGTTCTGCAAATAAGTGCATATGATACAAGCTCAACAGACACAATGCTTGAAGTAGTTGGTTCATATAATCTCAACCCTTAGATTAACTCGTTACGAGAAAAGTAATCTAAGCCAATTTTGTGTCTATAACTTAAGACAATCTATTATCTTTAAAGTTTTGATGGGATAAACCTGAAAGAAATTAGAAAAAGTACCAAGTGATGCCAGTCTCAGTCATACTTGTAAACGTAATCAATCATTAAATTAAAAAAAATCAATTGTATATCCAACTTTGTTACTAGGAAAAAAAACTGTTTCATTCGCAATAAGAATTACATCTAACACATTCGCATTCATACAATGGATGTTTAGATAATCTATGGTGTACACCCTGTGCAATTTTTTTTATTGTTATCCCATTAGCTTATTGTTTAAGAAAAGATTCTCAAACCTAGTCGTCTAGGGTCGTCTAGGGTAGTATTATTTTGATCTTAAGTACAAGTAAGGCGACTATGCCTCGCAATATTCTCTCTTATTCTGTGTGCAAAATTATATAAATTATGGGTACATACAATTTCTGTATTTCTGTTTTAGAACTGAAGGGTTTAATGACAACAGAGAGTGGGAAGGACTTGCAACCAAAAATAAAAAGCAACAATTTGAATAAAAAGTAATTTACTTTACAATTTATTAAACGATAGTCAATAAAGAAAATATAGAAAAAACAGCCAACGAAGAGAGTAAATTTAAAAAATGAAGCAAAAGAAAATGAGTTGTTGGAGGATCAGCGTCCAACTTTTAAGTGATCGTCTCATCCATCAGAAAATCTTAACCAACCATCAGGATCCAAACCGAAGTTCATACTATCCACGAGGATGCACAAGCCTCCCACCAGCACAATGAACCAGAGCGTAATTCATTCCCGTTTTGCAATAAGCGCGCGTGGGCGCATTTGAATGTTAGGTGGTTAAGTTGGCGCTCATACGATGCGAGAGCCTGGTGGTGATGGTCTGATGCTAAGCTTGAGACTGGTTGTTTTGAACTCTAGACATATTACTATTTAATGTACAGTGACTAAAAACGATTTTTATATATTACTTTTTTAAGCAATTTTTAACCTAATAATAAACGTATAATATACAATATGTTAATGTTATATTATTACTACGAAAAACTTACAGAAGACTTACATAATAGAAAAGAATAATTAAGAATATTATAAAACAATATTTAAAAAGAAGGAAAAAGGAAAGAATACCGTTTGCTCGAGAACGTAAGAACTGAACTTTAGTGCAGTTGTCACAAGTTATGCTTAGTGAGAATTAAAATTCAATACATTTTTTCGAAAGTAATGGAGGTAAGTCGTACGTACTGCTTACGTACTGTACGGTGTCACACTGAAGAAAGATGTAGAAAGATCCCAAGTGTAAAACAGAGTGGTGGAAGTATTTGGGAAGCAGCAAAAGCTGGAGGAACAACAACAACATCAATGGTACAATGAAACCTGCATATAACAAAATTTATTTTTTCAAGTTTTATGCTGCCTTTTACTGAACATCATTTGCAAGATGTTAACATCTGCGACACCAAACATTCTTCCACACTTGCATTTGTTTTTACAAAACATATACGATTTTGTGATAATCAGCTCAGTCAACACGTCTCAACCCCATGAAACACTTAAAGTTAAGAAGTAAGGTGCATTCAAAAACTTTTCTTACATTTCTTTCATATGCTTGTAAAGAATGGTTTCGAGTCTTGCAGTGTTTTCTAAATTCCAACAAGATAAAAGTAATGTGAAGAATGAAGAAAAATGACTTACGAATATTTAACTCGTTTAATATTGTCAATGGCCCATCGGTGCACTGCGGTCATTCCTGCGAAGAGAATGACAAATTATTTAATCTGTAAAATAAGAAACATCATCAATATTTTACCAAACAATTAGTTTTAAATTCCATCTAAATTAATATCCTGGACAGTTTAAAAATAACATTTTTTAAATAAGACTCATTTGCTTATTGCTGAAATTTTTGTTGGTTTTTTGTTTATATGACACACATTTTTTTATAATAATCAAATTTTGAAAAGATTTCTTACCCAATTTAATTTTTATTCAACTACTATATTCGGTCATATATTCGACTGCATAGCTGACCAAGCTTTATTAACCATTTAATCTATTGGATCATTCTTAGCGAAGCGAGTATTGCAGGTACATTTTTGAAGGGGGGATTGCAACTGACTAACTCATTAAGTATTAAGCTTAGAAAAATTCTATTTACATATTTTACTTAACAGAAAAAATATATTTGATAACTTTTTAACTGAACAAGTGTACATATAAAAATGCCTGTTCATAAAACAGATGACGTGTCAATGTGGATTCAGCTACGAAGTCGACACTTAGTACAAATTCAACACGAACTATATCAGCCATTTTTTCAAAATATATTGAAATGAAGAAATTATATATGTATTTAATGCATATTTGCAAGTACTTTCACTGACATAATCGCATTTTAGATATTCCTTAATAACTTTAAAAATAAAATAGTAAGTAGCTCAAATTTATCAGGTAAAAAAATGGGAAAAAACAGACATCTGACGATATAAAAAGTTGATAATTGATTATTAGGGAAGTCCACAATCGATCAGATCTTCACACTGCGGCAAATCCTGGAGAAGTCCCAAGAAGTACAAATCGACACCCACCATCTATTTGTCGATTTCAAGGCCGCGTATGACAGCGTACATAGAGACGAGCTATACAGTGCCATGTCTAGTTTTGGCATCCCTACCAAACTCGTCAGATTGTGTAGGATGACGATGGAGAACTCTCGCTGCTCCGTCAAGGTCGGTAGCGAACTCACCGAGACCTTCGATGTCAAAAAAGGATTTAGACAAGGCGACGCGCTGTCATGCGACTTCTTTAACATCATTCTTGAGGGGATCGTGCGTAACTCACACGTCAACACCAGAGGCACGATCTTCCACAAGTCCGTTCAACTGCTAGCTTATGCGGATGACATTGACGTGATCGGCCGAACTCAGCGAGCCGTCAATGAGGCGTTTGCTAGCATCGAAGCGGAAGCGGCTAAAGTGGGACTGGTGGTAAACGAGGGCAAAACTAAGTATATGCTGTCATCGAAGAAGGACGCAGAACATCGACGTCTCGGACAGAGCGTCACTATGGGCAGCAGACATTTCGAGGTAGTTAAGGACTTCGTCTATCTCGGCTCCGCGGTGAATAGGGACAACAACATCAGTACCGAAATCAAGCGCAGAATCACTCTTGCCAATCGCTGTTTCTTTGGGCTTAAGAGGCAATTGAGTAATAAAGCCCTCTCCCGAACGACCAAAGTGACTTTGTACAACACCTTGATCATCCCAGTCCTGCTTTACGGCGCAGAAACCTGGACGTTACTAAAAGCGGATGAGGAAGCCCTTGGTCTGTTCGAGAGAAAAGTTCTGCGTGCGATTTTTGGTCCTGTTTGCGTTGGTGGCATCTGGAGGAGAAGATTCAACCACGAGCTGTATGGGCTGTACGGCGGCATGAACCTAGTCAAGCGTCTACGGATACAACGCTTAAGGTGGCTAGGCCATGTAGAGCGGATGGACAGCACTGCTCCGGCCCGAAGAGTCTTCGAATCCGAACCACAGGGACAACGCAACAGAGGACGTCCTAGATTGAGATGGCGCACACAAGTGGAAAAGGACCTCAACCAACTTGGAGTGCGCAACTGGAAGCAGCTGGCAAGAGATCGTGCTAGCTGGAGAGGCATGTTGGTTGAGGCCCAGGTCCAGCCCGGACTGTAGCGCCATCCGAAGAAGAAGAAGAATTGATTATTATAAAGAAAACAATAGCATTCGTGAACTTAAGTCATCATAAGTTAATAATAATCATAAAAATTAAGGTCAACAAGGGACCAGGGCGTAGCTTCTTCAGCAACGTCTCTTACGTGTAGAAGGAAACTATAGGTTTTTGCGGACTCTGAACGTCGAGATTTGAGAAGCTTTCCATTGAGTGTTGTCAGCAACAATTTTCAAAAATTCCGAGGTGTTCAGTCCAGGAATTGAACCTGAATCTTCGACGTGTGAGTCGACGCACTTCCTTTACTCACTTCGGAACGGCGGACATTAGTTAATAAACCCAAATAGAAAATAAAATTTTGCAATCAATTAATGAATTTCTGGATAGTGTTTATAAAAGTAGAAGGCCTTAAATTAAATTTAAATTTCCCCCTTAAACTAAGCGACGAATTCTAAGAATAATAATTGGAAGCCTGAAAGAATCAGCGGTCGTACTTGCCAAACTTTTAAGAAGTGACAGAGAGGAATATAACGAGGCGACTGGAATACGCCGAGATATGCATAAACAAATGACTTTCGAAACCAAGTGATGAAATTCAACGTTTTTGGCTGCGATGCTTTGTGTGGAGAAGGAATGAATTTGCGGGACTAGCAACTCTTTTTTATTGAAGAAAATTTTAACAAAATTTGGATACTTTGAGATCTTAAAGCTGTATATTACCTAAATTAAAAGGAATTGGGATAGATTAAAAGGAATGGTAAGAAAATACTGTGCTAGTGACAGTAAAAGAAAACGTTAGTGAGACTCATAAAAAATATTTTTAAATTTGAACATTTTTCTTTTTCAATGTAATAAAAAAAATGGCCAATGTTTTTCGAATTGAACATTCTCAAATCTTGTTATGCCTATTAGCGATGTCAATTGACAGCCCCTTTGGACTCATTTGTGGGAAACTGTAACAGACTAATTGTAGCCACCATGTACTTCGGTATAGTCAGCGATGAGACAGTGCCTATTTCGAAGTGCTGTCCTTAAGGAAGAGCACACAACACCGACGTCTCGGACAGAGCGTCACACTAGGCAGCAGAAACTTCAAGGTAGTCAAGGACTTTTTTACCTCGGCTCCGTGGGACAACACAACCACTACCGAAATCAAACGCAGGATTACTCTTGCAAATCGCTGTTTCCTTGGGCTCAAGAGGCAATTGAGTAATAAAGCCCTTTCTCGAAAGACTAAGCTTGCTTTATACAAGACCTTGATCATCCCAGTTCTACTTCATGGCGCGGAAACATGGAGGTTACTAAAAGCGGATGAGGAAGCTCTAAGTTTTTTCGAGCGAAAAGCTTTGCGTGCAATTTTTTGGCCTATTTGCGTTGATGGCATCTAGAGGAGAAGACTTAAAGACGAACTCTATTGTTCAGGTCATGTAGAGCGTATGCCACCACTGCTCCGGTTCGAAAAGTCTTCGAATCTGAAACATTGGGAAAATGGAGAATGAAAGTACGGCCTAGGCTTAGGTGGCGCACACAAATGTAGAAGGACCTCAACCAACTTGGAGTGGCAACTGGCGGCAGCTGGCAAAATATCGTGCTGGCTGGAGAGGCGTGTTAGTGGAGACCCAGGTTCATCCTGGACTGTGACGCCACAAGAAGAAGAATCATTAGAAAGGGCATAATTTAGTTCTCGAAGAGTCGTACCCAAATCAGCGTTTCACTAATACCACTCATGTTACTACATTCATTTCCGATTTGAACAGTTAAGGACTTTTTTATGAAAGTGAAACGTCTAAATCAGTCTAAGTTCTGAGAGAAGCAGACAATTTCAACTACTTATCTGGAAATGTGTCTGAATCATATTCAACATTTTCATTCTTGAAACAGGAAAACGATGTTGACCTAATGGAGTATATTTGGGAATATACAGTTGGCAGTTAGCAACGTCGGGTCACAACCAACATTCATTGGTCGATTTTCCATTAATGGGTAACTTTGCATGTAACAAGTAACTAGTTTTTTTATAAACGAATAAGCTAAACGTACAATTTTCTGCAGCCCGCATCATGCACTTACATAAGCATTAACGGTTCTATCTACTCAATGACATGCATCCAAAAAACATTTCTTGTTTATTATTTTGAATTTCAAATGAAGCCATCTCTCTCGCCAGTTATGTCGATTTTGACGTGCCTCATATGTCAACCAATCATTAGCCACCCAAATTAATTCAATCCGAAAGGAGTGTCGTCTCGCATCACACCTGTTCCAATTACGGTGACTTTTTTACAACATCCGTTTCCACATGATATCGTTTCATTCAAATGCAAATGATAGCTAGGGGTACACGTCTGCCTATTAGCTCCAGATACTCATCGGAACTTGCGACCAGCCATCGCGTTTGGTGTTAGTATGCCGGATGGATACTGTATATACATATGTATGCATCTACATAATGCTCTGGGGGTACCTAATTAAGCGCACTCACTCCATAATCCAACTGCGACCATTACGAGTGATTAATGAACTCCTTTTTGCGTTGGCTGCTGCTCTGAAACAGTCAAAGAAGCGAAGGGGTGGCTGGGTGATTATCTGTGCCAAGTGCGTTGTGCGATTCATGCGATTCCAATCTAAATGACTCCGACAACGACGACGCTGACGACGACACTTGATTGATATGTGCTCATAATGTCTACAAATTTTCTGACCACGTTGATCGATGTGTCGGCCGCGGAAATTGACGTGGACGCGATTACGATCAACCGGCGACAGTGTCGTCGGTATGCACTGCACACAGACGACCAGAGCGCGGAATGGAAGTCCAAGGCAATTGAGTTATGCGTCGGCTGTTGATGTCAGTCATTCATGTTGTGATGGCAGTCTGGCTGGACGCTGGCGGTAGAGTCCAATGTTCACTTCAGTTGAACCCAATGATTAAGGAGAAAATGTAATTAATTGATTGCAGAGATGCCTGAAATCAGGTGGGTTGGGCTCGGTGACGCTGCTACTGTCCAACTGCGAAGTGCACGCGAGAAGTTGCTTTTCAGCTTTTATCGAGTGGGTTAATTTATGGACTTTCACTCGAGCGGATGGTGTCGATGAGTGGGTCTACGACGCAAATTACTTTAAGTGGATAATTTTTGAAACGCTAAACGACAATCATTTGTTTTGTACGAAAAACAATTTTCGAACAATAAAATATAGTACCTGAAGGTTACGATATTAGTCTTCCGGCTGTTACTGTGTTTCATTGTAATTTCGAGTATGAGGAACAAAGCTGAAAGACAGCCAGAATGAATAAAGTTTACAAGGATTCGTTTCGAAAAATCGTATATTTGAATTTTATAAACGTTTTATTTTGCAAGAACGTTAATTAACAGAACTCAAATACTTTTGAGAGCAACAAACAATAAGGATTCTTAAAGAGTATTTTTGAATGCTAAATCAGAAAATAAATAAAGGATTTGAATGTATCTAGTTTCAAACTAGGTGCTCCAGTTGAACAATAAAATGCCATACTCTGAATGTGGATTAAGGGAACAGCTACAATGGACAAGCAGTTTATATGCAAAATGTAGCTTGATATTAGTCTTGTTAAAGTCTGTTTAAAAACTTTTGTTACAGTAACAGTAACAAAGATGATTTGGAAAATTATTGTTTTGGGGAGTCAAAATAGTGTGTACTCTATCAATGAAATAAACCATTTAAAAGAACCCACAGGTATTGCGTCTTAGCAGACAAGTAGATTGAGTATTGTGCAGATAGAAGGAATGTGGTCGCCTTGACGTAAAGGGTCAGTGTGTTGACTCAAACACAGAAGGTCCCAGTTTTGATTCCCAAACTGAGCCCATCGCAAATTGAACACCACCAACTCTTTTGAAATGCTAACAATATTCAAAGAGAACTAATTGTCTATGAAACACAACTCAAGTCGGAGTCGGCAAGAAACAAGAGGACCCTTCTTCACGTAAAACAAAAAAGGACCCACAACACGAGCAGTTGCGGAAGAAGCTAAGCCCAGACTCCTTGTGGGCTGTAGTAAAATTCAGTGATTATAATACAATGGAAGCACTTCCTGTTCAGTAAAAATACTTCCTCTATATTTTTCAAAGTTCCCATTTGTGTCAATGCTGAGGCCTAAGTGAACATGAACCCTTCAGCAACCTCACTAGAGTAACATTTACAGTTGGCATTCATAGAATGGAAGAAATCATCAATGTCACAATTGGAACAAAAGATAGAACCTTAACTTTTGCACATCAAACCAACTCCTAAGAAAGGAAGATCGAAATTCATGTAAGATATCAAACAGAAGCGGCTTTCATTCGAAAAGTTTGACCTATCCCTTCCAGAGATTTTTTTCAATGCAATATCATAAGCATTACTTTTTCTAATGATGATTTGGAAAATGATTTTTCCAGCTGTGTTACTTACAATAATAAATTGAGGTTCATCATGAGGCTAAATAAAATTATAATGTAAAAAGTTTTCAAATAAATTATTGACAAGTTCCTTTTAAATAGAATAATTTGCAGACGTAGTTTAACTTGATGAAAATAACAGTGGCAGTTTGAAATAGTGCGTTGACAAGTTAATTTCAAAGTCGTCAAGTCCTTGTTTGAAAACCCTTTATGTTTTTGAGAGTAAAAATGTTTACTGTCGGTTAAAAACAATTCATGGCATTCACGGAGGCCAAGGGAAGGCCCATTTTCGGGCGAATCGTTCGAGCATATCGATTGAGAAATTTTGGCGTTAATCTTAGCTTTCTTATTTCTGAAAGGTTGGGCCTTAAACGCAGGGAAAATAGACCAAAAGTGTGAAATCGCTGAATATAGATCAAACGTTACGAATGGTATCGTCAATAGCGGTTGCAGTAGACGACTTATGTACACCGTAATTACCTCGTATCGCTCCAAAACCTTTTTGGACAGAACTCTGATTTTCGCAATAGCAATAGAGCTGAACAATTTAGAGACACTGTAAGTGAGTGACTCTTTGCACGATGACTGGTCCTACGATACTGAACAAAAATAAGGAATCAGTTTGGTAGGAGTTACTCCTGATTTGTTAAAAGAAAACCTCACCATGAATCAGCCTTTACATTACTATTTTCGAGTATTTGATGACGTTAAAAAGTATGCATTTATAACAATAGTTACGTTCGTTTGTCGATAAATATCTTTTAGCGGGGCTGGATTTATTTAACCAAATAAAGTACATTTGAAGCGTGTACAGATACAGTTTTTAAAACAAAGATACAAACTGCAAGCAAAAGTGCAGTTTTATGACATTTCTTTGTAAAGTTCCCTTTTTGCTTGAGTCAATTGTGAAACACAGTGAATTGTGTGAAATTTGAAGAAACAAATACAAAGTATAGCTATTGGAATATTCTGATATTATATTAAGTAGCTAGGTATTCATTAATCGTATGAACAACAACATCTGCACCAAAATCATGCATATAAGATGCTATGGAGTGTTTCAATACTCAATATTAGAGGGATCCAGCCCCCTATCAAATTCGGAAATCTGGAAGTTACTAAAGAGATAATATAAACTGAAGAGCATTTTCGAAAGAGAATACTCGAATCCTACATGTGCCTAGTCAAGCGTTAATAACGACTAAGCCATGTAGAGCTTGTGGACAACAGTAAGCCATTGGGACAGTAACAGAGAACATCCTCGTCTATGGCCAAATAAATAAGGACGTAAACGAATCTGCAAAAGTGTATGAAACTTTTTGAAGAACGGATTATTTAGTCAGGGCTAAGTCCAAACCGGAATGTAGTGCCAACTTATGCATACTATCTCTTTGCTATTGGCGGAAAAATACGTATTAGTGTCAGTTTCGAATGGTGAAGAAAATTGAGTTTTTTTCACTTCTTTGGCCTTAGCGTTTTTATTGTTTAATTAAAACTAGAAAACTAAAACTAAATACAAGAGTACCTAAGAAATTCTTAAAAACAGATTACATTAATCATTACTTAATTTCTGCCTTTCGGACTTATACATGTGCTTTGTTTTTATTTGAAAAGTATTTCCATAAAAACTACAAAAATTTGACTTCAATGTTCATTTTATAAAAGTTTATAAAAAACTGTTCTTGTGTCCTTTGTAGGGATGAGGCACATAATTCACATGTTATGTCCTAAGAGCAAGGTTATCCAACAGAAGTCTATTCGAGTCTCTCTAAAATATATATTTGTTTAAAACCATTGTTATTACTCTCGAACAATCAACAGAAAATAAACTGTAAAAACTACAAATCTGCTGGTATGCTATAAAAGGGGCTTGCAAGCTTATAGAGCCTATAAAATTGCAGCTAGAATAAATGTAAGCTCAAACAAGGCGATCTTTTGATTCTCCTCAAGTTAGTCAATCTAATCGCTATACATATATGTATATATAGTTTTTTCAATGGCAGATATTATGGTTAGACTAGATCTTAAAATTCTAGTATGGTCTTGTCACACATCGAAATTAATAAATAAAGTCACAAGTGGAGTGTTTGGACCATACAAGAATGTTTGTAACTAAAATTCTTCCCTATTTATCTCCAAGGTCACCAAAGTGCTGCAATACAAATCTGTTTAGGTATTTAACATTTAACAGCTAAGGCTATATTGGCCAACTAAATAAGTTCCGAAACCGTTGCGTGCTGTTACCTTTGTTAAACACAACAAAATAAAACTCGGCTGGGAGTCTGGAATGCGTGGGCATTGCAAAATACGAGTAGAATCTGCGTTCACAGGTTTTAAATCATATTGCAGAATCAATTGGAAAAGCTCTTTAAAGCTGATTTACAAACAGGAGCATAAATCTTGCCTAGACCACTCGTACATATGTGTACGAATGTTAAATTCTTTACTAGGCACAAATGATGTTTCCTATCTTGGTACATATTCGTTTTGACTGCTCCTTTATAGTGCGGGTCCAAGTCAAACCAAACGACCGACAGAGAAAGTTTTGCATGAAGCAGCTAACAACTCTGCGTAATGGTGACAGCAGCCTCAAAAATCATCTAAGTAAAACGAACCTTTGCCAAGATAGAAAATATCGGCTATGCCAAGAAAAGGACGCGGCATTGCAGCATTAGTGTAAATTTATAATTTTGAAACTATGTAAACTATGATAATTGCTTCAGTGGGTTTAAAAAAGTAATGTCTTTCGAAAGGGAAGTTGAACGTCTTTTAGATTAACTTCAACTCTGCATAAAGAGATCTGTTAAGGTCATGTTGAGTCTGCTATTTCGACAGGGTTAAATATGAAAATAAAACAAAAATCCTGAATACAGACACCTGTAAAGCATATACATGTATGTATGTATATAAAAGCATATACATACCCACCTGCACATATGTACATCTGCGTACAGGTACATGCATATGGAAATAAAGAAGCGAACGAAAGAAAGAAATATGTTAATGCTCACATTTTATAAACTACACCCTGTTTTACACTTATTGAAACCTTACCGTGAATTTATGGACAAAGAAACGATCAAATGACTGCTATGAATTTACCCATCACCATGTTCAGCACATAAAGTCATTGCCACGTCACCACTCAACCATCACCCACTGCGGCATCCTGCCACCGGCATCGCAACCACAGTTGTCGACCAACGACGTCGTCGACATAGAAAGCCGTAAATTTTATCAATTTACGCGATAACAAAAGATTACTTCTCCATAAAGCGGTAATTTATCTTTTTGTACCATTTACCAATTACATTGAACATTCGATATTCTTCATTCATGTGTTCCCAAGAGGGTTGAGATAGTTGCTCCGGACCCAGAGCAACGTAGGTGAACTGACTGGGAATAAATCAAGACGTTATTACTTCCCCCACATTAAGCTGCCGACAGCTCATTTAATGGCATGTGCTTAACCCTGGAACAACTCCACTCCCACACGCCCTCCTTCAGACGCACAGATACTCTGTTTTTTCTCACACTTCCAACTTGGGGGTGTGTACGTATGTACACCATGGCGCACACATTAATGTGGTATGTGCGTTTGATGGAATTGAAAACATTTATGCAGAAAATATGTTACCCGCCATGTGTCCTGGCGGCATCACCAAACGAAGTGAGATTCGTTCGGTTGTCGGCTTTTAATCCTGGTGCCGCCGCCGCCGTCGGCACATGTAGCAGAATAATCAATCCCCGGGAAGCGCAAAGTGGTAGTGGCTGGATGCTGTTATTCTTTCCGTTGGTGGCAGTGGCTGTCGACAAGATATTCGCAATAAATCTAACGAATGTGACCTCGATTCAATAATATTGGTGGGTGGTGTTCGCTAGCCGTGTTTTCTTCTTCTTTTTTGTTTCCGATTGTTTCGTCGATTTTATTTTGTGCCGTACGTGTTGTTGTGTATTTTCTTCGTGTATCTGATGGGGGGTGGTTGAGAGTGCGGACGCACCCTCGACGCCGGGGAAACGTTCAGGAAGATCTTTCATATTTGATGGAGCAGAAAATTGATAATGTACTCAAGGATTTAGTGGCTATATCCCGGATGTTGTTTCGTTTTTGGTACACCGATATGTTTGTCCGGATTTCCGATTATTGGTAGTTGATGACGGTGTATGTAGATAAGAGACCCTGAAACATTATGTTTTATGTTCTATGGTGGATCTAACAGATACGAATATCGAAGTAAGGATTGCTACATTTGGGATAATGAGCATATCCAAAATATGACGTCATATGCATAAATACTGTTTGATCATAAGAGAAGCATATGATTATTTTTTGATTAGAAAAAAAATCTTGTGCTGTGTTTTTTTAGCATTTTTATTTCATATAAAAAAAATATATTTCCTTATATTGTAGACAAAACTACTTAAAGCTATCTTAATCACTTCCGAAATAATTTTCTTAAACGTAACTTACTGACCTCACACGGGTACTCTAAGCTATTCTAGTGTATATTTAAATTTTACATTTCGGCCTTCTGTAATATTTTTTTATTGTCTTATATTATCAAGAAAATTGTAATCAAAAACTTGAACTATAGTTGTTTTTTAAGTTAGCCTAACTTACGTAACTTAAGTTAACCTATACTGAATTTTACAGATACTTAAAAGTACTAAGAACTAACTATGTCCGTACACTTACACCAGATCTTATACACTATGTATACGCTTGTCATATGGCAGAGATCGCCCTTCTGAACCGAAGAAGTTCCTCGTGGCTACGAGCGACGTCCGGTTCGTATTGGCGTCGCCTGTCCACTGTTCGGCGTACGACATGGAAGATGATAGAACATCCTTCTATATCCTGTATCAGCCCCTTGGAATCTAACTAGAGAAATGTTTTAGGGGGTATAAAGCCCTCTAGGCGCACCTTTCCATGGTACATATTGTTAGGGTAATAATCCCCGAAGATCAGACTATTGGATGAAGTCATTGCTCGTGCAATGTGCCTTCGATTCAGTTTAATAATAAAATTATCTATCCTGATTAGGTTTGCCTCGTTGTACAAGACTCCGTTGGGGTAGAATTTCTCGTAATCAGGATTTTAGCGTTCGATACTAATGGAGGCAGGCCCGAAGACATTGCCTCTCGAACACCCTAATTTTTTCAATCTGGGAAGGACTCAAGTTGAAATACACTGGGCAACCGTACGCCATAATTGGCCGGATGAGGGCCATGTAGCAGATCACCTTCACCCTGGAATCAAGTTGGCTGCTGTAAAACAACCGACTTGCCGCAGCAAAGGCTTTCTTAGCTTTTGTAAGAGCTGTAGCTGCATACTTACCGCAATACATATACTGGTCCAATCAGATGCCAAGATATTTTACCACATTTTTCACAGCTAACGGCTGGCGCTGTGCGCCATTTTTTTCGTGTCCTTTGAGGCCCTGGATAGCAGGGTTCTAAAGAGAATAGTTTCGCACTTCCGGAAGTTGATTTCCAACATCCAGTCGTCGCAAAATCGCTGAATTTTGTTGAAGTCACGCTGCAATAAGTTGTTGATTATTTCGACCTTCGGGCCTGATCTGTACGCTAGCAGATTATCGGCATACGCTTTTAAAGTGTGGCATGGAACCTTTAAGATCGCTAGTGAATATAGCGAATAGTATCGGCGAACCAACCGCCAAATGTTGCAACCCATTTTTTATGTGATATACTGTGGTTAAAGTTACATGGCCATTTTCCACAACAAACTTCCTACCTGTAAACATATCATAGATCATATACAGCAGTGTTTTGCCTAGTCAGACTAACTTGAGAAAAAGACCTTCTAACCAGACGGTGTCAAACGCCTTTTTCATGTCTTTTAGGCACGCGCCTGTGCATTGACTTTTATTCTTATTCCATTGAATGTCGAAGACTAGTTTGGGCGCGGTATCATGCCCCGCCCTAAAGCCGAATTGGTTGTCCGGTATAATTTGTTTTCCCTGGACCCATTCTTTCGGGGATCTAATGTCTAACTTCTCAAAAATTTGCTAATGCACGGAAGAAGCCTTATAGAATGGAGACTTGTCGGGATGGAGGTATCTTTGTCCCGTTTCGAAATGGGCTGTACCACATCTGATTTCCAATGTTCCGGGTAACATGCATTACTCAGCGCAGTGTTGAACAATGTTGTGAATACGTTCACCGCTTCAGAGGCCACATGACACAGAACAATATTTGGTATCCCATCGATTCCCACTACTTCTTCAGTGAGTTGAACATACCCTGGAGTTCATCTTTTGTAATAAAAAGTTGTTTCAGATGATCGTCATTGAACCTGGTGAAACCAGGGTTCTCAGATCGCCATTGACTTATCTCATTACGTAGATGGAAGTTCAGCGAGGCCCTGTTTTCCAAGTCGTTATTGGGGCAAAGAAGTTTATTGACCATGTACACTTCCTGAAAGAAAGCTCTAATTGCTTTCAGCCTTTCCTGGGGATTTTACACTCGTTCGGTTCCTCCAGCTCATTTGGGAGCTGAATAATCGAGGCGAGATCACAGCGATCACTGTCGTACTCGACCGTTGTTAAGCAGTTCCTCCTGCGCTGATTCACGTTCAGTATCGGAAGTCGTCTGTCTGTTAACAACACATCCAGAACGACCCGCTTTAGAGTAACGAAGATCTCTCGGTAGCAAGCAAATCAACCCTGAATTCAATACTATTCTGCTCCATCCACTCTAGGAGAGCGTTTCCCTTTTTCTTTGGAAGTCTGTTAGCCCATTCACCATGCTTTGCATTCAAATCACCGCCAATGGCGTAAAACCTTTCCTCAGAGTTTAAGTGCAGGGTAGTAAAAAGAGCCTCAAGCACGAAAATGAAAATTAAGTTTCCGGTGTTAGTCGCGTAAACGGCAATCACGAACAATCGCTTTCCACCTTGGAGAAGGATGCTCGTAAAACCTAAGGTTTTTCTCATTTACTTTTAGTAACGTCCAAGTTTCCACTCCTGAAAGGAGGCCTGGGATGATCGAGCTGTTATTCAAAGTCAGGTTAGGCCTTCGAGAGAGGGCTCTATCATTCATTTGCCTCTTGAGCCAAAAACGTCACATGAAAGCGCGTCGGCTTGCCTAAAAGCAAGGATTCCCTATTCAGAAGCAGGGATAGTTCTGTGAGCATTGTGTTCTACCTCTGTTTTCGTAATTTTTCAGACAGTAGTCAACACGCTTTTATTTTGCCTCTAAGAAACATTGTTCTAAGCCGGATCTTGTCCTTGCCAACGACCTACATGTTAACACGTTTCCACTACAGTGGCCTCCAAGAGGGAATTCGCATTCTAGTTATCGTGAGCTAAAGTTGCTTGAAGCTATGGTGGATCCAGCCCCTATCTCTAAGAGCTGCCCGTATAGGGATTTGCCTTGCGCCAGGAAACGACCCTAAGGTGTATGTTGTATTCTAATAGCTCCCAATTCTCCCGGCTAGGGCACTGTGGATTTACATGTACCACTTAAACCAGATACAACGAAATGTCGACTTAAAACAATGTGACTGAGTCACTGATACCTGCTCTCTATATGCTTGGCATTCCATAAAAATTGCTTTGTATTCCATAAACAACTACAACTTATAACTATTCAAGTACATTTGGGTTGAATTTAACCCCTGTAATGTTGGTTTTATTGCGTGAAAATTTTATTAGTTTATACATAAAAACCACATAGAAATGAATTGTATTGTATTAGCCACGCGATTCGAATGTCCAACTAAACCAAGAGAACAATTGCTGAACAAATCAACTGCATCCTTGCAACACACTCCTCGTATAAATTTATTGCAAAGCGCACATATTTCAGGGATAATAACGTTTCAATGTGCACACAGAGGGAAACAGAAATCGCCATCCATTATGCGAATATACACGACGAATGTTAATTTATGACCCAGATACGTCCCCAGAGGTGTACCATTCGTTTCAGATTCAAACCTCTGGAGGTCCTGCAAATGTTCCGCGTGTACTCTGATGCTCGTTATCCTTTTTCCCCTCTCTGTGCGGATTGTCTCCTTTTTTCGATAATAAATTGCCATGCAATAACATTTTTTCACTTACGTATTATTTTTATACAGGAGATCCATAAATTTACGTGTGCGCCTTGAAATCGAGTAAACATACATACATCCACACACAGATATACTCGTATAAATGTACTGAGGGCTGCAACAACACGGTGGCAGGATTAAAAAATATTGCTTCTTTGGCAACCCCTGGTGGATAATAAAAACACAATGAGCAGTGTGAAACTGTATACAAAAAGGATATCTACTCGACTCAGAGAAACGATGAATGGATGCGAGAGTGAGTGATGGCGCAATAAATAATCCACCATAAAAAGGACACTTAAGTTGAAAATTACTTCAGCTGGGTTTTTAATGAGATCACCAGGGACTCGCCTGTTTCTGCCAATTCCGAGTCTTTCCGTATGCCTTGTGTTGAAACGAATGTTACGCTTTTACGATATTAATTTGAGGTTTCACTGCTCTGCAGGATATATCGTCGTGTGACATATAAACTGGACGACAGAAGTCACTTATCGGTTCGGACGTGGATAATGACAGACAGATGGAAGAGGATAAAAGGTGATTCGATGCCAACAGCACTGTCAGATTTGTATGTGTGTTTTATGGTGGTTGAATGGATGAAGGACACATCGGTGAATATATTTTATTTTTTCCGTTTAGATTAATTTATAAATCTGGCGAGGTGATTTACTGAAAACGGTAAACAAGGGAAATTGAGAAAATATTTGATGAAATTATGCCGACAAGGCGCTTCTCATTTTTCGGTTGGCCTCGGTTTCCGTGCTCTTGAACTCAAGGATCTGTTGGCACGTTAAATTTACTACCCTCGAGTATATCATTTACAACCCAATCCTGGCGCAGGGTGTAAATCATTTCGATAAAACTTTTGCTGCCCCCTAAGTGCCAAATAATTTCAATTCAGTTATCTCAACCGCAATTTAATGACCGCAATAACTTGTTTCCTCCCCCAATGGTTCATAGATATCCGTTGGACCCAAAAGTCATTAATTCCAGCCTGCCTCTGCCCTAACACCACAAACATACACACACCCTCGCACACAGCCACACGCACCCACATTCGACTGACCTCATAAATCCCACATGATAATCCATCCTTTCGAGATCGCTGTCAGAAATAAAAGTGTATATAATTTTTCTTTTGTTACCAGAACGATTCTTGGCCAACCACCCGCAACAAATAATAACAGACCCCCTCATCCAGCAGTGCGCATCCTGGTCCACACGCACTGGGCATATGTAGAGGCTCCATCGCCTGGTGAAGGCGGGAGGCGAAATGATATATCGACGAATTTATGAACCTATAACATGTGATGTACGATTGTGGTTCAACCATAACGCACCCCGTTGCGTACCATAACAAATGAACGAACAAAGAAACAAAACAAACGCACGCGGCGGTCCTTAGAAGGGCACCTTAAGTTTAATTTCTTTTGATACATATTTCAGGCACGTTTTGGCAGACCCGTTACTCTTAAGTCATAATCAATGGCGTATAGCGCCAAAAGGCGAACGAAACACATTTTCAGAACTCCCAATAAATCAGGATCAATAAAAGGTCACTTGGCCCTCATCTGACCAGTCCCCCAGACTTTAATAAAGGAAACACAACGACATGTTGTGTCGCCTTTACACAGTTCGGCAGAGAGGGCACCTCCTTCCGTTCCCGTTTATGTGTTAGACAAAACACATTTAGCACATTTGTTTTGGTCGGAAAGGACCTGGAACCATTGAATGATTTATGAGATCTTGTCCAACCCTTGTACATTCACGTGACAAGAGTTCCTGATTTGAGTCTCGTTTCCTCACTCCTTCATTCCCTCACGCAAGGATATTATTTATCTTCCCTACGATGGAGCTGTTTGAAGACACAAAAGTATGTGTTCGTGTGCATGGCTGAGCGGAAGGAAGGTTCTGCCCTTGTGCTTTGTAAAATCCAAAGGACATTAGTCTTTTCTTGTTGCCGAACAAATTGTCATCTCATTGTTAGAAGAAAGAACAGGAAGGCCCCAATGGCGCAGTCCTCTTCTTGCAGCTCTCTACGAAGTTGATAATCGCTCCTGTACTTTGACCCAAGCCCGAGTGTACTGTGTCAGATGTCAGCCGCACTGGTGAGTTGCACACACAAATTCCCAGTGAATAATGAAATTGTTACTTATTCATCCGCAAGGACTAGAGCTGTCCTGACGCAGGCCCATTAGTAAGATCAGATTTTACCTACAGAAATCTGGAGACGTCAAACAAATGCAACGATGCACATGTGTAGATGTCTTCACATACCCATTCATCATAACGTTGTGTTCATGAAAGGAGTTGGCAGCACTTGCTTTGACATCGCAATGTGACTGATTGCTGTGAAGCTTCTGGGAGGGGAACGACATTTGACAACACGTAACTGATTTCAAAATTAATTTCTGTAATGGATTAGTGGTGAAATAAGGCAATCTCAAGAAATAAGTAATCATTGTGTTGTGAGAAAAGTTGGGCACTGACAAGCAGCATGTAAAAGGTTCACATGAGAAGGGTGTTAAGGACTAATGAACGCAACTCATCTTTTCCAGATTATATACATATATGTATATTGTAAAATATGCGAGGTTTTATGGCTTCATTACTGAATCGTCGCCTTGGGGTTGTGGGTAAGTGCGTCTACTCCACGCGTAAAGTCTAAGGGCATCTCGCATTTTTTCACGGCACCATCTCTTTCGATTTGCTGACATCACCCAAAGAGTATCAATTGTCTGTGAAGGGAATCTCAAATCCCGTCGTTTGGAGTCGGCAAACAGCTGTAGGTCCCTTCAAGTCGAGAGAGAACAGTACCACGCAAAACATGAGTGTGGGCTGAAGTGCCACTCAATTATTATAATTATCGCTGCATTTAAAACACGTTCGTAGAGTGAGAAGTGGACTGCTTCGGCTGTTTCTTGGTCTCTTATATACATCAAGGGACCTACATCTCATCGACGGTCATCAAATTCTAAACCTAAACAGTGGCAGTGTCTCACGGAGTGTGCGCAGCATCCATCGCACAAAAAGTTTTTCATGCTCAATACTGAAGGGTGATTTTTGAAAAGCTATAGGAAAGTTTTTCAATAAAAAACTTATAAAATTCAGAAAAATACATTAAACTTTTATTTGAAAATAAGTCCATTGTTGCGCGTGCTGTGTGGCATGTGGCACCGTCTTCTTGAAACCACAAGTCATGCATGTCAAGCTCTTGCATTTTGGGCAAAAAAAGTTGGATATCATTTCACCGTAGCGCTCACCATTCACAGTTACGTTACGATTCGCATTATCTTTAAAGAAGTACGGTCCAATGATGCCACCAGCTCATAAACCGCACCAAACTGTGACTTTTTCTGGATGCATTGGTTGGTCTTGCAATGATTCTCGCTGATATTCACTCCAAAACCGACAATTCTGCTTATTTACGTACCCATTGAGCCAAATATGAACATAAAATGGAAGAAACGCGCGATGAACTTTTTTAACAGAGCACGCATTTTGATAATAAAATTCAATAATTTGCAAGCGTTTTTCGTTTGTTCGTTTGTAAGACGATTCATGGTTAAATTATGGAAACGAAACTTGCGTCAGCTGTTTAAACCAGTGTTGCCAAAAAGATAATAGCTAAAAAATTACCCTTTACATGTAGACTACGTAAATCGGCTAGCTGCCAATGCAATGAAACGATTAGCTCTGTGGTAGCCGTTTACAGGCAGCAGTGTGTGGCTCATCATTGACCGATGTGCGACCATGTTGAAGCGCAATTTCCCTTCCACAAACCAAAATCGAATCACCGACCGATCCCCCGAAACTTACGCATCCACACGCGGTCGAAACAAAAATACAAGTCCGGTTCAATTAAAAAAATTAAAGCCGTTTACGAGAATAAACTACACAATAACAAAATTTTTCTTTTTAATAATCACGGGACAGTAAATCTCCTCAGATATATCAGCTTATAAGCTGATGGAGCAAAAATTGACTAGCCTAAGACGACTCTCCAGGAAAAAAGTTTCGGACGTTGCTAATAGAAGAGGCAAGATCGCGAAGGTCGACCTTTGAAAAGGTGCTGTTAACACATCAACGACAGAATGTGGTGACTAGACTAAGCTGTCATATTTAAAAATAAATCTAACGTACATAAGTGGTGTTAGGCTATGGAGTGGTATAAAGGTTTGCCAAAGAATGGAGTAGAAATGGAAAAGAAAATTAAGTTGGTTGAGGCGACAAGGTCGAAGGGATACGTTCGGTGCAGGGGAAATGCGGGTTTCATGAAATATAAAACTGCTTTTCACTTGCTAGCATTTACAAAAATAAGGCTTTTCTGACACCAAATAGAAAACTGATGATGACGGTCGTTTTAAAAACAGGAGTCTTTGGAGAACAGTATATGCATATACACTTGAGGTCATACAATTAAGCAACTATTGCAATAACGAAATGATTTGTATTTAATATTAATACCCTGCGTCCTTTTTTTAATTTTTCTTATGTGTACATATGTATGTATTTTTGACATGAGTTACATACTTGGGTATCAGAAATAAAATGCATTCTATTTTTTTTTTTGAAAGTCGGCCTTTGCTCAAAAAATAAAGCCACGCATTGATTGGATTGGATTGAATTGTCATTTATGTCAGTGTGTTTTCGCGTAAGATGTTTCCCAAGGTTTGAATAAATTGTTAGTAAAGGGAAACGCTTTTTTTCTTGTGAAACTGGATATTTAAAGACGAAAAAGTAATTTATAGTAAAAAATACAATAAGAAACAATAATCGGGTTGCTATGAAGACATGAATTGCTGAGTGTGCACAGTACAAAAATGATGCTGAACACAGTGTGACTTTTTTAATATCCGTTAATATGTTATTCAGTTACAATTCTTTAAATCAATTTTTTTTTTGAAAGTTAAAAAAATTGCAAATATAAAAGAGTTCATCATGCAAGAAAGAAAAGGTATGTATGTAAAATTGTATGTACATTTACCATAAATCGAGAGGTGGCGAGACTCTCGGGCTGTTATCGCGGGATAGAAAACTTTTCCGAATTTGCCACCCAAGAGCTCGAAGGACTGCTAATGCTGAAGATCGACTATTTGTGCGTTAGAGCAAAGCTGATTGATTTAAATGGACGCATTGCCAGAAGAAAGCCAAACGCGCCATGCGAATTTGCACTTTAATAAAAACCAAAAGTTCTGGAATTTTTGTGTGGATCGATGAGGTAAAGCTTGATTTGTTTTGGTAACATGGCAAACTATACAAAGGACGCCTCTTGGAAATATACCCTTAATCTATAAAGAATAAAGAAAACTCGGTTACGGCATGGAATTTTTTCCATCATCTTGTAAAGGTTACGGAGTAAAGATTAATGTAAAATTAAAAACAAATTAAGGTGAAATTTACAAAAAACTTGAGATAATTATCTTAAACATCATTTTGAAGAGAATTTGCCATAAGTTGTCGACTTTTCAGTACAGCGATCACCCCAAGCATACTGCGCAGGTCAGAAGGTCGTAAGGTCGTAGTTGGGCGGTGAAGAAACAACGGTTTTGAACTGGCCCCCAAATAGTTCACCCCATAGAAGATATATGTATAATCACGTATCCAGTCCGAATATAAAAAACCGTTTAAGCTCAAAAACCCTCCAGCAAAGGTAAACTGTTGCAAATTATAAGCAGGATTGGGTAAAATCCCACCATCAGTCTTCAGGAATCTGGTGTATCTTTTGCGGCGCAAGCGTGAGGCAGTAATTATAAATAAAGATTTTCCAACTTGCTATTAACAACTCAATGCAAGATTTTTTTTTCAAATAATATATTTCAATGATTTTTTCATAATTTTAATATATTTGATAGGTGGATTAATTAGCATATACATATGAGTACAAGTGTATGTGTTGATTTTCATATTCTTAGCATACACAGAGAGAAAAGTTGCTCTTGATAATGGTGTCCACATCGTTGGTAGTACGGACAAAAATTAGTGGACCTTATCCTGGGAAACCTGAAGTGACCTTAATAGACGTGGAGACAAAAAAACCTTAATAAACACATCCAACTAAATTTGATGGAAGGTGGTTAGAAACCATAGGGTAAATGAGAGCACTTTCTCGAAGGACCGAACTTATACTGTATAAACCCATCCCTGTCCTGGTCTATGGCGCAGAAGCCTGAAAAATGTTAACAGTCGATGAAGAAGTCTTTTCGAGAGAAAAGTTATGCGTTCAATTTATTCTTGTTTGCGTTGATGGTTTTTGGGGAGTAACAACTCGACATACTGTATGAACTGTGCAGCGACATAAGCCTAGGCGGGTGTCTTCGGATATAACTTTAAAGTTACCTCGGCTGTGTACAGCGTATAGAAAACACACTTCCAACCCGAACAGTTTTCAATTTCGAAGCAGTAGGACAACGCAACAGATTACGTGCTCATATTAAATGACGAACATAAATAAAGACGAACCTCAATCAACTTTTCGTATGAAATAAAAGGCTTCGTGGCCTATTTGTTGAGACCCAGGTCCACCCTTAGAAGGCTAGCCAAGCCGACCAATATTTAATCGAGTGCTTTAATGATGTCAGTGGCAACCACAACGATTCCCTTGTCTTTCTTAAAGCGCATCACGATTTTGAAACAACATACCCATTAATACTGATATAAAACGTAATTTAGATGGCTGCCTAGGCTGGCTTCGCGCGCTTTCTATCTCCCCCAGCTCCAAGATGATTTTGTACTGTAGATTACGGATTAGCTGGATTACAATTGCTTAAAGTGCTTAAATCATTACTAAATTGTTGTCATAACATCGATCCTTTAAGGTTCGTTGCAGCTGCAAGGCCGGCCAATTGGCATAGAAAGAAAACGCAGCACTCTGGATGTAGGTGAAGAATAAACACCGGGGTAAAATACTTACCCTCTCTCAAAATTTCGATCACGAAACAGCTATTGGTGTTCAAATGGTGATTTGGAAAGAAGTAAAACACAAGATGAGCCACATTTTATAAGATCCTATTTCAAATTCAATAACTTGTAGTTGAAAATATACAGAGGTTAAAAAGATATTTTCGTCATATATCACTCTCCAACTAATTGTTTATTTTTCTATTCACAGATTCATAGAGGTGCCTCTTCTTCTTAAACTAGAACGGCATAGCCACTTAAGCCGTGATAGCGCTTCAAAATTTTTCAGCTGCAAAGATGCGACTGAATAAATAATTTGTAAAAGTTTCCACTTTATGGTTAAACTAAACCTGCCACGGCTTGTGGCAAACAAAACCCATTAAACTAATTAGACAGACTAATTATTGTTCGTTCCGAGTTCAACCCGAAATCACGAAAAAAAACTGTGCACAACATCCATCTCAGAGGGTAGATTTATTCCCAATGCAAAAACAGTTTTCCGCTGAATTTGCTGACAAATTGTGTGGGTATGTCTTATTAATGCTTCATTATGGAACGAGCGAGAGAGGTTCGGGGTTTTTTTTTTTGCTGTCAGCTCGTGAAGGAAAGAACTTTCGACATGCGCTCAAATAAGCTGACAGACTGTGGCTGGCAGGTAAGTGATAATTGCGGTCCATGTCAAGCTGCCATTTTATTTCTTTGCATTTGATGTTTGATTGAAAGCGCTTTCACAGTAGATTCGATTAAGGGGATAACCATCACGGCGGATTATGTTTGACTGAAAAGAAACAAATTTGATTGTTAAAGACCTTATTCGTTCATGGTAGAGTTAGAATTTATTGATTTCTGTTGAAGCCTAATGCGTAGTTCGTGTTCCCTTGCGCTGAAGCTATGGTGGCGATCTTTGAGGGTGTAATACGTTATTTTGGGCATCGTTTCGCCTCAAGGCGGTTTTAAAACAAGACACGCCCTTCACAACGTTTCAATCGAAACAAAAGAATCTAATGAATCGATTAACTAATGTAACTCGGCTAATGACCCAGATTATAACAAAATCAAATTATTTTTTCTTGCTTTGCTGATTCAACATGGAAGATGTCACACAACAGTCCATTAACCGCACGACAGTGTCACACCAAATTTCCATTTGAAAAAAGTTTCAAAACCCAAATTACCATATAAAGTTTATATGCAGCGGCGTTTCGATAAATTTCTTTCTATTTTAAAAACAATTTGCTAATTTCAGAATTTACTGCCAGCAATCAGTAATTCATTGTTTTTAATGGATTTCTTGTGTACATTTAGATAAGGCGAATGTTGTTGTGTGTGAGTGTGTGGCTTAAGTTTTGCCCGTTGCCGTCGGGCTTATCTTTAGTTTCACCATTAGACTGTCCAGTGGAATGATTTTTTATGAGACACTACACTTTTGTTTATTCGAGTCGATTTGCATTTTTATTTTACGGCTTTAATTATGAAATGCAGTGTTCTGCTTTAGTCATAATTTTTAGCATTGTAATGGAGCTGGTTGATCGGGGTTTGTTGTTTTGCTTATTTCATACGTGCTTTTGCTGTGATTCAAAGAGCAGAGGGAGCCACTCTAATGTGAATCGATCCCTTCCTCTACTATCTTTCAATTGGAATGTCTCGTAGTATACATAGACAGCTTGGACTGACTGCCCGAGGCGATTTTCGTTTTACCATCCTTGATACATTTTGCAGAGACTTCAGGTCCAGAATCCGCTTTAAATAATTACGTTTCATTTCGAGAGAAAAATCCAAAGTACTGACGTTTGTTGGTTTTTAGTCTCCAGAAGGGACCTAAGATGCATTTGTACTCGCTGGCATGAACATTATGATCACTGGGGGGTCAAGGTGAATTTTTGTGAAGCGCATATGACAGCCTTACATTGTTTCTGTAATAATTCGTCAGTATGGTACAATTATATAAATTGCGGTTATGTTGTACACATGCATATGCATCTTTAGATGGTATTGGGTTTTGACCGGCAGGCAAGTACATATGTATAGGTGAACGGGGTTATGAAATGCACCTGAGGTCATGCAGACCATATAGGAAGTAGTCGAGCAGATGAAGAGAACTCGTCAGTTCAGGGCTCTTTATGTTCCTTCCTCAGCCATGCAACTTTCACAAATCATCAGAGCGGACACGAGGTTTAATATTGCTTTATATGTAGCTTTAGCTCGTCAAGACAAACCCCGCCTATCCTTGTCATGGATACTTAAGTGCAAATGCAAATGGAACCCATAAAGATGTTGCAGTTTTTTGAACAAAGTTTACATTATGGTGCACATAGTGCTAACATTCTTTTCCAAAATGAGTTTCTGTGCCAAATAATATATTTTTTATAGTTATCCTTACTTGTTGCAACTTAAGCTTTTAGACTGCCATTTACGCAACACAACTTTTGGGGTACAATAAGTTGTGTTACTGTCAGAAATATACACAAAAAGTTTTCTTTGGAATTTAGTTATGGTCTGTAATTCGTGAGGACAACGAACAAGCAGGCGAATTGCAGATATAAAAAAGGTGTGTTCCCCAAAGCAGTGTGTAAAACGGGGAAGAATAAGTTTCAAACCACGTGCAAAATTGAGAGAATCATGCAATTAATTAGGACATTCATGATGTATAATTTTGAATACATTCAGAATATTACAATAATCTTAAAAGTCGTCCAAAATCAAAACCTTAATTTTTTAACGAGATATGATACAACGTTTTGGGGCGTTAAAAATAAAACGTACGCTGTCATTAAAGGCCAAATTCAGTATATTTTTTTCATTCTTAGTCAAAATAAGGGTACACGCAAAAGTTATAGGTAAAAAATGGCAGCAATAGGCTTTTAAAAAGTTGGATCTTGAGTGATTTACTTGGTAAGCAAGTTAAGTATCGTAAGCACAGCAAACCAGCATATATATTTTTGATAGAATTCTCAACTGCAGTACAGCATTTCAAAAAGGAATTGATGTGAAATTCAAGACATTTTACATTATTTTCAAGAGGGATTACATTGACATTAAAAATTATCGAAGAGAGGTCACAAGCATTGCACACACCACCTGAGCATTAAGTTTGTCAAGAGATAACCATTCTACAATATTATTGGGATCCTCATTAATTTCTGTGATACAGTACTCATTTACATCAGCATACATGTGAAGCAGCTTTTGATTACCCAGGGGAGATCATTGTCAAAAAAGAGAGCAAAGAAAAGGTCCTTTATAGAGCACCAATATTAGTAGGAAAGGAATCGAAAACTTCTATTGCAGTAACCGCAGTCTGAACTCGGTTGTACAGATACACTTATAATAATCTAAAGGAAAACGATGAAAAATTAAAGTTCTGCTTGAGTTTTGAAATTAATAAAGAATGGTCAATACAGTTAAATGCATTTAAAAAATTTAGTAAAACCAAAACTCCAAAACGTCCATCACCTAGGGATAACCTAAGATGAGTTCATATTTTTATTATAGCTGATTCGCAGCTGGGCTTTGATCGAAAATCGATTTGCCTGATTTACATTCTGCATGCAATGAGAACAATGACAGTTTCGGTTCGTCATTCATAAATCAGTATTGTACCTACTGTTTAGAATGCTTACTGGCAGACGGTTCGTAGTCAAATATGGCAACGTAACTTCTGCGTGTATCTTCCATGTTAAAAATTGTCTCCAACAGAGTAACGTAAATTCGCCAAACCTGTTTAACAATTACCTGAGCGATCTTTTAATTTCACTTCATAATGCTTTTGCGTACGCCAATGACTTGATACAGATCAGGTTAAAAGAATGAGGAGATTACCACTCCCTTGTAGGGCGACTTTGAGTCCTTTATACGAGATTGCGACAGTTGGAATTTAAAACTCAACTTCAAGAAGTCGGAAAGCATCCTGTTCAGGACGACGTTGCATAAGGCATAAGGCTTGCATAAGAATTGGCGTAAACTCGCTATCATTGGAAAGCTAACACACTTAAGGAGCATCACGGCGCATTAGATATATATATAAGGCATATAAATAACACATACGCCCTGGTGCACGCGTCCGTATAGTTTTACGGACAAAGTTAAGTTTAATATAAGTAGACTTAAGTTTTAGTTCAGTTTTAGGTGGTATAGTTTTATCATGTAGTTCTTTTAAGTAGGTTAGAAAGTAAAGACAATTTTGAATCTCAAGTTCTTAAAAAAAAATTCTTGAAGGATTTAAAAAAAAATGTGTAGTTAGTTTTTAAGCTAAGAATTAAAAATATAAGGGGCCGAAAGGCAAAAGGAAAAATATCCTAGATTAGCTTAGAGTACTCGTGAAGAGTCAGTGGGTTAGAATTAAGATCGGTAGATTGTATTTGTAAGCTAGTTTTAAGTATTTTTGTCTAGCAACTAAGAAATGAAGTTTTTGAAATAAAAATGCATTGAAATCGAAAAAATCGACAACACACACAGAGGACTGTGGTCAGATTAGCTTGGGATGTGGTTAGATTAGTATTTGTATTTTAATAAACCTATATGTAGATGCTGCTCTGGCCAGGGTTCGAGGCGCCTTTGCCCTTGCGACTGTTTTACAACAGCCAACTCGATGCGGGGTAAAGGTGTTCTGCTATATGGCCCTAATCAGGCCAATGCTCACTTATGGCTGTCCCGTGTGGTTCAATGTGGGAGCTAGTCTGATGGAAAGGATGCGGTTGCTTGAGAGGGCATGCCTTTGGGTCTGTCTTCGACTTTACCGAACTCCTTGGTCCGAGTACAAGAGATTCTACTCTAATGAAGTCTTATACAATATGGCGAAAATGATCAGAATGGACAATTTCATCCTAAAGCTGATTCGGCGCCACAATGCAAGAGCAATGGACTCCGATAACAACCTTATTTCTGGGGCTTACTATCCCAACACACAATACCATAAAAGGGTGTGCTAACTTTGATAAGGTAAGTCTGTTACAAGACAAGGATGCGGTACAGCTCATCCTTCATTTCGCCCGTTCTGCTGTGGATGGGCAAATCAACTACGACCGTTCCGTTGCACGACGAGCTGAGGACAATTTCTCCGCATCAGTACAGCTTCGAGATGGGATGTGCTGGATGTTGCAAAGAAGCATAAATTGTTCTGGTGGCTACAAAGCAAATAAAACTCCCTCGTCGAATCTTCTAAACACTGGGGAGGGAAACCAACGGTGGCAGTCAGCTACTGTTTTGCGACGGACCATACCACCTGTAATCTTTTGCCGACTTATATATCCTTAGCATTAGATTTTGGGTTAGAGTTTTAAGGTTATAAAAAAAAGAAAGAAAAAAAACAAAACATAAAAAATATATAACAAATACAAAAAAAAAATTAATTAAAATATAAAAAATACACAAACGAATAAAAACATATGTTAAGGTATATGTGATTATATACATAGTTGTACTTAGACTCACCTGTGCATGTATGCATGTGCAACATATACCGATGAACTATATGATGGTATACATGCACATGAGTGGTCGCCGTGGCGTAGTGGTAAGTGCGTCGACCGCGGCGTAGAGAGTCTGGGTTCGATTCCCGGACGGGACACCTTGCATTTTTTCACGGCACCACCTCTTTCGGGTTGCTGACAACACTCAAAGAGTATTAATTGTCTATGGAAAGCTTCTCAAATCTCGCCGTTCAGAGTCGGCAAAAACTGTAGGTCCCTTCTACTCGTGAAGAACAGTAGCATGCACAACACGAGTAGTTGTTGTAGAAGCTAGGCCCTGGTCCGTTGTGGGCTGTAGTGCCACTCAATTATTATTATTATACATGTACATCTGCGTACGTAGCTAAGTTTAGTAGTACAATAGTTTTAGTTTTAGTTATTTTTCTTAGTTTTAGTTGTAGCTGTACCTTTAGATATAAGTTTCTTTTACTAAAAAGGTTAAGTTTTTAAGAATTTGTTTTCTCTACATTCTTAATAATTAATACGGCTAAGAATGGGTAAAAGTTCTCATATAAAATGTACATAAAGCAGGTGAAAAACATGTTAAATTAAATCAAGTTTATATTAGAGAGCCTGCGAAAGGCCAGTAAGACTATTGTTAGACCAAAAAGACCTGGAAACTAGTTTTAAGCTTTTTTGTCTAGACTTTAAGTGTTTCTGTATAAATGAATAAAATGCAAAAAAATAGCAGTTTCTGCAGAACTATTCTTCTTTAAATGGATATGCATGTCCTATGATTTGGTCAAATGAAACAAAAGTCTACATCCGCAAACTAGTTTCGTTTGTTGAAAGTGTGCAGGAACAAAGGAATCACTGGTCCAGATCGAAAACTAATTTAAATTGTTCTCTAACATCTTTTACCTCTTACCACACCCCAAAAGGTGAAATACAGCACAATGAATCATAACTATTTTAAAAATACACAATCCAATTCACATTCCTCGTCATGATAAATGCTAGAGGAATTCCTTTAGAAAAATGAAAATGTATATCACTCAATAAAAACTTCTTCAATCGCCTCCGCTCATGATTGATTGCGTATCCAAGTTGATGGATGCTTTCGATGGCTTTTCCAGGAAAATTTTCAATCGACGAAACACAAACATTCTCTGAAGTCAAGTAAATAAACTGTTAACCAAAAAAAAATCCTTCAACTGACTGCAAAACAATAACATTTTTACTTTGATTTATCGACTGGATGCCGAGACATCAACCAGCACGCTGGCTAAAAGGCTGAAATAGCTCAAAGATCAAAGGGAACTCACTCTCCAATTTGACGTTTCACTTTCCGCAAAACAGAAGCCTATCGAACTCCTTGCTTAGGCTTGGCATAATTTTTCTGCTTCTTTCATAAATTTTCCTCCGTCGTCGCTTTGACAGTTTGTGGTTTAAAGTTCCCATCGCCCTTTAACCTGCAGACTGCGATGAGGTGGGGAGCTAACCACCGTCCGATTGATGTTCTCGTGTCTACGTGTGTGGACTCGGGTTGAATGCTTATAAATTTATCGGCAACGTGGTCGGCAGCGGCAAACTAAAAAGGAGCCGTGTCGATTCGTTGTTTCCCCAACAACAATAACAAGAAGCCACCGCAAAGAGGAGACTAGGTCGGATGCTGGCCGCTTGCTGCGGGTTCTATTTTTTGTCATCATCTTCAAAGGGCTGAAGTTAGAATTTTCCTGCGTCTCTCATTCGGAATTGGGAGTTGATGTGTATTTGATTTGTTTTCTCCCCCGAATTACTTTTCGGCGGCAATCGATGTGAAAACAAAACATTCTTATTCTACGGAATTCCCCACGGAGGAAACGTTTTTTTTCTTGTGTTTCACGGAGTCTGAGGATATGAAATACGTTTTTATGTTTACGGGAGTAGCTTGTGGGTTCGTGGAATTAGAAGATTTGTTGAAAGGATAATTGACATGATTAACGATTATTGCCACACGATTGAAAAGCGGCGATCTTTGATCATGAAGCGCTTTTTGTTGGTGTGAATTATGAAAGAAACAGTGCTGAGGTATTGAACGATTTATTTTATGCATTGCTCTCGCACCATTATTCACCATAATAGGCCCAATTTTTTTTTTGAATTGTAGATGCATAAGTTTATGTATGTTCCGTGCCGTCCAAAAATTTTGTTAAAATATTCGTTCTTATTTAATTTTGTTGTAATATGTAACTACTTATACGATATATATATTAGGATTAGGATTTCTTCATGCAGTCGCGGGAGGAAGAATGGGTTCTTAGGTATGATTTTAAGTGAGCAAAGATGCTTTATTTGTGTAGTATTTTTCTTGTTTTATGTTGTTGTTTTTGTCCTTGTTGCTTTTGTTTTCTTATTTGTTTTCAGAAACATCCTCTATCTAATTTGTACTTTGTTGGACCTCCTCATACTTATAATAGCTTAAAAAATACATTGATTCATTGCCTCAGATATGAACACATAAGTACATTATTAGGTCCTCTCTTGACTCTGCACGCTTCTTCGTAACCTAATGTTTCAGCGTTGACCAGATATTCTCGATTTCATTAAGATTGAACCATGGAGAGGTTAACTTAATACATCGATACTATTTCCTTCAAATTACTCAGACTAAGAAATAAAAAATAAATATATTACCTTAAATATATACTATTAAGCCTTTGTAAAAAAATCTTATAGAATCTATACCAAGACGATGTCAAGCAGTTTTAAAAAACAGGGGTGGCCCCACAAGATATTAATTTAGATATAGAAGTGCCACAATATTAAACGTTTTTCCAGTTTCCTTAGTTTTGTAACCCCAGAATAGTATATTATATTTTGTGTTTTGTTATTACTAAATTGTTAATGAAATTCCAATAATATTTTGTTTCTTATTTGGAGCACTATTAATAGGAGAAATAAATTTATTATAACGAGTTTTAAAAAGTTGCGTTTTGTTGTTTTTACATGCGTCCAATTGTTTCATTCATTTCAGTTTCCTTAGTTTTATCCTATACTGTATATGTCAAGCAATCAGTCCTTCACGCAAACGTTCCCCAACACAACCGAGAATCTATAAAATCGGCAATATATCTGCTCCGTCTGCCATTTCGGTACAGTGGCTTAATCTCGGTCGTGAAATGTTGGTCATCCCTACGTCACTACGTTCCCCTTTACACGTATCACATTCCCTACGTATTAACTGTTCAACGCAGATTTATCCGATACTTCCATCAAGGCTTGGGATGGCTTGACCGATTTAATTTACTTCCTTATGAAAGTCGTCTAACTCAACTGTATATGCACACTCTCGCCGTAATATTGCCGATGTTATTTTCAGTCATCACATTTTAATCACATGATTCAATGTTTAAGCACTAACCGCAGCTCTCTTTGCACTGTACCCCTTTTCCGTATCAAACCACACCGCTTCATAAATGGGGGTGCTGCTTTTTTGGGCTTGAACCTCGATATCCGGGAAAAAGCTTTGATATAGACAATAGTGTTCCCTCCTCCCATCGTTGAAGCAGGACGACACATTAAAATAATCAAAAAGAAAGCAGGGATATGGAGGATAATATTTTGGAAGGGGTATACTTCGGGGTGTCAAACCCCTAAAAGAAGAAAATCTGGAATGGAAGATGAGTTTTTAAACTCAAACTCCTGACAATGAAAACTATAAAGCAAGTCGGAAAGCTGTGAAGAAGGAAAATATATATGTATATTCATTGCATTGATTTGAACATTCTTCAAATTCGGAAAAAAAGTAACATATGAAGGTCCGCCTCAAATGAAAAAGTGGAAATAAAAGGGCAATCTTTCCATCAACTGAAAAGATCACGAGAAACAGCTAATATAATCCAGTCTTAAATTAAATATGAGGTAAATATACATCTACCTTCAGAATCATGGCTAATTACTATTTCGTACAACATAACACACTTAAATTTATTACAGCTGTAGACCAATGCGGTGTTCCTAAAGGTAGTCCAAATATTTAAATCATTGCAGTTCTGAAGGTAGTATTCGTATATCAAAAGGAGTTAAATAAGAAAGAGAAATATTTGCGTTCTCTTAGAAATAGTACAAGCAAAAAAAAAAAATAAATAAATAAAGATATTCATTTACATTTACATATTTTGTTTAAACATAAGAAAAAACTAAATAAATAAACCAAATAAAATTACTAATGAGAAGTAAAGTAAACGTAAGCCTAGAATTATGTTTTACTCCCCGTTTGCAGATAGTGCTGGTCTCTTCTGAAGACTCAGGAATGCGTGATTCCTGCGATGGTAAGATATCACTTTCCGGCAAGTCTTCTTCATTGAGAAGCTTCTAATTTTAAACACTCTTTCAGTGGCTTTAACTTGGGAAGCAAACAATTTTTTCAGTGAATACTTCTCCCCGGGTATGTGAAATAATTTTCATATTTTTTTGGGCATCTGTGACTGGATTCTTGAAAGATTCATGCACAAATTCTGGCCATTGGGGGTCAACAACTTGTCAAACATTCCTTTGAATTGCACGCACCTTGCACATTCAGTGAACACTCTTGCGAATTCAAATATTCATCGTCATGTAAATAAGGACTTAAGGTTTAATTATGAGTACAACCCAGAGATCGCATTGCACTGGGATAATAATACTTGGCTTTCCATTCCTGTTTGGCTTACATCCATACATTTGCTTGTTTTCATATACCTAAAAACACTTGCCAAACTGTGTTCAATACAGTGGATTTATAAATCCTACTGTTCTCACCAACTCCGACTTTGGTTCCCGAGTCAGTAGTGTATCAAAAAATATTTTCCTTTTTTAAATTCTTGGTTTGGCATCATGCTTAACCATTCTATAGTACCCTGTGCTTCCAAAATGTCGATCTTGTATGTTTAAAGACATTTCTGTAAATGAAAATTCCCCGTGTTGTAAATTGTCTTAAAAAAAACGTTGAGAAATTAATTTGACAGCTCTCATTATTCATACAAGGCAGAGCATAAATTTCTTAGTTACGATACAAACCGTATTAAGTTTGATCTAAGGCCACACTTCCAGTTGTCGAAATGCAGCTCTTGATGCGTTTAATGCATACATACACTCTGTCCTCAATTCAGTTCAGTCTACAATTTCTTGCCAATAATCCAAGCACATGACTCACTTACCATGTTCAGACCCGTGCTCAAAAAAAGAAACTACTTAAATATTTTCTGACAATCAACTGTCACTTTTTTACGCCTCTATTGACAGTCATTCCGGAGCAAAAGCGTACCAGTCAAGTAGGTACGCTCTTGACAGCACAGCGGCATATTTCAAATTGATCTACATTTTCAACTTAGTTCTGTGCACAAATTACAAGACGTCACTTTTCTGCTGTGCCTGTCACAGCCGTTGACAGGCAATCTCTCTTCTGAAAGACCAGGCGTGGGCATTAAAGCAACAAATCTACTCTACACGCTCTCTTGTGCTTGTGCAAAAACAGAACGAACGAAAAAAAAAATCAATTTATAAAACCAGCCTCAAGACACTGACCGCACATTATATCTGTCAACTCATGTTACATTGCAACGTTCGTGCTGTCAGCTAATCCGACAGCTTCGGTAATAATATTCAATGATTGAAGTTAATACTTTTGTACAAACTGTCAGTTCGTGTCAAGTTAACCTCGATGTTGAGTTCTCTTCCAGAGAGTTGCTGCGTCAACTGTAGATGTTGTCGGATTCAAATGCCAGGCCGCAGCAACACTTATGACTGGGCAGCGGCAAGAGCGTTATTAATCGGCCGACAGTTTGCGGCGTTATTGGACGGACAGGCGGCTTAATCTGATCGAACCTAAGTGCCGGGCGCACATGGGTGAAGGATCGAGAACACTTGAATTGAATGGATGACTAGGTCGCATGTGTCAAGCGTGCTAGTTGAATGATATCCATTTTATTATATCTCCAGTCGGAAGCATTTCCATTTCAACGCTGTCTCTGCACCTTTCTGGGAAATTGCGTGCTTCTCATAATAATCTCATTCCAATAAGGAAAATCACTTAATCACCTTCAGTATATCTCGGTTAGATAATACACCGGGGAAGTCGAAGATCGTCAGAATTGTGTTTCCTGCATTTTCCGTTTAAAACCCGGAGACAGAGATTAGATAACCCGACCTGGGCGGAGGAGAGGAGAAAGTGAAAATACGAGTAGCACATCATCATCGTCGTGATTGTGATTCCGGGAGACAGTGGTCAAGATAAGCATCTTGGGTCTGACTCGATTCAGGATTTTCCTCAGTGAATGTACGCATTATGTGGGTTCGTGTTACATTCGGCTTCTACCCAGGAAACGATTTATTATTCCCCCAGAGGCTGTGGTATAGAGGTCGGTGGCGAGAGTGGGAGGAAAAGTGATTTGTAGCTGGTGTTGCAGCAGTTGTCCGCCTCCTTTTTTATTCTTCAGGGGAATAGATACGTTTCCATTGAGGCCAAGTAAATGGATGTCGTTTTTAATTTACTCCTAATTTTCATTTTTCGTCGATGACCTTTCGGTTTGGGGTGGCCTCACACTGCAAGGGACTTCGTGGTAGCAGACCCTTAGCCTAACATTATGTTCGGCATGTATCCGTAATAAAGAGTAATAACTTCTTGTTGAACTGTGGAGGAATGGTGATAAATTTGAGCAGATGTTGTGCTTTGACAGGAGGCGACACACTTCTCGACACAGAACAACAGCTGACGGAGTGAGAAGGGAGACAATTTGGACAAATTGAGGCAGCACCACATGTCACATGTAGAAATAAGGAAACGATGAAAAAGGAATAGATGGGCAACGTAGAAAGGGTTCGTTTCGGAGTACTCAATAATAAATCTGACTTTTGATGGGAAATGGATGGATGTCATAAAGACATTCGAAACGCCATTCAGCTCGTGACACTGTTCCGAACTTTCATTCAAAATTGATTCACAACTCCAGCCCTACCTGGGACCGTCTGCGTTTGCGTCTGTGTCTGCTTCTACGTCTGCGTCCAACAGTGCCTGACTACTTAAAATGCAATCAAGTCAATAATCATAAATTAATTCATATCAGCGTTAACACATCTCCAGTCATAAAGTCAACGAATATGGTCTCACTCTACACACAGCCGATACCAGTCACAGATATGCAAAACATCAGAGACCCTCACGTCGTCGTCGGAATCGTCGGACCATACATGTCGCTGGCAAGCGTGCACTCTTCCCCATTCAATGATTAGGCGTGATGGTCTATCGAGACGCAGCGATCTCAACTGAATAAATCATAACCGACGACCGGTGACAGTGTCGCCAGTGTCAACAACTGAAATCATGAGCGTCTCTCAGTCCCCGCCTAGCGATTAACACTTACACACGGAATAGATTTGACAATTCTTGTCGCAGTGAGGCCCCATGTGTCTGGCTGCAGCTCACGCTCTCTTTCTCTGTATGTGGCGGTGTTCGACTCCAGCCAACATGAAGTGAATTCCTAATTGAGTTGTTCTGGTTTCTTTAGCATTAAGCCGCTGTCCGTCTCACTCTTTCTTCCGTGAGCTAACAACAGTAATGACACTTGGTAACAAGGAAGACTGAGAAACCGTGTGCCTAGTTAGCCTGTCCGACGATGGGCGCTCGTTCCATGAAAGCATCCCTATCATCGTTTTTGTCATCGGCGTCGCCTTGACCATCATCAGCCCGCCGAAGAAGAACCAAAGAGATCGTACCAGCTTACCAGGAGCAACCTCAATCAGCACCTGGTCTTGGAATTGGGTTTCAATGCATTCCCTGCGATTCCTCGAACGAGTCAGATAAACATGCACACTCTCACACACTCTCGCGCCGATGTACATAAGCGCATTGAAGGCGTACAACTGGTTTGCTGGACGGTAGTTAAGTTGATTAATGTAATATGATCACTGTAGGTTCCTGTGTTGTCCGCGCCACTGAGAAGGAGCCGATGACAACACCAGATGAGGATGTGATTCCATAAAATGTCCACGACGAGTTTATATGCGGGACACATTATGAATTGGTCGTCGATTAGCATTTCGTGCTGGGCGCAGGAGGCACGAATTTACACACATTGTGATCGCGATTCCTGGTACCAATCATGGCAGGAATTGAAGCCACCACAATGGGAAATTTATCATTTTGGCCATATCGCGTGGTAGTCGGCGGACGGTTGGATGGTTGCAGCATGACTCCATGATTGGTGCCTCTACACACAAGCACACACACACACGTTAACGTATGCGCGCCGGGAACTTGAGGAGAGTTCTCTTTTTGGAATTAATGTTCCTGTCACTTCTGTGACATTAGTTTTCCTGTGAGACAGTGTCTGTTTTGATGGAAATATGTGTCTGACGGTCGTTTGAATAATGGTGGACATATCACTGTGCGCAGTAATTAGTGCCGAGGGATGGACTTAACAGGAAAAATAATGTTTGAGTGACAGCAGGGTCTGGCAATCTATGGAATTTTATGGGTGTTGCTGTACCCTCACCAAACAAGAGCTTAAACGTCATAACATCCCGACTAGGATTGCGTGAGCGTGAGTGACAGAGTGTTTGCGTAGAAAACATGATTGTACTTCAGGCACGTACCCTAAACGCCAGCCTTCCGTTTGATAAATAAGGATGACGGACACCGGGGGAAGTCCGTCACGTAAAAGGCCATCACAGAAACATGAGTTTGGTTGTGACTTTTTTTTATGTATGAGCAGTGCGGTCGATTGCGATTTTCCTCTATTTGTGTTCTCATTTCAATGCTTAGAATTTAAGTTTATGCTTTCCCTCAGTGATATTCTGGTTCGTTTGCATGCGGGAACTGTATTCTTAGGAATTGGTAGGGTGGGTCATTTTTAAGAATTGAGAACGCGACAAAAAATTGTTGAGGAAGCCAACCAGCGCTTCCTAGCTGGTTTACTTGATTGTTGTTCATGGCATCTACACACGTACACACAGGAATTATTTTTGCCAATTTAACAAAAGAGAATCAACAGTAGTGATGATTTTCACCGGCTTCATTCACTTCATGATGGCAATATTCTGTGTCTAGGGACTTAATTTCATGAAATCTTTGTATCCAAGTCAATGGCGAATGATTGTAAGTATATTACAAGGGCAGGAGTAAAATGGCAACATCAGAATCAGAGTGCCTCTTTAAGAGTGTGGTCCTTTATGTTAATGAAACTTTAGCATAAGTTCTGGTTTAACGAAATAAGTCTACTCAGCTAGTGATATTATTGTTAGGGCTCAGGCATGAAAAACTAAATTCTGAAGTTTGTTAAAGGGCGACGTCGTACCTAATTCCGCAGTCAGGCAGAAGCTTGGATTCAATGATGAAAAAGCAGGATTTCGACAAGGCGAATGTAGACAAATCGGGACTGAAGTCAAGCAACTCTGCGGCAGGTTACGAACTTTCCGCGGAATCATTCTTCAGGTTTTAAGAAAAATGTTCTAGCAATATCGAGACGGAAGTTGAACAAAGCTGTTGGAGCAAACGGAGCTGGAGATGATCTCCTGTTTGATCACAGATCACTTGTTACGATCGGAGAAAGCATGTCCGCTGAATGAAATCGTAACGTCGTTTATCCAGTCCACAAGAAAGTAGATCCCTACGACTTCTCCAGCTATCGAGGAATCAGTCAGTTTTGAGGACAACATCGCATACAATTTGCTTTCTGCCATATTGTGTGAACACCTGAAACCGTTCGTGAGCAACCTGATAGGTCCGTATAAGTTTCGTTTCAGAACAGGGAAGTCCACCATCGACCAAATCTTCGCACTACGGCAGATCATGGAAAAGAACAAAGAAAGATCGACAATCACCACCTGTTCGTCGATTTTAAGACCACATAAGACAGCGTGCTTAGAGACGAGCTATACAGTACCCTGTCTAGTTTTTACATTCCTACCAAACTTGTCAGATTGTGTAGCGTGACAATGGAGTATGCGGGCTGCTCCGTCAAGGTCGTTTCTGAAAGCACCAAACCTTTTTATATTTAAAACGATGTAAGACCCCGTGATGCCCTGTCATGTAACTTTTGGACGTACTTCTTGATAAGATCATGCAAAAAGAGGATACCTTATGGAAGCCTTTTAAGAGGGATGATATTTTCCATAGGAAATTTCTGGGTTAAAATGTTAGCACTATTTCCGTGTATGGCATCTGGAGGAGAAGAGCCGACCTTAAGTGTCTACGGATACAACGTTTGAGATAACTAGTTCATAGAAGTCTTGGAAGACAGCGCAACAGACAGCTACTGATATTACTATGGCGCACACAAGGGGGACCATAACCAAATTGCTGTGTGCAACTAGGCATCTTGCAGAATATCGCGTCGACTAAGAAGTTTGTTGATTAAGGCTCTAGCTCAGACAAGCAGTCGAGAAGTAGTGTAATGGGCACAATTTCTGTAGACGAAGAGATGTGCCAACATGTTAAAGAGTTCTTAGAAAGCATTGGGGTATATACGACATTACCTTTATTGCATTGGAGGCAAACCAAAATGTTGTGACTGAATGTAAGAATCACATGACTCAAAATCCCAAGCGTAACACTCTAATTAGTGCCAACGGAATCACTGATGGACCCTTAGATCTATTGGTGTTATGGCGGCTACCTGGCCCAGGTGTTGAGGGAACCTGACTGGTAGTTTATATTCTGGTGAAACTGAAGGTCAGGAGCCTCTGGAACTTGTTTTTCTGTAGTAGGCCCCTTATAAAAGCATAGTGGTGGCTGTGGTTTGGTTCACAAGATCGCGAGCAGAGCCGAGGTAAGTGCACCGTGCCGTATGGTCTAACACAGACTATTAGCCCACTGATCAGGCCTGTCGGGACTTTTTTGGCTCAGTGTGAAGTTGCATTGTAACCGGAAATAGTAATCCAGATGACAGAGGATCTAGAAAGGTCTTGCTTCCAATCAAGTTCGATAAATTGTCCCTTAAATATAATCACATTTGGAACTCTAGTCTTGCTGTGGTTTCTGTGGTAGGGCAAGTGATCACGTGAAAGTGCAGTTTAGATATTTGTGTGCAAGCACTATTTTTTTTCATTTCTTTTGGGAAGTGGCTTTCGCGATGGGTAACTGTTGAAAAACTCTAATCTTCAATAATAGCCAAATTCCACATCTGTAACGTATCTTTTGTGCCACCATCTGTTACGGTTTCTTTAAAATTAAAAGATGGCTGGGTGAAAGAATCAACTGTCAAACAAACTGACCAGGCTAAATATTCATAAATATGTTCAAGTTAGTTCCATTTCTGCAGTATGGGACGGAGATATGGGCTCTATTAAAAACGGATAAAGAAGATGTATTTTTAATTACTGCGTGAGATACTTTGTTTTCGAGAAACGAGGAAGTATGGAGAAAATATTCAACGACGAGTTGCATAATTTCTGTCTGTTCACCATCCAGTTTCCAATTACATTTATCTTGTAAGATCTGAGTTACTTACTTACTTAAGATGGCGCTACAGTCCGTGGTGGACCTGGACCTCACCCAACGGACGCATAGTTGGTTGAGGTCCCTTTCCACTTACATACGTGCGCCACCTGAGTCGCGGTCTTCCTCTACTGCGCCGTCCCTCGGGGGTGGATTCGAAGACTCTTTGTTCCGGAGCATTCATCCACTCTACATGACCTGCCCATCTCAATCGTTGGATCTTCACTCTTCTGGCTAAGTCGATGTCGCTGAACAGTCCGTATAGTTCGTCATTATATTGCCTCCTCCACTCACCAGCTATGCAGACGTGACCGAAAATCCCACGAAAAATTTTCTGAATCCTAATATTAAAACATGTTCCGAAGCATAGTTTGATGACCTGACGAGACTTGGTCAGTGCTGTGAGAGCAGATGAAAAATAAAGACAATACAAATTTCTCATTGCAAATCTTCTTCTTCTTCTTCGGATGGCGCTACAGTCCGGGGTGGACCTGGGCCTCAACCAACATGCCTCTCCAGCTAGCACGATCTCTTGCCAGCTGCTTCCAGTTGCGCACTCCAAGTTGCTTGAGGTCCTTTTCCACTTGTGTGCGCCATCTCAATCTAGGACGTCCTCTGTTGCGTTGTCCCTGTGGTTCGGATTCGAAGACTCTTCGGGCCGGAGCAGTGGTGTCCATACGCTCTACATGGCCTAGCCACCTTAAGCGTTGTATCCGTAGACGCTTGACTAGGTTCATGCCGCCGTACAGCCCATACAGTTCGTGGTTGAATCTTCTCCTCCAGATGCCATCAACGCAAACAGGACCAAAAATCGCACGCAGAACTTTTCTCTCGAATAGACCAAGGGCTTCTTCATCCGCTTTTAGTAACGTCCAGGTTTCTGCGCCGTAAAGCAGGACAGGGATGATCAAGGTGTTGTACAAAGTTACTTTGGTCGTTCGGGAGAGGGCTTTATTACTCAATTGCCTCTTAAGCCCAAAGAAACAGCGATTGGCAAGAGTGATTCTGCGCTTGATTTCGGTACTGATGTTATTGTCCCTATTCACCGCGGAGCCGAGATAGACGAAGTCCTTCACTACCTCGAAACGTCTGCTGTCCATAGTGACGCTCTGTCCGAGACGTCGATGTTCTGCGTCCTTCTTTGATGACAGCATATACTTTGTTTTGCCCTCGTTTACCACCAGTCCCACTTTAGCCGCTTCCGCTTCGATGCTAGCAAACGCCTCATTGACGGCTCGCTGAGTTCGGCCGATCACGTCAATGTCATCCGCATAAGCTAGCAGTTGAACGGACTTGTGGAAGATCGTGCCTCTGGTGTTGACGTGTGAGTTACGCACGATCCCCTCAAGAATGATGTTAAAGAAGTCGCATGACAGCGCGTCGCCTTGTCTAAATCCTTTTTTGACATCGAAGGTCTCGGTGAATTCGCTACCGACCTTGACGGAGCAGCGAGAGTTCTCCATCGTCATCCTACACAATCTGACGAGTTTGGTAGGGATGCCAAAACTAGACATGGCACTGTATAGCTCGTCTCTATGCACGCTGTCATACGCGGCCTTGAAATCGACAAATAGATGGTGGGTGTCGATTTGTACTTCTTGGGACTTCTCCAGGATTTGCCGCAGTGTGAAGATCTGGTCGATTGTGGACTTCCCTGGCCTGAAACCACACTGATAAGGACCTATCAGGTTGTTGACGAACGGTTTCAGGCGCTCACACAATACGGCAGAGAGAATCTTATACGCGATATTAAGGAGACTGATCCCTCGATAGTTGGCGCAGTCGAAGGGGTCTCCTTTCTTGTGGACCGGGCATACGATGCTGAGATTCCACTCGTCGGGCATGCTTTCCTCCGACCATATCTCACAGATGAGCTGGTGCATGCACCCAACCAGCTCATCCCCAGCCGCTTTGAACAGCTCTGCGGATAGTCCGTCCGCGCCAGCAGCTTTGTTCGACTTCAGTCTCGATATTGCTATCTTGACCTCGTCGAGGTCGGGGGGACGGAATTCTTGTCCATCGTCGTCCAAATTGGGTGGAACATTCTGCCTAACAGCGGGATTTGTGTCGTCATCGCCGTTTAGGAGTCTGCAGAAATGATCCTTCCAGATTCTCAGCACCGACTGCGACTCTACCACCAGTTGTCCATTTTGGTCCCGGCAGGCTTCAGTCCGAGGTTTGTAACCGCCAGATAACTGTTTTACCTTGCGGTAAAAATTTCGGACGTCATTCCTGCCATAGCACCTCTCCATTTCCTCGACCGCGCGCTTCTCGTGCTCTTTCTTTTTTCTTCTGAGAAGCCGGTTCTCTTCCCTTCTTCTCTGTTTGTAGAGCTCACAAACAGCTCTCGTCGTTCGATGCAGCGTTGCCTTGTAAGCTTCCTGTTTGGCTGCATGCGCCTGCCTGCACTCGTCGTCAAACCATGGGTTCCTCTTAGGTGGTGGCATGAAACCCAGCACATCAGTGGCGGCCTCGTTGATGGCTTCTTGACAACGTTTCCATTTGTCTTCTATTGTTTGTGCAGGCAGCGTCGAACTTTGAGACAGTTTCAGGGAGAATCGATCGGTAAAGGCTCTAGCGATCGGCTGCGATTGTAGCTTTCCGACGTCAAACCGTTTTGGCCTGTCTCGACTCCGTTGCTCTCTCGATATCCGGGTTCTTACCTTGGCTACAACAAGGAAATGATCCGAGTCGATGTTTGCACCTCGGAAGGTTCGGACATCGAGAATACTGGAGGAGTGTCTGACGTCGATCGCAACATGATCAATCTGGTTGACGGTTGATTGATCAGGTGATCGCCAGGTCCCTTTATGAATGTTGAGGTGTGGGAACCGCGTGCTGGCCACAGAGAGATTTCGCCCCGAGGCGAAGTCAACTAGCCTGAGTCCGTTTCCGGAGGTGTTGGCGTGCAGGCTGTGTCTTCCGATGACTTTAGCAAAGACTTCTTCTCTTCCCAGCTGAGCGTTGAAATCTCCTAGAACGATCTTGGTGTCGTAGCTGGGGCAACGATCGTATGTCCTTTCTAGGAGGTGATAGAAGTCTTCTTTACTGCTGTCATCTTTTTCCTCTGTCGGGGCGTGGGCGCATATGAGGCTTATATTTCCGAATTTAGCCTTGATGCGGATTGTTATGAGGCGTTCGCTTATGTATTGGAAGCTTAAGACTTTTGTCTGCCTCGAACAACAAAACCGCATCCAAATAAGCGTTTCCCTCTCTCCCTGTAGCAGTCGCCGTGGTAAATGTCGCAGTTTCTCACTCTTCTCTTGCCCGGCCCATCCCACCGCATTTCCTGGATTGCGGTAATGTCTGCTTTATAGCAGTCCAGGGCCTCCGCAAGTTCATCGGCTGCACGTGGTCTGTTTAGGGACCTCACATTCCACGTGCAGATCCGTAAATCATTGTCCTTTGTTCGTTTGCGGGGGTCGTCAACAGTGTATCCATCCGTATCCGAGGCATTCGGTCGGTTCGTAACTTGTTCTTTTTACTGTGGCCGGGCAGTTACCCCGACGCACACCCCCAACCTGGAGGACCGGGCCCTTTTTTATACCTCTTGGGCGGAGGTCGCACTTATAGGTTTAGCAAGTTGAGTTCGGATGAACAACAACCAGTATCCGGTGGCTACCGACGCGGAGGTACTATAAGCACAGTTGATGTGTGGGAAACAGTTACAACAGCTGGGCATCGCCAGGTTGATACCAATCAGTGCCTACCCTGTTCCCACATCACCCAGCCACCATTGCAAATCTGCACGCAGTTTAAATAATGGTGCACTCGGTTTGCAAAGATGACATCATTGCACAGCAGTCCGTTTATCGTCAGATTAGTGTTACTTAAATCAATGATGTTTATAATTTGTGTGTCTGGCGTACTATCTTATCACAGTCTGATTTCATCATATCATACATACGTCTTTCGTTAGTCACATAATAGTTCAGATCGCTAGGAATGAATCCGAATAATTGCCTTTATAACCCTGTATTTTCTTTTTTTTAAGAAAACTTCGACAAGCATAAATACCAGCCATTCCATTCCAAATCAAAGTCTACACGATCAACTCAAAGTTGTCAGTAGTATCAAGTTTGAACACGCCAATCTCTGTTGCCTGAGCATGTCCTCAATGTATTTAAATCTGTAGTCCATGCTTGGATAAGTAGCAACCAACAGTATCATTATCTGCATGAAAAGTGAAACGCATTGTAATGCAATCTGTTCCATGCGAGATTGACTACCACAAAAATGTGACATGACACGGCATTATCTTGGACTTACATTACATCAACCGCGATCATAAGACGAAATTAACTATTTTACTCTGCAACTTCCACCATTGTACCGCAGACCAGCTACAAGTTACACCGACTATTCGCGGTTGAAGCCATGAAGTCAGTGAACAAAAGACAAAAGCAGTACGCGGTTGTAACGCAGTCATAGCAGCCGTAACAGCAACAACTACAACAGCAACGCAGACATTGGAGTTTCTCTCACATTTTGCTTAATCTGCGGATGGTATTCGTATCCGTTGCTCGCTCTTACCACCCTATCAACCAACGCAGGAAGCTTGACAGCTATCATAAATTCGCTGTCAGAGAGCTGTCCATTTACCCGCAAATCGGGTAATCTGAGTCTCAGACGGGGTGTCAGCAGCATATACAGTTCGTAGCTGTAGTCGCAGCTATAACATGCTCTCATGCGCACACAACCCCGCACGACAGACTATCCTGCTGGTAGCATTGTATCTCGCTGCATTGTGCTTTCCTTCTTGGACGTATTCATGATACCTAGCGCATGCAGCTACGAAGATGGAAGCTGCCACCAGTAAGCAGCTTTGGTGCATGTTCGTATGCCAATCATTATCAGATGTCAGCTGAAAGCCAGGTAAAGCAGGCATTACCACAGCCGATAATTAGGCTTTTACACTCGTGAAATCAGAGCCGAATGGTCATGTGCAATCTCGAACCATCAAGTGATGTGTGTAGATAGCAGGTGCCGTGTAGTGCTTTTTGCTTTCAAATGGGATACGTTTTATTTTAATTTCTTTTAATGACGCTGTCAATTGGATTTCTGTTGACGTTTGACATGTTCTTTAGTTTATTTAAATGCAGAGATATTCCATCTCAAAGAATGGAGTGAAATGAAGTGGTTAATAGTATTATCCCTTCATCATTAAATATCAGTGTTTTCACGCTGTTAATTGGTCCTTAATTGTCCGTGGTTAAATGTGAATAATGTAATGTTTTGGAAAAGGTGATTGGTTATAAATGTTTATCCAATTCATCCATTTTATCGATATGATATGTTTTAAAAGAACCCCCATGTCTCTCAGGAGTCTTTAGAGTAGGGGATTTGTATCGACCGATCTTCCTGCTAGTAGAATTTACAAAGCAAATAATTTTTGAGTTTTTTGAACGACTACTTCTTTTAATGCATGTCCAATTGCTGAGAATAAGGTTGCGATCAAGATAGTAGGTAAGCTACGTTCTAGGAGACATTTTTTTCCATAAATTGAGTTGTATGTTACCATAAAATTAAATTAAAAAAATGTAATTAAAGCAGTACGATCGTTTTGTAAACAATATATACTTAGTTATAGAGAAGAAAACAGTTCTTCTATATTAAGATCGCCAGCAATGTGTTTAAGGTTTTTGTTGGGCATCCTATTATTTTATATTATGTTATAATAGAGCATGTGGTCGCCGTGGCGTAGTGGTAAGTGCGTCGACCGCCACGTAGAAAGGTTCAATTCCCGGATGGGACACCGTGCATTTTCTCACGGCACCACCTCTTTCGAGTTGCTGACAACACTCAAAGAGTATCAAATGTCTATGAACAGCTTCTCAAATCTTGCCTTTTGGAGTCGGCAAAGAACCGTAGATCCCTTCTACTCGTGAGAGAATTGCTGTAGAGGCCCTGGTCCCTTGTGGGCTGTAATGTCACGAAAGCTATTCACTTTCAAAAAGAAACGAAAAGAAAATAAATACTTGAACACAAATACCTGAACAGGACAAAAATTCAAAAATTAGACAACCTTAGTACATCGTTCATAGTTGAAATTAAAATGTGTCAACTTTTTTCGATGCTCACCTTATAGACACATACAGTAAACCAGAAAAAAGTTGATCACTACTGCACCATTCATTCTCCCTAGAATATCCTTAAACCTAATAAGAATATTTAAGTGAAATAAATTGCAAATAAAAGATACATTTTCATGTTTTTAAAAAAGGTTTATTTGTGAAATAACGGAATCTGGTTCTTAACTGAAAAACAAAATATAAAAAAATAAAGCAATTTTTGCTTATATGCCGACAAAACTTGGATACTCTCGTTATTCACTATTTACCTCGTTTTACGGTTTTTTTATATCCGTTTTCGGTTTTAGGCAGTCTCTTTTTGTGTAATACTGCAGGTTGATTTGTTTCATTATTAACTTTTTAAAGTGTTCGAAATGTGTAGTCAAGTTTCTTGTGATATGAAAAAATGGATAGTGCAGTTGCAACTCTAGGATAAAGTATACGAAAAATTGCTGAATTAGTGAAAAAGCCACGATCTACCATACATTATAAAAGGTGATTTTTGTAAATATTATCTTTTCGCCAATACTGGTTTAAACAACTGATGCACGTTTCGTGTTTTGTTTCCCTGTCAAACATCTTCAGTTTGGTCGATAATTCACCCATGAATCGTCTTACAAACGAAGAACGCTTGCAAATTATTCAATTTTATTATCAAAATGCGTGCTCACTTAAAAAAGATCATCACGCGCTTCTTCCATTTTATGGTCAGTTCATTTTTGGCTCAATGGGTACGTAAATAAGCAGAATTGTCAATTTTTGAGTGAATATCAGCCAGAAACATTGCGAGAGCCACCAATGCATCCAGAAAAAGTCACAACTTGGTGCGGTTTATGGGCTGTGGCATCATTGAACCGTACTTCTTCAAAGATGATGCGAATCGTAACGTAACTCACAATAGTGAGCGCTACCGCGAGATGATATCCAACTTTTTTTTGCCCAAAATGCAAGAGCTTGACTTGCATGACAAGTGGTTTCAACAAGACGGTGCCATATGCCACACAGCACGCGCAACAATGGACATATTGAGAGGTGAGTTTGGTAAACATTTTATTTCACCTTCGGGACCGGTCAATTGACCGACTAGATCGTGCGATTTAACGCCTTTAGACTATTTTTTGTGGGGCTATGTTAAAGCTGAAGCCTATACAGACAAGCCCACTTCAACTGACGCGTTGGAAGACAACATTAAAGCATTTATTCCTAAAATACCTGCCGAAATGTTGGAAAGAGTATGCCAAAATTGGACTAAGGGGATGGACCATTTGAGGGGCAGTCAAGGTCAACATTTGCATGAAATAATCTTCAAATATTAAATTATATGGACCGTACTTTCTATTTAAATAAAGATTTCACGCATTTTCTTAATTTTATGTTCTTTTTTTAACTTTTCTATAGCTTTTAAAAATCACCCTTCATATTGCCTACATGCAAAAAGAATGGATTCTTAGAGAGACCTGTTGGAGGTGGTAACAAAAAAAATTATTTACGCCGCAAGCAGGAAGAGTCATTGTTAGTTTAGTCAAAGAAAAAATTTCAGAAATTTTTCGAAAATTTAAGCAGCAACCAATTGCTTTTTTTATATTTGTGAGCCCTGCTGAAATACCCGTATCAGCTCAATTTTTAACTTAAACCTTAAATCTTAAACAGTTATGTCTTGCAGTGTTCTAATACTAAATTTTTCTTTAATGTGTGACCCTCTCCATGCTTTAAAGTGGTCACAATATTTTGATTCTTAAATGCCACATTTTAAATTGTAGTAAAACCTGTAATTTGTGCTCGCCCTGGAGTAGTGGGAAAATGCGGTGACTCCTGTGTACGCCGAAGGTCCAAGGTTCGAAGAAGCAGTAGTGGGCAGTAGTGCCAAACAACTGTGTTTTTGTTAATAATGTCATGGCAGTTCAAAAAAAAAAATTAGTGAACTTTTTTCTGATGCTCACTTTGGTTTTTAAGTAAATATTTAAATCATCACGTAAAATATAAGTTTGCTGCAATTCGCCTCTAAAATACATTTTGCAAAGTACGTACTTCAGTATGTGGAAAATAATCGGAGCGATTCTTAAAAAGTCCACTTGTTTTCAAATTACATTCTAATTTTGACTGCACTTTGCACTATTGCTACTACAAATCAATTTTAGTTAAGTTCTTAATTTTGACTTGACTATCTTAACTTATAATAAATAAGATCGTCTAAAATCACGAATTAAAAGTATCAAAATGAACATGTGACATAATGACTTATTTTATAATCAGATATTGTGGAACATTCCTGTAGGTTATAACAGAGAACATCATTCTTTATAGTTACTTGACAATTAGTATTCAGCGAAAGGACGCTACTAGTCACAGCATTGGCACGGTGTGTTGACCCTTTTGATTGAGAATTTTGAAAGCAAACTAAAAAGAAACAATCGCAAGCGGAATTACAAACGCATTGAAAACAAAAACGATGTGACCGCAATGACGATGCAACGATTAAAGTCTCCATACACTCGTAATCATCGTAAGAGTAATAACTCACCCCGCCAGTGCCGCAATTACAATGCCAATCCAAAACTACCTTGTCAGCTATTTTCCACGCCATTTGCGCATTCCCGTAACCACATGGTGTCGTCGTTGGGTGATCACCATCACCACTGGATCACAATTGACGTTGAATCCTTCCAGAGCAATTTATTCGCTGCAGCGGACAAGATTGAAAGGCATTCATCTTCGGCATCAGCACATCGTCCATCAACGGTAATTAGGGAGATTCAAAGGTAGGTCCTATAAAAACCGCATTCCCTAGTTCCGGATACACCGTGCTGATGCAGTTACCTGTAGATGGACCAAAAGCTGGACAATTCTACGAAATGGAATTTATTTGAGTCGTAATACCATCAATTTACTTGGCATTCATGTCCAGTCACCGGTTGATGTTCAATGATGGGCACCAAGCAATAAATATGTCGTGAATTGACGTTTAATCTCAGGAACGTCAACAGCCGCCACTGCAAAGCGCATTGAATTTTAAGTTGAATGGAAAAAGTGATGAAGGAAATTGCGGCATGGACGGAACGAGGTAGGCGCATTCTCGAAATTGTCGATTTCAAATAATTGTTCTCTAAACGATTACAAATATCTACGGACCGTAAAAAGTAGCCCCAGCAAAAACGATCATTTGGACATTACACCAACAGGCTGGACTGGCGAAAGAATGAAAGCCAAAGGCATTACGTGAATACATTTCCATACATTATTTAAGAGAGTGCATATCGACCATCAGAAGTTTGTATTTGCCAAATCACAATCAAAAAAAAATTCTTTAAAAAAGTTCATTATTTTCATAAAATGGTCATTGAGTAATATCCTGGAATTGGACGTTTAAAAGTACACACACAGCAAAATTCTTGAAATGCCAAGAAGATTCAAAGATTCTTTGTGAAATTTATTGAGACAGAAACGCTGATATGCGAGGTATGTATACTTGCATATGGAGGGTCTTATTATACTCCATTGACACAAATTAAAACGAAATCATTAGAAAACTGTCAAAATGAGTCAATGGAATCTGTGAACGAACAACTAACTGAACAAAGACAGAGGAAAATATATAGTTCGTTGATTTCAGAAGATAGAAAACTGATAGTTCTGATCTGTCCGTCTGACTCTCATGTCCGTCACACTTTTCATATCTCCTGATCTTGTACTTATGAAAGTTCGGATAAATGTACATCAAAGCACTCGACCTAGAAAATCGAATGTTTGAATCTCATCGCATATCGGGCGATTCATCGTGAGGTTTAATTAACAATGGGCTTTTTTTGACATATCACTTGTGACTCCCATCAAACTGTTTGCCATTTCTCTTCATCATTGTTGAGCAAGTCATCATAGAAAGACACACACCACAAGAGCTTCTTCAAATTGTTCAGCTGTATTACGAAAATCAGCGTTCTGCGGTTCGAGTATTTTATGGTGAGCATAGTCGACATGTTCAAACCATTCGCAAATTTGAGTCCCAGTTTACATAAGTGGATGATGCTCAATCGGTTAGATCCCATCCGGCGCGTTGTGAAAAGACTAGCTGAGAGTTTACGAGAAAATCATAAAAAAAAAAACAATAATTCGTCATTACCATCAATGGGAACTTTTATCGCGTCATGTTAACGGCCTATTTGCTTCCTGAAATTCAAGCTCACAGTCTCGCAGAGCTCTGCTTTAAACAGAACGGCACTAGGAGCCACATAGTGCTTGAAACAATGGACTTGTGAAGAAATTATTTTGGTAAGCACTTGCAGTCAGTCATATTCATATTCGTACAACTCGTATTTCTTCTCTAAACTTTTCCAAAAATAAAAAGAAATATTTTTAAAAGAAAAAGGTTAATTATTAATTTTTTGGAAGTAGTGGTCTTCTGAAAAGTAACAAAAACTGTTTTTAAGGCAATAACAAAAAACACTATTCATTTCGAAGATACATAAAAATAAAATCGCACATTCGTGTTCGTACACGTCAATCATTTAAGATTTTTTTTTTAACGAAAAAGAGATAATAAAATGTAATTTTGGGAACTTATATCGTACTTATTGTGTTTGGTGACTTCTTTAAGTCTTTTTGGCATTGATTCCACAGGATGACATTTGACTCTATTGCGTACCCTTCTTGGAGTAATGGCTTTTCAAGGTCTTTCTTCCCGTAATTTCGTGTTTCCGAAGTCCCACAGATTCTCAATGGGATTAATGTTCAGTCATTGTGGCGATGTTTGCATTACTTTTGGGCAGTTGTATAAACACCAGGTATGTATGTTATTTTAGGGCTGTGTTCTTGTTATCGATTTCGTGGTAAGACAAAAGCTTATCTCTGAAACCAAGTCGGAATTCCTCAAGTAGATACATATATATGTATATATATCCTCGTTTGTTATCGCTTTTATTATTTCGAGATTGCCAACCCCCGCTGAAGAAAAACAACCACACACCATTACGAAACCACCACTACCTGTGTTAAATGTGTCAGATTTTACTCCGTGTTTGGTGTCCTACAACTTTCATGCGCCCATCTGACCCGAACAAATTGACTTACTGAAAATAACTTATTTCCAGAACTTCTTGGTTTCATTATAGTACTTCTTTGCAAGGTCCAAACGTTGTTAGCAGTTCACCCCTGGGATCCATGGCTTTTTTCAATCTATTTTGCTATTGTATCCACAACTTATTGCCCGTAGAACGGTTTCAGCGATTACTTCTTTGTTCAGTTCAGGTCCATTTTTACCATTTCAGCTAATTCTGGGACGCTTAGTTTTGGATTGTTTTTTTATTTGGCACAGTATAAACCTTTCGTCGGCGTTGTTCAAAATTCTACTATCCTGATTTCTGGGCTTGTTTTCAACTACGCTTTCTTCTATGTACCATTTAAATATATATTGTATAGTCAATCCACTTTTATTCACAATTGCTCCAAATTCATGGTTTTCCTTTTATGGTGAGTTAAAATTAAATTCCTTAACTCATCAGTGCTTACCTTTAATTTTGTTTCCGTTTTACCAGATTAATGTTTAAACGTTTGAACTGATCGCTATGCAGTTGGGTGAATAATAATAATAATAATAATAATTGAGTGGCACTACAGCCCATAACAGACCAGGGCCTAGCTTCTACAACAACTATTGGTGTTGTGCGTACTGTTCTCTCACGAGTTGGAGGGACCTACAGTTTTTTGCCGACTCCAAACGGTGAGATTTGAGAAGCTTTTTCATAGACAATTGATTCTCTTTGAGGTGTTCTGTCAGGGAATAGGACCTTACCCACGGCGACCATGATGATGAATGCGAACGATTTACCTTGTCATGGATATTTCAAGGTGAATGCATTGTGCACGAATATGGGTGGGAAATTTTCATTATTTGGTCCTTACTGTTTGTTTTGTCGGAATGTAATGTTTTTCTATTAAGATGCAAAAAAAACATGGTTTTGTTGTTGTAATAATGCATTTAAAAATTATTTTAGACAAACTTATTACCTTTGTTTTCGTAATATTAGAATCAACACTACTGTACGAATACGAATGAGAGTGACTGTAATTGCACGTTTTGCGACGTTGAATTAACGAGAAAATATACGTTTGCAATATTTTTTCTGGGCGTATGTAAAGTCGGTCTTTAGGAATGAATCAGCTACGACTGACGTTTTGAAAGTCAACTTCACTCGGTGCTCCAACGAGTCGAACAAAATTGGTCCTTCTGTATGTACCACGTCTCGCCGTGGCGTAGTGGGTAAGGTTCGATTCCTGGACAAAACTCCTCGAATTTAACACGGCACCATCTTTTTCGAGTTGTTCGTGAGAGAACAGTAGTACGCACAACGTAGTTATTTTAGAAGCTAGGCCCTTGTTCCTTGTGTGCTGGAGTGCCACACAATTATTATTAGTCAATTGTCAACGTGGCCAACATTTGCATGATATCATTTTTAAAACATAGATGCCATGAATTGTTCTTTTAATCAGTTACAAAACTTTTAGTTCGTATATTGTATGTCCACATATCCTATGGTGAATGATTCAATGTATCCTGATAACCCATGAAGTTGTCGTCGCTGACATACGTGTACAAAATAAGCGTATTTAAAGTTGGGATGGCGTGTACCCGTGTCTATGTACTATATCAAAACCCAGTTTTTTAACCTAAAATAACATTTCAACAAAACGTACACCAATTTTTGTTTCGCTACTTAAAGTAAGATTACAGCTTACGCAAACGCTAAAGTATTCCAAATAGAGTGCTTACATATTTTGTATACACATATTTTTAGACAAATACCCTAAGCCAATTACATGCGTAGGCGAAAATGCCTCTCTTGTGACGTTTTCCCAAAATACCATAATTCTGGGGTTAATTATCATGTCAGGTCCTAATGAACTTGCATACACCCATTGACGTAATTATCTCCATTCCGTACGCCCGCGTTGACTCATCCCTCGGCCTCATTACACACGGACCAGTCGTTCATTCATCATAGCCGCTCTCTCTTCGCTGCCAGAATGTACTTTCACCCCACGTATCTGGAGAATTTTTATCAGCGAACAGAAACACCGCACTAATTATTCTAAATTAATTAACTAATTTATCACTTTGTGCTGGAAATTGAAATTTGTCTATCTGGGGACGACGCGCTCTCACAACCAGCCGCAGCCATGATCCTGTCGTCTGTCACTGCCTCTTCGTGAAGACTAATGAGACTTGTGTTCCAAATTATACTACTCAAGGGCGCGTTTGTAGGTAGGTATCTACGTAAACCAGAATTAATATCTCTCTCTCTCTCTCTCTCTCTTTCCATCTTCCTCTATGCGCGACCCCAGCCCCAGCCATGTTTTGTTGATGACAGCCAAAGGACCGACGACCGCGACGACGGCAACGCGTAGATTTTCTGTCGTCGCATACCGCCGCCGCCGACGCCGTAATGTGGTCGTGCAGATGATGGATTCGTTCCTACTCCACTCGACCATTCCAGTGTCATTCAATTAATCTTGAATGTCTAAATGACAAAGTGTGAATGGTTCTCGTGTTCATGAGGCGGTGGTTTCGACATGACCATCTGTCAGTTTGTCTGACAATATCCAGTCAACCGAATCGGGAACACAACTGGAGGGCAAACGAAGATAAGACCGCTCTGCGAAATTCACGTGCTCATTACTCATCGCGCACAGAAATCAAACTTGCATGCTTCTTACGTGTGGCATGGCGGAGGAAATACGCTATCAAAGAGGGAACCATGTTCCGGATAGCAATTAATCATGGCTGAGGGTATGTAATTTTTGACGGAACTTGTTAATTAGTCATCTTTGCAGTCTTGTAAGGTGGGCATCATGCAATGGGCGCTATAAATACACGAATGCTTCTTCATGCAATTAAGCGAAATGAAATGCAGACCACCCGCAGTTGAAAATTAAATAAATTGATTCTTGAATAGTCATTTAGCATTTCTTCTTTCAAACTTGAGAAATGTTTAGTTTGCAGGGATTGCTTGGAATTAAATGCACGTCGTAGTTCTGTCTACAATAGGCACTATAGAGGAATGATCACTTGATTAAGATGCAGTACTCCCTCTTTCTGTATCGTCAGTTCCCTAGGACTACCGCTTCTTGGACAGATGGCTTTTTGGCGGACACCACCACTCCAGACACTAGCTTCTGCAGTACGTTTTAATTTTAATTTTTTTAAACATGCAAAGAAATCTGTACCTCCGTTTTCCCTTTTGCTATTCGCTGTGCGAGTTATTTTTTTGGAAATCTCTTACTTTTTCAGCACAATCTGATGAAATTAATAACAAGGCGTCTGAATCTTAGTAATACAGAAAATGTTGAAAATAATTTTTAGTTAATTTAATCTATTTGATGTGCTTAAACTAAATAGACGGTTCGCAATCAATTCGAACAAAATCAGTTGATGGTCGAACATGAGAAGCAAAACCTACTTGCCCTGGAAAACCTATTTTCATCCAACCTTTGTGAGAGGGATAAAATAACATTAATGACAAACACATCGCTTGGAGCTTTTACGAAGCAACCATTTCATTTCACAAGCGTCACTATCCGTCAGAATTCTTGGTCGCCCTCCAAAATCACCCGGAGACTCCAAATTATTTCCTTTTCTAACTGCTATCGCTGCTGACATTCCAACTTTTCGGCTATTTTTCGTGTAATTTACTGTTTTTTGCAGTAGTACAAAAATTCGGTTTTCCAAATCTTTAGTGATTTTCTTCATATTTCATTTATTGAACAACAATTTCACAAATTTTGGCTAAAACAATGTTAACACATACGGTAAAGTGTTACTGTATATTGATGAAATAATTATAGAAACGCAATAAGCTCTTGACAACTTTCATAAAGATAACGGTAAAATAATGTTGTTTGCATGCTGATTCTTTCGTGCAAAACTGGACTCATTGACTTTTTTTTGTTTTTTTCTGTTTTTATGTTTGTTTTATTACATTTTATGTTACTTAATGTTGAGAGTAATAAAACAGAGAATTAATAATTGAAAGTTTTTACAAGTTTAACGGCAATATGAGCTTAAGTTTGACAATCATCCGACCAGTTTTGCTCGCCACTGTACATCCACAATAAAACTTTATGTGGAGAAATAAATTGATTATTCCTGTTGTTGCAAAACCTGTCATTTAAGCAGACAGACAGACTCTTTGGTGGAGTACCGCAATAGTTTTCTTTCAGATTGATGTTGCAGTATACACACAAAAATTAATGCAGAAGAATAAAAGCAAATAAATATTAAGGGGATCTCTTCATTCGCTTTTATGTCAAAATTACTTTTCCTCATAATTTATGCGTTCTCGTACTAAAGAGTTTTTAAGTACCCTGTAATTAGATCACAGCACTGGACATGGTGTAGAGGAAGGGAAGGGGAGTAGGTGCCGATATATTGTACACTGTTCCTAAATGGGTGTAGATTTTAATGAGGAGACGCTTCCTACTTGCGAAGATGGATTCCATATTTGTGCCGTGCGGTTCTCTGAACGTAACTATGAGCTTACGGGTGTACCGATAGGCACTCCGAGCAAAAGATGCATTACGGGAAGATTGTAGAAGTGGAGGAATGCAACTGGCTAAATTATTTGAACATCTTTTGTTAAAATATCGATAAAAGAGTGACTAAGACGAAATATAAAATTTCTTCGGTGTTCAGAAGAGTTTATTCCCTCACCAATATTGTTGCATCCAACGTACTTTATCGCTCGCTTTTGGATTCTATCCAGTTAGTGAAAACAGGTCTTTGGACTATCAGGCTAGTGAGGAGGGGAGAGTTATACTCAATTCTGGGGCGTATATATGCCTATAACTAAATAAAAGGGTGTAAGATATATGTTGCATCGTATTAAGAAACTTAAACATTTTGCAGAATTTTTTTGCAATCTCAAGGAAGTGATCCTATTTTAGTCTTGAGTTACTGCATATTTCGCGGATTATCGGCTTTAAGGACTCCAGTGGATAATTGCTAATTGGTTTCAAAATGGTTGAGAGATAGCAGACCGCATTGAGTTTTACATGCACTTAGTTCTATACAAATCGACACTCTTACCTCATTTTATTATGATCTTGATATCGGTATTTATTGTGTTAACTTAAGCGGCCGTCTCAAGACTTTGACTGAAGAGCAGCGACGTTGACTAAGAAACAATTATGAAATCCTTGGAGTTCCAGCAGGCAAGAGACTATTTATGAAAATGAGAAAGAGTCACGGAGACAACACAGAACCCTTGGGCACACCAGCCGTATATCAAACTTGAAGATATCTAACTTGTAGAGCAGAAAAGACTAATTGATGCTATAGGTACGCATTTTGGATAAGAGCCTGAGTGAAATGCTTTGAAATAATAATAAAAATAATAATTGAGTGATATTACAGAGGAGGTGGTCGCCGTGGCGCAGTGGTAAGTGCGTCGCCCGCCGCGCAGAAAGTCTAGGTTCGATTCCCGGACGGGACACCTTGCATTTTTCACGGCACCACCTCTTTCGAGTTGCTGACAACACTCAAAGAGTACCAATTGTCTGTGAAAAAAGCTTCTCAAATCTCGCCGTTCGGAGTCGGCAAAAAACTGTAGGTCCCTTCTACTCGTGAGAGAATAGTAACACGCACAACACGAGTAGTTGTTATAGAAGCTCGGCCCTGGTCCCTTATGGGCTGTAGTGCCACTCAATTATTATTATTACAGAGGAAACAGGGCCTAGCTTTTCGCAAATTGCTTGTATTGTGTGTGCTAGTGTTCGATCAGAAATAGCAGAGTTCTACAGTTTTTTTCCGACTCGGACTTGAGAAGCTTTTCATAGACAATAAGTACTCTTTGAGTGTTTTCAGCAACTAGAAAGAGGTGGTGCTGTGAAAAATTCGAGGAGTTCAGTCTGAGAATCGAACCTTGACCTAAGGCGCTTGAGTCGACGCACTTACACACGCTACTCCACGAAGAACACATGCTTTTAAATATCAAGCCCAATAATCTTCCTATCTTCTCCAATGTGAATTGATTGGTTTCACTTTTTGGTGAAAAGTCACAAAAGTCTAAAAGCTTGCTCAATTTAAGATACTCCATAAGATGATGTTTTCATAAAAAGCGATGTGTGTACATGTAAGTGATTTGTGTCGGTAGGAGGTAGGTGAAGAAGATACGAATTTTTTAGGGACAGAGTCTACTGTGATGCTTTACACCTACACGGAAAGAGTCCTTATGAGAATGATACATGGAAGTTTGCGTAGTAGTTTTGTCCTGTTAAGAAGAAACAGGTTATACGATCCGGGCCAGCGGATTTGTGCATGTTGAGATTTTTAATAACTACAACTGCACGAGTGCACTAGTGAATTTGTCCCAAGGTAAAATTTACGCTCTTCAATACAGCGGAGAGAGAGTACAATCTGGCAGCGTAAAATTGGTTACAAATTTTGCAACAAGTAGGTTTACTTTGCCTAAAGAGCTGACAGCTGGAATGTAACTGTAAGTTGGCTGTATCTTATATGTTTTTTATAAATGACCAGCATTTTTAACTAACCTTTTTTTTGGCTTTTTTAAAGCGGAAACGGAAACTCAACAATCTGAACATAATAGCCTCAAGCCTTAATGTAGCTCGAATTATACGAGTAGTTTTCTTTGACCCTCATCTTTTCGGAATTTTTTTTTCTTTAATTGTGTTACTTTAAAACTGGAAGTAAGTTGATAAGACTGAGTGGATAGAGAAGCCTGGATGAGAGGTGGGAAAGAGGTCCAATTTGTTGGTAGAATTGTATTATCTCCTTACAATTGTACCCTCTGGTAATACATGCTGAGAATCAGTAATACGCCAGGAGTCAGTATTTTATAGCTGGCGTACAAGGTTTATCTAGTTGCTGCCAAATTTGCCACGTTTATCACCTTAAATCGATTAAGGTTTTCCTCTGTTCGCCTTGAATCAACACGGCAACGTACATCGGCCAACCTTGTTAAATTAGCGTTTGATGAACCCATACTGATGCAGACAAAAATTTATTTTATACCCATGTAAATAACTTGCGCACATAAAAATACATGTGTAGGAATATGAGTTCACATCTGCCTATAAATGTCAAAAGGTCATTAACGCAACTGCCTAAATGAATATAAAATATGCCAAACAACTTGTCAACACCAGCCCAATGGTTACTGCCGCTGCTTAAATTGCTCTCATTTTCGAATGAGTTGTTGCTTGCATGTCAAATGGAAATTTGGAAATCGTTAAACCATTTTCAGCTCTCAAGACATGCTGCTCGTAAAATATGACATTCAAACTGAAATGTACGAGCATTTCTCGATTGATTTATTTTTTTCCCTTGTTTGCGACGAAAATTGATTGTCATTCGTTATTTCGTCATTGGGCTGTCAGCGGAAATCGTGTTATTGATCGATTTAAAATCGAACATGACATGATGTACATTTCATCAATGCCAACGGCTTGGTTGCCATTGCTATATCTGGCGCAGAACCGAATACCTACTGAACTGATGTACCGGGAGTGGACACAGAAACAGAGAGTGAAGTTTTTCCGTCTTTTTTTTATGAATGCGGATATCGACGTTGCTATAACAGCAATGACAGCGTTTTGTTTTGATGTATGATGCTGACAGCGAAATCGTTTCGTCGTGTTTCACATTAATTGTTGCTGTTTTGGAAATTACCTCTGATGGATGTGTTTGTCAAAAGCAGAGATTAATGAATTTGTAAAACACGTGAAAATTATTGTACGCATATAAGTACACACAAGTGAATGTCACTGTAAGTTGTTATTGCTTTATGTTTCTTATAGGAAAAAGGTGCGGTTTAAATAAGATTGTTTCAGATGGTTTCTTTATGGCCTTCTCTTCGATACAGGAATATTCACAACTCTATGTGCATGTTTGGATGTTAAAATATGTGTACTAAACAACGCATAAGCAATGCAGAAACTATGTACGTGGGACATGCTGTCCTACTTCAACATTACTCACGGATATCACTATCCTTTGAGTATGCATTTGGTCATCACGAGGCTTAAAATTTCATTGACATAAAAAAGTTATCGTCGCCATCATCGTAATCATAATCTTCATTAACCTGCATGTTCCACTTAAGGGGTCGCGGGGCCAATCTAACTCATCAGGAGCTATGTATTTCAAAGCATTATCAGGCGAGTTTGTTGTCCAACTACCTTGCCTCGGGTCTGCCGAGTGGTCGACTACTTGATGGACTTGCATCTAAGGATGGAAAGGAAAGGGACATCCGTATCACGTCGCCAACCAATTCTACAATAAAACTCGGTTTCACTTAACGTTCTGTCTTATTATTATTAACCTCTTCCGCGAAAAATTATCTTAAATTAAAAATAAGTGAAAATTAAGCACGTTAACGTTAGTTGCTGAGGTTAAGTGATCTACTTCTTAACTTCCGTAATTTTCTTCGGAATTCGTCCGATTTCGTTCGATGCAAACGCAATATTTGAAATCAGGAGCACACGAAACATGTTTGTGACCAGTGGATGCTATAATTAAACACCTGTTTTCACAGCTTTATATCACGGGGCTCATTTCCAAGGGAGTCGCATATAACGCAAGACTTAACTCCTCAGTAACCCAATTTTAAGCTAAATTCATGTTTAAGATACTTTTCTAACTCCTCCGGCGTTCAATGGGTCACAGCACAGTCCAGCTCCACACTAACTTCACAAATTCCCCATAGCCGAACGATCTGAGTCCCAATAGCAAACTGTATCAAAGCAATGCACTTTTTTTAGAGATTGAGATGCACTGCACTGGAGCGCTCAGACTCAAAAACTGGCCCATTGTACTACCAGGCCGTAACCTTCTTTTACCGTAGTTTCCTGGTTTTCCAAAGAAAAACCAGCAGTCCCAAGGTGGGTTCGGGCCCCACGAATGCTTCTTTAGAACCTTACCTAGCTAGATCATAAGCAATCAATCTCGTTTCCCGTGATGTCCTAGGACCCAAAGAAGTACTTGCAAATTCAATTTGCCAACCAAATTAATTGAGGACTTGCCATGAGTACATTTACCTCGGCTATGCGATTTCATCACAACCACCAGGAAATTCCCACAATTGAGCCTATTGAACGGTCAGACTTAAGCAAAAAGTTAAGTCAACAGCTGGGTCTGGTAGCCGCATTCGCACCAAATGTTCTTTATTAGTGCTAATGTGTCCGTTGACACCAATTTATTATAATGTAACTAATGTGCTTCTGAGTCATATGATTCATAAGTCTTAAAACATCATCTAGTAAATATCTGCCGGACAAGTACGATGCGTCAGCATCTGTACTCTATTCTAATCTCGCCTTGTAAAGAGTGACTAATTTTCACAGATCCTTATTCCCAATTTCCAAAATGGAGCAATTTATTTGGTGATGGCACCAGACGTTACGATGGGAGGCACGGTTATAGAAGTTTGATTTAAGAAATATGCTTAAGTGTTCACTTTGTTAAAATTAAGTAGAAGCTTTAAGAAGCGTAAAAGAAAAATAAAATAAATAATAATTCAGGGGTGTTTTTCAAATTTCTTACTCTTGGTCTCCGCTGCCGGCGCTGATCTTTCAAATTTAAAGTGTACTGATTTCGCCATGGACATGTAGTTAGGTTTTTGTAACGGAACATAGTTTCGTTCAGTTTACTCGAGTGAGTGAATTCATTCAGCACCACCGACGGTCACCAAGGGTAAGATTACATTGTTCGATTTATTCATAACTGACTAGTTTATTTTATTTTCATTTTCTTTAATAAACATTAGTCAGTTTAGTTTTACGCAAACGCAACATATTATAAATTTCAAGCTTATACAGCTGCAGTGATATTTATCTCTTACGGGTGACCTACAGTTTAATACTGATTTCGGATGGTTAGGGTTGAAATCACTCAAAATCACAATTAAAGTGTGGGTTTCCCATCGGAGGGCTGTAGCTGTAGCACCGCCGACCACACTAAGTTTGATCCTAAGCTCTGTCACTACTTTATTTTATTTAAGTGTGAACTTTTTTATTAAGCGTAAAAACAATATCAATTGGTTGCTTCGGGTAACTTCCAATAAAAACGTACATAATATTGGTTTTCAATACGTCTAGATTTCAGGGGGCATGTGCCTTACTGCGGTATTTGGTATAACACTACATACATACGTCATATCGCATAATGTGGGCAAATGATTTCGCCAAAAGGTAGAACAACGTGACCAAGCTACTTTTTACTCAGTAATTGGTCGTATTACCCTTAAAAGCGCCGGCAAAAAATCAGTTTATTATTTATTGGTTCACATCACTTTGAGAGTGAATGTAATTGTACGGCAAGTGATATCTTCGAAGAAATACATGCCAGTGACACCTTTCGACCATAGATCACACCAAACATGTACTTTGTGCGTAGACAACAGTTGCTCTTGATTTTTTTTTTAAGCCACACATGGGATAAATCTGTTTACACGTCCCCGAATGAGATGTGTTTGACATCACTGAAGAAAATGTAGTTTAAAAAATAGGTTTGATGTTCCAACACCAAACACCAATCTACGGCAGCAGTCCTTAATTGTTGCGTAAGATGACCTTATAAGGATGGAGGCAAGGATATATTCAGATGATAATCAACACTTGTATTTATATTCTTGATTAACCATGGATTACGATGATGCATGTCGTTTTAAAATTATGGAAAAAAATTTATTTGTTCTGATATTCTATTTACAAACTCTATTCACAAAAATGTATCTAAAGTACTTCAATTAACTTGAACAACTTAGTATGTACACGTCGTTCAACCTCTTTCAAAAGTATTATAAAGCACGCAAATAGACATTTATGCAAGTATGTAGTAATTTTAAGACAACATTAACGCGGCAATTTTTATAACATTTTTAATTGAACAGTACTTTGCCATACACGAGTAGATGTGGTACATAAGACATGATATAACAAATTTATTAACTAAGGACGGCAACAATTCATAATGGCCTGCCATTATTCTCTTTAAACATTCATAAAACACGTCATTTCACCTTCACAAGAACTGGGCTTATCAGCCAAACCCACTTTGAGCAAACACACGACCAACAACCTGACCTGTAACGCTATCATCATATCCGTCAAATAGCCCATAATTCACTTGATAATTTCAACAGTCAGGAAAAAACTACTAACACAGGCAACAAGCACAAGAAAAAAAGAAAGCAAAAAACCAACACAAAATAGAACAGTTTACCTACAGACAGGTGGGTGGTAGATGGCGCAAACAAAAGAATGACGGCCGAGTTAGCAAATTCAATTCTCGTAGTCTTCCTGCTTCTTGGAAATGTTTGCTTTTCTAATTTATGACCTCAAGCTGGCTTGTTAATATTTCACTGACATGGGAAATGCGCATAAAATAATAATTTCCCATCTAGGGTTTACTTTTTGCTTTTTGCTTTTTTTGGTGTGTCGATATTTTTCCTGCGTGCTTGAGTTTGTCGTCTGCGCTGGCGGAGAAATAAAAGGAAATAAAATGCAGTTGTTGTAAGGTGCCTGATATACGGTAAGACAATTCTTGTCTGTTGACAAATTGCGATATTCGGAGCAATGACCTTGGAGGAAACTAGGGAGTGTCTGGAACGAATGGGGGCGTTTCGAGAAAGAAGTGATGAAGGGTGGGCCCGCCGATTTAAAGTGATTTACACGCTTGCATTTTATGGACAATTTTTATAATACTACTGCAACATTTGTTGGGTTTGTAGAGTAACTTGAGTTAAGGGTGGTTCAATGCAATATTACGATTCAAATAGTTGTTCTTTTATGGGTCGACAAACAATTTTGTACTAATTGGGTATAAGTTATGAGAACATAAAAAAATAATTCGTGGCAAGTGTTGTGTTGTGCCTTGCAATGACTTTTACGTAAGTTTTGCGAAAAATCTTACTTAGCCTCAGAAGAATGAAAGTCTCTCTCAAATAATTAAAAGCAGCAATTTTCGAAATAAAATGTACAATCATCAATCGCAATCATATGGTCTCTACCGGAGGTTTGGTCTTCCCCTTTTTCTCGAATGCGGGGGCCGAGATTCAAATACCTGACTGAATGTGACCGAGCCAATGTAGTTACTGGATTTTTTCCGAATTACATCCATGTCTTGTTACAGCACGTAGAGTTTTCGGTTGTGTTTTGTTTTCCATTCGTTTTCCTAACAGACGGGTCCATATGTATATTAGACGCAGAATTTTTCTTTTGAAGGTACTAAGAATTGGCTTTGGCAAGCTACCGAGCGGTCCAAGAATTTGCTTATCGCACTCTGATCCCTATAGAAGTACGGGTAGGATAAACATCATGTAGAGCCTTATCTTAGGGCCTACGATCAGCAGTTTCGGCCCTAACTGTTACGACAAACCACAATAACAGCGGTTGCCAGGGGTAATTCTGCCTAGAATATCCATCAGGGTGTCTTTTGTGGACCCTACGTTTGCCCCGCGGAAGACAAACTCTTTAAATACAGCAATGTTGTACCTATCGATTGTCAAATTTTGGCAGAGATGATGTTCGACGGATCGTTTTTTTGTCAACAGAATATATTTCGGTTTATTTCCGTTCGCTTTAAGACCAGCTCGTTTAGCCGCCACTATTTCTACAACGGCTCACTGGAAATGGGAAAGGTTATCGATGTCATCAGCGTAGTCCAGCAATTGTACTGATTTTTAGAAGACAGTGCCTTCCGTGCTTACACCTGCCCCTCACACTATCCTCTCCAATACAATATTGAAGGAAGTATGGAATGGTTCTGAGTTCCGCCGTTTTTGTATTTGCTGGTGTGACATGACCGGATCAGTCAAGGATCAGGGATTCTGAATTCGGCAATAGCTTCAAAATATTATTTTCAAATGAGCGCTGTAGTCTGCTTTCTTAATAACGAACAAAACCGTAGTCGATTTTTTAAATCGTTGGTGTTTTTGTTTTAATGTGGAGGTCTGGTCCATAGTCGATTTTCCGGGCCAAAAGCCGCACTGCTGCGTGCTGATTAGTGCCGTGCAAAATCGCTTTAGGCATTAACACAGTTCACTGGACAAGACCTTGTAGACAGCATTCAGCAGGGAAATACCTGGATAGTTCTTAACCTATGTGGGATCGCCTATCAATTCTTTCTTTGATGATGAACTCGCTCGCCCTTTTTTTAGCTTATATGAATATTTTCTTTAAATTATGATGAATATATCAAATTTCTTCATTCCTGATAGGTCTTGAAAACGTTCAAAGATATTGTGTGTAGGTAGGTGGAAAAGCTATGACCTGGTCCTTAACTTTTTGAATTTGAGCTTGAAATTCTTAGCCATTCGAGAATAAAACTACAGTTAAACGTACTATGGTATCAAGCAGGAGGATTATTTACAAAATTATATATCCACATGCACAAAAAAGTATATACTGACTTTTTGTCCATGGAATTCCTCACAAAATTCAATGTTTGTGGTCGACATAATATTAAGAAACGATTTTTTTAAAGAAAATTTACTTCAGAGAGCTCTCAGGCTGTTATACTAACTCAATAAAAAATAATTGCGTAGCACTAAGGCCCACAAGGGACCAGTACCTAGTTTCTTCAACAATAACTCGTATTGTACGTGCTATTGTTCTCTCACGAGTAGATGGGGTCTACAGATTTTTTTTTTTTATAGGCTGATTGCCTACGCTTTATTTTTTTTTAAATAAAAACAGAATGTGAGAGTAATGTGTTAAAGTTCTTAAGTTTTTTTTTTATTCAATTTCTTAAATAAAACAACAGAATTCATTCAAGGCTACTTAATTACAAGTTGAAAAAATTTAAGAAAAGAATGAGCATCATTCTTAAGTTCACATAGAACTAGTGGGGAATGAACCTTCAATGAAAAAATAAACTTTGATTATAGTAAGTAAGTGTGGGGTAAATTCAAAAGATTAAAAAACAATACAATTATTTTTATATATATACAGTAACAATGACGACAAAAAGTACATTTATTATTTATTATAATACTCATAACGGCGAGTTAATGAAAAGTACTATTATATAAGAGATTTTAGTTTAATAATGATGACCTTTCCAAAGTTTTGGAAACTTTAGCCGGCAGTGTACTTAATGCGCATGTGGTTCGTTTATCATAACATTTTCCACAATTGGTGTTAAAACAAAGGCACATCATTTTAGAGGCTACGCCATAAACCCCTTTGAATTGTAACAACATTCAGTTTTTTATTAATTCTGTTTGAGTTTAGTTGCTATAGAGCAATTGTGTGGAAATGTCGGAATTAATTTTTTTTGTATTACTTCTTGAAGAAAGCTTAGCTTTTTAATATAACGGAAGACCGGTCTACTGACACAAAGTATTTCCCTTATTTTTACACAGTATCAGTGGTCGCCATGTCGTTGTTAGTAAGTGCGTCGACTCACACGCCAGTTTCGGGTCGATTCCCTGACGGAACACATAGCATTTTTTCACGGCACTACCTCTTAAACTTAAACTAAGAATACAAAAAAGGCGCAGTTGCGACTTTCAATCAGTTCAAACAAAGAAATAAATATGCAATTAATTTAAAAAACTTAGCCACTAGCAATACATTACTCCTTAATTCGAAGCCTTTTCGAAGTCTTACAAAAAAACCTCTGTACATCAAGGATATCCTTAACCTTTGTTAATTCGAATTTAATTTTAAGCAAAATAATACGAAAACATTTCTAATTCGAGTGTTACGACTTTTTTACCTTCATAAATATAATTTTATGCATTTTATTTTATTGGTTTTTTAAATGCAAACGGATCGAAATCAGAGACTCCTGCTCAAAGCGAGGTGCGTTACCCCAGCTTGAAAAAAAGAAAACAACTTAAATGGTTTTCGCAATGTAACAAATTAATTTTCCTGTTTTTTTTTGGTTCTTTTGGACTTATGAAAACTAATGACAGATTGTTAAAAAGTGTAAAAAACGTCATAACATAGTGTTTCGAAAAAATGTGCGGAAAGAGTACAAACTATGATGTCGGTACTTGAAATAAACCAGAAGGACTGTTGGAAGGTTATGAAGCGCACAATATTGTTAACGCTGGTGAGGCAACCTGTTTCTTAAAAGAGTATCAGACGAATAATGTCATTTAAAAATTACAAATGTCTTGAGACAAAAAACAAAAAGGGAATCCCACTGGAAATATGGATGTGTCTTTCAAATTGGATCTACTGATGATTTAAAAATATACAAAGTTAGGATATGGTACGGACATCAAATACTCTTCAATGTTATGTCGCTTAAATAAAAATGCGTTTGAGACGACCAAGCAATTTAGGGAATGGCTAACTAGTCTAAATGTAAAAAATGGAAAAGCAGCTCACAATGGCATGTCGTCCCTTATCTAAGTCAACATATACCATACAATTTTTACTGCAACTAAAACTTCTAAGCTTCAAACACTTGACAATTAACTTCAACTTAAACAACTCCAAAAATAGCAAGAATATTAGATTGCATATCAAAAGGGAACGAGTTTAACATGCTCCTGATTGCAATGAAAATGGCTTATAAAGCTTGGAAAAACGTCTCCACCAAGTACAATCCAAAATTTTGTTTAGAATTTCTAGCTTTCTGTGGGGAGAATTCTATGGAGCTGAATAGTAAAACCGGCTTACAGGTCAGATGGAACCCCCTTCCTCGTTCCGAAAAAGTCTCAGATTTATTTCGAGAGCCTGCCAACTTTGACTACAAGTTAGCAGTCAGTCCAAACTGCCAACATACAATCACCCGAGGAACGAAATTCGAGTCATAACGAAAATGAAGCCGGTCAACCAGCTTTGACCGTAACATAAAAAGAAGCGATATCATCACTTGGCAAATGTATAAATGAAAGAATGAAGAAAGCTCGTTTCAACAAAACCTCTGTAATTGGAAGTTTTTCCGTGGTCTGATTAAACTCTAATTATCAAGAGTTTACTGTACTTACGTATGACTATTGTTTGAATCATGATGTTGTTGAAAATAACAACGAAACCTTCTTTGTGAAAGTGCAACTCACATTTGGTCAATTGTTGAGTATTTTGAATCCCAATCACTGATACTTTCTCAATGAAATCCTTTCACTAGTAGATACTCCCTTTAACCGGCTAATTACATATTTTGCAGCTACTTTCGAATGAGTATGAATGCAAATGAATTATGTTCCTTTGCCGTTGCCTTCAATCAACCTGGATGTAGCATTCACATGAATTCGCTTAACGGACATGTGATTACAGAAGAAGGAAAGAAGCATTCGCTCTTCGCCCCTGAGTTCCTACTACTAAGACATAACAAGCGACATGATTAATAGCAAAATACCCTCTCTCTCTCTCTCTCTCTCTTGTTGGAAGCATTTACAACTCGCAACTAAACATTTCAAAGAGAACAACAGCAGTCGCGGAGCAACGCAACCTCGTCATCATCAATAAACCATGATTAATGCCTTCCAGAGGCCATAATTCATAATTTATACACACACTGGCACACATGCATCTTTCACATTTTTTGCTGTTGCTCGCACTGTTGTTATTCAAAAATTACAATTCGCCTCTTTTCAGGGTTTGATTTATAGCTTGCTCAGTGGCTCACTCAAGCGCTCATCGCTCGACGGTTCAGCTCATCCCTCCCGAGATGAGGAGCTACTACTTGTACTGCGCTGCTGTGCCGCGGTGTGCTGGGCCTTCGCCACCGCGGAGCTGCTCTTTTGTGACTGATTTGCCACCTTTCGTGTGCATATTTCGCATTGGGAGTGCGTGTGTATGTGAGCGGTGATTTCGTGTTGTAATGAGTGTGAACGTTGCTACCGAACGGGACCCCTTACATACTATCCATACCGACTAATAGAATTGTCGACACGGAAATTTATTGCAATCAAATTCGTGATTAAGTAATGAAGACGTGAAGCGCGATGTCTGAGAAGAGTGGAAACAGGGAAATCTACGATGTGCTGTTGGATTGTTGGGAAAAACGATTGATGGTGTTGCAGCCAGAGACGAGATTACTGTCTTCACAAGCATAAGGCATAAATCACTGTACAACCACAGTGAAGTACGCCTAAGAGAAGCCTGGAGGAGGTGTGATGGGTTGGGGCATCGTGGGGATGTTAGTGGATGTCATGTTTGCAGAATTTGTACCCGACAATTGTGTGGGTATAATTGCTTTATTTTTGTGAGTAATTCCTTTAATCGTTCTGGATTATTTGGCATTTGCGCAGTGGTATTCACTTGCCTCCACAGGACTATCATAATCGTAGATGCATGCTGCTGTACTGCCTATAGAGTTCGTCGTTCAATCAATCCAGCAGCCCAACAAATCACACGTAAAACAGAAAACGAACACAGAACAAAAAACACTCGCAGAATTGGTCTCTAGAGAAGTGGTTCAGGTTTATGGGCCATAGAGCAGAACAGAGATGTTCAGTTCTGCATCGGTCTTCCGCAAGAGCCTTAAAAAACAGTGACTGTCAAGAGGGATTTTATGCTTGTTTTCGGTACTGCTATTGTTTTCCCTATCATCTGTTAGCCGAGGTAGACGAAGTCCTTGACTCCTTGCTTCAAATTTGTACGCTTTGTCTAAGTCGCCAATTTTGTGCGTCCTTCCTTGATAGCAACATAATAATGCTCCTGCTCCCTTGTGGGCACTACAGATCACAAAGGACCAGGGTCTATCTTCGTTTATTGTGTGTTCTATTGTTCACTCACGAGCAGAAAGGTCCTACAGTTTTTTGCCAACTCCGCAATGCTAGACTTGAGAAGCTTTTCATAGACAATTGGTACTATTTGAGTGCTGTCAGCAACTCGAAAGAGGTAGAGTCGTGAAAAATTCGAGGTGCTCAGTCTGAGAATCTAACCTTAGAATTCCGACAAGGGGGTCTTTCCCACAACGCTACGGCGACAATGCCAACATATGCTCCTATGCCAACGAACGCCATATTAGAGGCTTGTTGTAATTGCTCAATCTCTTCAAAGTGGTCCGTGTAAGCCAGCACAAAGTAGAATTTGACAGTACTTTTAAAAAGTTGCACCTCTACGCTTGATTTATGAGTTTCCCATGGTCTTTTTAAGAAAACACATAACACCGGGCAGAACAACGAAAGTTCTTCATCATCATTCTGCATCGAGAGAGAGAGTGACTTTATGAGACTAAAAATTTGTTTTCCAATGGCTCAGATTCGAAAACTATTCGGGCTACAGCTGTTTAATCAAAATGTCCCACATAACGTAGTTGAACTAAGTGTGGACAATTGACTAGGCGCATTTTTCCGTGAAGCAGAGTTCATTGATGAATCTTCTCCTCTAGACGCCATCAACAGAACATGGATGATCAATTCTATGAATTCATCTAAGCTTTCTTTAAATTTAATTCCAAATATTATCAAAGAGTTCACCATAGTGAACCATTACATACGTATATCTTTTCTACAATTCCATGGTAGGCAATTAGATTAACTATCTAACAAGCTAATGGCTGTCGTGGCTTAGCAGGTGAAAGCATCTACTTACACTTCGGATGACCAAGGGAGGAGTGATAGTTGCTCAAGAATCTATTCCAGGATACCATGTGAACTGCAGTACGATCCAAATCGTTTATTTATAACTAGTAACAAGTTACTAGTGGCGTAGTGAGTGAATGCGTCGACTCACACTCTGAAGGTTCCAGATTCGATTCTGGAACATCAGGCATTTTTTTTCCCGCCGCCAAATCTTTCAAGGCTCAAACAATAGAATGGTTATTATCTTTGAAAATCTTCTTCATATTCGCTACTCGAAATTGAAAAAAAATTGTGAGTCCCAACAACCATCATTATCACCACCAAGCTAAGTTTGGTCGCTTGTGGGCTGTAGTGCTACACTAGCTCAGCACTGCACTAAAAAATATTTCTACTTAATGCCTAATTAAGCCAAGGTGTAGTTTTCATTTTGCATCACCATGTATTCCATGAAATATAACAATCGCATTAAAATTTATATACAGGGACTATAATGCGAATTCTTTGGACTCTTTTTTCGTTACCTCACGAATTTCGGTGACCTAGACATAATTTTGAAAATCATTTGACAGACTCAGGGCATTTGCGTCACCTTGGATTTATATCATTTTTCGCACATATGTCTGATTTTCTCTTTAAAGATACTTCAGAGTTTGTGGGCATCACTTTAATGCGACATTAATTGCTACTATATTAAATCTGATTTATAAATGAAGTATTTTTTTGTAAAGTCTAGTAAATCATAAAGGCACTTAAAAGACACATAAAATATTTACCCCAAAAAAATATTATCATCCGTCAACCGTCAGTTGTCATAAGCTGGCATCGTCATCATTTCTCAACCCACGCACAGCGAAATTCCACAAGCTTGGAATGAAGCGCATAGATCAAAATAATAATAAAAATATTCTTGCTAATAAATTTAAGCAAACTTTGGACACTGTGGTAATTAATTTAAATAGCTGCACATTAATATCCATAAATCAAACTAGATGCCCTCGTTGTTAAGAGCATTGACGTGTCACAAGCATGTGCGCTTGGCTGCTGTTCGGTGCGATAGAGAGCCGCAGCGTTGCCGGACAAGAACGTCATCCGGCGTGTCATTCCGCCATTAATTATATCTCTTTCCTTTGTGCTTTGACGCATTGCCACCAGTTGTTACTGCGTCCGGGACAACCCGTGGTCCTTGATATCAATTTTCTCGAAATTAAAAAAAATAAACAAACACCGCACGCCGCTCTCAAATACTAAGCCGAAAGTGCTATAGGGTTATAAATTACCCGGTGATTTAGGGCCCGTCACCGACGTCCTGGGAAGCATATGAGGACTTGTCACAAGGCAGTAGCTGGTGTATCAGCGGGCGGTAGTGTAATGGTAATGGCATCGTGATCGGACTGAACCTCAGGATGACTGACGGCAAAACATCACTTTGACAATGTCAAAAGGAACGAAACGACATTAACAAGGATCGATAACTGCGTTCGCTTGCTTTGTTAGTTGAGCGTCCACCGACGACGACTACGGCGACGGCGACGATGGCGACGATGGCCACTACATGGACACGGACGTTGCGACCGACGTCAAAAGACAACGACGATCCAACGGTAGCCGAAGTCGCCTTTGTGCAAATGCGCGGAATCTCTGGAATCGAGTTTCACTTGTGATGTTGTGAACCATGCGCTTGCCGGTTGCTTACGCAAAATACGCCAATGACAGCAGCAAATAAACAGCTGTCAATCAGTTATCAACAGACGGAGCGGCAGTGTGCAAAAACCAAGAAGGCCTGCATCGATTGATAGTGGCGAAAACGAAGAAAATTACTGTTGGCGTGCTTGGAAGTCGATTTGGTTGCATGGTTCCATCATCCCCGTCACGTCATGGCGAGAACATTCAGTCGCAAATACACTGAGAAAAATTGCACTGAATTTTTTAGTTAATTTTTTTTTCTGTTTGAGGCATTAATATGGTCTGAAACTGATGTGTCCGCAATTACTATGTAATATTGAAAATCATTTGTATATAACTCGTTGAAAAACTGCATTTTGGACAAAATATATGCTTTAAATTCTGAGAAATAGCCATATTCTGACACAACCTTGTGACTAAAAATAAATCACAACAATCTTTCAATTTAAGGTTGGTGGGTATTTTTTCACATATGTATTTTGATGTTCTTAAATTCTAAAATTGTAACCCTCATAAGAACAAGGAAAGCAGATCTTACAAGAAAAATTGAAACTTTTTTCCTTTTTAAGGTTGATTGTTCTTCATTAGAAATTAAATGTAGTGCACACTTATTATTTTTGTTATAGTTTAAAACAGGGTTAAAGGGTATTCCGATTAATAATCCGAGCATAAGAAAAACTTATTTTAATTCAGCTATCGATAAGCTCTTCATGATTGACTAAAAAGCAATAAACAAACTAGTTTAAAATTGCTAACCAATATTTTGGAATAAAACTAAGTATTACAGGTGCTGAAGCAGTTCATTTTGTAGATTCTTGTTGCAAAAGCTTCGCAAACTTAGCTAGTTTATGTAACTATAAATACTTTACTAGCAAACTGAAGCTTAAATAAGCTTTGAGTATTTTGAAAAGTAAACTGAAAAAGCAACAAGTTCTGTGAAAGTTCCTGAAAGATTTGGTGACAAACATTGTTTTGTTTTATAAGGCTTATGCATACATAAATTTTTCTTAACCACAATTTCCTTCTGTGGTTGCCATTGCGTAGTGGTAAGTACGTAGACCGCCGCGCAGAAAGTCTAAATTCGATTTCCGGATGAGACACCTCGCTTTCAAGGCACCACCTCTTTTGAGTTGCTGACAACACTCAAATAGTATCAATTGCTTATGAAAAGCTTCTCAAATCTTGCCGTTCGGAGTTGGCAAAAAACTGTAGATCCCTTCTACTCGTGAGAGAACAATAGCACGCACAACATGAGTAGTTGTTGTAGAAGCTAGGCCCTGGTCCCTTGTAAACTGTAGTGCCACTCAATTATTATTATTATTATAATTTCCTTCTTTTAGCATATTTTTTTTTAAATAGTGCTAACCCATTCGTTTACTTTTCTATTTCTTATTTTCAATTCTACTAAATATAAACATAAGACCAGATTTGTTAAATAAAAGTGCAAGAATCATTACTCGTAGTTAAGTTTTCATAACTACAAAAATATAAATACCGGTACAACTTATTGTACATATACTCCCAATTCCTTTTGCAGTACCAAAAATACTTGAGGAATTGCAGAATACAAGAGAAATTCATCGAAAGAATTTTGGAACTGCCAAGGAAAATGCAAGTACAAAAACAATTTCTCTTTATCTTTAAAATACCTCAATTCTAACAATTTGAAGCCTTTAAGGTTTTATTTACAATGAAACGTTCTGTTCCAATACCTGTTTAGATACCCTGAATTCAATTTTTAGCTTACTTTATTTTATATTACGAGATCCAAAAAATAAGGTGAATTTTCATTTTTCTCAAAAAAAATTTAGTTATTCATCAATTTCTATTTTGCGATTCGGTTTGTATCTCCTCAATCGTCGCAAAACACAGTCTTTTCCTGGGCAAACCAATATGCTGACATCTTCAGCAACTTCTCAAATTGTGATTCGACGATTCCCCATAAGATTTTTTTTCACTTTGTCAACACTTTCATCGTGTGTTGATGTGTTGCAGTGTCTAAGGTGAATGTTGTAATTCACATCTTCTCAATCTACTTTGAAAAGCTTGTACCACTTTTATTTTGTTTTGACTCAGAACAACCGTCAACATTTTGGTGTTTTTGAGCACTTAATTCCATTTTTAACACAAAATTCAATGCAAATTGTTTTATCCATTTTTTGACAACAACAAATTGCCGAACACGAAAAAAAACACGTCTTACTTTTATGCCTCTCACAAGCAAAATAGATACGCTTTTTGTGCCTTGAAAAAGAAGTAAAATAGAGTAACCTTTATTTTATTGAAAATGGACACTTTTATATAAAATGGATGAATGGAAGAGTGTCTCCGTCTAAACAGAGTCTACAACAACAAATTTCTAAATTAAATTTCCAAAAATATAAAAGAGAGCTGTCGATGATTGCCGGCGTACTTGATCGGGAGCTCTTAAGACTCTTCGTACATTTTATACTTTTCAAATGAATCCAAGTTTAAGGAAAATTCATCACTCATAATATACTAATATAAGAATCATTCCTATAAAGCATTCTTATAAGAGGTCTTAATGCTATAAAGGCCTAATGTTGGATAACTAAAAACTGAACGCGTTGTTGTTTGTAGTATGTTGTTAAAAATAAACCCTGCAGAATTGTATCAAACGGCGCCGATACAAATGCATAACCCAAGTCTTTAACGCCAGAACACGAGAAGACCACAAATATATGAAAATAAGACACTTAGATACATAGGACGTGTCGAGATGTTCACAAGGATTCTTAATTTCGCTTTTGGTAGTAATCCTGATTTAAGTCCTGTATAAATACTCCCAAAAATGTCATAAAATTGATCACATTTTCTCTTACCATCGCCATCTTGAAATTGAAAATCAATGTTTTTAATTTATTATAAGGTTGTCAAATATCTCCCTTCCAATTTTTTCCTCTTCATTCAATGTGTTACAGTGAACGGATTTAGTTCAAATATGCGCCGTTTTGTTCGATAATCTGTTTCCATCTAGACGGCAACTTCATAATACCCCCCTCGTAGAAGACCCCCTACTTATTTGCGAAGAACTCGGACAGCCACTTTTCACAAGCCTCTTTTTAGTTCAACTTGCTGGAAATCACTTGCCACTATGTCCGAGCTATATGCTGGATGCGATAAAACCTCCCATCCGAGCTCCGGCAGCTTCTGACGAGTTATCAACAAAGTGTGTGGTCTGGCGTTGTCCTGGTGGAACACTACGCCCTTCCTGTGGCCAATTCTGGACACTTCTGGTCGATCGCCTGCTTCAAGCGGTCCAGTTGTTCGCAGTTGATGGTAGAATTAAGCGTCTGGCCATATGAGAGCAGCTCATAGTGGATTATTCCCTTCCAATTGAACCAAACAAACAGCAAAACCTTCCTGGCCGTCAATCTCGGCTTGGCCAATCTTTGGGACGACTCACCGGCCTTCAACTACGACCGTTTTCGCTTGACATTGTCGTATGTGATTCATTTTTCGTCACCAGCCACCATCCGCTTCAAAAATGGGTCGAGTTCGTTCCGTTTCAGCAGCATATCGCAGGCGTTGATTCGTTTTTTGCGTCAAATCATGCGGCAGCCAAACATCAATTTTTTTTGTATCCAGTCTTCTGCAGATGGTTTAAAATGGTTTGGTGACTATTTCCCATCTCCTGGTCGATGTCACGAGATGCCACATGCCGGTCTAACTCCATGATTTCCATGATTCGATCGGTATTCGTCGTCACGGGTCTTCCGCCGGCTTGCTTATCCAACGAAGGAAAACATTAAAATAGCGCGAATTTCGACACTAGTGAACTCCATGGTTTATAAGTTTTGAACGCATTATCCAAATTAATCATGCATAGCGTCGTTTTGTAGGTTATGTCAAAATTTGTAGAGTATTGCGAGATATGAGCTCTGTAGTGATTTGTACATAGCCGCAAGATTCAAAAGACAAAAAGGCGGACAACTTTATATTATATAAACCAAAACGATCAGTAAAGGCATAGAGATATTATGAAGGGAAAAAGTTTTTTTTTGAAATATATATACGCAGTACCGCCTTAATGGATTAATGCAAGTCCATCTTGTTTTTTATGTGATATAATGTTCTTCGGAAACGTAATAAATATTGAAAACAATATATGAACTTAAACTTAAATGGGTTCATTCAATTCTTATATTTTATTTTAGACAAATTAAAATCAAAAGCACTCTCTAACCGAAAGCTACCGCTTGTTTATTCCAAAATGTTATGGGGTGAAGCATGTGGCTCCTATGGTGCACTTTCATATAATAATAATAATAATAATAATTGAGTGGTACTACAGCCCACAAGGGACCAGGGCCTAGCTTCTACAACAACTACTAGTGTTTTGCATGCCGCTGTTCTCTTACGAGTAGAAAGGTCCTACAGATTTTTCGCCGACTCCGAACGGCGAGATTTGAGAAGCTTTTCATAGACAATTGATACTCTTTGAGTGATGTCAGCAACTAGAAAGAGGTGGTGTAGTGAAAAAATGCCGTCCGGGAATCGAACCTAGACTTTCTGCGTGGCGGTCGGAAAAAAAACAAAATAGTGCATTTAAATGTATCTATGACTCGATATTTATCATGGACCATTGAAGCCGGAAGTCTCGGCATGTGTATTAACACAAGACTCATGTAGTTGGAATGATCGCATACATATTTGAGGTCGCCGAAAACACCATTTTTTTCTGTCTACAATATAAGGCCTATGTACACCTTAAGCTTGAGCATAACTCTCTGGTCTAGTGCTCTTTAGACCTCTCATCACCTACTGGATAGAAGTCGATAGTGCGAGGAAATATCTCGTCTTAGTCACTCTAACATAATGTTGCTATTTCAACAAAAGATGTCAGATGCATCTCTCCTCTTCAAGAATTCACGCGTCGCATTTGGAATGTTCATTAAATCTTCCTTAAGCCCACTTTTGGGTGTAAAGATAAGTGTGTTAAAAAGCTTCGTTCTTTAGCCGCAACCCACAAATTAAATGTTTTTCCTATTAGAGTCGAGTGCATCAGTCCCTCCTTTCCCTCTCTTGCTGTGACCTGAATCCGATCACTTAAGAGTACTCAAAATCCTTTTAGCATGCGCAAAATTTAATAAACAGATGAATCACCAGCGTTTATACTTCGCCGAATTCAGTCAAGTCGCATCTTCTTCTTGCTTCTTGTATAAATGACGAGATATTGACTACTGATTTTTTTTTCAGTGTACCCCGTCGCTGTTTAAACAGGAGAAGAACCACACATCAAGATCCTTCATCTTGCATCAATGCCAACAGAAAGACAATCAAACGTCCACAACTCGTTGCGTTTTGTGAAAATGCAGACAACCCTACAAACATCTGATCTCGCACACTACCAATCCCAACGAACGACTCTTCAACGTTACTTTCGCTGCCGCTGTGTATATCGCAGCAGTCGCCTGAGTAGACGTGGTTGGGGTGCGGGTGTCTTAAGGTCCAAAATTACTGCAATGCGGCCAACAATACACAATGATTAACTGTCATTTCAGCATTCGGATATAAATTGTCTGCGACATTTGCATCCAATTGATGTACAACCGACATCGTGATGGACAACCACTGACGGCCGCTGACAGCAGCCGCAGATGCAGAGAGATCACTACCAACCATCAAGTGACTTCTTTATGTGACAGATAAACAATCTGCGGGAGTTTTGCGACCAGGATTCGATTGCATTCGATTTTACTCAGTGTCCTGCCGCACTGCCACGGGTAGTTGAGGAATTTTTGCCCTTTTTTGGGATAATCACATGCGAAAGACCAAGATCCCGATAAGCTGTCGCATTTGATTCGCTGCCGTTTGCTGACCCGCAGTGATGCCAGCTTCTGCGTTGTCATTGTCATTGTCATCGTCTCATCATCTCGTCGTCAATGACGATGATGACCATCCCGTGTATCTCCCAATGTCTCCTGCCCTACAGTGCTTCACAATCTTAAAATGGAATTAAGATTAAGGAGATTTGCTGGCATTGCGCTCCTGCTGCTGATGATGATGGTGCGGTGATGTGACCTCGACAACTCGTCACTTAATCGCTGTCGCCGACTGAATGACAGACAGAAAGACGACTTTTGTCTGAAGTTGACGGCTTAAAAGGATATCCGTCTGCGCAAATTTGCATTCACAAATAAACCGAAATGCATATTTTTGTTTTTCCTTTTTGCATCCCGAAACGTATCAAATGCCGTTTGCTTGACATTTGCATATGAGTGTGGCGCGGCGTGATTCGGCAGAGTTAAGGGCTTCACCGAAAGGAGACTTCTGCCGAGAATTTGCATATCAAAAAGCTCGATAGCCGAAAGAAGAAATGCAGAATGCTGTTTGACGGCACTCCGGCATTATTAAGACGGGGTATAGTGAAGATGGCTACATCGGGACTGGGATTACGAACCGAAAGATGTTGTCGCCGACAGGGAATAATTGGTTGTCAAAGACGATTGCCTCTCCTCCATGGTGAGATTTTCACGAAATCTATGTTTGTGCAATGTCGGAGCGTATGACAGTCTAGATCCGCTCTATACCACGCAAACTGCATTCTCAGCGATTTAATCTTCATTTTATAGCCTGCTATAAAACATGTTTATGGAATTTGTGTTCTTCACATTTTCCATTGTGATGGTAATTAAATTGTTTGGCCACCTTAACGCGAAGTTTAAAATTGAAAAGTGCCTCCGTGTTGGTTGCTGTTAAGACAGTGCACAATGAAAAGGCAATTTACAAGACATTCGAAAGGAGTGTTTGTGACAATGGATTATCTCTGAGCGCACCAATAATCGCATTTTTATTGCCCCAGACCGTGCTTCCTAAGAAGCTATTTATATTCCATTGTTCGGGTGGGACATATCCCACCTTTATGGGTGGTCGTGGGTCCGTGACAAAAAAGGTGTTACCTACAGCAGCGGTTCTCGGGAAAGTTCATTATGATTGAAAATAATACTTATTATGCAGCCGCTTACATTTACATGTGAAAAGAGTTTTCTAAACGCAAGGGAATCTGGTTTTATTTATTTTCATATTCTGTGAGGCATGGTGTTATGTCACTAAATAACAAATTATTATTGGGTTCGATGTAGAAACGATTTGAAATGGAATTAATTTGAGACGACAACTTCAGATTGCAAGATGAGGTGCGTATGTAAGTTGGCCATATATTCTGAAAGAAATAAAAAAAAATGCTCCTAGTTCTATGACTCTTCAAGCGAATATATTGCTAAAGAAACAGTGGGGATTTCTCTTTCTTTTTAAGCTGGCGGTACAGTCTTTCTACAGCTGGTACGGTTTTTCTCCAGACGCTTACAAATCAAGTTGTGTTAGGCCCCTTTTTCAGTTGTAATAACCATTTTAAACGAGCAGTGTCTTCTTCCAATGATTCGGATTCGAAAACCTTTGGAGTGGAATGTATTTTTGGAGGTTGGAAAACACTGCAATAAAGCGCCTAGACTCGAAAACTGGTCCATTGTGCTACCAGGCAGTAACCTACATTTAATGTAATTTCTTAGTCTTCCGACGGAAAACCAGCAATGGCTTCTGTGATATAGAGCCTAGGTTTTCAGCTCCCACAACATTAGCGCCAAACAGCCCCCACCTGATCCGAGCAAAGTCGAAACATTGACATAGAAGAAAGTGCTCTGAAGTGTGTTGACCTTATCCGCAGGTGCCGCATAGGCTGCCATCACTAAGCTCAAACACACTTAAGTGCTTAGCGAAGGTGAAGTGTCCCGTTTATACGCCAACAAGTCGTCTGCAGTTTTTCCTGCCTCGAGATAACAGAAAAGTCGCGGATTTCTTGCTGACTTTTGAGAGGTTTTATTTGATCAGCTTGCATCCTCTAGAGTCATAACATCTCTGGTTGTGCTGTCGGGAGACCCAACAGTCGACGGAAGCCCTGAACAAGAGCGCAGGTATTCCTAAGAGTTCTGGCCCTACGAATGCCTCTTTTGATCCTTGACCCTAGCAAATTCATTAGCAATCTGGTTTCGAGTGATCCCGTGGTGTTTCGAGAACCAGACAAGTCTTAGCGAAGGAGAGGTATGCTGTACATGAGCTAGCCACCCTAAAGGTTGTATTGACTGACTTAGCATGTGTTGCCATACAGTATACAGAATTCGTCGTTGAATTTTCTTCTCCAAATTTCACCAATGAAAACAGGAGCGGACCCCCACACAAATGATACAGTAGGAAGTAAGTGTTGTGCAAGAAAAACTTCATCTTTTGAAGACAGGGCTTTACTACTCGATTGCCGCTGGTGGCCAAAGAAACAGAGATTGGCAAGATTCCTCCTACACCTGATCTCGATCGTGATTGAGATGTACCTCTTTACAACATGGGCGCGGTAGACACAGCCATTGACCATCTTAAAGCTTTTGCCGTCCATTCTTCTCTTCTGTCAGAATCGTCCTCCTTCTTTGATGACAGCATATTCTTTTTTTTTCTCGTTTAGGGTCAAAGCCCACTTTAGTAGCGTCCATTTTAATTTCAGTTAACTTCTCATTGACAGCTCTCTGTCATTCGTCATTCGGGTAAGCCAGTAGCTTGTTGGACTTTTGAAAGGTATTGCCTCTAGTATTGACTTGTAACTTTTGTACGATCTTCTCAAGGATGACAGTGCCTAGTCCTATATAAAACCCCTTTTCTGACGTTTAAGGCCTTGGTGACTGAGCTTAACAACCTTGACGGAACAGCAGTAGTTACCCATCGTCATCTTAGATTAAATATGACGCGATTGGTAGAAATCGACTATGGACTCCTACATTGGTAAGAAATTTTATATATTTTTGGTAATTTTTCTGAAGTCGAATCGTTTTTTTTATATATAATTTGTTTTTTGACGTGGCCCTGTCGCTTAAGAATTTAAACGGAAACGAAGGCACAACCATGAAACTGTTGAAGGTACCTGGATGTTAAAAAACTTCACTGCCTTCACTGGGTCCAGAACATTCATTTGATGAACAACTTAGTTCAAGCTTAGAGAGTACTAGAAAAGTTCTAGAAGAAGAAATAAGACCGTACCTTCTTACAGTCGGATTTTTTTTTGTCGAATTGAGCGGTCGTAGACGGTGAGAAGCGTTCCCTTGACCATCTCTTACGCACAAGGTTTGAAATTGAATTGCATATTTGCATTCACCTGCACAAAATCTGGGGTTAAGAGTTACAGGGATTAAGATTGGATCATACTTGGGAGCAATAGTAGGACAGGGAATATTCAGGATCAGCAGCAACTACAATAGATACACGCAGCACAAAATAAATCACAGACCTGCAGTGAAGGTGAATGCGCACAATGAATTAATTTAAGGACGTGCTGCTATAACTTCTATGTACTTATCAAAATTGTCCATCAAAGAACTTTGATTAATATCAAACGGAACTTAATCTCATAAATTCTAAAGTACAACGCATTCGCGCATTCGTGCGTGTCCATTCAAAACCACATGGAGGCCACTCTCAGCTGAGGCTACCTTGTTGTTGGAGATTATCGTTACACAATACCCACATGCATATGCACATGCGAGTACGCAGGTATGGTTTAAGCACTTACTCCGAACAGAGCGCCTGACTGCGGTAACACACATGTGCCCGGGGATGCATACGTTCGCCATGAATAATAAATTTCTCCTCATCATTGGAGGCTTTATTAAATATTAGTAAATTTTTCAGATACACCCGAGACAACCCATACGCATAAATCTACGAGTCCTCATCTCTCTCTCCCAAGCGATGATGTATTGCACACCTAGCGATCGCCGCGCGACCCATACGACCCCTGTACGCCACTGTGTCATTTGCATAATATCTGCAAATGTACACTGTGCGGGTATTTTATAAACTGCACATGACTCTATGGGTCGGGACTGCGGAAAGGGTTAGTTTATTATTTATGAGCAGTCATGCATGGCTAACATGCAGCGGTGAAATGGAAGGCTATCCATTCGCTGAGTTTTATTTTTTTTTCGCCTTTTTCTAGAGGGGATGGACTTGGAAAACTTTCGCGAAAATATGATTTACGATTTAGTCAGGGCAGAGGAGGAGCATTACGGTCACACGTACACACTTGGACACTGTAAAAAAGACAGCAGTTTGGTGATGAAGTAGTAGCATTGAATAGAGGCCTTATAGATAAGCAATTCATGTGCAGTTTCCGATATATTTCACAGAAAGATTAAGCTCTTCAAAGAATTACTTTGGCACTTGGCCTGAGACAGTATCGAGGAAGCATCCAAGATAAACCATGATGAGAAAAATTAAACAAATTTTTTTTTACAAAACTATGCTCAAAACGTGGTGGTGGATAAACCGCACATGGGCCAAAGTAGTCCATTATGTTACCAAGAACCCAGAACCGTATATTATGGCCTTATTATTAAGAAATGGAACCATGCGCCTTGCAAGCGCAAAGAAATATTCTAACAAGAGTTTCGTTTGATAATATCTTTCTGGAATTTTCACAAGTATCCGAAGGAATTGACTCCAATTTGCAGACATAGCAGGTGACCAGGTTATGTTTTTAGATGAAATTCGTACAAGTGTGATGCATTGTTCCCTAGGTAAGTATGAAAAGCGCTGCCTAGCGTTTGCTAGTGGTCTCACTTCCATAAGTGTGTATCATATGCGGTAACAGATGTTGGGACTGAAGTTATAAGAATACCATGTTTAGCTAGGTCATCTGCTGTCTCTCATTTAAATACCCTCATGGCCAGATATACACGATAAAGAGAAAGTTGAGACAGAGTGACAGCGAAATTTTTTAGAGACACATAGCAGTGCAGATTTTTATTTTTGATTAATTTCTTGAGAGCTTTCAGTGCTTTCGTATACTAACCACTGAATTTTCTTCTTCGTCATTCTGAATGGTAAAATGTTTTACTGCAACTGTTTTGTAGTTTGTAACATTGTTAAGTGTTGTGTGTAACGTTTTAAACTCCTGCACTCGGTGTCCGCTTTCTTTTTTTTTTATTCAATTTTATTGTTGAAAGTTCCGTGGCTCACAGCTTTTCCTACCCACACCAGATCAAGAAATTAAAGCGAGAACGGTTCCCGAATGAAACAAATTCTGAAAATATTAAAACGAAGAAAAGGGGTTTCAGATAGAGTCTTCACAACGTGATGACTATTATACAAACTTTTTCATTGAACAATTCCCGATATAGAACCGATATACACGCCGCATAACTATTACTACTATATAACGACTTATGTATGTGATGGGTGTATACACGAAGAAGAAGTGAAGACTCCATATGCTCAGTATTGTCCTCCATTTGGAAATAATCTCTCACTGGACGGACTGACTTGCACTTGGTCAGTCTGTATTCTGGAGAGTCATGGCATCTGTGGTTGTGATGACCCAGCCATCGACGGAGGCCATAACCAAGGAAAAAAATTTTGAAAGTGGTTAGAATGTTGAGTGAAGCTTTAAGCACAACTTTACCGTCGCTTCAGATGCAAAAACTTCGCCCCTTCCATCTATTCTATACAAAATATTGTAGTTGTTGGCCATAGGGTTCGGATTTCCACGAAGACCTCCATCATCTTGAAGCTGTCCGTGATAATCCGCGTACATTCCCTTCCTGGCTAAGTTTCTAGTTAGTAGACTTTGTATGAACGGCGCAACATATGTATTATTGGTGTGCATTTCCGTGAGACTAGTGTCATGGCAAATGCGGTGCGCGAGATCATCAAATCCATGGTATGAGTTGAACCAAAGATCACATCTTTTTATTTGGGAGATGATCTTAGTTTTGCATTACATGTTGTGGACATGCAGGAGAGGGGGATTCTCAATGCATCGAGAGCAGAGTCAGGCGTGCAAGCGAAAGCCCTTGTGCAGCCAAGCCGTTTTCTGAAACTTGGTGATAGCAGCAGTCACGTACTTGCGCAAAAGCTTATTCCAGCAAACGACTGAAGCATAGGAGAGAAGAGGTCTTAACATTGCCCTTTAGATCTTAACAGTTCTTTTTGGTGATAGGGCCCAGGTTTTACCGAAAACTTTATTACACTTGCAGAAGACTGACAGCGCCTTGGAAGTTTTTGTCTCAATGTGCTTTTTCCATTTTTTTTTGTCTGGGATACCAACTAGGCATTAAGCTTTTTAGGAAAAGGGAATGATGACACCTTTAAGTACTAGTTGAGTCAGACCATTCAGATTTCTCCTTCTCGTGAACAGAACAACCTCGGCTTTAAGAGGATTGTCTGAAAGCTCATTCCTAGTATAACAGTCATCGATCATGTTTAAGGCAAAAATTCGACCAACATGCACCATAGGAGAGGATTTATCATTAAGAAGGAACTCATTTGATGGAGATCCTTTGATCTAGAATATCAGCTTCAAAAGTAAGTAAAACAAATGAATCTCAGAACATGAACTTACCCTTGTTGGCAAGTACTGGCCATTGCATAAAGAAATACAGTGACTGGAAACATGACTTAATATCAGATTCTTTAATGGAAGTGATGAAGAGAGCATATTTTAGCATGGATTTCCTCTACCTGTATGGTACAGAAGTCTAGTTCAAAAATTGGAAGCTACTTTTGACTTAAAGGTAAGAATGCAACCGTATCCTGACAATTATTATAACAAAAAATATTTACAACCGTCTACCCCTAACAAGTAATCCTTACATTTTTATAAACACAATTGGTAGTAAGCATAATGCTGTTTAAACGCAAGCTGAAGGAATCTCTGCCTCGCTGATGACCGTCGACTAAAAATTGATCCGTTGGTTTATACTTACAGGAGATTCTGTGAAAGTGCTCCGAAAAAGGCGAAGACTGTCCTGTCAGTCGATAAGTTGATGGTCACTGTTTTTTGGGATTCTCAAGGTGTAGTCTATATCCATAACCTTGAGAAGGTAAAAATGGCCACAGAGCTCTACAATACTGAATAAATGGGCCGATTCGATGCTAAACAGCAGGAACGACGCCTCTATTTGCCGAAAAAAATGCCTTTTATCATTGTAATATTCCGACTTACACACCACCATTTGCCTATTGCTTTGTAATCAATTCCGTATTCAGCCGACCGTGTACAATCCTTGTATTAATCTTTCGTAACATGAATACTTTGACTTTTTACCCCCAATCAAAAGACAACGCAGTTGTACTATCAATCAACTTTCGAACGAACCCTGTCAGCACATCCAAAGATGATTTTGAGTGTTTTTGTTCCGCATCTTCCCTGAAGCATGCATTGTATGTAAATTGGAGCACTTTGTTATTTGCGCCATTTGGGGCGTTTGTCCCTTAAGGCCGTAGATGGATGTCAGTCCTTTAAATAAGCCTTTCCCAGTCACAAGTATCAAGCAGCCCCGCCAGCAGCAGCAGTCTCGTCAGCATGACATAAATCCTCCAAATGATGTTGATGACTTCAACTCTTTGCCCGTTGCATTGTCATTGGCGTCCATCAAATGCAGTAGAATTGCTGCTGCCGAAAAATTCCATCAGTTGAAGCTGTCCGCATGCGAATTCTCGCCATTGTTCCCCCCTTGCCACCCTGGTCGACGGCAGACACAACCAACCATCGTTAATCGTCCACTGTCCACTTTGGCCGACTTGCGCATACACATTGCTGGCATTGCTCCTACGAGAATTTCGCTGCATTGCCGCTGGCCTAGCGGGCCGTCGAAAACTTAGAAGCTCTACGAACATCACAATGATATTTATTTCGAACATATTTCTGCCGTCGACTGATGACTATCGATCAAAACTGTCAGCACTGTCAATCATTCCGGTTATTTATGGCCGAAAAGTTGAAGGAAGACGTCACGAACACAGACAGACACATGATGGCACGCATATTCCCTGCGCACCGTCCTGGTTATTTGCGACGCGACGTTAATTGTTTATTTCTTCTTGTTTTTCTTTGGCTGCTTGATGGATGATTTTGTTTTCAGTCAGCTTTCGGAAATTCGCTTGCGAAAATTGGCGAACTTTGTTGGCATTGCCACCGGGACTTCCCATTGAATGTGGTGGTGTAAGAATATTGCGAAAGTGTGAAACAAGGGCTTATTAATGGCTAGTTATAACGTATAGGCTACAAATTGAGCGGTGCTACACACAACTGCTAGACTTTGTTAACCTTGCGGGACGAAATTATGGGCTTCACTGTACTGAATACTGAATAAATAAGCTGTAGAAGTTTCTGAGTTTTAAACTTAAATCAATTATATTGAACAATTAATTTTTCCAAGGGACTTAAAACAAATTTACCGTGGCACATGAAGAATCTGTTTTAAAATAATTTCGGAATAATCCAAACTCTGGCGGCAAATTATGTGAAAAGATATGAAACCATCTTTGATCTTTTCATAAACCTACCAACACTTCTGCAACGGAGAGTGAAGAATGGAATAATGATTTCGTTGATATAAAGCAGGAATGTATCAGTCGTTTTTCCATTACAAAACAAAATGAGGTAAAAAATAGGATAAAATAATATCTCATATTGAGTGGAACTACATTTCACAAGGGAGCGGGGCCTAGCTTCTTTAGAAACTAATCGAGTTGCATGTGCTGTAGTTCTCTCACGGGAAGAGGGGACCTGTTTTTTTTTCGCTGACTTCGAATAGTGAAAGCTCTTCATTGACAATTAGTACGACATTGACAACAGGAGATCTCGAATGCTATGAAGTTGCCTTAAATTTGCCATATTCTAGGGTCTACTTTGTTAATGCTTGTGTTATTTAAGAATCAGTACTTGCATCCGAGGAGAATTGCGCGAAATACGTGCATATAGTCATCGGCTGTCATTGTCTTCAATATCGTAGTATACTATTGTGGGGAAACTTATAAACAACTTTGAGTGAAACACGTCAATTCTGTTTTTTTTTTTTTTTACTTCTGTTACTAATGTATAATATTTTGTGTGTTACATATTTCATAAGACAATCTTTCTTTGTTTGAATGTGGAGACTTTTCGGCTTAATCGTCCGATCAGGTGGACCCATACTCAATAGAAAATTTACTTTGAGTGACATGCAAAAGTCATGCCTCAATTAAGTTAATTGCCTACACTATATATACTGCAATCTGATTCTTATATGATACAAGTCATAATGCTTAGTGAGCATGACAACAACCAACATCGTTATTAAGGCGAAATATGTGAGGCTAAACCCAAGTTGTTAAGCTTACTATGCGGCTTGTGATAGCAACCTCAGAGAAGAATTCTAAATATTCCACAGATTACCTTCTTCATTCTAAATTTGTATAAGGAATTTAAACAACCAAACGATACTTGCGTCTATTATGGATTACCGCAATTTTCATATCTTATCATTATTGTTTCTGTTGTTATTTTTTTTTTCTAAGAGATTCATTCGAATCTCAGATATACCTTCGCCTCAACTAACATAGACCTTCAGTTGCTATCGTTTTCGCTCAGCTGCACACAGCGAATTGGTTAATAAAACCAATAATTGAGTGGTACTATATTGCACTAGAGCCCACAATGGACCAAGGCCTAGCTTCTACCGCTGTTCTCTCACGAATAGATGGGACCTTCAGTTTTTCTCCGACTCCGAACGGCGAGATTTGAGAAGCTTTTCATTGACAATTGATACTCTTTGAGTGTTGTCAGCAACTCGAAAGAGGTTGGCCGTGAAAAAATGCGAGGTGTCTCGCCCGGGAATCGAACCTAAGCCTTCTGCGTGTGGGTCGACTAACTTACGCTACGGCGATTACAGCAAATTGGTTAATATCCTTTTTTACGTGCGAGCATTATTCTTTGCATTATCCAGCAATTTGAATTCATCGTATCGTCGCAAAATCTTCTACTCTACACACCACAAATGTAAACAAGTCCAAAAACCGCTCGGAAAATGTGCACCCTCCTTTAAATATCCCCCAGCTCCTGCGCCGTAGACCAATATTGGGAGAATAAAAGCCAGTTTAATTTTTCTTGATTCTTGAAAAGATTAAAGGATTCAGATTCAGATTGCTCTTCTGCGTGTTATTTTTTTCCTTGAAGAAGCCATCAGAGCTCAGAAACAGCTCTTTTGTTTGGATGCATTTTTGCTTCGGCATAAGGCGAGGGCGTAATAACTTAACTTCTATTCTGCAAATATTCGAACTTCAATGAATTGGACGTCAAAAACAATCCGTTCAGCATTGAAATTGTGAAAAATGTACCTTTACTCATTTCACTATAAATTCGGGGAACCATAAATCTTCGAACTCTGAAATGGTGAGAACTGTCATGGCCAAAATATTCAGAGCTGATGCCAAACCAGCTTTTAGGATACATTCTAACTCTGAGTTCTACATGCCATCTCCCTTATGAGCTATACATTTTTGGATCCACAAAACCTAACACTTTGTGGTGTGTTCTATGTGCCGGAGCAAAGCCAATAAATCTGCTACCTTAATGTTTTCTTGGTGGAGTAGGGTGAGCGAAACCTTCAAAATTTAGTGCTCCCGCCCGTCCTGTAGGATTCTTGTAAAAAGATTTTGGGTATAAATCCACTTGACCTAGCGATCATTGCATGCACATTTCGATTAAATTTTGGAACAAAATTGGCGATAAAACAAATGTGAACCTTCAAATTCTAATACTGTATCAAAGAATCTGAACAAATGTCTAAATTTTGTATTCGATGCTAAATTTCAATTTTAATCCACGCATTCTGGCTCAAGCATTTTAGCCATATTTTATCGAAAACAAAACAACAGAATTGGTTACCACCAGAATTGGCTTTTATAGCAAAATTAAAAGATACTAAAGATACTTTTTTATTGTATTGATTTGTTTTTAAGTGGTGGCATCGACCGCGACGCAGGAAGTCTGGTTTCGATTCCCGGACGGGACACCTAGCATTTTTTTACGGCACCACCTCTTTCGAGTTGCTGACAACACTCAAAGAGTATTAATTGTCTACGGAAAGCTTCTCAAATCTCGCCGTTCGGAGTCGGTAAAAAACTGTAGGTCCCTTCTACTCGTGAAGAACAGTAGGACGCACAACACGAGTAGTTGTTGTAGAAGCTAGGCCCTGGTCCGTTGCGGGCTGTAGTGCCACTTAATTATTATTATTTATTATTTGGCAAAAGTTATTCCGCAATTAATCTCAGTACTGATATTGTTTGCACTGTTTACCTGAGAGCCAAGGTAGACGAAATTCTTCCGGACATCGAAATTATAGCTGCCTACTTCGTCTTGCCCTCGTTCACCATCCAGTCCATTTCGGGGAAAATGCTCACTGTGTTCAATCAATCACGTCAATGTCATCCGCGTATACTAGCAATTGTACGAATTTTTTAAAGATCGTGCCCCTTGTGTTGGTCAGTGTCTTCTGCACGACCTTCCCAAAAGCGACGATGTGAAAAGTAAAATGACAGCCTCTCGCCTTATCTGAAACGATTTTAGAAAATTAATGTCTCGGTTTTAAACTTCACGGATCAGCGAGAATCTTCTACCGTCCAATGGGTCATCTCTACACACGCTGTCATATGCGGCCCTGAAAACAACGAAGAGATAGTGGGTGTCGATTAACATATGTATGTACTTCCAGGGTCTACCTTAGTGTAAATATGCGGCAATATTCGATTTCCTCGGCCTGAAACGTACTAATGAGGACCTCCTTGTCAGGTTATTAATGAATGGTTTTATGCAGAAAACGGCAGAAAAGATCTTATGGGCGATGATTAGAAAACTTTCCCTTTGGTAGTGGACGAAGCTGAAGTTCATCAGCTTTGTTCGACTTAAGCTTCGCTATTTTTACAATTATAAAATATAAAGGTTTTTCTTAATATTTTCACAACAGATTTAACAAAATCCGTACGTGTTCCTCGCATCAAAGCAAACTCGGCAAGTAAATGTGTCACCCAGTCCGTGTTACCTTTGGTCAGCACAAGCACAAAGAGAGACACACAAAGGACGTTATAGAATGGTAACCTATGCTAGGGCAGACGCCGCCGCCGCCGCCGTCATCGTCGACCGGGATCATTTGAACAGTGGCAACAACGTGAATTCATATTCATTAAACAAGGGAGAGTGAACGGTGAGCATGTTAGTTTTTATGCTTCAAGCGGATCGTTTGTCACCGGTCCCAACATGAATTTATGAGCCGAAACATATTGATTTATGACACGTCATGTTTATTTGCGCGAGCTGCCCTGCTGTCGTGACTCCCTTCCAGCAATTATGTGTGTTTTTCATCTTCTCTTTGGAAGCGGTCGTTTTATTTGTTTTTTCCGAAGTTTCCATTCGGCGAAGTTTGAAGATCGTTTATAGGTACGAATTTTGAGACTTTCTTGCTCCCTTGGGATAGCCGCAAAATCAAAGCATTCCTGGGAACAACTTAAGATGAGCGTTCCGCGAATTACTTCTGGCTTGAGTTTGTTCCCATGAATAGTTTTTAGCAAAATGCCAATGATTGAACGCTTTTATCCTTCGAAGGAAGAGGAAGGAGGAGCATCGGAAATTCGTAGGCTTCGTAGCATTGACGTACGATAACTGTCCCCTACGTGCTATGATTTGAAAATGAGTTCCTGCTTACCCATCGGAAGATTTTCAAAGTTCAAATCACGCTGTCGTCGGTATTAAAGGACAACCGACATCGGAGCCCATTAGTTTTCGCTGCTTGGCAGACATCTTCGTCAATTATTCCACTCTAAATATCACTCTCAGAAACACCAATTTACTCTTTGAGTAGCAACGAAAGGACATTCACTCAAGGGAGACCAGGAAAGTTTCATGTCAAAGCCGTTGTCATCTGTCCATCAATCCCACTGCCGGACGACTCAGTCGACGGACGATGGACGGCAGACTGACACATGAAGAGACTTGAGTGATTTAAAAGGAACTGCTGTCAAATAAACAAACCAAGTCAACGAAAGAAGCGCAACGCAGGGCATCGCCAACAACAGCACACCAAGCAGCATTGATGCTTGATTAAAGCCTACTGCACAAACGAGGTACTCTCCGGGTCTGCGGCATCTGTGGAAATGGAGGAAGGCTTGATGGCGGGTCTGGAATTGCATATGCAATGAGAGCACGGCTTATACTTTCCCAATAAATTTATGCAATTGAAAGGAGGAACGTCCCAGCGCTGCTTGATGGATAACTACCATGCACCGGGCATCTCCATCCCCGCAGCCGCAGCGAGCTCTTAACAAGGTTATTTCGTCGGCGCGGGCTTGTGAGTGAGATGCACGCAATCTACAGTCGCTTGCGGCTGTGGCAGGAAAATGTGGTGAGCAAAATTAACAACAACAACAAACAAAAAAAAAGGTTATTTTAATAAAAGCAGGGAACCGGGAGCTGTGAGTTCATGTTGATTACACTCTTGTGTTGCAGCTGACACGCACAAATTAATTAAGTTTGTGACAGAAACGTCAACGCACCAACACACGGGTCGCACATTGCGATGATGGGTGCTCGCCAAAGGCTACTTTCATATCATCGTCTGCTGGTGGTTTCTGCTGGCTGTGGTGTGACGAAGATGGTGGTAGTGGTGGAAGCAACACCATTATAGGAGTACGTATCCGTACAGGGTGCGAGGAACTTTGGCCACACGAGGGGAGAGATAATTACAATTTGTGCATTTTTATGATGCCCGCTTCAAAAACACAATTCGGAGAGACAACGCAAAGTGTTGGCATAAATTTATTTGTTAAGTTGTTTGGCTTAATCTTGTCAGGTTAATTAGTGCAGACAGCTGTATAAGCATGAAATTTGCTCGGCTCTCAATAAACATGTTTGTTAAGTGTAGTATGTTAACTTGAGCAATTTTGAATCGTAAATTAAATGGCTGTTCTGATTGAGTTATGCGAGTGGGTATTTGGAATATTTTACAAGTTTTGTGGAATAAAGCAGGGCAGCGTTGTTTTTATATGCCGGTTAGTCGGCGTCGGCTTGTACTTTTGGCCAGGTATGTATGAAAAGACTTTGATGGCTTGGCATGCGGGTCTTACTGGGTGGTTTGAAAATGATCTGCGCTGTGTGGCACTTGGCGTCGGTTTTGTGCTGCTACATATGTAAATACGAGAAGAATTAACGTATGAATGTATGTTTGACACAAATGGGTTTTATGTGATAGAATGATTGCTAGTCTTTTGATGTTTGACAAGACATTGCGTAGTGTTGTTTTATACTGACCAAAAGCAGTAATTTCAACAATTTTGAGACATTTTCTATTACTTTCGATATGTTCATGCTTGGGACAATTCAAAGTTTGGCTTTTGTTTGTTTTTTTTTTTTTTTTTGTTTCAATGTATCGAATGGTTTCCTACTTTTGTTGAGAACGGCGTTTTCTGTTTAACTGAGTTGAGTTAAAGTTATAGTACGAAAAAACAAAACAAAAAGCCATAATGTTTATGGTTTCCTTCGGTCTTCATGGTCATCAATAGAATAATACGACGAGAGGGCAAATATAATAAAATAAACCTTCTCCTCTCCTCTACTGCGTTGTTACACTGAACTGATGGCGCACAAGAGTGAAGAAGGGCCTCAACAAACTTAAAGTTTAAGAGTGGTCACGAATGGCTAAAGATCCTGTCAGATGAAGAAGTTTATTTGATGAGGTGAATGTCCACCACGGATTATAGCACCATATGAAAAAGAAGAAGGGTATTTATATTATATTTAGTCAATATATTCAGGATATTCAACGTATATATGTACATAAGAATCTTTTAATCCATGTGCCTTATCGGAAAACAACAAATTTTACGGGCTTTGAAATATTGCGTGTTTTTTTAGAATAAAGAAATTAGTTTTTGACCAAATACGGCTTTGCTGCTTGAGCTATAAATAACCAAAAGATGAGAAAGAACCATAATCTTCACCAAAACTGAATCTAATCTCATCATCATCTCTAACATATAAATTAAATTAATTCGGGTGAAGATGATCTCGTTAAGGGGATACTGCCAAATATTTATCCAGTCATATAACATACAGCACTGTGCAAAATAATAGCACCATGTTCGACTTTATCACTGTTATGTATATTACTTTTTCAGGTGGTCGGGCAGATGACTCATAATTATTGCACATCTTTATTATATCAGTCATAAAACCCATGAACACGATAAGAAAGAAAATGCAGCTTAAAAAGGTCCCGTTACCAGAAATGCAACCAGATGTAAATTGTGCAAAATAATAGCGCCACTTTATTCTGAAGAGCGTTTTCAAAGTGTTCACCAGGTTTTTATTCTACACGGTATAATTTTCAAACTTTCAAAAGTGCAGCGTTGTTAGCAGAGTAGAATAGGTTGTGGTGTGAATTGTAATCCCAAAAAACGTACCTTAATAAACAAATTGCTTCCTGAGGGTAAAACTTACAAATTTATGAGGAAAATTATTAGATTTTCAGATAAATTGATCGCAAATGCCAAAAAATACGTTTAAAAGGAGGAAAAACGAGAAAGAAAACCGAAACTATCCCCAGCCGATGAACGAAAAATAGTAAGATTAGTCAAACGTAACCCGTTTTTGAACACTAGTTAAATAAAAGAGGAGTTAAATTTACCCGTGGTGACATCAACATGCCAGAAGTCCCAGAAAAGTATTTGTCTATCAAATAAGAATTACACTGAATTTAATAAAATCAAATTTAAATAAAAAAAGTCACAGAAAAGTACGACTACCGTCAAAAATCAACCTACTAATACGTACCAAATTTGTAAAAGAACATCTGAACTGGGAACCTTCTAAATGGCGCAATATATTATGGACGGACGAATCCAAAATAGTTTTATTTGGTACTCCTGGGACCAGGACATTTGTTAGCAGCGAAAAAAACAAGAGTTTCAACCGGAGTGTACTATCAACACTGTAAAGCAAGGCGGAGCAAATATTAAATTAATTTCCTATTATGGTATTGGTCCCATTTTAAGCATAATGGGAGAAACCATGCTACCTTAGGCAGAGTGGAATATCCCGCTTAGATGGATTCGACAGCAACACAATGACAACAAACATACGAGCAAACTGGTCAAAGAATTTTTCCAAAGCAATGGAGTCCAATTTATGGAATGGCCGCCTCAGTCTCTGGACCTGAATCACATTGAAAACTCTTGGAAAGATGTAAAGAAAGCAAAACCCAAAAATACAAAACACCTATGGGATGTTGTGCAGGTTGCGTGGAAGAATATCCCTGTTCAGCGATATCAGGCTTTACTCGACTCTATGCAACGACGTTGTGATGCTGTACTTAAAAATAAAGGTTATACGACCAAGTACTAACCCAATTACAAAAATAAGAACAAAAAACCTTACTATTCCATTGACTTTTACTTCATATTTACGAGTTTTTGCACTTGATGCTATTTTTTGGACAATCCGTGTTTGACTGAGGGTAGGAAAAATTTATTAGTAAAATAGTGATAAAGTTGAACATGGTGCTATTATTTTGCTCAGTGCTGTATGTATGTTGCATTGAGCATGGTTTGGTTAAAAGGGCTCTCTCTGCCTAAAGATGGTAATAAGTAAACTTATGGCTCTGTATAAGTAAACCATTGCTGTATTGGAACTATAACGTGCTAACAGATAGGAAGTTCGTTGTGAAAAATGACAAGGTAACTTCTACAACTGTTTCCAAAAAAAAAATTGGTTTTCAACAGGGGGCGGTTGGCTTGCCGATCTTTTTCACTGTATTTACTAGCGCTCTCATAAGTTCTATGCCTAACATTATAGCGTTTGCCAATGATCTAATCGCATACAAATCAGGTCCGAAAGTAAAATTCAACAAATTTACTACGACTGGAAGTTAGAGATTCTCTCTTTAAGTAAGCAGCTTTTTTTCTTAGCTCCGTAAAAATTTAATTATATAGTATTAACTATAAAGTGTCGAAAAAGTTGTGATTTTGTTTTTGTCGAAGTTTCTGCATCTGTGTACACGACAAAATAAACATTATAATTACTCTAAAACATAAAACGAAACTCATAAAGTACACGAACAGCTCTTATAAAGTCAACTTTTAACAACGAATGATAAACTCTATAGGGGATTGCGGGAGGTGATCCATCGAAAAGAAACAACTTGCTTCGACAAGCGGTAGGTTGAGACACTCCGTTTATTTCTTGTCTAATAAAAGGTTGTGTTCTTAGATAAACATATTTTTTCAATTTAAAGCCTATAACTCAATTTTCTTTCGTTGTTGAAAGTTGACTTTATGAGTGGTGAAGGGGTTCGAGCCTGTTTTCGATTATATCGAACACCAGAATCCCAGTACTGGGGTTTACTACCCTAGCTTAATGTACCATGAATGGGTACGTCTTAACGGCTTCATTACTTCTGAAGCTTTCCTCTATTTGGACACTAAAATTCTGCTACAAGATAGGGACGGCTGTCCTCTCATCTTCTACGTCGCATGCCGAACAGAAGAAAGGCAACTCGAATGTGAGTCGAACGTCTCTTGCAGCCACGAGGAGAGAAATCAGCAGAGCGATTTCTGACAGGCAGTTTTTTTCCATTGTTGCTTGTTTTGTTTTTAGTTGTTAATCTTTCGAAATGAGCAGAATTTACTTGACCTTTGAAGTCAATCTTTTTAAGTTTATTTGACAAAGAATTCAAATAAGACTTACTGTGAGTGGCCATTTTTTCCTGGTTGCTTTGCAGCTATTAGGTCTAGGGCTACATTTCGTTTTAATAATAATATTCTGAATAATTTAATTGAACTATTAAACTTCGCACATCAGATGAAAAAAGTGTCACCTTTAAATAACAAAACACGGGCTGACCTCTGCTGAATATTACAATTGGGAAACTGAAGTGCCTGATTATATAGGTCGACGTCTTATTACAGTTACCTGTATGCATTATTTCCAATTAAATTTCACAGATATGTATATTACCGAGTATTCTATTGTAAATTTGAAAGCTCTCAAGACAACAACTTCATATAGTAAAGAAATGACTTATCTTTCAAAATTTTGTCAGGTAAGTTCTTCCTCGAAGGTAAAAAAGTTCAGATCTGGATCTGATCAGGGTCCAGCTTCTGCATCAAGTATTCATGGTATTGTTCTCTCACGAGTAGAGGGGATCTACAGTTTTTTGCCAACTCCGAACAGCGAGATTCGAACAATTTTTCATCGACAATTAGTACTCATTGAGTGTTGTCAGCAACTCGCAAGATTCTGCTGTAAAAAATTTGAGGTGTTCAGTTTTGGAATCGAAACTGGGGCGACCATCGTTGTTTAATAACAATTATAAGTTATTCAGAATCTCAATTCCTTTCATCTACGTTCATTTAATTTAGAGTTAAATGTAACAAGAACTATTTCACAAATTACTCGAAATGTAATAATTTGTAGCTACAGACAAAGAACTAACACTTTCTCATTAAAATCAAAATAACCGGCTCATTGCGTAGCTTTCGTCATTATATGTTGTCACCTGCAGACGTCAAAGTCGAATTGGACTTCTCAGTCTGCTCTCGAACAATACCGAAGAAAGTCATTCCCCTGAGTCCCAGAACATTTAAACTTCTTACCAAAAAGCACCAGAAGAACCGACTACTTTTCGCAAAGGACAATCTTAATAATACATGTTTTTTGGTTCAATGAAACAAAGATAAATTTGGCAGGATGAGATGACAAGAGATGGGCGAGGCGCCCATTGAATGTAGCTTACCAGCCTCAATACACCAGCAAATGCTTCCAAATTTAGGTTTTTTTTTGAAGTATGATTGTGTAATGAGTTAAGAAGATCGTGAATCGGTAAAATTATGAGGGGATGTTATTTTTCCATATGCTGAGTGGAAGATGCGATAGTTCATGCAGGACAATAATCCAAAGCATACAGCTGGCATGGTGAAAAGATTGGTGGAAGCAAAAAAAACAGTTTTCATACCTTAAGACTTTTTAAAAAGGTATATGGCATGGAAAAGAAATCGATTGAAGATGGAAAATCCGAGAATAATAAAAAAAAGAGAAAAGACCAACGACCATATGTCGGCGACTGGTCGGATCCTTATCAAGCAAAGCAAGTTTAGTTGTCAATGCTAAATTATTTTCGATAAAGTTGTGCATCGGAATTGTATTCTAGAAATTCCCATAATTTTCTATAATTTTTATCAGATGTTTCTATTGTTTTCTCCACTTTAAGTATCATTTATATGAGTCCAAGTTTATTTTTTGATTAAGAACACAGTGCCATAGCTTCTCATAACGAAAACACTTCTTTACAAAAGATATTAAAATTCTGAGTTCTTAAAATTAAATCTTAAAAATATTTTCGGTGGTCCTATAGCCTTGTCTGTCACTGTAGGTATTTATTTTCAAATATATCTCTTAAATTGTATGATATTAAGACCTTGTACCAAAGAACATGAAATAAAACAAATTCAGGATTCCAGGATGGGCAATAACGTCAAATTCTTATATATCGAATGAGGCCAAAACCTGAATATGAAGCAACGCTAAGCACCAGATAGTGGAAAAAATGACCCATTGGAGTACATTGGATAAAGTTACCACTTTACGCAGAGCACCTAGCGATCAGACTTATTTTGATTTGATGGCTTAATATTATGTGCATGTGATGTGTTTGTAAGCAGTTCAAGCGCAATTCAGAACTTTTTCGCAACATTTTTCTTCCAGATGGGAGAATTTTAAATTTTTGTACTTTTATTGGCTTGTACATATTATACGATACAAAAAAAAATAAATATATTTCATGAAAAACGCAAACAAAATTGGGCCCGCACGTACAGTATCCATATACATACTGTAGTACACATATTTGTTTGGCTTCGAGTAGCAAAACAGTTCTTCTTAGTTCTTCTTAACACAGTGGTTGAGATTACCTCCGAACTTGGAGAATCGGGCCCTGGTTTCAACTTCTGGACAAAGCGGCCGCTGCAACCATTAGTTCACCTCTAAGTGGTTGCTGTAAACACTATCTAGAAAGCGCTACGAGGAGGTTGTATGTCAACTTCATCTGTGCAATAACAAGGATCATTGTTGGCATCTCGCCAAGTTGAGACCAATTCTACAACTATGACCTATACCATGCCTGTGACTGGCATTAATCAATTAGCCAAAATATTCATAAATGTTTCGACTTTGATCTAAATGTTAATACAACATTATTTAGCGAATAGAACGGTAATTAATGTACGCTTTGTAACTTTATGCACACGAGCAATATATTGAGTATACAAAATTAAGCACATTTAGTAAATCTTATTTTTCCAGAAACTTTCTGTATGATATCAAGTGGAAATCCAATAAGAAATTTCCAAGTTGTGAATTTCAATTTGAAGAATTTACGTACTCTGTATAAGTTCTGACAGAAATCCTATCCAATTCCAATTCATAGCATTTCTCAAGTTGGTGACAAAACTCAAAGAGAGCCTAGAAAGAGTTACCTTCTTCGGCACTCACGAATTATAAATACTATGGCCCCGAATAACGCTCTTAAGCATCATCTTTTTTTCTGGTATGTCAAATTTGTCTCTATTGCGAACGTTTTCTAATCATTCAACCTAATAAATCTCCTTTTACCGATAAAAGACTGTAAAATATAAAATCATGTACATAATTCAAACATAATTCAATTTAATACAATAAAGTTTAGACGCGCCTTCACTCGCAAATTTCCCAACGGCGCTGCTTCACACGAAGCCGGAAATGTGTCCCTTAAAAAAATCATTCTCATCGGAACTGTGAGAAATGAGGTTGAACAAATGTTAAAACTCCCATGGAATTCATACTCATAGTGAATTAAACACATTAAAATTTACTCATTCAAATGAAATTAAGTCTGGCTATCTACAGGTGTCCGTGTGGTTGGCATTAATTGACCTGGTCGCCACGTAATTAAACAAAATGTGTTTCCATTTGTTCCACATTCCGAACCGCTTAACGCGCCAGTGCGTATCAAATTGGAATGACCAAGTCGAAATTGCTAAACAAAACGACGACGACCACGACGACAAAAACCTATGCGGGTGACCGCAACCGGGCTAGGCATGTAGACACAAATTAACCAACTCATTAAGTCCATTTGTTTGTTGTTTGTCAGACAATTTTAGTTTTCGAGAATACACGTTCACACATGCATGCGTTACGGGCGCAGGTCGCGCGTGGGGGTGTGTTGACTTTCGCTCATCAAAAATGCATCCAGACCACGTAAGCATTTTCCACACTTCATACACCTTTACCGCATCTAAACGCGATAAGGCCTGGAAACATGTATGACCGCATAAAAAATCACCCTCCCACCGGTCGCTGGGATCATTAATCATCGGGTCGCTCTTACAACGGGAAAACTGGCAGACAAATGACACAGGAAGCAGGGGGAAGTCGCTTTCAAATGGTCACTGTTTTCGGTAGCATTGTTGGGTTTTTCGATTTTTCCGCTTGCCTGGGTAGACAGTAGACAGCAGACAAGCGGCAAACCCAAGCATGGCTTGTCTACGGTTGCCGCCTCACATACATATCTCACTCTCTGCTGTCAAAAAACACCAAAAAGAAATTAATGATAAATTAAACAAGCAAAGCTCCTGGTTGCGGCTGCTCTGGTTTCCCACTTCGGCTCTGCTTTCGGAACTGGCATGGTCTCTGAATCGAATTAACATCTGACTCTGAGTGAAATTTTTGACAATTGGACTCTGGGGAGATCCCTTAAATCAACCGAGCGAGGCAGAAACTGGGAACCGACCGGAGTACAATTCCCACTAATCATGATCGATGGGGTAAATTACACGCCTTCTCGGATGGTCGACCTGTCGGTCTGGTTGGGGCTTTGTGTTGGCTGTCAGATGACAAGGCGATTTGAATATCTCGCCAATGAAGCCGCTTCGGGGTGAGTATGTGGTAATAATGACAGCTGAAAATTACCTGGTGTCATTGTAATGAGTGGCTGCCACCGCTGGGATGTAGGATCTTCGGTGAATCGCCGTCATTCGGGAGGGCAGGGAAAGGCAGACATTAAACACACCTTTCTCTGTGGTGAGCTGTCGGATCATTTGTCATTTGGTTGACTACTGTGACTGAAGCTGGAGTTGGAGCCGCTGGAGCTGCTGCCGCTGTTGTTATTAAGAAGAATTATCATTGGCCATTAATTAAATTTTGAATATCGATGACCTCTGGTTCGATGCGGCTTCGGCTGGTGTTTGAATAAGGTAATAAGCGGGACAGGAATAATCAATATTTTCATGCTCTAACGCGGTTCATGTATGTTTGATGAAGCCGCCGATAGTATATTATGATAATGGTGGTTCGCCTTTCGTTTGATTTGTGCAATTAAGAAGGTTTTCTTCATCAGCGCGGCGTTGTCAGGAACGATTTTGAAATATAATTTGTTTTTTTTTTCGTACTCATTTTATTATGTTTAAGGAATAAATCAAAGTCGTAAATTTTATTGGCGAAGTTATGTAGGAGTTTACATGTGACTAAAGGGACGAGACATACACTACACAAAAAAGTTGCACATACAGCAAAATATATTGAAGAAAATTTCCATTATTCATAGTTTTTTTAGTTTAAACTTAAGTTTAGGATTATGACAAACAAATTTTCACATCAATTTGTCAGAACAAAGCGGTACTCTTTTGTTATGCATTCTTAAAATCGACTTAGTGTTCTACTGAAGTTCGTAGTAGTCGCTTGAAGTATATAAATAGCAAAATAAAATTAATGCATAAATGTCTAAGAAGCACAGAAAAGTTACAATAGAAGTAAAAAAGGGATTATAAATGCCATGTATGTGAATGGATCGACCGCAGCTGTAAAAAGCTTTATTTAATTATTTTAAGATTATAGAAGCTTCTATGTCGCATCAAAATGAGGTCGGAAACAATTGCATTTACAAAAAAAAATCTTAAGAATTCTATGTAACAACGCCAAAACGAGTGCTCCAAAAATAGCTGCTACGCTTAGCAACGAAGGAGGAGTAACAATTAATGTTCATATAATAAGAATATTTCTTCACAAAGAAGAATACAAGAATACCATCTCGTGAGCGCTTAGCAAGGAAAAGCCATACATTCCCAAGGCAAACATAGAACTGCGTTTGCCGTACGTAAATCAATATTTCCAAAACCGACCGACATCTAAAAGAACGTTTCATTTGTAGACGAAAGCGAATTTAGAGTATTTGGGTCTGAAGCTTTGTATGACGCAAAGGTAACACAAATTTGGAAACTAAAAATTTAAAGCAAACCATGATGCATGATGGTGGTAATACCATGGCAAGGGGACCAACGGGGGCGTATGACATGAAGAATCTGCTGTTTTTGTTAAAACTGCGATGAATAAACATATGCATCTACTGCTTTCAAAAATTTAAAGGCAAAGACAAAAAAATTAGATATTCCCAGACCATGTTTCATTAGTTCAGGACAAAAACCACAAACTCTCGTCTATGTTAGTAGGGAATTGCTGATTATATGCTGTAAAACCTATATTACCTCATCCACTACAATCAACGGGCCTAAATGACATATTTTCGAATATAAAGTAGCCAGTAAAAATCACCTTAAAGAACGTATTTTACATAAATAGAACAAAATAGCATTCTAAATGACCAGCAAGCTGGTAATTTAAATGAAAGACGGATTAAGAGCAAAATATCACCATACACGTTATTAGAGTTTATAAAGGGCGTATATTTATTAAGTGTATGTGCAATTGTGTGATGTATACATAATTTTTGATATAATTTCGAATTTTGTATGCTTTTCCCTTAAACTTAAATAATATCTTTTTGGATTCTGATAGCTTAACTTATGAAGAATTAGCAATAAGATCCCCTTATAAGTAAGCTTAATGTAGGTTTCTCAAAGGAGGGGTTTTAAAACAAAGTTTAATAAAAAAATAGAAGAGCAGCAATGCTAGGAAGATTGAAGAGAGCACCCTTGCAACCGTATTTATTTAATGACTCTTTATAGTACAACACTTACATTGTACGAAATTTGTGTAATTTGTCTTGCACAGAGATATGGTTAGAGGCCAACAACCCTACTATGAAAACTTTGCTAAATAAGATGTATCTTCGGAAATTCTATAACAAAATGTTTGCTAGATTTATCATAGTTAATGAATTATATGAATAAGTGTACGATATTAATAAGTTATACAAAATATACACTGAATAATATAAAATAAAAAATAAATTAAAATTAACACATGATGTATTGTATAATATATAACAATTATAACAAGGATAATGATAATAACAAAAAGTAATACAAAATTAATAATATTTAAGTAAGAAATATGTGACATATGACATAATAAATAGTATAATATATATGAAATAAACATTATGATATATAATAAATATATAATGTCATATATGTTGAGTGAAAGCTAATTTCTGGCTTAGATACAATCTAATGTAGCTTACCGAATCAACACATGGCATCTTTGTCTAAAAGCATGGGAGTCCTTAGTCTGCAAACTTTGAAAGATAACAACTTTGTTTTCTTCTATAAAAAAATATATTTGATTATTTTTTCCAATGTTTATACATGAAGTTTCATTAGGACCTCGATATCAGCTTGAAGTTTATTCTACCACAAAGAACGATGTTAAGTCATAAACGTAGTGTTAAATTTTGCAGCATAAAAATCTTGGTGAATTAAATTTAATTTTGATCAAATTGTTTGGGCTAAACGTCCAGTTATTTACCACCTTTTAGATAAATGCTTTAGGATTAACTATATTTTCATCGCACTTTTCTGTATCCGTTTTCCTGGTTTCCAGCTAAGTTGAAAAGCATTAAGAAAAAGATTAAATAAACGAGTTTAGTCCTAAATCTCTTTTTATTAATATCTGACCGCAAAAAAAAAAATTAAAAAAAGCTTTACAAGCTATTCACAAAAAATACGTAGTTTGGGATTCTTCACCTGTAATAAGTTATCGCCTGTAATATGTGTGATATTAACTTCCCTAAGTTTAATTTCAGCTGAAGTGAGGAAAATTATTAGAAATAAATTGTTTAAATAGATAGATAAATTTAATTTGCGAGCGCACTCTTTCGCTAATCATTAAAATGTCACTGTCAATTTATTCGGTAAGGTCGACATTTTCATTGTGAACGAGCATCGTCCGCAAATCACAAGCATTTTCTACCGAAATTCAGAGTCGGTGGCCGCAATTTTACTAGTGTTAACTTCAATTGAAGGTAGTAATTCTCGCCCCAGGATACAGGCAATAACAAGTTAAGTCCACATATTCGTTGTGTGATGTGGCCGATGTTACCGGCAGTGCGGCAAGGGGATGGCCGAAGTGTCAAAAATATCCCCGCTGTCCAGACGAAATGAAAAGAATTGGGTATCTCTTAGCTTATTTTTGGCCCAATGGATTTATCAATAAGCAATATATGCGTTAATGGCCGGGTTAAAATCCGCATATGTTTCTTGAAGCATCACTTCATTCATAACTGTTTGGTGCGGTCTGAATGCTGGCAGCGTTATAGAAATATACTTTTCCGTCGACGATAACAATCGTCAGCGCTATCACGCTATCCAATTCGAGCCCTAAGTTTTGGCCCAGAGTGGGAGATATGGACATGTAGTTTCAGCAGGATGGTGCCACATACAAACAGCACACGTTACAATCGATTTATTGAAGAGTAAGTATGGTTTGTGTCTTGTCTCATGAAATGGAGCAAATGTGGTATCTGGTTTTACGTGATCACCTGCCATTACTTCTTATAGCACGGGGTCCATTTTCCCAAAAGATGCAAAACTAGATGTCTTAGTTACCCAGATACCAAATGAAATAATACTTAAGGGACAATCATCAAACCTTTGTATTGAGCGAGGCCTTTCTAAAACCTCTGCCGCTCTACGGATCGCAGCGCCCGTTTGAGAATGCAACTCCACACTAAGCCGAGAAAGTCTCCTAATAGCCTGGCCTGAATCAGTAGAGTGAACAACCTGTTCAGACCAATCAGCACAGTACACCTCGACTGTGCCCGCGATATGGGTATTAAACCACAGCCACCACGATACTCCCACAAGGGGGCCTACCGCACCGTCAGGCTGAAACCGAAGTTCCAGGGGCTCCTGACCTCCCGTGGCACCAGAATATAGCCTCTGGTCAAGCTGTAACTACCAGTTATATAAGAAGAAATGGAAGAAATGCGTCAGTCGATTGCCAGTTTTGTGCGTGTGATTAAACGCCGCTTTACATTTTCTGTGGGGCTATGTTAAGTCAGTTCTTTATGCTTACAAGCCGACGACGTTTGAAGAGCCCAAAGCCAACACTTAGCGCTAAATAGAGGTCGGGTTTGGGTCCATTGGGCCAATTGAATCGACCACTGCAAACGTGCCCGCAGTTTATTTTTGCACTCTTAGTCAATAAACATGTTTTTACAATAATTTCGATGTTGGTGGAAGATATATTTTGGAGAAAAACTTATATGATAGTATAGTAGATTTTTTTACTTTATGGTTAATTATTAATAAAACACGACTATAAACAAAACCAAAACATTTGATTTTTCTTCTAATGCCAGATTTTTGTCACTTATTTTAGATGACATTATTGTCTGGGCGGACATAGTCCTCTACCAGTATGCTTCTTGTCTGCTGCCTCCGATTTCGCACTCCAAGTTGATTCAGATCCCTCTCTGTTTGTGCATACCATCTCAATTGAAGTCGCATTCTCAATATTTCGAAAGCAAAACCTCTTCGAGCTGGAGCCATGTTACCCATTCAAATTATTTTTAACATTATCAACAAGTTCTTCAACCTGAGAAAATGATGGCTTAAAAAGCCAAGCAACGATTTTAGATTCCTGCCTTAATTGATTGCTCTTTCTACACTCGCACTAATTGAACCGCAAACTACTCTCGGCGACTACGAACTTAATCAAATAGTCCTCTTCTATGCATATACATGTGTACATACATATCTGAACAACTGAGGATACACCACCCCAACCTGAAATGACTTGATGAGATTTTCAATTGCTCATAAAGAAATTCTCATTCCCCCTTTGCATACTGTCAAGCCAGACGCTGCACCCACCACTGCCTTCAAGAAAAAAAGGACCACAGAGCTACGTTACAGCAATATGCAACAGGAAAAAAAAGCAAAATGAAAATTTCATTAAAAACCCGTTTAACAAAGAAAGTACGCTTTCACGCGCTCTCCACCCGTCAGATCTTTCCTCGCCTCTCAATACCATTCGCACTTAGTTCCAGATCCGCAGCCGCCTCACAACAGACAATCTGCCCGGGCGACATGAGAGAATAATGACAAGCAATTAATTTCAAGTGGCTCTTGTGTCAGTGGCACCCATGTCTTGGCGAAGATGATTTAATTTCTGTCTTTCCTTCTCCATGGCGTCATCGTCATTCGTGGGTTTTAGTAGTCTCAATTTCCCGGTCGCCATCATTCAAATTGGAAAACAAAAAGACAGGGGGAAAAAAACTTGGGAGACCTTATGTTGTCTTTCAAAATATCAAGGATTTATCACCACCATCAGCACTGACAGAACGAAAACCCTGGGTAAACCGCATCGTGTTTTGGGATCCTCTTCAACTGACAATACCAGCGAACGCTTCTTTTTCTTCTCCGCTTCAGCACTCGGCTGAAGTTGATGATGACGATGATGGGAGTCGATATTAATTTCATTCACTGAATGGGACTGTGAATTATATGTCGGTCTCAATGAAAGAAGACGAAAAATGTCTGACGGTGGCGGAGGCGGCGGATGAGGAGTCTCATAATAAAGGAGCGCCCTAGTGGAATGATTATTGAGTCGTCATTGTTAGCGGTGACAGCTTTGCCAAGTCATTGAATGAATTAATTGAAATTAAATTGTATGCCATTGTACTAGGAATTGTTTGGTCGTCAATGCGGGTACAGAATTGGATCGCTTCTTGTGGTGGATTAATGTAATTTAATTTGCATTACTTATGTTGTTTAATGCATTTTAATAGCAGGTGCAATTTTTTTAAATTTTATTTAACAAAACATGTATTAGTGTGTGATTCATCCATATAAGGGAATATTTGTATTCTGTATACGTTTGTTATTAAACGTAAAATTCATTTATCTTGAACCAGGGTTCCACAAAATAATTTTGGGAATTAATATAGGGAGTAGGCTAACATAGGCTATACATCTGAAATCTAAATTGTGTCTGATTTTAATGTAAGTACCTGTTTTTCGCCCGAAATCTTCATTGGAAGTCAAATTCACACTGCAGCGGAATAAAATAATTCACTTTAAGCGTAAACAACGTGGGAAACCATTAAATGAAAGTGAGTGCCGTGTCAAATGACCAATTCTAAGCTGCGATTTGGCACCTTTGGAATCGTGATGGATTGATATTATGCCTATCTAGTATTTTACTGAATATGTTTTTTTGTCGTCGATGTTCTATGATATTTGTTCAATCTTATCGGGTGTAATGGTTGTTTTCCTCAATACCTTATATCGGCTGATGTTATACCTCTACTTAAATAAAGGGAATAAAACAAATATGTGAATTATAGACTTATCCTATATTACACCTCTCTCTCTTCTTTCTTTAAAAAATTTTGAAAAACGTATAAAACTACGTATTCTATTTTTCTTAGAAAAGAACGTCATCCTTAGTCAATACAATTAAGATTCAGAAAAGAATAAACAGCAAAAGTTACCATCTTAAGGGTGATCAGTTATTCGAAAGTACTCATTGCAATAAATAAACAATGGCACTTTTCGTGGACATGACTAAAGCATTTGGTTTAATTAATTATGACCTTCTCTTTAAAAAAAAGTAGTTTAAGGAATCAGTTCACAAATGGTTTGTTTAATATTAATGAAAGTTATAGTCTCCCACGTTTTTACAAAAACTGTGTTCTAAAGGGCTTAATTTTTGGACACATAGTCTTTCTCGTTTACATTAACTCTCTTTTTAAACTTAATTTACATGAACTGTCTACTGCTGTTGGCAGATGACAAAATATTTATTTACCAACGCAGCACAGAATGCAAGTTTGTTGACAAAACATCACATGACATTGGAACCTTAAGGTTTTGGTCTGCAAAAGTTTGTATAGTAGCTTAAACGTAAAATGGAACAAAAATTTAATTTAAAATTCTTTTGTCTTTCCAGAGCTCTAACTTTATTGTCAGCAAATCATTTTTTTTTTTGGTTTTTTTTGCAGTATGTCAGTGAATGTTGTGCTGTTGGAACTGCTTCATCCGAGGTAAGGTGTCATTAATAGGATTTCGACATATTTCTCCATTGTAAGAACACCCGCGATCCAACACCATAATAAGAGATGCATCCCTATCATGTTCCCACCACCACGTTTCACGGGTTTAACAGTGAACCAGGGGTTAAATTGTATTCCAGGAGGTCTTCGCAAATCTTTTTTATGTATACGATCTAAATAAATTAATGTTCGACTCATTCGACTGCCGCCATTTTCAAGTGACCTGTTGCAATGTGTTTCCGCAAATGTAATACGCTCCTTGATATATATTTTTTTTAAGATAAAATTGGAAACTCTTTGGTATTGAAAACTTTAACGTTATGTCATATTAAGCTTCTTCTAATTATTGAAAGATTGATAAATAAGTTTAAATTTGTTTAAACTGTTTCGATTTTGCAAATGGATTTCTCTTTTTGCATCGGAGTATTAGAAGGTCAGTTTGAGTAGATGTCTTGCGCTTTCGACCCCTGGGTTCTTTCGAATTTCGATAATTTAAAATACTTTTTACCATTCGTACAGACCAAGAAATGTTTATGGCAATGACTTTCATTCGGTTCTGTCCCTGTTTTATATATTTTTAACTGTGATCAGAAACACTTCTTCCGACCCATTACTCATTACACTAAAATTTTCAATTGTTTAATTAACTGCTTTGCTTAGTATTTTTACTAGATGTTATTACAATGATTTCAGTGGAAGAGTACATCGAAAAAATATGGTAGAAAAAGGCAGCTGTAAAGTTGTCTAAGTACAAAATAATGTAGAGCAGTGTGTTCATTTATTTTTTTCTTCCTACTCTACCATAAAGCTTATGCGTCCTTCAAACAACTCTTATGATATTTAGGTTGCTGTTTTCTTACACACACACAAATTGTAGACACCCTTCTTCGATATGAGGATTTCGTTTTACTTTTCGAACAATTCAGAATATATTATTTTGACAGTCCGCGAATGACTTTCACATACAACAAAAATCGAAGTGGAATCCGGGTAATTGAAAAGTGAGGTGCGATCTTGTACTCGTATTTGTTTAATTTTACCTTCGACGTGATTCGTTGGAAACAATTTTAAGTTGCTTCGTCACTGTAACATAAATTGCCTTAAATATTTTGTTTTTCACTACAGTATAGAGCAAAGAGAGTAACCAAATTTACCTTTCGCTGAACAACAATCCTTTGCAAAATGGTCACCAACTAAAGCCCCACACGCAATCTGTTCCGTTTTAAATTTGAGCTAGTGTATTTTCTAAAAGTACATATATATGTACTTTTATTAACTTCAAATATTTTTTTGTAGTGATTCATTCTAATAAAACCAGAATGAAATGGCATTTTTGTGAATCGAAGTAATATGAGAACATTTCCACTTTTCTTTTCGCAAGGTCTCATATTTAGGAATCTGCCTTATGTACTCCCATATCCTTCAACAATAGTTCGGTTCATGCTTAAAATTCAGCAAACCTCTCTTCAAACCGCTTATACTCAGATTACAGGCGCATTAGCTCTATCTTGCAGCCAACAAAGGGAGAGAACACACATATGTATGCACCTTTCCACAATCTATAATTACAGTCAAACAAATCTCCCTCCAGCACCCCAAATCAACAGTGCCGACTCGTATTTCAAAGGTGATCCTTCCCAAAGAGGATGATCCCTTTTCGCATCATCGAATCCTGATTTTGCCACACCAAACATCAGGGGCCAAATCAAAAATCCTTACAAGTCGCACCACCAGCAGCCCAACATTGTGCTCACTTCCCGTGATCGACGCACAAAGGATTCTTTGTTTGAAATGTCTGGGAGTGTAATTTTGCTCTTATCAACACATCTCCTGGAAAACAAGTCAAGACAACAACTCGATAAACCACATTTTCACCTTAAGTGATTTGAGTGCGTGGCGAAATCACTGCCATCCGCCCTGGCCTGTTCGTCCTGTTTGCCGTGCCCATTGTTCAGTCGTCACTTTTGTTTTCTCCGCATCCCTATTTTCCAGTCCGTTTATAAGTGAATGATTGCGATTTACCAAGCTGCACATCTGTATGGCCAATTAGATTAGTAATGCCCCTGTGACGATCTCCCCTGCGCTAAAGAAATTTCATAGGGTACTACCGTCTTGCGTTCGACCATAATCCACACATGAACAATAGCGAGGAAAATCACTTTATTTATGAGTGCGACTGCGAGAACTAATAGCAAACAACTAGCCAAATAAATCAATAAAGTGCAATTTTTATGCCCCATAAATAAGGCACTTAAGTGAATTCCAGAAGCCGATATGCGCAAAACACTGACCGATAATTTATGAGCCATGGATGCGCAGTGCGTCGACACACACGCACACGTATGTAAAAGACTCATTGCGCAGATGCGACCCGATTTTGAGAAATGCTCGTAGTTTGCTCTTTTTCCCGTCAGAAATCCGTAAAATTAGATGAATATTTTTATGTTCAGCAGATACGGTGGTGGATGGCGATTGTTATGGATATTAGTGGCATAAATTACAGTTTTATGGAAATGAGGGCTCGCATAAAATTTCTGAATGATTTCATTGCTGTTCTTATAATATTTACTGGTTAGATATGGTTCATAAATTAATCGTAATTTTGTGTTCTTACACATTTATTTTATTCAGGCGAGGAATGAGCTATGGATTATGGGCTATGGCTCGTTAAATATGTTTATCACTTGTATAATTTCGTAACAGGAGATGTACGCACGCATGCATATTTATGCCGAATGGCTTTTGAATGTATAACAGGCTTCTTGAGTGTTACCAAATTGGTTACTTTGACTTATGCTACTGTTTTTGGATAAAATATTCATTTTTCTTAATATTCGCTTTATGGACTATTAATTCTGTGAATTTAAAACTTGCGCTTCATCCGCGTTTGACCGTTTTATTACTTCACATAACTTTGCGGACGCCGCTGTGGCGTAGTGGGTAAATATGTTGAAACACGCGTTTTCTCGTTTCCTGGACGGTAGACCTCGCATTTCTGTACATCACTGCATCGGACGAGTACGACACTCAAAGTGTACTAATACAGTATGAAAATCTTCTCAAATTTCGTTGTTTCGATTCGTCAATAAACTGTAGGTCCTCCCTCCGCTTTAGAAAACAATAACACAAAGCGAGTACATGCTGAAGTATTTTCTTTGGAGTTTTGATAAACTTAATTGAAGGCGTTCATTTATATTCTCTAGTATCTTACTCCAACCCAATGTTCGTTTCCCAACAAAGAGTTTCCCGAAATTTTCTCAAGTACAAACTACATCTTTTAGCGCAGCCTTAGTGAAGTCCTGGTCACATGTATAAGGCGCCCTTCTACTTTTTTTTTGTTGCCAAATCATATCTTGAAAGTACTTATTTTGTTTTTTATTGTTGAAATGTTTGTGAAGGACCAATGTGGGATCATTGCTCGAAATTGAAAGGCGGGGTTCATAGAAAAGAAATTTATTAATTGTTCTTTTAAATTGCCAAAATTGCTGTACATAAGTACTGGCTAAACGTATGCAAGAAAATAAAGCTCCTATTTAATAATAATTGAGTGGTACTACAAGGGATCAGAGTCTTGGTTATCAGAAACTTCTTGTTTTGTGCGTGATGTTATTTTCTTACGAGTGGAGGGGAGCTATAGTTTCTTGCTGACTCCAAACGGCAAGATTTGAGAAGCGTTTCATAGACATATAGCACATTTTAAGTGTTGTCAGCAACTCGGAAAAGGTGGTGTCGTGAAAAATGTGAGGTCTTCAGTTTGGGAATCGAAACTGGGACCTTCCGCGTGTGAGTCGCCGCCACTAAGCCACGGTGACCACACAGTTCTTAATCGAGAATCATAAAAATGAGACATCGAGAAAGATTTGAGACATCGAGAGATTCTGGAGAAAAATGGTTACCACGTATCCGATTTTGGATACAATCGTCGATCAGAAATCAGAATTTAATTGTAATCTGAGCTTGCTACAGAGGAAAGGAAGGAAAAATCTACTTAAAATGTATAACTAAGTCAGAACAGTTGTATAGTTGATTATAAAAGATATAACTCAAGAATGGTAAATGGTGGTCTGAGTAATCTGACTCGAAGTACGTTTTATTTATGAATTAGTGTTGTGGTGAAAATCAAAATTTTGAAATATATTTGATGTGATCTAGATGAATTTGAAATTACTTTTTAGTTTTAAAAATATTTTACATATATTTGTCACGAAAACGAAGGAGAAGAATGCAATCCAGAATGTGTAGTACCTTCTGAGAAGGACAATGGAGGCAGTGCATGTAATATGGAGAAACATGGCGGCAACGATATGAATAGAATGTGGTGGTCTGATGGATATTAGCAATATACTTCAGCCTTCTTTTTCTATAACTTTTCAAGGCACATACAATCAGCATGCAAAATTCAAGCAAAACCGTACACCTTATCACAATTTAGCCCTAAATATAAGGTGGCGTGAGGAGTTTAGATTAGGCTTACAGTACCTAATCAAGAATTGGCGTATCTAAAAAATGTACCCCATGGATACTCGTAAAACTTTGCAAATGTACGATTTGCACTTAATTTCATTAATTAATTTCATGGAATCTATGGAAAGCTTCTCAATCTCGCCGTTCGGAATCGGCAAAAAACTGTAGGTCCCTTCTACTCGTGAAGAACAATAGCATGCACAACACGAGTAGTTGTTGTAGAAGGTAGGCCCTGATCCGTTATGGGCTGTAGTGCCACTCAATTATTATTATTATTATAAGTTTTAATAAAACAGTCCAGTAATTAAGTTTTTCTCGATTTTGTTTTTCTTAATTTCATTAAATTCAATATTCATGATTAGTGCAAATACTTTTTAATTTACATTCGTCGAAAGACATATTATAAGTTCAGGTTTAGCTTCGAGTGCCCGCCATTTACTTTTCATAACAACATTTCATAACATTTACTTTTTCAAAATGCTCTAATGTATATGCCAGCAATTACGGCTGAGGTGTTGACTGTTAGATGATGATGTTTGTAAAGCATCAATCATAGCTGACTCATTCCTGAAGTCCTGCAACCTTACATATCCCCAGAGAAAAATTTCCAAAGGTGTGATATCGCATGATCCAGGCGGGCAATTTACAGAAGTATACCGTTAATTTAAGAGCTCAGCAAAATTATTTCTAAACAAGTCCATGTCCATTACTTCGGAACAATATAGCCCCTTAACATGGCCTGATAACTTTCTGATTTCTGATTTTTCGCCCCTTCACTACGATCTGGATCTGATGTTACTAGTCGACTATCATCCGCAAATGTAAACGAGTTGTATTGGCTATGGTTTGAGTAAGGCGATTATGTGCACCGGAAGTTACTCTGATTTTTGTAATACAGCTGAACATTTTTAAACGAGTTATTAGAGCTCTCAAAAGAGGCTCCTTGAAATTCAAACTTCATGATGAATCACCCGCTCTATTGTTGCACATTCTGCAAAGGATTCTAGTTACACAAAATTGGGATAATTTTTTTTTTAATAATTTTAACTGATCCTATGGCAAATTTCTTTGTTTTACTCTCGGCTCCCACCGTATTGTCAACTTGGTTTCACTATTTCACTAAGACTATTTTTCTGTTAGTAAATTGAAAGCCCTTGTTGGTTTTTGCTGTCGTTATCAATTAAATATTACTACCATAACTCTAAGTACAACTTTATACCAAGGAATACCTGTAACCTGATTACCCTTCCAAACAGATTTTAGAAACAGCCGACTGACTAATTCTGTTCTGCCCCTTCGTAGAACAAACCACTCACTTGGAAGACTGATGCATCTGCCGAGCTTAGTAGGTTCACCTAATCTCTGTGGATCAAGTTACTCTCGCCAACCATTAATTTTGATTGCATGAGTAAACCGTGCAAGCTCTAGAGTTTCAGTCCAACACCACCTGCTTGTCTTACGAATTCAAACCACGAGCTTAACTCGAGCCATATCATTTGTCCGATGTCTTATGCCTTGCCGAAACAGCGCGATGACTTACACCACCACAAAGTGTCACCACATGTTCCAAAATCAATCAACGTCTTGACAGACGCAGGCTAAGCCAACAATTGACACTGATTTCCCCAACAATCTGCTACTGGGGATCAGTTACACGATCCACACACTGACACTCGAGCAGCAATTAAGAAATCTTTCACACGAACCCAAACGAAGAAGGCGCACAGCAAAAGGGTCGTCATGTGGTCAGATGATTGAAATCATTGCACACACACCCAAGCAAAATATCAGCTTACTCCTAACACTCGAATTCTGCACCGCAAACACCACGAGGATACCGCAAAACTACTCAAAGAACATGAAGACGAGACAGATTACACGAGGGGTGCGCAACTGCCCCTGTTCATATTCGGCGGTTCCTTCTAACCTAAGCCGGTGTCAGATGACAGCTTGTGCAGTGAAGCCCTCATTCGACATATGGCATGGCATGCCAGTCAAGACCAATTAACACCGAAACAAACGAGAAGCCAACAAAGAGCGGGGTGGAGTAATCGAACATGAAAAGTGACGACAAATTAACCAACACACGAAGCTGCTGCAGAAGCAAAACACTACCACCGTCGTCACCACGAGCGATATCAAATGTCTGGGTTAAGTGGATTGATGAACGGGATGGACAGCCAGGGAGCAAGTCTCAGGACTATTGAAAAGAGCACTTGCACCAGAGGCAGCGGCGGGCGCGTCGTCTTGATGAAATCTCGTAATTATAGTGTTCAAATTATTTGCTTCCGGGCTGAGTGTGATGATAGAGATAGTGATGATGACAGGAATGCCTTCCGCACTTCTGAGGGTTATTATTTTGTTATGGTGTTTTTTTTTTAATAACAAGATGTGATCAGAGATGTGATCAGAGGAAGATATAACTACCTTACCAAGAGCTCACTGGATTTTTAAAGCTAAGTGAAACGGCATAAAAAGAAACGTTTATGCACACACCGCGTTCGACTAATAGCTGCCTGAGAAATTTATGTTTGTGTTGGAAGTTTTGGAGGTGGCGCGGCGGTCGATTGATTTATTAAGTTAAAAAATTGATGGTTTTAAATGCAATAATAAAAATCTTCTGGCTTTAATGAAAGAGTGGGTAATGATTTTAAATTTTTCAGTATGGTATCACCGTTTTTCCAACCATGGTGCCTGTAAGAGGGAGAAAAAGGTTTCCTTCCCTAAATGGGTCGTGATTCATAAGTGTGATGCCAGAACGGGTGATTTGGGGCAATAGTATGTACAATATAGAGTTCCGAGTCAAAATATAAACTTTCGTACAAAGGTTTGTATATGTACTCATAAACATTAGCATGATTTGCATCGCAACATGATTGATTTTGCAATATTTTGGGGGACAAAATAAATAAATTCGGTCACTATTCAATACCACCTGCAAATTGTGTCTGATCTTGGAAGCAAGTACCTACTTCATTGGAAAGATCTGAATTTGTCCAGAATAATTAGTGTGGATCAGCGTATGTATTAGACAAAAATATTGCGTTTTGCATCTTCGAAAATGTTCGGAACTGTCTTATATAAACAACATTTGTAGAAAGTTTTGATTTTATTTTTTAGTTGGAAGAAAAGTGCAGCTGAAGCCGACCGATAAATAATACAGAGAGAAATTTTGACGCTTCAAATGTTGTGGTTTTAGCGTCTAAGACAAGGACCGTCTTGGTCAGCCCAAAAAGTTTAAAGATGAGGAATTGGAGGCCTGACTGGATCAAGATCCATGCCAAATGCAATGTGATCCCGCAGAATCGTTAGGAGTGACTTAGTAATAATAGTAATAATTTCCGTTCGGTTAAAGACATTTGAATTCATTCTTAGGATTCTAAGGAAATTGAAAACCGTACGAATTGGAATTGAGACATATCGAAGGCCGCCTCGAAACTGCTTGAGGAAACGAAAAGTGGATGTACTACGAGAGGAATAAATACTATGCAAAACTCGGTTAATCATCGTCTAGAGAAAAATAGAAACAAAAACAGAGAAAAATAGAAACGAAAACATCCAGGGATCAAAGCTCATGCTCTGCGTATGGTGGAACAAGACGCGGTGTGGTTTACCATGAACTGCAAAAACTAGTTAAAGCCAATTGCGTTTTAGCTGTAAATTGCATGAAAAACTTGCAGAAAGGACCGAAAGGCACGACAAAGAGATTTTGTATAATGATAACGCTTGGCCTCACGTAGTTGTAGCGGCCTAAAACTACTTAGAAACACTGAAATGAGATCTTACCCCACCCGTCGTATTTTTCAGAGCTTGCTCCTTCCAACTACTGGCTTTTTCGACGGATCTAAAACGATATGGGGGTCACCAGTTCGTGCTTTTTGAAGAAATTGAAAAATGGCTCAATGACGGGTCGATGCCAGAGAGAGGTCTTTCTTTAGAGATGGTATTCGAAAATTACAGTACAGACAATGCTTTGATTGATATATTTTATCGTTTTTTTTTTCAATAAAAATATTTTTTCAAGATTATTTAAAATAATTTGTACTCCTAATATATTATTCCACAGTTGATCCTTTATATGACAATTTTAGAATATTCCATGCAAATAAATAATTTGTTTGTTTGCTTAATAACGAAGAATTCATCTTAAGGTTTTGATTTTTTAAATCCTTTTTTGACAGATCGTGCGTGACTCCTATCAAACTGCTTCTCCATTTTCGTTAAATATTGTTTGGCAAAACTTCATGAAAAGATTCACATCACAACAGCGTTTCCAAACACTTCAGCTGTATTACGAAAATCAGCGTTCCGTGCGAAAGATTTTTAGTGCAATCCGAAAAAAATACGGTGCACATATTTGACTTACTCAAACAACTCAATACAATTCGTAAGTCTTGACCCCAGTTTACATTAGTCGACCGGTTAAGCCACATCCAGCATGCGGAAAAGAGACTACAGCAACTGTAACTGAAAGTGAAACAAATAAGAATGTTACTGTCAATGGAAACCCTTATCGGACTATATGCGTCCTCACATTCAAGGGCATGTTTTCCTGAACTTTGGTTTATACAAAACTGCGCTACAAGCTGCACAACATGGAGATATAATTGTGTTGATCTCCCATTTTCGCGTTTTGCTACGGTAAATTGGCCACCTAAATCATGTGATATTACATCTTGGGAATATTTATTTTAGGCATGTGTAAAGTGTTAGGTTTTTCCAGGAACGGCTACCACTTTGGAAGCCAACATTACTCGTGTTATCCGCGAGGTACCAGTTGCTATGCTCGAACTAGTTGCCCCAAAGTGAACCTTGCGAATGAAGCTCCTCTGACTAAGTTGTGCCATACATTTACATAATGAGAATTTTAATTTTATTAACTAAAAATATAATTAATTCACTTTCAAATGTTTGTGCATTATTTTACATTATAAATCAAACCTCAACGGAATCACCCTGCAGAACGAATTTTGTTCATCAAAATATCAGATACATATATGTATATTCACCTATTAACCATTCCTTTCAAATGCAATGCTAGGACACAACCAGCAATTGGCACCTCAAGCGAATAAGGATGCGAAACTTTGATTGCATTCAATTCTCATCCGTTTCGCATTCGAATCGAAGCCCTCACTTTGTGCGCAAAGGGTGGTTCTACTCCCTGTCTCGTTAGCGTCCGCCTTTTCGGCATTACTCACTGCACACCCATAGAATGTGTAATCATACTCGTGGCCACCGCAGGGCAAATTGCTGTCCATTGTGGTCGCATTTAAACGATGTCTAACCAGAGAGCACAGCCTTCCGCCGCCGCAAGGCCTCTAATGTCTAAAACTCACCCCCAAAGTACTATACACACGGCTTAGACCAAAGAGAAAAAAAAGAACACACAAAATAGCTATGACAACAGTTGGGAATATTTATCCCAAACGGCGACGTAGACGTCCCCGTCTGCACGTCACGAAATTAAATGAGTTTCACCAAATCCGTGGAATAATTGTAAAGTCGAAATTAAAAGAGCGGTGGCATGATTCGAAACGTCTATTCTGACTCCTACGGTGATGGTGTTGGAAAAAATTACATGGTGCGGCGGCAATGCTCAATTAAAGGCCCAACTATAGCCCAGATGGACGGCCTAGTGGTGAAGTGTTCCAGTCGGCTGAATGAAAATGGCAGCAAGCGTCGTCCCGGCGGCGCCTCGGGGTGATAATTTTCGTCACGTCTCGCACAGGCACAGGCACGGGAAAAGGCAAAGAGACTAGTCAAATGGAAAGCGGTCGTGATTAGTTGTAAGGGAAGGTAGGTGATAAATTAGTCAACGCCGACAGAAGGCTCTTTGACAGAACGAGTATTGGAAAGGATGGGCTTGCGACAGGTATTGAAGCAAACTATAGCCTGATGCCAATTGAATAACAAATTGAACATGATTTCATTTGTTCTTTTGTGGCTTTCCTGTTCTGAATGCGGATGAAGCAATGCCGATTGTAAATCAAGTAAATGGACTGACATTTTGATAATTGATTCTGATTAACGAAAATTTGCATCAGAAAGGTTTTGATAAATCATTCAGCAGCGGAGTCCATGTGCGTGTGTGTATAATTGCGCTGTTTGAAATATAAGCTTACATAAAGTTGATGTTGTTGGAATGAATATTTTGAGGTTGTGTGTTTTGTATTACTTCAATACAAATTAAAACGTAATGAAGGAAGTTACGCAAACAACGATAAAATTCAATAAAAAAATAAATAAACACACGGAATGACAACCTTTGCAGTTTTGTGGTTGCTTAAACTTTTAGTGGTAGCGTGGCACTACACTAAGTGTGGCAATAAAATGCTACAAGTTATGTGATGTCGGAGAACATAAAAGTGAAAGAGGAAGAAAAAAGAAACAATTGAGTGTTATAACAACAATAAAAACTAAAATAATACTTTTTTAACAAAAACTACTTTGGGAAGGAAATTAATTTTTTAAAAAAAATCTCATTTCCATCTTCTCGAAGCTACTCCCGGATGCAATGCACTTGTGCCGCCCTTTTTTTTTTAATTTAAAGACATGCTGAAAGGTCCACTTCCGGTATACGAGGTCTGTTCAAAAAATATCGCCATATCGGTGGACTCATGGCATGCAATATTTTCAGAAATTTTGTGGCAGCATTTGTTCATAAATTGCTAAATTCTGACGTAGTTTTTTGGCAAAAAAAAGACTGTAATCATGCCACCGCCATTGTTTACCCAGATTTGCCTCCGCCCTGTGACTTTTTTCTGTTTAAAAGATTGAAGAAACCAATGAAAGGGCGACGTTTTCCGACGAATTAGGAGATACAAACCGAATTGCAAAGAGAACTCAAGGGCTTACCAAAAAGTGCATACCAGAACTGCTTCGGGGATTGTAAAAAACACTGGCGCAAGTATGAGGGCGACTACATTGTGGGGGACAAATAAAAATTGATGAATGAATACCTTGTACACTAGACTCCTTTTTTCGTCATTGATGATGTCGATCTGATCATTCCTTTTTTAACACTTTCTCGCCCTTCTCTGAAAATGTTGTACCACTCGATAGAGCTTGCTCACCAAATGACTTTTTAGCTTTCCGGAGGCAGAAATTTCTGAACAAATTCTAATAAAAATAAGAAAATCGCATGCAGCAATATATGTATAAAAGGATATGCATCTCTAATAAGGTCAACTAAAAAACCGACGTCCCTATCCCTATCAAATGCCGAAGAACCAGATTCCATTCCTGGTTTGTACATGTCGAAGACTTTCGAAATACTGACGGCAGTGGTGCCAAAACTCAAACAGTTCTATTTCTCAATGAAAAGCCTGTCAAATCTTGAAGTTCGGAATTGGCACAAAACTCATTAATCCCTCTATTCGCAAGAGAAGAGTAGGCGTCCCTTTTGCGTTGTAGTTAAACTTCAATCGTTTGTTTGTAATAACGCCTTCAAACTTTAAAAGTTCGAGTTTTAAATGCCTTGTGATTGAGGCTGAGATACTAAACTACAATATTTCAATATATCTGTCTCTCTTACAGTTTGATTTACTTGGACAAATCAAACAATAGTTTTTTTGTGGTCACCGTGGCGTAGTGGGTAAGGCCCACACGCAGAAAGTTTAGGTTCGATTTCTGGACGGAACACCTCGCAATTGCTCACGGCCCCACCCCCACTCAAAGAGTATTAATTGTGGTCGAAGAGCTTCTCAAATATTGCCGTTCGGAGTCGGAAAAAAACTGTAGGTCCCTTCTACCCGTGAGAGAGCAGTGACACGCACAATGCGAGCAGTTGATTTACTCAACCAGTAAAATTTAGAAAAAACAGCTCGAAGTGAAACTTTGAATTTCGTTTCCAAACATTTGTTGAACTTCAAATTAAGGAGAAATAACGTCAATTGCACTATCATTTGTGCTTTCCTTTCAAACGGGTCCCAACAATTTAATTGAATTTTATCAGATTTTTTTAGATTCTATTATTGGAAACGATTTCATTAAATAAATTCGAAACCAACTAACGTTTTTATTTTATTTTCTTTTGTTAGACATTCAAATATTTCAGCAGTTTTATTGGGTTCGATTTGTACTAGTAAACGAGTTCTTTTTCGCGAGCTTTTTATTTTCGTCTCAACCGCTTCTTTTTTGATAGTAAAGTTTTGCAATGCTGCTGGACGGTATCTGCTTTCAACAGGTTGGTGCCTCTTGTCACACAGCCAGTGAAACAATGACTGTTTTGTGCGAGAAATTCAATGTCCGAATTAAATAAAGTCGGGACGAAGTAAATTGGCCTTAAGCATTTACAATTTGACCGAGTTTGACTTCCCTTTTTTGGGGATATTAATAAGAAAGAGTGTACATCAAAAAGCCAAGAATACGTTAAAGCGTCTTCTACGCATTATTGACATTGACATTGAATATCTTAAAATCACTGAAAATATGGACCACTACTACTATAGTTAACAAAACACACTAAAATTTGGTACTTGTCTCTCTTTACAGTGGAGCCGAGACTAAGTCCTTGATAACCTCGAAGTTTCTGCTGCATAGTGGTATGCTCTGTCCGAAAGGTCGATGTTGTGTGTCCGTCGTTGATCATGGCATATACTTCGACTTGCCCTCAGATGACAACGCGTCGTCTTTTCCGAAACCTTTTCTGACATGGAAGGTCTCAGTGAGTTCGTTACCGACTTTGACGGAGCAAGACGAGTTTGGTAGGTTTTCCAAGACCTGCCGTAAAGTAAAAATTTGGACGATGGTGGACTTCCCCGACCTGAAACAACACGGGTACGGATCTACCAGGCTGTTGACGAACGGTTTCAGGCGTTCACACAATACGGCAGAGACGATGATGTATGCTATGTTAATGAGACTGAGGGGGGAGGGGGCGGAGTTCTCAGCATCATCAGAAGTTTAATATAGGTCAGTATAGCAACAACGTTAATACAGACATATTAAATTTCTACTTAGGATGGAACAATAGCACGTCCAACACAAGAAGTTGCTGAAAAAGCTACGCCGTGGCCAGTTGTGGAACATATTGCCACTCAATTAAAATATCCCAAGTTCTTAAGCACTGTTTCAAACATTTAAGCTTTCATTTCTCTACGACAAAGTCATTGTTTTGTTTTAAAAATTTTGACAGATCGTGTATGGACAGTGACACTGTAACGGAAATAAAAATAAAATTAATGCACTCCTGTCAATTCAACATCTCTCGCCGTCAAGAAACTTATATTATATATTTCAGGCAACTATTGTTATTTCGGACAAAAGCACCACACCACGTAAGATAAAATTATTATAAGGAACAAGTCAATTTGAGTACAAATAAGAGTGGCAACAAAAGGTTAAACAATTTAATTAAGCGCCAATAACAACATTAGGGATAAATGTTTCCTGTTTCGAGAGTAAATTAAATAACATTAATTTTGAAATCGTTTCTGCCACTACCAATTCAGGTTAAAAGCGTCGAATTGATAGAATCTATTATTTCATGGTATAACGTCATCGTTTTATCGACGCATCATCGAAAATTGCGAGAGACATTAAATTCAAGGTTATTGAGGCCTTCCCAATCAATGTGCTATTCCAGCGAAGGTCTTGGGATTTAATTGATCGCGAATTAACGAAAGGGATTGTGTGGATCTCTTATCTCCATACTGACTGTTCCCTCGAAAAATATAAATGAATAATGGTATACTCAGATATGTGTCCGTTGCTTAAAGTATGTCCATAATACTAAAAGTGGGTCACACATGATTAAGGAACTGGCTTATCTTTTGAACCAACTGCTTGTTTTGATCGTGCTATTGTTCTGTCCTGAGTGTAAAGGTTTAATATTTTTTATGCAAACACTGGAAGGTGAGATTTTCATACACTTAAGTGTTATCAGGAACTCGATGAATAAACCAGGAATCGAACCTGGGAACTTCGTGATTCGATGTACTATCCCGCTACGCTATTGCAGCCATATGTACATACATGTATGTGTGTATGTAGAAAGTCTTCACAAAATCCTTACCCACTTCTGTTAAGACATGGCTGCAATATTTCAACAAATGTTCTCATTTAGATATCAGGGCTGATATCTGAGTTATGGATTTTTAATCTGGCATCTACTTGGCATCAGGTTAACATACATTGCGAATTGAAAAGTCCGGGTTTCGCACTCGAAGAACATATTTCAAATATCCATGATATGGTCAGCATTTGCCGTCATTCCCTTGCCTGTAATTTACGACTGAGGACTACCACAAGAATAGATAATTTTTCACAGTTACCTCACTCCCAGTGTCAAAGTAATAAATTTACGGCGAAAGTAACTCAAGAAGGATGCACGTTTGCATGCAGCAGAAGGACACATCTTTCGTTGCGCTATGTGGTGCAATTATCGCATTGTAAAAATCTGAAATAATGCACATTGTGCCTATGGTTCTTTTCGAGAATCCAATATTGTGTGTCTATTGTCTGGTCGATTTTGTCGCCTACTTCTCCGGGTGCAGGATGTCGTAAATTTCATGCCGCCTGCCTCTGGACAAATGCTTTCGTATGGGATATGGATAGAAATTAATATTTATAGACCTTTTTTGTCCTTGCCACATATTGTTCTACTAAATGCCTTCTTAGGAGAGGACACCATAAAGTAGAACACACTGGTGGGGGTGATATACATGACAACCAAAACCAATGCATGCTGGCATGGCAGGTGCGCTGCAATGTAGAAGAGACTGAAGGAAAATATCCCGTGATTTTGGGTCATTTAGGGGTAGTTTCTAGACAGGGTCGAGTTGCAGGGACAAGATTTTGTCTTCGTAGGTACCATAGGGTTCATCAAGATGCATAACTCGTACGATTACTTTCCTTATTGGGAGGAAGAGAATATTTGCCTCCACTCTTATGGCGCACAGTTTGACTTCCTTACCAAATAGAAGATCAGGAAAACAATATATAAAAGATTCTGCCTCGTTCTCAATTAACTTGGAAGAGTTATGCCCTACAGTTGATGTCTTTCTCCCCTGCCATGAAGGAACATGTACATATCCGCAGGAAACAAGCCCTGAAAAGACGCCCTTATATTAATTCTCTAATCAAATTTTATCCGTTCTCGCTTCCTCGGTCGTAGGAGACCGTTTGTTCTAAATGACCCATAAAATTTGTTCTTTCTTTCAGCTTGCCGTCGAAATGTCTCAATGAAGATTCATGTAACATATGACACCGATCCTGGAAATAATGTCGTTACAGCATTCAGCAAAGGATTTCGATTCATTAACACACGAGGGGGATGGACCCGAGCACACCATTTTATTGCACTAAACCGAGAAGGCATTGTCACATGAGTGTGGAAGTTTCATGCGTAACGAATGCCGGTCTGGGACACTGCAATTGACTTAGCCTGAACGCGTTCTCCATTGTTTGCCATTAAAATGTCCAATAAATAGGAAAAGAAACAATTTTCCATGGTTAAAGGCGGAATTGTGTTGCGCACAGGGGGGTTGGGATTGAGGGCAAGTGATACCATGCTGGGATGTCGGATGGTGATTAATAAGAGGACAAGAGAATTTCTGTCATAGAGGCTTAAGGACGAAACGGGATTTTTGTGTTTCCTTCCTTTTCGAATGGGCATTTAATGTCACAGAAATAGGCCTATCTAACGCATTGACAAACGAACTGATAAGCGTTAAACTGGTTTAAAGTAAGTGACATATGCATATAAAATAAATGGAGTTAACACACTTTAGTTTATTGAACGCGTGTTTTGAGCTTGTTGTGACACATTAAAATGCACTGTTTATCATATTATTCAAACCTTTTTTATTTTAAGAAATGAATGATTCGAAAAATCAATGAAAAAACTTAAGTAACTTTTAAAATTTCGTGCCTAAAGAGGAAAGATTATTCAGTAAGTCAGAGAGATCAATATTCTTCATCGCAAACAATTTTAAGGCATTTAAAATCTGATTGCACATGATGAAATCAAGAGAAAACGAAACAACATTTACATTAAACTTAACAATTCTAGCATAATCGTATGCCTTAGTACTGTTTTAAGTCACTTCGTTCCGGTAATAAATTAATCAAATAAAAATGAATCTTGGCTACCTTCTTCGCGCATTTGTGTGATTTCCGATTCAGAAAGAGAATCATGCCTTAATTGTTTATTTACTTGTTGTTTTCGACGTCTCCATTGCTATTGTACCTATTGTACCGTATAAAGTGTATTTTTTTACCCTCTTGCATCTTTCTGTATCGTTTATGATCGGGGTGGTCTTTCAAAACTTATATACTTGCTGATTGCCTTAGACTCTATTTTAGAAATTTGTCAAATTACGTGGCAAAACGGCTTGGGAAATCTAAACATTACGTCTGAGCCAAGGAGTATCCAAAGTGGACTTAAAGTATGCAGAAGAAAGTATTTGATGAATCAAAGTTTAAGCTGAGTGTTGGAGATAGTTCTTGCTGAACTCATATCGATGCCTCAAAACCTGAAGGTATAGATCTATGAGGATGGCTTTTCTGGAAATAATAAATTTAGACGGGTTTTCCTAGAATCGAAAGTCGCAACAGAAGCTACGAGTTTGCGACACATTCAAATTTACTTTGAATACATACAGCCAGTTTGAGCTAAAGCTAGATCTAGAGCATAATAAAAGTTATATTTGCCCTTTTTTAAATTCTAAGGTTGAAAAGGACTTAAAAAAAAATATGTTGATGGTCCCGATCCCAAACCGATTGAAAACATCTAGACAATAATAGAACTTACGATTTCGAAGGGTCCAGAGTCATTTGAATACTTAAACAATTTACATATGCTGACCAAGAACATCATTTCTGCTTCTACATTAAGTAATAATATTTGCATCGCTCATGTGAAGCACTAATTAAGGCAAGAGGAGGTCCAATAAATTACTTTTTCAGAAGAAAGAAAAACCATAAAAATACTTCAGCAATAATGACTGTTTTTCCTTAAATGCACAATTGTATAAAAATCAATTTGGGTCTTTTGGTCTATTGGCCTTTCGGCAATAATTTAAGCTTTTAAGGCATGATGACGAAAGTCGTGACAAAACACGGCCCAGTTGTTTTGTAGTACAACAATGCTCGCCCAAATGTTGAAAGGCCAGTCAAAACACCCTTCCCTACCCTACTCAATACGTAGGTTAGGTTAGATTGATGTGGTTGTCTCCGTAAGATTGCTGAAACCATCTTAGTCCATGACTAGAACCATTATGGTGTCCCTGATCGGCTGATTGTTTTTCTCCTAGTCACCTGGGTGCCTGTATAACATAAACCTCTACATCAAACTCCTAGTGGTGTGTTATACACGTTGTTCCCCAAAGCTACCCCCCCCCCCTCCTTCCTAAGAAGTAATTTCCCATCATAATACAGGGAAGACTCTAAGATAATAAACGACGATCCGTTTTCTCACCCGCCTTGCAATCTCTAGTCATTGTCATCAGATAGTGCCGAATAAGTTTGCCTCAATTCAGACGTACGCCACTTTTGTACATATATTTTGATGAGGTTTTTTGTCTACGAGTTTTGGTCCCAGCTGCTGTGAAAAATAAGATAGATGCCATCTAATGTGCCAACCGTAGATAGTTTCATCCAAGGTTGGTAATTTAGACGGGTTCATACCCCTTTTTGGTAATTCGTCAGTTCTTTCGTTGCTCACAACATCTTTCTGCTCATTTACCCAACATAAGGTAAAATAACATCTAATCGCTATGTATTTAATATTGCGACGGCAAGGATTATCCTTCTGAGATTTTATCGATAGTATACCCAGAGTCTTAAAGGCCGCTTGACAGTTTATGTATTGTACCACAGATACATCAACTCTCAGCTCAACTAACAGAAAGCGAGCAGCCTCTTGTATCCCCTTTTGTGCGTATACGTAATAGACAATGGTCGGAAGGGGGATAGGCCATTTATAAACTAGTGAGGATGGCAAACAACTGCAGTGTCCGTTCTCTTCTCCATTTCAGAGCCTTCCGTTAAATTTTTTGGAACCTTAGGTCTTCTAACTTAAATCTTATCTCTTACTTGTCTGTTTATAATGCGAGAAGTACTGTGTTGTGAATGCGTTGATAGAATTTCTTTTTGCTCACTAGCCACTTAAACTTAAACCAGTTCTTCATTTCTAAACTGCTCCTTCGCACTCAAGTCAAACTCTTGGCCATAGTTAAGTCGCCCTATATTTCGACCAGAATGGTAGAAAACACCTCTGGGACTTTGATAAATTAGTTAACATAATTTAATTTTTTTTGGGTAAGCTAGTGCGTAAAAGATACAAAGGTTTGGTTTATAGTTGGATACTCCAAGCCCAAAACAACTGAGAACCTCACTGAAAATATCTCGATAGGCACTTGCAAAATCTCTTGCCCTTGTAACTTCTCTTTCTGATTCTGAATCGCGAATTACCGCTGTTGGCCAAATTAAATATCAACAAGCTCCCTCAAAGTGACCACAACAATTTCCTGTCTGTGTGTCACATGAGTTTATATGCAATCGACTGAATTCCACTCGCCCACGAACTTTAAAAAAAAGCATTTATCGCTTTTGCAGTCGCTCGTTCGGATCTTAGGAACTCGATAAATTATTATTCCCCACTGCAAGGTTATAAATTCCAGTTATGACTCACGCGCCAAGGATGGTGCAATAAATCGTGATTGACTATCGTTCAGTGCGCACATTAATGCCAACAGTTTACATGCTGTGTCATTCTCCACTGAAAACAAGCACTCAATCATAATTGATAACTTCCTTTGGAGACTTGAACAAGAAAAACAATGGCACCCCCTGCATGCACTTTGTTTCAATAAAACTACGCGCCTATGCATTCAGAGACGACAGAAAATTAGCCTAATACGTCGCATTTAATTACCACCCAGCAGCGGAATGCAAATGAAGCAAGTCACGTTGACCTGCTGTCAGCTTGACAGCAGACGCAGCTTATCGGATTTCTCCGCATGTTCAGTCTCAAAAATAACACACTGCGAGGGAAATTTCACTCAGATGTCCACATGTCTAATAGGATACCACCAGCGGCGCTTGCCCCCCAACAGAACGGAAAGCATCGGTCACGATCTCTGCTCCCGCGGATGGCATCAACTTCAACCGGCCATAGACATCACAGACGTTGCGTTTTAATACGCGATCAGAATGCCATCAAAACGGGCTCGATCGCGCCGTCCAACGATACCCGATCCCGGCTGCCAGCCAAGTGGGTGGGGTTTTCGCAGTTAGTTTGAAATGTTCATTTGATTGAGGATTGATTAAATGATTTTATTGTACTGCCCAGCCGATGGAAACTTAGATACATGAAATGCATTTCCAAGTAGAGACCAGCAGTGACTAGCTAAAGCGAATTGTTTCTCAGGAAACGAGTGACACGACAGTGTCAAGCTCTCCGATTTGGTGAGTGTCGTCTGGCTCCCCTGGGTACCCAGCTAGCCAGTCATTCATTCATTTACCAGATTGTTATGGATTTTTAATATTCATTGGATCCATTTTATTGTCGCAGTGTGGTGGAGAATATTTAATTACGACTGTCGTCGTCGCTGTCAGTGACCACATGTGATGTGTGACATCACACAAAAGACCCTTTGATTGGGTGGGTAACGTGTGTGGCATTGCTCCCGAGTGAAATGTAAATGCAGCTGCGAGCTCTGTGACTGATTTTAATTATTCCTTCTTTTTATTTATTTATTATTCAATCATTCACCGTGGATTGATGTTGACGAGACAGCTGATGGCGCCCATGTGCGTTGAATTACGCTGTCGTTTTGTCTGTTGTAATTGAATTCATGGATGGGGGGGTTTTGTATAGAGGACGTCGTCAACGCACAGTGAGGATGTAGACACATATGTAGATAATTCTTTAAGCAGACACAGCGTAATTTGTCATAGGTAAAAGGTAAAGGTTGATGTGATTTACAAGAAAAAACGTTAAAGTCTTACAATCAAGCATCAAATATTTTCCTCAAGATGATCGATTTGCATATGTGTACCGGGTGGGCCATCTAGTGTTCCTCTTTTTAAATCATAGAGTATTTTGACACAGACAGTTGTTTTTGGTCTGAAACCTTCACAGAGAAGCAGCTTAACACTTGAACAACGCTTGGAAGTATTGAAAACTTGCATTTTTTTACAGTGTCTCTTGGTGCTGTCAAATATCCACCTCGGAGTCTACCCGTTTGGTATTCTTGTTGTGCGGAACCGTGAGGGACCGATATTATGTAACCAATCCGGAAACGATTCAAGCAATATCACTCAGCCAGTTCGTGAGCTATATCAGCTATCCATTGAGGGTTGGGGTGAATGAACGCGATCTTGAGAATCCAGTCGAGGTCAGAAGTCGAAGGGAGTTTAAATAGGAGTTTCAAAATGGGAATTCTTACCAGTATTTCGTGAAATTTATTGTATTTTTGAGAGCTAACCTTAAAAAATAAAAGACTGTTTGTTACACAATGTTGACGTTGATTTGAATGAAATATATCATAATAAGCCGAAACCTGTGGTTAGTATCAATGCGGGGAGCTGGAAAAGTAAGGGAAATTATACGCTTCAATTATAGGGCAATCCATCCCTTCAACATACATCATGTATGTATATTTATAGTGTACGTCGCTTTGTGTGAGCGGCTTAAATAAATCATTAACAATCTTTATCATTTTCAGTTTTTCAGTGACGAATTTTCAACCTTCCATGCTAAACGCTCTTAGGGGACATACGAGTGTTTTTCCAAAGTTACATATTTCTATATTTTTAGTAAGTGAAGTTGAGAAAAACTGTGCCATATTATCGATTATTAGATATATGTAATGACTGTTTTAAAATGAGTGAAAATTATTATATTTGTTTTGCTTTGTACTCAAACTAGGTAACGTTGAATGAACTCTTGTGATAGAAATAATCCGAGTTGATTGTTGTGATATAACTTACCTTACAAAAATGTTTCCTATATCCATATACTATATATAAAGAAAAGTCGATGAATATTTAAAGAAATGTTTCATCTTCACATTGTACAAGAAGTCTCCGTATAGGAGATAATTTTTGTACATCTGCTAAACAAATACTATTGTGCAATAATAGGGCTGATGTATGAACAGTGATGAAAGTAGCAAATTAAAAGAATGCTTGTGAACAAAGGATACCGTTATAAAGTTTAAATAATAATAAGCAAATAAAATACAAACAAAAATTTCCGTACAGATCTCTTTTTTTTATTTGATAGTTGGAATTGCATGGTCACATATTATTTGGTAAGTTTTAGTATATTAACGATATTTTAACTAAAAAATTTCTTTTTCACCTTGTTCATAAAAGGGCAACAAAAATATAACAATTACCTTTGGCCAACAAGCAAATTATTGACTTAAGATATGAGGGAAAATATTTGAGTGAAGTTTTCAAAAATACTCAGATAAAAACACGTCCTTCTATACAATATGTTTCACAAGACCAAGGTCTGCCCTTCCACAAAGATTGATGGTTGTACCGAGAGAAGATTAGTGGTTGGTATAACAAAAAATCTGAAGAAAAGTGTCCCTTTTCTCGCAGGCATTAAAAATTAGCGCCGTGGTTGATGTATCGCTCTAAGCCAATAGGAACTATCTAACTAAAAATGGTTTTCATGGTCGATTCAACCTCAAGAAGCCATTTATTCGAAAGGAAAAGAAAAAAGCTAGATTGGAAAATGCTGCTATACACTTAAAGAAGGCAATTTCTTTTTGGGATCAGCTTATATTGACCGCCGTGTGGAAAAAGCCAAACACCTAAAAGTACGTACACGCTGAACAAGTACGGTGGCGGCTATGAAATGGTGTGGGGATACATGGTATTTCGCCGTTGGAAACCTGTATTATATTCTTAAAAAATATAACCATCAAGTCCCAAAAAACTGTGTGTTGGCAGCAGCTTTATGTTCCAACAGGACTATTCAGCACTTGTGAATGTCAACATACAACCACCAACAAAAATAATCTGTAAGCGATCCTAATAAAAAAATGAAAAAAACATTTCTCCATATGCAGTCCCGAAGCACTTTCGATAAAACACAGATTGCAGGAAGTGATCATAAACAGACGAAGTCTATTTTTTTGCCTGGGTGAGTTGTTTTAGATTTTTTCTACTAAAAATTAATGCAAAATATAATCTGTACGTTCATTGCTGATACTCTTCAAAATATTTGGATGGCTCAAATACTTATGTTATTAGAGATTAAAAAAAACCGCTATGCGCAGACTGTTTTGCCTACATACATATGTGTAAATACATTTTTATATATACATACATTCAATTTTCATGGAAATATGATTTGGCATCACAGAGAAAGAGAGAGAGAGAGAGATCAGCAAATAAATTGGAGAACTCCAACCAGTTAGTGTGAAAAAATACATTACAGCTATTCTGGATTACAAGACTAATTGTCTATGACAAGTTTTTCAAATCTGAGCATTCAGATGAGACTCTTTGGATAGTAAGATATAAAAATGGCTCTGGCATAACAACAAACCCACCTGACAAGTGTCAAAAGACCTGAACAACTCAAGGCAGTTTTGGAAATGTTGCTATGGTAAGACAAGCTATCTGATTGAATCGCAAGTTCACAATGAAAGAAAAGGTGGTCCTGTTTGTTTTCTGTGAATTATCTGAGGTCTTTTTTTTATTGTGATAGAACGACCTACGTATGACCATTATTTGCAAACCAAACATCGGCCATAATCTCGCCTCGGCTTTGCCTCTATATGATGGTTAATATTTTCAATAACTCTGAGACGTATTTTTGGGTCAATGTACTTAATGTGCCGAATACTCTTATCCTGTGGGCCTTGAATTTTTTCCTGGTTTATTGGCGTACACTTCTTCTTTTAGATACCTCCAAAGGCAAAAGAAAGTGACCCTAGCGGAATCGATTGAATTTCTAGCGCAAAAGAGCCGTTATTTCATTGGTCGTGTTGTAAGTGGCACTATCTTGTTGGAAGCACAAATCGTCCAAATCCACATTTTCATTTTCGGGCCACAAAAAACAGTCAAAATCTCGTGACAGCAAACACCATTCATGGTAGCTTCTTGGCAAACCCCAATTTCGAAGAAGTGCGGGCCGATATCGCGCCAACCCATAAAGAGCATCAAACAATTTTGCCCGAATGCAGAATTGAGGAAACACGCTGAACAAAGAAATTACGAACTGCACGAAATACATTTTGATTTTAACGCCCATTTTCATATAAGACTTTAACAATCTTAAAGAAAATGTTCTTGCACTACGGCCCCGCAATAAAGAGTTTAGAATTTTCAAAATTTTTACATTAAACCAAACTTGTCCTTCTTAAGCAGTTACTAAGATTCCTCGTGGTTTTGTTTAGTTAAAGATACATACATCCATCGCCTTACTTAAACAGTCTGAAGAACCTGAACTTTCTTTCCGGTGATTTGGTCCCTATTACGGTCTACCCCCCTTTCTCAAAAGAGGCTGAAGTGCCTCTAAGCTAGAACCGTGATGTCCCATTAGCTGGATGTTGCTAGACCAGTGTAGTCGACGGATCTACCTCGTTTTCTTTGTCAGTCTGACTTTGGGAAAGATTTATTTAATTGCTTTTTCTCAGTCGTGTCTTGTACATATACGAGTATCCTGTGGACCTTAGAGCTACTCCACAGTCTGTTCTTAGATGAAGACAGCTGTACATTTGTCCTCTATATGATGTGACTTGATTTATGTATAACTTGATTCAAATTACATCCATAACACCCTTATTAGTGTCAACGGAATCACTGATGGAGCGTAAGTCCATTCTATGGCCAAATGGCGTCTACCAGACCCGGGTGTTGAGGGAACCTGACTGGTAGTGAAAGGTATTTTCTGGTGGACCAGAGACTATTTTCTTGTGCCACGGGAAGTCAAGAGCCCCTGCAATTTAGGTTTCAGCGGGGGCTAAGCCTCCTTGTGGGAGTATCGTGGTGGCTGTGATTTAAAACCCAATATCACGGACAGAGTCGAGGTTAGTGCTGACTGATCTGAATCAGGACTTTCCCCTAATCGCCTCAATTTTCCAACCGGATACTGCGATCAAGAGAGCGGCATTATATAATTGAAGTGTGAAATAATATAATTATGAGTCCAGTAACTAGCAACTATGTAAATGGTACACAGAAGTGTTTGTTTTTCATTTGGCTTGAAGTGCAATAGTAACTGCCCCAGGATTTATTTTTTCTGCTCTACGTACAGTTTAAGAAAACAGATCTTCTTTACTGCAGAAACAACAGCGTCAACTGTAGCGCCTATTTTTGACGACAATGCAAAACGAAAAGCAGAAACAACAGTCCTTCCTAAAAGAAAACAAAACAATTGCAACAGCTGCACTGTCTCACCCTCAAAACTCCATCCATGCCCAACCAAGCAACACAATCGCATTCCCATTTAAGTCCATTTAAAAAAAGTTTACACACAAGAAGGGAAATTAGCATTAGCGGTACACCCGAAAGTAATTATCCTGTCGTTTTACAAACCCTGAAACACAAACCACTCATCCTTTTTAACACACTTATGTGCACATTGGCAAACGACCCGACTTCTAAAAGGACCACACTACAGTCCGCATTTATTTTTTTCTCCGAATGAAAAATCAACAAAACAGGAGCGAAACGTGGAGAGGGAATTTCTAAAAAAAAATGAAAACGACTGTCACCTTTGGCACTTCCTGCCCATCTCACACTAGATAAACATTTACTTAGGTTCCCCAATATTTTTTTCGATCGGTTTTGTTGTTTTTACCTTATTTTTGTTGCTGGATGTCTGAATATCCTTAAATTGGTTTTGCTTCTGGTCGTTGATTGTCAACACTGCGGGCATTGTTTACGAAGGCATGTGCGTATGTGCGTGCACAGTGAAGAGATGAGGATATGACATTGCTAAACCTGATTGACGAGCTGACGTTTGAAATGGGCTGATGATGTTTTCTCAATCGTGAAATCCTGTCGGGATAATCAGGAATTTATGACATTTTGATGGCTCCTTGTCCAAATACCAGCTGAGTGATGGCAACTGATTTTTTCCGTTGTTGCTGTGTGTCTTGGCTTAGTGCCTTGTGTGTCGGTCGTTACAAGGATGTCAAATCCAACCATAATCCTTATTGAAAATTTCACCAGGACTGTCTCATGTCAGCCGCTAAAGAAGGTCGGCATTTTTTGTTTTTGTATTGTACCATTGAAAATCATTCATCCTTAAGGATCAGTCCTTGTATTATTTTTCTTGTTTATTATTTCTTTAAACGAAATGCAGAAGAAAAAGAGACTCGGATCCGGTAAATCAGGATGAAGCGAATGAAATTCTTCTTCAGATACTTTATTAATGTAATTTCAATTAGGGATGAAAGGGCGGCACATTGATCACGAAATCGGGAATTGTTTAGGTGTCTTGCTCAGAATAAGTAAGAATAAGATACATATGTGTCTTATACATAAGTACATGTATGAAAGACTTCTTATTAAAAGTTTCCTTTGGAAGTCCTTTTTGCTGATCTGCTTTTGCAAAATTTAAAGTTGCGTCGGTGTTAAAAATTAAAACGGACTCTGTTATTTAAACTTTGAAGCTAAATAGGGAAGGAAAACTCAAATCTTGTCGATACCTATCATCCATGAACGTATGATATGTTTGTGTTCTATTGACTTGACTTAAAGCATTCGGGAGCATTTGTTCCCAATTCCTAATAATAAAACTTTAATCTCGCTTGAGGGTGGCATGCCTACCAATCCCTTTGCTTCAGTCAAACGCGTACTTAAAATACGCACATTGAGAGAACAAAGCAAAACACTTGACAGAAGATAGAAAGGCCCACTTGTAGATATTATAACGATAGCAACATGACTATCTTACTTTCTTTGGCTCATCAGCTTAGACAATGTGCGTCTATGGAGCATAATATGTGTTATAACTCTATTAAAGTACATGCCCCCAGGCTCGGCATCCATCACAATAACTTCTGGAGGAGCTATACGGACAAGGAAATGTTGAAATTATTTTGCTCCTCCTCTGTTGTCAATATCGTGCAAACAGAAGAAGGAAATATCTAAGGAAGTTCGTCGATGGTAACCTCAAGGGCTTTAGTGGGGCTCGCGTCAATAACTGCAGACATATATATGTAGCTAGCTCACACTGGATTCAAGTATGTATATTGACTTTCTGCGCGCCGTCATAATGGGCCCAAAGGCGCCCTATATGAGGTTGTCCATTGACCTAACCAAATTAAAGTAATAAATACATTTTTACAATTGCATACTGTGAGTGAGGCACTTAAATAAAATAAACTTTTCAGTACATACGCCTCATATCTCTTAAGCTGAGACACGAAGCGACCGAAATCATGAACGACTTTAAAATTATTGAATTCTCAAGTTTTCGTAAGAACTGTCAAAAACTTAATATGTCGCATTCAGCAATTGATTTTATCGGTCAGTTTGTTAAAATTGAAAGGGATTCGTAGAGACGGCAACAAATGTTAAACTGAAGGTGCATTATCCGGGCTATAGCATCAAAACTTCCCAACCAAGCTCCATCAATTTGTTTCGATACATGAAAGAGTTGGCCCAGCATTGTTATGATGATCGACAACTCCTTTTTGCTTAATTAATTGATTACTGCGTTCAAACAATTGATTGCTTTATTAAAATGAACAGATTGCCTGCTTCAAGTGCCTTCTAGTTAGTACTGAACACAACCTTGTATTTTTCCTGGTTGGTTACCTGCCTATCTTGTATATTCTCGTTACTAATCCTTTTTTTCTCGCCGGTAATGCGTCGGTTCAAAAATTGTTGTTACTATAAATTGTATACTCCTCTGAATCACTGACCCTAAACAGTGCAACAAAAACGAGGATAATAAACTGGTTTCTAGCAAACTCAGGCTTAAAGCTATCGTTGTATATTTGACAGTGCAATAGCGAAACTTAGTAATAAAGTTAAAAAGAATAGTTTGGTCTTTTCAAGATTACCATTAGCAAGACCTAATCAATGCCGTAGCATCATTTTTTCGATCAGTTAGAAAACCTGATATTTTCAGCGCTGAATTCGCGCTATCAATTTTCACATTTAATATAAAAATTTAATTTCAAAGAAAATTTATAAAGATTTCTAAATGAAGTGATTAGAGCTGCTGCAAAGGACATTGGACACATTTCGTAGTTACAAAAATTTTCTGGAAATGAAGAGTTTCACTTGAAGATTTTGATCCATCACACATTTACACGAACTTTTAGAACCAAAGATTGCAAAGAATTGGAGACGTTAAGAAACAGTGAACTGGTGTTGCCTTCTAACCCTTTTTCAAATAAAACTGAGATTAGAAGCGACTCAAATTGACTTATTATGTCTTTGACAAATTCTGATACACTTTCTTTTACTAGTACTATACTACTATATTGCTGATCTGGTAAAACGAAATTTTTAAATTAAACTCACGAATCAATAATGGCGAAGTCAAATAACTTTACAATTACGGTGGGCATGTCCTGCATTCCACAATAAAAGGAAGGCAATGTAGCTTTATTTAAAGTTCAGAGAGGAATGTTGTACCGAAATTCAAAGCAATGCTTTGCAGTAGAGAAATAATTTATTTTGGCATTTCTGCGATTCCAATACGCGGAGTTCATTCTTTATCTAAGCAGCAATTTAGAACTTTAGAGTTGGACTACGAAAACTACGAAAACCGCCACAGAATTAGACATAAAAATTAAACAATTTAAAAATAAAAATTAATTTAGCATGGAAATGGGTTCAGCAAAACTGACACTAAATCTAGAATATTCTCACAATTGGAGTAATATAAGAGGTTATAAGAAGCTATTCCACCATTTAATAATAATAATAATAATTGAGTGGCTCTACAGCCTATAACGAACCAAGGCCTAGCTTCTACAATAAGTACTCGTGTTGTGCATTCTACTGTTCTCTCACGAGTAGAAGGGACCTACAGTTTTTTGCCAATTCCGAACGGCAAAATTTGAGAAGCTTTTTCATAGACAATGGATACTCTTTGAGTGGAGTCAGCAACTCGAAAGAGGTGGTGCCGTGAAAAAATGCGAGGTGCCCCGTCCGGGAATCAAACCCAGACTTTCTACATGCGGTCGACGCACTTACCACTATGTCACGGCGATCACAATTCCACCATTTAGCCAGAGAAATTTAGATCATATGCAGCAGAAACGGCACATCTGGAAATAGAAATGAACCCTGGGTATTATTTGCCATTAACGGTGCATTAGATATTAACTCGCGGAGTTGATATTATAGAGACAGCGGTATAACCATTTGATTTACTCACGGAAGAAGCACAAGAAAGGATTTGCAAATACTGTCGTCAAATTAATAGCAAGTAGCTTACAGGGATGTGTTCTAGTACTGCTTCGAACGAAAAGTTATTCGAATCTTCGGACTATGAGGCCTAAGCTCAAGGTGAACGATACTGCTATCAGTGATAAAGCACTCCAGATGATTACACAACAAAAAATAGCAAAAACTTTCAAGTTTTGATGCAGATTCTCGAGATTTCGTATGCTTTTTGGCCATTCCTCTTCTACTTTCCATGACGCTATAATCCGGGGTGAACCTGGGCCTCAACCTACATGTCTCATACCCGTGATCTCTCGCCTGCTGCCTCCAGTTGCACACTTCAAGTTGGTTTAGCTCATTCTCCACTTGTGTACGCCATCTCAACGCATGCCGTCCGCCGTTGCGTTATCCCAATGTCTCAGAATCAACCATACCAACCATGTTGTCCATACGCTCTAAATAACCTAGCCATATTAAGCTTTGAATACGAAGACGTTTGACCGCGGTTATGCCGCCTTATAGCCAATAACATTCGTATTTGTATCTTCTCAGACGCCATCAACGGAAACAGGGGTAAATTTTCTCTCGAAAATACTTCTTCATTCACTTTAAGTAAGTTTTCTGCGCCGGAGGACAGATTTGATATAGCTGTTGTGCAAAGCCAGTTTAGTCCTTCGAGAGAGAGCTTTATTACTCAATTGCAGCATAAGCCTAAAGAAGCAACGATTGGCAAGTGTGATTCTGCGTTTGGTTTCGGTACTGATGATGTTGTCCCTATTTACAGCGGAGCCGAGGTAGGCGAAGTCCTTGACTACCTCGAAGTTTCTGCTGCCTAGTCGTTTGCTCTGTCCAAGACGTCGATGTTGTGTGTCATTCCTTGATGACATCATAATTCGTACTTGGTCTTGCCCTCATTTATAGCCAAACCTATTTTAGTCATTTCTGCTGCAACGCCAACAAATGCCTCGTTCGTCCAATCGCGTCAATGTCGTCGGCGTAAGCTAGCACTTGAACGGACTTTTGGAAGTCTGATGGCGACTTGTGAGTTCAGCACGATCTTCTCAAGAACGATGTTGAAAAAGTCAAATGACAGAGCTTCGCCTTGCCTAAAACCTTCTTTGACATTAAATGTGTGGGTGAGTTCGTTACCCAACTGGACGAAGCAGCGAGATTTTTCCATCGTCATCCTATGCAATCTGACGACTTTGGTAGGTTGGGTATTCTGTCCGGCTTAAAATTTTAACAGCTTCATACAAGAATTATGCTGATAGTAGGTAAAGGAGTCTCTTAAATGTTGACTGTCTCTCGTTCGTTTCCTGGAGCGTTCATCTCGCATTTTTTCAAATCACCTCTTCTCTTGAGTTGCCGACAACGTCAAAAGTATACTTATCAACCAAAAGCTTCTCACATCTTACTGTCCAGAGTCGCCAAAAAAGTCGCGCAGCACACACAGAACACGAGGAGTTGATCAGGAAGCTACGTAAGTGCAAGTACTGAGTTAATTACGAACACCTGGTGCAAGGTAATGTTTTGTTCAAACAATTAATTTCATTGTACTTTATAAAAGGAAATTCAAATATGTATGAACATACGTTTCTATAAGATGCCTTGCCGAATGATTCACAAGTTCAGTGGTCGTTTACTAGGTCAAACTGCCAATTTATCTGATACGCAAACATTTACATGTTCTTGTCAATGCTTATCAAGCAATCGTCTTTGTTTGATTTACCCCCAACACCAAGATGCAAACATGCCAACTCTTTCTTGTGATTCATCATTTGGCTGCAAGTGATTGATTCCTCCGAGTCAAAAAGTCACATCTTCACATAAACAGTCTTTGATTGACTTTTGGAAATCAAGAGCTGTCAATTTTAGCATTCTGTGTAAACCATTCCCGAAACAAAAATCACATACATGCAATTGCGCGGCAATTCAATCAGAAGTCTGTAGCCCCCTGCGCACTCTGCAATCTTGCAAAATCATCAACAGAACTTCCTGACACTTTGTTTGACGTCTGCCGGTGGTGGTCGACGCGCCAAAGAATCTTCAAACGATCCGAGGAATATGCATTCGACCAGCAGTGTGAAGAAGAAATTCCAGAGCGCGTTCGAATGTGAAAAAGGAAAACACAAAAAACGAGCGAAGGAATGACGAGTACGATGAAAATCAACAACGCAGAAAAGGGGGAGTATCCACCGCGAACCTATTGCCTCAATTAAAACATGAATTTATGATCAACACAGTTGTTAACCAGGCTATCAAAGGAGCGCGAACGATGATCAAAGCTGTCATTACATTTCATAGATTTTATGCGCGTTCCGCAGCTTCATACCGCTTGCTGCTTGGCTTGATTTTGTGGAATTTCTAGACCACAGACACATAACCAGTCTTAACCATGGCGAACACCATTACCACCACCCACATCCTTGGCGTGCACACAGCACACAGCCACAGAGCGCTTGTGTGCAAGGCCGTGTATGTAAATCGCGAAGTTACTTGTCGGGCGAACATATCGATTCACTGGAGATGAATGGATTGATGGGCGGACATACGCGAACGTAAAGAAGTCATTTCCTGGAAGATGTAAGAGATCTTCAAATGAATTTTCCTATTGTTTATTGGAAGAACTTTTTGATGTTTTTTCTCCCTCAGAATAAAGGGAAAATGAGAAATTTGAATGGAAACAAGATTAAAAGGTTACACGAATAGAATAGAATAAGTAATTTGTGGCTTGAGTGGAGAGTTGCCAGAATGAAATTGAATGTTTGAAAAATTAAATGTTTGCCACTCGATTGGAGGATGACTTAATCCGCAGTGCCATTGACTTTACATATGGTTGTGTGTTAAATGTTATTACTTTTTGAAAATATCCAAGATTTTTATACGAGTAACAGCGAGAACGCTACACAGGCCACAGGAAATGTGAATAATGTTTATGATCCTGATACTGTAACAACAATTAATAAATTCTCAATCAATCAAAGATCAGTGTGCTCTAAACAGCTAAATGTTGAAAATTAAAATTTGGGTATCGCAACTGAATTGTTATACTGTCAACCCATTTTAAAAGTAGATGTGTCTGGTTGACAATTTGTTTACGTCAACAAAGAGTGCCTCTTGGTCAACGGTCGACTCCTGAACTTAGCTTCAATTTATAGAACTGAAATGTATTATTTTTCAAAAGTAAAAGATAAGAAAAGGGAATACAGTGATACTGGTCTTGCAGCATAAACCGACTCCATCTGCTGACATTTTGATAGAGTACAGTAAAATGATTTTTAAATTGTCTTTTTTACACAATTGCGACAGTTCACAGGACACAATTCGTCCATAAGAATTTTAAATTACTTTTAAATTACGTTATTTTTGATTTAACACGTATTCAAAAAAAAAAAAAATTTTTACATCCAAATGGCAACTCTACCTCACGGCTTGTTGATTTTAAGACAAATATCCTTTTTATTTAACTTATCTGTTTGATGATGACGATTTAATGTAAATTATGATAATCAATTAGAATAAAGATGTCGATATCGACAAACACGAAGTTCCAAGTCAGGTTTTAACGAGTAATTTAATTCGTAAGGGCTTGAAATTCGCTATAAATTTGGAACAACATTTTCTTGCTCATGATCATGAAAATGTGTTACAATTCTATCGTAAACTTAAATCTTGTGTTGCTAAGTATCAAGACTTATCTAAGCAAACTTGAGAAACCAAAAAAAAAGAAATTCTATAAACAGACTTTATAACAAAGAAACCTATAGAGGCGGCAAGTAATGAAGGTTATTCTGCATTAGAACAAAACCGAAGAGTTGTCATTATTAACAACAGGTTTTGCTTATAACAGTAACAAACAGTATTCAAATCGCTCTTTAAAACGAATTTCGAAACTTTAAGCAAGTATAAACTCAACTCTGTTCATATCTTGAAGAAAATATATAGATTTTCAAATTCAATTCAAATTCAGACGAAAACATTATTAGAGTTAACAGGCGTATTCACAGATTACAGCTGTAAGGCATCTTTAAAATGTTATAAAAGGCACTGTCATATGAAATGAAGGCAGAGACAATACCCTTATTCATTCGGAATGGCTTAAACTTTTATGTAAAACAGGAACACCGGTTCCGCAGTGATTAGTCTTGAGTCTCATTTTATTTTTGATACATGTAGGGTTTATTGAAGTTGTTGCCACTGATAGTAATAATTATAATTTAAGTTCAAACAATTTAGGGAATTTCCACCAGTTGATAAACTACATTTAGTTGGTTTGCAGTGTAACCACATCGCCATCGTAAAAAACCAAAAAGAATTTACTTATGGATGCATTAACAATTCCTTTTGTCATCAATAGTTGAGTGGCAACAGCCCACAAGGGACTAGAGCCTAGATTCTTCTCACCTACAGTTTTTTGCGGATTGACTATTTCTATTCTTTGAGTGCTGTCAACAACTCGAAAGAGGTAGTGCCGTGAAAAAAGGCGAGATGTTCAGCTCGGGAATCGAACCTGGGACCTTGGCGTGAGACTATGCCATATAGACGATTCAAACATACAATCCACCATTATAACATCTTCTTCTTCTTGTGGCGCTACAGTCCGGGGTGGACCTGGGCCTCAACCAACATGCCTCTCCAGCCAGCACGATCTTTCGCCAGCTGCCGCCAGTTGCGCACTCCAAGTTGGTTGAGGTCCTTCTCCACTTGTGTGCGCCACCTTATCCTGGGCCGTCCTCTGTTGCGTTGTCCCAATGGCTCAGATTCGAAGACTTTTCGGGCCGGAGCAGTTGTGTCCATACGCTCTACATGGCCTAGCCATCTTAAGCGTTGTATCCGTAGACGCTTGACTAGGCTCATGCCGCTGTACAGCCCATACAGTTCGTGGTTGAATCTTCTCCTCCAGATGCCATCAACGCAAACAGGACCAAAAATCGCGCGCAGAACTTTTCTCTCGAAGAGACCAAGGGCATCCTCATCCGCTTTAAGTAGTGTCCAAGTTTCCGCGCCATAAAGTAGGACTGGGATGATTAAGGTGTTATATAAAGCAAGCTTAGTCTTTCGAGAGAGGGCTTTATTACTCAATTGCCTCTTGAGCCCAAAGAAACAGCGATTGGCAAGAGTGATTCTGCGTTTGATTTCGGTACTGGTGTTATTGTCCCTGTTTACTGCGGAGCCGAGGTAGACGAAGTCCTTGACTACCTCGAAGTTTCTGCTGCCTAGTGTGACGCTCTGTCCGAGACGCCGATGTTGTGTGTCCTTCCTTGATGACAGCATGTACTTCGTTTTGCCCTCATTTACCATCAGACCCATTTTTGCCGCTTCCGCTTCAATGCCAGCAAACGCATCATTGACGGCTCGCTGTGTTCGACCAATCACGTCAATGTCGTCGGCGTAAGCTAGCAATTGAGCTGACTTTTGGAAGATCGTACCTCTGGTGTTGACCTGTGAGTTACGCACGATCTTCTCCAGGATGATGTTAAAAAAGTCACATGACAGTGCGTCGCCTTGTCTAAAACCTTTTTTGACATTGAAGGTCTCGGTGAGTTCGTTCCCGACCTTGACGGAGCAGCGAGAGTTCTCCATCGTCATCCTACACAATCTGACGAGTTTGGTAGGAATGTCAAAACTAGACATGGCACTATATAGCTCGTCTCTATGCACACTGTCATACGCGGCCTTGAAATCGACGAATAGGTGGTGAGTGTCGATTTGCATTTCTTGGGTCTTTTCCAGGATCTGCCGTAGTGTGAAGATTTGGTCGATGGTGGACTTCCCTGGCCTGAAACCACACTGATAAGGACCAATCAGGTTGTTGACAAACGGTTTCAGGCGTTCACACAATACGGCAGAGAGGATCTTGTATGCGATGTTAAGGAGACTTATCCCTCGATAGTTGGCGCAGTCGAAGGGGTCTCCTTTCTTGTGGACCGGACAGACGACGCTGAGATTCCACTCATCGGGCATGCTTTCCTCCGACCATATCTTACAGATGAGCTGGTGCATGCGCCCAACCAGGTCATCCCCAGCCGCTTTGAACAGTTCTGCGGACAGTCCATCCGCTCCAGCAGCTTTATTTGACTTCAGTCTCGATATTGCTATCTTGACCTCGTCTAAGTCGGGGGGACGGAATTCTTGTCTATCATCGTCCAAATTAAGTGGAACATTCTGCCTAACAGCGGGATTTGGGCCGTCATCGCCGTTTAAGAGTCTGCAGAAATGATCTTTCCAGATTCTCAGAATCGATTGCGACTCTACTACTAGGTTTCCGTTTTGGTCCCGGCAGGCTTCGGTCCGAACCCTGTATCCACCGGATAGCTGTTTCACCTTTCGATAAAACTTTCGGACTTCATTCCTGCCATAACATCTCTCCATCTCTTCGACCGCGCGCTTCTCATGCTCTCTCTTTTTCCTTCTGAGAAGCCGGTTCTCTTCCCTTCTTTTCTGTTCGTAGAGCTCACGAACAGCTCTCGTTGTCCGATGCAGCGTTGCCTGGTAGGCCTCCTGTTTGGCTGCATGTGCCTGCCTGCACTTGTCGTCAAACCATGGGTTCCTTCTAGGTGGTGGCGTGAAACCCAGCACATCAGTGGCAGCTTCTTTGATGGCTTTTTGACAACGTTTCCATTCTTCTTCTATTGTTAGTGCAGGCAGCGTCGAACTTTGGGAGAGTTTCAGGGAGACTCGGTCGGCAAAGATCCCAGCGACCTGTTGCGATTGTAGCTTTCCGACGTCAAACCGTTTCGGCCTATCTCGACTCCGTTGTTCTCTCGATATCCGGGTTCTTACCTTGGCTACAACAAGGTGATGATCCGAGTCGATGTTAGCGCCTCGGAATGTTCGGACATCGAGAATGTTGGAGGAGTGTCTGACGTCGATCGCAACGTGATCAATCTGGTTGACGGTTGATTGATCAGGGGATCGCCAGGTTCCTTTATGGATGTTGCGATGTGGGAACCGCGTACTGCTCATAGAGAGGTTCCGCCCCGCGGCGAAGTCCAGCAGCCTGAGTCCGTTTCCGGAAGTCGTGTCGTGCAGGCTGTGTTTCCCGATGACGCCAGCAAAGATGTCCTCTTTCCCCAGCTGAGCATTGAAATCTCCTAGAACGATCTTGGTGTCATAGCTGGGGCATCGATCGTATGTTCTTTCTAGGAGATCATAGAACTCATCCTTGCTGTTGTCATCCTTCTCTTCTGTCGGGGCGTGAGCGCATATCAGGCTGATGTTCCCGAATTTAGCCTTAATGCGGATTGTCATGAGGCGTTCGCTTACGGGATCGTAGCTTATGACTTTTTGCCTAAGTCTGCCTCGAACAACAAATCCGCATCCGAATAGGCGCTGCCTTCTCTCCCTGTAGCAGTCGCTGTAGTATATGTCGCAGTTCTTCATCTTCTTTCTGCCCGGCCCATCCCATCGCACTTCCTGGATGGCGGTGATATCTGCTTTGTAGCAGTCAAGGGCCTCCGCAAGTTGTTCGGCTGCACGTGGTCTGTTAAGGGACCTCACATTCCACGTGCAGAACCGAAAATCGTTGTCCTTTGTTCGTTTTCCGGGGTCGTCAACGTTGGATCCGTCCATATCCGAGGCAAGTTGTTGTTGCTGAACTCGGTTATTTTTGTGTGGTGAGGGAGTTAGCCTCACGCACAACCTACAGACTGGTAGGCCAGTCGCTGCATACATTGGTTCACCACACAACGGATGCTGTGATGGCTATCCAGGGGGCGCCACTGGGAGGCTGTATGTCAACTTGACCTATGCAGGGACGAGGATAGTCTTGGCAGCTCGCCATGTTGAGCGCGATCAAGGACATTGCCTCGTGTGCATAGGCCCATCTACAATTGTTAAAAATTTGTAATACTAATTAATTTTGCTAGCTTAATGCTTTTTAGTTATTCTTGTTGATCACTTGTACTCTAGGTTGACTTACCGTGACTATAAAATACACTTTAAAATAAAATATAAAATATGTAATTTTTTTCTAAAATTCTTTTTTTTTATTTTCTCCGGTAACTGTTCGTAATGTTCCTCCTACTTATTTCCGACTCGGCAACGGCAAAGATTGAGAAGCTTTTATATTGACAGGTAGAAGTTGTTGAAAGTTGTCAGCAAGTTGAGAGAGATGGCGCCAGGATGCAGTTACCCACTAAGGCCAACATTTAACCCCTTAGTGTATTTTTAATAGATTGTTGGATACTGCAAAAATTCTTAGTTATAACGAGGAGTACAATTTCAATCCTGTATTCCACAACGAATCGTATGCGTAACGATTGCCTAGAATACCGAGGAATTGGCCTTGCTTTGCGCACACAGTCCTCTCTATCGTTTTGTGGGAACTTCTGAAACCATTAGAAAGCTGGCAAATAATGTTTGCCTTAAATTAGATTTTCAAACTGCATCAGATATAGGAAAAAAACCCAACAGGTATAAATCGACAATTACCAACAATGTGCTGGTCGGATTTCAGAACGCATATGACAGCGTGAAACGAGCTGTAAGGTCATGCTTAGTTTTTACCAAAGGCACGATTTTCCAAATATCCATTCAGCTACCGGCCTGGATGACATTAACGTGGTTGAACAAAATGGGTCTGGCGGGATAGACAAAGAACATGTTCAATTCAAAAAGTCAAAAAAGGTGAGCAATCTAAACTTTGAGGAAGTCAAGAACTTCGCGGTTTCTAGGAACAATGATCTCAGTGCCGAAATTTAGCATGGAATGACTCTTACAAGTCACTGTTACCTTGGTCTCAGTAGACAACGGAGTAGCAAAGACCTATTTCGGATGACCAAATCCAGCTCCATCACTATCCTGCTCCTTTTTTTGACAGACACCATGTTGATCCTTCTGATCGTAGCATACAGTGTCCATGAATTCTCTTTTGAGACTTCAAGACGTAATGTCATTACTTTGAAGTAGTAACGGGCGTTATATAAATTTGGAGGTGAAAAAACTAATTTATTATAATAAATTAACCGCTGCTTCTGTGCACCGAATAATTGTTACCATTTTTAATATTTTTTTCTTCCAATTTTGTTTTAAGTACGTGTTATGTTCCTTGCCTGGTATTTCCTCATCCTCGAGAGCTTATCTTCTGTTGAAATGGTATCGGTCGCCATGGAATTGACAATTTTGATGGGCTACCTTATTTGTTCTTCATTTTCAAATTTCAAATCTGATACTACGACGTATGTATATATAATCCTGGCAACACCGTTTAGATCCTGGGAACCAATCGCTAACTCCTGTAAATGTTTTTGTTGCCCTCATCAAACACAAATGCAAACATTATCTTCGTTACGATGTTCATCACAATGTTACATACTCTTGATGACGATGATGACGACTAGAGCCAAGCCGATATCCACGGCCGCCCACAACACCCCACCGCCAACACCTACACCACCCACGCACAAAGCATCCGAACATCAAACATGTTCCCAACTAAAACTCACCTCACAGCTTCCATCAACAAATAATTAGTATTGATCGCATTATGGGCTGCCATTAGTGCCATCGATACCCGCCGTGTCTATCACATTCGAAGGCGGGTGGCGGTGGCGGCAATCACAGCTCCAGTTCGCTCCGCCGCCGCTGACGCGCTGCTTTTGATCTCATCGTTGTTTGTATACACTCTGATGGCTGGCGCTGATGGAAGACATCTTTGAAGATGGCGGCGCGACAAGTGAAAATCGAAACGAATCGGAACAACGGTTCAGTCACGGAGGGAGGAGGGCGCATAAACGCTGCCTCACCACCTACATATATGCCGATGCGAGACGGCGAGGAAGTCTCAACATTTCTATTTTTTCTTCTCCGCTTGATAAGTTATGAGAGATCACAGACACGGTTGTGAAAAGGTCCATTTGATGGTTGATGGCTGAGATCAAAGAATTTTTCCACCGTTCGGTCATAGGTTTTATTGCGGCGTTGGGGCCTGGGCCTGGTGAGAGCAGAGCACGGCTCCTCTGACGAATGCCAGCACCATGCTCTGTGGGCTATGCCGCCGCCCTGTTGAAAATTACATTTTAATTTGATTGTTACTGCTCTTGGTTGTAGTGCGGCTTGGTAAATGGCCCGCATAAATTGTCGATGTGTTCCGCATGTGGCGTGGACTGCTCGTGCTCTTCGTAGAAATTATTACACCACCCCGGTGAGATTTTTAATTGATGGTCGATCATATTTCTTTGTTACTTATGGTGCAGCAGTATCGAAGGAAAATAATTTTTAAAAGAGCGGCCCAACTGAAAGGCGATGATTGAGGGGCGAACGTTAATCATTTGAATGAGAAGGATGAAATTGAGATATTGCCGAGTTGAATTTATGATGCGCTCTGGGGATTCGTTGCTGAAACTGATTATAGTGGGCGTACACAGATACAGCCCCCGAATAAGGATAAGCAGTGAAAAATGTAAATAAATTTAAGGAACATAATATCGAAGCAAACAACAATCAAGTACAAGTTCTCATTCTAGGAGTGGACCCTTGAAGGTAGTAATAAAGCCGAGTGGGGTTTATTTTTGTATTTCTTGTCTGCGTTGAGGAAGTGGATAAAAGGCGACAATTATTACGACGAATGTAGTAGTTTCGCGTCCCACATAAATATCTTTCACGATTAATTTGCGGCTTCTGATAAGGTACCATCTCAAAACTGTCCTCAGTATCAGTATCAAAGTATAGAACACCATTTCGTATGAAGGCAAAATCATGCATGCATGCATGTTCAGCCAAGAGGTTCCAATATATGATATGGAGAAAAAATTTCTCACTATTTTCCTTATGTACGCAAATTATGTTTACGTTACTAATTTCAGATATGTCTAGCCAAGTGTAAATGTTAAGCCAAGGGTGAATCAGCTCTGCAAAAGCCCTTGAATGTCTCATACGCCTGATATTATATATAATTATGTTTTAAGCGATCCTTCAAAAACTGGGTTTGCTTAGGCAAGTTAATTTTGGGAGGTTCTTATATAACTGCATGAATGTCTTTGAACATTTCCTCCTTGCATTTTTCTTTAAATTACGTACTGCAGAGTACCTTCGTTCCATTGAGTGAATAAAGGAATTGAGTATCAGTGTCTGACCACATTTGTTCCCTGTTAAGTCGTACATTTCTCATAAAAGCTTAAAGGATCTTAGGCTTGTAGTGCATAAACAACCAAATCAGTGTGTTGTCCCTTTCGGCCAATTGCGGCATTGTATTGTATGTAGTGTTAAGTCTAGCATGTTTCATTGGTATGTTTTGTTGTTGTTTAATTTTTTATAGTTGAATTCACTATATATTTATTTTAATGTGTTACATAATTAAATTTTTTCCTTAAAATTAGACAATTTAATCTTGGTTTCATCTGGTCATATAATGTTGTTCCAATTTTCGTTTGTGAGTAAAATTCAAGCTTTTGTTGAAAATTTTAAACTCTTAATATGAAACACTTTTAGCGTCTTTGCCAACCGGCTTCTAATGTTGCAGTTCGCTACTGGCACTCCAAGTTTACTCTTTGTTGCTTTCAACAACACTGCACTAGTATAGTTTTAAAAAAGTGTTGAGTTCCATTTTCATTTGTTTTGAAATTTAAATTAAGAGCGGTATAAACGTTTTCCTTGCATAATACATAGTTTGAGCAAGTAAATCTATTGTTGTCAAAATTCTTTTAATGTACTCCCTCTCAGTATTGACCCATTGAAATCCACAACCCATTCTTAAACCAAATTTTTCTCATTTTTCCATTACCCTACATGGAATTTGTTTTCTCTCCTTTTCAAACATTTTCACGGTAACCGACGCTAGACCTTCGATAATCAGCAAATATTAATTTCCATGATCAAACCTGTATGATTTGTCATCATTATGTCGATTTTTATTGATGTCTTACAATTAAATATATTGCATTTATATTATCGCTTCGTTCTCTGGAAGGAGCTCACAATACGCAACATTTTTTCAATCCCACAAAAAAAAATATAAAAAAAACAGAGAATCTTCTAATAGCCGGAAAATTGCAATTTTCTATCGCGATGTAAATTGCACACGTCCCGTCCCAATTCGCATCAAAATATTACTAGAATTGAAGATGTCGAATATTGTTTTTTGAACCTGTTGAGTAAAAGTTAAATTTTTAATGAATTTCATAAATTTAAAGTGTTTTTGTAAGCTGTAGGTGGCATATTCAAGCTTAAATGGTGTACCTGATCGTAAGGTATATTTAACTTTGCAGAACGAATATTGCCAAACCACTCCTGCAAATTAGAGGTATTACCTACAGAATACAAACTTTTTAATAATTTATAAAATTCAGACGTCGCAAAAACCCTTCGTCAAAGTTTTACAATGTCGTTGATAACTGACTTCTTAAAAAGAAGTTTCTTCGTGTGCATGTATTCTAAATCCTTTTGAGAACATGCGAGCAGTTAATGTCAGGCCGTACAATCACAAAATCAAATAGCTAGCACTTAAAATGAGGCACATTTCCCTGAAATAAAACGTGTCATCTATCATTTTAACGTAGATATGACAAAGGTACATTTTTTTTTATGGGATAAAAGGGAATATTTCTTATCTTGTTAAATGTTTCTTCGATCGTTAGGGCATTACTGAAGTAGTTATTGACACAAATTTGAGGGTAAGCTATGCATATTCGTGCATGTCCCAGTGTACTAAACTTTCTATTCTTCCCTAATAAGTAGTGCATCTCTTCTTCCCAATCTTACCTGATTATTACTTATTGCATTTCTGATATTGTTCGCTGTTACTCAAACCAAAGTATTTTTGTATCTGTCTGTGCATGCTTTCCTGGTTCAAAGACATTCAATTTTTAAGGCATTTTAAAATAGTGGTGACAACATGACGCAGAGAGTAGCATTCTATTGTGGGTGGCTTAAGACAATTTGAATACGATTATCTTCTTCTTCTTGTGGTGCTACAGTCCGGGGTGGACCTGAGCCTCAATCGACATGCCTCTCCAACCAACACGATATTTCACTAGCTGCCGTCAGCTGCGCACTCCAAGTTGGTTGAGGTCCTTCTCCACTTCTGTGCGGCACCTTAGCCTAAGCCGTTCTCTTTTATGCTGTCCCAATGGCTCAGATTCGAAGACTTTTTGGCCGGAGCAGTGATGTCCATTCGCTCTACATGGCCTAGCCATCTTAAGCATTGTTTCCGAAGACGCCCGACCAGGCGCATGTCACTGTACAGCCTATAGAGTTAAATCTTCTCCTCCAGATGTCATCAACGCAATCAGAACCACAAATCGCACGCAAAACTTTTCTCCCTCCTAATCCGCTTTTAGTAGCGTCCAGGTTTCCGCGCCATAAAGTACGACTGGGAAGATTAAGCTGTTACATAAACCAAACTTAGTCCTTCAAGAGAGGGCTGTTTATTACTTAATTGCCTCTTGAGCCCAAAGAAACAGCGATTGGCAAGAGTGATTCTGCGTTTGATTTGGATACTGGAATACGATTATATGTATTTCATTTCTGACTGAACTGGCAGAACTGAAACAGCTTGAAGTATCTTATATTGTGTTTGTAATTGTGGCCGTCCTTGAGAAATAATCTTAACACGGCATTAAAGGCTGAGCTTAAAGATCCGAGTCAGTGCCGAGATATTACTACGGATTCAATGAATTTTGGCAGGTGTTTCACCAACTGTTAAACCCTGACTAAGAATCAGTAACCATCAGAAGTGCTAATGGGTTAAAGTTGCATTCCGATTTTCTCCCATCATGGTTTCTTAGAAATTGGTGCGTTCAATTCCAAACGATTACATACCTGTTTTTATATATTCTATTTAACAGTGTTTTCAACTTTCTGGACCGACCATGTAGGGGGCTTTTGGTGTGTGTCGAACTCCTCTTTGAAGTTAGCGAAGGATTAGCATGCATTCATTTTTTCTGTGCTGTTGTGAATATGATAAATTGGTCTCTTGAAGTCTTGAAAACTTTTAGTTGTTTGAAAACTTTGAGCGAAAAAGAATATCAATATTTTGAGAGTGGAAAAAAAACTCTCTTTATCTTCCTTGTAATTATGTAGGTGGAGAAGAGTAGAGACTGTTTCAAACGATTCGGTTGCAGCCTTTTGTAAGAATTCCGATCAGATATCGCATTCTATCTGTACCGGAAGCTTAACAGTATTTTATTCTTTTTTATTGTTTTGTTTGCCTCTTACTCCTCCAAAATTAAGGTATTCTGTATGTAATTTCGAAGCTTGATTTTAAACTGATATATAAATCCGATATTTGTACACTCGAAAAGCTTTCTTTTCACATGTCGATCGGCCTTATGAAAAAGTAAGTTACTCTATAGAATTACTTCATGTTCATGTCGAACCATTAGATTCATAAACAATTAGTGTCTCCATCCTCAAAATGTTCTTAAAATTGGACTGTAGATGAATCCTTATGGCAGTGTCTAGAAATTGTATCATATTTCCTTCTGACAGTTTTTCATTCTGCCTTTATCAATTTATGGCATCATTCTGTGTTTTTTTGTATGTTCAAAACATTATTAAATCCTGCTATCCACTTAGCTTTGTGTAACTTAGCAGCATGTAATGCACGCATTCTGCAAGATATCAATTTATTCATCATATATTCTAATTTCCCGACTTCATTTTTCAAACTCGTGATTGATTGAATATTTAAGTAGCTTCCTTTTAAGCGAAAGCCATCTTGACATTCCTAGAAACCGATTATCTGCATATGTTCGTTAGATATGCAGTTCCAAAAATACTTTACCAAGCATTCCTGTGAAAAGATATACCTAATAAATTAATAATTAAAATGTATGGAAGCATCTTAATTATCTGTTCGCCTACCTTGTCAAATAATGTATGCGAGCCCAAACGGAAAAGAATAAATATCACCCAGTGGCGCCAGAAATGCATTTCTATGCTGCATACATAATTGGCCGCAGCCGGCTGCTAACATAACGCCCTACACCTACGAGTACGTCGATGTGGCTGCATTAGGAATAACACCAAGTAGCCAATGAGTGCTACCGCACCACTCCCACCCTCTTCTTGGAACCACCAAAACATAGAGTGGGGAATGCAAAGTCCCCAGCACGCACAAGGGTTAAACAGTAATGCCCGGCTAATGGTAATAATGAAATTGCTCATTGTGCACAGGCTGCTTAGGATCCTCTACTGCTCCCATGCGGCCAATTCACTTAGTATGCATAGCACAGTACCAACCAACCGCTTAATGTAATCAACCGAAAATTTGTATCTAAGTATCTAACAAGTCGTAAAATTTCATATTTACACGAATTCGTGGTACTCACCGGATCTCGCATGGGAATTGGAAATTCAATTCGCCGTTCATGCGCCAGACAGTGAGTGGACCCCCGTTCGGAACACCCACATTGACGTAGAATTCGTGCCGTTGCGTTCTTTAAGGCGGCAGTAACTAGTCTGGTAGGTGGATAGATTGTTGAAAGTGCCGGTAATAAAACATAATTTCGTGCAATAACATTTCCATCTGTTTACGACCGGATTTCGAAATTGCCTTTATTCAACCGAAGGGGCGATGTTCGATTTCGACGAAATCATAAAAAAGGATTTTTCGAGATAACGTTATGTGTTCTCTTTTGCTACCGTAGAGGGTCCCTGGTCGATCGATTTCCACGAAAGGACCTGACGTAAAATAACGTCGGACGCATACGTATCTTTTTGTTATTCAAAACACGACGGCGCTAATTATACATCATAATTCTAAGTGATCACGAAATATAGGGTCTGACTGGGAACGGAGGGTTAAAGTAATTATCTGAAGGCTGGATGTATAAAAAAAATTCAGGTGATTGATGGTTAGATCGCTTTTTCATGGTAGGTCCACACTGTTTTTTACATAACAGGCGCAGCTCTTACAGCAATTTTGAGGCGAATGAAACTTTAAGAAAATGGCACGGAGTTAGGTTTGTTAATTACAACACCACTTAGGACAAATTATGTCTAATGTGAAGCCACGCGAATCTCTCTTCTTCCTCAACCTGGAACTGATCTGACATTCGCTTGGTTGCCTGATGTCTGACAGTCGCTTAGAGAGAGTTAGACATATTCGTCTAACTCCTCATCTCTGCAAATTCGAAAGTCATTCTCGGAAAGACAATCTGTTGCATACATATGAGCCGATATCACTGAGTACTTTAATCGCTTACCTGATTAAGCGCAGCGAGTGTCCAAAGCGTCGTTCGGGATAAATCAGCTTAGTGAGTCAACAGATTGCACAATGGGACCGTTTATTACTAAAGAAGAAGGGGTCGCCTATAAGTACATTTTTCTTTTTTTTTATGTTTGATTCAATTTAAAAATTTACTGCTCGAAGAGGAATTTGCTGGATGTTATGAAAATTTGAAAACAAATTTGGCACAACCTTCGACTACTGAATGAAACACAATTTTTATTTCGTTGCAAGATAAGTTGCACATTAAGGTTGTTTTGCTACTCAGAGCGATATGTTGGACGATTAAATGAGAAATCAAATTGAGCTTCCTGCAGTGGATACTAATACCAACTTCCCTCTTCCCAATTTCCAGATTAATGACGTATGTATGTATATAATAAATATACATATCTTTCGCCCTTCAGTACGAAGGCATACATATGTGAGTCGAAATCAACATGAATATACACATGTCTAGGCTTTCAAAGCAGACCACTCACATTGAATAAGACTTAAAGTATGTGAGCAGCGTTTTATTCCCTCTAAACTTTTAGAAAAACATTGTCATACAATTAAATTGTTATGGTCATACTTCAAGGTATTGGGTATAAGAATACAGTGAACCAAAAAAAAGTTGGACCCTACTGAATGATTCAATCTCCCTTGGACATCCTATGACTTCATTTGTGAAATAACAGAATCGTGTTTCCAGCTGAAAAAACAGTATAAATTAAATAAAGCCATTTTTTCAATGCCTAAAAAAACACTTGGACACTTATAAAAAACTTTAGAAATTGAAATATATGTATATAATTATCGCTTCCTTTACAGCTTCTAATCGCTTTTTCATCGCACGAACTAATGATGAAGTGATATCCGCTGGAATATTATTTCAGATATCCTGTAAGGCTTTTCGGAGCTCACTTTTATTATGGATCGGTCTTTCTCGCAGTTTTCTTTCCATGTCTGCCCATAGGTGTTCAATGGGGTTAAGATCCAGGCTTTGGGGAGGTTTTTTTACATTATACAACAACTATTCTTTTCAGATATAAGCGGAATACTTTCGCTCGTTATAATGTACGAATAAATAATCAACTCCAACGCATATTTGCGGTGCGGATTGTTGCAAAATATTCTTCAGAATATTTTAGTAAGTTTGTTCATAGTTCCTTCCACAAATACCAAGTTTCCGACTTCATTTGACCCCAAAGCACCCCACACCATTACTCTACCTCCACCAAGCTTTATGGTTTTATTTGTTTGTAAATCAAGAGCTGTTTTTCCTTTATCCACACAAAACGATATCCATCGGAGCCATATTTTTACTCATCAATTAAAATTACATTGCTACAGTAATCGTAAAATTAACCAAGTACCCGTGTGTGCGCCTTACAATGATTCGAGTTAAACAATTTTCTTACAGTTTGTGGATAGACGTCAACAATTGAATCTTTTTTTAATTTTTGTGTGATGCTTGCTGCTGACTGGATTTTCTTTGACTAAAAGAATAACAATTGGTCTCTCCAAGAATTCATTCTTTTTGAATGCTTACGTGCTACCTCTCTTCTACCTTTTTGTTTTTTTAATTTTCCGGCTATGTACAAAGCGCTACAGAGCTCGTATCTGGCAAAACTACACATCATTTGAAAGGTCTTGACATAACTTACATGCATGATTAGGTTGGATATTGCGTTCAACACTTATAGACGTGTAAGCATGGAGTTCACTAACACCGAAATTCGCGCAATTTTAAAGTTTTCCTTCGTTAAAGGCAAATCCACCAGAGAGACGTTCCGTGAGATTAATGGTGTTTTGGGGGATGGTACTCTATCACTTCGAACCGCGGAGGAATGGTTTCGACGATTCAGAGCCGGTGAAAACGACACCATGAATAAGCCAGCCGGCGGAAGACCTGTGACGACGAATACCGACCGAATCATGGAAATCATCGAGTTAGACCGGCATGTGGCATCTCGTGACATCGCAGAGGAGATGGGAGTTAGTCACCTAACCATTTTAAACCATCTGCAGAAGTCTAGATGTGGTTGCCGCATGATGTAACGCAAAAAAACCTTCTGGACCGAATCAACGTTTGCGATATGCTGCTGAAACGAAACGAACTCGACAATATCAAGCGAAAACGGTCGTGGTTGAAGGCCAGTGAATCGTCCCAAACAAGTCGGGTTGATGGCCAGGAAGTTTTGCTATGTGTTTGGTGGGATTGGAAGGGAATCATCCACTATGAGCTGCTCCCATATGGCCAGACGCTTAATTCTACCATCTACTGCGAACAACTGGACCGCTTGAAGCAGGCGATCGACCAGAAGTGTCCAGAATTGGCCAACAGGAAGGTCGCAGTGTTCCACCAGGACAACGCCAGACCACACACTTCGTTGATGACTCGTCAGAAGCTATGGGAGCTCGGAAAGGAGGCTTTGTTGCATTCACCATATAGCCCTGACATAGCGCCAAGTGATTACCACCTGTTCCTGTCAATGGCGAACGCCCTTGGTGGTGTGAAGTTGAACTCAAAAGAGGCTTGTGAAAAGTGGCTGTCCGAGTTCGTCTTGATGGAAACTGATTATCGAACCAAACGGCTCATATTTGAACTAAATCCGATAACTGTAACACTTTTTATGAAGCATTGAATGAAGAGCAAAAAAGAGGCAGGGAGATATTTGAATAAGTTATAAAATATATGGTAACACATGGTTTTTCCATTAACTCGGAACTTATTCATATACTTTTTCCTTCAGGTGCTAATTGCACTTTACATTTTTTTATATCACAAAAAACTTGCTTACGAAAATCTTACAAAATAACCTGTAGCGAATTATTATTAAAAACTGAGATAAGATTGCCTTAAAAGGAGAGTGTCAACGTTATTTTTCTCATAGAGAAAATGACTTTATTTTATTTTTGTTTTTCAGTAGTAAGCCCGATTCTGTTCTTCTGTTATAAAATAAGGTTTTTATAAAAACGTAGATATGTATCTTTTATTTGCAATTTATTTCATCTAAATATTCGCATTAGGTCATAATATATCCATGGGAGAATTAAAGCTTCAGTAGTATTCAATTTTTAGGTATTCGTGAATCATCAGGACGTACAAAATGTATTAGACACTTTCAAAGTAAAGATTAAGAGAAAATGTTTTGTTTTTATTGTTTTCCAGTTCGCCTTAGCAAACTAGCCTCATAACATTTTGTTTACTGTTTTACAAATTAATGGCATTTATAGAAGAATATTATTCAAACGTGGTCGCCGTGGCGTAGTGGTAAGTGCGTCGACCGCCGCGCAGAAAGTCTGGGTTCGATTCCCGGACGGGACACCTCGCATTTTTTCACGGCACCACCTCTTTCGAGTTGTTGACAACACTCAAAGAGTATTAACTGTCTATGAAAAGCTTCTCAAATCTCGTCGTTCGGAGTCGGCAAAAAACTATTGGTCCCCTCTGCTCGTGGGAGAACAGCACAGCATGAGCAGTTGTTGTAGAAGCTAGGCCCTGGTCCGCTGTGGGCTGTAGTGCCACTCAATTTATAATTATTATTATTCAAACTTCATCATCACACCAATATGATTCGGATTGTCTCCGAATAATCAGCTGAGTGCAACTCTTCCATTTTGTTGACATTCGGTGACGTCGAAAGAGCCATGGAAAACATTGAGATACCTACACCCATCATCGAGCTCATCCAAGAGTCTTGTAAGTTTATTTCCAGGGATTATGACTGTACCTCCTTCGCTAACACCAGAAGAATGGGGCAGTGCTGTATAATAATAATCCCTCTTTTCATCATTGCACTTAAATCAATTTTCACCTATACTAATAACGCCGCTTTCGAAGAGATTCGAGCCTTTGCCCACTACGGCGACAACACCTCTCTGTTCTAAACTGCTGCACCAGAAAAAAAATTTACGCTTTTGATTTTAACGCCAGAAAAATCTGAGGGGCAACTCCTTTCCTAAAGGCTGAGACAGTTGAGGATTTCAATAACTTGTGCTACTTGGCAGCAGATATTAATTTAGTGGAACAACAGCCCACAAGAGACCAGGGACTAGCTTCTACAACAACTGCTCATGCTGTGCTGTTCTCCTACGAGTAGAGGGGACCTATAGTTTTTTGCCGATTCTGGACGGAGAAAAGCTTTTTATAAATAATAAGTACTCTCTAAATGTTATCAGCAAAGTGCCGTGAAACATGCGAGGTGTTCCGTCCTGGAATCAACCCTGGGACCTCGTGTGTGAGTCGACCCAGTTAAGTACAACGCCATGGCGACCATTTCGCAGCAGATGGAGGTGCAGAAACAGACAGGACGTCTCATAAGGGACCTCCACGCTCACTTTTTGCTTGACAAAGTGTGGAGGTCGTCAGCTCAGCCTTGGGATATTCAACTCCAAGGTTAAATCCGTTCTGCTGTACGGATGCGAGATTTGGAAGACAACCACTAACATTACACCCAATCTTTAGGTCAACGTCAATGAATGCTTCATATGATTTTAATGAGCAAAATGGATAACAACCGAAGAGCTTCACACAAACACATAAAAGGAGAGATTTAACATCAAAAGTGGAACTGGACGAGCCACATCATACGTTTATCGGAAACCATCATTGCAGGGATGATCCTTATATGACCTTATGCAAAGGGCATCGAGAGGTCGGGAAATGGCCTGGTTCGCACAAGACAATGTCGGGTACATTCTTTTCACAGAATTCTCTGATCTTACTGCTGATCTACATCCATTGCGTTGTGTCCCGAGACGCGGCTGAAACATATTTTGTAGTGTGTACCAAGAACCAGTAGATCTTTTGAGGACCTTGAGCTGAATACACATGAGACTTCATCATTCTTCTGGCTTAGGTATTTTTTGGGGCACGTGCTTTTAAAGCCTGTGCTTTTTTTTGTCATAAGGGACACAACCAGTAACAAAATTGTTTGAAACTGATACCGCTATAAGTTTCTTAACTTTCATTCAAAAACTGTGTTTTGAGGAGCAAATATTTTCAATACCTCTGACCTTCCTTATCATCAAATTGAAATCCATCCTAAAAGCACGCACCCGAAATTTTGTAGCTCACCAATGTCACGGAAAAGATTCCCCACACCATGCGACACAAAATAGATCCCTGTCGTCTGTTGTCATTAACGGTAATAAATCATTTTCCACCAGCTGATGTCCTTCAGCAAGGAAAAAAAATGTAATAAACGATAAATCTCCGTCATTTCGCTGAGTGCCCGTGTGAAGGCAGAACACCCCGAATGTCAAACGGACTTCATTAAGATGACAGACTTTGAAAGCACTTCCTCCCAGTCTGTCAATTAATCATTTTGTCACACCCACAGCCCCGTATCAGATTTTTTCCCTCCTCATTTTGCTTTTTTTTTCCTTTTCATTATCTTTCCTTTATAGAATTATAACAGCGTAACATGAATCGGACCCGGTTAAGACCATGCAGATGTTTACTTGTCGCCTATTCGTCCTTTTGTCGTGTCATAAAAGTTGGCACAGACGGTCGCATAGTGTCGGAAACAATAAATAGTGTCGTAAAATTTATTAGTCAGTGACCACCATGAAATCATTATCGGAAAGGACATCGGCACTTAATGTCAGGCAAAACCCTACGACATTTCGCTGCACAATACATTTTGTTGCCATTGCGAAGGTTAAGGGACAGCGCACACTTTGGATTCACAAACGCACACACACTCGATTAGACGTGAGACACCAGGAGGAAGTGTGTGCCCTGCATTGTATTAAACGTGATCTCTCGAACGATAATAAATAGGCACACGTTACGTTGCAAACACACATTAAACGTATTATAACTGTGTCCTTGTGCTACTACCTGGGTGTTTCTTTTTGTTTCTTTCTTCTTCTTCTTCTGTGATTTATTGAGCCGTCCTTGTCGCCGTGGTGTCCTTATGACTTTATAGACCCCAGGAGTGCTAACAAGCTAAAACCCAATGATGGTGTTATCGTAACTGTGGATTTCTTTCACAGAACACCAAAACTGTACTAACACAAGGGGACGTGTGCGTGGCATGCCATGACACACGTTGACAGGGGGCACACATGTCGTCCTGTCGAATGTTTATTGCTTGGCATGTTTGCCATAGAATGTGAATGCTGGGGATTGATATTCTTTTGCCCGTGTTGTCTTTGATTCATCGGTAATTTTTCATCGACATACATATATGTAAGTCAATTAATTGAATAGAAATAAATTAAGGTTATCGCTGAACAAAAGCACTATTTTCCGACATCCTCGCAATTTATAGATTTACAATTTGCTTTTTGAAAACAAGATAATCGGGAATAGTCTGTGCAAAGCAGAGAAGGCTTTGTTGGGCTTTTGTCACTTCAATATGGAATATACATATGTACCCCAAAATGATAGTGCCATCTTCAAAATAATCTGTCCTAAAAATGCGAGACAAGTAATTGGGGAAAAAATCTCTCAGGACTTCGAAGAATACTCAAAAACATTGACTACACTCAAGAATTCCATATCGTCATTTGGGCAAACACATACAAAGGCAATGTCCCATAAAGCGAAAGCCAAACTATGACTAACGGTACAATTTCAACAAGTTTTGCGTACTCCGTGTTCATACTGCACAAAGATGATTTGCTCTCGATTAATGTCGATTACTTGTTGTTCGAGTAAACATTATCAAGATGGGAAGAGGAAAGTCGTTAAGTGAATTTGAAAAGGATCAATTGAATTGTTAAAAAGCGGCAATGTCGACATGTGAAATTGGAAGGCTCATAAACCTAATTTTAATCAAATGGACACTCTTTATGGCACAACAAAGTCATCAGGCCGTCCGTCAGCATTAACGAATTATCTTATTCAACAACTAGCATTCTAAGTGTTGCAGCATGTCCTGAAACAGAAGCGGCAAAATCCATCGTTCACGGACGTGTCGTCATAAGCTGCAGCCGGAAAAATGAAGTTGCAACCACCTCTTACTGCACAGCATAAGATGGCAAGATTGGACTGGGCACGGAAACACATGGCGTTTGAAGAAAAATGCAAAAAAGTTGTGTAGAGTGAAGGAAAAAATTTCAATTTAGACGGGCCGGACGGATGGGCACACAACTGGCATGATTTCAATAAAGAAAAAATTTCGTTCTCCAAACCTCAGCATGGAGGAGAAAGTGTAATAATGTTGGGTTATGTATGCTGACGGACGGCAATTTAACTACGTTCTTGAGCTTAAGAGAACAGTAACGGAAAATTGGTAAAAATTACAAAAGAAATACTCCAAAAATTAGTTAACTCAATACAAAATAGGGTTAACGATACAATTTAAAAAAGGGGGATTCATTGGACCTTAACTGTGCGAAAAGTGAAAACACAACCAGTGGCACTATCATTTTGGGACATCGATGTTAATTTATGTTTTTAAATTGTGTGAACTATGAAACTTTCAAACAGTTTTTAAAATGAAATAAGTAGACATAAGAGTTTTTTATGTTTATTTATACTTTCCTTTTACTGTCTGTACTTCTATTTACAGCGAAGCCGAGTTAGACTAAGTCCTTGACTACTTCGGAGTTTCTGCTGCCTATAGGTGCCGAGACATCGATCAGTGTGATGATAGCTTCTTGTACTTTGTCTTGCCCTCATTTCTCGCCAAACCCAAACCCAAAAATGGCATACATACAGATTAGTATGTTTTTATTATTAGCGAGAAGTAAAGTTTATCGCAATAGATGAGTTCTATTTTTAGGTCAAATACTACAAACACCATTAATACATGTATGTACTTTTAACAATTTAAACAAAGTGCGCTGAGGAATTAAATTTGCGAAATGACTTCTATTTTCAACAGGACTACGACTCAAAGCACACTGCTGAAATAATACATTTTGGGGAAACAATATGACACTCCCCATACCTTGAAAACACCTTCTCCTTTGCCAGATCGCAACCCTATTGAACATCTATTGGGTATCTTAGACAGGCGGGTGAGACAGCTTCACACATGGAACTTCAAAACAGCAGCTTAAAGATATGTGGCAAGAATCACGGCCAAATATTGGTAACGGAATCGCAACGAACTTGCAGTATTCCATGTCTTATAGACTGCAAGCAGTTCTTAAGCAAAAGGGTAATGCAACAAATTATTAATCAAAATGTAATTTATTTAAATTTTTTCCGAATACTTTTGTCCAGCTCAAATTCGAATTGTTTTGCGTTTTGCTTTCGTTTTTAATTGCCGTTCTTATGATCTAGTTATTTGTTTTATATTATTTATTTTCTAAATCAAAACTATGGAACAAAAAATATTTCGTCCTGATCTAACATAGCTCCTTAGAATCGTTACTTTTTTGATACGATATTATCGTTCTCGTATGTCGTATTCATATAACTTATTTCAAGTTTGTTGACTTCATGTTATTTCTTATCCGGTCACCTCTCATAAGCAAACAAATTCCTTGATACCGTCAGTGTCCGTCTGTGAGAGAGTTTAGTACAATTCAAACCATACACAAATTAATTCAAATCTCGTTTAAAAAGCATATGTATGCTTCTGCATCATTGTTTTCGTTTATTTGACAAATGTTTATAAAAATATTAATATTTCAATAATAGTAACATTTACATCATTTTTATATTTTCACATACATACGAGAGTTAATAAAATCTCATTATACACATACTAAAAGTTCTATTTAAGCAAATTTAGGGTTTGCACTAAGAAAAATAATTTCCCTTATTACCTAGTGAGTTTGCATTTCCACCTCACTTGGTTGATTGCAGCTATCCTAGTTCCAAGATCGTTTATGCGGTTCTGGATCTTTTGCTTTGATCGTTCCGTTCTAACGCTACTCTGAGTTATACTATATGACTGTTGCCAGCTACTTGAAAAAAGAGGTTCAGTGAAAAAATGTGACATCGTAAGTTCAGGAATCTAATCTATGATATTTTCACAAATTTTTTTATTGATCATTGAATTAAAGTGAATTGAACTGTCTAAAGCTGTGTAATGAGCTTGACTTTGTTCTTCTCTGATTTTGAAGTACTGTGTAAATCTAAGAAACTTATCAATTTGTGCAGTAAAGGTAAAAAAGCAAAACATTGTGTGTGAGTTCAACAGGATATACTTCCTTTGAGCATTATTACGCAAAAAGCCTTTATGTTTTTAGAATCACAATCGAAAATTATGCTTTCACTTTGAACTGAACTCATGCCCGGCTTGGATGCCGTTAAGGAAGTTAAAGAAGGCTAAAATTCTTGTTAACAAAAGTAAAAGTCGGTGCAAAAAGTCGAGCATATGGATTAAATCCTTCATATTTTTTTTACCTCACCCTGTTAAAATTGTTTGTTTTCTCCTTTGCCAGTGAAGGCGGCAAAGGTGGTAAATGCAATTTGCAAGTGCCACGTTTCGGTTAGTAAGTACTCTCATAAATTTCAAAAACAACACCGTACAAAGGTGCCAGTAGAGGCAGATTTATTTTCACCCCTCCCGAGAATGAAATGTAAACGACGACGACGCTCTTCTGCTGGTTGAAAGGGGAAACCTTTTGAGTTTATACCACTTCTGCTTTCATGACATCCGATTTTCCATTCCTTTGCCTAACTCTTCCTGTGAGCAACAATAAAATAAAGTTTAACCTAACGTGTTCCAGGAAACACCAAACCGGGAGTAATTTGGTCTGACCGCTCCCTCCGGTTCTTTTGGGCAAACACACAAGGTATGTCGTTAAGGACTAAAGGTGCATTTGGAAGCCAAACCGTCAGGTTGGTAAGCCCTTGTAATAGGTTGTTATATGATATCGGGTGCAGTTGTATAATTAACCGGAACATTATGGCCGCCCACAAAAGTGTGCGAACTGCAGTGCATTTTTCGTATATTATGCATGTGAAGCCCTTATCCTTGCCTGCTTAGCATTTTGATGAAGTATTTTTTTTTATGCCTGCGCATACATACATGCATAAGTATGAAATGAAATATTGTGTGATAAAAATAGTGACACTGAAAACAATAATTTGGGGCAACGTAAGTCTATGTACAGTTTTGTTTACAATAATAGATATGTAAGAACAACAACACGACAGTTACAAAAATCGGAATGCACATCTACTTCAATGAACAGCAGTGGTGAAGGCATCATTCTTTTTTACAATACCACTTATAAAAGAAATACTGCTAAAAATACAGCAGTTATTTAAAAAAACATAGTTCATGGATACAAATGAAGCAATAATATTTGACTGGCACTACAGCCCACAAAGGACATACTTCTTCGGTATTCAACATTTTTATTGCAGTTTCTGAACGGGGAGATTCAAAAAGCTTTTCGTAGACAATTCCTACTTGAGTGTTATCAGCAAGTCGAAAGAGGTGTTGCCGTAAAAAATGCGATGTGTTCAGTCCGAGGATCCAACCTGGAACCTTCGACGTGTGAATTGCCGCGCTTACCCACTACACTACATTCTGTTTCAAAGAGTGCTAGAATATTTTAAAAACCATCTTCAAACGAAATGTGATGCGTTGAAACGTACATATATGCTTTGCAATTGTAGCTACATGAACAATAAACATGTCCACAGTCTTTTTATCATTTTGTTCGATGAATCAGAAATCGTTTCGCCGATATCAACGTGTCTCTTATGGTTCCGAAATCTCAGCAATCAAACATGTCCAGTAATTTCGAAATTGTACTTAATAATGTCAGATAGTATTGCTTTTAGTAAATATATTCAAAAACATTTTTAGAAAGCTTACGAAAAGCAAAACGTATACAATTTGCAATGCATCGTACCACGAGTAAGTTATCATTCTGCACTCTCAGACGGACTCCACCATGTACGACGAATAGGTGGTAAATGTGAAGGTTTGTGGAATAGTTGTCTAAATGTAGTTGGATCACGTTTCCTGGTGGAATAAAGATTTACGTCTATTGATCTTGAGGATTTTTTTTTAATATTTCATATATGATATAAGATGGCAGTTTGCTTGTAATTAGACATAAAGTCTTCACAGAAACACAAATACCTTATTGAAAGTCGCTAACCAACGTAAATTCAATAATTTTTCCTTAAATAAATAAATTTAATAAATAGATTTCCCCTAAAAATATCAATGATTTTTTAATGCAATATTTTTTTAACAGGATTTAAGGTATGTACGTATTAGGAAAACTGCGAAACTTGAGTTGTTCATTTAAGATACGCTTTTAGAGCTTCAAAATACAAAATGCATTGTTTGAAACTGATATTTGTGCTTCTTTTAATATTTAATATTTGGTAGTAGTTCCTAGCGTATCTAAGGACATAGAGAAGAGAGGGCAAGCTACATTTTTCCAGATATACCGTCGAATTCCTTATCAAAAAAGCGATTTTCCAAATTATTATTCTGTGAATATTCATTCTCCATTCATTCTCTCATGTCTCCTTACTTTACCATATTTGTTCGGTATTGTTTGGCAAGTTGCCGTCTCGTAGTGAGTAAGTGCGTCGACCAATACGCCGAAAGTATAGGCTCGACTCCCGGACAAAACAACACGCATATTTTACGGCATCACGTCTAACAACACAGCAATTGTTTACGAAAAAGCTTCTCTTGCGCCACTTAATTATTATTATTATTATTGTTTGGCAAATCATCATGAAAACATTCAGACCTAAAAAAATTCTTCAACTGCATCTGTGAGAAATGTTTTTCGTGTGATTGGAGGAAATTACCTTGACCTACTGAGCCCCTATTGTCAGTACATTTGTAAAGTGGAGTCATCGTTTACATTTGTGGATGGTACTCGATCGGTAAAACCACATTCAGCATCACCTGAAGCTGAGAAAGTACGCGAAGAACATTGTAAATAAATTCGACATCATTCTGAACAGTTTGGACATTTTAACGGATGTGCTTCATGGAGTCCAAGCAAATGGTTAGCTTTGGTTTAGTAAACATACGCTAAGACCCATACAACGGGTGGAACGAAGGAATTGTTTAAAAATAATTTTGGTGAGAACACTTTTGGACTGATCTTTGTAGGGATATATAGAGACTCCGGTCTTTATGAATAAGCCAGTTATGACGCTTTGGAGGCCAACATTATTCGTGTCATCTGTGAGAGGACACGATGCATACGTGGCCAACATTTACAAAATATCATATTCAAAAATAAAATGCCATAAAATTGCCATAAATTGCTGTTTTTCCCGATAGTACAAATTGTTAGTTCACTTTAAAATTAAAGTGTTTTCTTTTACATCATAATTTAGACCTTGTGGTGAATCACCTTTTCCACTGGAAAGGTGCATCAACATTAATCAACATCGTTCAGGTTAGCAAATTGCGTTTTCGACATATTGCACGCCCGTGTTTGCCTTCAAGCTCGTGGTGAATGTTTACCTGATTTCAGTTGCCATGTGCTGTGGAGTACACGCAGCTACTTTGCTCCCTTTCCGTTACTTTTCAAAATATGCTGATATACGGAAACCCCTGTCTTCTTCGACCAAATCTTTGATCCTGGAAAAGCCCAAAGAAGTGCAAATCGACACTCACCATCTACACTCCATTCGTCGATTTCAAGGCTGCATATGACAGTGTGCACAGAGACGAGCTATACAGTGCCATGTCTAGTCTTGACATTCCTACCAAACTCATCAGATTTTGTAGGATGACGATGGAGAACTCTCGCTGCTCCGACAAGGTCGGAAACAAACTCACCGAGACCTTCAATGTCAAAAAAGGTTTTAGACAAGGCGACGCACTGTCTTGTGACTTCTTTAACATCATCCTTGAGAAGATCGTGTGTAACTCACAACAGCAGGCACGATCTTCTAAAAGTCAGTTCACGCTGAAGACATTGATGTAATAGGGCGAACACAGCATGCCGTCAAAGACGTGTTTATTGGCATTGAAGCGGAAGCGGATAAAATGGGTTCGGTGGTTACTGAGGGCAAAACGAAGTATATGCTGTCATCGAGGAAGGACACGCGACACAAGAATAAGAAGTTTGTCTCCGTGTTTGTTACATACATATGCAGTGGTGTGTTACAATGTATGCAATATATGGAAAATAGTTTTCTTCAACCAACACTTTTGGTCAGAATTACGCATCATTCATGGTGATTAATTAACCAACTCATTGGTCTCAATCTTTTAACATTTCAATGTTATGAAAACGTAGTCATGATTTATGAATATGTCTATGAATATCCTTCTTAACTTACTTTTGCGTTCAAAATGCAAAGTCATCTTTCTCATTACCTCCATAGAAAATTAAGACATTATTTCTCCCCAAAAGTCCTCCCAAACATTCTATTCCGATTGAAGGTACCGAAAAATTATGAGCCCTTCAGAACTGACTCCATTAATCTTGGAATTTTCAAACTTGACTGACTGATGTCAAGCAAATGTGCAAGTCATCATTAATGCAATACATAACATCAAGGATCATTCAGAATTAATTAGATTTTGGGTATATCCTAATGACGGGGTCATGACACAGAACATGTGTAACATATGCCGTCACCATTAGCCCCGAAATCATCAGCAGCTCCCAAGTTTCTTCCGAATCATGCTCAAGTCATTTCTCACCCATCCGTGTCGTAGGTAAATAATTCTTCCGAGCGTTTGACAGCCAACATCCTCTAGGGAGAAATGAAGACAGCTCCCTTAAATAGAATTTCGTTCATTTCCAAGGAATCCTCTTTCTCCTACTCAAAAGGCAGGAATAAAAATTTTTAATTTATCTCTACCGTACGTGTCCAATCGAAGTTTCTCCCTCTTACACTCTTAAACGGAATCCTGCGTCGGGGGTAGATAGTCACTTTCTACGTTAGTCGCGCACAGCGTGCATGCGGTCCAAGAGTCATAAAGATGACAAAACAGCCATTGCTAAGGGAGTTTTGTAAAAGAATCTCTCGGTTATTTATTGACATCCATTGACTCTTTCGGTGGATAATTGTTGTAGGTACCAAGCATGGAATTAGGTTTTGCGTTTTGCTAAGTGTGTCTCGTGAAGGACGGAGGCGGGGCATGACTGATTAGTACATTGACAACTTTAATTGACAAATGGTATTCGGTAGGAGGGAGTAGCATTTCTTTATACACACAACGGTTCTACAGTCCATCTGCACTTTATTTTGAGCTCACAGGCCGTGCAGGCATTATACGGCTATAAACTGAGGAATAAAAGATTTTACGGTACAGCAATAAAGTCGGTGACTTTACTAAATCGATTGACAAAGGAAAACTTATAAAATTGTTTAACTTCCTTTTCTAAGTTTCAAAAGAATTTAGTTAGCGAATGAGGTGAGAAAATTCATTTTTTTTGTTAAATATTTGACCTTAAAAGAGGATGGCAGATGTTATTTTTGCCATCGAGAAATCCGTTTTTTGGATCCTGCCCTGGGTGGCAGTAAGTTACACACCAAAGGCAAAAGGGAATCTATTGAGAGAGCCCTCCATTTATCTTTCAGTTTGTTACATATAAAGTGCTCGTAAATCTGTTTCGCCAATGTATCATCATTTGTTGATGCTTAGATCTCATCGGATAACAAGTGGACTCATAGCTACCCCTGTGACCTCCTGCTTGGTCTTCGAAACCTTGAATGGATGTAGAGTCGTGTGAACGAAAGCTTATTCCGATTTTAGGTGGAATTTCAATAATGAACACATTGGATAAATTGAGTTCCTCCTACAAATCCTATCTGTGACGTTAATCTGTTAACGTCTTCATTCCTAACATAAGGCTTCTCAAATTTCATCGTTTAATGTTATCGTTTCCATACGAATATAGCGAAACAAACATCGCAAATTCAAGCGATGCTATAGCTTGCGAATCTGTTTGGAATTAGTTTTTTGGCTGTTCAATTCAAAGTTAAAATAAGGAGGCTATTGTGAAGGATGTCACAGCTTGGAAATTTGCTGGGAATAAGGTTTCTTTGACTGTTCGACTCAAAACTAAAATAAGAAGGTTATTGTTTCGGGTTCAATATAAAAGACGCAGCTAGAACGAGCGCTGTTTAGGGGCTAACTTGTGTACTAAATTGTTCTTAACAATAACGAAAGGAAGCGTAAAGCAAATTAATTCCATCCGATCATTAAAACTGAGAATTAAAAAAAACGATTTAATTTTCCGTGTTGCTCAGACATGCACAACAGTGAGTGATAAACCTCCAAATGGAGACAGTTCTTACTTACTATTGTGACGTAGAAAATTACGCGCATTTCCAAAGTGGTAATCGATTACAGATGGTCATCATGGTATCATACGACATAACTCTTGATGCTTACTTACTTTACAAGCAACGTTGAAAAAATTCGTACCAATTTGAAAATATAAATATTATTAGTGTCAGTGATACCGTTATATCTTCAGCAAATTTCGCAGGAGATTTACCCCTATCTCATGTGAAATTTGAAATTATCTCATCGCAATATACAAAAGCATAATAACTTCTTATTACTTCGGACTAAATGCAGCTACTTTTACTGGCTTTAGCGGGTCAAGTAGATTAACAAAATCATGTCGTTAAGTTAAAGAACTAAGAACTTACAGTATTGTTAAAAACAAAAAACTCGAGTTATGTAGCAAAGCTACGATAAACATTACAATAGAGAGCGCCCGCATAGTGTCAGCTGAACAATTTTCAGGGTATAAATTCTTTATGACGAACTTAAGCGTTAAAAAGATAAGAACAAAACATGTACGAGGGCTGTCTGATAAATAACCGACCTAACCATGATGCACGCGACTTTTTCAAAATTTTTTTATTTATTTTTCTACAAAGTCTACTTGTCACTCCACACACTTCTCCCAGCGATGCTCCCATCTCTGCAACCCTTCCAAATAGTACTTGGCATCTTTGTCTGCAAAATACGAGTTCACGAAAGAGATTGCCTCCTCATTTGACGAAAATCTCTGGCCGCCAAGCGCAGTTTTAAGTTGAGGAAACAAAAAAAAGTCTCTTGGTGCTAGATCCGGTGAATAAGGTGGATGGTCAAGCAGTTCTAACCGCAATTCGTGGATTTTCGCCATGGCGACTTTTGAGGTGTGAGATGGTGCGTTGTCTTTGGGGCCACTGTTTAGATTGGATTTTTGTTTCGGGCGTATAATGATGAATCCAAGTTTCGTCCACAGTTATCAATCGGCGCCAAAACTCGGTCTTATTGCCTCTAAACTGAGCCAACAGAGCGCTGGAAATGTTCATGCGCGCACGTTTGTGGTCTAGCGTAAGCAAACGCGGCACCCAACGCGCGTACAGCTTTCTCATGCCCAAATCTTGGTTTAATATATGGCAAACACGTTCTTTTGACATCTTCATAATCTCAGCTATTTCTCTAACTTTAATCCGGCGGTCGTCTAGTACCAAATGATGAACTTTAGTGATGTTATCGTTAGTGGTTACAGTTTTTGGACGCTCAGGACGTTCATCATCTTCCAAGCTCCTGCGACCACGTTTAAATTCAGCTGCCCAAAATTTTACGGTGGTAAACGACGGTGCAGACTAACCATACACAGAGTCCAACTCATCTTTGATTTGTGAAGGCGTATTGCCTTTCAAAAATAAAAATTTTATTACAGCTCGATATTCAATTTTTTCCATTTTGGGGGAATCACCGAAATACACTCACAAAAACGACTGTTAACAGATAATGGTGAAAGATAAATTTTGGCGAGTAGCTATTATAACATGCACAATTTGAAGTAGAAACTTTTTTTTCACTTGTGCCGCTAGCTTCACGTTGAGGTCGGTTATTTATCAGACAGCCCTCGTACATTTGAAATTTCTTGGTTTCCGGAACTAAACATTCTGCACTTTTTTGGAAAGTTCAACCCCTACAGACGCGGACAGCATTCAAAGATTATTAGTTGGGTATAAAATGCATCTCAACGCGTTGGTTTTGGTCCCTTGTGCTACCCATTATTTTTAAAACGTTGCTATCACTTAATTTTTGGCCTAAATAAATAGATTTCCTATATTGTAACTGAAAAAAAGTATTTGGAGGTACACATTAATTCAGCCCATATTAAAAGCTGGTAACATTTGCAAAATCTGGCTGACATTGGAAAATTTTACTTACTTCAGGTTCAGGGAAGGTTTAAGATTTGTAATTAGTGGACCTAAGCGTCTATTTTAGACAACAACATTTTTTTTTCCTCTTCGAAGATACCAGGAATTGTCTTAAATTAAAAGCGTTTGCAGAAAAGTGCGGCGGCAAACTATCGAATGCTTGTAAAAGTTTATGGTGAATCTGCACCATCCTATAAACCATGCTGAGAATGATTTCAAAATTGGTGTTTTTTGAGTCGAAAACAAAGAGAGCCTAAGAAGTTTAAAGATTAGGAATTGAAGGCTTTACTGGATCAAGATCCGTGCCAAATGCAAATTAAACAAAGTAAAGTGCAAAGTGATTTACAAAACAATTTTCGTTTGGTTAAGGAAATTCGGATTTATTCAAAAACAAGGATATTGGGTGCAGTGCGATATGAAAGCTAGAAATACCGAAAGGCGATTTTCACCTTGGAACTACTTATTAAAGGACTAGAAATGAAGGGGTTCGTTCGGTTCGGAGATTAAGCTCTGCGTATGGTGGAATCACATGGGTGCTGTGTATTATGAGGTGCTTAAACCAGGTGAAACTATTGAAACATGGCCAGAAAAGACCGAAAGGTGATTTTTAACATGAAAACGCTCGTCCCCACATGGCTGTAGCAGTCGAAAACTAGATGGAAACGTTCAAATGGAAGGTACTACCTACCATCCGTCATATTCTGCAGACATTGTTCCTTCAAAGTTTCGGCTTTTTCGAATTCCTGTTCTTGTTTTCTTAAAGAAATCGAAGAATGGCCCAATGATTGTATCGCTGCCAAGAAGGAATCATTCTTTAGAGATAGTATACGAAAATCGCCAGAGAGAATCACCATCACCATCACCTTTAAGTGGTGTATATTTGACGTTTTTTCAATGAAAAAAAAATTTAAACTCAAAAATGAAAATACTTTGTACTCCCAATAAAAATTTGTTTGGTTGATTACTACATTGAGTAATCAAGTCAAGTACAAACAGACGAAATGTTGGCCTCGTACATTGTGAAATTGGGAAAACAGTTCAAATGCAAATTTTGTGTTTCGTATAGGTGCAAGACCGAAAAAAACGATTAGAGAAGAGTCTTAGTGACAAATCCCTAAAAGTATTTCTGCTGGATGTATTACTCAAGGCCGTGCTGTCAACTTTCACGCTCTGAATCCCAATCAAACTTCATTTGCGTGTCCATAAGTTTGGACAGGGATATACTCTACTCGCCGGAGTGAATACATTTTCTGTATGCCTTACCATGAAATTGCTATATCTTCGCTCTAGGTTTCATCTTCATGTAGTCTGCACATTTTAAAAAGTTCTTATGACAGAATTCTTTCGTCCTTAGTTATCAAAATATAAATTCCTAAAGCAAATAAAAAATGTTCTCAACTAAATCTTCACAGAAAAAGAATGTTGCAATTTTCGTCAAACTTTTCGAATCTTGTCTAGCGGTCTGTGGCTACATTAATTCAACTTCTCTTCTTTCATTGAAGAAAATATATTATACTACACGAAAAAACATAAAGGAAGACGTAAACAATAGCACCCCGTTGCTCTGACGTGGGCAGTTCTTTGTGTTCAGAAGAAAATACTATCTCTTGGTGTGGCAGTTACTCAGTGCTATCAACAGATTTTATCTACTTAACTGGCATCCAACGCCTTCAAGATTCTCACTTAATTTGCATTTTCGGATTCCATTCAGCCATCGATCAAAATCGTTTCCCAGCGGAAAGAAACGGACTAATTACCATTTGGACGGTTTCCCGCCATGTGTTCCGATTAAGATATCACTAATGAAGTAGATGATGTTACAGCGATCTTTTCAACTCTTGTGTTCCACACACTGATCTGATCTCAAAGATAATTATGTATTTAAATGACAAAGGCGACATTCTTGGCCCACTATACGCCGTCAACCTGACGTAGGCCGAGGAAATCGGAACTCTATCTGTGTGCTGCTGTGTGTCACCTGCATTCAATTGTCTTTATGCAAATGCCCCCCTCATTAGGCCCCGCAGAGACATTCCACTAAACTGTTGCTTAAATTAATTGGGGTCTGTCAGGGAGGGTAATTTCTTACTATCCCACTTGGTCTAAGTTATGGAAGTGCTAGCGATCTGTTTATTCAATTAGCTTAATCATCAGGAGTTGGGAGTCCATATTTTTTGTGAAAAATGACACCGGCACAATCGAGATCGCTGGTTTGGTATTACATACGTCTGTTCCTGGAACTCCATTAATGGCGCACCCTAACCGATATTCGATAACACGTTCGTGACACAAACGTTTCCCCTCCAGACTTTTCTCTGACTAAACCATTATTCGCCGTCCTATAATTAAAAATCGATTTAACATGACCTAACCGATCTGTTTAGAGAGGTATCCGAAAAATTTCTAAGCAAAGCGGAACATATAATTGCACTCGGAACATAACGATTAAGGCGACGGTGATAATTATACACAAGAAATGCCCATCGGAGCCGAGGGAAAGGGGGCGGATCAAAGCAAGCAGAATGCCACCTAGTTTTTTACTTCCACTAAGCCGTAGAGGTATTTCTCCCATTCCCCGCCAGCAGTGGCGCTGCACTGGTGACATAGCCATAGCCAGGGAATTCCTTTTCGCTAAGAGGATTTCACAATTATCCGATTAACCGATGTACGGCAACGGCATTAGGCCGGCATAAGTACACTGGGATAAAGAGTAATTAGTGAGTCAGTGACTGCCATCTGCACCAACTAACACAGCCACATGCGGTGCTTCTGCCTAAGACGTGATATTTGTTCTCACCTCAGTAGGCTCTGGAATCTGCTTGGTGGTGCAAACGAATGCCTGAAATGTGTTCAGTGCGAGCTAAGCTTCGGGATTGTAATTTGCTGGAAATGGGATTTTTGCTGGTTGGGGGTAGATCTAAGATTGATTGACATTGGGGAAGTGGTAGCAGATTTGTGGTTTCCTATTAAGTATCAAATTGAATGCAGTTACATTGTTGGGAAATGTTTTTTTAGTTATTCGAATATATCTGAAAGTATCAAGATTGATGTAACCATAAGTATACAGTAGCATTGCCTTAACTGAAATGTATATGATTACATATGTTTATAAGTATCCAGGCTAAAAGTCTAATATAAATGAGTATCGCAACCATCGGTTTCTGCTTGAAAAGTTCACACTGTTAACTCTTTCAAAATTTAGTACACTAAAACAGCGTCTTTCATATCGTGGATTCAAGTTGGAAACGCCGGCATTTAATGCCTGCACACTCAGCTATCATTTGAAGAGTCATTATGTCAGCCGAATGCTTGCCATTTAGAATAATGTGTCGCATAGCAACCGAACAACCGGTTAAAGGTATTAAAACCTACAAAAAAAATGATGGTTCAAACTTTCCCCATTTTTTGCATTATGTGATCATTATTGTCGCCATAGTCAATCGACTACATAATTGAAGAAATTTTAAAAGGATGGAGGCGATACTAATGTCGTAAGGGTTAAGCTTCATCCTAATGTCTAAGATAACTCTGCTGTAAATGCAACGATACACATAATGTGGATAATTACAGATTTATTGCTAAAAACCTGAATATCAAGTTTTGTCAATATCAATTGGCCACCAAAATCAAGCAGTGCTTAGTCCTTTCATCAAATATTATACTCGGACAACTGGAACAGATCAACTAAAAACTCATACCCCACGCAGGCGACATAGCGATTTGAAGTCTATTCCAAAAAAAAGGTGAATTTTTATTTTCTCAAAAAATATTTATTTATTCATCAATTTCTATTTTGCCCCATCAAAGTGGCTCCCAGCAGATATAATGCACTTGTGTCAGTCTTTTTTCAATCCTCGAACCAGTTCTTTTGCACTTCTTGGCATGCCCCTGAGCACTCTCAACGATTCGGCTTGTTTCTCCTCAATCGTACCAAAACGCCATTCTTTCATGGGCCTCTTCAATCTTGGGAACAGGAAAAAGTCACACGGGCTCAAATCTGATGAATACAGTGGTTGACGCACGATTGCGGTGTTGTTTTACATCAAAATTCAATAATTTTGAAACGAACTTCGCTGCCACACGCTTCATGCCTAAATTTCCGAAAAAATTGCATGGCATGATCACATGGTCTTTAGTAGTGATTCGACTTCCATAACAATTTTCTTCACTTTCTCAACATTTTCATCGGTTTTCGATGTCTGGGCAAGAGTAGTCATTCACCATCTTCTTGACCCGTCTTTGAAAAGATTGTACCACTTATAAGCATTTTTTGAACCCGGCGTATGCCGCTGTCAACAGTACAAGTATTTTTCCAGTTTTCCATCATTCCATTTTTCGCACAAAATTTAATGCAAATTCTTTGATCCATTTTTGTCGACAGCAGGAAATAGCCGAACACGCAAGCGACGTCTAACTTGTATGCCTCTTAAAAACAAAATTAATATGCTATATAGCTAAAACTGTAATCATATGTATATCCGAGAGGAGTGTACCAATATAACAAATTAAAAAATTCAATAACAGATTGTAAAGGGTGATTTTTTAGCTATTATCTTTTTGGCAACACTGATTTAAACAGTGTGTTTTGTTTTACTGTCAAACATCTTCAGTTTGGTCTATAATTTAACCATGAATCGTCTTACAAACGAACAACGCTTGCAAATTATTTTATTATCAAAATCCGTGCTCTATTAAGAAAGTTCATCGCGCGCTTCTTCCATTCAGAAAAAGTCACAGCTTGGTGCGGTTTATGGGCTGGTGGCATCATTGGACCGTACTTCTTTAAAGATGATGCGAATCGTAACGTAACTCTGAATGGTGAGCGCTACCGTGAGATGATATCCAACTTTTTTCTGCCCAAAATGCATGATATGTGGTTTCAACAAGACGGTGCCACATGCCACACAGCACGCGCAACAATGGACTTATTGAGAGGCGAGTTCGGTGAACATTTTATTTTACGTTCGAGACCGGTCAATTGGCCGGCTAGATCGTGCGATTTAACGTTTTTAGACTATGTTAAAGCTCATGTCCATACAGACAATAATAATAATAATTGAGTGGCACTACAGCCCACAACGGACCAGGACCTAGCTTTTACAACAACTACTCGTGTTGTGCATGCTACTGTTCTTCACGAGTAGAAGGGACTTACATTTTTTTTTTTTTTTGCCGACTCCGAACGGCGAGATTTGAGAAGCTTTCCACAGACAATTAACACTCTTTGAGTGTTGTCAGCAACTCGAAAGAGGTGGTTTACGCATTGGAAGACATTGAAGCCGAAATGTTGGAAAGAGTATGCCAAAATTGGACTAAGCTGATGGACCATTTGAGGCGCAGTCAAGGTCAACATTTGCATGAAATAATCTTCAAACATTAAATTATATGGACCGTACTATCGATTCAAATAAAGATTTCATGCAGTTTTCTGAATTTTATGTGTTTTTTTTTTTAAACTTTCCTATAGCTTTTAAAAATCACCCTTTACGTAGCCCGCGAAATGTAAGAATTCACCTTATTTCTTGAACGGACCTCTACATGGGTTACAAAAGTTTCCTATCACCATCAGTGAACAGACTGAATCAGCAATAAACCAGATGGATGTCAAATCATCCAAACCACAGCAAGGAGAATTAGGTTTATTATCATTGAGCGAGAAACTGATTCAAATTTATTAAATTGAATTGTCAACGTAATGTAGTTGCGCTGAGTGCCTTGAACTTGGATCCACATTTTAACAGTCAACAATTTGTACAAATTAAAAAAAAGAACTGTCAACGATATATGGTTGGGGTTTCAAATAATGAAAAGTACTTGTACATTAACTGATGTCAAAATAAATCGCTTGCCTGTATGAGGTCAGATAAAGGATAAAGTTGGTGCAAACTGAATTAGATTAACATAGCATAACATAGCTTCATGAATACGGATAGTAAATTTTTCGCTTAAGACATGCGGAGAATACAATTTTTCCACTCGCTATATTTTTCATTTACTTGTTCATCTGCAGGCGCTACAGTATGGGAAAAGGAAAATCATAAACTTTGTTATAAAACACAAACTGGAAGAAGATGAATAAAATGTTCGCTCTTTATAATACATAAGTATGACAAAGACTTTTTCCCAAATATGCTAGCAGCAACGATATTAATCCAAGTGAGATTTCAGTGGTAAGTACGTCGATTTACACTCTAAAGATCAAGGTTCCATTTTGGGACTGAACGTCTCCCATTTTTACGGCACATTTTTTTTTCCGACATGCTGGCAACACCCTGCTGGCAATCTCGCTGTTCAGAGTTGGCAAAAACTGTAGGTTTCCTCAGTTCGCGAGAGAACAATAGCACGCACAACCTGAGTACTTTCTGAAGTAGATAGCTCTGGTCCCTTGTGGGCTGTTTTAAAAATTTAATGATTAATTTTTATTAATTTAGCATAAAAACAGAATTAAAATTTATTGATAAATCGGAAGTGAGAGTATTTCCTTTAGCCGTTAAAACTGCGGTAAAATTAGTTCAGATCGTTATTGTATTACTCAAGAGAACGCTTGTTAAGACTTAAAGTGTACTCAATTTATTTTGTGTTCCTAATACTTGTCAATTATCCTTTTGTTAAGCTTAATTCCTTGATACTATGACCATTTAATCGATGTTTGGGGGACCGCACATTCCGTAGAGCGCACCTAGAATTACCTTCTAACTATTTATAATGAGTAAAATTCGAAATAATATTTTTAACAATTTCCATAAAAAACAAAATACTGAACATAACGACCTACAGTTATTTTCGACCCCAAAAGTCGAAATTTGAGAGGTTATTCATAGGTCATTAATTGACTTGATTGTTGTCAGCAGCCCGAGAGCCTAGGTTGTTCAGCTTGTAAGTCGACACGTACTTGCCGTCACAACGGTCACTCCGTACTATCGGAAAATATAAGGTTGTCAAATATCTCCCTTCCGCCTTTTTGTCTTTTGAATTTTTTGGCTATACACAAAGCGCTACAGAGTTCGTGTCTGGCAATACTATACATTATTTGAAAGGTCTTGACATAACCTACAAAACGACACTACGCGTGATTAGTTTGGATATTGCGTTCAACAGTTATGAACGTGTAAACATGGAGTTCACTAACGCTGAAATTCGCGCAATTTTAAAGTTTTTCTTCGTTAGAGGCAAATCCGCTAGAGAAACATTCCGTAAGATTAATGGTATTTTGGAGGACGGTACTCTGTCAGTTCGAAACGCGGAGGAATGGTTTCGACGATTCAGAGTGGGTGAAAACGACACCATAGATAAGCCAGCCGGTGGAAGACCTGTGCCGACGAATACCGATCGAATCATGGAAATCATCGAGTTAGACCGGCATGTGGCATCTCGTGACACCGCCCAGGAGATGGGAGATAGTCACCATTTTAAGCCATCTGCAGAAGACTGGATACAAAAAAAATTGATGTTTGGGTGCCGCATAATTTGACGCAAAAAAAAAAACGAATCAACGCTTGCGATATGCTGCTGAAACGGAACGAACTCGACCCAATTTTGAAGCGGATGGTGACCGGCGACGAAAAATGGATCACATACGACAATATCAAGCGAAAGTTGAAGGCGAAATTGACGGCCATGAAGGTTTTGCTGTGTGTTTGGTGGAATTGGAAGGGAATCATCCACTATGAGCTGCTCCCATATGGCCAGACGCTTAATTCTACCATCTAATGCGAACAACTGGAACGTCCAGAATTGGCCAAAAGGAAGGGTGTTGTGTTCCACCAGGACAACGCCAGACCACACACTTCGTTGATGACTCGTCAGAAGCTATGGGAGCTCGGAAAGGAGGTTTTATTGCATTCACCATATACCCCGGACATAGCGCCAAGTAATTACCACCTGTTCCTGTCCATGGCGAACGCCCGTGGTGTGAAGTTGAACTCAAAAGAGGAATGTAAAAAGTGGCTGTCCGAGTTCTTCGCAATTAAGGAGGGGGATATTACGAAGTTGCCGTGTAGATGGAAGCAGATTATCGAATAAAACGACACATATTTGAACTAAATCCGATCACTGTAACACTTTTAATGAAGCATTGAATGAAGAGCAAAAAAGCGGAGATGTTTGACAAGAAAAACAACTGCATGCTTTAGCAAACATAGAAAGAGAAAATTAGGATATATCCCTTAAATGGGAAATCCTGAAAGTCGAAAATCTTAGTTGTCGTGTTCCTTAAATCCTACAAATAACAAACCAGTCCACAAAATTACTTCTCGTACTCTCGGGATCTTGTCTTAAAAATACAGTACAGGTCCAATAACAACACACATTCCTCATAAGGGGTAAGAGTTTGTAAATTGTACAACTAGCTATTGATCTGTTCTCTCTTTTAAAGTTGAATTGAATCGTATACATATTCGCAATATTTTAATTTATTCAATAATCAATAATCACATTTATCATTATGATGAAATCTGATTCAATAAGTAATTCGATCGATCTGGAGTCCAAAGTATAACGTGCACATGGCCCTACGACCACATTACTCATATCTCAACACCTCTGAAGCACAGACAACCTAGGAAACCTTTTCTGCACAATGACTCATCAACTTTAACAAAAACTATCCGAACTCACATATTTCATGTTGGAAGCCATCAATATCGGTGCCCCTCTCTCAGCCAAACTAAATCACTTCAACCCAAAATGATGAATGAATGTGTCGCATAAAGCACATTTGTCAGTGTGGTACCATTCACGCAGAAATCCGATCCAGCTCTGCTGTCATAAATTACCATCAATTTCTAACCTAAGACAAAAAGCCTCGGGTGTCTACCCTGAAAACCCTCATCATCATCATCATCGCCGCATTGCACACCCAGACCCGGGCTATCGTAGAATATCCTTAATTTTTCCATCAATTTGCATGACAAACTTCCAGCATCAATCAAATTCAATTCGACATCTCTCCGTCGTCTCTGACAGCCCTGAGCCAAACACTAACATCACATATGTGGTCACAATAAATACCAATAAATTACACATTCAACATGCTCAAGCCCAGGGGGTGGCAAACCTTCTGAAATTAGTCTGATTTATTGCTTCTGGCAGCGTAAAGCAGACGAGAGGTGACTTTTCCACGTTTACAACCGGGATTGATGTAACTCCCTTTGTCCTTTTCCATTTCATCGCACAAACTCTCGAGCGGCGATTAATATTTCGTCGACAAAACTTTTTGATATTTGATACAATTTCCCCCTAATCGCATTTCTCTGCCAACCGCAGACTGCAGGACTCGCATATGTTTCGCACGATAGTTGTTCCCACCACCATCGCAGCGCAGAGTCGGTTGTTGGCTGCGTGCGAGGACGCACAAACAAAATTTGCAGCTACAATATTTGTCTTCATTATCCTTGGCAATCGGCACACATTTTCGTCTGCAAACAGTGCCTGTAGGGGTGTTAAAACGAGAAAAGGATACACAATTTCCACCATGTTTGAGTCCCTGTATTTTTATTTTGTTGTGTTTGCTTTTCGTTTGCAATGTCAGTTTTTGGGGAGAAAAATTGTATCAAATCAATCAAAGGACGAACCCTCATAATTCATGTCGGATAACATTGCAGAAGACGAATGGGTTAATGGGCATGGTTCTTTTGTGTGCCGAGGAGTGAGGAGAATTACTTTTCCGTTCCCATTGATGAGGGGAGCATCAGCAAAACTGAATTAGAAATAAAAATGGCAAATAATAACGCAATTGACAACAGCAGTTGACAGATATCCATTTTGAGTGGGGTTTGTGTGCTGGCACATTGATATTTGTCCGTCCGACAACATGTGTATCCTTCAATTCATCATCGTATTTCTAATGGGTCAAGGGATGTGCTAGATGAGAATATATTATGCGTGTAACCAGCAATAATTTAACGCCTCAACTGGAAAGATATGCAATAAATTAGTTTCCCTTCTTTTGAATCTGTTCTTTAATTCCATTCCATGTACTTAAGGTAATACATATATGCATTTATTTATAAGTTGTATGTAGTACGGTGGGATGGGCCGGGCAAAAAGAAGATAAAGAACTGTGACTACTACTACAGGGAGGGAAGGCAGCGCTTATTCGGATGCGGATTTGCTGTTCGAGGCAGGCTTAGGCAAAAAGTCTTAAGCTACGATCCCGTAAGCGAACGCCTCATGACAATCGGCATTAAGGCTAAATTCGGGATCATCGGCCCGATTTGCCCTCACGCCCCGACAGAAGAGAAGGATGGCAACAGTAAGAATGAGTTCTATGATCTCCTAGAAAGAACATACGATCGATGCCCCAGCTATGACACCAAGATCGTTCTAGGAGATTTCAATGCTCAGCTGGGGAAAGAGGACATCTTTGCTGGCGTCGTCAGGAAATACAGCCTGCATGACACCACCTCCGAAAACGGACTCAGGCTGTTGGACTTCGCCTCTCTGTGAGTAGTACGCGGTTCCCACATCCCAACATCCATAATGGAACCTGGCGAACCCCTGACGAATTAACCGTCAACCAGATTAAACACGTTCGATAGACGTCAGACACTCCCCCAACATTCTCGGTGTCCGAACATTCCGAGGCGCTAACATCGACTCGGATCATCACCTTGTTGTAGCCAAGGTAAGAACCCGGATATCGAGAGAGCAACGGAGTCGAGATAGGCCAAAACGGTTTAACGTCGGAAAGCTACAATCGCAACAGGTCGCTGGGATCTTTGCCGACCGAGTCTCCCTGAAACTCTCCGAAAGTTCGACGCTGCCTGCACTCACAATAGAAGAAGAATGGAAACGTTGTCAAAAAGCCATCAAAGAAGCTGCCACTGACGTGCTGGGTTTCATGCCACCACCTAGAAGGAACCCATGGTTTGACGACGAGGCAGGCAGGCACATGCAGCTAAACAGGAGGCCTACCAGGCAACGCTGCATCGGACAACGAGAGCTGTTCGTGAGCTCTACGAACAGAAAAGAAGGGAAGAGAACCGGCTTCTCAGAAGGAAAAAGAGAGAGCATGAGAAGCGCGCGGTCGAAGAGATGGAGAGGTGTTGTGGCAGGAATGAAGTCTGAAAGTTTTACCGAAGGGTGAAACAGCTATCCGGTGGATACAGGGTTCGGAACGAAGCCTGCCGGGACCAAAACGGAGACCTAGTAGTAAAGTCGCAATAGATCCTGCGAATCTGGGAAGCTCATTTCTGCAGACTTTTAAACGGCGATGACGGCCCAAATCCCGCTGTTAGGCAGAATGTTCCACTTAATTTTGACGATGTTAGGCAAGAATTCCGTCCCCCCGATTTAAACGAGGTCAAGATAGCAATATCGAGACTAAAGTCTAACAAAGCTGCTGGAGCGGATGGACTGTCCGCAGAACTGTTCAAAGCGGCTGGGGATGACCTGGTTGGGCGCATGCACCAGCTCATCTGTAAGATATGGTCGGAGGAAAGCATGCCCGATGAGTGGAATCTCAGCGTCGTCTGTCCGGTCCACAAGAAAGGAGACCCCTTCGACTGCGCCAACTATCGAGGGATAAGTCTCCTTAACATCGCATACAAGATCCTCTCTGCCGTATTGTGTGAACGCCTGAAACCGTTTGTCAACAACCTGATTGGTCCCTATCAGTGTGGTTTCAGGCCAGGGAAGTCCACCATCGACCAAATCTTCACACTACGGCAGATCCTGGAAAAGACCCAAGAAATGCAAATCGACACTCACCACCTATTCGTCGATTTCAAGGCCGCGTATGACAGTGTGCATAGAGACGAGCTATACAGTGCCATGTCTAGTTTTGACATTCCTACCAAACTCGTCAGATTGTGTAGGATGACGATGGAGAACTCTCGCTGCTCCGTCAAGGTCGGGAACGAACTCACCGAGACCTTCAATGTCAAAAAAGGTTTTAGACAAGGCGACGCACTGCGACTTTTTTAACATCATCCTGGAGAAGATCGTGCGTAACTCACAGGTCAACACCAGAGGTACGATCTTCCAAAAGTCAGCTCAATTGCTAGCTTACGCCGACGACATTGACGTGATTGGTCGAACACAGCGAGCCGTCAATGATGCGTTTGCTGGCATTGAAGCGGAAGCGGCTAAAATGGGTCTGGTGGTAAATGAGGGCAAAACGAAGTACATGCTGTCATCAAGGAAGGACACTCAACATCGGCGTCTCGGACAGAGCGTCACACTAGGCAGCAGAAACTTCGAGGTAGTCAAGGACTTCGTCTACCTCGGCTCCGCAGTAAACAGGGACAATAACACCAGTACCGAAATCAAACGCAGAATCACTCTTGCCAATCGCTGTTTCTTTGGGCTCAAGAGGCAATTGAGTAATAAAGCCCTCTCTCGAAAGACTAAGCTTGCTTTATATAACACCTCAATCATCCCAGTCCTACTTTACGCCGTGGAAACCTGGACATTACTAAAAGGGGATGAGGAAGCAATTAGTCTTTTCGAAACAAAAGTTTTGCGTGCGATTTTTGGTCCTGTTTGCGTCGATGGCATCTGGAGGAGAAGATTTAACGACGAATTCTATGGGCTGTACATCGACATTTTGCCTTGTCAAGCGTCTCCGGACACAACGCCTAAGATGCCTAGGCCATGTAGAGCGTATGGACACCACCTCTCCGGCCCTGTCTTCGAATCTGAGCCATTGGGCAACGTAACAGAGGACGGGCCAGGATAAGGTGGCGCACACAAGTGGAGAGCAACTCTACAACTCTTGACTGTAGCGCCACAAGAACAAGAAGAAGAAGCATTTAGTTTTCTCTTCGTCTCTACTAATTCTGCTACAGTCTTGCATCATGGAGACCAATGTTGCAGTGGCCTGCCAACGTTGAAGAAATTGACTTAGTGTTTAGTGAGAAATGGTTCGACCATAGCGATAAAAAATTAGTGTAGCCTGGCATCCAAAAGGAGTAAATATTAAAGCTATGGACTGGTCGTCGGTAGGAGTTTTAATTGCGGCCTATCGCAGCTTATTCAAGTATATGAAATGACTGCCGGGTGACACTGCCAAGAGTAAGAACAACTACGTTGCTGGCATAATCTAAGTTTGAGCAGTTAGCCGATCAGGATTCAAACAGGCAGTGAATAGTTATATTTTAAACATCCTAAGGGTTTTATTGCCTTATCGTTTATTCAATAAAAAACTTCACAGGAGAAGGGTTCAGTAACCTATTGATTATATGTATGATTCGCTGGCGTAAAAAGCGGATGATTAGGCACATTCATCAGATAAGTAACGACTGTATTTTAAGTCAGGTAATGTAGTGGTCGCCATGGCGTAGTGGTAAGTGCGTCGACCGCCGCGCAGAATGTCTTGGTTCGATTCCGTGACGGGGCACCTCGCATTTCTTCACGGCACCAACTCTTTCGAGTTGCTAATAACACTCAAAGAGTGATAATTGTCTATGAAACGCTCCTCAAATCTCGCCGTTCGGAGTCGGCTAAAAACTGTAGGTCTCTTCTACTCGTGAAAGAACAGTAGCACGCACAACACGAGTAGTTGTTGTAGAAGCTAGGCCCTGGTCCGTTATGGGCTGTAGTGCCACTCAACTATTAATGTAGTGGATCATACAAGGTAGTAGACGCACTGGACGAGATGAATACACTTTGCTTGGAACAGTCAAGGTCGAAAAACCTGAACTGGCAAAGATTTGGAGGGAGCTAAAGCACATTCCTGGCAATCGTACTCGATGGCACGTAGGGGTAGTTCAGGTCCTATGTTTCGAAAGGAATCACCCGAAGACATTCAAGGTTTGACGACCTAAAGTATGAAGAGAGAGCAATGCCACGCTCCACGATTATCAACAGGTTCAAACTTCAAAGTGGAAGGGAACAACTCCTCAGATTGCAAATCTTTTAAATTCTGCAGATTAGATTACACCATTCTCCTGCAGTTTGTACATATTTGAGTCTTTAACATCGAGTGTAGAAGGAATAGGAACTCGTATTATCACATTAGGTTCTAAGTTATTCAATGCGAGGAATTAAGATATTTTCTTGTTGTACACGTGTGACCTATTCCTGTGAATGTGTCTTTTGTCCTGGTTGCGCACCGACTTAACCCTTCTCCACAAATAAGGAGTGCAGACATCATCCCTTAAAGATACTTAAAATATTCTCTAAAAAATTTATACATTTCTTATCCTTGAATTCCTGTTTGTCATTCGTATTTGATTCATTTGGAGCAAACAAAAATCATACATTTGCAGTCTAAATCACTGCTCCCTTCTTCAGCATCACCTAACATCCATAACATCATCAGCATCAACTTTTCCAATTTCACCATTCATCAAGAAGACAGCGCCGGGATATCACACTTCCGTCCCTCATCTGTCGGGTATCCTTTTTGACTTTCCGCCATTTATCCCGTCAGCAACTAAATGGAAGCCAATACCGCCTGTAGACCATCTCACACCAAGCACAATGATAAATCACTCTCATTAGCAGATATCAATCACAAGGATAAATCAATAAGAAAACGACTCCTTGTGTTTAATTTATTATTTTTGCTTCAGTTTTTCTTCTCCACCATTGATATTTTCGCACCCTCAGACAATGGAGCAGCAATTTTCGTGAACCTTCCTCACGTCTTGTGGCAATATTTCCTTCCTTCTAAATAAAAGTGTACATGCTGCCTGTACACGGCTAAGCAGCAACAACAACAACGGCTCAGTGGAAAGTTGGGCAACACAAGCAGAAAAAAAGTGAAAACGTCAGAACAGACGAAGAGAAAAATGTATGGAGATTTCGTTTCAACGACCCATAACGACAGGATGATGGATGCCGCATAAGCCCAAGATTCCGAGAAAAGGATCTGTTCCTGTCAGTCGTCTTGACATACATTTTTTATGTGTGAGTTTGTGTGGGTGTTCTTGTTAGGATGTCCGTTCGAGAGTGAGTGAGTAAGTGAGTTAGTAGAGAAAAAAAAACTGAACGAAAAAACACAACAACAACCAACGCGTTTGCGGAGGATGAATGGCTAGAGGGCAAGAAAATGAATGCGGAGCTGAAAGCAAGAAGGAGTGCCAAGGATAAAAACTCTTTTAATAACATTCAACTTTGACAGATGTTTTCTAATTTTTTCTGACTTTTTTCTCCCTGGTTTGAAGAGGATGATCTATCAGCAATAGAATAAACGTGGGGGTGGATTAATTTAAAGTAACGGAAGTATGGCATAGTACATACAACGTGACTGTACAAGATATAAATTATTGACATAAAAAAGTAATTAAAGATTGCAGGATTCTGGTGAAAAATAAAAATTTTTCGTGTTAAGGGATAATTGGAAGTGGAAGCATTTCAAAAATTTTGATTTTTAGTAAATAATGGAATCCGGAAATAAATGCGTCAAATAGAGAATAAATGAGTAGCGCCTAACCGTAGACTTGAAGTAGATGGCAAAGCCAACCGATGTCACAGCAGATAGAGTTCAGACTAGTTTATAATATAAATGAGGCTTTTAAGGGATTTCTAGTAACTACAACTACTACTTAAAGCTATACGGATGTGTGCACCATGGCGTTCTAATTTGGAGGCTATGATTCTATTTTTTTTATATAACAACTCATTTACTACCTAACAACAATAAATCAAAATACAAAAAAAAAAAAAAAAACAAGAAAATATGTAAGCAGACCATAAGGTCAGGTTTAAGTATTATATTACTGAGTCGCGAGTGGTGTAGAGGGAAAGTTTTAATGCAGCCATTAGTAGAAATAACGTTGTCTGGCGGACTGGAGGAGATCGCCGTACTGAACCGAAGAAGTAGCTCGTGGCCACGAGTGACGTGAGGTTAGTATTGGAGTCGCCTGTCCACTGTTCGGTGTACAACATGAAGATCAGCCGTTTGGAGTCTAAATGGATAAATGCTTTGGGCTGAATAAAGCCGTTTCTGTGCAAAAAATAATCTTGTAGTAAGCCCCAAAGATCAGACTGTTGGACGAAGTCATCACTCGTGCAAGGTGCCCTCGAATCAGCTTAATAACATATTATCTACATTAATAATGTTTGCCTAGTTGTACAAGACCTCGTTAGTATAGGACTACCAATCAGATTCAGGCGTTCACAATCGGAGGTAAGTCTGAAGACATTGCCTCTTGAACACCCTCATTTTTTCCATCTGCGAAGGACTCGAGTTAAACCACATTGAACAACCGTACTCCATAATTCACCAGATGAGGACCAAGAAGCAAAATAACTTCACCCTGGAGTCAACAACCAACTTACCGCAGCAAAGGCTTCCTTAGTTTTTGTCAGAGGTGCAGCTGCATGCTTATCGTAGTACAGATACTTCTTCTTTTTCTTGTGGCGCTAAGGTTCGGGGTGGACCTGGGCCTCAACCAACCAGCACGAACAGACAGCTTTCGCCGCCAGTTGCGCATTCCAAGTTAGTAGAGGTTCTTCTCCACTTGTGTGCGCCACCTTAGCCTTGGCCCTCCTCTGTTGCGTTATCCCAATGGCTCAGATTTGAAAACTTTTCATGCGGGAGCAGTGGTGTCCATACGCTCTACATGACCTAGCCATCTTAAGCGTTGTATCCGAAAACGCTTGACTAGGCGCATGTCGCTGTTCGTCGTTAAATCGTTTCCTCCAGACGTCATCAACGCAAACAGGGCCAAAAATTGCTGGTAAAACTTTTCTTTCGAAAAGGCTAAGGTTTCCACGCCATAGAAAGACTGGGATGATCAATGTGTTATATAAAGCGAGCTTAGTCCTGCGAGAGACGGCTTTGTTACTCAATTGCCTCTTGGCGATTGGCAAGGGTGATTCTGCGTTCGATTTTGGTACTGGCGTTGTTGTCGTAGAACAGATACTGGCTCAACCAAATGCCAAAATATCTATCTACACAAAATTGATGAATTTTATCTAAGTCACACTGATTTCGGACCTGATCTATACGGTGGCAGATCAACGGAGTACACTATTAAGTGCGGAATTTATAAGATCGCCATCGAACTATCGTACACGGGTACATGTCGCCTCTTTCAACTTTCCTGCTTAGGAACACATAGGATTTAAGAAAGTTGTACGTTTGGGTGAATATGGTGAACACTGACTGAAATGAAACATTGTTATGCATATGAAAACCTAAGATATGCTAATATTGACATCTATCCACAATGCTATCTGTTGTCAAGTAGGGGGATTGCAGCGGCTTTATTTTTTAGACAGTCTTCATATCTATTTCTCATTTTAAGGTGAAATAAAGCGAAATTGCACAATGTGACTCAACTTCTAATTTTATAAGTACTGTCTCAAGACACCTTTATTAAGTCTCTTAAAATAGTTCCTCTTTTTGAAACTGCTATCGTTTGAAAAATTATAGTTTGAGATCCTGAATAGTTTTTCGAAAATCTTAACTCAAGAAAAATACCTGTCTTTGCATTAGTCATACACAAGCGTTCTAAGTTTTGTAAAAATGTCAATTCCAGTGTTTGTTCAAACCAAAGTCGTGCGATTGCATCTGCGAACCAAACTAGATTTTGAACAGGAATCTTAAGTCGTTGGGAACCAAAACTTTATTCTCAGGTTTTAATTATTGTCGGTCCTCAAACTTCTACCCATTTGTCTATCAGCAAATTGACGTTCGGCACTTATGATGTTTCTTTCAATTTTATTGAATATCTGACAGCCATTCCTCGCCGCACCCTCAGCTCTCTGTGCCCAATCCATTTGCAAAAATGACTAATTGCTTAGTGTCAAGAAACGTCTTTCACTGTCAGCCATTTCGCTCACTGTAATTGCACACAAAGCGCCTTCGCTCTCCCGATAGCCCAACTCAACAACAACAAGAATCACCAAATGATTCGCAATAAATAATGAACCCTATTCCACACAGCAAAATGCCCATCTACCATTACAACGTTCGTTTTACAACAGGGGATGATTAATCGCCCCCATCTGTCAAAAGTATTATTCACTGCCATTTCACATGCCATTATTTCGTCAAGAAACGCACGAGAACACGTAAACACTCACTTCGTGGATAGGGTGGTTCTTCAATTCACAAGAGAAAAACCAAGAAATACCAACCTTTTGAGCAGAAGATTTATCATTTAATTTGTTAACGTTGCTTCGCTGCAAAAAGCCTCCAAACAAGATGAAACACAAAGAATTTGACGGATGTGGTGTGGGCAGGTATCAGCATACCGTATGAACAGACGTCATTCAGGGCCACCTCGCGAATTCGTTACACCCCAGCACCCCCTCCCTCGTTGTATGTACCCATCTGGCTGACGGAGGCTCTTCTGTAGTGCTTATTACTCTCTGCCGTCAGTCAGTCAGCATTGGCAATTTCCTTGGAGGCAAAGACGGGTTGAACCAAACCAAAGCTGTCGACTATTGTCGCTTTAGAGGACCGACTGTTGTTTTGGTTAATACAGCCTTCACCGGAGCACGCTCGAGCTGCTGCTTGTTGAAGGAGGTAAATTTATGTGTGTTTTTCGTACGCTCTTCTTTCGGGGGATGTTTTATGTTTCATGGCGGCAGATACAAATTTTCTGGTTATTCATTTTCATTTCAGTCATTCTTCAAGGTTTTCGCTTGGCGCGTTTGATGTTGATTATGTTCGTTTTACGTTGTGTATGTGTGTGTTTCGGGTGGATAGGTGATTTACTTAACACGCTTGTGGGTAATTTGTTGTGCCGCTGTGCGGAAAGTAAAAGATGGAAAAGTAAAATCAGTTCAAAGGGAAACTTGAAAATCCTCTTTTCACCAAACACATTCAAAACATAAGCGGGTATTTAAAAAGTTTAATGTACGTGTCGGGAAGTGAAATTGAGCGATATTCTGAAATACTTTTGACGTATGTGCCGCAATTTATCAATTCTTTTCACTTAAAGATATAAGTTAACACGCCAATTAGAGAAGAACTGAACCAAGTTTAATATAAATATTTGGGGGGCGAACATTTTAGTGACATATGGTGGCGATATTTCCACTTTCAAGTTATGCACTATATAAGGTCCTTCACACCATTTAGCGGTCGAGTGCTTAGACTTTAACACTTTTAGTAGAATATGTTTACGTGCATATATTTCAAATCGGAATTGGGCTATCGGCGATATGGTACATAAGTCCCATCAAGTGGGGCTATTCTCTAGTCGGACGGGCATTTTGGTGTTTAACATTCAATCTTCGAAAGTTTCGAGATTTAATCATTTATCATTGACGTAGATAGGTAGCTACTCGTAAGATCGACGAAACTTGTTCCAAGGACTGTCAAAGCGGTGAGAGGACGAGCAGTACAAGTACTAAATGTCGACTTCGAGAAAAACGTAGAAAACTGTCTAATACGTGAAGGCAGAGTTTGCATAAAATCAAAAAACTACTCCTAACTCCTTACAGAAAACATTTCGCTTTACATTTATTTATTCGAATATTTAATTCCACAGGTAAGACATTTCAACGGAAAAATAGTGGCTCATTATCAGCCTATCAGTTCAACTGAGTTTTGTTTTGTCTTTTAAAATCCATCCCATTCAAAAACGCGGTTTTACAAACCGATATTTAAGCACCTTGCATTTTAAAGCAATATGAAATAGTTACACTCCTCCTCAGGTCTCCGTTTGCTTTTCTTTGTCTTCTTCCATAAGCCCCATTTGAAGAAGAACCGATAGAATAGCATCTCGTTTGTATTAAGAAAGTTTGCCAGCACGTTTTTCAAGTATCAATTACAAGTAAATTTTATTTACTCGATTACTTGACAGACTTAACCTTTAGAAACTTTTCCAAACAGACTTGATATGAAATCATTGCTAATCATCTGCTTGTTCCATTTAATGGGTCGCATGGGCAATGTACGCACTAGTGAACTCCAGGCCGCTAATGCTCCGACATTGACTCTAACTTATCAGGAGCTATTCTCAAGCGCAACCAGGTGAGTTTAAGGAATTGATCCAAACACATCGGCCTGCATGTCCCCTAGACACGCCTTGGAAGTTATTATGAAAGGGAACCCGCAACACGTTGCAAAACCAACAAAACATAGCCCTTTAAATAAATCTTATTCTTTCGGTCATACCCAAATTTGATGGCCATTGGTGAGAGTTGGAACTCTATAACTTCGCTTTGACACCAAGCTCGGTCTTCCTTATTACTGATCTGCCAAGCTGTCTAAAAAATAAAGTTCAGGGCTGCTCATCTCGTGAAAAAGATCCCGAGATACTTCCCCGTTTCAATGGAACTTCACTAGCATGTTGAGTGCATTGGACAGACGTTTTGGAAATAAAATATAGTTTTATATAATTTCCTCTTTTTTTGCTACGAATCTTTAGGATTCTCTGTCCTTTTTTTGTCTTGAAATTATTGGAAGCACTACACGACTACTCTTTTAATATTTTTTTGTATATATTTTTATTTAATGTGAAGAATGTTTGTGTTTCCTTTATAATTTTATAAGGGAAAACAAGTATAAATAAGAGTTGACTGCCGAAAGACAGTTTTGCAGACGAGCTTATTTGGATGCACCACCGAAGAACCCCGAATCGGCACCGAGCCAAACAAGTGAAAGCGTTCCTAAGGCACATAACAACAAACTATGAAAATCAATCAACCAAGTAAGGAACGTGCGTCGACAATTCAAGATTTAAAAAAAAAAACTATTTTTGTCTCGTGCTTTAGGAATTGCAAATTTCCTTCAGTAATGGATGCAAGATACAGTTCGCGGAAGAGCTAAAGCTGAAGAAAAGGATAAAAGCGTTGAATTTAAATGAGAACAGAAAATTGATGTGGGAGGAAACTACCACACTTGTTGGTTGTTGCTCAAAAACTGGCTCTACATTCCGCTCTTTAAATTATTTATTTATTTTTAATCATTTATTCATTCCTTGAAGTCTGTGAACACCAATTAAGTTCAAATGGAAGACTGACTTTCAACTGTATTCCTATTTATAAAAAAATGAGTGATTATTCCATTGCATTGTCGGCGGAATGCCTTTAGGACAAGTTACACGTTGGTGTTTACTTTTCTTCTTTTTCCGGATGTTCACCCAAAACTTCGGTGACATATGGGAAATTGTTGTGAAACGCGTTCTCTTTTCCTAAGATCTACATATATTTAACTTACCTTACACGCTCGTTGTGCGTGTATTGCGGGTGAAGGAAGAAATGCAACTGACATCTGCAACTGGTTGAAATATCGAAAAAAATAGGGGTGGGACTCTGAAGACTACAAGACAAATAAGTGCACCAAACCAGATAGAATTATTATGCTCAAACTAAGGGCAGACACATGTATATATGTATGTAAGTATCATTGTTGCTAAATAACAGATCAAGTGCTTCTTGCATTGTTTTACAACCCTACGCAAACGATTTCGTTTTTCACTTCCGACCACGTCAAATTCAATGTTTAAAAAATGTCTAACATTTGTGTTTTCTCAAATCACAACCGTTCAAATGAGAGACAAATTAACTTCAGCCCTGTTGGGAATACCAATTAAATCTGAACAGCATCCGAGCCCACTTTGTGAAAAGCTAACAAGAAATTATGTTCTCCTGCCCCACTCAATTTTCCATCTATCAACATTTCAATGTCAAACCAGCCTCTGTTGATGAACAGAGAAAATATATACATATATATGTGTATGTAGATTTCGCCATCATAGTGAAATTCCGAAGATATGTCACGACGAAACACCACCATCATCACCATCGCCATCACTATCGCTACCACAAGACCACACACAACATCCCCGTCCCGGAGAATGTGTCACATCGAGCTGTCATGTTATTTTTCCTCCACCAAAAAACACTGACAGCATAAAAAAATAACACGATTGACGTATTGCAAATTGATTTTCATGCCGCTGTCAAAAATGTCATCTCTAGACATTCTGTACTCCTACTTCCTTATGTTACTCCCGCAGGCAGTGCGACCGACAAGCCATACATATCATGGCTGCGCCTTCTCAGCTACACGAGAATATTGGAAACGAGGGAAATATCTGGTTGACGAAATTTTCTTTCACATACAGAAAATGTCATCTGCTCGTGATGGGTGCTGACATTGCTATTACACCCAATGAAACATGTGTACCTATCTCAGGAAAGGGCCACAATGGGAGTACGTAATCATCGTCATGTTGCGTTACCAACCGCAGAAGCCACTACCTCCTGCTAGTGGGCTGAGTCGTGTTCGTGTGTACGCTTGTAAGCAGTTAGCCTGCACTGGATGTGAAAGAAGTCTCTAGTCCCACGTACATGTGTAAGTTTTCATGCGCCAGACGCATTCTGACAGCATGCTGCTTCAATTGGTATCGAATTGCACACAAACGAAAGATGGGGATACCTCGTCGATCGTATATGCGTCGTGGAAGTGTGCATCCGCCGCAGAAGCATGTGCAGATTTTTCAATTACATGAAACTGTTTCTTTTCTTGTGTGCTTCATGCAAATACGTTCATGCGATAAATTGAGTCGCCCTTAAACGCAACTCGAGATCACCATTACAAGCAACATTCAACACATCTGAGGACGACCCCCCTCAATTCCGATGGAAGCACAAATGATATTCGATATCAAGTGCCGGAAACAGCAGAAGCAAGCGAAACAAATGTCCTGCCATGGCGAACAATAAACCAGCTCTCGCATTGCAACACTCCCCGACAACAATTGGCAGAAGTGAATGAGCATCAAGCACCCATGTTTGGTTTAACCTACACACGGGACACCCAGTTGCGACTGCCATCCTCAGAACATAATCCAACAACATGGGGCCAAGTAAATGAAGATATTTCCTTTAGTTGCACCCTCCCACACGATGTTGCGCAAACGAATGTGCCATGTAGCGTGTACGATGTGTGTACCTTCTTCACTTTACCTGGCTGTCTGGTCTCCTAGTCGCCGCCCGACTTGCCACCTAATTGTGTTCCTCCATTGAATGCACTTAATTGAGTCGTTCATTATTTGCCTCACAGTTGCCCAGTCCAGCAGGTTAATATGCCATCGAAGTCTTTCCTGCCAACGGATGTGCAGTACAGATGCGGACCATCGACCTCATGGTGGTCTTTTCAGGGAGCAAGTCGCTGCGAATGGAAGTCATTCGTTGTCGAGGCGCACCGACAAAGGTGGCTTGTTGCAAATTTGGAAATGTGTCACCACGTGGCATCGAGATTTGGGTGTAACTGCTGCCACATTTTGGCATGGCCCCCATGTTAAATGGCCACTCCAGAGTCACCGACTCAGACATCGAGTGTAAACCAGTCGACAATTCACAGCGGAATCGTCTGACTGTTTGTTACTTTTCGACAAGAAGCGAACGACGGCAGTAGTTACACAACGGAGCTGACAGCCGGCAGCGTTTAATGTTGCGAAAGGTTGAGTTTATGTGCCAAATGATGGCAGGCTTTGATGTTTCGCCGCCTGGCTGCCGCTTGCGTACGCTCCAGCGAATGGATGCGCGAGGAGTGGCAATGGTGCGTGGCGGCTGTGCGGCTCGTTTTCTTCTCGCCGAGCTCTGACTCAACAGATAAATAGTCCCACAGTCGGTAGACAGACAGATAGGCAGCTCGACAAGGGGCTATTTACACAGCAACATGTAGCGTACGAAATGACATGTTGATTTGATAAGAGTAATGACAAGATGACGCGATTTTATAGGCGGCGACAGCGGTGAATGAGCGAAATATTTGCCGGGAAATGCATAAAATGCAAGCAGTCGTGTGAGCGAATGTGCGCGCGTATGTCCACCATTGGTGTCGGATGTTGCTGGGGTCTTGCATGAGGGAAACATAAATATTACTCCAGGGGATTGAGTCATTCAGAAGAGAAGAAGAGTTATGTGTTGGCGCATCTATAATGAATATTAATAGCTGTCAAGAGGCCTCGTCACAGAGCTTGGGTTATCTTGAAGTATCACAGACCGAAATTGACGTTGAGTGCAGTCAGTTTTTAAGCTTCTAATATCTTTTTATAAACTCTATATCATATGGTATCGCTTTAGTCGATTACGATTGCATCTCATTCAAGCATATTGAAATCGAACGAATATAACAAGACACTAAATGGTGAAAACTAAAATGGCTTTGGGGCAGAAAATCATATCCAAATCTTAAAATCAGCTTGGAACTATGGCTTTTAACTCTGGGGATGTACTTAATAACAGCGCAATTATCCAAAGCTTTCAGAACAAAGTTCTCAGAACCACTGTGAGTGCGCCTGAATCATTAACAGTGACCTCCTTCGGGATCTAAGGGAACCTACTCCCCTTGAATCAATCATCTAAACCTAAAGCCCACAAAATAACACGAGGAAGTATCAAGTCTTCTCAATGTGGACGGCGTGAGACGACTATAACGTAGAAGACAATCAGACCTTCAGACCCTCAGACACCACGTTGACAACGAGATCGAAGCAGAGCATTCTCAACGAGCTCAAAGAGTTTGAATAGGTTGCATCCTAAATATTCTGCTTATATTTTTTAAATAACAGAGCCATTTACTTCCCTTTGTAATTTCGAAGGACAAACGGCTCATTGAAGGCACACTGAAATTGCATCTTATCAACTTCAAGCCTGTCAAAAATTGCACAGCCTGTTCTGCTGTATCCCAGGATACTCCTTCATTAATAAAAATAAAAGGGCAGATGAGTCGGCACAGAGTGTTTCAAGCTCAGGCACACAATCGGCTCACATTATTCTTCCCTTTTTTAAGTGGCGTCTGGGATGAACCTCGGCATCAACCATTGAGTTTCTCCAGCCATTACGATCTGTATACAGCTCCCTTCAATTTCGCAATCTAACTTGTTTGAAGTCATTCTCTATTTGAGTGCTCCTTTGGGTCTGTAGGCGTTCTTTATTGTGTTGTCACCCCGGTTCGAAGTTGAAAACTCTTTGAGCTAAAGCAGTACAGTCAGTACAGATCGTGTGATGATCAATCGGCGTACATTATTTCTGTCAAAATAATGACTCAGACAAAGAAGAGGACAGTATTTCAACAAATGGTCTTATTAGTCACTAGAGGAGTTTAAACCTTCCCGCTAACGATTTCTGAGGAAAGTATTATTTTTTTTGGAGGTGGTATACACTGCACTGGAGCGCTCAGACTCAAAAACTGGTCCATTGTACCACTAAGCTTTAACCTTCGGACATTGACAAAGAAAGTGCTCTGAAGTATCTTACCCTTCGCCGCAGGCGTCGCAGAGGGTGTCTTCGCTAAGCCCAAGTAGACTTAGGTGCTAAGCAAAGGAAAAGTGTCCTGTTTGTACGCCGAGAACTTTTCTGCACTATTTTCTGTCCACAGATAACAGAACAGCCGCGAATTTCTTGCTGAAGTTCGGGAGTATGCACTTGGTCAGCCTGCAACCTGGAGAGTCTTGCCATCTCTGATTGTGCTGTTGGGAGACCCAACCGTCAACTGAAGCCCTGCCCAAGGAAGCGGGTAGTTTCAAGGTGGTTTCGGGCCCAACGAATGCCTCTTTAGAACCTTGCCTGGCCAGTTCATCAGAAATCTCGTTTCCCGTGATCACGGGACCCAAACAAGTCTTAGCGAATTAAGTCTGCCGACCAAATTAAGGAAGGACCTGCATTCCCGGACTATTTTGGAAGTGATTATAGGGTTGAGTAAGGCCCTTCCAACTGTTCTTCACAATGGTGGTGACCATTAGAATCACCGATGCGATATTATCTGAAGAGGTGTGAAGTCTAATGTTTTCGTCTTCCATGAAAGCACCGGCCCCAGATACCTCCGTCGTCTTGGAGCCGTCCGTGAAAAACCCGATTACATTTCTTTCCTGGTTCAGTTTCTGGACTGCGCCAGTCCAGTCGACTTTATACATATAGGCGACGTAGCTGAGACATATCCATGAGGCTTGTGTCATGTGCGAGAGGTCATAAAAAATCCAGTGCGATTTGAACCAAATACAATTCCTTTTTAGTCGGGAGATGGCCTTGATTGTACAGCCCATGATGTGCATGTCAAGGGGAGGGAGATTTAACAATGCATCAAGAGCAGAGTCAGGCGTGCTGCAGCCCCTGTGCAGCCGAGACAAAATGTTCTTTGAAACTTGGTGAAAGTAACAGTCACATATTTTCGCGAAAACTTGTTCCACGAGGAAGTATAGGAAGAAAAATGGAATCAGCAGAAAGCCTCCTTTCATACGAGGGAAGTGCGAAAAAGATAACCTTGAAAAATGTTAAAGTCGTACCATAGGCAGAGTATTTGGAGATTATAATATAAAGGCAGGTTTTCTTGTGTTTCCATTTGTTTTTGTTTCTTTTCATTTTTTTTTTTGTCAATGTATATCGTGGGCAAAAAGTCAATTCTGGAAAGCTTGTGGGCAAAAGTTCCTGCAAAGTCTGTCAGAACTGCATTACCGCGACTTCAGTTGACTGGTAAACGAGAGGAAAACGCTTATGGTTTCCGTCCTCGTGCTGCATTCGGAGAGGAGTAGATGTTGTGTCTGAGATTGTGAGACTCATTCCACGAACATCAAGTCGCCACCGACCTCAACGGCGGAACATTTCCCACTAATTGACTCAGCAACAGAAGGCGCGAGTTACGTTACCACACTTCACCAAACCGAAGTTCGAAGCAAAACATGTTGACTCCACAATTCGCACAAATTGTCTCTGACCGGAAATCATAATTTGTTGGAAACCTACACAGAAGTCGACTAAGTCTAGTTACCGAAATGAATTCAGTGTGTGAAAAATAGCAGTAAACACTTTTCGCTAATTGCAGTTCATGTGCAGGTGCACAATTGAAGAGTTCTACTTCAAGCTTCGATCGAGATGGTTGATTTCCTCAAATAAAGTTGCCAATCCCATCAGATTGGCCATAGAGCCCTTTGGACGATAGAAACCGCCACATATACGGCTCGGACAACCCGTACCCTATGGTCGAGAAGGCAACGAAAAAAACAAATGCATTCTGAGAGTGTGACAATTTGGTGTGAATTTTGCAGTGGTGGCATCATCTCCGATTATGGGGGTACAAAGAACCGTTTGGTCAACTGTTTGCTTCTACATAGCTATGCTGAACGCTTTAATTTAAATGAAGGCATGGACTTGGGCGAGTTCTTTTGATGCAAGGTGCGCCTATAACCTAAATCGTGTTATATCCGTTTTCATTGACCGTTGCCTTTTTTGCGGGAACCGTGAAGGTCCGATATTATGCCAGTCATCCGGAAAAGGTTCAAAAACTTACAGCAAATATCATCCAACCGACAAGTGAGCTACCTGTCGGAACTATCACCAATGTCTTGAAAATTGAAGTGACAGAACTTTAATGATGTTGTATTTCACAGTTTATGTGACATGGAAACAATTACATACACACGCTCGTATAATATTCTAAAATATTTTTTTAGTTACGTGGACTTTGAATGAAGAACGTGTAGTATGTAAGTCTGCATATGAGAGCATACACATTAGACATCTGTTCTGGTTCTCAATAAATCTGTACCGCTTTCATTTATATAAAAAAAAACTGGCTTAATGCTTTGTTTTGCTTCCACGCACTTAAGTAAGCCTGTTTTCATTAAAGGCTTTACCTATTTGAGTTCTCGACACACCCCGTATTGAAGTACATTTTTTCAGTTGTTCAATTTAAACTTGATATGTATGTACGCGCACAGTTGCCTTTTCCTGTTATCCTACCAGTTACTGGCAACTATACGGTATTTGTTATTGTTTCATTTCACCCTGCCCTTCAATCACTCACAAAGGCCTTAACCCTCAAGTACGCTAGCTCAAAAGTAACCCCTGTTAAGCCTTTAAAAAACGAAATCTCTAAATAAATTTAAAAAACGAAAATAAACCAACAAGAGCAGAGCACACAGAAGTGGGATAAGGTTTGGCGCAACGAAAATACGGGGATTGTCGAACAAGACGATGATTGACGTGAAGTGACGTGACGTGCCAGTGATGACGAGCGGAGGATAAATGACCTGAGGATTTGTCGCAGGGGTAGTCAAGCAAAGCCGGGAAGTGCACTAGAATGGCAACAATATCAAGCAAACCGAATGCGACCCTGTTGTGCGGCTCAGCGGAATTACTTAAATGTCACATTGTGAAATCATTTTTAATTGTGTGGCACCGCTTGAGCAGGATCACGGGAAGAGGGTTCTTTTTACCCTACGGTGCATGTAATGAACAAGGCTTATTTAGATCTCGGTGCGTGATGGTTCAATGCACTTAGCGATGCCCGTTGTTATCGCGCACCTTGTGTGACTTATGCTGACAATTGGTGTGAACTGAATTTCCAGCCATTAAAAGGGGAAAAGAACGTGATTGCCATCTAGGGAGGATTCGTCAGAGGACTTGATGGGCAGAATGCAGTAATGATGACATTAATGCCTTCCCCTAATTTTGTGGCTTTTACGAACCCATTGAAGTGGTTCTTTGTGTCAATTTATGGTACTTGGGCCTCTTATGTTTCACTGAGAAATATCTCAAGACGTCAGAAACCATAAGAAAGTGTTTCCAATTTTCCCTAATAAAAAAACAGCTAACCGGACACAATGGAATTTGCATTTCATTCAATTATTTTTGATAGAAGTGGTTAAGTGTGCAATCGTTTGGAAATATTCTTAAGCGGAAACAAGATTAAGAGGTCGTGTGTTGTTTCTTAAGAATCGTTTTCTAAGACGTAGTTTGTGGTAGGCATTTAACCCAGGTGTGTGACTGATTACAAAGGCTGTAGAGAAAATGTAAATTAAAGGCAAACTCTGCCGAAAACACGGAAAATGGAAATACACAAAATCTATAGCTCGTGTAATTCGAAAGCCAAAAGTGCATAAACGAACGCACGTTAAAACATTTTAGAGGAATGTGTAGGGAAGAACGTGGCTGGGTGATGTGGGAACAGGGTAGGCACTGATTGGTATCAACCTGGCGATGCCCAGCTGTTGTAACTGTTTCCCACACATCAACTGTGCTTATAGTACCTCCACGTTGGTAGCTACCGGGTACTGGTTGTTGTTCATCCGAACTCAACTTGCTAAACCTATAAGTGCGACCTCCGCCCAAGAGGCATAAAAAAGGGCCTGGTCCTCCAGGTTGGGGGTGTGCGTCGGGGTAACTGCCCGGCCACATTTAAAATATAAGTTCCGAAAAAACCGAATGCCTCGGAAATGGATGGATACACTGTTGACGACCCTCGCAAACGTACAAAGGACAATGACTTACGGATCTGCACGTGGAATGTGAGGTCCCTAAACAGACCACGTGCAGCCGATGAACTTGCGGAGGCCCTGGACTGCTATAAAGCAGACATTACCGCAATCCAGGAAATGCGGTGGGATGGGCCGGGCAAGAGAAGATTGAGAAACTGCGACATATACCACGGCGACTGCTGCAGGGAGAGAGGGAAACGCTTATTTGGATGCGGTTTTGTTGTTCGAGGCAGACTTAGGCAAAAAGTATTAAGCTTCCAACAAGTAAGCGAACGCCTCATAACAATCCGCATCAAGGCTAAATTCGGGAATATAAGCCTCATATGCGCCCACGCCCCAACAGAGGAAAAAGATGACAGCAGTAAAGAAGACTTCTATCACCTCCTAGAAAGGACATACGATCGATGCCCCAGCTACGACACCAAGATCGTTCTAGGAGATTTCAATGCTCAGCTGGGAAGAGAAGAAGTCTTTGCTAAAGTCATCGGAAGACACAGCCTGCACGCCAACACCTCCGGAAACGGACTCAGGCTAGTTGACTTCGCCTCGGGGCGAAATCTCTCTGTGGCCAGCACGCGGTTCCCACACCTCAACATTCATAAAGGGACCTGGCGATCACCTGATCAATCAACCGTCAACCAGATTGATCATGTTGCGATCGACGTCAGACACTCCTCCAGTATTCTCGATGTCCGAACCTTCCGAGGTGCAAACATCGACTCGGATCATTTCCTTGTTGTAGCCAAGGTAAGAACCCGGATATCGAGAGAGCAACGGAGTCGAGACAGGCCAAAACGTTTTGACGTCGGAAAGCTACAATCGCAGCCGATCGCTAGAGCCTTTACCGATCGATTCTCCCTGAAACTGTCTCAAAGTTCGACGCTGCCTGCACAAACAATAGAAGACAAATGGAAACCTTGTCAAGAAGCCATCAAAGAAGCCGCCACTGATGTGCTGGGTTTCAAGCCACCACCTAAGAGGAACCCATGGTTTGACGACGAGTGCAGGCAGGCGCATGCAGCCAAACAGGAAGCTTACAAGGCAACGCTGCATCGAACGACGAGAGCTGTTTGTGAGCTCTACAAACAGAGAAGAAGGGAAGAGAACCGGCTTCTCAGAAGAAAAAAGAAAGAGCACGAGAAGCGCGCGGTCGAGGAAATGGAGAGGTGCTATGGCAGGAATGACGTCCGAAATTTTTACCGCAAGATAAAACAGTTATCTGGCGGTTACAAGCCTCGGACTGAAGCCTGCCGGGACCAAAATGGACAACTGGTGGTAGAGTCGCAGTCGGTGCTGAAAATCTGGAAGGATCATTTCTGCAGACTCCTAAACGGCGATGACGACACAAATCCCGCTGTTAGGCAGAATGTTCCACTCAATTTGGACGACGATGGACAAGAATTCCGTCCCCCCGACCTCGACGAGGTCAAGATAGCAATATCGAGACTGAAGTCGAACAAAGCTGCTGGCGCGGACGGACTATCCGCAGAGCTGTTCAAAGCGGCTGGGGATGAGCTGGTTGGGTGCATGCACCAGCTCATCTGTGAGATATGGTCGGAGGAAAGCATGCCCGACGAGTGGAATCTCAGCATCGTATGTCCGGTCCACAAGAAAGGAGACCCCTTCGACTGCGCCAACTATCGAGGGATCAGTCTCCTTAATATCGCATATAAGATTCTCTCTGCCGTATTGTGTGAGCGCCTGAAACCGTTCGTCAACAACCTGATAGGTCCTTATCAGTGTGGTTTCAGGCAAGGGAAGTCCACAATCGACCAGATCTTCACACTGCGGCAAATCCTGGAGAAGTCCCAAGAAGTACAAATCGACACCCACCATCTATTTGTCGATTTCAAGGCCGCGTATGACAGCGTGCATAGAGACGAGCTATACAGTGCCATGTCTAGTTTTGGCATCCCTACCAAACTCGTCAGATTGTGTAGGATGACGATGGAGAACTCTCGCTGCTCCGTCAAGGTCGGTAGCGAACTCACCGAGACCTTCGATGTCAAAAAAGGATTTAGACAAGGCGACGCGCTGTCATGCGACTTCTTTAACATCATTCTTGAGGGGATCGTGCGTAACTCACACGTCAACACCAGAGGCACGATCTTCCACAAGTCCGTTCAACTGCTTCAACTGCTAGCTTATGCGGATGACATTGACGTGATCGGCCGAACTCAGCGAGCCGTCAATGAGGCGTTTGCTAGCATCGAAGCGGAAGCGGCTAAAGTGGGACTGGTGGTAAACGAGGGCAAAACAAAGTATATGCTGTCATCAAAGAAGGACGCAGAACATCGACGTCTCGGACAGAGCGTCACTATGGACAGCAGACGTTTCGAGGTAGTGAAGGACTTCGTCTATCTCGGCTCCGCGGTGAATAGGGACAATAACATCAGTACCGAAATCAAGCGCAGAATCACTCTTGCCAATCGCTGTTTCTTTGGGCTTAAGAGGCAATTGAGTAATAAAGCCCTCTCCCGAACGACCAAAGTTACTTTGTACAACACCTTGATCATCCCTGTCCTGCTTTACGGCGCAGAAACCTGGACGTTACTAAAAGCGGATGAAGAAGCCCTTGGTCTATTCGAGAGAAAAGTTCTGCGTGCGATTTTTGGTCCTGTTTGCGTTGATGGCATCTGGAGGAGAAGATTCAACCACGAACTGTATGGGCTGTACGGCGGCATGAACCTAGTCAAGCGTCTACGGATACAACGCTTAAGGTGGCTAGGCCATGTAGAGCGGATGGACAGCACTGCTCCGGCCCGAAGAGTCTTCGAATCCGAACCACAGGGACAACGCAACAGAGGACGTCCTAGATTGAGATGGCGCACACAAGTGGAAAAGGACCTCAACCAACTTGGAGTGCGCAACTGGAAGCAGCTGGCAAGAGATCGATCGTTTATTGGGTAATTGCTGCTCGTATTTATAATAAGGCTGGGTTTCCGGTCCATAACCCTATCAGATGATTCGAACACAGATTCTGAGAAAATGGGTACCGTTGATTAAAGTTCGAAAATGTTGTCAAGATTGTCATTCAAGCTCTGCATACATGGGTCGAGGACAACAATATTCTACCGGACAACCAGTTTGGATTTAGGACAGGGCATTCGACAGTGCATGCTGCATAGTTGGTTTCCGACGTACAATGGAACGTGGATAAAAAACAGTGTACTGTGCATGTCTGTTCAACTTGGAAAAGGCATTTGATATCGTTTGGTTAGAAGGCCAGCCGAAGGCAGTAATCATAAACACCCTGTTGCAACGGGATGCAAATAATATAAATCGATTTTGTAATGACTGGAAGTTGCTTATCAACTTCCGAAAATGTGAAACTGTTGTTTTCCGTGCCCCGGTTGACCCTCAGTGCCAGCCGTTAATCGCGAAAAGTGTAGTCAGATATCTCGGCATTTGGTTGGATAATTTTCTATATTTTAACAAACATATAGAGAAGGCTCTGACCAATGCTAGAAAAGCTTTTGCTGTGGCAAGTAAGCTGTTTTACAGCAGCCAACTTGATACCAGTGTGAAGGTAATCTGCAACATGGCCCTCATACGGCCAGTCATGGTGTATGATTGTCCCCTTTGGTTCAACGTGAGTCCTTTCCAGATGGAAAAGATGAGGGTGTTCGAGAGACTGTGTCTTAGGACCTGTCTAGGCGTCTAGGCGACTGTCTAGGCGACTCCACTATGAATCGGATATTGCTCGCGACAACGGGGATCAACTCCGGTTCAGTAGAGCGATCCCCGCTCGGGATAGGCGAGAGAGTGCAAAGGAGCGGGACTTCTTTTGGTGGTTACGCCAGAATCAGCCATCCCCAGCGCCAGATATGATAGTCGGTCTTTTCGTCAACAGCCCACTTACATAGATTTAAGTTAGGTTAAGTAAGATTAAGAAACAAAAATAGAAAAAAAAAATAATAACCAAAAAAAAAATAATAATGAATCATAGGAGGTGTACAAGGGCGTGTAGATTATATATGTCAAGCATATAAACAACGTACACACCCTTGTACACACGTCCGCAAATCACGGACATAGTGTAAGGTAACTTAAGTTTTATTAGGGTAAGGGTTTAGTGTTGTATAGCTTAGGCTTAGTTAGTTCTAAGAAAATTAAGTAAAAAAATATTTAGAGCGCCAAATTTTTTCTAAGTTTTCTTGGTCAGTAAGAACAAACAATAAAGATTGTCCAAATGGACTGGAAAAAAAACAAATATTACTAGCAGGAGACGCCGATACGCAAATAGATAAGAAAGTTTGGATTATTCTACAGTACCTGCGAAGTGTCAGTAGGATACATAATAAAATAATATAATAAAAAAAAATTAATTAATAATAAAAAAAAAATGAGTTTTCAAAGTTAAAAAAAAAGTTCGAAAATGTTTCTTTAACATGGGGAATTCTATGTGTTTCGATTTTGTTGTTTTTTTTTACTACACTTCATACTCGTGTTGTGCCAGCCCAAAAGGAACTACTCGTGTTGTGCCTGATACTGTTTTCTTACGAGCAGAAAGGACGTAAAGTTGTTTGCCGACTCCGAACGAGATTTGAGAAGCTTTTTCATAGACAATTGATACTCTTTGAGTGTTGGCAATAACTCGAAAGAGGTGGTGCCGTGAAAAAATGCGAGGTGTCCCGTCTGGGAATCGAACCTAGACCTTTTGCGTGTGGGTCGGCGCACTTACCCACTACGCCACGGCAACCCACAATGCAGATGATATACAGCTCCTAAAAAGTTTCTATAAATCTGACGCATTTTTTCATAGTAGATGAACTGAATAGTGATGTTAATTCTATATATGTCTGGTCTCAACTATATTATCCTAAGCCCACCAAAAAATCCATACATTTTAATAGAACAAACTCAGTTCCTTCAGCACTGCCGTTGTATCTGTACAAAACTGGCCGTCTGGTTTAATGAAACTGGGAAACCCATATAAATCATATAGTGTCCAAAATATATGTGCATTCCTGAATTAATTAAAGCATTTGTTTTACATATTGTGCTATTTCGATGGAAACTCTTGATTTAATTGATATAAAAGTTCAGGTTATAGGAATTTAAGACTGACATACATATACAAAACCATACTTAAATGTACATATGTCCTTTTAATGTTCCTTTTGAATTCATTTTGTACTCAGCTATTAGATGACTGCGGAGAAAACCGCCCAAATTGCAAGTTCTCGCAATACCCTAAATTCCTCAAACGCATGAAAATAAATTTCTCAAAGTAGCAAGAAAGTATTGCCAATGTTGATCTAAATTCTCGGACGCGCTTTGTTTTCAAGAACGTGCTTGTAATCTATTTTTCGACTATTTTAAGTCAGACTGTATAATATTGTAAATCACAGGTTCGAACAATAATGATCCTTGACATATTGAAATTATCCAAAATTTAATAATAAAAAGATGTGAGAGTTATATTTGACGTGTCTCTTAGAAGGCACATTTGCAAATGAATGGAAGTATTCACATATTAACAAAATAAACTTAAATTACTAATTAAAATTATCAGAAAATATAAAATCGCTTTCAAGTAGAGCCTTTAACAAAGTACCTCATTTTTGGCTTTTAAGCGAGTTTAATTCATTAGGAATCCGCAAATTTCAAATTTCAAGTGGTTTTCCAACTGCTTTACCGGGAGAAAGCAAATGGTAAGGATTGGAAAGTATATATCTCATTTAGTAAGCACAACGTCGGGGGTACTACAGGGTAGCCATTTGGGTCCCTCACTTGTTTTATTTATTTCAATAGGTAGTATATTTATGTTTTTGAATAAGCATTATGTCTGACTGTGTTAGATTCCAGTCCCGTATACTAAACCTAAATTGATGGTTAATTCATAACGCGTTTAATGTAAATATTTCCAAATCTACGATTTTATAGCATATATAGCAACTTTTCTGATTGCTTCTCATTATTACATAATGATTACAAAAATTGCAAAGTAAGGATTTCTGAAAAGTTATTGAAGGATTTTTAAGATGTAGATGTCTGTTAGAACTGACCAAATTAATTATTGTAATGTTGGAAACTCTTTCTCTTCGTCTGCTTCTTTGGTCTCTGTTGAATTGCACTGAAACAAGGTTATCCTAACGTTTCGGCAGGGATTGCTGCCTTCATTAGTGGATCTTCTTTATTGAAACAATAAGAAAAGTACATACATACATACATGCTAACGAATACAATCGAACAAATATTAACGGTCTTACTTTGAATTGCGTGATTGTGGTATAAAAGATATTGTTTAATCTTTGAGAGAGGATTATTAAACTTTTACTTTTTTATGGTATAAAATAACTAAATGAGTTATTAAGTACTTCTTCGTGTGAAGATCAGTCATAAATAAAGTAATTTAAATTTAATATGTGTGAGCCGTTATAAGAGTCCAATATACGGCATATGTTCTGCTTCCTACCTTTTCCTTTCCAACAATGTTGATATTTATTATGTGTTCCACCTTTAGCTGGTGTGTTTTTCCGTTGCAGGCCTTTGACGTCATCAAGGTCAGGTAGGTGGTTAGTTTGAACACAATGGTTGACCAATATTTTCGCTGAGTTCTTGCTATTGATGTCCAACTGACTTGTTGGGGGTGCCTATCAACAGTAAGGGCAAAAACAAAAAAAATCTGCAAGTTATGTTACATATGCACCACCAATCAGTAATTTATCTTTTTAAGAAGTAGTCTGTGGGACTATAAAGTGGTAGATGAACTGATTCCAATATCTACTGTGTTAACCGGCATGGTGAGTTATGTGTGCTCTGTGATGGATAAAGAAGAACATGACTTTTGGCTGGGCACTTTACCAATAAAGCAATGTGACAATGAAAATTTAAAATAAACTTAAAACTTTAAATTGACTCACATTTACTTCTCTTCATTGCGCCCAAAACGGTATAAATTCCACTTCTATACATTTTTTTCCAAATTTTACATTGTTATAAATGATCAATCTCTTTCAGTATCCCATCGAGTGGAAGTTAATTTTATTAAATATATAACTACATTTCTATCCCATATCAAACTGTCAGTTAGAGACCTTAAACTATATTTGAAATGTCACTAATGCACAGCACTTAGCCACCAACCTAGACCTCTGTGAATTGATGTTTCCCATATCTCAGATGTGTGAATGCACTACAATGTAAAGATTGCGGTAAAATGACATAAGCACAAAAATCCTTGGGTAATAATCTCACAGCACGCCACGGTAAAGTGTCACCTATCAGCAATTACTTAGCATTACGATGCCGTCGAACCCCTGCAGTAAAATTAAATCGTCTCATTGTTAATCAAACTCCAATAAATACCCTTGCTCCCCTCATCGCATGTCTGTCAAGTGAAGACATAAATTTCAATTATAATGACGGTTAAGCTTCCAGTAGTACCACAACCACAACCGTCCCCAACTAAGCCACCTTCGAAGCGGCGGCCGGCACACAGCATACCACACCAGAGACCGCTGCTCAACTATTTACCGGACTAACGTGCGCGCAGCATGTGGTGGCTCGGGCATCAACTTTAAAATATACGCCACTACTGTTCCAATAAATGTCCATTTTTAAATGTGCCCACAACCGTATACCATTTTCATTGTACCCCTTTCTGCCGCATGACCCCCTCGCAACAGGGCCCAGCAAGGACTCTTGGGGGCATCCACTATGGCCCGGCTAATCCGCCATAAATAAACAACTTTGTTAACAATTTTATGGTTTTATTAAACACAACATCATTATTTAAGCATTTATTTTCGTTATTCCCCCTTTCTAGGGCCAACAGCCGACGGGGTCTGAGATTCGACGGGATTTGTCGCTGTCAGACGTTCAGTGCTTGTCGGTGGTCAAAATCTGAAGTGGGCATCGTAAAATACTGAGAATGGAAATGAGAGGAAAATACATTCGGATTTATAAAGTGACAAGCCAAGGGGTGGGTGTGTTGGATCTGAAGACTAGCCGAAGGTTTCTGTTTCTCTCGCCCTCCGGGTGCGTTCGGTGTTGCTGGCAGCAGTTAAATCCTAGAAATAATGCCGTAGTAAAATATGGATTAGGCGTAGTGTAACGATAACATAGAACTGCTCAATGCGAAGGCCGACAAATAATTGCATGGGGGATTAGAAAATTCAATTAGTGTCTTAATGCTAGTCAAACGGTGGAGTTACGACCAGGTTAACTCTCGACTACTGTGGAGCGAAGTGAATATTTTCTTTTGACACGAAATGGTCGAAGGTGACTCCAGTGAGTTTTATGATTATTCTAATAAGTGAATAATGCCCTGAAAAAATACCTTCATAGGTTCGAATTATACCGAGGTAAGATCAGATTATCATAAGCCTTAAATAACTTTCTAATGTAAGATATGTATATGGAACGTCAATGATTATTGAATGCGAACAAATCACAATGACCTTATCGAGCCTATTTCTGGGCCGGTGAATCGAAACCTCGCAAGGCCAGAAATCAACTGGAAATACGGAAAAATATCATTCTGGCTTGAACACTAATATATGTAATACATCGTACAAATGCAATGACATGTGTCAGTTTTAAAATGCAAAACTAGCGCGAAAAGCTCTTTGTATGGAACCGAGACTTGCAATGTTGTAATGTCAATGTAAGCTTATGATTAAAAAAAATATTCTAACGTTTTCATTCTATTTTATTTATAGAAAAAATAAAATATACGTTATCAAAGAAATCTTAAACAAATTACAGAGAACTCTCAGGTCATGGCCTATAAGCATTACAGAGGTCCAATAATTCGCTTGAAAAGACGATTATACTTAAGAAATATTTCATAACTATGTCTCTGATTTAAAGCAATTATGGAAGACTCCCTATATGTCCGGAAAAGCAGAAAAAGGTGATATAAAAAAGATATGGACACAGAGAGTCACTTTAGGTTCTATTGATTGTACTTGCGGGTATGAAACAAACTTGAAGAAAAGAAAGCATTACAAGATGGAACACTTTTATCCCATGTCAATAAAGCGGGGCTCTTTCGTTATACCTTCTTAAAATCAGGACATTTAGTCCTTTACTGAAATTTGTAGTAGTAGTTTTAAAAATATAAATATTAGTGCTCGTTAGGCTTACAAAATGTACGCTTATATGTCTGAGAACCACAGAAAAAAAAGAGATTGCTTATCATGAAAATAAGAAATAAAGTTAAATAGAAATACCATGTATTATGTATAGACTTCGCGCAACTGGAAATTGCATTATGAAATTATTTTAAAAGAACAGAAGCTTCGATGTCGTGGTCGCCGTGCCGGTGTAGTAAGTGCGTCGACAGCTACGCAGAATGTCTCGAAGTCTCTCGTCGATTCCCGGGCGAGACACCTCACATATTTTCACGGCAAAAAACTGTGGGTCCCTTCTATTCGTGAGAAAACAGTATCAGGCACGACACGAGTAGTTGTTGTAGAAGCTAGGCCCTGGTCCCTTTTGGGCTGTAGTGTCACTCAATTATAAAAACTATTAGAAGCTACGATATCGCCTCAGAAGGAGGTCGGAAAAATGTGTTAGACAGCAATTTACAAAAAAATATCTTACGAATTCTATGTACCGACCTCAAAAGAAGTGCTCCAAAAATAACTGCTACGCTTACCAGAAAGAAAGGAATAACAGTAAATGCTCAAACTATAAGGAAATTTCTGCACTGGCAAGAAAAGACCATACATTTGCAAAATTAAAGTTGCGTTTGACGTACGCAAATGAATATTTGTAAAATCGAATTATGATTTATTTGTAGTCTTTGGCTCTGACGGCTGTGGTTTGCTTTGAAAACTAAAAAAGTAAAGCCCATCGTGAAATGTGACAATATGTGTAATATCATGACAAGGAGAGCAACGGGTGCGTATGGTATAAAGAATCTGGTCTTTGTCAAAGCCGAAATGACCAAGCACATGTATCTACTGCTATTTTCAGAAATTTTAAGGCAATCAGAAATAAAAGGGGTTGCAAGATCATTTTTTGATAGTGAAAGACAACGACAACAACCTTTCATGTATGTTAGTAAAGGATTGGTTATAATAAGCTTTGAAATCTGTACTGCCCCATAATCCACCACAATCAATGGGCATAAATGTTATCAAACGAGAAAAAAACTTAGAGTGCTCAAAAAGAGCCAGTTAGCTAGACTTAAGATCACTGGAATAAATTAATAAGCTAGTTTAAGTATTTTGTATAGCATATAAGTAATGTAGAATGAAGTAAAAAAAAATGAAAAAACAAGAAGGACTTATTTTGAAAATCAAGTAACCAGTAAAAGTCTCCTTAAGGAACCTAATCTAAATCAATGAAATATCACCTTAAATGACTAGCAAGCTCGTATTTTAAGTGAAAAAGAGATAAGGAGACTTTATTATAAAAAAAAACCACAAACGTTTTTAAACTTTATAAATTGCTCATACATATTTGTTAAGTGTGTGCGTAATTGCTTGATGTATTGTCTCTCCTCAATTGTCTACGAAAATATTTCCTAATTTCGCCAATCGTCGTCGACAACAACAAATAAAGGCGCCCTCTTCTCGCAATAGAACCACAACCAGCACTGCTGTTGCTAGAGAAACTCGATTCTGGTACCTTTTGGACTGTTGCTTTATTTCTATAAATACTTGAAACAGTTCTTGAACGCTAAGACAATTTTTCTGATCTTACACTCGCACATATTCAGGCGTGCAGAAGGGCGATGATCACTGTATATAAAATAAACTTGCTCCTCAGGGTATAGGTCCCACTTGAGACTACATCCACCGCTAGCCCTTTGCATTTTATTATTCCCATATGAATAAGAGAGCTTAAGCTTAATCCACTCTCTGATTATAGTTGTTAATTCAATAGAGATGGGCTGAATGAAGTTTTCAGTATGACTCAGATTTGAATATAGAACTTCCTGCTTAAATTGAAAAGAAGAACTATATTGCGAAGAATAGGTTCAATTGGTGAAGTATCTGCTGTAGCGACATCTCAGCTGGCCTTATTCAACCCTCTGACCACTTCCAATATAGTACAGGAAAGTCAGTCTTCCCTTAATTTGGTAATGAGACTAAATTCGCCAAGACCTGTTTAGGTCCCGGAACATCACGGGATCGTGGAAAACGAGATTGCCGATGAACTAGCTAGGCAACGTTCAAAAAAGGCATTCGTAGGGCCCGAGACCATCTTGGGACTACCCGCGTAATTGATTAGGGCTTCTGCGACGCTTGGGTCTTCCGACAGCACAACCAGAGATGGCATGACTCTCCAGGACGCAGGCTGAGCCAGTGCATGCTCCCAAACGTCAGTAGCTTTTATGTTATGCAGAGGACTTGTTGGCATAAAAACTGGACACTTCACCTTCTCTAAGCACATACATAAGTGTGCTTGGGTCTACCGATGATACCCATTGCGACGACAGAGCACTTTCTCTGTCAATGTGCCGCCTTTGGTCAGATTAGTTGACGGCTGCTTGAAGCTGAAAACCTAAGCTCTTTATCGTAGAAGCGCTTGCACAACAGACCAGTTTTAGCGTCTGAGCGCTCCAGTGCAGTGTTTCTCAACCTCCAACAAAAACATGAGAAGTATCAACTATTTTTTTCTAATGTATCCCTTAAACCTAATTTGTTCAAAATAAAATAATCTTTCTCAAAGCTGTTAAGTCTGTTTGAACAAATATTAGTTTGCCGTTTGTAGTAGCGATTCGCCCAACTGAATAGCTCTTGTTGACTCACATCAACACAAGTTCATATTTCATTTAAATTGCCTTAGGGCGAAGATCTAAATTTAAAACAGGACCTTTTTATGGTCATAAATTTCGTCAAGTTTGTCCCTGGAACAAACTTTCCAAAAAAAAAAATTTGTTATTCATGACCGTTCGAACATCAAAGCGATTGCAACCCACCATACCTCCCGCAGTCTTCAAAGGTGCCGTCAACTTTTTCTAGCCGAAGGTTGTAATTGAAAATGTTTCCTCAATACCAATGACTTGGAAAAGTGTTAAGAATGTAACTTTCCAATGAACCTAAACTTAGAACCTCGGATCATTAGGGTGGTATGTACGTACGTGCACTAACTATTCAAGTAATACTCCCTTGGCGGTCTTCAATTATTTTGTCTTGGGCTTCGACGATTGATTCAAAATTAAACTTGAAAAGCGGTTTCGTCGGAGGAAGTTCTTAAAACGGTCTCTTTTGGCGGCAAAATAAACAAGGCATTTGTGTTCAAACGCTTTGAATAGATAATCAGTGACGGAATTAACGCACACGACGTTGGGAAATTAAACGTGACTTCGTTGCACTCGCATTAGTATGTACAAGTTTGTTTGTGTTTGACCTAATTACTTTGGTCATTCAGTCCTGTTAGACGCGTGCTTACGAATACGGAAAATTCAACAGTTTGATTAGAAGTTTCTTGGGAGTTGTCATGTCAAATTGCGCCGTAACAAACAATATATGTATGTTTATACTGGGACATACAACAGCAAATAATGTGTTGGAGTTCTCTTCTTTTAGATCGTTCTGAATTTAAATTACTTAAGATGCGTGTAAGAACCGGGTTAGATATGGAAGAAATTAAAGATGGGAACAAGCGATGCGCACTTTTATACCAAATAAAAAAGGACTCGTTCCGAAAAATTGTTTAATGAGTTGGTGGTTTTGATCACAAATATTTATTTTTGTACTAAAATTCTAGCTTAGATTAGATTAGATTAGATTTTTGCATGAGTATCAAGTTTGATAACCAAATACAAATTCTAAATTCGATTGAGATTTTTTAAAAATATCTATGAACACTACACATCTTCATACGCCCTGGAATAAGTCAGAATAACAAAAAACCTGCTTTATTAATTTTGTTTTTTTCATTGTCATATAAAAAAATAAAAAGCAAGTGCTAAAAGGGACACTTTAAGAAGGAAATAAGCGGTTTAACGTCCCATCAGCAATAGTAGCCGATTGTGATTATGGGTATTCTAACGCACTTAATAACAACCCTACATAATAAGAGGTGGGCAATGAGTACAAAGAAATATTATCAAGAATATACTTCAATAAATGGAATGGAGTGGTGGAAAACAAAAGAAACAAGATTGTATTGTGGTAGGGGAAGTTAACGTATTTTTGAAAGAAGTATATTAAGCTGTTACAAGTTGATTTATAATAATGTACAATATTACTAACATTCAACATAAAAGTTTTTCAAAAAGAAATTAAAAAGCGATGAATTGAATTTTGTCTTTAGCCAGTTTTATCCTAGAAAAGAATTATAAAAACAAACTGAGTTTAAGGAAATGAATATGTAAAAGTAATAATATTACACTTAAAATCTTTCACACCCTTTAATATTTGACTTTTGAGCCTTTGTTTTATCACTGCAGCACATCTTCGTCCATGGAATAAACCAACTTGCTACAAATTTCAACAGAAATATAGAACCTCACAGTTTGAATTTTGGACCACAGTTGTTCCTTGTTGGTGACTTTACAATTACCGATCTTGTGTTCAGGGCTTCTATATTATTAAGATCCTGGGATGGTGATGGCCACCCCATAACTGCTATTTCATGACGCGTAAACCACTCATTCGCTAGTTTCGAAGGGTGTTTGGTGTCATTGTCTTGCACCAACTCCCACTTCAGTGACATGTCGAACTGCACACATTTTGTTTTTTATTCAAAAAATTCACTATAAAGGTGCCTAGATTCGAAATTGAATCTCATTTAAACAGTTTGCTTACTCAGAAAAGGTACCTTCCTAGGGAATTTGCCACACAGTTCCATTCATTTTTAATTTTTCGGTTCATTTGACGAAGCGTTTGAATTTTCTTTACACTGTCATAATAGTAACGAATTAAAACGAGGTTTCCTGTTTGGGGCTAAAATGAATTGCTGTGAACACTTTTTTCTTTGAACACTTAATAATTTTGGATATTTCATCCATTCTTTTTCCGTCTTTTCTTAGTAAAAACAAACTCCTGCTCGGCATCGGTAAAATTAAATGTACTCCGCGAGCCATTTTTGTAAAATGCTTACTAAATCATTTTAAATTATTTAAATTTACAAACTGGCAGTGAACTGAATACTAAAATCGTAATAATTTACTAAAAAAAGATGAAACAAGACTGCTCGTGAAAACTTTTATATATATTATATATAATATATATATAAAAAATGAGAATTTTGTTTTTTTCTATTACTTTTCCCAGTCCAAAAAAACATACTACCCGCAGTTATCATAATTCTCTACATAATCATAAAATGTAGTTAGGTATAGCTAGGTATATATACTTACAAAGGGATATTGCAAAAAAACCTTTTATATGACATTCTTAAATCGATACATAATACTTAAGAATAATAAGGCTGAACATGACCCACAGTATTTCAAGTCCTTTTTTTATATTATTATTAATGAAATGCACCAAATACATCACCCTAATTTTCCCTTCGAATACTAAAAGAAAAACCATCTAAGCAACTTTTTTCAAAATTAGCCCCTTTGGTTTAACGTTTAAATTTGTCCACACTTTTTATAGTAAAAAATACAAACGAAAAATGTCTTATAATAATTTCGGAATGTCTGTCTATCCGTCTTGTCGAAATTATCTTATTCCCCACCTCTAGGTTGAACAAGTTAAACAATTATGTTGAGCAGATTATAGAAAAATCAAAGGCCGAATGCCTTTACAACTTTATTCGTCCAAACGAGTCTAAAAACTAAGCTAACAAACATTCGATCACCTACATTTATTCCCTATATTCGCTGGCTCAGCTTCCTGTTGTTGTTCGCTGTCGTGGGAAACGATGCACCGTGCAGCGATTGCGCCAGACGCTTGGTCAGCGGTTCCTCATTTCGGTGTTCGCGCGTGCAGGTGTACTTCGCCCCGTCTGCTGGTGTTAAGTTACATCGATCTGAAAAAAACATCATTTTTGCCAAAGAAATCAAGGTGAATATGAGTGAAGTCTCATACATTGATTTCAACACCTAAACGCATATTTTCACACGGTTGGCTTGGCATGGATTGCATTTTATTCAAAAACTCTTTTCGTTTATGGCTTTTTCTTAGAAAGCTATGTCTCGTCCGATGTTGGTCACTGATTCAAAAACCAATATTATTATTTTTTGATTGCCATTCAAATTCAAATTTCTCAATCAAATTAGAATTTTCATGAATGTCAAATATTATCTGGGACTAATTTGCGTACTTTCTGCACGATTTTCAGTTACAGTTAAATCGTTTCAGTTAAGTGCGTGGCCAGATTAAAAGCATTAAACCGTGGAAGTGGAATAATATTCAAATGTTTGCCTTCACGGCGTTATCTGCCGCCAAAGCTTTAACATCTAAGCTTCGAGCGGTTCCGCCAAATTTCCAATTTGCATATAAATACAGCCAACTGTATTTCGAGAGACCAGAAACAAAAATGTCTGCGCCCAACGATCATTGGACTTTCCAAACGGCCCCTCCCATAAGCTTTTATGGGTTTACTCGCCCCATGCTCGTAAAAAAAACTGATTTTTTTATTAGTAAATAATGGTTATAAATTTATTCGGCTGCCATAAAGTGATGTTTTGCAATGATTTTGATATGGTGGTTTCTGGTTGGCTCCATTCATTCGGACTTGATATGCTGATCGAGGAAAATGATTAAAAACTGTATTGTTTATGACGGTTTTGGTGATGAATTGATAATTAGAGCGTGCACGTTTTCTGAGTAGAAGAACCCATTTTGGACGATGGTCAAGTTATAATTTATTTGCCATAAAAAAATTATGTTAATCACTAATGAAAGTATGGAATGTGTTCGTCGAGGTGTCTCAGCCGGGAGAAAAAATATGTTTTGTGGTGGTAGAAATAAATCACAGTGATTTGTGACTTGAATCATACATGAGAAATTTCATTAAGTAGTATTGCTTAAGCTTGTGGATGTGGGCTCGTATTCGAATATTTACTGAACGCAACGCTTACAACTCATAACAATGTCGTTATGAAAGCGTTGATCATTTTAACCGTTGTAATTTTAATTATTTATTGCGATCATAAAGCTATGAAACTGAATAAGTATGGGAACATAATTTTAGAAAACTGTTTGCAGAAAGCGTTAAGAGAGAACTTGTCAAGCCATGGATTGCATAGAGTATTGACAGTAAGGAATAGACATTGGTAGTTATGAACTGACTGATAAATTATTTCTAAATACAAATTCGAGAAATTTGCTAAAAATTTTAACAGATAACTTGTGTTCTACTTAGTAATACTAGAGTTCAAGTCAACAAAAATGTGCGATAACTCCCAAGAAATGTTGAATAATGGATTAAATCCGAGTTTAAATCTCATAGCTTCTAGATCAACGGATCTCTAATTTGATCAATCTAAAAAATTGTATTGTTCTAGAGATATCCTTACTGCACACTGTGTCATTGGCACGTTTGTTTAAAGCTTTCTCTGAGTGTTGTGAATGAGCAATACATTAAAGGGCACATGCCAAGTCATGCGTATAAGTTCATCTCGCAATTTAAATTGGTACAATAATTAATTAATAAAACTATGAAGAACACAGAAAAGTTTGAAAAAAAAATTAAGGTCACGTTATGGTGCCGCAATGGCTTAGTGGGTGTGGGGGTCGATTCACTTGCTGATGGACAGTGTTCGACTCCTGAACTGAACGTTCTTCTCCCACCTGTTTTAAATTGTTGATATAACTGAGAGATAACCTCTCAAAGACTACTTGTCTCTGAGACGCTTCTAAAAACCTCCTATTTCGGACTCTGCAAGCAGCTGTAATTCCCCTCCACTCATGACAATAATAGAGCAAGAAGTTGCCGAAGGACCTAGGTTGTGAGATTTATGGTCAATGTATGTATTTGGGTGAAGCTGCAGCTGAAATCGCTTGCGAGAAACATGGTATGACGAGTGTCCTTCTGGATATGAGGCGAAAGATAATATTTTCAGTTTTCCCTTCCCAATTTCTGGCAATAGATAAAATTAAAAAAGAGGCAAGGTCAAAGGAGGCGAGATTAAAATGGAAAGTTTAAGAGAGAGAGAGTTTGGGTGAGCTTTGATTAACCGACCAGTTCCATAACTAAACAGGGAACATCAAATCATCAGTTATACTATTCACTTCTTACCGTCAATTTGTATGCATTGTTTAAAAGGTAGATTTGTTCTAAGAAAATAATATGCAAAATTTCTTAGCAAAAAAACAAATTTAAAGTGAGAAAGTTAGAATTATATTGAAAGTAAGACTTTAATTAATAGATTGAGTGGCACTACAGCCCATAAGGGACCAGGGCCTATCATCTACAACAACTACTCGTGTTGTGCATGCTATTGTTCTTCACGAGTAGAATGGACCTACAGTTTTTTGCCGACTCCGAACGGCCACATTTAAGAATTTTTCATAGCCAATCACTAGTTCCGTTCGTTCCGTCCGGGAATCGAACCTAAACCTTCGGCGTATTAGCCGATGCACTTGCCCACTACTCCACGACGACCACAATATTTGCGAATAAAAATAAGAATACAACTTTGCGAATAAAAATTTATTATTACTTTTAAGCCATCTAATGTTCAATAGCCAGATAAACTCGGTCACTTCCTAATCCTGCAGTGTTTAACATTGAAGGTCTCGGTGAGTTGGTTACCGACCTTGACGAAGCAGCGAGAATTCTCTATAGTCACAATCTGGCAAGTTTGGTCGAAATACCAAAACTAGACATGGCACTATTTAGCTCGTCTTAATGCATGCAGGCCTCAAAATCGACCACACCCATACACACGGACAAAAAAAATGAGTGTCTGCGTAACATCATAACACACTGTCAGTTGCCATGGTATCTTTGTGACTTTAAGAATTTAAAATATTCGAAATAAAATTCCGCAGATGAAATTTCTGACTTGAAAATTGATGAAAATGTTCTGAGGCATTCCCCAAAGGTCTATTCAAAACGAATAGAGCAAAAAACCACAAGAGGCAACGTTTCAACCGCTGTTATGTGTCCCAACACATCGATCGTGTGTAAACAAAAACGGAGAAGGGAAAAGGCGGCTGAAATCAACAATCCTTCGATAGCAGCACGTCTCCTCACCACAATGACAGCACGTTCCAATGGCGAAACTCAAACAAAATATGGTACCCCAGTAGCAGCAGTTTTTGTCATCGTGTCATTTTCACTGTCACCCTGTCCATCGCTCGTCCTCCCAGCGCGCACAGCAGTCATCAAACGTCGGCGTCCTTTGATAACCCGTTCCCGGTTTTACTTCAACTACTCATCCTTCATCTCTGCTGGTGGATGTCGCCCGAAATGTTTACCTTTCCATTTCATTTGAAGGCGGGCTTTCTATTTCGCCGAACACGCATCAGGCCCGAATGCTATTTTTATCCGCTTTGACAGCTTCGGGGAGGAATACGAAAAAGACGAAAACGAGAGCCCCAAAAAGCCGTTGTGATAAATTTTGAAGAGTTGAGTACGATGACAATCGACAGCATCCAAGGTCTAAAAAGGATTTATTTAGGTATCGATTGTTTGAGAGCACACCCCGCCTCGACTCCCGCGTCATCGTCCTTTAGCCACCCAACCCTGCTGCCACGAATGTGCTACGAGCAAGTGAAACGATTATAAATAAATAAAGCCTTTTAAAAGTCCACAAATTAAATCCCATGTTTGGTTAAAAGATCAAAGGGCGGCAGCGACAGAGCCGCCAGACACCGTTTTTGTTTTCCTTTTTTTTGGTTTGGTTGCCTTTTGGTTGACTCATTGAAAAGGCAGAGTAATGCAATCAGATGGAATCCGATGTTGTAGAGTCGACCGAGCAGCAGCCACGGCTTTAGGAACACTCCTCTTTCTGTTTCGGGAGGGACGAGCATTGTGTTACTGTGTTATACATTCATACATATTGTGTTGGCATTTTTTTCGGACTGTTTGTTCAAATGTCCTAATCACAGGAATTCATTCGGGAACACGCAGAGCTGTTCGTTTGTATTTAACTGCTGATAATTTACCTGAGCCGACCTGGCTCCGGCGATGAGATGGTTCCAAAGAGGATCGAATCTCGTGTTTATTGACGGATTTTTTTTCGGTTGTTTCATCTTGTCAAAAAGTCAAGATTGTAGAAAAATAAATGATTTCTGTGCTGCGTTCGGCCCCCGAGGTGATTCATATGCACATGAGGGAATATAAAGGTTTTTCGGGAGAACAGTAGCTGCGTAAGTGGCGGCATAAGAATTTCCAGTTTGGATTGTGTGACAACTTGACTCACTGGCCCATGATCAAAGCGGGCGAGTATGCGGGTGTACAAAACGATTTTGAGGATTTCCATGGATTTGAATACGAATTTGAAATTTAATGAAATTTATAATTTATCTTGCGTATCTTAATGGAAGTAAGAATGGTTCATAGTGTTAATTGATTAGGGATAGCTATCAGATATCTAGATGGTGGGATGTGCAATGATAACGCGAGGTTGGGAGATATTCGTTTTTTTATACCTAAGACCATTTTAACTGGTTTATTGAGTTGAATTCTAATCATATGTAGATTTGGATTTGTAAAATTGGCTGAATCCGATCGTTACTAAATTACAAGTATGTACATAGATGATTTATATCGGTATTTACCCGTAGTGGATAAGCCCTATGCTTTTCATCTATACTTGCTTGTATGGAATCTAGTAAATTAAAAAAAACCTGTTTGGATCTGAGAACTATTACATATCACATTGCATACCATGTTATTCTAAAGCCTTGGGTACATGTCAAGAAATAAACCATCGTACACTTTTTAAATTTGTTTTATTTGAAAAATTGTTTTTGTGAATACATTTAAAAAAAAAACTCTTTGAGCAAGGATATTCAACGGATTACGCCCAGATGTGAAAACAAAAAATATAATTGGTAAGAATAACATACGCAGAAAGTAAAGTATTATAGTGAAATTTTTAACGCGTATTTTATTGTCTTTTATATCCTGTGTATGTATTATTAATAATATTTAATTTAACAAATATTTACCCAAGAAAATGTAAATAAAAAGACCAACATCAACAATTTGCGATTATAGTAAGAAACCGGATGGAGAAACCAAGGCGCAGTGATTAAAATACTTATCCAAGGTGACAAATGTAAAACGGACAACTGGCGCTATGATAAATCATCTGAAGCTGGTACATAAGACATCATTAAGCTCTTCTACGGAAAATGAACTGCATCAAGCAAAACTACAAAAGGCATCACGTAAAATCTTAAACTTTGTTAAGCGAGAGTGTTCAGAGAATATTGTCTCAAAATTGGCTGCAATTGACAACATCTCAATACACACTATAACGAATTCCAAATTTATTCGAATTTCAAATTCAAATAGAGGTTTTTCTTAGGTTGTGTTATGAACTTAATTCAGAATAATAATTTAAAAAAATTAAATGACAAGCCTCAGAGGACGTAGATATATGAATGCAAATGTACATAAATTTGTGGCTTGTTGCAATCAAAGGATCTTGCAATGCGGATGAATTGGTTGAGAAAGTTTAAGATCATCTAATTGAATTCAACATAGATTTTGAATGTGATAAAGGAAGCATTACTAATAATGAGGGACCAAATATGCTCAAGTATACAAAAATATATAGCATTGTATGTTTAAATCACCATATACACTTACGTGTTGGTGACTTAGGTGTTGAGAGCCTTCACAAACATCTTATGATGAAAACATGGACGACAATGAAGAAGATATTTTTGAAGATTCTTGTCAAGACGACCATGAAATCAAAGATTGTAAAGAGGATGAGCAGCTTAAGTTGATGAGAAAAATTTCTGTTTTTTAGATACATTTCTGTGCATAGTAGTTTACTTCAAAATCTTATAAAATGGAATTTGAATGTGAATATGAGTTGCTGTTGGACATCAAAGCGCGATGGAATTCAATTTCGCAAAAAACAAAATTGAAGCTCAAAATATAAATAGCACAAGCTTAAAAGAATTTAAATTCATTTTATTTAAGAAACAAAGTCGTTTTGGAGCTGATTAGGAGCAACGTTTGCATTAGTCTACAGCCAATGAAACTTGCCGTAGAAGCATTAAGTCGAAAAGACGCAAAATTGTTTACTGCTGAGGGTGTTTTGTCTTTTTAAGCAATTAATTGGAAGCTCACAACATAGGAATAAGCCGTGATTGGGTAGCGTCAATTCGGATTGAGTTCCGGAGAAATAATTACATTGCTGATTAAATAAAATGTCTTTTTAATCCAAATTATCTTTCCAAATCTGTAGTTTGTTTTGCTAATACTCTCATTAAAAAATTTTTCGGAATAACAACGAACTTTCTTAGAAGTTCGTTCACTGAATGCTTTAGTGTTCCTAAAACAGCATTATATTAACCATGAAAAACAATAAAAATAATTTTAAGTACTTATGTATGTTTGTATTTCTTAGTTACATCTTATAAATAAAGTATTCATACTGATTTGTTGTGATATGTTATATATTCTTTTAAATTTTCCTTCGGATAACCGCGGTTCTTCGCAAAATTACTATCCAATAACCGCGGTTACTGAAAATGCTGTTGATCTCTGAAAATCTCATTAATTTTGTCACTATACAAGAATAGCTCCCAATAAGACATTACTTAAGGTTCCTGCATTCCAAACCGTACGAAAAAAATATTTCTGAATCAATTTCTTAATGGTAGGCTTACTATTACTGATCTTACTAGATTAGTTTAAATTACCCTACATCCTTTAGGAAATGGCAACGAAGTTGACATAATTCCTACCGAATTAAGCAAAGCCTTAGACAAAATTAACACAATCATAAAAACCGTTAATATCATGTATTGTTTAGCGGTTCCTCATTAAAACCATTCCCTCTGAGGTACCTTAAAGCAGTAACTTCGGTCTTCTAATTTTGTGTCTTATTTATTAACGACGTCGACTGCGTGATGAAAAATTGTGAATCGGGGAATCGAACTTCTCCCACTTTAATGATATCAGAGCTAGTATGACTCTTGGTTTCGTTTAACGTAGGTAAAAAGAATTCTGAAATCCCTTCGCCACAAAATCCCTTTTTAACTCTTCTTCGCTCTATCGAGAAATTTGGTCCCCTTATAACGTATTCAATTATTTAACGTATTAAGGCTGTTCAATGAATATTTTTAACACCACTTCTCACTACACTACACTACTTCTCCTCTAATTTTCTCACCCACTCTTAAGTTCTGTCATTGAGAGTGACAAAGAACGTTGACAACGTTGGCCAAAGCAATACTGTAAACAGCTATAACTTCGATGAAGTGAAGCAAGTTGTCTATCTCTGCACCCATATAAATATTCGGAACAACATTTGTATCGAGACCAAACACCCTTTTGGAAATAGTTTAGCCCGCTAACGCAGGACCAACATCTTGATAATCCCTGCCATGCTATATGGGTCGAGAGCATAGAAAATTTCAAAAGGGGAAGAGAAATACAATCCTTGGAAGAAGATTGCATGCCAAACTCTCTAAGCTTTATGGAAACAAAGCTTAAGATGGCTAGGTTATGTAGAGCGTATGGAAAATACAATTACAGTTCCAAGAGTCCTAAAATCTGAACAAATGTGACAACACTATGAGCTCAATGAAAACGGAACCGATGATGCGCATAAGTTGAGAAGGACCTCAACCAATTCGTAGTGTAAAATTGGTGTTAAATGATTAACCCCCCCTAATTCGCGAACCAGTCGAGGATTGTAAGCAAAAACACTTCTAAATTTCACGTATTATGAAGTGAGTGCTAGATTTAAAACCCAAAGTTTTGGCCCACGTTAGTAACATTTTCATTGATTATACCGTTTTATGTTGTTAATTCACGGTACGGGAGCACACCTTATGTTCTTATGGTTGCAGCAAACACTCTAAGCACAGTCTGGTCCTTGTTTACACTCATTCATAAATGTTTTGGGCTGAATTCGAACCATTTTCCTTCACTTGGGCTGTGGCAATAAAACACTAAACTGTTTCCTCAGTGAATCGGAATACCAGAAATCGGTTTTGTTAAGTAGATGTTTCGTGTCACGAGCATAATTAGCACTCCCGTGGTGCTATTTACGGAATGGTTTTACTAGCCGAAACGTTGTGTTTTTTTGTGGATTTTACAGTAGTTGTTATGAGTTTATTGCACTTTTTATTGCGGTTAGTCCTTGTACAAAAGAACGTCAGCACTTCACATGAAGACGTCCTACACAGGTATTTGTCTACACTCTCATAAATTCACCCATAAATCTTACTAAACATGTACTATTACAAAACTCCTACGTTTTGTTCTTTAAAGTGGTGTTGTAAACAAACTTGTAATACGGGCTTTTGTTGATTTAAAGAAGATGCACTTTGTCTGAGCATATAAACTTTTAATGAGTCTCTATTCTCAGTGCGAAGCAGTGACGATGCGCAAATCCCAAACATGAATGGTTTTTCCGAGATTGGAGTGTAATTACCCAAAGTGGTCACAGACTGTCTATTTTTTTCTGTTGGAGAACAAGTTCTTAGTCTTGCAGGTATTCACTGTTAGATTGACGGTGAGAAACAGTTTCAAAGATATGTGTGTCTCATAAAATCGAGTAAAGGGAGAGATCAAAATCAAATATGTTTGGTCTTACTTTGTTTTGGAAAACACGCTAAAATTCAAAATTGAAAACAGTGTCTAGATGGAAATGAAAGAATGGGTATGAGAAGGCATGTTGCTTTTGATTGGCACTCATTTTCAACAATCTGAAACTATCAAAGATATACGTAGATGATAATAATAATTGAGTGGCACTACAGCCTACAAGGAACCGAGCCCCAGCTTCTAAAGGGTGATTTTTTAAAAGTTATAGGAAAGTTTAAAAAAAAAACACATAAAATTCAGAAAAATGGCTTAAAATATTTATTATTTATTATTCCATATAATTTAATGTTTGAAGATTATTTCGTGCAAATGTTGACCTTGATTGCGCCTCAAATGGTCCATCCGCTTAGTCCAACTTTGCCATACTCTTTCCAACATTTCGGCCAGTATCTCACGAATAAATGCTTCAATGTTTTCTTTCAATGCGTCAATTTAAGCGGGCTTGTCTGTATAGTAATGAGCTTAAACATAGCCAGACAAAAAATAGTCTAAGGTTCCAAATTTGAAATAAAATGTTCACTGAACTCGCCTCTCAATAAGTCCATTGTTGCGCGCGCTGTGTGAAATGTGGCACCATCCTGTTGAAACCACATGTCATGCAAATCAAGCTCTTGCATTTTGGGAAAAAAAAAGTTGGATATCAATGAAGCCACCAGCCCATAAACCGCACCAAACTGTGACTTTTTCTGTATGCATTGGTAGCTCTTGCAATGCTTCTGGCTGATACTCACTCCAAAATCGACCAAATTGGTTATTTACGTACCCATTGAGCCAAAAATGAACTGACCATAAAGCGTTTTTCGTTTGTAAGACGATTCATGGTTGAATTATAGACCAAACTGAAGATGTTTGACAGTGAAACAAAACACGAAACGAGCGTCAGCTGTTTAAACCAGTGTCGCCAAAGAGATAATGGCTAAAAAATCACCCTTTAAAACAACTACTCGTGTTATGCGTGATAGAAGGGACCTACAGTTTTGCCTACCCCGAATGGCGAGACTTAAGAGATTTTCATAGGTAGTGAGTACTCTTTGATTGTTGTCAGCAACTCGAAAAAAGTTGTCCGAGAAAAACTACAATGTGTCCCATGAATCGAACCTATACCGTCTCCCACGGCGACCGCATATGTAGATTGTAGTGAACCAAAATAATAGGCTCACTCACATGAATCTGATAACAAGGGAAAACTTTAAACAGGTTGTCAACATCTCCAATCCTTTCAAAGACCCCAGATCTCGACTACTTACGTCCAGAAGAAATCCTGCCTTGATATGCGCTATACTCCGAAGCAATTGATAAATTCCAAAATGGGTTTTGCATCACAATGCAGGAAAGTATCGCACTGTTTCCTAAATAATTTGTGATCCTTTACTCTAACTGCCTTCATGCTTTCATCGTCCTTCACTCTAACTTCCTTCTATTCAAAGACTGGTAGAAATTTTTGTCAGGGGAAAGCTGGGCGAAGTAGAGTAGTAGTAGAGGGCTGCCGAAGTTGCACTTCATGTTGTAGTAAGAACCATCGTCAAATATTTTGACTGCAAGGATCTTGCAATGCTTCCATTTTTAGACATCAAAAAGACGTTGAATAATGTCGTTCAGAGGTACAGGTACAGATTAGGAGGAAAACGATCATCTGTTTCATATTCCAATCACCGCAGTTTTAATTTAAACATGTGCATTGCGCCTCAAATCAACAATGTGAGAAATTATCATTGCCCTTTTGGAGGTCGACTAGGTGCTATTTCTTTTCTTGGTTTTCGATTGTTTAAAACCTGCCAAACTCCGCTATCATATAATAATATTAGCTGAACGTCTGCCATTTACTATAAATTTATCGTTAAGCAATCTGTTTGTATATTCAAATGACTACAAGTTTCTACAAAAGTCTGGATATTATCATTAAAATTGTGAAGAAATTTAAGGAGAGGGTATAATTGATATCGGAAGGCCTGTGCATCATCGTTATGCACCGTCACTCGTTTTTCTCTGTGGGGCTATTCAAAAGACCGTACTTACGCCAATAATCCCTGAAGAACGAACACTTGTCAAATCTTGACCGAAAATGTGAAAAATTGGCTAAATGTTACCTAAAACAATCGCATGCTATGAATGACGATTCTAATGATATTGACACTTAATGGCAAGCAAGAAGCTAAGACTCGCATCCAAAAATATGTCACTGTGTTTGACCCAACAATGAGTAACCCTCAATACTATTGCATTACAATACATATTTATACTCAGCCATTAACCAACCAACCACAACCAAACCAAAATTAAACTTTTTAAAATCCTCTAAGGCTGAAAAAATAGCCATTTACCCAAACGTTTCAAACTAAGTAATTTTTGTCCTACCACAAAAAGGGTAAATTGATGCAGTTTTAATTAAGCTGTCGTAAACTGAAATTAATATTGAGAGGTTATCTAAGGTTACTTAAGTTCAGTGACATTTGGTATATATGCGAAACAAAAGGAAGAAAAACACAACCCGAATTTCACAATCGTTACCCATTTAATGTGTTTTAAGAATTGCAAAGGCAAAGTAATTCAATATTGTTCCTCATCATATTTGGTAACATTGAAAGTAAACGTCCACTTTTCAGAGGAAGACTTAACTTCATGCCGAGAGATTCGAATGCGCACATGATGGGTCGGGCAGACTTGCTTAACAAAATAAACATACATTCTAAAGAAAGTTTTCTCTTACCCAACACCCACACCTTCAGACTTATATGTGAATTGTTACTATTAAGCTCATGTTAGGCACTAGTTTTTCTTCTTATCTCCTCCGATAAAGGGAAGCAATTCATAGAAGCCAAAAAAAGTAATTGTTTTCTTTGATGTTACCACCTAATAACTGGGCCTGAGGTAACCACAAACGACTTGTTACATGCAAACAAACTGTGTACTTCAATTAGTGAAAATAAATTCACGCCGACTCTTGAACACACTAGAACGCCGCCCGTCCCTGGCGTAATGTACTCAATGTGAAATCCTAACGACTCAAGACCCTTGTGGAATGTGAAGTGCGCGTTAATCCCTTAATCACATTTGCGACATTTAATTCTGTTTTCTCTGTGGTTGAGCAAAAGAGCTCCAATGGAAGCTTGTTTGTGGTGCTTCTGAATTGGCAGTTTTTTTTCTTCTTTTTTCTTCGTTTTGTGTTCATGTTCCTTTCTCCTTGCCCCTTTTTCGGTTGTCAACGTTGGACTAAATGAACTTTCATCCAGCGCCAACGGGTGACTGTCCGATGTAAAGGGCTTCTATGAATTTCTTAATCTTTGTTGGGGGCATTTGAATGAGAAACTTCTGGAGGACCTGTTCCCGTGGAAATGGTTATTTGTCCTGGAGCACGCTACGGGAAATTAAGGCTTCAGAAGGAAAGAAAAACATAAAAATAAAATATTCGAGGGGAGCCGCTGCCTATGTGGGAACCCCGCGTTTGGCCATGGCAAAAAATAATTACTCTATTTGCTGTAGCTTTGAGACCATTGACGTGCCCATCCTGCTCTTTGTTTGACACACGCAGTTTAGTATGATTGTGAACAGAAAAGAAGTCATGGGCGTGATGTGATTTAATTTTTTCATAAAATGGAGAAACAGGTCTATTTAGAGAGCTTTTCATCATACTGCGAAAATAATTTGGAAGTTAGAAATAAATGCATTTATTTCACATGAACAGAATCAACATATAATAGAAATGCGCTTTCTTTTTTTTAAGTAGCACTACAGCCAACAAGGGGCAAGGACTTACTCGTAGCTTCTTCAGGAACTACTCGTGTTGTGTATGGCAATGCTCTCGCACAAGTAGAGAGAACCAACAGTTTTTTGCCGATTATGAACGGCGAGATGTGAGAGGCTTTCCATTGGCAGTTAGTACTCTTTTAGTGTTATCAGCATCTCGAAAAAGATGGCGCCGCGAAAAACTCCGGGAAACGAACATTCAGTGTGTGAGTCGACGTACTTACTTACCAAGCTACGGGGACTGAAAATGCGGATTTAGACAGCAACATTTATCATACTCGTATAATAATACAAATTGTAAGAACTACATTTGCAAGTCACCTTAAAAAATTAAAACAGAGATTTGTTCCCAACGTAATAAGTAATCTGGACTTTTTATCAGTCGTACAGTGGAGGTTCATCGTTTGGAGAGATATGAGAACATAAGGCAAAATTTTCGTTTATTCAATTTCATTTTGTTACATTTAATGTTGTTAATTTTCGTTCATCAGAGACTTTGCAGACTTATGCTATTATTGTTTAAGAGAAAGTAGAATGGGACTTTTTGAATCTTGTATAACAGAGTATTAATTGAAGTCACCTTTTAAAGAGGGAACATTTAGTTCTAATAACTGCCTCCCTTGCCAATTGATGTCGCTTTCAACGCGAATACTATGCAAAAGCTAAGCGAAAGCAGGAGAAACTTTTTGCATTTATAAAACGAAATTGCAGGTCGCCATAGAAGTCGTTATTCAAGTTGGCAGATTAGAATGATTGGGCGATACAACAAATATAGCTTATGGAAAAAGTTCGAATGCGAATTGTCGGTAGATGGTTGTAAAATGTACCTGGAAATATTATATGCCTTGAAAGCTTCATTAAAAGCTGCATTTAAAAATAACTAATTATTTATAAATGCATGCCATGAAGTAATGGGCAAGTCGTCGCCTCACAAAATTCGATTCCGGGATCGAACGTTCATGTTGCATCTTCTAAGGCAACTTCTTCCTCGAGCCGCTTACTGACATACAATCAAATAATACTCATTCTCTACATTCAGATTGCACCTTTCTTAGTCAACAAAAAACTGTAGTTCTTCTCTACTTGTGAGATAATTTTATACTTTGCACTCTAGCCGGCTCTTTTTAGCCAGTTCGATATAAATGCAAATTTTTCAACATAACCAACATCATGTTAGTCCGATTTTCAACACAGTCCATGATCAAAATGAGCCTGCTAATCTTCCACTCAGTATTGTAAATATCCAATCAAATATATGACCTTGACTTCGGATTTATTTCCTCTGGGCGTGACAAAAAAGTTTTCTGTTTCTCTCTCGTTCTTATGAAGTACCCACCCATATTTATCTACGTGACTTAATTACCCGAGCGATTCTCAGCTGGTTGTCAATGTTCATAAAAACTGGTCTATATTCATACGTCACCTCAATAAAGGTGAATTATGTTTTTATTCTTTTCTTGATAAAACTTTTTAACAGCAATGGAAAATGTGGTAATGGAAATGTGGTAACCACCTTTTTTTATTATTTTCTTTACAAAGAAAACAGCTCGTCTGTTTGTTTTTCGCACTGTCCATATCTCCAAGTCTTACGAAACAAGTTGCACGAAATTTTAAACTTAAACCAACGGCGACAAGCAATAAACGGGTGTCCATTTAATGAATTTGTGCATAATTTGGAAGCCTCAACTAAAGTCAAGCCAAAAGGAAAAGTTTCGTCGTACACAAACACTTGATATATAAATCGCCAGACCTTGAGATTTTTCACATGTTAAATCAACGTATAGTGGCAAGAAATCCTCAATCTTTAAAGTTGTACAACACATCTACTCTTCCAGTATCTGCACCAATGCAAATAAAATTCTTAAAAACTGACACAGTGTAGTGTTCGATGAGAAAGTTCAATGAGAATTATTTTGGGAAAAGTACGAACATAAAACGAAACCATTTACGAGCGAGTGTAACCCGCTTTAGAGAAAAATAATCTCCATTGTATTCGATAGTTTTAGATGTTGCATGTAATTCTATTTTTTGTTCAGTTATTTCATGAATTCTGTATGAGATTGCGGCCTTAGTCATTCACATTAGTCGCTTGTCTGTAAGACAAATCAAGTATATCATAAGACTCAATATATGTAGATATCTAGTTATAGTATTGACAGCTTTATTAATGTAATGAAAGTATCGGTGCTTCGAGTTCTCAACAACTCTTATGTACGTTTCGCAAGAAATTTCGCCATACTAACACTAACCAAAAAATGGAAAAGTGCGGCCTAAGCACAATTCTAAATAATATTTGATTTTACAAAATTACATATTTTTTTCATCATTTTAGGACAAACAATAAATAACTTTGGGAAAATGTGAATAAAAAGTGTACTCAACAGTAATATTACTTGTTAGTGGGACAATTTATCGTGACTATGACAACAATGCATATTACAAATGTCAAGTGTTGCTGGTTGCAAACCTCACATTTGATCCTATATTTACTCTACAGCCATGCTTTTTAATTTGTTTGCTGTGAATATTTCGGGCTGAAGCAAATTATTTATACATTTGTCTTCCATTTTTGTACGCGTCTTGAAAATAAAATGGCTAAAAAAAACTCAAAACATAACACAAAATGACAAGCAAAAGTAACACTTGTCCGCCTACAAGCTTTGCACTTAAATCTCCCATTCAGCAATAAGGTAGTAGACAACAAACAGTTTCCAAGGCTCTATTCTAGAAATATAGGAACAATAGGACGGTAAATACCGTGTATGTGGGCTTATATACTGACTCTTGACTCTAGCCTACGCAGTCAGTTTCGCCATTTCAATGAGATATTTTTCCGTTTCTATATTATCGACAATTTATGGGGCAGCACACTATAAATTCGAGTCGTAAAGTGCAATTAACATACCGAACCCACCCCAAAGAAGATGAACAGCAAAACAAAAGAAATCGGCGAATGTGCTTTTAAATAAATTACGCCACTTATAGCGGAAATAAATCTCCTCCGCGGGTGGAGTACCAGTGTGGACACTCTGAAAACCTGAACAATTAACATTAAGTGGTGTTGCAAATTACTTATTTTGGTCCCCAACGAGCGTACCTATACAACGAAGCGCACATTAAGCCAAAAAATATAATCCATTTACCTGTGCCACCTGAGTAGAGAGTCTAAAACAGTAATAAATTGAACGAAAACACACCGGTCCCGACCACGACCTCCTACTCAATGTGTATAAATTTCCAATTCAGTAGCAATTACCAAGTCAGATTGAAGCGCGGCCTCAACGCTTCATGTATTTGTGTGACCAATCTTTTTTAAATTGAGCCAATCAACGAGCTCATAAATGGCCGGACACCATTTCGAGGCGTGGAGCTTGAACACGGGTCGTATAGCTGTCATTTCGTGACAAATTTTATATCTTGCATTCGAAATTGGGAAGAGGGAAAGAGTAAAATATTGAGACAACGATAGTGCCTTGTATGTCTGGCCATTAGCTGATGACAACAGATTTAACAGCATCTTCACGGATATGCTGATGATGTTTTAAGAGGTTTATGTGTCTGACAGTTTAATTGCTGGCGGTTGGCCTTAAAATTGTTCGCTGTGGTTAATTCTTTGGAGACAAACTCGTGACGGATATAAAACGCGATTAAGGTTTTGATTGCCCATCGTATTTGGAATGTGGTCAAAGTAATATAACCTGAGAAGAGATTAGGCAATTAGTGGAGTAAGAAGGTCACCTAAATTTAGAACCTTAACTGTCTTGAGACAGTAAAACTACTTTCACCTGCCATATGCATCGGTGTGCATTGCTTTGACATTGAAAATACAACAAAAGTCATTTATTCCTGATTGATGTACATACTTTATTATGATACACACGTGCTACGTTAAAATATAAATTGGCGCCCACTTCAAGTCAAATTTGGGAAAAAGGTTACTTGCACTGTGATTATATGACGACAAAATAGTCGAATTAAATGTAATCACCTAAAATGTTGGCTATGTTCGAATTAACTTATTTCCGGCCTTTAAGGAAAAAAAAAACACAAATAGAACACAAAAGAGAGTATTCATAAGAGGAAAAGTAGGTTCATATGAGTAAATATAATTTTTATATATATTTTGTACAGTGTGCAAAACAAACACAACAAATTTAGTTACCCGCGTAAATATTTTCTTTTTTATGTGTAGTGCCTTAAAAACTCAGAATGAATACATTATGAAGAAATAGAAACACAAAAATATATTCTTAGAGGTGACTTTCATTTATTCTATAAGAACGGTATACCAAAAACGGCAAGCAATACAATAGACAACACATTTTTATAGCACTGATGATTCTTAATTAATTATTGTGGATTCTGCTATTGCTATTCTTTTCATTCATCCGTTTGGAACAACTTTCATTTATGTCTAAAATGTTGATCTGCAACTCGTTGCTTTACAATCCCAAAGAGGTTCTCAATGTGTTTCAAGTCTCGTGATTGCACCGGTCAATGTCGGACACACACTGGATTGACTTTAAGCCAATCCTTCACTAACTCGATGTCTGTTTCGGGTCGTTATTGTGTTGAAACACCCATCAAGGGGCATATTCCATTCAGAATGTTGCATTTCAAAAAGATATTTTCACATGCAAAACGATCCAAGTATGCCACAATTGTTTCAGAAGACACAAATGAATTGTTTTTTATCAAACGACACTATGTACCATTTGCCATGCCGTGCCTACACTTCCCGTTGTTTTGTGCTTTTTAATTAATCGTCACACAGTAGAGCCGTTTAAAGCATATTGTCTGACAATTGGAAATAAGTTGAATTTTCGCGTGACCAACCAATTATGTATTGGCCATAGTTGGGTTTCCACCCTCAATAAAAATAAACCTTTGACTGATCACCGATTACTTCCTTATGTGCAATATAAAATCTAAAAGTATTTAGAAACGTAAGCTTATTACTTTTTTTTTAATTTTTAGCGACCGTTTTGGGAAAAGTGGCCACTTGTTGCTTTAGTTTTACCCAGTTTCCGATATAACATCATTTACATAAGATATATGTTTATGCATATAAGCATTTTAAACATCGGCAATTTTTTAGCTTAACTTCTTAAATTGCCTGCTGTCGCTATTCAGGAATTCTTAAAATTTAGTAATTACACCCCACAAGAGATCAGTGCATAGTTTTTAGTGCTTATATTTTCTTACAAGTGGAAGGGACCTACAGTTTTTGCCGAATCCGAACAGCGAGATTTGAGAAGCTTTTCCTTGAACAGCTCCAAAGAGGTGAAAAATGCGAGGTGTTCCGTCCGGGAATCGAACCTATATATTATTATAGAAAGAAACTCAATTGTGTTTGCGATTATATTTATAAATAATATATACTATATTATACATCGTTTAACAGATATAATAAGAGAGCAATTTCAATATATTTTGAACTCATTTCTTTAGCGGATAGCCAGGTTTTTGTTGCTTCCCAAAACGTTGATAAATTTTGCCACGAATGCCTTAAAATTCAACTTTAAAAATTTATACCGACTAACTTAACAGCATTTTAGACAAGTATCTATTATTTTTTATTTGAATGACACTACAGCCCACAAGGGACCAAGGCCTAGCTTCTACAACAACTGCTCGTGTTGTGCGTGCTACTGTTCTCTCACGAGTAGAAGGGACCTACAGTTTTTTGCCGACTCCGAACGGCGAAATTTAAGAAGCTTTTCATAGACAATCAATACTCTTTGAGTGTTGTCAGCAACTCGCAAGAGGTGGTGCCGTAAAAAAATGCTAGTTGTCCCGTCCGGGAATCGAACTAGACTTTCTGCGTAGCGGTCGACGCACTTACCCACTACGCCACGGCAACCAAATGCAAGTATCTGTATGAAAGAATATTCCATGTAAAGCGTAGTAATCAGTACTCCTCACCTAAGAATATAAACGCTGATGTACTGAAAGAGAGTGTTTCTTTTCTGTGTGCTATAATTCCTGCTTCTATAGCAATATACTGCAAGTGATTTGCCACAAGAACACACTGTGTTACGCACAAATGCTGACGACACCGTCGAACATGGTCAAAGAGTCTAAACTAAAATGACAACGTCTAGTGTACGTTGGAAAATTGCAGTTGGTATGAACCAATGAGTTAATTAACTTGCCTATTGACGGAAAACTCAAGTGGAAGAAACATGTTCAACTTGTCAAAAATCTACAGAAATGTGGTGGTATCTTGCAGTTCCCAGGCTTAATATTCTTGCATAGCAGTGTGTTAAACCTGCCTTGACTTATGACATACTACTTTGGAACTATAATCAAAACAAGCAATATAAGCATTTCTTTTTGCACCCCCACCTTATATTAGAAAAAACGATTGTTACAGAGATCTTTAAAGCTTTTTTGTCCAAGATGAAAGTAAGGACTTTTTTTTATAAAAATAAAGAACAACTTGAAGGACCACGGATATTCAATTATTGACAAAACTAACGCCGATCTTAAAGGCTAAGATATAGATAAATTGAACTGAACTGAATTATGTACGACTATGTACATATATTTTTTCTTAAGAAAATACATTTTTTCCAACAAGAGGTATGGCTTTATCCAAACTGGATTTTAAATAAGTTTTAAGAAAGAGGTCAATACGCGAGGACCTCATGATTAATGAGGTCTTGCTTTACAAATTGTTCAAATCCCCATCGCTGTTTATCTGAGCCTTTCTTCGTGGAAAACTTTCTATTACTAACTAATATCCCGAAGATTTCTAAATGAAACGGATTCAGTATCCCTACATGTATTTCCAGAAGAAAAACAATATATACTCACTGAATACATTAAATAGAATATAATTAAGAAGACTGACCTAAATGCTCTTCTTATTTAAATGCTATGAGGTTTATTAACCGCCATGGACGCAGAGCATGATGTCAACATATAAATTCTGCATATAAATGTGCGTTTTTCGAACATACATAGATCTGAGAGAGTTATGTTGACCCCCAGCAATAGTCCACACCTAATGTAGTCCTACTAAATCTAATTGAAATACAGGCACTAATTTATTTGATCAGACACTATATCTGGGCGTCTGCATTCTTCGGCTCTTCATAAAATATGTCATACAATAAACTCTTCCGATATCCTGTATCTGTGACAATTTTTAGAGGCGCACACTGGAGACATTCATGTCCAAGTCCACTTTAGGTACTCGGCGACCCTGATTCTCAATTTGGATATTTATGACCCACAACAAATATCCATTATCGATTAAGTAATTTATTTGTTTTGACTCTTTAGCCTTTAACATCGCCACACATCCACGCACAGACGCTCGCCGCTGGAGGTTGTTCCCCCGTTCCAGCACACGGCTCATTTAAAATCAATTAAACCACGGCGATCATCCGATACTACCACTTCGTCATTGATTTGTGGCCTTAAGTTGACAGAGAAGTAGAACTACCTGTCACACTATTGCTCGTTCTTTTGATGCTGTCCTATCTGAGGGAGGGAGGGAAGACACACCGTTCGAAGATTTATTACCGTCACAAGCTTTTAGTGAACAATTCGGTGATTTATGAAGCCCATTTGGATGTCGCTCCTTAGGCATCATTCAAAACCATGAACTGCTGCGAGAGGTCAGCAGAGAGATTGTTCAATTGTGTATTTTGACAGGAGGACATTAATCTCAACGCCACCAGTTTCTATTAGAGACAGCCAAAGGAATGGGCGCAAACATATCCCATTGTGCCGTGGTGAGTTTTGCAAATTCATTCTCGGCATATCCTTTCTAAGATCAAAAAGAAAACCAAGGGAATAATGAGGAGGAAAGGCAGGAAGAGGAAATGTTTTCGGGGAACGGCAACCAAAAAGAAGCCGACAAATTCTCGACACCTCGGAACAATAAAACAATTTTCTCTAACGGTTCAAACATTTCACCTTTCACATCAATACACGTGCACTCACACACCAGTCAGCCAAGGGACAATGACAAACGATGAGAGAAAGGACGAACAATGGAGGAACTTTTCGAGGGAGAGAGACGAGTAAATTCTCAATGGACTCTGTCGACGGCAAAATGAGGAAATAAATGTGAAAATGAAAAAAAAAGAATACAAAAAAGTGAAGCAGCGAGGGAGGTGTGTCGCCCAGAGGACCCATAAGAAAACACTTTATCCTTGTTTGAAAGCAGGATAATTAATGCGGCACTTTGACATCACCAGGTAAGAAGGTAATTTTCACTGAAACTGTGCCGTTTTCCATCTGCGACCTTACGGCGCTCCGCAGAGCGGAGCCAAAGCAAAGTCAGATGACCAACAAAAGCCATTGTTGGGAATGTGTACGTGCGGATACTGGCTAATTGTTCTGTCTTGTGCAAATAACTGTGCGGAAGGTCAATTGACCGGATAATAATTTGTGTTTGGGATTTTCTGCAAATTCCTTTAGCCAGTGGATTCCTTGGTGGGAAGAATGTTGTCAGGCGGTACGAAGAAAGCGTGTACAGTAAGCATATTTATCATATGCAGTGAAAAGAATAGGTGGGATACAGGTTTGAACAGAGGGAAATCTGTTGTTGTTATTAATGTTCTCATTTCTTAGAAGTGTGTTACTAGTTTTGCTTTGATGTTCCGAGTGTTATGTTGTAGTTTGCATGATTTTGCTTGTAGGTGTCGATGTTAAAACAGCCAGGGATTTGGTAAAGCATGTAGTTTGGATGGGCGTCATGTTCATCAATAAGCTGTTTTCATATTCAGCCGAGTCACTAGTCAATATGCTCTAAAAATGTGGTATATGAGTACGCTTCTTTATTGAGTCTAACTCACCTCAGTGGACCACAATTTGCACACTTGTAAGGTAATGGCATTAAATTAAATTCATCTGCAGATATACAGACTTTGACTAATGAATGTGTGTACTGGGAGATAGTGCTGCAAAGAGGTTTTGGATCATTAGCTAACGGGGTCCTAAGTTGTTTTCACATAAGTCAGTATCTTATGTGCTTGTAAAATAAAATTAATTTGCAGAACTGACACCGCTGTGTTCTGCTGGAAACTAAACGCTTGACAGATTGGCATTTAAATCTGACTGAAATTGTTTGTCTTGAGTCGTTGTTGTTGAAATGTACACAAATTGGTGATTTGATTGAGATCTCTCGGCATAATAACTACACTTAATTGTAGTGACCAAATGATGTTTGTGTTTATTAGCCTTTTAAGCATTGTTTAATGAAAATTTGTAAAATAGGCATATAGAGGTTTTCCTAGTCTTGGCCAATACTGTCAGCAATATTTTTTTCCAGTTTTCGATGTTAAAATCGCAGCATGAGTGGACTAAACGATATAGAAAGATTAATTTGTCACACGAATGTTAACGACTTACCTGCCTCAACATTTTTTAAATTTCAATTCATTATTCATTTAAACATTTTAAAATACCAGCAAATAATGATCGTTTTCAATGTGATATATGCTGCATCACTCCACACACCTACATACCTCCATATCTTAAAATCATAAATACCTCGCAATTTATAAGTTCAATAAAATGAAATAAAAATCAATAAATCTGACAAACTGAAAAATGTTATAAGCCTTTTTGGTTGACCGCATTTATGGCATTTCCTATAGGAATAATAGAGCACAGTCACACACAGTTATCTCAAATTTATCTGACGAGCTTCCTGGCATAACTCAGTCACACAATCAGTACACAGCAACCAACCACCCCAAATTAACTGAACCGTATTACGGGCACATAAATTATGACCGTGAAAGAAACTGCCATGTATCGAGTTGAGTCACCCTATCCTCGGGATGTGTGGTAATGCCGTCTGCGGTTGTGCTTCCCTTTGAATAACTTGAAATTGTAATTGTTTCCATTACTGCTAGTAATTCATCACCTTTCTGTCATATGCTAATTACAAACGCTATTCAAATACATGTGGATACGTTTATGTTTATCATATACTCGTAGACGCGTTAAGTACATTGGTGCAAGTTTCACTGGTGACACTTTCATACATATGTATGTAAGTATTTTGTGGGAACCGCTGTTTGTGAGAGGTTAACCGTCTGAGGTTTTAAATCAAAATATCATCAAACTGTCGCATGCAAAAAATTGTGTTTTGTGCCTCAACTACGACAGTAAGTTTATTTCAGTCAGATGGTGTCAGAGAATCTTTCACATCGTCAACACTGTTGGTACTAAAATATTTAAGTGTCGCGGATCCTAAGAAAGAAGAGATATAAGTACAATAAAGTTGACTACGTAAAATATGAAAAACTGAACAATTTTGTGTTTTTAACATTTTTAATACAATTTTCTTAAGTTCGAATAACATGTACAATTTCCAAGCCGTTCATGACAGTGAGCTCAAATTTTGACATATGACATATAATTTTATTGTTTTCAAATATTTTAAACGAATCGCGTTTCAGTTGTTTTAAACAATAGCAAAATGCTATGGAGGTTGTCATACGAAATATAATATCGAACGAAATGGTTCGGAAAGTAAAGGCTCGAATCGAGTGAAATCCCTGTCAAAGTAAAACAGAAAAAAGTAAGAGTGGAAAGAGCGAAGAAGATCCTACGCTATCACGACAGTGATAAGTTGCCGAATTTGTTTTCTTTCCGATGAGTCGCCAATTTTTATCGAGCAATATGTCAACAAACAAAGTGACCGAGTTTACTTGCCAGAGAGGTCAAACATTTACGCCTTCGGAAGACCACAAGAAAATCGTGAAACTGTGGCAACCAACAATTTCGGTCAGATCCCGTGGACATTTCAACAAGACTGTTTTTATTACATCAAACAAGCACTTCGTCGGCGTGCAGCTTGCGATGCTTTCTTTGGTCGTCTCAAGGCTATTATTTGCACTAAAGGTGGACATATTGAAAACTACAGATACGATTTAAAAATGAATTCATATCCCAACATTTTTTGATTTGACACAATAAAATGGATCAGTTTATGTTTGTAAACATATGATATATTCAGTTTTCCTTATAAAACATTTTTTATTTGAAATGCCATTAAATTGATCTAACTAACTCAAGACGAGGTCGATTCGCCATTTTCCGTGGTAAATTAAATTTTTTTTTCACATTTTTAGTATAGTTAAAACTAGTAAATTTTCATTAACTGTTGTTTAACCTTTCAACACTTTAGGTTTCCATACAAGTCGGAAAGAAAAAAAGAAATTCGGAAGTGTTGAATCTTGGAAAATGTGAGATGATTTTTGCTCGCATAAGATTTTTGGTACAAAGTCAACCTTTACTTGCATCCGTTACCAAATTTAAATAAATTATCTAAAATACATATCAGCTACCCAGCTACACATTCCGAAAAAATTATGTTTCCATTGCAGCTGCGTGCCGCTTGCACTTGTTTTAGATTATTACTGACAACAGACGTAGTCCATTCGAAAATTTCATAAATTTCCTGTCGAGTAAAGTTTGGCAAAATGAATTCTGTTAAGTCTAATATTAAAAATACCAAGAACGGGACGAGAAAGTTATATTGAGACTGTGGAAACGACAATAACTTCTCATGTGGAAGTCATTAAAAGTGTTGATAAAATGGTGAACCGACAAATTTAAAATAAAAAAGGTGCACTATAGTATATTAACTGCATATGACAAGCATATAAAAGTCGTATACGCGGTGGAACATTCTTTGCGGACATATTTAAGCACATTTTAGGAACATTTTAAGAAACTGGAAAGATTAAGTTAGTTGCAAAAAAATAATACACAATTTTATTGGGGAAAACAATACAAGACATCATTATGGTTGTGAATACTAATATTAATATAAGAAAATCATTAATATCGAAAATTTATAAATAGCTTAGGTACAGATAGGCGAATAGCACCTGCGAAGGGTCGGTTTATTTGACTTAAGAACCACTGTTCATAATAATTAAACTAGACTTAAGTGTTTTTTTTTGTTTGCCTAGAAGAATTTTTTTTTTGTTGGAGGCTGGGTTGGAGGCGATTAGACTCAAAAACTGGTCCATTGTACTACCAGGTAGTAACCTTCATTTACTGTTGTTTCCTGGCCAGCACATCAGCGCCAAACAGCCGCCACCTGATACGAGCAAATGGCTGACATTGACCGAGAAAGTGCTCTGAAGTGTCTTCACCTTCTCCACAGTTATTGCAAAGGGTGTCGTCACTAAGCCCAATCAGATTTAGGTGCTTAGCGAAGGTGAAGTGTCCCGTTTGTACGCCGAAAAGTTTTCTGCACTCTTTTATACTTAGAGATAACAGAAAAGCCGAGGATTTCTTGCTGACGTTCGGGAGCATGCACTTTGTCAGTCTGCATCCTGGAGAGTCATGCCATGTCTGGTTGTGGTGAAGCCCTAACCAAGGAAGTGGGTAGTCCCAAGGTGGGTTCGGGGCCAACGCATGCCTCTTTAGAACCTTGCCTAGCTAGTTCACCGGCAATCTCGTTTTCCGTGATTATGTGATGTCCCGGAGAAGTCTTAGCGAATTCAATCTCGACTATCTTGGAAGTGGATAAAGGGTTGAGTTAGGCCTTAAGCACAGCTTGGCTGTCGCTGCAGACGCAGATACTTCGCTCCTTAGACATATTCTTCACAATATAGTTGGTGGCAATTAGGATCACAAACGTTTCCGCTTAGTATACCGATGCGAAATTACCTAAAAAGGTGTGAAGTCTAAAGTTGTCGTCTTCCACGATAGCCCCGGTCCCAGATCCCGCCGTCGTCTTGGAGCCATCCGTAAAAATCCGACTACATTCCCTTCTCGGTTCAGTTTCTGGCCAGAGCAAGTCTTGGACACAGGGAAAGTCGACTTTGTATAAGCGATGCAACTGAACCATTGTTGACGCCGCATTAGACGGCATGCTCATGAGACTTGTGCCATAGGAGTTGCAGTGCGCGAGGTCACGAAGCTTCAGTGCGAGTTGAACCAAATATACATACATATATAATATATAATTGTGCCTAGAAGAAAATCGTGAATGAACTGAAAATGGTGCGCCAAATTACAAAACTCACTATATGCCAGCCGAATTGATATTTACAAACATTGTTAAAACTCATTTTTGCTTCTAATAAAATGTAACTACAATAATTCATCCCAATATACGATGACTTTATAATCCAAATACTAATTTGCGTCCAATCTCCCAATTAAAAATCAAGAGAATAATTTACTCTTCGGAAAAGTTTGAAATATATGGGACCCTGACAGTTCGCTAAGAAGCCAATCCAAAATGTGTTTCATAACATTTTTATAACCCACGTTTTTATATCTACACAGGCATTCATTTCTGTGTGATTCTGAGCATCCCTCTTCCTATACTTTCTGAGAGATGACTAAGCCTTTCTCCTAGCTTCGCCTTGGTTAAAAAGTACATTTCCAAAACAATCCATTTTTGCATTAATCCGAAACCTGAAAAGAGAGTTCGTATGTGAATTTTCGTAGCAAAATTTCCAACAAGAAAACCAAATAGGTTTTTCGGTCATAAAGAGCATACATCGGGGAAAAACAACCAAAAGTTTTAAAAGTCGTGTATACAGAACAGAACCTTGCAACCTGCTGAGGCCATGAGCTCTGACGATAGCTGTTCACACTGTTTGAAAGGTTCCCTTTATTGCTACAATCAATGACCAAAGCAAGGTTCCCAAATACATACATATACACATTGTTTAGTAGCAAATCGTTCCTAAATGAACAGAATTTAAATGTTCTTCTATTAAAGCGTCACTAGCAACAAGTATATAAGCACTTTGCATAACAGGTACACAGACGTTAAAAGCAATAATTTGACTCGAAAAATGTGTGCGGTTGTCATGCCTGCCTGAGCTCGTAAACGGCAAACGCTTATTAACTCTATCGTGCGCGTTCAACATTTCATCTCATTTTCAGTTCCGCCTCAGAGCGTTCTTACGAAAGTAATTTCCCAACTTGAAATTGGATCTGACACCGATGACGATGATGATGTTGAACACCTAGCCACCCCTCTATGCTGTCTTGGCTGTGAAGGCAAAAAGAAAAAAAAACAACGAAGCAAAAGCAGCCCAAGCTCAATTGAGCAAAGTCGCGAAAACAACTTCACGCCACCGTTAACCTGTCAAAAGTCATTATCACCATCAACTACCCGCAAAAGTGAAGCTTCAATCTGGCAACTGACTGACAGTTGCTTCCTACCACACAAAGCTGCTCTTCGCCCCGAAGATTTGCACGGCACTCGTGAATGGAAGTGGAAAATACAAGAACAAAACCAGACAAAAGAAATGGAACGAAAGGGTGACGGCTGACTAGATGGGAAGTAGGGTGGTTTGGTGTGTAGTATTCCTTTCCACACTGCCACTGCACTCCACCGCTGTCTATGCCAAGTTCTTTTCCTGTTCGTTCTCATTCTTTTGCTGTATTTCCTGTGTGCCATTTTCAAGTTCGTGCTGTCGCAACCTTCAACCCTCACAGCAAGAAGGAGAATTGAGTTTTTTGTCTTCCACAACACTGTCTTCAACACTGGCACCTATCATCCCCTGCTTAGAGCCCTCCAGCATTCTTCTTCATTCGGGGGAGGAAATTATTGTAGTTTCTTTCGTGTTGAATCATTATTCTTTTTCTTCTTTTCAGACTGGGAAAATTCTGCGAGACTGGTGTTGCTGTTGCTGTTTGCCTCCCCAACAATTTCCAAGTCGACATCCTGTCATCGTTGTATCTTGTTAGCAAATCATGTCTGTCACAGAAAATTTAGTTCAATTTTTTTGTTTCGTTTTCTTTCGGTTGGTTGTTATTTTTTTTTTCTTCTCCCAGTGCTTTTCATTTGGTGCTTGACAGGAGACACTGGGTGGGCGGATAGTTGGTGGGTGTTGCATTTGCGACTATTCTGCTTCTGAATCTGGTAGTGGTGCCGGTTATGGCGGTGATGGTGGTGGCACAGAGAGCTGTTGCTGTCGTTGCGCTGCACTCTCACTCGGCTAGGAAAAATTGAAAGACGACATAATGTTCCTTCTCTGGAAAGGACATGAAAATTTCAATTCGTCCTGACAACTGTCATAAACAGGGTTTGGGATTTCAGGCTATGTCAGACGGTATTTTTTTTTTTTGTCTCTTGTTCCTTCATCCTTCCTAACTGACGTTTCGTTCTGACATTTGTGGGGAAGTTCTGTACACTGTCATCGCTGTCAACGTTATATGAAAATTGTGACAGTTTGGCTTTAATTTCTTGGTTCTTGTTATTTTTCGGTTTGTTTGACGTGTATGTGTGTCATAAGTGTTTTTGATATCTGAAATAGGCACGTTGAGATTTGTAAATTGTTTTTGTGTGAGTGTTAGTGAATTGCATGTCAGAGTAATCGGAGGAAGAAAAAGTGCAAGAAGGGGCAAGCATTGGATGAGATACAAGGGTTAATGCTACATATGTACATATGTATATGTGCAAATAAATCTTAAGAAGGTCCAACTGCTAGCTCAGGCGGAAGCAGACGCGGATAAAATGGGCCTAGTGGTAAAAGAGGGCATAACGAAGTATATGCTGTCATCAAGGAAAGATATAAAATATCGACGTCTCGGACAGAGCGACATACTAGGCAGCAGAAACTTCGAGGCAGTTAATGACTTCGTCTACATCGGCTCGGTGGTAAATTGTGACAACAACATCAGTTTGATGATCTCAGCGAAAATTTTGACGTAACTAAAAACTATTCACGAGAGAAAAGTCTGCTTGCGATTTCAGGTCCTGTTTGCGTTGATGGGAAAATTCGATGGCGAACTTTATAGACTGTACGTCGGCATGCGCCTAGTCGTGCGCATTTAGATACAACGCTTTGAATAACTAGATCATATAGAGGGTATGGACACCACCGCTCCGGGCCGAAAAGTCTGCTAATTTGAGCCATTGGGAAAACAAAATAAAGAACAGTCTGCGTTGCGATGGACAAAGACTTTAACTAACTTGGAGGGAGCAACTGCAAGCAGCTAACGAGAGATCGTGATAGCTGCAGAGGCATGTTGGTAGAGGTAAAACGATTAAAGAGTAACTCTCTTCCCAAATTTTCCGTCTCGATCGAACTTGCAACTTTCGGCGCTTAAGTCAACGCACTTACGACCCTAGTCAAAACAATTACAAGTACTTGTAGGTCAGATGAAGAAAACTGAACTGGTGTCGTGGTGGATTGAGGTGTTGTATATAGTAACGCGTACTACTACTACTATTACGGTGGGGCAGTACAAAGCCATCTTTCCTGATTCAGCAAGCCAAGCCTGCATCGTTCTGTTCATTTTGGGTGAATTGTTTTTATTGTTTTTTTTTTCTGGTTCACTTAATTTTTGCTATGGCTGAATCAAGTGAAAATGATCCCGAAAAATCTGCGATTGAAGAAATTGTTAAGGTATACGTAGTCAGGAAGAACTACAAGTCTGCCTTTTATTCCGCGAAAATCCGTCTACCTTGCTCACTGCACTTTTTCATAATTCAATAAGAATCAATTGGAGCACTGAATTAAAGTGTCTAAAAATTGCTAAAGTGAGGAAAAAACGGTGCCGTGAACTAAGGCAATAAGAACTAATGCCATAATGGCTTTAATTCACTTTCAAATGAGAACTAAAACCGTCAATTAAATGTGAACTAACGCCATATGGCTTCAATTCACATTCGAATGTGAATTTATACCATAAAATATTCGGAGCGTGTTTGACGCTTGTAAAAGATTTAGAAGTAATAATTTTCCAGTTGATTTTGGATTTTCATAAAATAACAAGCAAGACTTTTACAAAATCACCTTTATCGTTTGGTGGTATAATTGAATTGTTTCCTGATGTTTTGAAGGAATTTGGAATATCTCGATATGATGAAACTAAAAAATTGTATCATAACACGGTAATAGAAAAAAAATTCTTCGTATTTATGTCAGAAGATATTGTTGAGCTTATAAGCAATTTACCAGAAAGTCAACCTCGTACATATATGATGGATGGAACAATTCCAATCGCACCAATTGCACTGTCTTTAAGCAAATACTCATAATCCAGTATGGGTTTGCTGAATATGTAAGTACTCAAATGCGAGGAAATAATCTCACTGAACTTAGATATAAATGCATTTCACATATATAGATAGATGCAGTGAGGTAAATATGCAACCCCCCTGCTTGCCTACAGACAGGATTTAAAATAGGTGCGAATTGACTCTATTTTTTCTTCCTTTAGTTCTATGTTTCGAATGGGATTAAGAAAAAACATGCTTTCTTGCACATACCTCAAATCCTATTTGTGGCCAAGAAGGGGGGTTGCAGGGGACAGCATACACCCCCATACCTACTTCACTTTTAGCTGACCTTGACGTGCCAGCTTCACTGTTTGATGTCTTTCATCAAACACGTTTACGTGCTAAAAAAAAAATTTAGAATTATTACTTACCTACTGAACGTGAACTTAAGGCTTGACATTAAGTCCATAATGGATTTGTTGTCTCATCCAAGTGGGTCATAAGTCCATTATGAACTGTTCATGTTATTGTATTTATAAAAGTAAACTTATATTTGATCCTGTATATAATTCAAATTATAGAGAATGCTGCTAGTGACTTTAATTCACTTTCAAATGAGAACTTAGGCCATATTCTAAATTGAATTAACGCCATATGGCTTTAGTTCTCATTTGAAAGTGAATTAAAGACATATGTCAATTATGCCGTTAATTCTTATTTGAAAGTGAATTAACGCCATTATGACATTAGTTTATATGGCCTTAGTTCATGGCACCGGAAGAAACACGGGGCTGCAGTTGGGTGTTTCAGAGGACGAATTTGTAAAATGTGCCGGTGAAGAGTAATATGAAGGGAAACGAAGGTTTTCTGTCAAAGAACTAAATACGGATATGTTCGATTTTTTTGGGTACCTCCCTATTGCTGCCACGCACATTTATACACGGATCTACACAGTGCGGAGCGACGACTTTTTTGAGAATCAAAAATTCATGACATTACTTTTAAGTTTAAATAACGCCGATTAAGTAAACTTGATATCCATCCGCGATATTTGTATTTTTTTCTGCATAATTAAGCAGCTTTAACCTCACTCTCATGCACTCGAAAAGTAAGAACTGATTGCACATATTTATGGGAAAATATACATACATACGAACAGACTTATATTCTCCTGTGCTGGGTGATAGGATACCGATGCTAAGTACGCCACCAGACTGCCAGTCCGTCCAAGTTTTGAAGTTGCAGCTTAATAAGTCAAACAAGTAAAATATCCAGAACAGAAGGCATCATACCAACTATCTCCTAATAAATCTGGCTCGGTCTCAGTTCAAAAAGACCATCGAGCCTGATCTCCATAAGGATCTCAATGAGATCCGCAATCGACTCCTTGGTTTGTAGTACTCTCGTGGATGTATCCTACGTTGGCTCTCTGCATCGTAGATTTCAGTCTTTAAACGTCTTTGTCATTCTAACTGCTATTAAAGTGTTGTAGCTCATTTAGTTACTAAGTTGCAAGTTTCGCAATTAACCAGTGCCACTTTGTTTACAAGCAATGATCCTGCAAATTTCGCAGAGCCATTATAGGCGCACATTCTTTTGACTAAAGTATATTTGAAGTGTCTTTCGTTTCGAGTCTAAAGTAGTCTTGATAGTTTCCATGGAATACTGTTCAATGTGGGATAAAAGCCGAGTCCCGGAAGCACTTAAACACCAGATGAATGTGTCATCTGTTTGTACAAGGACATCTTTCATCATCAAGCGAAACGACGAGCAGGAGGAAGTCTTAATCGCAAATAAACGACAATTAGTCTGGGACAATTGGAGAACGAAGAAAATCCTCAAGTGCACATCCCATTTTCAACAAACACGCTCCGAAACTCATTGTCCTTTGTGTCAACATTCGACCGTACATGTGTATGGACTTCGTCTCTTGTTCGTTAATTTTGAACGTGATTTTTGTCCCTGATAAATCATTTTGCTGGACCCCCCAACAGCCTGGATAATCATTAGGTCAAAAGGATGCGACAACACATGGTACGCTTGATAAATCGTTGCCTATGACCTTCAAGGCATAATTACTG